>CM047928.1:20889749-22203082 GCA_026230145.1 Diorhabda elongata | reverse complement strand
AGCTTTGAAGATATCAGTATTCACAACTTGCAATAATATTTACTTTTAATTAACAAAGCCACTTACGCTTGGTTTATGCAACCAAACTTTCTTGGTGGCAATTTTTTTTATTTGTGCAGTAAATTAAAGATAATTATAAATTACTTGTTAATCAATAGAAATTCCCTGTATGGCGTATGGGTCCTTTTTATCATACAACTGTGGAAAGCTTCTGACACTGTCTATCAGTGTTCCATGGTCTTAAGATCATTGCTGACTTTCAGACACATTGCTTTTTCAATTTTTTTGATATAAGTTTTGAAATCGGCGCAATACCGTGAATAATATTTCCATAACCAAAGAACAAGGATGTTATAAACAAAACAATACCACAAGTTAAAAGTTGGCGAAAAGTTTAATTTAAATTTACTGCAAGTACCATTTCAGTGTCTTACAACTAGTAATTTAATTTGTTAATTTAATGGCAATTTTTAATTATGGCTGCATAAACCAAGCTTCTGTAAGTGACTTATACGAGAGGAAACATCCATAGTTCGACTCATAAATTTGTTGGAAAATCTGCGTTCCAAAAATAAAGAGTGCACCCCAATATCGAGTCCAGTTTCGCTTCTTCCATGAAAATCACACAATTCCAGTTAAACACATACTTTTCACAATTGGTGTCTGTCCCACTAGAATAATAATAAAGTTAATACTGTCCGTTTTGCTTAACTCAACCTTCTTATATACATGCGCCCGGCGTTAAGATTATTCGAAAAATATTGAGAAAGAAGAAGAGGAAGATTAATAAGACTTCCAGGAACTTTAGTGGAACTTTCTATTCATTATTAGTGGCGCTGCACATGGATGGCGTTCAATAAAATATTAATTGTTCACTTCACGCAATTATCATTTACAATTATGTAAAAGCAAAAAATATGTTTAAATGGAAGTACAAAATAGTACATATTTGATACAAATGTGACGATATCACATTTATAATCATTCTATTGTACTTATACGTAATGATAATAGGGGCTAATAAAATAATATTGTTAGTTACAATTGATCCAAAAGCTGTCAATAATTATCAGTTATAATCTGGTTTTTTCCAAGTTCTTCCCAAAAACAGTGCTCAACCAGATAACAACTTCATAAATAAAAATATAAAAAGTATTGAAATAAAATACATTTGCCAAAGTTTAATACATGTAGATTCTTAAATGCGGTTAGATTGGATAAAAATATTTGATTGTCTTCAGAATGCTTTAACAGACTTACTTAAGATATTCCTTTAAATAAAAAGCATACAATATGCTGACAGCTAGGTGAATCATTTTTTGGGAGAGATAGAAAATATATTAATTATCGGAAAATGGATTGGTCGAAATTCTGTATTTCTGTGGTCAACCAGTGTTCCGGATATTATCTTAAGATATTTGGAATACTTAGAAGGTTCATTAATGTCAGACCTCCAACATATTTGGATTATTTGAAGCAAGGAAAGGGAATGATTCGAATTCAAATACAGACAAAGAGAGCGAATTTATTTGATTTTATTTGGAATCGAGAGAATTTGTGAATGTCAGTTAACACGATTATTATTTACTACTAATAAAAGTTGCAATAATATCTGAAAAGCCATTTAAACATTTTATATTTCAAGGTGTTCCAGAACTTAATGCAAAAACTCGGGAACTAGCTCTGAACAAACTGCATTTCTCAACAAAATGTCAGCATTTTTGCCTTTTGTTTCTTGTTGTTGAAAGTTTGTCAGTTTGTTGAAACATTTGTCAGAGAAAACATTCACAAAATCTTCACATTTTCAATTAAATTTGGAAATTTATTTTCTTAGGAAACCTTCATGGTTAGTTAGTTCATGATGAGTTAGTTGAAGATCTCAAGGTATTAAATTTCTTACAAGTTGTGGAACAATCAAAATTTGAATAATTTGCTAAATGTTTTCTTGACAATTAGTTTATCCAAAGCCTTAAGAATTGAATGTATTATATAAAAATAAAATCCTCAAATCGAATAAGATTTCTGAGCATTTGGATGAACTAGGAGAAGACGATTATAACATAATAATGCTTGAAGTATATAAACTGTACAGTTCAATTATGACTACTTACGCCTCTGTCGAAAGAAGTTTCTTGGCTTTGAAGCGGATTAAAACTTATGTACGCAATACTATTCTCACTGAAACAAAAGCCTAAAGCAAAAATCCACGTAATGCCACTGACTTCAATTGATATTTCTTTAAACTTAAGAATCTACTCACATTTTATTCACCTAATAGAATGAGGTTTACATTAAATAAACCACATTATTTATTGTTATATTGCTTGTTTTCAGTTTATTATATTATAAGTGAGATAATGTCGTGTAATTTGTGATGCCAGAAGACAGTCTGACAAATTTGGTTAAGAATGTTTTGTGGGTCCTTCGGGACTACCAACAAAACCATAGCGTCTCAACATATACGTATACGAAAATCATTATATTACTATGTATTATGTTTTGCATAGTGAGCATGGCAGCTAGTATATTCAACGACTGACCGCATGCGCATTATTACCAGACACGTTAGCTAACAAAGCACACACCTACTACACTGCTGAATATAACAATCTACGAAAAATATTTCCATTATGTATATTGATGAAACAAAATACTAAACTAAAATTTCTATTGGTTGTTTTTATCATAATATCTTAGTTATTGTATTGCGGACGCCCGCGGACTAATGCACTTTTTTAAAATTCGCATAAATAAAATTTCGTTTAATTAAACATGCTTTATTTCAGTACAAACAACGTGAAAATTATAGGAATTTTGCAATGTATCAATGGTTGGCCCACTTGTAATCCTTGTGTTGAAGTTAGATTCGCTTTGCCCATAAATATGAAAGAAAATATTTTTTGGAATGGCTACCAATTAAATTCGGCTCATCTCCAAATTATGTGGGAGAGATATTCACAAAAATATCTCAGTATGGGTATCGCTTCGTGTGAACAGGAAAATATAAATAATTGGATTAAATGGAATATTGTTTGGATTTCATGTATTACAGGATTGATACTGTTATTTCTACTGATACTAAGATATGCCCTTAACAAAATGTCCAAAAATGCTGCGTAAGTAATCGTACCTTTAGATAGTTATGGAAGCGTTTATTTAAATTTATACATTTATATATAAATTTGAGTTTTATGTATTATATTATCTCGTACGATTTTTATGCGCAATGGTCTTGTGATATATGGCCGGTATTATGGCGGTATCTTCATCGTCGGCAGATCTTTCTTTTTTCCGAAAAAATATTAAATTTTGCTATTTCAAATGGATCGCCCTAAAATTTTGTGTTTTTAGAAATCCTTAAGAAATACTGACTATTTTTTATGTAATATTTTATTAACCCAAATGCCATAATTTCGGAGTTATAGCTATATTTACAATATCTCCACTAAAGTTATAATAAATATTGTATATTTAGATGGCTGCGATCGAACAAACTCGTTTTATTTGGATATTCTTTAATAATTTATGTGCTAATACAAATCTCGTAACAAGGTCTGGTGTCAGTAAGTTAGTAAAAAATTTAACAAAACTGGTTAAAAAAAATTATTCATCTAAATCATGGCGCAGAACACCTCAAACAACTGAAGACAAATCTCTAAATGTTTATGTCATGTTAGAAGTAGATCCACATTTGTGAAATAGAAAAATTACGAATTTTAGAAAACATACAGATTACTCCAGATGCTCAAAATGTTATATTAAGTTTACAACATTAATTTAAGATATCTTGCACTATCATTCGTGTTAGTTCTTATGGTCTTCAAATACTGGAGGTCATTTTAGCATCAATTACTTTATTATTCTTAGTTTTCAACTACAGTGCATAAAGGTTCCCTATACCTGTCTCTAACCGTTTTGAAGAATTGACACTATATTGAAAATAATGTTATTTTTCTCATAAGTAATATTTGATCAGAGCGCCTTATGTCGATTATAGACATTAAGTATACTAATTAATCAAAATTATTAGTACATAACGACTTGTTTTTAACTTCTGTAACAAAGAAAACAGTAATTCAATTTATTTAATATTGAAACGAATAACCAAAAATAAATTACAACAGTTGTTTGAATTGAGCATAATTTTATGTTTATATTATAGTCCAAGATTTCTTGAAATGTAAGGGGAAACTGCAACAAACACGTTCCTCATTCGTATTTTCATACCATCTGTAGTCGGTGGAATACCATAAACAACACACGTGTTTCCATAGAAAGATATACATAGGATGGGGAAGACACGTCTGCCTGTCGAGTAGGTGGTATTATGCTGGACATCTGCCGTAGTAGTATTGGTAAACCAGAGACAGATCAACTACTTTTCTTCTACGCTATAAGCTGTCCAAGTTTCTGGTCAACTCTGGATCGCCTATAGGTCGAATTAACTTCCTGATAAGCTTGGATGCCGAGCTCCAAATGTGCGATCAATACTCCAAAGATGGACGAATCTGCGCCTTGTAGAGGATTAGAAGCTGTTGCTAGGTATATAGCTTTTTAGTGAGAGCTCCAAGCTTTTGTGAAGCTGCCTTCGCTAATTCGGCCACGTGACCATGCTCCCAACCTCAACATCCTGCAAGCGAATTTGCGGTGATGGTGATATTTTATGTCGAAACAGGACCAAATCCTAAGTAAATGCAGCTTTCTTTGTAAAAACAGCAGCCTGGGTTGTTGCTACATTAAACTCAATCAGATTATTTCGACTCCAGTTCAGAATGTTTTCACAGTCTGTCTTGATGGTGGTAACCTGTTGGTGGATCCGCTCTCTTTTCGGAAACTTTAAGCCAACTTAAGACAACACACGCCTCTGGTGACACCCTCACTTCCAATTATGAACCATTTGTCAGGTATAACAAGCCGTATTCACAGATAATGCGCAATAAAAATTTCTGTTAATATACAAGGTACCTCTAAAATATTGAAATATAATTACTACTCTCATCTATATCGTTACAAATTCTATTTCGGATACGGTAGATCATGTTTCTATTTATTTTCTATTTAAAAATATTTAGACATTACAATAACTTGTTTTTTCAATAGGAGATCCAACAGAGAGTTTAGTGATCAAACTCGGATTTCAGCAAATGTAGAAAAAACGTACGACATTGAATTAACTCAGCATTATCTACAAGACATGCCAAAATTATTTGACAATGCGTATTCGATGTACAATCCCGATGTTGGTGTATCAAATTTTGGATTTGACGGTAAGCATTTCAATATATTAAAAATTGAGCGGCACATAATTTTTTTAACATAACCTTTCATATCTCTTTCAAGGCTTTGAATTGAATAAAAACAATAGTCTATGTCATTATTAATTATATATTGGAAGGAAGAACCAATTGAGTAGAATAAAATTATATCGAGGCAACTTACACGGACAATTTTTATGATACATTGGTGGAATTACATTGCACCACAAAATTCTCATTGCTAATACTCGAAATTATTTTCGAGTGATGGTAGACGATTTTTAAATTTAGTTTTTAAAGCCATCATAGAAGAGAACCCTTGTTGTTACATTTCAACATAAACACAGAAGCAAATTATTCAAAGTTACATTGATATTTGTTGTTATTTGTTACACAGCAGTGTTGATTAAAATCAATCTAGGTCTTTATATACATTTTATTTACATCTTCATATATATACATCATCTATCACTTATATCTTATAAAACCAACCATGTGCTAAAAAACCCGGTAAAACCATATATTCACTTAACCTTACTTTTCTCAATAATAATCAACTACAAAAAACAAAACTATGTACATAGAACATTAAACTACTATTTCTACAAATCAAGCGCCATCTCTATAAGAAAGCATTAACTTAAAATAACTCCTAAAGATTTCTATTGTAACACCCTCTCTTAATGCGCATAGAGTCTATAAATTAATATACAATCATATTCAAAATATCACCTATATTACATGAAATTAACAAATAAAATAAAATTAACCCTCTCTCGTTTCAAAATCTAAACCTAATTGTTTACAATTTGAGTAAAATTGGGGTTTTTGCAATCCTTTTGTTAATAAGTCTGCTAACTGACATTTTGTATTTATATATTCAAGGACAATACAATCATTTTTTACATTCTCATGAATAAAGTTATATTTTATGTCTATGTGTTTGACACGTTTATTATTCTCAGGATTTTTAACAAGTGCAATACAACCCTGATTATCTTCAAATACTTTAAAAAAATTCACATCAAGATTCATATCTAGCAACAATCTTTTTAACCACAAAGAATCCTGGACAGCAGCACATAAAGCTATCAACTCCGCTTCAGTACTGGACAATGCAACACAGTTTTGCTTTCTGGTTACCCACAATACTGTATTACCAAAAACCTTAATAACGTACCCCGACACTGATCTTCTGTCATTCACGTCTCCTGCCCAATCCGAATCTACATAACAGCTCAATGGTAATTCATTCATTCTCCTTTCATACTTTAATCTTGCCTTTAATGTTCCTTTTAAATACCTTAACAGCCTTTTTAGTCCAATCCAAATTTCTTCTGAATTTCTTTCTTGAAATCTACTAAAGTAGTTTACTGTGAAACTGATGTCTGGTCTTGACCCTAACATTAAAAACATCAAACACCCAATCAATTCTCTTGGCTTGTTTCCATTTGTATCATTTTTGTTTAGATCTATTCTAAATTTTGGGTCTATTGGAGTTGAACATGGTTTAGAATTTTCAAAATTAAACCTTTTCAAAATTCCCTGTAAATATCTTTCTTGATTTATTTCCAAAATTCCTTTATCTCTGTCATAACAAATTTCTAAACCTAAAAAATTTTTTAACTCACCTTTGTCCTTAATCTCGAAATTATTCATTAATTCATTTTTGCATTTATTAATTATTGTTAAATTTGTTCCACACAATATAATATCATCCACATAAAGTAATAAGTAAATTACATATTCTCCAGTCTTTTTATAGTACAAGCAGTAATCAGTTTCAGATCTACAAAATTCTAAGTTTATTAAAAAACTATTTATCATGTTGTTCCAGCATTTAGATGCTTGTTTTAAGCCATAAAGGGATTTATTTAGTTTTAATATTTTGCCTGGTTTACATTTTACTCCTTCTGGTGGATAGATATATACATTCTCTTTCAATTCGCCATTTAAGAATGCGGTTTTCACATCCAACTGTTGATAATAAAATTTAAATTGTAGACCCACTGACAATAATGTCCTTATTGTAGTCATCTTTGCCACGGGTGAGTAAATTTCATCATAATCAAAAGATTCCTTCTGCGCAAAACCCCTGACTACTAAGCGAGCTTTATATTTGTCACTTATTTGTTCTTCTAAAGGCTTCTTAGCAAATACCCACTTTGTACTTAGTATTTCTGCATTCTTGGGCATTGGTGCTTCTATCCAAGTTTTATTTTTCTCTATTGAACTTATTTCTCTTTTCATTGCTTCCATCCATAAGTCCTTGTCTCTTCTATCAGTCAAGTCTTCCACTGTTTCGGGTACATTCTCAACATATGACATTGCATCAAAGGCCATATACATTTCAAACTCATTATATCTGTTAGGTTTTCGCCTGGTTCGTTTTTCTTGTATTTCTTGTCCTCTGTCTTGTAAATCATCTTCTTGTAATACCTGTATCTCTTCTTGTATTTGTTTTACTTCTTCTTGTTCATCGTCACTTTCTTCTATTATTGCATTTTTGCTATCAAGTTTTCCATTTTCCTTCAACTCCATTCCTTCATTTTTACAATAAAATTCGCTCTCATTAAACATTACATCTCTTGCAATGACTACTTTCTGTTCCATGATATCCCATAATCTGTACCCTGTCATTGTGTATCCAATCATCATACACTTCTTCGCTTTAGAATCAAATTTTTTTCTAAATTGTTTTGTTCAGGACTGTAAGGTGTTGTATAGTCAATAAATGTCCCATTCTCCCTGCAAAATTGCTTTATTTAATTTGTAATGTATTCCCTTCCATTGTCACATCTCAATGTAGCTAATTTTAAATTAAACTTAGCCTGAACCATTCTCACATATTCTTGGAAACATTCATACACTTCACTCTTAGCTCTTATTACATAAACGTAAACAAAATTTGAATAGTCATCTATGAAAGTTACAAAGTACTTGCCTTGTTCGTGACTAATTGGAGTTATTGGTCCTGTAACATCTGTGTGCACTATCTCAAGTAATCGTTTAGCTCTTGTGCGCGTTCCAAAATTCAACCTGGTCATTTTACCCTTTACGCAAGATTCACAAAAATCAATTTTACCTATTTTGAGATTTTTTATACCAGTTACCAAATTATTTTTAATTAATTTCTCTAAATTTGCATTACATACATGACCTAATCTTTGATGCCACAATTTTATTTCATCATTTTCATTTTCAATATTTAAAGACTCTACATTGTTTACTTTAAAGGATATTTCATATAAATTGTTTCTATAACCAAATCCGATTAATTTTTTTTCGCTATACATTAGTACCTTCCCTTTTTCAAAAACAACTTTTACATTTACACTTTCTAACCTTTTTGCAGACAATAGATTTCGCCTTAAATTTGGGACATACAGAACATTTTTAATTTTACATTTGATTTCTTTTCCATTGACCTCACTAAAAACTTCAATATTTCCTACTCCAATGGCTTCCATGTAATTGTTGTTTTTTGCAACCGCTATTTTAATGGGTTTTTTTAACTTCATAAAATCATGAAAATACATTTTATCATTTACTAAATGATCAGTACACCCTGAATCGATATAAAATACTAAATTTTGGTTACTTACAGTTTGGTAACAGTCTTCTAAATTAGAGTTTAAATTTGACAAAAAACAAATACCTTGTCAATCTTGTACCTCATCAAATTCAGTTCCTTCTTCATTTTCCATATAGTTTGCTCCCTTATTGTTATTGTCCTGATACTCATGGTCATAATTTCTTCTATAGCTTGTTTCTTTATATCCTCTTCTTCTGTAACCAAATCCTCCTCTATAAGCATTTCCTTGAAAATTTCCTCTAAAATTCCCATAACCCCGAAAACTACTTTGACCTCCAATAAAACTGCCTCTTCTTGAACCTCTGTTTCCTCCTCTCTGATTTCGACAATTTTTCCTATAATGACCTCTTTGTCCACAAGTATAACATACACCTGGACTATAAGTTGAAAAAGCTGATGAGTTTACACTATCTTGCTGATAATTTCTGCTTTCGCTATTGGCTTCATACAATGCACTTTTTCTTTCAACTTCAGCTCTTAATTTAGTTTTTGCTAAACTTATTGTTAGATCTTCTGGTGGTATGTTCTCTAATATGGTTATTATGGTTTCAAACTCTTTCGGCATAGCAAGTAATAAACTATAAACAATATCTTGCTCTTTCATGTCTGCGCCTGTAGCATTTAATTGTCTTATGGTTTCATCAAAATCAGACAAAAACTTTTCTAATTTGCTACTATCTTGAAGTTTCATAGACATTAGTTTTCTTCTTAGAATTAACTGGCCCGGAATGCCTTTCTTTTCATATCTTTCCTCTAAAACTGTCCATATACTAAAAGCTGTATCTTTTCCTCTAATTAAATCTATTTGCGAGTCGTCCAAACACTGCACTATCATAGACTTACATTTATTGTCCTTCTTCTTTGCTTCAGCCCGAAGTTTGTCACTTTTATAATCAGAATCATTAAATTCCTTTTCGATACATTCCAACACATCTTTTTCTTCAAACAAAATACTCATACGATACTTCCATGTGTGATAATTTAATCCATTTAATAATTCTACATTAAAATGGTTTTTAATGCCAATAATACTGTTACTGTTCACCTCCATTTTTTTCCTTTTTTTTTATAATAACGACCTTTTTCAATATTGAGTTGTGAGCTGGGCCCATAACCTGTTGTTATTTGTTACACAGCAGTGTTGATTAAAATCAATCTAGGTCTTTATATACATTTTATTTACATCTTCATATATATACATCATCTATCACTTATATCTTATAAAACCAACCATGTGCTAAAAAACCCGGTAAAACCATATATTCACTTAACCTTACTTTTCTCAATAATAATCAACTACAAAAAACAAAACTATGTACATAGAACATTAAACTACTATTTCTACAAATCAAGCGCCATCTCTATAAGAAAGCATTAACTTAAAATAACTCCTAAAGATTTCTATTATAACAATATTTATAAACTAGAATTATAAACTACGAGAGTGGTTCAAATATAAACCGAAACTTTTGAATAAACACGAGAAAAATTTAATGTCTAAAAGTGGCTGCATTGGACTGGTCTGTTACGTACACCTGGGATCGCGTAATTTCGCTTTTAATTGTACTTATAACCATGAGCGAGAAGGACGTACCGGTGTCAGTTGTGCAATGCATCATTATTCGTTGCTTGGTCAAAGATTATGAAAAACCCGTGGAAAGTTATCGAAAAGTACTCGAACAATTCGGGATCATTGTCTCTATAAGACGTAAGTAAGAATGGTGTTCCGTTTTCCGACAAGTAGTGCCGCTCCAGAAGAAGTGTTACCCATAAGAATCGTCAACGCTGTAGAAAAACTCATTTTGGGAGACCGACACGGTACTTTACGAGATATGGCTGAAGAATTGGGCATTAGAGTAAGCAAATAATTCATGAACGGCTCTGTTACCGCCAAATGTGTGGGACATGAGACGAGTAATTGTAGTTGATTTTTTCACTGCACAACGAAATGTAAACGCGCAGTATTGTGGTAACCTCCTAAAACACAAAGTGAAACTGTCTACAGATAAAAACAATGCGATATTACGATCCTTAGTGCGAGATTGCTGCGAGACAACGCAAGACCGTATACAGCTCCGCTTACGATGGAAATTTTGAAATAATTCACACAGTAAGAAAGAAATTGTTGTGCTTGTTTCCGTCAATAATTGACAAGGAATTCTTATTCGATTCCTTTCTGTCCGTCTGTATAACAAAAAGAATGAGACAAAATAAGCCCTACTGCGCCACCTCTCGCCAAAAAAGTGCGTACAAGCACAGGAAGCTCGAAATCTTGAGAACAAAATTATTAACAGGATTGATGATTGTGACAGTACACAGGAGCATTTTTTCAGGCACTTACTGATGTTATGGGACCTACAATCTTCCAGTGTATATCGAATAAGTTTAAATGCAAAACCTATTACATATTTTTTGGCTTTCAAATAAGTCCTAATTTCTATATCAAATACTGCTTGCTTTAATGGAAGCTCGTTTAGGATCTCAAGGAGGGGCAGTACTACATTAATGAACGTTTCTTAAGTATATGTATTGACCAGCTGTAAAAATATCATGAATAATCATCAAATTACCTATTGATGTTTCGCCTAGTTTTGATCCCTTTGATAATCTGGGGACCCAGTTGCGGATCGATGAGCAGTAAGTTCTACTTCTACCAACCTTCTTTACACTGTATCTTGATTTAATGCTCCAATTAAACCTCTTTTTTTATTGTTGCATTGCGGTGCTTTGTGAACAAACAACTTTGTGATTCTTACATTCGTAATAATTATTTGTTATAATTGTATGACTACCTCCTATATATCTCTTTGGTTATTACCGGTCTCTTAAAATCATCTTGGTGCTCTGAATACAGTCAAGTGTCACTTGCGGCAGGTTTTACTTCATAAGTGCTTGGCCTAATTATTCCCATTCTCATGGGGATATTGGGTCATTTATGACTCTGACATTTTACTTAATGTATAAACTCACTGCGTTGTTAATATTGGAAAATATGTCGTTTTTTATATACTCAACACATGAAAGATTTTAATTGCAAAGTGTATTATCATTATATTTTTTTTCCAGATTTTGAGCCAGTGCACAAAGAAAGCATTGTAAGTGACGGTGAAGATGATGTAGAAGTAAGCTGTGCATAATTTAGATTTAAGCGAATATGTTCAAAATTGTGACAACATTTTATAAGAATATATATAATTGTTAACCATTAGTGACATTATTTTATTTATGAAGCTCATGGGGGCTACCGTTTTTCAGCTCAACAAACTTCAATTAACTTACTATGTAAGCCACAAACCTCGAGGTAATTGTAATTCAAATAATTTACCTATTCTAACACACAATTCGAATCCACCCAAGTAATGTAATTTTTGTAAAAGAATAGGGCATACTATAAATGGATGTCCAACACGTCAAAGACAATCTCAAAACTTAGCTTCAGGTTTCTTCAGACCGAACCAAACCCAAATTCACAAAATCAAATACCTAGACTAAATTTTTCAACAAGAGCCGAACTTAATTTCAAAATAACCAGCTAAATCAAAATCGTCCTTCAGTAATTCGACCAAATTCAAATTTTGGACCTCAGGGACAATTGGGAAAACAACCCCCAACATGAATTTCAATCAACAAAGAACTTTTCATTTTAACAGAAATCAAGATTTTCATAACAGTTTCAATTATGATAATAGTCAAAGCTATCATAGTAATCCAAATAAATTCTCTGAAAATGCACTTAACTATCAAGAATATTACCAAGAAATTAATCCCAATGTTCCTGACTATTATACAGTTAACAGTGAATAAAATGAATACGAAAATTTCAGATATACCGAACAAGACTCTTTCAGTCACAATGATGAAAATATTTATAATTTTGACTTCGATCATCATGATTACTATTATGGAATGGAACCTTCAGATTCGCCAAACAACCAAAATTCAAATTTATCGTTCCCAGATCTCACTACACATATTCAAACCATGAGTTTGAACCACATAGAATCTGATCGCCTCGAACAAATGTTCCTTTAAAAAATACATTATCGGTTAATTAAAAAAACTTATGTTTTATTGAAGATGCAACAAACACCTTCAAAGTTCTAATCGATACAGGTGCTCGATTGTCAATATTTTGCAACACTAGATCTCTCATCTGGATTTCATAAGCCTGAAGATATATCAAAGACCGCTTTCACCGTCGAAAACAGACATTTCGAATTCCTTAGATTAACGTATGGTCTAAAAAATGTCCCTTAGACATTCCAGAGAGTAATTGATAACGTCCTTGCTGGAATTCAAAATGAAAGATGCCTTTTCTACATGGATGACATTATTGTTTATTCCTGGACGATACAGGAACATATTTCTCGCTTAACAGATGTATTTAAGAGATTTCAAAAAGCCAACTTCTCCAATAACTCACCATCGACCGTTAACTTTGTTATTTTCAATAAAAAATCCCGGTAGCCGTGTTTTCTTACGCAACAATAAACGTATTTAACGGCAAAACCGTCAAAAATAGAAAATACCTTATTATTCCTGTACCATGTGAACCAACTAGTGATTGTGAACACTTATTTGCAGCAATTTTTAGAAACCGAAGTGTTTAGTTTATCCTTCTAAGATAGTTATGTGTCACAGCGGAGACGGTGTTTTGTACGAGACTCTAACAAAAAAGATACGGCGAGACGAATTAAGATAAAAATAATGGGACTGAGTTTAGACTGCTGACACAAATAATAATGTTTTAGTTTTTAGTAAGAATTCTCGTGATTAACATACACCTGTTTGTTAGTAGTATTTTTATAAAATAAAACGAAATTAAAAATATTCGATTGTAGTTATTTCGTAGTTGTAGGTGATATAATCCAAACTGAGTATCGAACCACAATACTTTATTTCACTTCTATCCAATACCAATTTATAATAATAGAGTTGGATTTCATCATATCCTATCAAACATAATGAACAAGGTTACAATGTGCAAAATCTCGAAGAAAACGTTTAGTTAGAGTCGATCGCTGAACCGGTACATGTTACTATTAGTTTCCCGAACACAAAAACCAAAACATTAACTGTAAACGAAAATTCTATTTTACATTTATATTCAGGATATTCTGCTTTTGTTGGCATTACCAAAATACAGGCTAGTATCAGAAGAACGACAAACATTCCTCATGTACCTCTTCCCGTAACAATTGATTACGACTGTTGTTCAAACATACCAAATAAACTAAAAGAGAACCGCTGGAGTTTAATGATATCAACGTGATTGATCCTCAAACAACTAAACACAAACTGGACTAATACTCCAAAAACTTGGACGAACTTATAGACAAGCCGTTTGTTGAGAAAAATATTTCCTGGCTTACATAAACTTCAATTTCACTAATCGTTGCCTTGATCGTTTTCTACACATGTTATAAGGGTAAAAATATGAAAATCAAAAGTTCTGCACAAAAGTCTTCTCCAGAAAAACCCAACGACGATTCTGTTACACTCCACAATATCCTTCCAAAATTGACATCGACAATCTTGAAGAAGTGGAAACAGAAAATTGATAACGATATTTATTGTTCAATTTTCAATTTCGTTTATTTTGTATTTTATCATTTAATCTGTAATTTGTATTTTAAGAATTTGTATTATTACTTCAAAATTGTTGTTTATCGAACAACATTTTTAATTAAAGGGGGAGGTGTTATAAAGAATAAAACACTCATGTGCAATCTTAAAGTTGCAGAATGATGATAATTTTTCTTTCTTCTTGAGCTCTTAGGTTAATTTTTTAAATTTTTTTGTTAGAATGTTATCTCACCTTGACGTTTCGCTTCTGTCTAGAGGCATTATCAAAAAAGGAAAGAGACTTTTTGATAAGTTTATACTTCTCAATGTTCTTGATATTTAAGTCTTTTCTGATTTAAAATTAGTTTCTTTTATAAGTTTTCAAAGAAAGATGAAAATTTAACGTTTCGACTTCTAATAAATATATATAATGAGTATATTCTTAATTTCGAATTTTTTTAAATCAATGAAAATAATGCAACATAAATTTATAATTGCCGCTGCTGTTACTTTTACATTTAATATCATTTTGTAACTTGTTAAATTCAAAGTAGGGGAATTCCTATTTATGTTTGTACTTGTTTTGATTAATATAGAGGAAAAAAAACTAATACCAGAACTATTTACTTTTATTCAAATTACCGTGAATCCCTAGAATTAGTATAAAAAAATTTACTCCATGATAATACTGATAACCATTTTATTGTTATAGAGAAAACAAATTGGAGTTATCAAATAATATCTAAAAAATTATAAATGTATAGAACTACAAAACTTGCTAAATTTAATCACAGGATTTGTCTCTCTACAACAGAACTACCACCAGCGTTGCGTTTTACCTGCCAGTAACTGTCTATGTTTTGTACTTGAGTGAGACTCCTCAAGAATTCTTCATCGTGTGTGATAATCAACAATTGGAAATTTGATTGGTTTTCCCTACTGTTTATAAGTTCAGAAAGGGCATCACTCAAGCTCGATATATTCGCTTTGTCAAGATTTGTTGTCGGTTCATCTAAGGCCAAAATTCCACAATGAGAACTAAATGTTTCAGCTAGTGCCAAACGGATCACTAAACAAGCAAGAACCTGAAAAATAATAATTATTATCTAGACTGTCAAATATAAATTACAAAGGTCTCTCTACTTGAAAGTTCTTTTGGAGCCATTTCGCAATCTTTTTGTAGAATACTATAGAAACTATATTTTATACGATTTCGTACCATATAATTTGTTACTAACAATTATAACCGGATATCATAACATTCCATTTTCATACATTTGTATCATATTTCAACAAGTTTACTCCTATATGAATAATTATGATGTAATCGTTGAATAAATTGCACATGCACCTGCCGGAAATTATCACATTCCTTTTCCATAATATTGGAATTTCAAATTTAGAACCATTTCAACAAAAAAATCAGCTAACTGCATAATAACCGCCCCTCATGAACAGTAAGTCATCTAATTACTTCTTGTATATACCCTACTTTTTGTATAACCCCAGTAGACCGTACCATCAAAAATCTCTTCGCTTCTTCTAAACACCCCTAGAGCTTATACATATAAAAACATACACACTTGTTTACGTTTTGCATAACCCCCGTAGACGCTATCGTTACTCTTTGCAAACCATCTAGAGCTTTCTGGAAACTTCTTCATATTTTCGGTGTTGGGGTATAAAAAGTCCTACAAGAACTGATTAGTGAAGGCTGCGAGGTCCACACGTTTGAACCCGGTCACTCGAAAAACAAGGGTAACAAGACTGACTTGCTCAACAGTATGGGATCAGCAAATCCATTAGTGGGCTTAGATACCAACATTTTTGATATAGCCGAAAATGTTGGTATCACTTGTCTGCAGTCTGTTTTCTCGCAAGGTAATCTCTGCAAAAATGGATGGAAACATCTGGTATGAGATAAGAGAGGTATAAAAAAACAGGGACTGCAACATTAATTTTTTTTTAGTTTTAAAATTAAATTGATAAATCGACATGTTGCCTAATTTTATTTATTTCTATTTATTCACTAATAAAGAATTTATGAACGCAATGAGTATATGTTGAAGATCATATTTTCTTTCAACTTACCTTTTGACCGGCACTACAGCGTCCCCGCATGTCAAGCTCTATATTATTTTTCACCTGAACAACCTTGTATTGATAAGTCCTACGTCTACCAACTCCTCCTGATGTTGTACTTTCATCTGTTTTTATTTCAATGTAGTCGATATCATTTCCCCTACAAAATTGGAACTGAGTTCACTTGTTTTATGTGTATATAATAAATCATTTGAATCAAGATCAAAGGCTGATTAAGAATTGGGCACACAAATTATTGGTAAATAAATTTTTATTTATTTTCAAAATCCTCTGAAAGTAGTAAGCAAGTATCTTTCCACCTTCTTGCTATAAGGGAGATTGAATTGTTTTTTCATGCCAACAGCTTGTACTCCTTTTAATTCAATTGTGGCATTTCTCAATTGTCTTTTGATTTTGAGACTACTTTTTGAATTTGTTATGAACTTTGTTTATACAACAGATAACAGTGAATATAAGCCAATATATAACGATTTGAAATGGGCTCAACAACACATACTGATGTTTGTTTTTCATTTTGTGCTTTTTTGCTAAGGAGCTATTTTTCACAAAAAAGCTACAGTGAACAGGCATCATTTTCGTTATTATTTCACAAACAATCCGTACATTGTGAAATTTCTTAATATCTTTTCCATGTATATTCCAGTGTGAAATAAGCAATCGACTTATCTTTAAAACGCTGTTGCATTTGAGTGTATCCGCTGGTTAGATATAGAAAATCTCGAAAATTCATTAAACCTAAGTTTTGGGTTTAAAAATTCATTTTGCAAATGATGCCAGTTAGCCTCATTTTTATTTAGCTTAATTTTCCAAATATAATATCTCCTAAACCATGCGGAAATCAAATAGGTCGATTTTATGTTACTTTTGTTTTTACCACTAAATAAAAAAAGCAAAAAAACATAGTGTGTTCATTTTGAAATTCAAAAGTTAATGTCGATTCTGAAGAATGGGGATATCCTGTATAATCGAAAAGTCAATAATCCTAAAATTCCTTTAAATGCAAAGAACTGATAACTCTTACAGGTATGTAGAACAGTATTTGGATTAATTTGTTATTTAATATTATTAAAATTATTTGTATGAGTGGGTGAAGGGATATATAGTTCTGTTGTTATTCGTCCAAAATTGCAGCAATCATTACTAATTTTCTCATCTGTCAAGTCAGTGAAGTGAAGTGATGTTGACGTTCTGTAAAATGCGAATCAACCTTAAAATGTGTTGAAGCTATAATTTATCTTCTAAACCAACAGTTTTTGTGTTAATTCATAGAAATAGAATAACTACTCACCTATAAATAGTCCTCCATAAACTTTTGATCATTCTATTGATTTGAATCATTCTTTCTTCATGAAACTTCAATACAGATCGTTCTAGAACATCAGCATATTTTTTCAAATCATCTAAAGCGAGCACATTGAGAGTATAATTATAATAAGTTTTTTTATAATTAATATTAGCAGTTCTATATTCCGGTTTTCTTAATATCTCTTCCAATTCATCAGTCACATGCACTATTTCTTCCATTTGACCATTGAGAGTGTTTATTTCTCTTTGTTTTTTATTTATTTCTTCAATTTTTTTTTGTTTTTCCTCAAAAACTTGACGATAATTGAACCCACCAATTTTTTGCTTAATTTCTTGAATGGTAGTTTCAACTAATTTTTCTTTTCTTGATATCGCTCTCAGTGTCACATTATCTTTCAAAGCCCGAAAAAAACTTTCTCTTTTAGCTAACGCTTCCTTCTTTTGGCTAATAGAATCTAGGATCTCAGTTTTATTTTTTTCTAAATTGCTAACAATTACTTTTAGTTCTGCTAATTCTTCGATGCCTTTGGTCAATTTTTCAGAATTTTTTAGTCTCTCATAGTCTCTTATAATTTTTTGTAATTTGAAAATGTCACTTAACGAGTTCTGATTAGAATTAAGCTTAGTTCTGGCCTTCTCTTCAAGTTGTATGTTTTTTTTGTTTACATTATTTTTATTTTCAATACTGTCTTTGAGCTCTTTTTTCTGGGATACAAGATTTAATCTCAAGTCTTCTATTTCTGATTGCAATCTTGTTAATTTTTCGTTATATTCTTTATTTTGAATTTCTAATAAAGGTTTCTCCTGAACCAATTTTTGAATATCAATTTGTTTTTGAACCTCGGTTTGTATTTTCTTATTAAGATCCTGACACCTATCTCTATGTTGTTCCAGCATGTTTTTACTGGTGTCATATCTGAAAATAGATACTTATGACAAAATTATAATATACTTATATGATATTGGAAAATATTTTGCGCAACATGTAAATCTAGCAGGATAAATTTCAATAAAACTGTTAATTACAATAAATTTAACTTTTCCGCTGGATTTCCAGACGTCTTTGAGAGTCCTACTTTTTTGAAATTATATTGCATAAAATAAAACAAGAGTGAGTTGGATTAGAAAGACTTCACAAAATCAGAATTTTATCATAGATGATAAAATTAGTCATTCTCCCACATATATTCTTGTCAACTTTGATATTATCTTCTTATTCACCAACATCCCTATCGATGAAACTTTCTAAACTATCTATCTTAGAGACTAGTCACTATATCGCCCCAGTCTACCTTTCGCTTGTTAAATATCCCTTGGGATCCTTTCTCTCTCCCAACATTTCTAACATTTTCGTGGACCATTTTGAAAATAAAACAATATCCTCCACCCCTTTCCGGCCACATTATTGGCTACGATATGTCGATGATACTTTTATCATTTGGCCCCATGGAAGAGATGCTTTAGACTCCTTCCTGCTCCATCTGAATGGGTACATCCTTGTATACAGTTCACGATGGAGGTGGAGGAGGAGTCATCTCTGCCGTTCCTTGACGTCATAATCAGAAAACTTTCTCCACACGGTCTCGTTTACTCCGTCTATCGCGAACCCACTCTTACCAATCATTTCCACAACGGTCAATCCCATCATCATCAACTTAACTCTGTCATTGATACCCTCGTATCACAATCCATCTCGTTGAATGACGAATCCAGTCTACCATTTGTTTTTTGAGATAAACATTGATTCGGAATGGATACAACAAATGTTAAATTTCTCGGAGCATCCACAAATTTTCATTTCCAACTCCTTCGTCCTTCTCCATTGGTTTGAAAGATCAACTTAGGGTATTCCTTCCTTACATCAAAGGTGTAACAAACAAAATTTGCACAATCTTCAAATCCAATCAGAGCCCCCCCCCCCACCTAATCAGATCCGTCAAAGACCAAATAGATTGTCCCCGTTCCTATATTGGCCAGGCAAATCGACGTATTTCTGTCAGATCCAAGGATCACTTGTTGTCTGTCACTAATTCTGATATTTCCTACTTGTCCAACATCTTGTCCATACCGGTCACACAATCGATTTCAATACAACCAAAACTATCGCCCCACTCCGCTCCTTCAAGTCCAGAATTATTCGAGAAGCTATCGAAATATAGAAACGTCCAAACTAACTATAACACAAGCGACGATAGCTAAAGATTGCCGGCTACTTGGAAACACCTTCTTCATCCACTTGCCTTCAATATCCGTCCGGCCAACAATAATATTTGCTGCGCTGCGTTGCTTGTGCAGATGTGTACACCAATATAGTTATTTTCAAAAGCAAGCTAGGCCACGGGGAGTAAGGACACTTTATTGGTCTGCAAAACAAACGTATATTCTTAGAGAAAAGATATGTCCTTGACCCCCCTTTGAGCTTGTATAGTGTTACTCCAAGCAGATCGCCTTTTTTAAATCCACCTGTGTAATAGATGTCACCATCTGAAGGCAAGCTATCCTCGTTCATGCCCTGTTCCTTCCTGCTAGTAAGCTTGATCGTGAAATTCCTGTCAATGTGCTACATCCATTGAATCTTGTTGGAGGGCGTTATGATGATTCCCCTGATTTCTATCGGTTCGTATAATTTTGGTAGTTTTATCCCACATATATCTCCAATTCGGAAGTATGTCAAGTTTGCCATTCGGGGGGCACTGAAATTGGTATCCAGAGGACAGTTGAATTTATTATAATTTGTGACAGTATTTGTTGCAATTTACATTTTAAAGCAAAATAAAGCATCATTATCACTGATTGATCGTTTACAGTGCAAATCAGTGAAAAACTATTATAATCCTTGCTTTGTCATTCAAGTTGCAGTATAAACATCATGTAAAAAGGAAAATAAATAAAAAATTAAATGATTGGTGACATTGGTGAAGACAACCAATAAAAGCAAAAATATAATGCGAATCGTGTATAAATTTGTGTAACTGTCCAAATGTTCAGATTACTGCATGTATAGATAATGTAGTTTTACTGAACAAAAACAAAAAGAAATAATGCTGAATGGATAATAAGTAGCATTTCGAAAAAGAAAGGAAGCCAACTGAAATGGGTATATATAAAACAAAAATATAACCTGTAGAGACATACGAAGCAAAAATAGCGAACTTAGTTGAAAGATGACTACAGTTATAAAAAAGAGAAATCAAAATCTAATTGCAAGAAATAGGTGGAAGAGGACACGAGAAAAACTATGATATATTGTTGGAAAGAAAAAAATATGGAAATAATGCAGTGTAAGGAAGGGTTATAGTGGTCGATATCAATGTAGTTACATCATCTTTTTGGTTCTCAATTAAAAAGTGGTGATGCATATATGGCCTTGGCTAATGGGATGGGTATTAATTAATAAAGTTAATAGTACGGTCTGGGCACAACTATATTTCAAATATAAGAAATTAAATTAAAATCATTAACCACTGTAAAGACTATATGCTTACTAATTCAGATATTATTGTACAATAAAATATTACTAGACTCACCTACGTTTTGTATTACTGAGTTCTGCTTTTACAGCATCCAATTCCATTTCATTTTCTTGTCTGGAACGATTTGAAGGGACTTTTTCAATGCTTTCTTCCATACCTTTAATACTGTCGTTGGCTCTTGAAATGTCAATCTGATATTGATCAAAAAGTGTGGCGTCTGTTATTAGATTCTTACATATTGCAATTAGTTGATGTGGTTTCTCTAAACTATGCTTTTCAGCTATAAAATTCCGAATAAAAAAATTAATGTACAAACCATGAACAGAAATATTGTCTTGAATGTGTTGTTGTTGAACGGGTAATAATATAGTGAGGGTGGTCAATATTCAGAAAAAAATTGTCTCTAATATATATATATATAACATACTTTATTAAAGGTTGGTTGGTACATTGAGTGTAATTTAGATAAGAGCACTGTTACTTTTATATACCTGTCCTCACTAACTCAAGTTAAATTAAAAGTGGATTCAAGAAACTAGTAAAAACTTCATATTTTATCTTTCAGCTTAGACATGTAGTTAAGCAACTCTAGCACTAATTAAAAAAAGACAAATAGCATCAGTTATTGCCGAATGATCTAGGAAAAAATGAATTGATAACATTTTAAGAATAATGGTAATTGAGAAAAAGTCGAAGGTTAGTTACAGGAATTTAAAAAACATTATAAAATCATCTATTACCTAAATATTTCAAATATTTAGGATGTTTGTAATTTTCTTCTAACACATTTTCTATAGTAAAATGGAAGTTAAAATTTAGGAGAACTATTGTGTAAAAAAAATCGTGGGCTGATGATTTTGAAGCAGAGAAAGATAATTGTGACCGGAGTTTGAGCGGCATATGTCATTTTTTTTATTCTATTTTTCTGTCATTCAAAAACGTACAATATATAATAGAAGGAGTTTTAAAAATGTTTGAAGAAAAATCTAACAAACCGAATGGCATGTTACAAGATAGAAATTATTTTTTATTGGAAATAAGAATTTTTTGTTGAGACATCTAAGGGTGGAATTTATGGAACCGAACTAAGCTTACTTTCAGCCTCTGAAGACAATAACTTGATTATAGAAATGCGTGTCAATATAATTATTGGTGTAGTGACTGTGTATTTAGTCTGTTGAAACATAACTATGCAGCAAGATTAATTCCAAATATATATTAAATGTAGTTAAATTCAATCTTGGTCGCATAATATGTGGTAACAATGTAATTGAAATTATGAGTAGTTGCATTGAAATTTATAAAATAAAAATGTGAGTTTTGCTCTTGAAATAATTCAGTTCGATTTTAATATATTCTGGATTGTGTTCTTTAAAACAAAACAAACTACCAACATTATATGATAACTGATTTTAATGATGGTTTGTATATTAAAAATGAAATTAATATTTCAAATCAATTTAATAACTTTGTTTATTTCGTCATCTTGTCACCTTTGAAAAAATAATTGTTTTGAAATAAGTATCCATACACCCACATACAACGTAATTTGTAAACAAATTACTTGAAAAAATTTCAATATTTATTCCCTTTTTTTCAATGATTATTATAATTACCTGCCAACTCCATAGATTTCTCTTCAAATTGTTCAGTAAGTGTACTAATCTCTTGTTCCAATTTGGGTATCTTAGTATGTGTCAATGTTTCTTTTTCATCATTAACAGTATTCATCCTTTGTAGTTCGTTATGATATTCTTCTTCCTTTTTAAACTCTAATTCAACTTGCATCAGATCAGATGGAATTTTATGAATTTTTCCTTTCAAGTCTTGAATTATATCCGGCAAAGCCGGTAAGTTATTTTTAAAATTGGTTTTACATACTGGGCAACATTTTTCTGATTCCAGTTTTCCTACAAATGCTTCATACATAATTTTGGCAGCCGAATATTGCCCTCTGGCTGTCTGCAGTTTTTCCTTCTTTTTATAGCTCTCATTTAAAGTCTCGAGGAAGTCTTTTCCTTTACACAATTCCATAAGTTTTCGTTTATTTTTTGATAATTCTGCAAAAAGGACACGTTAATAATAAAATGTTTATTAAAGATGAATAATATTGAAACAAGGCGAAATATTTCCATCTTCTTATTTCTTTTGAGATATCACTATAATATTGGTGTGTCAGTATTTACTTCATAGTCTGATAGCTCTAATATTGAATAACAGTGTTGTGATAGTTAACTCACATTATCACTATTAACAGGTAGAGATAGAACATAAGTTAGATAAAATTAATTTATTTTTAAGAAAGGCGGATGATTAAATAAACATTAATAACTAATCTTGTAAATAATACTGACTACATTTGATTCAATCAATTTTTTAAAGACGCAAGAAATTCATTCTTGAAGTATTACTCTGTTACAGCTTTCCGAGATTGTTGTCACTTTGCAGGTAATAAGTCAGGAAGAAATATCTTGGATCAAATTTCTTTTCCACATTTTTTGTCAAATTTTAATTTTTGCTATTGATGTACTTTACATGACATCAGAATGAGAATATCAACCATGCATATAAAGTATACGAGTACTTATGTACATACCTTGTTGATGAGTTTTAAGCATGGATTTTTTAATATCCAAAGTTGTTTCTAAATTCACCAGTTCTTTCTCCAGCTTATAAACAGTTTTTATGTGTTTATCATATTCTATATCTTGATTACTTTGAATATTCATGACAGACTTTTTCAAGTTATTTTTTGGAATATCATCACCAAATAACTTAGTTAGATTTTGAGAATGCTTCGATTGAATCTTTTTTATTTGACTCTGTTTATTAAGGACTAAAGATTTTTCACTTTCTATTTTTTGTTCAGTTGCATAATTCCTTTGTAACACTGTGTATTCCCTTTCTAACTTTTCTCGATATTGTTCTTTATTATCTATCAAATCTTTTAATTCTTGTATCTCTTGTAATTTTTCATTTTCGCTGAAAGAACTTTTCAGTTTTGTAAGAGTAGATTGCAAACTTTCAATTTTGTCTGTAATATTTTTGAGTTGAGAATCTGAAGTATCAAGCTCCTCCAACTTGTATTTGATCTGTTCAAGTTTATTTTTACATTCATGTGTGGAAGTAGTTTTGGAATCAATTAATTGTTCGGACTTGGCATTCTCTTCACGTAACTTATCAATTTGTTTTTGCAATTCATTTTCTTCAACATCATTTTCTTTTTGCAGTTGATTAAATTTATTTTCCTGTGATTTTATAGCATTTGTAAGTTCTCCAAGTAAAATTTCTTGGTCACCAAAATCTTCAATATCTAACTCAATCCTGAGTTTATCTATAAGGCCCCGAATTTGTTCCAACTTCTTTTTGTACTGGTTTTGTTCTTCTTTCATTTGACCAATTTTAACTTGTTTAGTCTGGATACTAAGACTTTCATTTTCTAGTTGTTTATTAATATTTTGAACATTTCTTTCTAATTTTCTAATAATAATTTCTTCAGAAGACTGTTCATCTTTGAAAGTGTTTATTTTAGAATCTAGTTCCTCATCGGTTCCAACAAAAATATCTGATATTTCTTTGCGAAGTGTCTCTTGCTGATTGATTAGGCCTAAAAAAGAAGTTATTGGGTAGTAACAGTAAACATAAGTAATTAGGATGAATAACACTGTAAAAAAATAAAACAGAAATACTCTAGTTTACAAGTAACAATGGACACCTTTGATATAAGCCTGCCGTGCAACAATAACAACACTAGTTGATTCAGAGGGTAGATCGAAGGAAAGCAAACCGAGAGAGAGAGAGAAAGTAAAAACGAAGTACTATCAAGCTATACCACATGTTAAAAAATATTGCCAACAAATATAATAAAAAATGACTTACAGTCTTAGTAAATTGTATTAAGGAGTCACTGAACCTTCATAAGACTAATAAGATAGTGGAATGAATCTTTACAACGGTAATATGGTTATAAAGGCACATTAGAAAGAAGAATTTTTTCCAGAGAAAAGTCTCACAGTAAAAATTTCTTACAAGCAACTAACAATTTAATAGGCTTCAAGAATAAGAAATCCGATTCCCCTTATCAAACAGAACTCTGCACTGAGGTGTTCTGGATTGAAATACATGACAGAAGAATTCTATAATTAATATTTATAATATTCAGAAGCTTAGATATCTGAATCTTAACTTAATGGCATTGTTGGTGGCATTAAGAAAATAGTAATGAAGCTTACACAGTTGTACAAATATTTAGTTCAATAATTAAATGGATTTGCTAGCAACTAACCTTTCTTTTCTTCTTCTTTAGCGGTTAGCTTTCGTTGAAGGGCACCTAGTGATTCCTCTAAATCTAAAATCTTTTTCATTCTGTCTTCCAGGGGTTTCAATTCATTTTCACTTTGTTCTATCAATTTCTTGACTTCATTAAGTTTTTCTTTTTTATCTTCCAGTTTGGAACGTTGAAAATCAACATGATCCTTAATTTCTTTTTTTGCCTTCAATGTATCTTTTATTCCAGTTTTTAAATGAGTCTGCAAAAGAAGAATATAGATAAAACATAAACAAAATCAAAATGCGAGCACATTAACATTACAAATATTACCTCTTTCTCTTTAATAGTTTTTCGTAACCTTTCGACACATTTCTTATATTTGGTAGCTTCAAATATGTCATCAAATTTTTCTTTGAGTTTTTTGGGTTCATCAAGTGGCCATAAAGAATTCTCTTGGTGACAGAAAAGAACATTGTTGAAAATTGATTTTGATACATTTAGAGCAGTACAACAATATGCATCAATATCAGCACACCTGCAAGAAATATCTTGTACCTGATCAGGATCATCTTTACTTCTTTTTCTAATAGAATCATTTACTTTCTTGAATTGAAGAGTACCTGCTGCAGTTTGGGAAACCTGTTCAAATAATTGACTGTTAATGAATGCAGTCCTTTTTTTCTGACAGTTGAATTCAATTCGGTTAAACTCATTATAAATGCAAATCACCAAAAATTCCACACAGGATAGTGCGAACGGCCAAAATGCAAAAAATAACAAATTTTTAAAGATACGCAAAGATATTTTTCGTATGACAAATCAACGTAGATTCTTATTATCTTCTTCTCAAAAGGTGAGGAAGAAATAATATAATTATAAATTTGCTAAAATTTACATTCAACCTGAATTTTTCTATAAAATGTAGATAGTGGTAAGTAAGTAACTAATGTAGAATTAAAGGGTATATTTTATTCCGACTTGTCTACTCACGACAGTAATTTCGCTCAAATATTTATATAATTCCTTCTAAATAACAAATTATCGTGGGTACTAGTAATATTGATTCCTAACGTCGAATTTTATTTGTTATTTTGTTTTTATTTGATAAGGTGTAGACAAAACAAATATTTTTTTTTACATTTCAATTTTTCGACAGTGTACAGTTCAATTAGAAATGTTTGATTGTGTTTTGATAACTTCTTTAAGTATTTTCAATAAATAATTTCAATTTATGATAATTTCCTCAGAATGTCTCTTTATGGCGAACGGTTTCCTTGGCATTTACAACAATCTAAAAATCTGCATATCTCCTAAACCATAAAATTTATCGAGTTAAACGACGAGTATATTTTTGTTAAAAAATCGATTGAAAAATTAGTTTTTGCTTTTCTTTTTGATCCCGTATAATTAATGTGGTATTACTATTAAGAGGGGAGGTTGATTGTTGCATAACCTTTCTGAAATTTCCTTTTGGTTACTTCCGCACTTCCCATGTATACGTTTTTGACACCGAACCGTCACGTAACTACATTTCGTATATCAATTTTTTGATATATTTTCACGGCTATATCCTGATATTGTTGTCTTATTGGTATCTAACGTCTCCATCATAATGCCTTCATACCCCCCATAAAAGTAACGAACCCTGTATACAATTCTAATCAAATTAATAGATCTCCTTACGACGCTTACCGTCACACCGACAGATTATTACTAAATTTCCAATACCCCGTAATAACGCACAATCACATCTGCTCCAGAACATACGTTACTGATTTACTTCTTAGTCAAGTTGGAATTTCTGTAACCGTTGGTTAGGTTAGATATTCATACTGAACACACTGTTTACACTACTACTACTACACCATTACTCACAGTTACCTGTTCTTAACAATTGTGATACAAAAAAATGAGGATAAGTGAATCAATCCTCTTATGTAAAAAAATTTCTGGATGTTACAAATTTTCTCTCAAGACCGAATGAAAATCAAGGAAAGTTTGTTTTAGTATCTTTCAATACTTCTTATATAAAAAAATTGTAAAATATTCCTTACGTTCCACCTAATAGTATATTAGGTAGAAATTGTGTACTGACATAACTTTTCTTGATGAAATTCATTTTAGTTAGGGAAGGTGAATTGGAATAGAAATTCAGTATTAAGTAGAACAAATTTAGTGAGTTTTAGTTTACCTTCGTTTCCTGAAAATGAGAATTTTATTATAAAAACTCGTGCCAGTGTAGTATTAGTAAACAGTCTAATCATTATGAATATCTCCAACGGTAAGATTTTGCCAATATGGCCGTCTCCTTAATTTACCTCAGATCAAATGACCAGTTTTTTATTCTTTTTTTTTTCAAATTTCATTCTCAGTAATAGTTAATGTATTGGTGTGTAATTGCAGCCTTTGGTTATATGTCTGGCTTTCATGATATATTAGTCGCTTTCCAATTTATTGAGCACTTTGGCTTGGCACACAAGAAGCAATTGGAACAAACTTCGGTGAGTTTAGTACATTATCAATTTTGAAAACATACTGTTATGTTCGATGTATGGAGGGTAGAGGTAAGGAGAGCCATCTCTGTGTTACAGAAAGTGTCCATCAAATTCTTTACGTTAGGGAGACGCTACTATCGCATGAGTGTAAATTTTAAATAAAGCGCTAGAAATTCAAGATTAAGAACAGAGAAGGAAAGAAGTGGTAATTGACACTTTCTTTCTAGAAATTCACAATAATTAATTAACATTCAGCGTTATCTCAAAGTAACTTTTCTAGGTTATATTTACAAAATTATTTTGTACTACGTGAATAGTTTAGATTTTGTATACCAATATTTAACTAACGACTCTAGTCATTTCAAATTTTTTTATACTGCAAACTTCACTCTTTCTCAAATAGCGATGAGTGAGAAATCGCGGCACGCCCGGTAGAAAACATTTGAGAGAGGTCATTCAAATAAGACGAACGGAAGACTGAACTGAACGATTATATGATATCTCGTACGACAGCAGCGCCATTCTAGTCAAATTTTGAATTATAATTTACCGTCTACAAGCGGACAGTTTTTAAGCTAAGCCCCCATATGATAGTCCTCCTTACCTCTACACTCCATAGTTCGAAGTCGACGATGAAGGCGTTAGCCCATTTCTAAACAGTGCTTGCACATGCGCTTTTGCTTTTTTCTATTTTGAGGTTAAGTTTAATTGGGCCGTCTTTTAATGTAATATGGATACAACAATAAACAATGAATTCCTTCTCCAGAAACACTATTTCAGATTATTTGAAATCAAAATAGGAAATATGCTATGTACTAAATGTAAAATCTTCAAGTTCACAACCTCTATGGATCGTGTCAGCACGAATTAGGTTAGTAAGGAGAAAGAATGTTTTTTCTTTGATGCAATTCTATTTGAACAATTCAACTCATTTCTACTTTGTCAAAACAAAAAAAACAAAGTAGATATAACTAGATTAGATTCTCTGTACATACCACACTTATTTTTTCCAATTCCTTTTTATTGAAACAATTTGACTTAATCTATCAAGGTCTGTTTTCATTTGTTAAGATACAAATGAAGGACACATCTTTCCACAAAAAAGTTCAGATGTTAGTATAAATAAATAATCTAAATATAAAAATTTTATGAAAAACCTATCTTTAAACAATTCTATGAAGTAGAGTTATATTCAATAAATTATAAGTTTAGATACAGAGATGTGACATTTTAAAAATAACAGTATTTGAAATGCAAAATACAAAATACCTATTTCCATTTTGTATTTAAATACTTTTTTTAGAAAAGCATTTTATATTTTATTTGAAATACCTTTTAGGACATATTTTGTATTTGCAAAATGCAAAATACTTTTTGCTAAGTTTTGTAAACATCGAAGAATTAATAATTAATGTTTTACAATCTTCAATTAAAATCTTGTTACAATAAAAGAGCACTGTAAATAAAACACTATGTAACTTGGTCTGATCAGCTTCGTTTATTATCGACTCTTTTCGTATGAATTCGGGATTATTCGGTCACCTTACCGTGCGGTGAGTTTTCGTTCCCGAAAACGCTAATAGTAGTAATCTGTGCAAGCCACTTAGGTTGCCAAATGTGTTGAACCGAACGAACGAATTATCTCTTTTTACACTTTTAACAAAGTTATCTTGCTTTCCGATAAAATAATAACGAAACCAAAAAAGTGAAACAAATAATTATTGAACTGTTTCGAATTTGTTTGCAAGTTGATCATAAATTCGGTTAACCGGTAACCTAACCTAACCTACTGAATAAATTACTTGGTAACTATCTTTTCAGTGAATTAAATTTGAAAACATGTAAGTACACAAAATGAATAATTATATCTCATGTTATTTTTAATTAGCTACCCGCTACTCACCAAACCCAATTTATAAACAATTACCTATGTTTTTATATTAAAACAAACAACGATTGTTAAATACTTTAATTAATACATTGATTTATCTATACCTGCAAAATGCATACATGTTATTTTTATGCTTAATCCCCATGATATTTTCTATTTTGTTTCAGGGATGATAATATTTCTCTACCATTGATATTAAAGTATTGTTTTAAAGATATAAAAAAGGATGCTGGAAGTGAGAATAATAATATATCGGCTGTTTGCAAGAAATGCTCTAAAACATTAAAAGGAAGTCTAATTTCAACTACAATTTTTTTAAATCATATAAAAGTGAGTAACATGTTAATTTTATTTCCTAATCAAACTTGATATTTTTTCATTTGTTACAATTACATAGACAATAGGTGTATATAAATAAACAAACTGCAATAGCTGATTCTGGTTGTGTATGTGTGAATGTATAATGATATTACTTTTTTTTTCAGAGAAAAGGTCATGGTGATCTATTGACAGAGTATGAAAATTTAAAATCCCAAACCAAAACCTCCAAAAAGAAAAAATGTGACACACACTGATGAAAATAGTGCAAGTACTTCGAAAAAACTGATACAAAGCACTCTTCCAACTACTTTGCCAGTGTCAATTAATTTAGACAAGTTGGTTATAGATTTTATAATTGATACAATCTATTGTCGAAAATAAATCATTTAGGACTCTAATTGAAGGTGCTCAAAAACTACAAAACTCACCAAAATTTATGTGCCGTCGCACATGTAACAAGAGAATTGCTGATATGTGCGCAGAATATAAGGAAAATCTAAAAATAAAATTAAAAACCGTTGATTATGTGTGTACGACAGCAGATGTTTGGTCATCATCAAGGAGAAGTTACCTAGGTATGACTGTTCATTGGATTGATCCTCACACATTTGAGAGAAATTGTTTTACTCTTGCTTGTAGAAGATTTAAAGGAACTCATACCTTTGACAAAGTGGCCGAACTGATCATTGACATACACACAGAGTATCATTTGAGGGTACCAAAAATAACAAAAACTGTAACTGATAATGGCTCAAATATGTTAAAAGCATTTAAAATTTATGGAAAATCTGAATTGGGAATGGACGCTACTGATGGAATTTTTTTTTCATCATCTGACATAGAAAACATTTCAGTAAATAAAAATGATGACGACCATAATAATAATAATGAACATGACGACGATGATGATGAGACATTTCTCTTAAAAGAATTTCCTGAATCTCAAAAACCTGAAGAAACATATCAACTGCCTAACCATGAAAGATGTACCACCCACACATTGCATTTGATTACCTCTCGTGATATTATTCAGGCAAGATCTCAAAATATTTCATATAAAAAGCTGCATGATGCAGCTATGGCTAAATGCCAAGCAATTTGGAATTTGTGTTCAAGGTCCCCCAAAGCGTCTGAAATATATTGTGAAACTACCGGGAAATCTCCGACAAGTCCATGTCCAACAAGATGGAATTCATATTATAACTGTATTATGGATCTTTTAAAAGTTCAGGAAACTTTAAATGAAACCTTAAAAAAACTAGGATTGTCGGTTTTTAAAGAAATTGAATTGCAGTTTCTAATTGAATATACCAACTGTACAAAACCCATAGCAGAAGCTATCAAAAGCTTAGAGGGAGATAAAGAAACATTTTATGGATGCCTGCTACCTGAGTTAATAAGAATACAAAAAATCTTGCATTCATTACAAATGGACAATCCCATATACTGTGGAGTACTGATAGAGACAATAAAAAAAGCTTAGAAAAGAGGTTTGGAAAATTTCATGATTTGAAGGATCCTAAAGCTAAAGATGCAATTTTGGCATCGGTGTCATATCCTTTTTTTAAATTAAAATGGGTGCCAAAAGGAAATAGAGAACATATAAAGGAATTGTTCCTTGCAGAAGTGAGAAAACTTAAAAATGATCATAAAGATATAAATAATACATCCCAATCATCACACAAGAAAGAAAAAAATGAATCCTACTACATGTTCTATGATGATTCGGATTCCTCACTAGCTAGTGAATCTAGTGATAGTGCAAATGCAAACACCACTATTGACCTGGAATCATTGCAATATTTGAAGGATAATGATGTCAGCCTGCAATCATTAAATAAATATCCTACAGTAAAGATGTTATTCTTGAAGTATAATACCTGCTTGCCTAGTTCTGCGCCAGTAGAGAGGCTTTTTTCTTATGGTGGCATGATTATGAGACCACACAGGAGAAAGATGAGCGACAGTGTATTTGAGCAAATTATTTTATTAAAATCTGTTAAATAAATTTAATTTAAGTAAGTTATCAAAGTAAATTTACCAGCCTGTTAGCTGGCTAAAATAAATAAACCTTTCAACAAAATAAAGATAATTTAAAACTAAAAGTATTTGCATTTAGTATTTTAAATATAAAATGAAAAACTATTTTGTATTTGAAATAACAAAATACAAAAAGTATTTGCATTTTGCATTTAAATACATTTTATAACCTATTTTGCACATCTCTGTTTAGATACAACTGAATGGAATAAGCAATGATGATTAATAAATAGAAAATTATTCTAAGAATAGAATACATACTTGTAGTACCCTTGATATTGTTAATGTATTTTTTTCTGCATCAGTAAATTTAATTTTGATACTGCCTTTTGTTGAATTCTTATTTGACATTTTTGGATCATGAATAAAACCTTTTCCACCATTAGTACCAACAGGTAGATCTCCAGTTAGTGCATACTTAATAGATTCCAGAATTGTCGTTTTTCCTGAACCATTAGGACCTTGAAAGAGCACAACAGGCGTTTGGAAAAACACAGTTTGTTTATTATCTGGGTTGAAGTTTCTAATTCCACAAATTTCCAGGCTGTGTAATAAAGCCATTTTATATTTCTGCAAAAAAATATCGTCACAGAGGAATTATGTTGATATAAACAAATCATATTATACTGTTAAATATTTTCTATATCCTAAACCAATAGATATTGAAGTGGGACAACAGCTGATATATTCCATTCCAACACACAATAGAATATCTTTTATTACCATAGAAAATATCCCAATTTTATAAATAGAGCGAGTAACAAGGAGTTATATATGAATAAACAAATCAAACAATAATATACATGAAAAATATGTAAATATGTTCAAGAAATATGAAAAAAATATTTCAAATGTACTTGAAATAGAATTAAGGTAAAGTAATTAGAAATAATCAATTACATGTTAATGGAAAATCCTTAAACTCAATAGAACCAAAAAATAATCTTTATCGTGCTAATTGAAATTGAAATAACATTTTATTTTCATTAAATAATGTACAAAATTTTAATCCAGGTGCAGAGAAATACATTTCTAGTTCTTATGGCTTGAATCATTACAAGAGTAGCCTATCAACATATCCGTTATGTTTCCTTTTCATTTGAATACATTTTACAGTTACAATAAATGATATGTTTTATTAATCAACGATGAGAATTAGGCAAACCACTCAGGAAATTCATTTTCTAGCTGGTGGTTATCGAAGAGGTTTTTTATATGTCTAATGATTCTGGTATTGTGTGGAACTCCATCCTATTGTTACCAATATGTCTCCCTATGTGTACTTGTTTTATATAAGGATAGGGATTATATTCATAGAAATATAATAGACGAGTTTTTGACCTTTTCGAATTTTTCTATTTGTTTCTAAATCTCCATCACTTTTAAATCAAGCTATTTCAAGTCGGCTTCAATCAGAAAATATCATTTAAGCTACATGCAATAGTTACGCACAGAGCTACATTTTAATGTCCTACTTGAAAAGACCAAAATAATCATGATAGTGAAAAAAAATATTTTATTATCAGGAATCATGTGCTATAGCATTATCAATTTGTAAAAATCTACATAATGAAAATCAGCACAAAATTATTCCTGTGATATTTCAATTCTCTTAGAGGAAGAAAAGATGGATACAAACATAAAAAAGGTAGAGTGAAAATTCTACAAATACTTCAAACATTAGGAGTTGGCATTTCAACTCTTGATAATAAATTAATTTAAATTGAAATTTAATCATTTATACATCTCCCCAATGTGGAATTTAGTTTCATAATGGCAGTATTTATTGAAACAATCTCCACATTCCAAGTATCTGAAAAATAATTTTCATTCTTGTGTTTACAATATATAAGAAATTATTCATAATAAATACCATTTGCAAACAACAAAATAAGAAGAATAATTCAATTTGCCTAACCAGCTTCCAAACCATTGACTATATTTAGTAAACAATTATTATTTATTCTTTTTATTTCTCTCTAATTACGAATTGTCAGTACAGAATTAGAATCTTTAGATGTTTATGAAAAAGTACATGTTTCAATTCCTAACACTATTACAAATATAAAAGTGGAAACCTCATATCATCGTTTTTACTGTATCATGAGTTATGGAGACAGGAAGAAATACTATTTCCTAAATTATAAACTGATATTTTATTTAATCGGACGATGAAATTCATTCCACTGTCTATTCAGAACAAGCAAACATATTGGATATGTTTAAAAAAAATGATTTCATGTTTTAGGTAATATTGAATTTGTTGCATTAATACATCATGGTATTAATCCAAGTGAATTTGACTACATTTGGATTAATGCATGAATATATTTTAATTGTTACTCACGGTTTGTTATGCTTCAGTATATCAATATTTTTACATGAATAGTTGTTCCCTGTTCTTATCCCATTCCAAAGTAATGTATCACTTATTATATTAATGAAACTTTTGCTAAAAACTATGATTGGCACTGACAGTAATGAAAATTATTAAATCTCGTATCTTTCTCCTAAAATATCTTCTGTATCAATATTTTATGATTCAACAAAAAGGCGGGAAACCATTAGAAGATTGACAAGATAATCATTGTCTCCTTGTTTTGTTCGGTTACTTAGAATGTAGAGTACTACTTTATGTTCTAAGTTTAATACTTATAGCTTATATTTGATTTTATAATATAGAATCACTCACAACAGGTCATTGAATTCTATGATGTATTTAGATTAGTTTCAAATCAATAGTTAAAAACTAAAAAAAGAAGACAATATTACACACTTCATGATTGTTTTGATATTTCCATTTAGACAGTTTATTTAAATTTTGAAATTGTGTCTAACATTTTGTGTCACAATTATATTAAAATTAGTATCTGGAATTGAAATAATGTCTGAAGACATTAGACGATGCTTTATTGATAACACAACTTCAAAAAATGAAATTATTCAAGAACAAACAGTTCCCGATGTACAAAAAAAAGATGATTCAAACGTTGATTTTTTTAAAATAAAGGTATCTATATCAGTTTAATCTTCAAACCAATTACGATACGAATCAATAAAAATAATATTTATATATTAAGATTTTAAAAAAATGTACGTTGTTTTGGAAACAAGTTCGCTATAGAAAATATTGAGGAATAGAAGTTTTTATGCAGATTCAAATACCAAAGCTTTCGATTTAGATTTATAATTTTTTCTTCATAATTTAATTCAGTTTTCTCTAATTCTATATGTCTTATTATTGTTATGAATATGACTGTTGATTTTCTCTATAATATTTATTGTCACATAATATAGGTATTTAATTCAATTCAAAATACTTTAATTAACAATTGAATTCCATACCTAGTATTAATAAGTATGAATTATTTTGAACGTTTTGAATAGTTTATAAGAGTACAAATATAAATCATTTCAAATTTCATTCATATATGATCATTTGCAAAATACTAGGTGGTTTAGAATTAATTAAATTAATTTCTACCTCTGATAGTAGGACCAAAAATAAGGGTATTTCTATATATACACTTTTTTTAAAACTAAATAATAAAGGAGATACAGTTCATTGAAGAGGTTGTTTTATATAAATATATAATAATTAATAAGCAATTAAGATGTGACACTCACTGGTTCTATATAAGTGAGAAGCGGTTGATCCATTTGAAAATTGACATAACTATATTCCTAATTCAAAATACTGAAAAGTGACATAAGTAGCTTAGAGCAATATATAGGGACAATAGAGTAAAAATAATAACAAGTAGCCTGATTAATCAGCAATCCAAAAAAAGATATATAATAAATTACACTGTGAAATATGTGAAATAACATATAATAGAAACTAGTACAGAATAAATATTAAATCGTAAAAGTTATAAAGACAAGTGGATAAAATTTGTATAGAGCTGAACTAAGAACAAAATTTTTGCCTATTTATAAATAAAAATGGAAAATAAAGCAAGGATACAGAGGGCAAGTGTGTCTTGTGCATTTATCTCAATCAAAGTAAGATAAGAATCATAATATCAATAAAAAAATTAGATGCAAGAACAAAAGATAACAAGACAACAATAATAATGGGGGATTGGTACAGCAGAGTAGGTAATGACAAAAATAGATGCATGGGCAGTAGAGAGAGGAACCTTCAAACACAAATGGGTTGAGGATGATAGACTTCTCTAGAACAAATGTTATAATAAAAGAAAATATGCGGCATCAAAATGTAGATAAAAAATATACATTCATGACATGAAAAAAATGCCAACAGCATGATAGACTACCCAGTATAAATACAAAATCTGATGAAGAATATAAAGAATAGACACAAATATAAATAGAAATGGGTTCAATCACAGACTAGTAGTGATTAAATGTACGATAAATATACACTAAAATATACCAATATAAACTTTATACAGAACACAACAAAAATAAATATGGAGAATATATGAATCAGGAATTTCAAAAACTACACAATAAAAGAATGGAGTAAACATTAGAAAAGAGACGGATGGTATTTAAATAGCATTAACAGCCATAGGGAAGTTTGAAGTTGAAGAACATATGAAGAATACTTAAAAGTAAGTTGGTGGAATGAAGAGAAAGAAGTTGGCAATTAAAAAGAAGGTAGTGTGGATAAAATGAATTCAAACAAAAACATTTGTAGATAAGGAAGATTATAATAAAAAGAGAAAATAAATGAAAAATGCTATAAAACAAGAGAAAATTGGTAAAAAATTCTATAAAAACAGAGAAAAAACAATCATTGAAAAAATTTTGTAAGCAATCCCAAAAATACTTGATGTAGATAGAAAATTCTGGACATATATAAAAATATTGAGAGGGACTAAAAGAAAAAACCTTGAAGTAGTAGAATATGAGCAATCAACTACATACAGGACAAGATATTATGGAGACTAAATATTATGATGATAAATTTAACACTTTGACTCATGATAAAAGAGTGAACAAAGGAGATCAAGAATATTACGAAGTAAGTATAGAGGAAGTAGAATATACAAGACATTAAATAAAGATAGGATTAGTAAGTGGAGAAGATGGCATAGCCTCAAAATGTTAAAATAGATGGGAAAAAGTAGATTTGGGAAATTTTCAAAAGAGGCATGAAAAGAACAAAGAATACTGCGAGACTGGGAAAATAACTTGATAATGTCAATTTATAAATAGGGACTAGATGCCCTGTCTTAAATATAGGCTTTACACTAGAATTCTGGAAATTAAGAGATGTGTAGGATATAAATTGAAAGGAAACTAAAGAGAGAAGAAATGTTTTTAGCATTTATTAATCTCAGAGCATTCTTCGACACAATAGAAAGGTGAACACTTATGAGACAGTAAAGGTTAAAATACATATATCAGAAAATTTCTTGATAAAGAAAGACATAAAATTATCCATTATATCATTATTCATATTTATTATGAATATCAAAACTAATAAAAGTTAAAACTGAACAGTTCACGATAACTCAATACAAAAATCTGAAACGAGCAAAAATCAGCATCATATGCACATGATGTAGTATTGGTAGCCAATATAAGAAATAAGATACAGAAGCTCGTGAATATATATTATGAATTAAATTCATAGAAAACATTAATATAAGTGAATACTGCTACAAGGAAGGAACTGCATTGACAAATGATGGGAAGATAGAGATGGAAATAACAAATAGGGAGAATGACTCAAAGAAACTGTACCATACACTAAACAAAACCTTACTGAGATATAGAGATATTGACATGGAAATGAAAACATCTAAGAAGAATAGTAGGTGAAACTTATGTAGAAATGAAGAGATGAGACAAATGAAAAGAAGAGGGAAAAAATAGCTCAATTGGTTTCGACATATCCTCAGAATAAAATCACACAGACATACTAGAGAAGAGGCAGGTAATATTATTAAGAGAATGGATAGGCAGAGAAGAAAGAGGATAGACCAAATAAGGGAGATAGGTGATAAGAAATGAAAAACTCTTATTTAAATAATAAGATTACAAGGAGACAGAAAATTATGCAAAAATAGGGCACAAAAGTCAAAGAAAAAATTGAAGGAGAAAATAAGATTATTTAATATGTAAAGAATTTAGTAAGTGAATTGTTTCTTATATACTAAACTGGATAATAATGGTATATAAATATACTGAATAAAAATCATAACTCAGGATAGAATTTTTTTTGTTTATTACTTTAAGATATTGCAAAAAATAAATTTTTCTATTCACTCTTTTGAAGAGTTATATCTCCATTATTATTTAGTCGTAGAAAAAATAGGGACGCAGAAATACACTTATTTTTGCATGCATTACAAGCTTTAAAAATTAATTTACCCAATTTTGGACCACCTTGTATAATAAATCGTGATAAAATATGTAGAATTATTTGATTTATTTTTAAAATAGGTATGTGAGAAGTGAATAATCAATTTCAATTTATTAATACTGGAGCGAATTACAGATGGTACTATACCAAAATAGATTTTAATGTTTAGCTCACAGTATCTCAGAACATTTGTAAACATTCTATAAAACTATCTAATTCAATTTTAATGCATTTATTTATATTTTATAGCCTCATAAAATGATTCCACCTGAAAAAATATTGAACTCAGAATTGAATCTGAAAGATTTTCAGTCAAGTCTTTTGCAACATGTGGAAGAGAAAAATGCCCACAGAAACTTTGAAAGATATGTTAATATGTACAGGCGAGAATATGAAGAGGAAGAGCAAGCAAAAAAGACAGAATACGCTTTCAAAGAAAAACAACTCTACCAAGAGAATGAATTGGCCAAGGAAATGGATGTAATAAAAAGAAAAGAATTCAGAGAAGCAAAAATGAGGTTGGTAGAGGTAATATGTAATACACAAAACTGCCTCTTTTGTATGTATCTATGTATGGATTTGGGGTCTCGTATACGCTGCAACCTAAAGGATCTATTATGTCCACATTTCTTGTTGCGATACTGGAGAACCCAGTGTTTATAGCTGATCCATAAATTACCAGCTTCTTTCAACAAGTTTATAATGTGGGGATGGCTTAAATTGCAAGAGATATTTGTCTTCTATTTCATACTCTCCCGGGTGTAGTGCTTTGTGTGCAACAAAACCTGCACTCTGCCTTATCTGCCAGGCCTAGCGTTTTCAGGTGTTTGTTGACGAGACAGTGCCCTGATAGAACTCCTGTTAGTATTCGTAGATTGTTCTTACTTATGTTGATACATTCTGCAGATCTATTCTAGTTATAGTTTCCCAGAAGAGTATTTGCCTGTCTCATCTCTTGTAGGTTGTCCCAATAATTGGTTGAATGTCTCTTCTGATTGTCGTTGAGGGTGAAAATCTTCGAAGTTTGATGTGATAGTCATTTTACTTCGATTTTAAAATCTTTCATTGTGAAATGGTGTATGCTGTTTTGAATCTATTATTGAATGTTATAAGACCATTATTGGGAATTATTAAATTTTTTACAACTTGGACACAGTATTTGTAGAACTCATCGGAGATATACCGACGTGGACTCTATAGGACTAATCAAGGTTTTCATATATATTTTTTCTTCGAAGTCCTGAGACATATTCATGAACCTTTGCAATAGTCCACAATTAGAAAAGAACCACAAAGTGCGGACTTGGTGGCTCTGGTTTCATTTATTTATTTCTTTCTAGGGCCATTTTTTTCCTTATTTTTTTTTATGAAATTGTTGCAGTTGGCTTGTGAAGTGGCAGAAAGATTCCTATCCTTCTCAGACAGAGAATTGCCATATTATCTACTACATACCTTCAGTGGGTATTCATTGTATAACTGTTTGTAGCATTCACATTTATATAAATTGGATAAATAATTATATATAAATAGTACTGGGTGTGAGTTGAAATTTGCATGGTTTTTCTACAATCAAAGATAATCTACCTTTGTTTGTGTTTAGTGTTTTCCGACGAAGTTTTCCTTCTTACTGAGAAAATTTTCCAAATAATACTCGTGGTAATAATATAATAATAAAAATAGGGCTGAAACATACATACAAACATGAATAATATTTCTAATTTGGTTAGTCGGTGGATGAATAATAATCATCGTGTTGTATCGAGTATACTCTTTACGGATGAAGCCACATTTACCCGTGATGGCATTAATAATACACGTAACTATCATGTATGGTCGGAGGAAAACAAATGAAAATCGGATATGAGTTTTTTTACATTATTTTCACGTGTATAATACACTCCTAGAGTTTGGTGCGCTCCTCCTGATTCACCCTGTATAGATTACCTTACCAATTGGAACTACGGTATTTGAAAAACCTTGACCTTAAAACTTTTACGATTTAGAATAACAAACATTGGTACAAAGCGACATGGTTTTATTATTTCTTGTTCTTGTAGGCAACTTTTAAGACAGAACTCAAGCGAATTACGGGAACTTGAAAGAAAATTGAAAGCTGCCTACATTAATAAAGAACTAGCTGCGCAAATCGCACAAAATCAAGCTGAGAAAGTTAATGAAAAGGTAAATACATACAATCTTTAAAAAATTTTTGTTTGTTTCTGTTGATTGCAGGAATATGTGACTACAAAAAAAATCCTAGAATTAATCTGATCTAAGTGTATTAGCTGCATCCCAGTTCTCTTTCTTAATACTTTAAATTAAAACCACTTTAAATCGTTAAAACTATATTTTGCATTTTTCTAGGTGCGTTGGGATATAAATCTGGTAAAAATTAGTTTGTGACTCCTGTTCCATAAATTTACTCACACACCAACGTACCTAAGTCTACCTTCTGCACTGTGTCATGATACTTCCTCTTATTCCTTATTCACACGATCCCAGGTAAGACTTTGGATCGAACTGTGAAGGGCACTTTTCTTTGGTACAGCTAAGCGTGCAAATCACAAACAGCCAGATCTCGGCGTTTTGTATACATGTTTGTGTACACGAAGTCCTAAGTTGTTATCGAACTTCGACATTGTCCGAAAATTAAAAGATATTGAATCAGAACGGTAGAAATAAACGATGCAGAACACTAGATACATTGAGATACTATCGACAAAGAAAACTTATAACAATGTGTAAAACGTATAGAGGAAAGAAATCTTCCATAATTAGCCTTAGAAAGGATGGATACTTCGTGGAGAAAAATCCAAAGACAATCCTCTTATCAATTAAGAATAGGCAACCGGTAACCCTTGATTAAATAGAATTCCTATAGGATTGCCAATCTTAAATTGATTGCCAATTAGTTAATTTTGGATAATCTGATCTGGAAGTCCGACCAAACGAGTATGAATCTCAATAAGCCTAAATTGGCTGTTTCTGTAGCATGACAGAAATAAAGAGGTTTGGAATTTTAATGGATTTATGCGTTCGTTAGGTAGCTTTCTGCGAGATGTTGATTATTTTATCTTTAATTTTTTAAGGTTTGTTATTATATTGTTTTTTGCCATTTTCATTTCATTTTTATTCAAAATCAGAATCTTATGCCTAGAGAAATCTATCAGCTAAGCTAGTTACTGATCTTTGGTATGTAGCATCAACGAAATTTTATTGATTTTGTAAATTTTTTTTATTCATATAGTTTATTCCTTCATTCTGCTCCTCACTGATTTATAGATCACAATATTAGTCTCCCGAATTTGATCTCACAATGGTTCGTGTTGAGCAATGCGCTGTGATTGAATACTTACGTTTAAAAGAGTTGGCCCTCTACTCAAATCCAAAATTTTTGGTGGATACATTAGGGGAATTTGCAGTTTCATGTTACATAATTAAAAGATGGTGTTTAAGTGTGGTCTCTCATACATGTGGTACATAAGATTCTTACTGCAAGTTAACGAATGTTTAACAGATGCACATAAGTAGACTCGACAAAACATTGGCAGTCTTCTCTTTATGTAGTATAAACATATTTTTTTGGCAGTTTAACAATGCATGAGTTATGGATCCATCCCCATATAATACGGGGCAAAATGCAGATTACGGAGTGAATCATCACCATAGGACAAATTTAAGATGCAACCTGCAGCATGGAAAGTCCGTTAACCACATTTAGAGATGCTGAAGACCTAACTTCAGGAGATTACCCACAATTGTCTCATAATAATGTGAGGCAATAAAAGAAAAATGCCCGATGAAGCTGTTCTCTTGCACCAGGACACTGCATCCGGATCATATCTGCAAATACAATAGCCCCAATAGCTCATCCAAAGAAACTTTTGTACAACCAAGTGTGACATAAATCAGTGTTCTTTGCAGAGGTAGAAAAATCTTTTTTTTTTCTTTTCTAGAAATGCTACAACATTGATGTGTTAATCTAAATAAAATATTTGAAATATGATAAGTAATCGTCTCCATAGCAGAAAAAGGAGGGACATTTAATGTTGGGTCAACTAAAAGGTTTTTGTGTTCCACTACTCATTGTACTATATCTTGATGTAGATGCTCAAATATACTTATTTATATAATTTATTTGTTAGTTATTTCTATACGTTGTAGCAGGTTGTCTTGTATATAATTTCTGATTAATAGATTCGAGAATCGCAAGCACATGAAGTCCTTAAACAAGCTTGGATAGATCAAGAGGAATATCAAAAACAGTGCAAGCAAGAAGAAATGATAAAAAAGGCACAATACAAACAAGAACTTCAAGAACAATTGATTTTACGAGAGAAAATAAAACGTCATCTTTACGAAGAATATTTAAGGGAGAAAAAATTAATAGACGATATTGTTCAACGAATACAGGATGAAGACGAACGAGAAGCTTACGAACGTTTTTGCAAAATGAAGAAGACAAGAGCGGAAATGGTTGCATTCAAAAATGCACAAGAAACCTGGAAGAAGAAAAGAATGGAAGAAATAGAAGAGGAAAATAGGAAAATAGAAGAATATCTCATGACTAAAACAGCTGGAGTACAAGCTAGGTATGGTTTTTATACACATAAGTATGCGCAATAAAATCATAACAATCATACACATACAAAAGTTGGAGCAAAAGCCTCGGAAAATATTTTTTCTTGTAAATACCGGTCCAGTATTGACAAATGTGTTCGCTACATGTGTGGACAATGAATACCATTGAAATATCATCACACTTATTTAATACGGTCATATAAAGCGCACTATGGCCTTAACGGTGCAAAAGAATGACAGACCATCGAATTAGTTACCTGCTACCATCGCTACAGGCTGGTAATGATGTGAAGGCGCTAAATACCATCAGTCTTTGCACCTTTGCACAACCATGTGCGCATTTAGTCACCTGTTGCAAAGCGCCTACCACATAGTGATTCCTCAATCTTACCAACGAGATCAAAGTCACAGGGCGAAATGTCGGGAGAGTACGGAGGGTGCTCTAGTTATCCTTTCTCCAACGGATCTGCTCAGCACAGTTATACTCGACCATCACCATCGATTTGACTGGGGAAGGATTCTGATGGAACTTCTGCCTCCTCCTCGGTGACCCAGCATGTTATCATTAAGCGGATTGATGTTTCGATTCTGATTCGCGCTGCTCACATACTCGTTACTTCCATCTCGCAAGACATTCACTAATTGACTGATTTCACAGCATTTTAGGAGTGAATATAAGGTATAAAAATAATCAATCTAACGTGAATACCTACCTTATCTCATTTAAATAAGAAAAGGATAGGTAGGGTCACATTTTTGATTACATTTAAATACATGTATACCTATGAGATTAAGTGAATCGAGAACGGTGATGTCTATCAAATTTCTACAAGGATACCTTTGTATAGAAAAGTAGTAATAAAAAGTTTGGCGATAAAAAAATCGAAAAATATTTTTATGCCTATATCAATTTCAAAATATTAAGCCCGCGAACAACACCATTTGGCAGATATTTGAAATAGTCAAGTTCTCAATTCAACCAAGAGTTTTATTTCTCATATAAGTTTTCGTAAAAGTTGCTTTTCGTACAATCACATTAATGGACATAATTCGAAATCACCAGTCTAATATGAAAGGAAATATCTTACTTTTCTATAATAATAATAATTCGTACAATTCAGATTGAATGTGTCATTCATGTATTGGGATTTAAAAAATTCGAGATATTTGACGCTTTTGTTTTTTTCTATTAGACAACTAGAACTGGCTAGAAAGGAAGCTGAAAGAGAAAAAATTATTGATGATATAGCCAGAAAAATGTGTGAACAAAAGGTAAGTTTATCATTTTTACTATAATTCGTAAGTACTGAACTGAGATTTTGATTCCGATGATAAATTTACTAAGCAAATTTGTTGTTCTAATATTTTTTGAATTTATTCCAGTACTCTACATATATCATGAAGACCTAGGACGTAAATTTTAATTTAACTACTCTCTGTGTCTGCTCTGTTACCATTTGAAATACTTCCTGTACTATATTCTGCCATTTCCTATTGTCATTTTCTTTTTCTATTCTAGTGTTCTTTGTATTTCGATATTCTAAATTGTCTATTCTCTAGTCTTTCCATCCGAATACTTTTTTCGTTTTTAAAATATTCCGCAAAACGGAAGATGATTGCTTTATAAAGATCACAATCACTACAATAGACGATGAAAATCGGTGTCGATACACTTTAATTCTAATTAGTAGAAACCTGCAAAAAATATTTTTTCCTATGTTCTTCAGATGGTAGTTCACCAGTGTCAAGTAAACATAAAAGTAACTCTCCTTAGCTCGCTTTTGTTCAATGAAAGGGCTTTTTGAGATTCCAGGAAAGAAGTATTTTCGATTTTTTCAGATCTGGAGTCTTATTCCACGTTCCTGTTTTTTTTTTCGTTTTTCTACTTTTTCATGACAATGACTTGATCGCTTTTTGGGAACCTATTGATTATTATTAGACTTATCTTTGTCTATAATTGTGATATACTTCTCATAATAACACGAATTTCAGGAAAAGCAACGGGAAAGAGAAGAAATAATTCAAGACTTGCAAGAAGAGGAACAAAGAGCAATTATAGATAAGCGTCATAGAGAAGATGTAGAAAAACAACTCAGAATAAAATTAGAAACTCGAGAATGCTTAACTCAACAAATGCAAGACAGGCAAGAACGAGCCAGGCAAGAGGCAGAAGAGGATAGAAAATACAAAGAAGAGGTATGTATGTATTTGCTGAAGAACTTTTCGGAAACTATGATGAGGTTAAACCGATCATGATCTGAATGTTCGGCAACTAACCCAGATCACGCGTTCATTGTTGTCCGGAAACTGATCGAGTCGCAGTCAATAGAATAATTTCTACCCTTGCAGACCAGTGGGTAATTGCGATAAATTGACGGGTTGTTTCATGATCTATGGTTTTTTGAACTTTAAAAATAATTTATCACACTTAAATGGCCGTCTACTATTAATTCTCATAAGAGGCGTAATTGATACGAGGGTTGTACTCAGAATGTATTGTCGTACGAGTGCTATTTGAATTGTTCACAGACACATTTAGGTCAAAACTGGAATTGAATCGTGAACATTTTGGGCATTAGTTCCACTCGCATACATTCAATATGGCGTGAATATTTAGCTGTCGCGTTGGAACCGCATGATTTAACAATCGCTCAAAAAAAAGCTCTTAGTGTTTCAAAAGACATCTATAAAATCGTCGTGTCATGGATCTATGTATATAAACCTGAAACTAAATAACAATCGACTGTATGGGTGTTTCAAGACGAGCCAAATTCAATAAAAATTGTTAGTGCACGAAAAGCCTGTTTCCGGAATAACGGGACATGTTGCTACCGTTCCATTAGAGCAACGTAGAACGGTCAATTCTGAACGGTAAAACAGCATTTGCTTACCAGAAGTGCTCGAAACAATCAGGGAAACCAATCGCAGAAGACGAACCAGTTTCCACCACGACAATGCGAGTTTTCACACATCAGTTCAACCAAAAACGTTTTTGAGCATTCAAAACATCGAATTGACAGCTTATCTGCCATACAGTCTTGTTTGGCAAATAATGATCTCTTTTTATACCCACAGATCAAAAATAAATTGCGAGGTCAATGTTTTTCTACACCTGAAGAAGCAGTATCCATTATAAAAATTCTTATTTGTATATCTCAAAACTTAGTAGCAACCCTTGTAGGTTACTGAGGTTTTTTTATTATACAACTAAATAAATAACATGGAAGAATTAACGCACAAAAAAGTAATGAAAATCAAAATTTCTTGTAGGTCAGGTTTTAAATTTGAAATCTTCGCCAAAAATTGAACACAACACAACTCACGTTCTGGGTTAAGATCTGCATTTAGCTAATGGATGGTCTACCCGAACCTGGGTTATAGTTTTCTAAAACTCCTTTAGTCTTATTTGATTTCATTTATATGATGAACTTTTTTCTAGCTGTTGACCAAATTAGCAGAAGATGCAAAACTGGAACAGCTATCCGATCAAAAGAGGAGACTAAAAATGCTGCAATTTAAAAGGGATATTGAACAGATGATGAAGGAAAGAAGACAGAAATATGCTGAGGAATTCCAGTTGTTGATAGAAATAGAAAAAGATGAACAACGAAAAGAGGAAGCCAGGTAAAGTTATACACCATATATTTTAGTTTATTTTTAGTTAAATTGAATTCAAATTTTTATTTTGTTAACATTTTTAAGCAACAGTTTGATCTGTTCCCAATATATTATAGGGGATATCATGTACGGTGGCTATTACGTAAACGAGACCAGCGGTGCTATAGAAAAAGTATGCATGCTCCAAAGGTTAGCGACTGTCAGTTGTTTAGCCTCTAGTATAACCTTTCTAATGTGGTATCTACCGTGTCTGTAGAAAATCCAGTGTAGCCGTAGCCTTCGCTTGTATAGGGGCTGGTTTTTTGTTTCGCCGTAAAAATAAAACAAAAGTAAGTTATATGGAGCCTCCAATAGATCTTCCCTCGTCGTTGGACAATCTAATGAATTTCAGTATGTGGGATTGCTTCTAAGAGGTCACGTCCTCGATCCTACATGCTTCTGTCTGTCAGAAGCATTTTCTGCGTTGTTTTGTGATGGACAATACATTTTGTCGTCAGATTCTGCTAGACTTAGACTCATCATGCGATTCTATAAATTTTGAAGTCTTTTTCATATTTTTATTGATGTTTACAGTATCACCACCTACATACAAAACCAAAGTTTGCATCACTCAAAAGCTTGAATCCAGTAATATTTTGGATGCTCTTAAAAAAATAAATTCATTACTTCATCTATCTCATCCTCCGTCGTGAAACGACGACCACGTAAATGTTCCTTTAGGCTAGAGAAGTCATACATGTTTCCTGTAATTGGATGTTGATCTTAAAGCTAAATTGCTTTTACTAATCTAGTACTGAGAAAGAAAACTGTGTACGTAATTTTCTTGATAGATCTTTGCTTTTTCATCAATGTTGGTGTTTTTAAATCTTCTTGAATTCAAAAGACAACTCATCTGGCGGGCAGGAATATCATATAATGCTAAATTCTCTGTCTTTTGGAATTTAGTTTGCTAAAATGCAAAATAATACATATTTTAAAATATTTCTCAATATTAAAGTATCAATAGAATCTAAAAAACCTGCATCATGATTTTCCATTTAAGTAATTTATTTTTTAATAGACAAAAATCATGATGTGGATATTTTTTCTCCAATCAATTAGATGTTTTCAAATCCACTGGTATGTTGTTTTAAGTAGTATTTTTATTTTATCAAATCAAACTTTGTTAAGAAGTAAGATTACCTGTAGAGGTAATTTTGTCAACAGAGATAAAATGTCAAACGTTTTTCCAATTACAGAAAATATTTTCAATTGATGTTTCTCTATTTTCAGACGTCGCATCATAGAAGAAGAACGAATAAAGATGCTGCAGCAACATGTCAAAAATCTCATTGGATACTTACCTAAAGGGTTGTTAAAAGCTGAAGATTTGCCACATTTGGGAGCAGATTTTGTATCAAGTGCATTAAAAGATGATCCTTCTACTAGTAATGCAATTAATGTTTGTGATAAAAGTTAGAGATTGTGTATTTTACTAATCATTGAGCCAAATATGTATTATATTAAATGTATCTTTTAATGAATTACTTTCTTGCTTACTAAGCTAAAAATGGTGATATTTTACATTATTTTCTGAATAGTTTTATAATAAATTATTCTCTCAGGTTGCATTTTTTACATGCCTTACTTTTAATCCATAATGACATGAGATACAGGGTTTTTTTCATAGAAAAAACGGGATATTTTCATATAAATATCAAGAAACTGTTCTGTAGATTGGTTATATATAGTCATATATAGTCAAATGTTCCGTTTGAAACTGCTTTGCTCTCGCAAATTGTACCTGATGGAAATCAGTTGAAGTATTGTTGAATTTTGCTGATATTGTGTGGTCTTCTACTTTGACTAGTTTGTGAATTTTTTCATCTTTCACTACCCAACCTACAGTGCGTTTAAGTTGAAATTTTTGGAACCGTTGGTGATATTCATACTGAACATACTGTTCACACTACCACCCACCACACCAACACTCACAATTACACTGTCTGATGCGCATTTTGATAACAAAGTTATCTTCTTCAGAGACTTTGTAATTGTAAGTGTTGGTGTAGTGGTAGTGTATTATATATTTGAAATATTTTCTTCTACTTTTTCTAATGACAAATTTTCTCACTATGCTATTTCCTGGTTATAGTACTTGTCATCTTCTTAATTTGATACGTGTCTGCCTTCGCATTTTATCGATTCTCTTGTATATCGTGTCGTTAAAACTTTCGCATCAGATATCAACATAAAGCTTATTGGTACATTTTTTAAAGTGACCATACATTTTGAATATCAGAAAACAATCTGTCACTACTTAATCTAATTACGATCTTGATTGTTCACATATAGGTATAGTTTGAAGTTTTATGTAAGTATGAAATTACTGAAGAAGGAACTAGTAGAAAGAACAGATTTGAACAAAAGGATCTTATACTCTGACATATAAAAAAACTGAATTTATATATTTTAACTTATAGCCAAACAGGTATCTGCTCTATTCGTTCTGTTCCCCAAATAAATAGAAAATTCGAACTTATATGAAAACTAGCTGACCCGACAGACTTCGTCCTGTCAAAAAGATTTGTAATGTGGCAGTTTTTGTGCCTACGTATTTTAAAAAATTCTCCTGAACAGAACCGTCACCCTGGTGATAGGGCGTTGTGAATAAAAAATAATTAAATAAAACATATATAAGGATTTAAAAGTAAGTAATCGCTTTATTGTTAATGATGTGAATCATAAATAATTATTATTATTATCATTGTAGTGCTTTGTGGTATACGATGTTTTTTGTTTGATTACCTGGCGCATAGATAAACAAATCTGATGGTTTTCCAACACGGGAACAGGCAACATACAATTGACCATGTGAGAAACATGGGTTTTCTAGATTAATACCACAAACACTTAATGATTGCCCCTGGGACTTGTTTATAGTCATAGCAAAAGCAAGCCGCACTGGAAACTGTAGTCGTTTGAACTCAAATGGCACATCAGTCGGTATGAGAACATCTTCTCCTTTATACTTTCCTTTGAGTATAGTTGCTTCTATCACATTGTTTAGTAATTTTTTTATCGCTAACCGTGTACCGTTGCAAAGACGCGGTTGGTTGATATTTCGCAACATTATAACCACCGATCCGACCTTTAATTGAAGATTGTGAGGTGGCAATCCTGGCAAATCCAGCGAGTTTAAAAATTCCGGTGGATAGTTGACTACATCATCTTGATTAGTAGCCGAATCAACTGATTTATATATCCTCAATTCGCCTGTAATTTGTTCTTGAATTTTGAAATTTAATTCATTTACATCTATGTTTTTTGCAGCCAGTATAGCTCGTTCGCTCAACCAATCATGGTTTCTGTAATTTTGAGAAACATCTGGAAACACCTTCTGAATAAGTTCATCTTTTGATTGAGTTAACTGACAAAAACTTTGAGGAAAGTTAATGCAGCCAATCAACATGTCTATAGGTAATTTGCCATTACCAATGTCAATGAGTTGTTTAGAGAATATGTTTCCAGATTGGTCATTTTGCAACTCGACACGCATATTCTTGCTTAAATGAAGTACTTTGACATGTTTCCACCAATTGGAGGACTTTAGACATGCATTGAGTTCATCAGCTGGCGTTGATCGTGGAATCACTGGCAATGTTTGACGAAAATCTCCTGCTAATAAAATCATTGCACCACCAAATCGGTTATTATTGCTCCGTAGATCTTTTAAGGTTCTGTCTAAAGCCTCCAAAGATTTTTTATGTGCCATCGTGCATTCATCCCAAACAATCAATTTACATTGCTGCAAAACCTTTGCCATTGCAGAGTTCTTCGAAACGTTACAGGTTGGAGTTTTATTGCTTTGCATATTTAATGGCAATTTTAGTGCTGAATGGGCTGTTCGACCACCTTCAAGCCAAGTTGCTGCGATTCCCGACGAAGCGAGTGCAAGTGCAATTTTATTTTGTGAGCGAATTGTTGCTAATATTAATGAAATCAAAAAAGTTTTTCCTGTACCACCAGGTGCATCTAAGAAGTAAATCCCTCCAGTTTCATCATTTGTTACTTTCATAAGAGTTTCAAATACATACTTCTGTTGTTCATTTAACAGTGGAAGATTTGTTTGAATTAATTCTTTCAAAGCGTTGAGATCATACAGTCTTTCTCGATGCAACTCTTGGTTAAAAGCGTCATGCATTGGACGATTGGGCGCGGTCAGGCCTAATTGAATTAATAGTTTGTTTGACATTATCAAGCACATGTCCTCAATTGAAATCAATGCTTCATTGTAAATTTCTTCACTGATTTGTATATTTGGATTTCCCATTCTATTCCGTATTTGATACAAAATATCATCACACATATAATCTTTGTACTTGATCCACAAATCAATTGGGTTTGATGGGAAGCATGTAGATATGATTATAGAAAACAATGTTCGTATTTGATGAGCGTGTGATGATATTACAGCATCATTGAGAGTTTGATCCCAATGAGCGTCATTTTCAAGTAATTGCAAACGTTGACAGGCTTCTCTGTAGGATCCACACAATTCACCATCAACATTTCGTAACTGTTGGAATGATGTTGCGCCACGTACATTGACTAATAGTAGTCGTAAATAAAAACATTCATCATTGCTTGGATGTACTGAATAAATCCGGCCAATCGCATCGGTGGAATATACATCTGTATATCCTGGAACTGGTTTTCCTTGTTTCCGTCGTATAAATCTCCTTGAGGATTGATTCCAGGTATAATATTTTGGCATTTCAGAATATAGCAATGTTTGTGCGAAATCATCGTTTTGGCATGTCTCAAAAAAACTGGTTAATGTAGTAGATGGTGGCTGAGCAGCTCTTTGTACTGCGTTCTGTGTTGTAAAATACACTCTTTGTCCATTTTCTAAATGCACAGCTAAGTGAACAACAGAAGGGTGTCTCTCATGAATAGGAAAAGAAAATATTCGCCAAACTGCTTCATTACTACTGACATAGCGGCCCATTTGGTATTGGGTAACTTCATCATTGGAATTCTCTGCACCAATTCCAATCACAGCCATATCACTCCCTTTGGTTACATATTTGCAAATGTATTTAATTGATTTCACTGAATGGCAAGATTCAACGTTGATGTGTGCTTTGAATGTCTTTGATAAAATGGGTGAATATGGAACAATCCAACGATTATCTATTTCAATATCTTGTTGATTTAATTTGACAATTGTTGATTTTCCATTGTCTGCTGTCGATCTGCGACGATACAATGGATAACCGTCATTACCAGTAATTGTTTCCGATATTAATGTCCGTGGATATCGTTTTGAACATTTACCATCCATCATACACGGTGAATTTTGATTAAGAGTTCCACAGGGACCATGTATCATGTGTTTGATAACTACCTCATGTAATCCAGCATCTACTTGTACATCAGGGATTTCAGCTGATATCACTGCATCAACTTCATTTGGCCTTATCTTTTCAACCAACCAAATCAAAATGTGTGCATGTGGCAATCCTCGTTTCTGCCACTCCACAGAATACATCCAGCAGCGTGTCTCACCAAACACATTATGCTTTACGATGAAATCCATTAATGATTTCAACTTTTGTCTAAAGACTCTGGCTGTAATCCATTGCGGATTGCATGTAAATGTGATGAACAAATCTGCTGTACCATAATGACGAACATACGACATGGCATCTTGAGCATATTCGTGCATATGCCGAGGGCTCCGATGTATGTTGCTGGAAGAATAGTCATCCGACCGACATTCTGTGCATTTCCATCAGTATTAATCTCGAAGGTGAATATACTCTTCAGATCGGAGTTTGGTTTGATTCAACCTGATGAATGTTAATCTCTCCGTTTCAATTTTAACATACATGTCAACAACATATTTGTGATATAATCGCCGACATTTCAATATGTGATTATCTTCATTTTCCCGAATCATTAGGCGGTATGAATAATAGTTCATTGAACTGACTTTTCTGTTGGTTTCAGAACCTGTCAATAGATTTTGTTTTAATAACATTCAAATATAAAATTAAAATACATAATATAATGACTGAAATATTATCGCCATAGCTAAACTAATATTTTAGTTACCTGTAATGGGATTTATCATTTTTGTTGAGAAATCGTAGCCATCTTCACCTTGCCAAAATATAATGGGATATTGCAGTGCATCATATGAGCGGTGTGTTTCCTTTATACGTTGTAATTGATCATTCCGACGATGTAAAACAATATCACGGGATTCCAAGTTTTCTCCAACTACAACGATAGCAACTTCATCAATAGTTGGTGCATTAAAACGTCTTGTATGTTGACCTGCAGGTGTTTTATCAGCTCTGATTACAATTTTGTTATTATCGGATGGCATCAGATCCAGGGCAGTTTTAAACAATATAATCAATTGATTGTGTTGATGAAATAAAGTTTATAATTGTTCTATAATAGACCTCTCTACTAAATTGTTATGTGCACAACGCAGATCAATTTCTTGTAGTGAATTGCCCATAAAATAAATTTGCAGGAATTTGTTGTCGCTATCTGACACTGGTAACAGTGAACCTGCTCTGTGATATATTTGCCCTTGTATCTGTAAATAAGAAAAATATTATGGTGTGGTATAAATTAATGGATTGTCAGTGACCAAACTTAAATAATATTTGATCTTAAAAAGTATATATTTAGTTTTAACTAATATCTATCAAATATATAAAATATAATAAAAGTGTCACTGAAACTGAATCACCATATAATATGATGACTAAGTGATATATTTCGTAATGATTAAGAAATTGAAGATAAGTGACACATCTTAACTTACGTGACAGAAAATTTTGTTCGCTAAAATAATTATGAGTAACTGCTATAATACATACCTTGAAAGTTGGCATAAAATTTTCCCGAACTACATTTGTTGCCCCAAATGAAGTCATTTGAAAGCAATTGTTATATTGTTGGATATGTGTCAAAAAGTGTATAGAATCTGTTCCTATTCCTGAAACCAATGAGTACAATGGTTCTGGTGGTGGATCCAATGGTATCAATTTCACTTTACCATTTGCGCAACACAATCCATTGGCTTCGTTTTTGTATTTTAATGCCTTACAGTGTGAGCAAACCGAGTTCATAGAACCAATAACAACACATTGGTAGTTACTGTAGTCAATTGACACATCGTAACTGAAAGCAGCTCGATTCAAACTTGCGCGATTATTAGTTGAATGTCGCGCTCGCGCTTCACGCGTTTGTGATATCCGAATTCTTTCACGTTCATTTCCGTCGTCACGTTCTTGTGCAGTACGATTAGATCGGTAATTAGCTTGGTTTGTAGCATTTCTGGTTCTTCTACCTAAATTGCTTCGTCTTATAGGAGGCATATCAAATATACATTATTTTTTCACTAATCACGAACTAATCAAACACTAACTAACTAAACACTCTGCAAAAAACACGATATACGAATTTGTTTCGTGTATCAGTTGACAAAAGCAAACTCAGTAGATTAGGTAACAGACAACTTTTTTTTTTTTTAATTTGATATGACTTGAAGTCAAATCCTTTTAAGCCGTACGAATTGTTTTTAAAATAATAAAACACTGTTGCTAACGCGATTTTTGTTTGACTGATGTAATGACGTGGAAACTGCTGCATTTTATCTTGCGTGCCGAAACTAATACAAAAGAAACGCGAGTTTCGGAACGCGACATTAAACTCCTCCAACTATGTATTCTGTGCTCCAACGCACACACACACATTGTTTTGATAGATATGATCTTTGACGTTAGGAACACACCTTACAAAAGAAACGCGAGTTTCGGAACGCGACATTAAACTCCTCCAACTATGTATTCTGTGCTCCAACGCACACACACACATTGTTTTGATAGATATGATATTTGAAGTTAGGAACACACCTACATTGCTTAGACAACAGTGAGTGCTCAAATTGACTACGTTTTAGTTACAAATCATTTGTATGGGAAAAAGAAAAGAGCTATTTTTAGGGTTTTTCCAGCAATAATTCTAATTTTTCTCGCCGTAAAAACCATCCTTGAACTTCAACGAACATTTTAAAAAAAGATTTGGCCAAATTGGTCCAGGCGTTGTTGAGTTATGCGCTTACCAACACATTTTGCGATTCATTTTTATATTATAGATAATCATATAAATTGAATAAATTAAAACAAATGGAAAACCACAAAGGTAACTGGAATTTTTGTGAGTACAATAAAAAAAGAAACGAAAAACTTACCAGTGAATATAAATTTACTAAAATTTACTCTAATAGGTGTAGCGTAGATAGGAAGAATATATAGCCTATCAGTTAAAATGTAAGTCTACCCAGTTGGTAGACTAAATATTACATCCCTGTTGTGAACTACATAAATATATCAACTTGCACTCACCAGTATTCAGCCAACATGTCTAATATTAATATTGGATTTTGTAACTTATTCGCCCAGTATTTATAAGTTTTATTATTTACAAACAATTGAAAAAATAAAAAATTTCTTTTTTAATTACTAGTAAAAGGCCGACCTTTGGAATATTAGTCATTACGATTATTTCTACTGAGAGTTGTTAGAAAATTTGTTTCGATCCATATAAATATTGTTCTGACGTATTAATCATTACATGGAAGACTTTCCACCGTTTCTACTTGACTATCGAAAAAAAATTGACGTTTAATTCTGTTTAATTTAAATGATTTCTGATACGGGCTTCTGCGATGTCACATAGCTCCTTCCAATTATTGTTTCCATCGATTTTCGTTGTTGCATTGTGATAGGATTGATTAGAATATGCACAATAACATATGGACAGGTATAAGTTTTAAATGAGAAATTCTTGTAGAGCAGTAAACTAATGAACTTTATTCAATTTATATACTCGTACATATGAAATAGTAATTTTATTGTCCGCAAGCATTCTCGTCATCACGTGGTAGTACCTTATCATTTAAACGGATGAACTTGAGTAAAGGACAGAAAGGACCACAACTAGGAATTTTGAGCAGTTTTGGTCCTTCTCCTGTCCAATTATCGAAAAATATCTTAAATCCTGGAATACCCTTCACCAAATGAAACTCGAAAATAATATGGGAACCGTAGTCTGGAATTTGATTCTCATAAACACCCAAAGAAATGAGTATTGATGCAATGTTGTTTTCATGAGCGGAGTAAAGATAAATTTTTTTACTTAGTCTTCCATCATTTGCGAAAAGTCTTTTTCGAGAATCGTGTATTATTTTTTTTAGTAAGGCTCCTGCGAACATTTTACGTAATTGGTAATTACCCACAAATACGTAATATTGGCGGATGACCATTTCTTCCAAAATGTCTGGATACACTGGTTTCGTCCATTCGGGTAATTGAAGTCCAAACTCTTTTTGGGTTCTTAGTCCATAATACAACAAAAATACATCGAAAAATGTGGAAATATTTCCTCCAGTTTTTTGTTTGAGGTACTCAAAAACTTTTTCATATTTTTTTAATGATGCTTTTATTGGTTCAGTTTGCATTAGGTTATTAGTTTCTATCAACCAGTTTGGACAGGCCAAAGGTAGAAGTAACTGCAATAAAGAGTACACTTATTACTCTAAATATCATCTGCTTATTTTAATTTTATAAATTTTCAGTCCATTCATACTCGTATGAATGATTCAATTCTAAATGGAGGAAAAATATACACATATAAGGTGAATAATGTATTTCTACATCCACCTGTAAATAAAAGTGATGTGATCCAAATTTTGAGTTAATTGTAAGCAATTGAGTACCATTAAGAGATTCATACTATACTATTTTTCAAATATATTCATTTTCAAAAACTTACACTATCTTGATTAGAAGGTAAATAGTTATATGGAACCGGTTGCCAATATCCAATTTGCTTGGCAAATTCATCATTCTCATGGGGAGGAAATAAACCTGCTAATACTAATTGTAAAGACATCTTTGTTCTATTGGTATCTGTACTACGGGCGTCTATCATCTCTGGGTAATAAAAGTCTCCAAGAAAATCATTGTATCTTTGTCTCAAATTTTTGCCCACGTTAAATTCTCTGCTTTTTCCAGCCTAAAAAAATTTAAATGTAAAGTAAATAAGTAAATTCAATAAATTGTATTTTGGTTTTGTGTGTAGATAGCTCAAATTAAAGTAGGATATTGGTTATGTTCGTATTTATTTTATATTATAATGTTTTTCTTGAAACTTCACACAAGTTCCGCATGACACTATTAAGAGGTGTGGAATGATATTTGCAGATACGGCATCATGGGAAGCACGTGATTCGAGAAGCGACAAGTGAAGAGGAGACGTTTAGTATTAGATTGAACTTGTTGGGGTGAGTAGTTTGTGCGTAGCCATTGCTTTTTAAAACTGTATTTTGAAGTGACTTCTAAAAATAAATATCAACAATTTCGAACATCGGTATCCCATCAGATACTGCTTCAGACATATGTAGAATGCAAGAACAACTTTAACAAAATTTCGGCAGGCCTACGAAGAGAGTACCTATGTTGTACTTGTCTGTTGACGATAAAAATGTCCAAGGAGCAGTTTAATATGAGGCACACTATCGATTATCAGTTTTTCATTAATGAATTGAGTAGTGTAAAGAACTACGGAATTTCAATGAACGATGTCTTTATTTGACCAATAAAGACATTTCCTTGTCTCCTCCTAAATATTTAAATCACATGGGAATTGTTAGATTAAGGTTTTAGTATCTTCAAAAGTTAATAGAATTGAAGGATATTCAAGTTATCATAATAATAATAATAATTCGTCCAGAGCATTTTTCTATATTTTTTGGATTTTTATCAATTTCTTCCTTTTACAATCAGCTTACACCAAAACTCGTGTTTTGTGTTGTGAAAACCCATATCGGCAAGCCAGATATTACTTAATAATGAGAGAGACATAAGTCTTTGAATGAAATTTATAATTTGAAATATCTGCCGAATAGTTTTTATTCGAGTTTGTATACAGGTTGTGGCGCGAAAAGTTTGATCAAAAGTTGTGGTGGATACAGTTACGTTAAAAATCTGTAATTGCGTTGGTTGTGTGTAATTAAACTATAGGTTTTGGGATATCCATTATAAATAGAGATATATTCATTAAAATCGAGGCTAGTGATGTGCAAATTGTGACTAATAAACAACAGGTGCTTGCTCACTAACTCCATATCTTCAACTCATTGATATTTCATACAAAGTGTTTGAAACTTAGCCGCTAACATTCTTGTTTTAAATAGAACACTTTGTATATTATTACATTTTTCTCTGTATTTTTCAAACCAATTCGTTTGTTAGCGATATTTCCTATAACTAACCTACCAACCACTTTTGAGATTTTAATTATCTTACTTAAAATATAATAATACTCAATTATTTCAACATTAGTTAAGATTTCATAGTTAGAACATTAATTATACATAATATTTAAAAGTTTTCTTTACTTTACAGTATTTATAGTAAATAACGGCGAATGCAGGAACGAAGACCTACTTCTCGTAAAAACAAAGATTGAAAGAGTACCTACTCATTTCCTAAAGAGCATAGATAGTTATTTATGCAACAAGTGAGTAAAGTAATACTTTTTTTCACGAGTAGGACGGTTTGACCGGCAATTCCTACGAGTGAAAAAAACTTAATTTACTCACGAATTTCATACAAAAATTTTTCTACGTCCGTACACTTAAAAAATCTTCTATTTTGTAATAGTAATGTTAAAAGTGCAACTGAGAACATTATTAATTCGAAGTGAAGAATAAATTTCATAACTTTTGGTACTTGAATTGGAAACATTTAACTATTTCAAAGAAATAACATCGTCTATAGTTGCATTAGTACCTATTGGATTGTTGGTAGGATCGTGAACATTTACAATGTTGCTTCAAGTCGAACTAGTTGTTCCCGTTAAAATTTTCATTGCGGAATCCATTTTGTTTGTTATTGAGTCGTCTACGTAACCCTCCGCAACTGTGTTGGATTTCCACCTACCGAGCTTATTTAGTTGAACAGTAAATCGTCGTTGAACATGAGTTTTTGTATCAGTACTGTGAGAAACATTATTAATATCGTTACACATCATTTTATATAATTCCTCCCTCCGCAGAGCTCCTGCGATTCCGAATATTAAAGCAACCAGAAAGATGTTACGAATAATATCTAAGCTTACATTCAAATTTGTTGCTTTTTTGCTGTCATACCTTATGTATGAGATAATGATTGTTTGGAGCTTGCAACAGAAACTTCAGTTTTGAATAAGTCGACCAAAGTGTTGAAGAATTCCACATTTTGGATTTAGTTTCAAAGTTATCTGGTAACAATCTTTCTATGAAGCTATTTATGCATTTTTTTATTTTTGATTTCTCAGGGAGATTCATAGTCGCTGCAGTTGCCGAATCAACACTCCTTTTAATTAGACACAAAACGGATATTCTTGAACGAATATCAAAGAATAAAAATGTGACTGCTTCTCGGAGAAAAGAATTGACATGAGATATAAAGCGTCCACAGCCCACTATTTTGATAATACAATTTTATAATTGCGTTACGGCACTTTTTTAATGCTAAAGCGTAAAAAAATGAACCGCTCGGTACTTTTTTTCACGCTTTTTGACCGATTCAGAAATTACATTCTTTATGGATGCAAATGAATGAAAAAAAAAAAAAACGTGATTATTATAACGAACGAAGAAAAAAGCATTATATTATATTTCTATATTACACATTCGATGCTTTTCTTTTCATTATCAGGTGAACTACTCACATTGGTTAGTTGTCCATGTCCTAAAGGATAGAAATCTATGTATTGGTAGGGATCATTGGGATATATTGCATCCATCGATTCTGCTGTTCTATTTCCATGTCTGAAGATCTGAAAAGTTTCATAAACTTAATTTATGTTGAAAATTTTGCCAAAGATCGAAGGATTTGAATTAAGTGAAACTCTTGAACATAACATTTCTGATAAGCTGGCATGGAACTTATAAAGTCGAAACTTAAGGTGAAGGCATAAAAAGCAAAGTTGATTCGTGACATATCTTAGAACTAATTCGAAAAAAACATTACATTAATTCCTTACTTGGTAAGTCGTGAAACGTAATCCCCTTTAAGCACCATACACTTTTCCCAGCCTTGTTCAATGAGTTCGATACCCCTTTTATAATAAGAATCGTCAAACGCAACAAAATAGCCATTACCTGCCGATATCACCTTTTCATTGTTGGAAAACCTTTCCGTTTTTGCTTGATTTCTTCGTTCAAACGTTGCAATAAGTTCGCATAATACTCGCCGTTGATAGTTTTCTAACGCGCATCCCAAAAGAAAAGATGACATGACCTTGCCTGCACCAGTCTTTGCCTTTTTTTAGCCAGTCCATTGTTTCGATTGTTCTTTTATTTCGGGTGTGAAGTGATGGACCCACGTTCCATCCATGGTTATGAAACGGCGCCAAAGTTGGCTTTATTTCTGTGAAACATAGCCGAACACTCGATGGAAACATCTTCTCGAGCTGTTTTTGTTTCACTGTAAGCAAATGTGGCACTTATTTTGCGCGTGTGTATGCGCTTTCTCATGTCCAAATTTTCAGTTAATATGCGATATACTGCACTTTCTGAATTGCTTACTACGTCTGCTAACTCCCACTAGACGATCATCCAGTACCTTTATGAATTTTCTTTAATATTTCCGGAGACGTAAAACTCTGCTACGTAATATTTTACTGTGGATAACGAAGGAGCAGTGTCACCCAGAATAGAATCTAGTTCATATTTTATATTAGTTGGGCTAAGGATTTTCAAATGAAAGTATTGTATCACATAACGATGACCAAATTTTTTTAATGTTTACAAATTCACCGAAAACGTTCATTATTGATGGCTGCCAAACAAATACTAAACTTGAAACATATGCTGTATAGATTATGTACTTTCTAGTACAGTGGTATTTTTCAAGCAACTACCGTCATCTCTAAGTCAAGCCGGGTACTTTTGAGACCATCCTCGTATATTACCGTACTCAATAAGTATTGAAAAAACAGTAGAATTCTGCAATTCACAAACTATATACTCATTTATTTCAATATTAATTAAAAATGTTTTTAGTATAATAACTTCCAATTTAGTTATTTTTATTCAATCTTTCCTCATTATGACATCTGCCTAATATCGGGACCGCTTTGATGCCTATTATGTATAAAACCCAGTAGCGACCGATTCTAATAGAGTCTAGACCGCGAAAAAGTTTACCAGTTTAAAAAGTTTCATACATATCGACTAAATACTACAGTATTTCTGTGCCTTATTTACACCGGAAATGTAAATCTTTTTGGAGAATAAAATATTTTCTTTTACAGCTCTTTTTGATAATTGAAAGTAGAAACAGTTTTTATGGTTTAAATGTTTCATGAGCCTACACAATTTGTATTCACTTTTTGGATGAGAATCTCAAGGTCTTTGTGAACCGAAATCATTGCGTCATTGCGTTTATATTGATTCTAACAAATTTCAAATTATTGAATCATCCTGAGAGTAATTTGAAAGAAATTTGTTCATTAGCTACATTTGTCAAGAGACTCACTTTTGATTTTAGTTTATGTCAGTGAGGAGAATTAAAATTTAAGTTGCAGATATAGTATCGCCGGCTCAAAATAATCTATTGTAAAGAATGGTTGGCCAGGCGGCGATAGAAAATAAGAAAGAGTAATCAATTTGGAATAGAAGTTTTATAATATTGATACTATTGCATTAAATTACGAGGATTATGAAAGCTTGAGAGAATGATTTTGTAAAATATTAAAAAACAATACCAGTAATCAACTACATAAAGTTGAAGTCTTCTATCGTCAGAAAACAGGTGCCTCAAAGAAGAGGGTAGAGAAACGATGTCTTTAGAACCATGTAAGGAAATCACAGTAATCGTTAGATATAACTTGTTGAATTTTTGGCCAAAATTCCATTTACACATTAAAATTGAGAATAGGTAGGTTGTTTCATGATTTTCTCAGTAGTTTCGAACGCAACACGATTAATCAATGAAACTATTATAGTACAGTCACTAAAGGTTTTCATAACCGATCTCGTTGAACTTCCATCTATTTTTATGGGAATTGGTGAATAGTTGAAGGATACTTCGAGAAAGATTACCTACGCCAGAATCCTTAAATGTGCATTTTTCCCTTTTTAACAAAAGGGGTAGATTTCACCCCTAAAATTCAAGAAGCCCAAGTATGGCATATGTCACTTTTTGAGTTAAGGACAAACTATACCCAATCCCTAATATTCATGTAAATCGATGGAGGTCCACCGAAATTTGAAGCAATAGTTGATTTTTACCTCCGTTCACTGTACTATTAATATACATATAAGGATATAAGTTAATTAAGCGAATCAAATGCTAGAATCGACACAGAATTTTACCACAATCAAGATTGACGTAAGGAAAATAAAAATATAATAAAACTGAAATTGAACTTACCACATTGACAAGAAGTAAAGTGCTTTTGTTTTTTTCAGCTATCGCACTCAATTCCTCTTCCAGCATGTAATCTTTATTTTCAACAACTTCTCTCGGCAGGTTCAATTTAATCAAGTCTGTATCATCGTTAGGAATATCAAAATAATTTTCTGAAGATGAACTATCAGCTACGTTGGAGTTGCTTACATTTTTTTGCGATTTCCAGTTGTCAACAACATCCTTCATTAAACTCAACACTTTAGCTTCTGAAAAAGCTAAAAATAGCACCGAAATATACAAAGTGGCTTCTCTCATCTCCAGCTCCAATATCAAACGTCTTGATTTGTTTATTCTCTTTTATTGCGAACAAACTTATTTATATACTCTTTCAATCATTAAGGCTAGATTGCATTCTCAATCACGATACACATACACTAGTATGCTTATGCGCAAATACGCGCCATCTCTCTCGCACAGTGTGACGTCAAGCTGGAATCAAAGTGTGAAGTATAATGTATGCTGTATACATGTTTTATTTTAATTTTAAAATGTCTATATATATGAATTATATATATGGTTATTGAATTTACAGTTAAATTCCACGTTCTTAAAGCTGCGGCTTCTTTATTATGGTATTTTTCATTTATATATTTAAGAGAATCATATTTAGGTAGATGAACAATGTTCTAAATTTAGACGCTTTGCATTATGTGGAATTAAACAGATAATAACTTAAAAAAAGACACCAACAAATTAGTAACTATCTAATTAAACGTTATTCATGGTCTAGGTACTTGAATAATAGAACATATTAATAATAATAGAATATAACTCACAAAAAAGTTGCGAAAATCAGAACATAATCCAAGGAAAGTGTTTTTTTTTCAGCATTGTTGATTTTTTTGGCAGTTATTGAAACTAATTCTTCGGTTAAGATCCCTCAGTCTTAATATGTCAGGTGACTCAGATGTCTCATTTGTTTTTGTGGAAATAACTAGAGAATTACATGCGACATATCATGCAACATATTTTAAACATTCGAGACCTGTTTTCTTTAATTTCAAAATTCTGCATAACATCTAAGACTACATTTTATCCTCTCGACAACACGCTCCTATCCACTACTCTGCCAAGTCTTCATTTTTTGGAAATCCAAAGTATTTAATACCCGTTTCTTTGGTATTTCGATTGGTCTTCTTACATATAGCTAAGTCACAACCCGGCTTTATGATTTTATAATAGAAAGTTCAATCTTTTGAAAGAAATTAAAAACAGTTATGTCAATTCTACAATAGTCTGGAAGATTGGCTAAGCCGTTAAGTACAAAAAAATTTCACAAACACACAAAATCCCGGTACCTAAATAAATACAACTCCGATGTAATCTGAATAGTAAAAAACATTCTGATGTGTAGGTGTTTTGTAAATAAGTAAGGGTGCTGTAGTTATATTATGATACAAAAACACGGGCTTCAATTAATTTCCTGGAAGATCAATCAACTTTTAGCTTGAATTTGATATTATTATTTAACTTAAAAAGATGGCTTAACTTCTTATTTCAATACAAATAATGTTATAATTTTCAGCTGCCTCTTAATACGTAGGTGGAGAAGACGTTTCATGGAGACGGACGTAATAATGCCTTGGCCATTAATTTTAATTTTGAATTTTTATGGAAATTAAGTTAAGACATGCTGTGAATTAAACAAATTCCATTAAATTTTAAATGATAAAAGATAGGGAATCCATTTAATAATGATCAGCGCTGCTCAGTTTTCCAAAAATTTCAATTGACTGCGAAAACAAGCTTCCTTCACGGTAGCTTCATGGTAGCTTGAAACCTTGAAACTATTTATTTATTGATGTTATAATAAATTTAAAATCATTGAGCCTTATTACTTTAAAAGGTAGTGAAAATAATAAATAATCATTAAGATCACATAAACTTCCTGGATAATACATCGTTATTCTAGATAAAAACGGCCTTATCACATCTCCACCTTTAAAATGACCACAGGTTATCAGGTTGATCACTTATTTTTGTTTATAGAAATGTCGGAAATGTTTACCTACACACGTATTTTATCAAAAAAAAATAAGTATTTTTTACTGAAATATCTTAAGCTATGCATTTGTCTGATAAACATGCCATTCATGAATCCAAAATTAACAAAGATATGTTATTCTTTTCTCTAAGACATTTTAGATAAATTTTTAGAATTTTCTATCCCAAATTGTCAAATTTCACTGAAAACTGGAACTGAAAAAACATAAGCAACTATGAATTTTAATTATTCTCAATAAACAATGAGCTTTTAATAAGAATTTATTCATTTTTTTCTATGCATGCTATGTAATTTTGTTGTTTGAAGCGATATTCCATAATTTTAACAAGTTCTCATCATCCTCATTCCATAGTTCCTCAAGTATTTGCCACCCATACACTGCTGTAATCAAAACATATGTATTTGTTGGATCCTGCTGATTTGTATAAGCTCCCATAACTAGCGACTGACATAATCTTGCAGCTACACACAACTATAATAGAAAACGCGATTGAATTATAATCATTTTCTGTTTAATAGGATGTAATTTTTTTTATATTAAGAATCAATTCAATTTCACTTTATTTTATTTTTAGGGTGAAACCCTATGAAAATTGATTGATGAGTTAACTCAATTTTTAATTAACTCATTTATCCTCGTTAGCTCTAAAGTTAAATCGCTGGTTGTTTGTTATGGTATTGGTATTAATACAGTACAATATTTTGTTGGAGCACTCTCTGTATTTCATTGCTGCGATGAGAAGGGCATAGTTATTTTCCTAACAAGTGCGGAAAGTGATACTTTCCCGCACGCGACTGCAGTTGTCAAGCGGTCAAGTGCGGGAAAGACACTTTACGCACGAGTTAGGAACATTATTTTTTCTACGACCGTATATACAAAAAAGTATACCGACCCATTTTTCTAAAATTATTTTAATCCAACAAACATAATAATATACAAAACTTTAACTAAAAACTACTAATTATCATAAATATTAATATTGAAAACACAATTTGTTGTATTCTGTAGACTAGTAAGAATTTCCGGTCCAGTGGAGTTATTTGCTTTCAACTGGAAGGTAGATGACGTCGATGAGGATGGCATCGGTTGCAGGTCGCATAAAGATGACGATGACGGTGACGGTTTTATTTATGGTTATCAATATTCACTCTTCAAAACTAACATGGAGAATAATATGGATCCGGACAGATATCACTAAACAAGAGCTCTTGTTTGAATGTAAGAGAGTCGTTCTTGACAAACAACAGCCTGATATAGGAATGACGTGTTTCATAAATTAAATGGAATTTAAATCCAGAAATTCTTTATTGCTTATTTTGTCACCAAACAGATGGTTCAACAGGTACAATCTCCAGGTGAAATCAACCAGATCCCGTGACAGTCAAGCGAGTAATGAGAAATCGGAGATTTGCGATTATACCTGCTGCTATGTCGAGTATAGTTGCTGATAGGTCGAGGGGAGAAAAGAGAACGTGGCTTCGGTGAATTTTCTTCTATGGAGTCAATTAACGTCTATTATCGTCTCTATATGTGATGTTAAAATCATCATGGGAAGTATCAATTCGTGGCAGGAGGCAACTGTCGTCTTTTTCAGTAATCTCACCAAGTCATCTTCTTCACCATAACCACCGGGGAAACCTAGTGATAGTGAGTGGTACAACTATCATATTTCTCCATGTTTCCTTTTCTGAACCTATATGTTCAGAAGACAGCTTCATATCTGGGGAGTTGGTCTGCAGCTGGTTTTCTTCCTTTTTGCAGAAAGATGGACACATGCTCGTTATCAAATGCTAACAGTAGAATCTGCTGGGCTTCGGTCTCAACATAAAGAATTCGATTTCGGAGGTACAAACGAAATCATTAGCAGTTCGAGTTTTAAAGATCGTCGCAATCAATACAATAAGAAGAACGGAACTGCAATAACAAACAATGGCTTAACAACAGAGAAAATAATAATGCAAAAATAATAAAATTAAATAGATACGGAGCATTTTTTAATTATGATTATGGAAATAAAGAAGAAAAATATTTTAATTCTGGATTAAAATTACTATTAAGAATTGTAGTGTTTATTATTGTTTTATTTGAATCTTTTCTATATATTTATTGGTTGTAATAGACTATTTGTGATTTGATTACGGTAAGATACAATACCCAACCTTTATGAATGAACATTCCTCTTTGCTCATAGGTCTAACTGAAACGTAACCCATGAAAACATATCCACCTGCCCCAATATCCTTAGCTAATAGTATCATATATGTCATTGTTATAGCCAATTCATATACATAAAATCCTATGTGACAATCACCATAATCAATGATTGCTTTTACTTCATATTGTCCTTTATCAGTTTTGTCGACTATAATATTTTGTTCATTAAAATCTCCATGTATCAGTCCCCTTTGAAAGTTTTTTGAGCGAAGCAATAACTTTTCTTTGAATTCATGCACTATTGTTGTTATTAATTGCTGTTTGTTGGAATCATTCACTGCAGATAAAAAATGTAATATTTCTGGTACTGATTCCAGCATCCACAGCGATTTGTAATTGTCGTATGCTGGATGTTGGAAACTCTGAAAACAAAAAGCTCATTGTGAAATCCGATTACTAACAAATCCACTTCTTAGAATTATCGAAATCGAAAGAGTCTGTAGAGGTTAACTATTAGCCGGTACAGGATTTTCTGTGTGCTCTTGATACTATAAGTTTCCTTAGTAAAGTCACGGTGGCTTGATAACAGGGGCCCGAGAGTTATGGTGCAACAAAAAGGCGAACGAACTGCCCAAACAATGACATTTTTTAAATCAGAAACCTTTAGAGGCGATGCAAGACAACTGTTAAGTTATATAGTTAAGTAATAATAAGCAGAAGCAATCACAATCAAAGACTTATTCCCAGTTAATGAGACTAACAATATTACAAATAACATAAAACATCAGTCTCTTACATAGAACTGACTCGCAAGCCGAGTCGTGCACATGACATTCGATCAGCTTACAATATGAATGTGATACATTTCTCAACAATAATTAAAGTAACTATTAAAAACTGGGTCGAATAAAACTCCAAACTATGAAGGAAAAACTCACCAGATCATTCAAGCAAACTGATTCGTATCAAAATAAAACGTCAACATTCAAGGTAGATCTAATAATTGAAGACAGGAAAACAGTCAAACCGGTGGTGTCGGTCTTATAAGCTCAGAAGACATCTAAATATGAGAGGGTTGGTTTAATCCAAATTAATGGCAGATTAAAGCATTAACAACTAAGCTTTAATTGGAAATATCCCATTATCTCAGAACCATCCACCACCATATTTAAAAGACAGTATAATTTCAAATATGTTTCGAACTCGTTCCCAGCATGGAGCCGGTCCAGTTCCCAGCGTGGAGCCGGTCCTGTCCAGCTATAACGGAATTCTAGAATTTGGAGAAGCTGCTGCACGTTCGATATACTTCTCTATAAACCGCGGAATTCATTGAAAATTGAAAAGGTCTTGGAATTCATTTATTTTTGTATGTTCACATATTAGAATTCTAGAAAAGTCGTTTATGCTATATATATCAAGCATGTTTAGGGCAATTAGTAGTAGAACAATTTATGCTTTCCCAGAAAAGAGACAAATTCTGGATTCTAAACGGTACGAAGTTAGATATGTACTTAAAAAGTGATTACATGTTACATGTGTAGATCTCATAACTAGTTTGATAGCTGAAGCATTGCTGGACATAACGTTACCTACTTCAAGGAATCAAGAAATTATCTTAACAGATTGTGCTCTTTGGTTCATGACTGTCCAGATAATTATCGGGTTTACTTCAACGAGAATAAAGTAATATGGCATTTTATACACCCTCTCTCACTTCCCCCACTTCGGTGGTCTTTGGGAGTCGCAGTGAATTCATGCTTGTCCTAGGGAATACAAATGTCGATTTTGAAAGTTTCTGCACCATTCTCACACAGGTATAGGCAATCCTCAGCTCCCGACCATTTATCCGATTCTAACCGATGATCCTATGGATCTTCGAGCACTGATAGCTGGACATTTCTTGATTAGCCGAAGTTTAGTTGCATATCATTAGGAACACCTTAGTAATTCTATTGCAAATCGTCTACACTATCTTAAACAGCTCTTGCTCGCTTGAAGCTCCGATTATCCACACCCCTTGTTGCAAAGATCTAAGTAGTCCTTCCGCAACAAAACGTAAAGATGTTCCTTCTTCAATGCGACGCTAAACCATCGACCAATTGGCAGTTAGGGCGCGTGACAGGTCTGCATCCACGAACAGACAATCTATAGCGAGTTTTTTTTTTCAAAAAATCCAAAGATGGGATTTTCAAGCGTGCAAGTGCCAAGGTAGCACTACTACTTGTGATTCAGATGCCGAGATTTTGATTTTTATGAAAAGTCCGCTTAAAAATATTTATGTGGTTTCATTTATTTTTTTAAATACTGTCATTGCGGCCCTGGGCCAATATATTTAATTGTACCCTTATCGATGATTATATATATTACAATTCTCAATTGAAAATAAAATTTGAAGCAGTTTTTCATTGATTCATTCAATCATATCAATTATCAGAAATTAACATAAGACCAACAAAACCAGTTTCTTTTGGTAAACAGTACCAGACAAAAAATCAACCAAACCAACCATATTTAACACCTGTGTAAGAGTGTATTCGATTTTTAAATGGATTTGTTACAGTTTCTCAACTTTTGTATATCAATACTATTAAAATCTTCTCTTATCCTCTCTTTAATTTTATTTGCAATTACAGAAGTTTCTGGGACACATAAGAAATCTCCGCAGTCAAGTTATCCACGCAGCAGACTAATATCTTTCTATCCACATTCCAGAAAAAGTATTATTTATGTTGCGATTAAGGGACGAGTTTGGAACTTGGAACTTGAATTGTTGAAAAGTTGAAGTGACAAATTGTTCTCAAGGAAATTTAGATATACAACACAATTCACATCAAACGAAAAAAAGAATTTTTGCATAATTACGTGGCCTCCAACGGTACCAGAAAAAATATTTATAGACCACTCAATTTGTCTATGAATTTTTCCAATTTACCATTGCTTGTGAAGTAATAATAACAATACCTGTTCACCGGTCCATTTTTGTGAAAAGTAGTATTGATATAGATTTGATCGCATTGTTAACCCCATTAACAGAAAGCTAATATGCGAGGATAAAAGATGTCTATCAATTCTTGGTGTAGTTAGTTCAATATGGTATGGGTACATTTCATACTCGTGAAGAATTGAAGGATATTCACAGTCGATTTTTGACAACTTTTTTTTCGTTGCAATAGTTTTTGCCTTTCTAGTTTTGTATATACGACCAATACAGTACGAACAAAGCGATTCATCAATATTTCAAACACTCATGTACACATTTTTTCTAACTTCCTCTAAATAGTGAAGTTAGATCTGATCGTTATTTCATGAAAACGTTTATTATTATGATATTTCGCCAAATCATGAATTAGAGTTTTAAGGATATACCAAATGCAAAAAAAAAGGATGAGATATAGGTCGAACCAATTGAAAAGGAAAATCGTAACTTATCGTTTTGTATAATGTTCAAAAATTATGGACGATAATTTTTGTCACAGTTATTTTGAGAACTAAAATTTAATCCAAAAGTATCACAATTATACTGCTAAGTTCTTTATAAATTCAGCTAATAGGTTTGACATATAAAAACAGATAATCAGCACACATTGGCCAACCAATTCCGAAGCTCTTACCGCCATAGCATTATCCATGTTTGCGGCAGATCTACCAATCTCGTAAAATAGGTTATTATTCCATGAGATTTCAGCCAACACAATACCTTCCATGAATTTCAGAGCTCTCACTATGTGACTGCCACTCTTCAATTGGTATTTTTCATAATACTGGCCGCTTTTTGTTTTAATGGGCGTTGGGCATGGAATTCCATTTTTCTCTGAAAGTTTGGAAATATGATAACTGTAACTACGCTTAGAAATCTGGGACACTTTCTCAAATAAGTTTCCACAATTTTTGTTATAATTTTATCTCGTTGTAAAGTTGTTTTCGTTGGAATTTAAATCGACTTGGATTATCATTTATATATCAAATTGAAGTTATAATTACATATCAAGTTGAATTATCATACTCTATACAGCTTTGTTACTTCATATGTTCACCATTGAGAACACTGTGAACACTAAACTGATCAATGCTAATTTTGCGTCAACTGATAAGCTAACCGCCTGGACCGTGTAACTTTTGGCGGGTTATGACTTACCTGAGTGTGGGAAAAGTATAATATTGGCGAGATGGGTAACGAATGTTTAGGGTTCATCTTGGAGGATTTTAAAGGAAATGTTATTACTATTGACACTGCTAACACTAGAACAGAGCGAGGTTGCTCCAGTTTATTGGTAATTTCTCGTCACGTTCTTGCTTTAAAACAGTTTGAAGATTTTTCGAAATTTTTTATATGTGTAATTCAAGCAAGGAATTTCTTGTTGTGAGTGGGTGTGATAGATGAAGTAGAAGAAATCGTTCCGCCAAAGTTTTTTTTATCATGATATCACCAAGTGATATCATGGTACTTTTCAACCATTTCCATCGAACTGTATGGGGTGTACGCCGTACATATGGGTTAAGAAGGAATCTAAAGCCGACAAGACCAGATTACGTGAATGCCATCAACATATCATAGCTAACAGCTTGGTCGTAGAGGGAGGATAGTGCTTTATTTTCAAAATGGTTGTCAATACCTCTTCATATCGTCATAAGATGAATAACCTTTTTAAAGCTATCAATTATGGAATTATCCCCGTTGGCCCCATCACATATCTACAGAGTACAACAAAAAATCACAGGAACAGATACAAACTTCCCAAATTCCTCAAATCTACGATATTCCGATAATCCACTACGACCCATTGTCAGTGTCCTATGTAAGTCCCGGCCAAATATCTTGCAGAAATTCTCAAACCAATTGCTGAACAATCTTAATTCTAAGTCAAAATCTCTCGTCATTTAATTGATTCCATTGAACATTCCTATCTGCGAAATTTCAGACACTTAACACCATATTGCCGAGCATTATCTTCAGCTTTAGTTTGAAATCAGTTTTCTGAAACAAACACTCATTTATAATGGTCACAACGAATCCCAAATTACTAGAAGCATCCACAAATTTTCAGCCCCAACCCATTAACCATCCTTCATTTATTTAAGCAATGTATATGAATGACAAAATTTGTAGGATCCTTAAATTCCAAGGAATTTGTACGTTTTTTCAAATCACAACAGAAGTTCTCCTATCCAATCAAATCGGTCAAAGATAAAATTCCTTATGAACACCATTGAGTATTTAGAATACCTACATAGGCCAAACAAATCTACACATTTCCGTTAGGGCAAAGGAACACTTAGTCTGTTACATATTCACTCCACCCTAGCCCAACATGCGTCCGGTATAACGTGACAGGAGTTTGAATACTTGATACAATTAGTCCCAGAGGTATGTTAGGTTTGTGTAGTTTTTGTAGACCATACATTTTAGAGGGTATGGCATTATGAATACTCAATTTCTTTGCATCTGTTGGTGAAATAAAAAATTGTTCTCCCCAAAATCTAATAATATTATTATTTTCATTTCGATAAGAATTTGTAGGGAGTCATCGAGTTTTTTTGTGAGTTGTCTTATCATTTTATTATTTTAATCTTCTGTCTCGACATTGATGAAGTTAATTGAAAGGAAAATAATAATGGAATTGATTAGCGATCACTTATTATGGAAAATTATTTATAGCAATAAAGGAATCAACACATTATACAGTTTGTAAATAAATGTGTAGAATCCTGTATTACCAATATTTGTAATAGAGTATCGATAAAAAAGTGCAAAACGTTTATTTGTAGTGAAATGACAAACGATATGGAAACTATGAAAGAAGAAGAGAATTGTAATTTGTTTTAGTTGAGTTGAGAATTACAAGGAGAAAAATTGTATCCATTAGAAGCAAAAAAATAAAAAATTGGTAATCCCTGCTATTGATCGATTATAGTAAAAGCAAATTTGAAAAATTGAAGGGGTGAAAATACATTACTAATACTATAATATTAATAACCGATATAAAATTCAAAATTTGAAATGTCCATAGATTGCTTAGAATAATTCACTGGATGACGGTCAGAGACACCTCCATTTTCCTACCGGACACGTTCTCAGTTTAACTGGTCCCGTTTATTTCGTTGAATCCCTGAGGCTTTGTTCGAGTCGGTTCTGTTCCACTGCATATATTATATTGCCCCGCTGCCACTACAGTGAGAGCGAATTCTACATTCGCAGGAGGCGCGTCAGATGGGAGGTCCGTGAATCCACGCGTGCTTCTTTTCATTATTATTTCATTCGTATATAATTATTATGTTTCCAAGTTTTAATTGATATTTACCACTGTACATAAATGAAATTACAAGTGTGAGGTCGCTATTTCTATAAAATAGTTTAATTAAGTAAAATATTCTCATATCCACTTAGTTATCATACTCAATATGACAACTTTTTTAATCAAAAATTCAAAATTTATCCAAAAATCATATTGGTGGCTTATGTATCATTTACATCCGGTATATAGAATTCGTGATTATACATTCTTTGAAGTTCAAAGAACTTAACATTCAAAAGTACAAATGTCAACTTTTATAGTGATGTTAAATATCAATACTTACTCAAATGTATTAACAAGAGTGACTGTGCTTCAAATATTTCAGGATTATTCGAATCGATTGAATTAATGAATTTCATAATAATCTCATTCCCTTCTTCGTTTTTTATATGGAAATTTTTATCATCGTAACCATTTAATTCTTTAACTGAAATCACTTTTTCACCATACAATTGCCAAGCAATTTGTTTTACTTCATCTTCATTCAAATTGGCTTTAATTGGTGTATGTTCCAAAACATGTACACGCGACTCCATTCTTATTTAAACTAACTTAAATGGAATAATTTTTGAGCATATTGTTAAGATTATTTATTATCTCAAGCTGCTTATACAGAGTGTGTATCTTACTCTTAAATGATAATAACAAATGAGAATGAAAATTTGCAATATTACTACGATTTGGTTTGATTCTGATGTTCCTGAGATTAGATAGTTGTGGAAATGATCAAATATCTTATAAAAGGTTGATGCAAAAGACGTCATACAAATTTTGGCTTGAAACAAGTGGTTGATAAAGGAATAGATCATTCCCTAAATGATGGGCTTGAATAGTTGGCAGGTTTCCTACTGGCGCCTCAACTACCAACAGGAAATAAACTTCATGATTAACACTCAAGCACCGAAAATGAAATATGAATAATTAAAATAGTAGACTAAATAACGATAGTAATAGTACTACGTAACTGTTAACTTGTTCCCGAATGATTCTCTGTGGTTACTTGACATCGGTTTACTCGTGCTTATGCAATTTTTCAAACTATTTCTGTTGTTTTACAATTGTACATTTCATTAATATTAAATGTATTTGCTACACGCTATATATGTGTAGTATCTAAAAATAGAATTGTTTGTATTAAGATTGATGTCAAATATAGTCGAATGAAGATAATAAATGAAACTCGTTGATTTTACCACAAGAATTAACGTATGCCCAAGAAAAACTGAATACCTATATTCATCTGTTCTATTGTTGTATGTGAATTAATGATTTTGATAAAGGCAAGATTATAATTTGACTAGTTGCCATATATCTAGTATAACAATAAATATTAAAGTAATTTTCAATTATTGAAATATGCAAACTAGCTACTAAGGTTTGCGTATGAAACTGTGTAAAGAAATGTATGGTACTTAAAATGCTTTCTCAACAAATCATATACTTGAGCAAATTTCTGATACATAACCATAGTTCCCAAATATTTCAAAGTTTCATTCATAACAAAACCTACTTCCAAAATTTCAATGAAAGTTGTAGCTGATTTACTCTCAACATGTGCCACTCAGTAAAATATATTTCTTTGTTGTTGACGTTATCGTCATTGAACTATTTAACGTTTATTCTTATAATAGTAATCAAGAAAGTGCTTGTTTATTCAAGAGATGAGGGATGTTTAATATGGTTGCACCCTTGTTACTGGAGGTAGTTGAATTATTCTTCTTGCGAAGGTAGAGGACACGGAGATTGAGGATGAGATGTCATCCAATGGAGGTCAGCGAATAGGAACGGGACTAAGAAAAAAATATAGGAAACATAAAATTTTGAACAAAAATTTCACAACATATCTTCGTTTTATAGAAGTTTTGACATATCATTATAAAACAAAATAAACTAAGAATGGCACTCATTATTGGCACAATTAGCATCTTCATTTAGATTCCCCTAGTCTAAGAGTCAAATAAAAATAGAAGTGAAACAAAACATAAAACTGAAACAACTATTATACAAAAGGTATGTAGACTTTTTATTAGAACAACTGCCACTATAATGGCATTTTGAGGTACAAAATTTTATGCCTTTGCGATAACTACCTCTAGCAGAGTTGCAACCACTTTTACAACTACATCTACTACATATAACCCTACCCTACGTATCTAGAGGATATTCTTCAACACACTCTCGCCGAAATTTCTGTCTCTGGAACATCTTCTTTCTTCTTCTTCTTCTTCTTCTTCTTCTTGTAGTAGGACGAGGTCCTGTCAGGTCTGTCATCTGCCCTCTTGTGACGCCGATGTCCAGCTATCGTACCAGCGTTTTGGGGGCCTACCGATTGGGCGTCTGGTGTCTGGTTTCTGTGTTTTGGCCCATTTGGCAATCCGTTCTGGAGCCGTTCGTTCTACATGGTCTCTCCATTGTCGGCGTCTTGCTCTTACCCATCTAACGACATCTTGTACTCCCAGTTCTCTTAAGGTATCTGTGTTGAGTATTCTATCGTGGAGTGTGGTACCCTTTATTGTTCGTAATATCTTCATCTCTGCTGTTCTCATTTTTCTCTTTGTTTGTGTTGTGTCTGCCCTTGTTTCTGCGGCATAGGTTAGTATGGGTCTGATACAGGTCTTGTAGATTCGCGTCTTACTTTCTATGCTCATATATTTGCTTCTCCATATAATGTCCCGTAAATATCCCGATATTCTAGTTGCTTTCTTGATCTGTTTATCTACCTCGTCCGTTATGTTTCTGCTGCTCGTTGTTTCTACGCACAAGTAGTTGAAATTCATTACTTGCTCTATAATGCGCTCATTTACTACCAACTTGCATCTTATTGGGTCTTTGGATATTACCATGCTTTGTGTTTTCTCGCATGAGATTTGCATGTTAAGTCTCTGTGCCGTCAGGTTAAATTTATGAAGGAGGCGTTGTAGATCGTTTTCATTTTCAGCTATAAGTATAGCGTCATCTGCGTAGCAAAGGATTCTCAGGCGACGGTTATTCATTTATTCATCTGGAACATCTTTAGGCAAAATAAATCTTAGCACACTGTGAATGGGTTTTTTGAATATAGTTGATTGATAAAACCTTTTTTGTTCCCATTATATAAAGGCTTGAGGCCGTTACTTCAATCACCAATCACGGTAGCAAGTATAATTTTTTCATCGCTACGAGCTCGATCAACATCTGGAACTCTGACTCTTACAGTGTGACCAATTGCAGCCATAGGATATTTAGCGATTGATATATACAACATTTAACTTGCATCTTCTAATTACTTTCCCAAGTTTCCTAACTGCCATAACGCCTTTCTTTGTTGGGTTCCAGGTTTTTTGTGGAATTAGAATCTGTATCTTCCAGACTCCTCATCTAAGGTGAAAGTTGATTTGAGCTAGCTGAAGCTGAAGCATTTTGAAATTATTCTAGGTCAGATAAGATTCATTGATCAGATTCGATAGGATCTAGTTGAGTATTTCTGGCGGAGTCTACTACATCGTTTTAAGCGGACCCTACTTAAATATTTTTGAGGAATTCAACTTAATTATTATTGGCGAACTCTACTTGATTATTTTTTTGGACTCTTCTTGATCATTTTGGCGGACTCTTCACAATAATTTTTGGTAAAATCCACTAGATTGCTTTCGGTACTCTCAGTAATATCAACCAGAACCTCTTGTGGTATAGAAGAACTTCCAAGTCGTACTTTCAACTTCGATCCGAATATGGCTTCATATGAAGTACAGTTAATGCCCATGTGATGGGCTCCATTTTTCATTAATTTTACAAGACGTAACCCTTCCGAACATTTCTTAGTGTATCGAGCCACGTATTCTCTATATTTTGGTTTGCTCCCTCTACTGATCCTTGACTTCGAGAATGTCTGGAGTTATCATGTACAATTTTCAATTCGGACCACATTTCATCACTGTGAAGAATGCTCGGTGCACCAAATATTGGTACATATATGGTGCTTTTCAACAGTTTTGGTCTCGTGCATCTTGCATTCATTTCACTGCTAAGAAAAGGTTTAACAACTAATCCTATTTTGGAACGCTGCGTTTCGTTTCGCAGCTCCCATTTAAATAAATAATAATCATTTCTTTCTTAATGTTTTTATAGCGAACGTTCACCATCTTCTCCATCTGGTTTCTCCCACCATGCCCTACTCTTAAATGGGTATCATATGAAATATCTCCTTGTTTTCACGTAATCATATTATCTTTGACTAGAACGATCGATTTCTCTATTTCTTCATAACGTCGAATCTTCTCAAATATTGATAATCTTCTGTTTTTTATGTGGTTTCTTTGATTTTGCAGATTTAACTTTTTCAATCACCTCAGCATATAGTCTAAGATCCACCGTTTGATCTTGCAGGTATCTGTTTATTTGATGGAATTAATTTTAAAGGAATCTTGAGAATGTATGGAATGGATTAAGGATAGGTTGCCGCAATCACCTGTAATTAATTTTAATGCCATTAATATATTAATATGACTTGCAGCTATATGTCTTTTCAGTCAATCTTACAGCATTTGAAAGAAAATGATGTCACAAATCAAAATAAAAATGGTTGCCAGTTCTCAGTCGGCCGCAGCATTAGGGTTGACAGGTTTAAGCAGGTATATTAATGTTAATTAACTTCATTCACCGTTTTTTTTTTAATTTTTATGCAAAATTAAAGTCTTATATATATGGAACACAAACATTGTTAATGAAAATGAAGTCCCTATAGATAAAATTATTGCTTTGAGGACTGTTGCAACTTCACAATCGCTTGGAAATGGACAAGGATTTTTCAAATGATCTTGCCACACTAAATGCATGTCTAATAAGTGCATGTGTAAAAAGAAAGATGTACACTGCAACTCAAAGTGTCACAAATCTTTACCTTGTTGTAATAAATAATAAACATTGTCCAATAAAATTTTTTATTTTGGAGTTTTTGCTTTTTTATTTGTTTTTTATTCATTTTAATTTTTTTATTTATTTATTAGGAAGATATTTCGCTAGGAATTTTAATGTTATGTTCTAAAAAAATAACTAATGACGAATATCTAGAAAACAATCGCGTTAGTAGCAGCTTCAATCATCAAAATAATAGGAAAACTCATTAGTAACATCAACTAGCAACACCGACAAAAAATGTTCTAAAGAAATCCAAAGGAACTATTTCTGAGTCAGCCTTTCAACTTAAATGACTAAATCGATAAATGATGTTATCCTATATACGAGTAGCAATCAAATTTTTATACAGATATATTCTCCTCAAATAATCCTTGAAGGTATATAAAACAATAATCAAAATATAATTTCAACAATTCTGGATTATAGTTTAAAGGGTTTGAAAGGTAACGGGATATTCTCATTATTTATATTAACTCTTTATTAATGGAAATTATTTGTAAACATTGGTGATGCCGATTTACATTATATGTTTCTTTTTCAGTTCATTATATGTCTATAGACATTTACAAAAAGAATTATAAATCATCTTTCAATGTGTATGGAAACGCTGGATCCAATGGTCTTCTCTTTATCCAATTTCTTATGTTCTCTACAGCTAATACGTGTTTTTTGACTTGTTGTAGATTTGGATAATCTTGCAAAAAGTCTTTTCCCAATATATTTCTAATATCTTGGTAATAAGTTGTGAAACATAGGTCAGGCCAAGTTAACTGAAACAATATTACACAATTAATTATCAGAAAGGATGGAATTTAAATCTTAGGTTAAATGTAAAAATAATGATTGTGGAAGAAAATTGACTAAAGAAAGTTCTGGGATGTTCCAAAAAATATGAGGAATGCTTGTAGTCATTACTTCACACAGGGTATCTCCTCCATAAGGTAGATATCTAAGAATTGTGAAATACTCAAATAAAACTCTTGTCCTTTATATAATTGTCGGATTTAAATGCTGACAACAAATATCATTGTTAATGGCTATTATAGAATTGCAGAATGCAATTATCTTATTGCTGTCTTAGTAGAAAGTGAATATTAGTGAATCGTAGACAATACATAAGTGACGAAAAAGTCCAGACTACTTACAGTGAAATGTGGAAAAAAGGAGCAGGTGTGTTGGAATATCGATCGAATCAGACACCTATAATTATTACTTTTAGCAATATAATATAAAAGGTCTGCTTTTGACGACATATATAACTTAAAATAATCATTGTATTTATGAAAAAACTGGTTTGAATAACCTTTATGTATCTGTGATATCTATAATAAATTCTGAAGAACAAACTTTAAAAAATTCAGCCACACAACATTTATTTTTTGGCAAACATATTTCATTCTCAAAACAAACCACATGGATAAAATATAACTAAATTCATAATTTTATTCAACGCCCAATTTATTCTCTCATTTATTGTATATTTCAACACAATTTTATAACAACTTCTCCAAACCTAGTTTTTTATGTCTTCCTATGTGAAAACAACATTTATATTATTCAAATTATATTTATGTCTTGTAGCAAGTGAATTTTTGCTATTTAATTGAGAGGGGTTGTCGTCGAAAAAAACTTAGTTAATGCGGAAAATACTTTATCCAAAGAGAACGTACAAAGGTTTTTTATTATTTTTCCTTACTTGACAACGAACTGAACTTCAAAACTTAAAAGTTATTAATAAACATCGGTATTGTAGATTATCTATTAGTAAGCAACCATTAATACATGTTATAATATTCTGCTTTTATTAGAGGCGGCGAGAATAAAATATTTCTGTACCAAACTAACGTCCTCGTGTAAAGGACAACACAAAAGTTGAGGAAAACATAGGCACCTCTTAGCAGTAGTTTTCTCCGTTTCTTTCTCTCTTCTGCGACAGCATCGTCCTCTCGAGAACGGCAAATCCTCTAAATTTCTGTAGTGCCCAATCAATAGCCAGAACTTCGCGTTCTGTGGTGCTATAGACGTCAAAAATCTTGAGGCATATTCAATAGGTCAAGTTGCATCTGTGCGCAACATATAGGGAAGGTGAATCAGCTTGTCTGAGAGCCGGAGCGGTACTTATTACAGTTCTTAGCTGATGAAAAGCTGCAAATTTTGTGTCAACCTATTCTCATCTTGCATTCTTCTTTGTCATCGAGGATAAACGTTTTGATATTTGAGCAAACTTGTCTATGAATCGGCGGAACCAAAAACAGGTTTTGCAGAAAGGACAGCAATTCCTTAACATTTTTGGGAGATGGCCTATTTAGTATGGTCAAGGTATACGTTGGAATTATCAGAGTGTATAATTAGCAACTTTATCTGAAGAGAACGTACAACATTTTTTTTTATTATTTTTTCTGTCACTCGATAACGAACTGAACAAAACTCAATCACTTTAACTAATAAAACATCGGTATTATAGTTACATTGTGATAACAAGAGGAAAAAGAGGGTGCTAAATGTTCTCAATTACACCATCAAAATATAACATTTTACCAACAAATAATAAAAGCTTGTTTTGAAAAAAGGTTTTTTTCTTCAATTTTATTTTTTGGAGATTTACTATTTTTTTATAATCGTTGCTGATGTCCTGTCCTGTGTTTATGTTGTTCCCACGGTCCATTCCCCCAGAAGTCCATTGCAGACGGATAAGGGCTTCAGTACATCAGGGTTCGGCCTGGTACCCTTAAGCACAACGTTGCTGATATGAAATGTTTATACGCCCCCATACCATTCAGCACTCGGAAGATGCTGCCCTTGGCATAGGGTTATCCCTCTTATTAGTTAGACATAAACCACATTCATAACAAACGAAACGAACTTTTTTCTAAAATTTGTTGGAGCTGAGAACAACAAAAATTGAAAAAATTTATTAATGAAAACGACGAACTTAAAAAAGAACTGAAACATATTGACAACTGAGAATTTTGATACTGGAGTTGAAAAACTAGAGAAAGGAAAAAAGAGAAATAACCTAATATTTGTGGGATATGAACTACAAGCCAAAAATTAATAAGAAACGCAAAGACAGCTAAAAGAAATTGACATAAAAGAGAGAGGCAATGGAAACACAACATAGCTGGGGTATGAGAAATAGATAATAATTGAAGTATCGTGGGAATAAAACGAGACTAAACAGGAGATAAAAGATGGCCCCCATATCCACTTACTAAGGAGAAGACTACTTTTACTACCGAATCTGGACTATGGTAATTCAAAGTCAAGCCTTTCGAGCTTTGTGTAACGCGCCTGCGAGATTTCAAATGTCTTGAGAGGGTTAGGAACACCTTAAGAATTTAGAAGACGTTTTCAAGTGACTTTAATATGCCCATTTCATGCTAAACTCAAAAAAAGTGCCAGCTATTCCAAAGCCAAGTCTAATGTTGGAAGCGCTTCCGAAAGGATTGCTGTAGATATTTCTGGACCATTTCCGACGACATAAATTAAGTGAGAAAAACATTACAATTTAATTCATTTATTGTGCGTGTTATATACTGCATATTTTTTCTAATTTCAATCACATGTAAAATTATATCAATTTATTGTTTATTTCTTGCCCCGCTGATCCCTATTACTCTCATTTATGAGCGATTTCTGTGAAATTTTGCAGTGTGAAGAAAATGATTCAAAATGTACTGGAAAATACAAACCAAGCTTCGTCTCCAGAGACCGAAGAATCTTTGCAGCATTATGATACTCACCCTGTTTAGTGCGATGAAACCTCCATTTTTTTTTGCACGTTCTTCTAGACATGGCAAAAATAGAGACAATGTTGATTGCATTTTAATCTGAAAATTTCTTTTTTTATGTTCGTCGCATTCAAAAAAAAAGTCCAAAGCACCTAGAAGAAAGATTCAGTACTTTATATTCGATAAACAAAATTTGGAAATAACTATATTGTTATTTTGTTGAACATACACGAGGAAACAACGTTTGTTTCAATTCGTATGTCATTGCATTTCATCTATTTGTGTAAAAGTGAGATAGAAGATAGTTTTCACTTATAAGAACGATGCAGTGACCTTTTACATTTGAAAATAATCAAATGCCTTCTAGTGATATTACTAACTGAGAATTATTTTTTAATATACTCACTATTATAGATGTCTCCAATAATTTCAGCAGTAGAATCAATTTCATAATTTTCTTCATAATCTTTTCCTGCAAGATTCACAAGGTTCGCTAAAAATCTAGTAAGTGGTACGGTTTGTGTTAGTTTTTTGCCATCAATTTCCAAAACAGGTACTTGTTCAAAAGGCATATCTATAATTTTAAATGTTGCGTACAAATATTCATCTTGTATTAAAAAATAATCATACATTTTTCATATCTACAATATTCTTTCTTGGTGATAAATGAATGTTAATTTTGATTGGGTGATTTTGTGTTACGTGTGAAAAGAGTATTTATTTTACACCTACGAGGGTTGCTTGAAAAGATTCCGACAAAACAAACAGGATGTATATTTTTCCTATAATCATTCCTATTTTCAAATAGTCTCCTTTTTAACCCATAAACTTTTTGAGTGAAGCTTGGACTTCTTATCTCTTCCAAATAATAGCTGCCGTACTTCTCCCCTAAATTGGTTTTTACGTATGTGATAACAAATGAAGGAAACAGAAAAAATTCGCTGGTGAACCACTCTCCTGTGATTATTTTATTTTATCAAAGATAGTTGATCAACACAATTCTGTGACCAAAAAACGATCGCTATTACTTTTTAAGCTGATGAAATCGTCTTTGCCTTTTTTAAAAGAACGTTTGCTCTTGCTTTCCACTGTCTGAGCAGTTTTCTCGTTTTAGGAGCGTGGCGGTCTAAGTTATGAATCGATTTTAAAAAATCCGACAATATGAAAATATGTATCTATAAAAGTATAACAATTCATAATACCACTTTCATTAATTATTTGAGAATTATGATATCTTGAATTCTGTTTTTCCAAATAATTATCAAATTCTTAGGATTCGAAAATCAATATTCAATTTGACGCTTTTTATGCTTAATATACAGGTTTTGTCCGGAAAGCAATAGGACTGATTTTCTTCCGCCGCGATTATACTTCAGAGCGTGCGCGCACCGACTGGAAAATGCAGCAGAGGTACGCGATTAAATTCTGTGTGAAACTCGGTAAATCTGCGACAGAGACGTTTGATATGATCAAGCAGGCTTACCCAGATGTTGCTTTAGCAAGAAGTGGTGTGTTTCGGTGGCACCAGGCCTTTTAAGAGGGCCGGGAAGAGGTCGCCGATGAAGACCGTGCTGGAAGACTTTCGACTTCGACAAACACCGACAATGTGACTTGGTTGGAAAATGACCGTGTTCTTCAACCACTTTACCCACACGCCTATTTATATCTAAGCGTGAGGAGCGCTGCACGTACTTGTTAACTGTACAGCACTTAGACTGTAGCAGTTGCTGATTTTTGGTAGCACAAAACGGTATTTTAGTATAATGCTAAAAGACATACGCCACTATGAATAATCTTTTATTTAGCAACTACTTTAGGTCGTAAAGCTACAGTAGTTGGTGCCTTATTGACTTCTGTCGATATAAATTGAGACACTTTCAGGATAAAAAGTTATAATAAAATATGACTACACTACACAAAATGTTAAACATAAAACTTGTCCTGCGCCCAAATACAGTAAATAACACTTGAAACGTAAATTGAATAAAAGAACTATGTTAATTCATCAAGAGAAATTAATTTGACTTTTCATTTTTAAAATGCACTGACAACTCACTCCCATTTTTTTTTGAGATCAGATAGTCGTAAATTTATTAATCATTTTTGAAAGATCATCGATTCTAAAATCGAATGATCATTCATTGGTTTGAGAATATAATTCTCGAACATATTGGGCCCTTTGAAACTTGAAAAGTTTCAAAATGCTCGATAAATGGGACTGAAATAGCATTAAAATGTTTGTAAGCATGTCAATATCGCATATTAAGAAAAATTAACGATTCCTATTGGAAACTACATTCTAGTAACCAATGTAACTACTAAAAAAATGTAAACAACAAGGTGGTTCATATAACTTACAAGCCTATGTTGAATATCAGTCACTTTTCACCGAGAAGTGACTTGTCAGACTCAGGAAAAGGGACTATTTTAGAGATGGCTCTGGTGTATATACCAGTTGCTGTTTTAACTTTTACTACCCTCACATTCCCATCAGGCCCCGGCATCGTTTCGATGATTCTTCCTGTAGACCACTGTAGAGGGGGTAGCATATCCTCTTTAAGAAGAACTAAAGAATCAACTTTCAGATTAGGGAAAGACTTAAGCCACTTTGGTCGATTTTGTAATTGATTCAAGTATTCAGTCGACCAGCGGCGCCAGAATTGTTGTTGTAACTTTGTACATTGTTGCCATAGTGACAGCCGATTTTCAGGGATGGTGGTATTATCTTTTTCAGGAAAGGAAGTTGTTCACGCAGAATTAATTCAAAACTCATGAAAACTGGCAACGCTGTCCTACCAACCGATGACTGAGCGAATTGAAGAAAGGAGAGATATAATAAGTTCTGTTGTTAAAGCTATGTAAAAATTTTCTTACAAGTAAATGTTAATGTGAACGTGTTAATAATAACTATAATACAAAAAATGGTCCTTACGAGCGGATTATAAACAAAACCAGTGAAAATTCGCAATAAACAATATATTATTAACAACTATAACCCAAAAACAATTTACCACGTGCTGCAAGCAACTATCAACGAGTGCAAGGTGATCGACCAAACAAGCAGTCGATACAATATCACGGCGACCAGACATCAACTCAACTGGCCGACTAGTTCAATTGCAAGAATCAGGCAGTTCGACCGAAATCAGAGTGAGTTTGTTCCAAATTATTTATTTCCGAATTTTTCTTTCCATTTGCGATTTCAAAGCTTCTCTGTTTGTGCTTGAACAATTTGACAATGTAAAATGGCAGAACTTGGCAAACTAATAAAGAAAAGAGGTGTAATTAAAGCTCAGTTAACTATTTTCACAAAAGCGGTAAATGAATTTGCAACTATATCTAATTTAAGCCAAACAGAAGTTACAAAATTAAAAGATAGGTTACGAGATGCCGAAAATTATCTTGACGAATTCAAATCATATCAATTAGAAATAGAGTTACAGGATGATATAAATTTAGATGAGCAATTAATCGAACGAGAGAGATTTGAAAATTCATATTATGATGCAATCGCTGTTGCTAAAAACATTTTACAAAGCTACAATAATCACGATAATGATACAAATCTTAGCGTGATTTCAGACAAAGCTTGTTGTAAAAACGAGGGTATAAAGCTTCCGGATATATCACTTCCTAAATTCAGTGGAAACTTTGAAGATTGGTTAGAATTCAGGGACACATATAAAAGCCTTATTCATGATAGTAAAAAATTAGATAATATTCAAAAATTTTATTACTTGCGAAGTGCACTAGGAGGAACAGCAGCGGCGTCCATTTCCAAAATCAAATATACGGCCGACAATTATGAAGTGGCATGGGCCACAATTTCAAAAAGATTTGACAATACTAAAAAATTAATATATGAACATATTAGAGCTATTTTTTCATTAGAAAACATACAAAAACCGACAGCTGAAAAACTACAAAATTTAGCTGACGATATTCACAAACATTTGGGATCTATTGAACAATTGGGGCAAAATATAACTAATTGGGATCCTCTACTAATTTTTTGGATTACTAATAAATTAGATACTAGCTCAAACCTTGAATGGGAAAGGGAAAATAGAGATCAGGAAGAATTGCCAAAGTTAGATAAATTCCTACAATTTTTACAAAAACGTTCCAATTTTCTTAATATGTTAGAATCAAAGAACAGCCTCAGTTTAAATAAATCAGATTCAAAATTTAGTAATGAGGAAAATAAATTCAATAAACAAAGTAGAGTAAGGTCATTGACCTCAAGTACATATACATGCTCCTATTGCAAGAAAGAGCATTCAATATATCGTTGTGCAGAGTTTCTCGGATTAACAATAACACAAAAAAAAGATTTTGTCAAAAAATCAAATCTTTGCCATAACTGTTTGCGTTCGGGTCACTCTGTCAAACAGTGTAAATTAGGGCCTTGCAAAGTGTGTAAAGCTTGGCACAATACAATTTTGCATGAAAAACTCGAGATAGCGGACAACGCGAGCTCAAGTTCCGCAGCACTAAGCAGTGGCGTAGTGGTACCAGCGGCGGAGCAGGTGCTATTATCTACCGCCTGTTTACTCATTTCAGACAATTTCAATAATTTTCACAAAGCAAGAGCGTTATTAGATTGTGGTTCTCAAACTTCCTTTATAACGGAGGATTTGCAAAAGCGTTTGAATATTGCGACACATAAAACAGATCTTTCAATTTTCGGAATCTCAAACAATATTTCAAAGGTCAGTAAAAGGTGTAAGGTTTCATTTAAATCTATACATACCAATTTTAAAGCGCATGGCAGTTGTTATATTCTAAAAGAGATTACAAGTGTGATGCCGTGTTGTCGAATCAACACGCAATCTTGGGCGATTCCAGGTGATCTAAAGCTAGCTGATCCACAATTCAATATTCCCGGACCAGTAGACATGCTCATTGGCGCGGACCTATTTTGGACAATTTTAAGCAATAACAAAATTTCGCTAGGAAAAAATATGCCGCTATTAATTGATACAGTGCTAGGTTGGGTTGTATCTGGGCAAATAAGTACTAACAACGTTGAAAAGGCTTCTTGTAATTTAAGTATAAACCAGGAATTATTAAATTCAATAGCCAAATTTTGGGAAATCGAGGAAATATCTAGCACGCGACAACTATCTCCAGATGAACAATTTTGCGAGGACAATTTCATCAAAACTACTACCAGAGACGCGAACGGACGTTTTACAGTCACTATACCTTTGAAACAACAACCTTCTAGTTTAGGTGAGTCGAAAGCTCAAGCCGAAAAACGTTTCTATGCATTAGAACGAAAATTCGGGAGAGATCCAATGCTGCACAGCAGATATATACAATTTATGAACGAGTATAAAGAGCTAGGCCATATGACAATTTGTAACGTCAATGATTCAAGCTTCGAATATTTCATGCCGCATCACGGAGTTTTGAGAGAAGAGAGTTTGACCACAAAACTACGGGTAGTTTTCGATGCATCAGCGCCCTCTAGCAACGGTCTATCATTCAACAATATTCAAGTCATTGGACCCGTTTTACAAGACGATTTACTATCAATAGTCTTAAGGTTTAGGAAACATAACTATGTAGTTTCGGCAGACATAGTTAAAATGTACCGGCAAATTTCAATAACGCTCGAGCAAAGGCATTTGCAAAAAATTGTATGGCGCGAAAATCCGAGTGATAACCTGGAAGTCTACAAGCTAAATACCGTTACATACGGGCAAGCCTCTGCCAGTTATCTTGCAATACGCTGTTTAGCTAAACTCGCTGAGGATATTCAAGAAATGAACCCGGAAATAGCCGAAATCATTAAGCACGACTTTTATGTAGATGACCTGTTAACAGGTGCACCTACACTTGAGCATGCGCAATACATATGTAAAGCGATAAGTGACACTCTTAAATCGGGATGTTTCGCACTTCGAAAATGGTGCTCTAACGACACCAACGCGCTCAAAAATATAAGTTCAAATGATTTAAAATCCGATATACTAGAATTTGCGCATGATGGCAAAACAAAAACATTAGGCTTGATATGGGTTTGCAATAACGATAAGCTGCAATATAAAATTCATACCAATCCTATAGGTACAAAGGTCACAAAACGCACAATTTTATCTACTATATCAAAAATATTCGACATCCTTGGTTTACTAAGCCCATGTACTATTATCGCAAAAATGATAATGCAAAAATTATGGGAAAATAAATTAGCTTGGGATGACGCTATTCCAAAGGCTATATCTGAAAATTGGGTAAGGTTGGAGAAGGAGCTTCTTATTTTGAACGATCTTGAGTTAAACAGACAAGCTATTTGCAAGAATGCTGTTGAATTACAACTGCATGGTTTCGCTGACGCTTCGGAAAAGGCTTACGGAGCCTGTGTTTATTTGAGAAGTATTGATTCCGATCAAAAGGTTCATGTATCCCTGTTATGCGCCAAAGCAAAGGTGGCACCTATAAAAACAATACCAATCCCGCGGTTGGAATTATGCGCAGCATTGCTTCTAGCCCGCCTAACAGATAAAGCTAAAACTGCTTTGAAAATTCAATTCAAATCTTTCACACTTTGGTCGGACTCAACTATAACTCTAGCTTGGGTACGCACAAGCCCGAATCTGCTAAAAACATTCACGGCCCATAGAGTGGCAGAAATTCAGTCTCTCACTAAACACGCCGATTGGAGGCACATCCCCACCCACGATAATCCAGCAGATATTGCTTCAAGGGGAATATATCCTAGTCAAATTTTAAACTCTGATTTGTGGTGGCGCGGCCCTACTTGGCTAGCTAAGGACCCAAGTTTTTGGCCCAATGACAAGCTGGAGGTGGTTCATGATTTACCTGAACTTAAATCCAGTCTTCTGACCAATGTTGCGCCCCCTACTCTGAGTTTTCCCTTTGAACGTTTTTCAAATTTCTCAAGAATGCAACGAACAATGGCATACATTTTACGATTTAAGGATAATTGTCTTCAGAGAAATCGCAGAAGAGGCGGTTCTCTTACAGTACAGGAGTTAAGTGATTCTCTAAAATGTCTCATTCGAATTTGTCAATCTCAATCGTATTCTACCGAAATTGAAACATTGAAAAATAACAAACCTTTGAGCTCCCATAGTAATCTATTAAGTCTTAGTCCCTTTCTAGAACCCGATGGTTTGCTACGCGTAGGAGGGCGACTAAAATATTCAAATTACTCCTTTGACAAAAGGCATCCAATTTTGATCAATTCAAAGCATCATTTTTCAAAGCTACTATTTTTACAAGAACATGAACGCCTATTGCATGGCGGCCCTCAGCTGCTCTTAAGCACTATAAGAGAAAATTACTGGGTTATATCCGGTAGAAATCTTGCACGAAAGACTGTTAAGAATTGTGTGAAATGCTTCAAATTCAATGCTAAAACCATACAGCCAATTATGGCCAACTTACCGCGCGATAGAACTAATCCTTCTAGTGCATTTTCAATAGTGGGAGTTGATTACGCGGGGCCATTTATGATTAACGATAAGAAAGGTAGAGGTTGTCGTTTAAGTAAATGTTATATTGGCGTATTTATTTGTTTATCAACTAAAGCAGTCCATTTGGAATTGATTTCTAGCCTTTCTTCAGAATCATTTATTCAAGCGCTATATCGTTTTGTCTCTAGACGAGGCAAACCATCAAAAATATTGTCCGACAATGGAACAAGCTTCGTCGGGGCACAGCGAGAGCTAAAGGATTTTCTAAAACGTGGCAGCAACACTATAATCGAGAAATGTAGCTCTCAGAATATAGAGTGGAGTTTTATACCACCCTACTCTCCTCATTTCGGAGGTTTGTGGGAAGCAGCTGTCAAAAGCGTAAAGCATCATTTAAGGCGCGTTTTGACCCAAGTTCATTTATCATTTGAAGAATTTGCCACAGTTCTCGCACAAATCGAGGCGATTTTGAATTCGCGTCCTTTATGCCCACTGAGCTCTGATCCCAACGATTTTGGACCTCTTACCCCAGCTCACTTCTTGATTGGAAGACCAATAATTGCAGCACCTGATCAAGATGTCACCGACATAAAAATGAATCGACTTTCCAGATTTCAGCTCGTACAACAATTAGCACAGCACTTCTGGAACAGATGGAAATCTGAGTACATTGCGGAGCTCCAACGACGCACCAAATGGAAGTCCAACCAAGGCCATCTAGTAGAAGATTCTCTCGTTTTAGTGAAAGGCGAGAACACTATGCCCACTCAGTGGTTATTAGGTAGAATCAGCAAGCTCCATAGAGGCCCTGACGGCATCGCTAGGGTCGCTTCTATAAGAACTCCCTCTGGAGAAATCATCAAAAGAAGCTTTCAAAAAATCTGCCCCCTTCCAGTTGACCTTTGAAAGCCATCCTTATGCTTTCAACGCGGGGAGTATGTTCACGCAGAATTAATTCAAAACTCATGAAAACTGGCAACGCTGTCCTACCAACCGATGACTGAGCGAATTGAAGAAAGGAGAGATATAATAAGTTCTGTTGTTAAAGCTATGTAAAAATTTTCTTACAAGTAAATGTTAATGTGAACGTGTTAATAATAACTATAATACAGAAGTTATGCTAGCGCCGATAAGAAAATGACCTGGGGTCAAACATTCCAAGTCAGAAGAGTCATTAGATAATGGTGATATAGGTCTGCTATTTAAAATTGCCTCTATTTGGGCTAGAATTGTAGAGAACTCTTCATATGCTAATTTGGAGTCTCCAAGAATTTTTGACATGAGCTTTTTCGAGCTTTTTATTCCGCTTTCCCATATTCCTCCAAATTTGGCGCTCTAGGAGGTATAAATTTCCATTCAATTTTGGAATGCGATAAAAAATTTTGAATAGAATCAATATTATTTTGATTTTTGAAAAATATTTCTAAATCTCTAAAAGTGTTATCAGCGCCCTGAAAATTAGTGGCGTTGTCGGAATAAATTTTGGCAGGTTTGCCACGACGGGAAATGAACCGTTTTAGGGTCAAGATAAAGGCTTCAGTTGATAAAGAAGTAACAGCTTCAATGTGAATAGCTTTAGTGACAAAACATACGAAAAGCGCAATATAGCATTTCACCAAGGGAGCTTTTCGTAATTTGGAAGATTTTATGAGAAATGGCCCACCAAAGTCCAGTCCTGTTTTTTGAAACGGTCGAGCAGGGATGACTCTATCTCGTGGAAGGTCTGCCATAATTTGTGTATATGGCTTAGTTGAAAAACGAAAACACTTATAACAGCTTCGAATAAGCTTCTTGGTAATTTTTAAACCATTTAATGGCCAGAAATTTAGTCGAAAATTGTACAACACTGTTTGAGCTCAAGCGTGTCCAAGCCTTTCATGTTCAGCTTTAATCATTAAGTTGACAGTTATATTTTTTGACGGCAGAAGTAATGGATATTTTTGGTTAAAAGAAAGGTCAGCGTTAGCAAGACGTCCACCGACTCGAAGCATTCCTTTATCGTCTAAAAAAGGTTTCAGCTTATTTATTTGCTTATCAGATAAAATTTTATTCTGTTTAATCTCATTAATTTCCTTTTGAAATTTAGTTTGTTGTAGGGTCTTGATTATAAAGATTTCAGATTTGCTCAATTCGGATACTGTCAAAGGACCAGAAAATTTGTTCGAATTCTTACAAGTTCTGATGAACCTATGTACGTACGCCATTGTTCTTTGCAACTTCTTATAACAGAAAAATTTAGAAAATAAAGTTAAAACAAACTTTTCTTCTGTTGGGGTAGTCATGACGACAGTTTTTGTTTCGGGAATGTCAGAAAGATGAAGGTTTGCATTTCGATTAGATTGATAGATTTGTCCAAAAAAATGAATCTTGGAATAGTTAATTGAGATAGCTTAGGAAGATTGTTTACGAATGTATGCCATTTTTCCAGTATGACTGGATTTGATATCTCTGTGTCCCAGTCAAGCTTAGCTTGCCATAATTGTTTGACCAAAAGTTTTCCAGACAATATTATGGGATTATAAAGTCCAAGAGGATCGAAACATCGCGATATGGTTGAGAGAATTTTTCTCTTGGTTACGGGGAATATTGAAAAGGTAGTGGGGACAGAAATGTTCAAATTATCAGAAGCTGGGATCCAATTTAGGCCTAGAACTTTATTTTGAGAATTTTCTAAATCAAGACTAATGCATTTTTCAGGATTTTGTAAGAAGGAAGAATTGTTTGAATCAGAAATTTCAGCGAGAACGTTTGAGTTATTTGAGGCCCACTTATGTAAATTGAACCCGTGATTTCCTAATACAATTTTTAATTCTTGAATTAATTTTATCAATTCATGTTCAGAATTTGTACCTGAAATTATATCATCCATGTAAGTTTCGGATATGAGGGCGTTTGCCGCTAAAGAGAAATTGGAACTATTATTATTTGCAATCTCTTGCAATACTCTTGTCGCTACAAACGGAGAGAAATTCCAACCATAAGTTAGAGTTGATAACTCAATGCACTGCAGGGGTTGTTGAGGATTTTCTCGCCATAATATATTTTGTAAAAAACGATGTTCTGTGTTTATAGAAATTTGACGAAACATTTTTTGTACGTCAGAAGTTATCGCAAACTTATTTAGCCTGAAACGGCAAAGAATATCGAATAGATCTGGTTGCACCTGGTACCCTTTCAAAGTTATATCATTTAAAGAAACACCTGTTGAGGTAGGGCAACTAGAATCAAAGACAACACTAAGTTTTGTAGATATACTTTGTTCACGAATTACGCATAAGTGTGGGATAAAATATTTTAATTCGTTTTTTGAATTAGTGAGGTTAAGAGTGACATATTTTGCATGTCCCAAGTTTACATATTCAGAAATAAATTTACTATATTCAGAAAATAATTCTGGATTTTTATGGATTCTATTTTCGAGCGAGAGAGATCGCCTTTTAGCGATCAGAAATGATTCACCGAGTTTATGGTGTTCTTTTTCAGATTTCAACGGGAAATTGACTTGGAACCTGCCGTCTTCCAGAATTTGTGTGGAATTTTGAAAAATAGTTTCCGCTAGTTCGTCGTCAGACGAGAGAATACTCTTAGAAGGAATTTCCTCCTGTTCCCAAAATTTAGAAAGAGATGAACTTAGGTCTTTGTTCGATATAGAAATATGATTACGGCTTGTAAACACGGAATCATTATTTTGAATATTCACGGAATTAAAAGAAGCACTGTTTGGAATAGTTCCAGCAATTATCCAGCCTAAGCTAGTATTTTGTAAACTAGGTAATTTTTTACCGAGATCTATGATACCTGGTGTAAGAAGTTTGTAATATAAATCGGCCCCAACTAGAATGTGAATCTCCGATGGTATGTTAAATTCTGGATTGGCTAGAATAATATCAGTAGGCAGACGTAGCTGGCTTACGTTAATTTTTACTTGTGGTAATTTGCAAGTAATTTTTGGCAATACTGCACAAGGTATTTCAAAGTGTTTGATCGGATTGGAATGTGGAAAAAATTTTAAATGAACCATTTTATTTGTGGTAGATACTGTTTGTGATATGCCGGAAATTTGCAGTGTTTTTTCAAACGTTTTCAATTGTAGTTTATTTACTAGTTCTTGTGAAACAAATGAGTTTTGGGAACCGTTGTCTAGCAGAATAGTAGTTTTAAATGGGTTATTGTGAGAGTCATACATAATTATTTTAGCCGTAGCTAGAAGCACGTGGCATTCAGTGGATAGAGCAGATAAGGATTGTGTTTGTATAGCAGATACGTTAGAATTATTATCTTGTGAGTTTTCGTTGGTTTCAGCATTATCATAATTCTTCTGTGGTCTAGAAGGATTTTGTCGATTATCAGTAGCCTGGTGAGAATGTGAATTTTCGTCAATTTGACGATTAAAGTTATTATTTCGATTATTTATCGATTTGGTGTGAGGATGTTGACCATTTGTCGTATGTACATTGGAGTGAATAGATTGTGAGTTGTTATAACGGTTTTGGGAAATAGAAGAATTATTATTATTATGTGCATTATCATTTGCACGGAAAGAGTCAGAATGGAGATAAGTATGATGCCTTTTTTGACATATTGAACAAGATTTTAGAGATTTACAATCCCTTGTGATGTGGCGACCTCCTAGACAGTTTTTACAGAGATTATTCGAATGTATGAATTTATATTTATCACTGATAGACAAATTTTTAAATGATTCACACGTATAGATACGATGTGAAGCATTTTTACAATAACAATCTGATTGACTGTTTGTAGGAATCATAGAATTCACGTGAGCAGTTGTTTTCGAATATTTGGGACTAAACTTTTGTTTAGTATCATTTGAATTAGAAGTAGAAGCTTGAATATTTTGAGTGCGCTCTAGAATACCACTACGTTGTTTCAAAAAATCGAAAAAATTCTCAAGGGACGGGATTTCACCTTGTTTTTTACTTTGTTCAAATAATTTACGAGTTGGTAGATCTAGTTTTTTATCTATCCAGAAAATAAGAATATAATCTAATAACTGTTTTGGATTTAAATTTAGTTTTGACATTGATTGTATAATTTTATACATTTAGCCGTTATTTCACGTAAAAGCGTAGGGCAAGTTTTGCTCACAGGTTTTTGTTGGTATATTTGATCAATTAAGTTATACAGTAGAACACTTTGATCATCATACCTTTGTTTTAAAGTATCTGTAGCTATTTGAAAATTGTCATCACAAAGTTCTAGATCGTCTATCAATTGCAAGGGCTCGTTAGAAAGGGAAGCTTTTAAATATAGCAATTTTTTGATATTTGTTAAGCTATTGTTAGAAATAATCAGATTTTCAAAGAGTTGAATGAATGAAGGCCACTCTGACGTCTGCCCCTTAAATTTAGGCAAGGAAATATCAGGTAACTTGACGTCGATATTACAATTATTATTAGTTTGACTCTGAGAGTTTGAATTATAGTTCCATGTCAATTCATCAATCATTCTAGATAGTTCAGAATTAGTTGTGAAGTATTTTTTCTCAACTAAGTCTATGTCTTCGTTATCTGATAATTCATCCTGAGAGTTTTCAATAAGCATTTCAATTTGACCTTGAATATTTTCATATTGTAAGAAATACTTTTCAAGCTTGTCGCGTCTGTTTATACATTCATTCATAAATGCAGTTTCATTTGTAACAGTAGATTGGGAAGTTATCCAGTTATTCATTCTGGTAATAGAAGATTTCACAGATCTTCTCTGTGTTTTTAAATTTTCCAGAGACATTTTTTGGAAATTTCACTTGCAATTGTACGAAATAGAATAGATTGGAATTTTACAATTGAAACTTGAAATTATACTAAATTGAGTTCTAATATTTGGAAATATTAAATGAACTAGCAATATATTGACTTTTTTTTAACACACAATGCACTTGGGAAGATTAAAGGTTTGATCCTACCTTGAATACTGGAAGTTACTGCTGCCTAGGGACTTGAATATCTTGAAGGAAGTTGAATTTTCTGTGACAATTGCATATAATCTCGAAGAATAGTATGAAGAAAGCCTCTGTAAATACCTTTTTTGCTATCCGGCTCGAAGGACCACAAAGATGGTTGGAAAATGACCGTGTTCTTCAACCACTTTACCCACACGTCTATTTATATCTAAGCGTGAGGAGCGCTGCACGTACTTGTTAACTGTACAGCACTTAGACTGTAGCAGTTGCTGATTTTTGGTAGCACAAAACGGTATTTTAGTATAAGGCTAAAAGACATACGCCACTATGAATAATCTTTTATTTAGCAACTACTTTAGGTCGTAAAGCTACAGTAGTTGGTGCCTTATTAACTTCTGTCGATATAAATTGAGACACTTTCAGGATAAAAAGTTATAATAAAATATGACTACACTACACAAAATGTTAAACACAAAACTTGTCCTGCGCCCAAATACAGTAAATAACACTTGAAACGTAAATTGAATAAAAGAACTATGTTAATTCATCAAGAGAAATTAATTTGACTTTTCATTTTTAAAATGCACTGACAACTCACTCCCATTTTTTTTTGAGATCAGGTAGTCGTAAATTTATTAATCATTTTTGAAAGATCATCGATTCTGAAATCGAATGATCATTCATTGGTTTGAGAATATAATTCTCGAACATATTGGGCCCCTTGAAACTTGAAAAGTTTCAAAATGCTCGATAAATGGGACTGAAATAGCATTAAAATGTTTGTAAGCATGTCAATATCGCATATTAAGAAAAATTAACGATTCCTATTGGAAACTACATTCTAGTAACCAATGTAACTACTAAAAAAATGTAAACAACAAGGTGGTTCATATAACTTACAAGCCTATGTTGAATATCAGTCACTTTTCACCGAGAAGTGACTTGTCAGACTCAGGAAAAGGGACTATTTTAGAGATGGCTCTGGTGTATATACCAGTTGCTGTTTTAACTTTTACTACCCTCACATTCCCATCAGGCCCCGGCATCGTTTCGATGATTCTTCCTGTAGACCACTGTAGAGGGGGTAGCATATCCTCTTTAAGAAGAACTAAAGAATCAACTTTCAGATTAGGGAAAGACTTAAGCCACTTTGGTCGATTTTGTAATTGATTCAAGTATTCAGTCGACCAGCGGCGCCAGAATTGTTGTTGTAACTTTGTACATTGTTGCCATAGTGACAGCCGATTTTCAGGGATGGTGGTATTATCTTTTTCAGGAAAGGAAGTTATGCTAGCGCCGATAAGAAAATGACCTGGGGTCAAACATTCCAAGTCAGAAGGGTCATTAGATAATGGTGATATAGGTCTGCTATTTAAAATTGCCTCTATTTGGGCTAGAATTGTAGAAAACTCTTCATATGCTAATTTGGAGTCTCCAAGAATTTTTGACATGAGCTTTTTCGAGCTTTTTATTCCGCTTTCCCATATTCCTCCAAATTTGGCGCTCTAGGAGGTATGAATTTCCATTCAATTTTGGAATGCGATAAAAAATTTTGAATAGAATCAATATTATTTTGATTTTTGAAAAATATTTCTAAATCTCTAAAAGTGTTATCAGCGCCCTGAAAATTAGTGGCGTTGTCGGAATAAATTTTGGCAGGTTTGCCACGACGGGAAATGAACCGTTTTAGGGTCAAGATAAAGGCTTCAGTTGATAAAGAAGTAACAGCTAATCTTTTATTTAGCAACTACTTTAGGTCGTAAAGCTACAGTAGTTGGTGCCTTATTGACTTCTGTCGATATAAATTGAGACACTTTCAGGATAAAAAGTTATAATAAAATATGACTACACTACACAAAATGTTAAACACAAAACTTGTCCTGCGCCCAAATACAGTAAATAACACTTGAAACGTAAATTGAATAAAAGAACTATGTTAATTCATCAAGAGAAATTAATTTGACTTTTCATTTTTAAAATGCACTGACAACTCACTCCCATTTTTTTTTGAGATCAGGTAGTCGTAAATTTATTAATCATTTTTGAAAGATCATCGATTCTAAAATCGAATGATCATTCATTAGTTTGAGAATATAATTCTCGAACATGACTCGTGTGCGCAAAGTTTTAAACACAGACCGTCGACTAAGTATTCGTTTGATTGCCCATATGTTAAATTTACCAAAATTTGTGGTTCATGACATTGTGACGGAGCATTTGAACATGCGCAAGGTGTGCGCGAAGATGGTCCCAAAAGTGCTCACTGACGATCAGAAATTGCGGCGAGTGGAAGTGTGCCAAGAAAATTCGAACATGTGTGAAAGTGACCCCCAATTTTTGAAAAACGTAAACACAAAGGGAAGACATCAAAGGCATCGTCCACCATGAATTTGTTCCTCCTGGACAAACCATCAACGCCAAGTTTTACGTGGAAGTGCTCAAGAGACTCAAACGAAGGGTCAATCGGGTCCGACAAGACATCGCAGCAGACTGGAAGTTGCACCACGACAACGCCCCGGCTCACACCGCCTTTCTTGTGAACAGCTACCTGACTAAGGCCGGCATTCCAACGCTTCCGCAGCCGCCCTACAGCCCAGATGTGCCCCCCCCCCGGACTTTTTTTTGTTTCCTCGCCTGAAAAGGCCGATGAAAGGCAAGCATTTCGAGACGACAGAGGGGATCCAAGCAGCATGCACCGCGGCTCTCAAGGCTATTCCGGAGAATGCCTTCCGTGACGCTTGGAAATCGCGCTGGCAGGGCGCAGCATCGACGCAGAAGGAGCCTATTTTGAAAGTTTTTAAAGAATTGTAACGATTGACTCAATAAATTTTTTTAAATCGACTCAGTCCTATTACTTTCCGGACAAACCCTGTATATCAAAAACATATGCCTACAAAACTAGTAACAACTAACCGAAAAAGACAGATCAGAAAAAATATTTCCGAGAATAAAAGGCCATGCAATGGAGCAATTGTCGGTGATCATCAAGAGGAAAAAGCCGCATTTTGAACCAAAGTAGTTTTATTTCTATATTTGTAAATTATGTTTTCGATCTTTGAAAGTGATTAGTGATAATATAAAAATCCGAGAATAAATTTGTAAATAAAAACAGTTAGTGACAAAGAAATTTTTTTTTTATTTATTGTCGCATCAACTTCAAAGGTTATTAGCGACATGTCAGTTGTTCACAATATATGATACAGATGTGTCTTTTAGATATTTGATAAGTTTGTGATATTACATTTAACTATTGTTGAGTAGTTAGTTAGTTAGTCTTTTGTTTTTGAGAGCTCAACAATAAGTGTTTCACGTTAATATTAGCGTTACAAGTTTCAATAAATATGAGTGTGTCATTTTATTGTGCCCTTAAACCTTAAACGATTGATTTTTATTTGGTCCGTACGATTTTTGAAACTGTTTTTGCATGGTTCCATGTTCCACTCACTTTGCCACTTTTGTTTTTATTGTCCCTTCATTGTCGTTTGCTATTACTTCCCGTACAATTGTTGCTTCGTTGTTACCTGCTGCTTCTTTGGCACATTTGTCTGCTTTTCCGTTTCCTGGGATGCCTATGTGTGATGGGACCCAAATGATTGATACATTTGCCTTGGATTGGTGGGACAAAGAAACTTGAATAAATTAATTATTGATATATCAAGCATCAGGTATTGTGGAATGTTATTCACAGTGACGTCCCATGGTAAGGGATAATAGAAAGTAAATAGATTAGATAAATATATTTGTACAACCGTCATTACCAAATGAGGCCATACTTATTTAACAAAATCAAGCACTTTTTAACGAGAAATAGGTCAGAAGTAAAAAAGAACAGGCACAATAACTAGATATTATTATACAACAAATGAAAATTCAGATAGATTCACTACCAAACAAAATAGGGAAATTGGATCAACAACAAAACTAAGTACAAGGCTTGGCAAACAACATAGAATAATTCACAGACAAGGAAGAATTGAATGAAAAAATCGAGTGAATTAGAGTAACAAACACAAAAAGGAAGGCAAGCAATTGCCCAAAAAAATTTTCAGCCTCCTCATAAAGAGAAACGTAAATTAGAAGATATCCAAACAAAACGCAAACCTCCACCAGTTATCATAAAGAAACCGGAAAAATATGATACATTAGCCAACAATTTAACATTTTGAGCAATTTATGTTGTTTAACAAATAGGTGTTTCTGTAGTTATTCTCAAATACAATTTTTGACAGATTTTTAATTCATAGAATTACCAAGTCCAAAATATAATTTATTACATAATCAGCTTGTAAGCTAATCAAAGAAACTCTATTAGAATTATCAACAAATCTTTACAATACCAATAAGCTCATCAGATTATGATTGATTTATATTTTGGACTCAATAATATCTGTTTTACCCTTCAAACTTTCCTTCATTGAAAAAATCTAGATGGTATAATTTTATTGTTTCCATGCCATGAAATTGACAATTTGGTTTTATAGTTTTGATCTTCATATACAATTTATTATATAAAAAAAAGAAGAATACTGAAATATCATTACCTTTTCTTGACAAGAAATATATACGAGAATATATTGAGAAATTCTTAGCCTACTATAGAACCAAACAAAATTTCAATGTCAAAATATTTTATTACTCAACATATTCTCTTCTTAATAGGAAACATTTATTACAGCGAACCTGCAAAAAAAAATTTTTCTTCTTGCTCTGCAAACCAGACCTCAACAGCTTTTATTACCTACTCGCTGGAAGAAAATTTAGGACCTGTTAAACTTTTTTTCAATTGAGGAAAGAGATCATGGTCGGACGGAGCCAAATCTGGTAAATAAGGGGGGTGTTCTAGTAATTCAAAACTTAAATAACGAATTTTTTGCATGGCAACATGAGATTTATGTGTGCAGGGGTGTTGCCCTGAAAAAAAAAACACCTTTGGATAGCTTTCCGCGTCTTTTCTCTTTAATTTTTGCTCATAGAGTGGTCAGTAATATCCAGCTATTGTTCTACCCTTATTCAGAAAATAAATCATGATTACTCCATGGCAATTCCAAAAAACTGAACTAATAATTTTTCCAGCAGATTTTTGGTCACGAAACTTCTTAGGTCTTGGAGAGAATCAGAGTGTCGCCATTCCATCGATTTTTGCTTTGTTTCTGGATCGTAGAAATGTACCCAAGTCACATCCATAGTAACAATTCGGTTTAAGAAGTCGACATCGTTTTCAAGTCGAGCACAGATAGAACGCGATGCTTCTATTCTTGCACGCTTTTGGTCAACATTCAAACATTTGGGGATCCATTTTGCACCAATTTTTCTCATGTCCAAATTGACGTGAACTACATGATGAACGCGTTCGTATGAAATATTCAGTGCTTCAGATATCCGTTTTAGCCCAATTCGACGGTCTGATAAAATCTTGTCATGAACTGCGCCGATATTTTCGGGGACTGACACAGAAACTGGCCTTCCCGATCGAAAATTTACCTCTTCTGAAGCTTGCAGTCCAATTTTTCACGGTCGCATACGAAGGACATTGATCACCAAGGGTATTAAGCATATCTTCATAAATCTGCGCACCTCTTAACCCTTTTAAATACAGATACCTGATGATGTGGTTTTTCAAACATGGTTTTGGTTTTCAATGGTTTTCAAACACTAAAACTAGAATGCTTTCACAGCCACAAATATTGCGACAAAATATTTGATATATTTCCAAATCTACGAAGCCATTTTATGAAAAATCAAACTCATAAAAGAAATCATGCCAGATAGTTAATTAAGGAAACAATTACTTGTTACATCAAAATTCGTATACATAATCTTGCGAATAAATATACTTTGGATATTCTAGGAATCAGAGAATTAAATAAATTGAAATTATTTGATAATCAATAAAATCTAAGAGGCATGAAAAATAGACACTTCATCAATAATTATTATAGGTTATGGTAGTAAAGCAAGAACTCAAAAGAAGGTTTGTAAAATTTTTGATAATAAATACCCTGGTCAACACGTTTCGCAGTCTACAGTTAGCAAAATTGAAAAAAAGCATCATGACACTGAAAAATATTGAAAACCCAAGTAGAAATTCTCATTTCCCTGATGAAAAGAAGTTAGATGTACTTCTAGAGATTGAGGAAAATCCGCATAAGACCTCTCGAGATCTTGCCGCCGACAATGATATCTATTTTGAGAGTTTTGCATAAAAAAAAATACCACCCTCCCAAATTTTAGTTGGTTCAGGAAAATGCAGATTTGCAGCTTATAAACAAAATAGTTTTTGTTGATTTCATTCAAACGGAACGGTTAACAAACAGAACTATAAATACTGGAGCAGATAAAATCCTCACTGGGTGTGCGAGGATCACACTCAATATCCTAAAAAAATGGTCGTTTGATTTAACATTACAAAGATTTTTTCCTGATGTTGATCGCCCAGGTAAGATAGATCGATCTATTTACTACCAACAAGACGGAGTTCCATCGCATTTAGCACGTACGGCTAGAAATTACTTGAACAAGGTTTTTCTCAATAGGGGGATTGGAAGATGTGGAACGATCGAATGGCCGGCTAGATCCCCCGATTTGACTTCTCTCTATAACTTCTTAAGGGGTTATTTAAAATCTAAAGTATATTTTAATAGACCAGACAATATTGCTGATTTAAAATTTAGGATAATGGAAGAAATTAATAAAATAACTCTTAAGGTACGAAAATTCCAAAATCACCTCGGTTATTGTCAAGAAGTGAAAAGTGAACATTTAATTTAATTGTAAAGTTCATTGAAAAATACATTCTTAATATTATGCGACATTATTATCTTCATTCTACGTAAAGTTTTGGGATAGAGACATTGTGAAAATTTTACATCTTGAAAATCAATTTTCTCATTTATTATTGCATCAAAGTTGAAAAACTTCTCATTCAAAATTTTCGAGGTGGTGCTTATAATTCAGAGAGTGTGCTGGAGGGAGATAATCTTTTCATACTGTAAATTATCAATTTAAAAATAAAAATCGACTTAGCAAGAAATAATACAATAATAAAATGGAATAAGAATTATAATTATGTAATGGATTAACTCACTCTTTTTATGTTTGGGCCATTCAACTAACTTCTCAAATCTCACATCTTCGAACGGATATCCTCCGTAACTTAAAAGCATGCGTATTGGCTCAGCTTTACCAGGAACATCAAAATAATATACTTTGTAGGATGAATTCATTTTTCTTTCCAAAAAGAAGTTGGTATAATAATTTCTTGATAAAAATAATTTGTTTCGTTGTTAATGTAGAGAAATGAGAAATAACTACTGTTTGGGACATATAAACTAATCGATTTGGAGATAAAAACAGGTCTGCTGTGATAACGTGGTATCCGGTATAAAACCAGATAACTTTTTTCATTGCGAAAGTAAATTACATTTCTCGAAAATTGAAGTTTCAATAATATCAACATTACAAGTATATAATAAAATCGTAGAATAATTTTCTTGTTAAGTTATTCCTTCTTCCTAAGATTCTGAAAATAATACCTGCCGTTGTTAATTATATGAATACAGGGTTTCTTCATAAGTAGGTTTAATTTCATCAGTCACTTCGATATTAGTATTAGAATATTAGTAAATGAAGTAATATATTCAATTGAATCATTGATCCCTTCATTTCTTAGACAAACTGTTTGTTAAATGAATGAGTCTCATTATACATTCTTGCACTAGATGTGGAGCTGATTGTACTGGAAGCCTTGTTTTTAAATTCTACGTTGATTTATACTTATATTTAAAGGTTATAGACGGTTTTTCATTAGTCGTTTAATAATCTTCGATAGGATTGGTAATAATGCGATAGTTACTAGTGTTATTTTTCTCACCACCCTTGCGCAATTATAGACAGCTAGGGAAAAGCTTGTTTTCAAAGGATTCGTTCATTAGAGAACATGAAACGTTAATCATAACTTCTGGGAAATTCAAAAATAACTTAGCCGATAACCCATCATTGTCGCAGAAAGTCTTTTTTTGAATACTGAGTATGGTTTGCTCTAGCTCAAATCTATCTACAGGTCTGAGGAAGAGACTGTCACAGATTCTTTTAGAAGGACCTAGGAAAGAAAGAGCAACACGACTTGGAGATATTCTAGAACTAATGTTCTTACTTACGTTGACGAAATAATTGTTAAATTCGTCTGGGTCGAGGTGAATAGTCTTTAATGAATGGGTTTGTTTCTCAAATAACTGATAACAGACCAAGTTTCTTTCGAGAAATTTTTAGGTCTCTAGATTGTTGTAACAATTTTGCCTAATAGTTTTGATAGTTTTCCGATACAATTATCTATAGTTATTGATATAATTGAGGATATGAGGATTGTCCGTGAACTTTTTAATATACAATAGTGATCTCATATACTTGGATGAAGTGCGTGTTCCTTTAGTAGTCCATGACAGTGAAGATTAGTTTGACGAGGGCGAAGAGGAAATGTTGCATTTTAGCACCCGATAATTTTATCGAGAAAGTCTGAAAATTTAGTATCTATGTCGTTTGAAAAATTAATCCAATCATTAGCTGAACATAAGTTATGAAATTTGGTGAAGTTTTTTTAGAGAAAATCCTCATCAACTGAGTGTGTTTCTTCAGAGATTTACAATTATTACAAATCCTGCAAAAACAGTTTCATGGTCAGAGAGACCTGAATTATATAATCCTATATAATGTAGAATTGAGAAAGTTGTTTTAGTAATTCAAGTTGGTGACTCTACGTGCTTATTTAGCTGCAATGACTCAAAAATATTTACTATAGACCTCCGAATGGCACTATCATTAGTAAGGTCAATGTTAAAAGCATCGCATACAACTCTTCTGCTCTTAATAAGCAGAGCATCGAGTTAATTTAGAGAAGATTCTCGAAACAAGAAGGAAGAGCTCAAATGCAATTACTTTTGGTTCTAGGATTGAAAGTGTTGCTACGCCTAGAGCAAATTCTTCTACGGTAAGGGAATTGATGGCTTTTGCACCTGAAAATAGTACAAAAATGTCGACATTTTCTGATGGTTGGAGAAATAAATTTTTTTCACGAAATTTTGTGGAAACTCACCTGTGATTGTCCAATATACACTGTAATTTATTTGATTTGAAATATTAATTTTTTCATTTTATTTTGACATAAGATCTGAAAAGCACCTTAATTTTCGATCGCAAATTCTCCTGTCAAAATATCAACTTTTTTTAAAAAGTCATTGAGACTATGGCCGTGATAAACAGAAAAGGCAAAAATCCAATTATTTATGTTTATCAATGTAACATGAAATTTCACGTGTTTCGTGTAAATTTTCGAATGCGAATTTTTTTTGGCTTTTTTGCCGTTTCTGAGAAAATTCACCTTGGTGATGATAATATTCTTTCTCAAAAACAGAAAGTAGATATTTCGAACTAATATTCTGACGCGAGAATTTTCGTTCGAAAATTAAAGTACTTTTTCAGTATTATGTCAAAATAACGGAAAAAAATGAATATTTCATATCAAATGAATCACAGAGTATATAGGACATAAAACACACACACACAAATTTTCATGACAAAAATTGTTTTTTGTAAAAGGTAAAAATAAGGAACCATAAGCTTGGTTTTTTATTTTTCACATACATTTTGAGGTTATGTGAAAAAAGTTGTATATCTTTTCATTATCTACAGCTTTGATATTGGGCTTTTTCCCATAAGTCTTGTAGTTTCGCCGAAACTTGAGATAAATCGTTTTTTACCCCTGAAAACTCGCCCCCCTTCCCTTCCCGTCCTTTGGTTTTATTATATCAAAAATGATCGACCCTGGTCTACTAACCAACACATTCTGGTGATATCCCTAGACTTTATTAAACTGGCCACTTGGAAGAATAATCAAGTTAGTGGGAAAATATGGTAAAAAATACGCTTGTAAAAGTCTCTAATCAGGATTACATCCATCCCATGGTCTAATTAGCTCCTCATCCCTCGATCGAGTGAGTGTTTTATTGAATTCTTTAGGTTTTGATTTGTTTAATCAATTTCTGTGCCCCCCAATATGTACGAATTCTACTAATTCTTACCATAGTTTCTCGTGTCGTTCAAATTCTCACGCGCCTTATAATGGGGAATTCTCCTCAATTTGGGTTTTTGTATTAAATGAAAGTTCACATCAAATAACTATAGATTAAAAATAAATTAATTTTTAATTCACTCTCTAAATACCTAAAATAATTATTAGAAATGTTGGTTTTTAAACTTTGAAGCGTTTTGTTGCTACAGCACATGTTGGCAACAGCGCTTTAGCATGCCTTCTCCGAAACAGAAACGGAAGATCCCAAAAACACAAACAAGACAGAGAAGGAAATGAAACAGCTGTTTATGGAATACATGTGGTCCTATGCCGTAAATAACCTAACTTTTTGTTACGGTTGTTGTTGTTGTTACGGTTATACAAGTTAGTTTAGTTGTGATTTTTGCGAGTTTATTGTGAATTTTATTAGTGGCTTATTTAAATTTTATGACTAGATACAAACATTATAATATTATTTCATTCCCTCATTGAGAGTGAGTTTAAAAATTAAAGAATGTAAGGTTGATTTTTATACAGTTTGTATTTTCAGGATAAATAATCGATATTTCAATATGAAAAAGCTGTGTTTTGTACCTTCATGTTTAAATTAATCGGAAAGTACACCCCATAAATTGTTTATATTTGTTCCGAGAATCCCACTAGTGAGAAAAACTTGGTTTGATGCTGTTGGGCGTACATTAGTAAAAACATCATATTGTGAAGATCATTTTAAAGTAAGTAATACAACATATTTAATATTGTGTTTATTGAAAATACTATAATTTCAGTTAAAAGAAGATTCTATAGACTTTTCTTTTTACATGAGAACTGGGAGAAGTCCACGTATTAAAACTGGCATCACACATCATTTATTTCTACAAGATAGTTGCAAAGATTTCAGTTTTCCACAACTTCAACAAAAACAAGAAATATCATCTGAGAGTGAGGAAAATAGTGAACCTGAACATGCATCTCAACTACATCTAAAAATACTAGAGATGAAATGTACTTGGAGACATTGCCATCTACTTCTTCTAGTACTTCTTCATGGTTACAAACTACATCTAGTGAAGAACAATTTAACAGTGATCTAAGTGAACACGAGGAGCAAAATGTAGACTTTAAAAATTTGAGTAAAAAAAGAGAGCAAAAACAGATTCTTTAAATTGAACAATTTATATCCATAAAAGTACAAATCACTAAGCTATTTATTGAGATTGTATTTTTATTTTTCCTATTAAACTTACTATATATTGCTGTTTGTTTTTAGGTGTATATACATATTTAACTTTTTGAGATAAGTTATGTACAACTAAAAAATGAAAACACAACATTGTGAAACTATTTTATTTATAAATCCTAGTTAACTTTGGAAATACCTATTTTTTCCAGAATAGTAAACTATTTTCAATTAACTAGTTACAATAAATTTTATTATAAGTAACATTATGTATATAAATTTTATTATTTGTTTCAAATTCTGGATCTGCAACTGCAGAAATTGCTTTAGTCTTCTTACACATTTTCATTTGCAACTGCATCTGATCCATGTATTTTTTTTCAATAATTTTTCCATCCTTGACAAAATTACTTATACTAGTCAATGGGAACCTACTTTCGATAATTCTGATTTCTTCCAATAACATAACTGTTCTGTAGGAGATGGTTCCTCACTTCTCCTATGCAACCAAAATAAAAACGCTTTCGCATGTTTACAGCCTCCTTTGGCAGCAGCACAATCCTCACATTCACATAGTTTGATTATAATATTCTCATTTACATCATAAGCTTTTGAATGTACTTTATTTTCTGGCGTTATTTTTGCTTTGATCAAACAAATATTATTGTTCCTTTTTAATTGCACATATCCAATGGCAGAATCTCCATATGATTGTCTTACTGATCTAAAATCAAATTAAAAAAACATTCAGTATATGAAAAAGGTATTTATTTGCAAATAAACTAAAAATACTAAGTTTATTAAATATTTAAATATGCTATATTAAAAATTATTTCTTACCTCATGTGTTTTTTTCCACGTGATTCCACACTTATATAGTTTGCATTTTCAACAAAATAATTTGCTATCATTTCTGAAGTAACACGGGGTAAATTGCTTGAATCAGCTTTAATAAAATCAGTTTCAACCTTAGCTATTTTCACACTATTACACAACTATTTTCAATCTTTCACTTTGATAACTAAAAAATTCATCAACAAATATCTAAACAAAAATTTGAAGTTATATTTATATATGTTTATTAAAATACAGGGCTTGCTTGCTTTCTTTGTCGTTTTAAAAGTAACAGAAAAGGAAAGACAAAATAAATAATCAAATGACCAATCAGATTACAGATATAATCACGTCTATCTACGTTATTCAACCAATTAGAATTGAGAACAAGTATCACACCTATGCGAGGTTGCCAAATATTGAACTAGTAACAAAACGCTTTAAAAATTAAATGTCCAATCTTTTTTATCAAATTTAACAGGGTAGACATTTCTTTTTAAAAAAAGTACCGAACATGTGTCGTCTAAAATTCGTTAAACTTTCATTATTTGTAATAATTTAACATGACTTTGGTTATAGGAGAATTCCCCATTCTATTAGTTCTAGGTCGCATCATAGATAGTCTTTTGATATTTGTAATAATTTTAGTTGATAATATTGTGAATGACATTTCGCGAAACAAAATATTTTCAAATCATGATATGTGTACCGTAGAAAATATTCTTCTTTCAAATTCTTTGATTCAAAGAAATACAAAAAAGAAGTTAATGAGTATATTTATCTATTTAAATATATGTGTAACAAAATCAGAAATCAAAAATATTTAAAGAGATGTCGCCTCCGATGCGATGTTCATCAGTAATTATTAATTTGTAACATAGATAATAAATATTTTTCTTTCTAATGTGTCTTCTTTGAAAAACATCACAATTCATCTCTCAAATCATAAACAAACCATGGCCTTGTTGCACTTATTCTTGGTCTCTTCTTGATATAATTCTTTATACTTGGTATTTTCATAACATTTTCTTTCACTTTCAGAAGATTTGGATAACTAGCAAAAATATCCTTTCCATTAAGCAAACTTCTTATATTTTCATATGCGGTAATAAAAACAAAATCCGCCCAAGAAACCTAAAACTTTTTTCAATTAAAATCAATCCATCTAAAAAATAATAAATCCACCACCTTTACACTTGATATAGCTGATGATTTCAGCTTTCTCTTGTCATTTTAAGTCAATAATACATTTGATTTGATACGTAGTTATATTACTTAATAAGACCTTGGGATACTGTACATTATTGAGATAAATAAACCAAAATATAGAGGGTGTCTCATAAATAATTTCGTTTTCCAATGTTCATTTTGTACCTAAATGAACTTACAAAAAGGATATCATTCGAAGTAAACACCATCGTATTCTATGGCTTCAGCCCAACGTTTAGCAAATTCTTCCGTGGTAAAACCATTTCTTAGGCTGCATATTCAACGTCTCTTTTTGATTCCGATTGTTTCATCCAGAATTTCGCCGTGTATCTGAATAAATAGTAATCTGACGTGCAAGATCCAGACTAAATGCTAGAAGCGATAGGAGTTCAATACAACCAAGTTTCTCGATCTTATTCCACTAAACGCAGTATCTGGTGAAGCATTGTCTTATTGCAACAGAACACGCTTTCAGTTACGAAATCCTGAATATTTCTCTAATAAAACCTTCTACATTCGCATCAGCTGTCCACTATATACCTCCGCTTTGATTTCCAAGTATACTACATCTTCATAATTCCACTAGACACACAACAAGACCGTTCCAATCGACTTCTCTTTCCAACGGGCTCTAGTAATTTTCCTTTGTCTTAGCATGATTATTTCAAATTCAGGTTGTTTCGGGAAAGACATTTTTCATCGGCACACAACTCTACTATTTGGTTTTCTATTTCTTCCCTTGTAAGTTACATTGTCCCACATAAGTGGACCACTTGAGCATCAAATCTCCGCTATTAAAACGATTAGATCAAAGTAGTGCTGTTCGCACATTAACTATGTGTCTTTTCTTTCAATTTCAAATATTCTACTTGCTGCCACGGCTGCTCAAGAATGTACCAACAATAATGATAATAAGAATGATCAAAATAGAATGAAGCAATTGTATTTTTCATAGAATTAGAGACGACTAGCCATAACGATTTAGATGTTTAAGACTTTTCAAATATGAAAACCTTAATAATCAACACCTCGAAGCGTGTGAAATCCGCGTATTTAGTGTAATTTACGGTCTTGTAGTGAACGCGCCCGTGTGTAATATAATTACTCACGTAACAAGAATAATGAATTCAAATATGGGTCATTTTTAAGAAGCCTAAGCGCCTAGCTTCCCAAATAACAGTAAATTTGCCCCTCGTTTTCTGAATTTTGCCGTATAAGCACAATTCTATACTTAAACGGCAGTCAAATTATTGAATTATTTTTTATTTCAATCAATGCAATGTCAATTCAAAACTAACCAAGGAATCGTTAAATAATTAATAGGCAATATATGCATAAACAGTTTCTCAAACTGAACTGAATGTTTAGAACGCTATGTCTCATTTTCATAATACATTCGAAACATTTTTTATAGAATAACCTCAAGATTATTTGATTCGTTCGATTTTCCATTTTTACTTGAAAATGAGTAGACATTTTTTTACTTATAGTACCTATAGTACTCTATTTCTCTTATTTCTATTCAAAATCAACTAATTTTTTCTGTTATACTGGTTGTTTTTGAGTGATTTTTAAATTTGTTTTTTGTTATTAATAAACATACTTGCCAACGCGAACTATGATATTTTGAATTTTATAAAATTTAGGTATAGTAAAGACATTGAGTGATTGCCAATTCATTCTTATGGATGCATAGATCATTTTGAGTAATATATGTTTCTAAAAATAGACTGGCCGATTAATAATTCATATTATGTCCTTCATGGTTGACACGTGTCGCTAATAAACACCTGCTAGGATATAATTTGCTACCCACTCTTGTAGGAGATTATCCGAGTAGTGAGTGACCTCTTCGACTGTTCAATGTAATTCTTGCAACAATTTAAACAAGGAATTTCATATACTATGTTAGACAATTTATTGATTGGTGTTTTATCTTTTATTTTAGTAAGAATAGATTATATATTTGGAATTTTACTGTACACTATCCTTTATTGAGATGTACGAAGATTTCAGAAATTTTAGGAGTAACTGATTTTTAATATGGTTAATGTGCATAAATATGTGACATAAAAATGTCGGGATCGACGCTTGAGGATTATATCAGTTCAATGTTTAAGTCAGTGTCAGATGTGTTATATAGAATTCGTTTCAAAAGATTTCAATGATATGAGCTTTCATAAAAAAGTTTGTAAAGCATTTCAAGGTTTTTTTATGAAATTCAACTTCACTCATAACGACCTAATCTATAAAATTTAATGTCATTCATAATCGAACCAATAAATAATCAGCTCCATTCATAACGACCTAGCCTATAAAAATTCAACGTCATTCATAATCCAGCCAATAAAAATTAATAACGATTTCCATAATAACTAGAATCAATATTTCGATCAATTAATTCTATCAACCGTCAATTTGAATATTGAACTTTGAAATCCATGGATTTAATGTTTTTCCAAGAAATTACACAATTTAAAACTGCCGAATCTTAACTAATTATTGTAAGTATATTTGATTACATACATTTATACATATTTTTATATTGTAGCTTCACCATAATGTTAATCCTAGACGATGAATACATAAGTATTCGAAAGCTCGGAATATATTAAAGTTAGTACGCTTTGTGTTCAATTTTGCCACATTTCCAATATGGAAACATATATATTATTTAAACAGATAAAAATTTCGATGTTTAGAACTGTTTCGGTCTTTTTGAAAACGTCACTTAGAATGAATCACAAGTACTCATTTTTTTCTCAATAATATGATCGAGATTGTGAATGGAATTGTTGAGAAAATATGTAGAATATTATTTGCTTACACTCTTAATAGCGATGTAACCACCATTTTTCTTTGCATTTGTTTCAAGATGTGGTAAAGCCATAGAACACATGCTCTCGAATTTCATTCTCATAAGATTTCTTCGTTCCTCGTTTAATTCGAGATGTGAGGATTCGTATGCACCTGGAATGTATCAATTAAATACATTGATTTTTAATTAGAGCATCACTTGAGAATATTATATTGAAATTCTAGTTATTCTGTGGAATATGTCATTCAACTTTAAATTATTGTCAGTTTCTTTTGTTTTCTCAGTTTCTTGATATTCACAAACATATTCTAATCAGTAGATCGACTGTCTCAAAATTTTTGTTCTAGAACACGTTATGGTTATTATATCTAAGGCTAGAGAAAAATACTTGTCTCATATCTGCTTTTTTATCAGTTACGTTCTTTGGTTCAAAGAACAACAAACTGAAACTTCAGTAACCTACAATAACACTCAAGTTATTCTAAGACCACAGTTTTTTAATGCACGTTTCATTCATTATAAATTCTTGTGAAAATTTCTGTTGTGATTTAAGATATGGAAAGTGAAAAAAAAAACCATTTGAGCGATTTGAATACGGCGACAATTTTCCGCAATGTACAAAACAATTTTGCTTCGACCGATCGTTGTTACCAGTTGTTAAAACAATTTTTAGATGTACCGAAAATTTTAAAAATGATGCTATTAATTTTCGCTTAAAATTTTCCAATATTTTAGCGTTAAAAACTGATGAAACTACCGAAAATTGCTCTTATTAACAAAATCTCGAACTTTTAGATAACAAATCCGCTTAGATTAAAAATGATCGAACTTCCAAATTTTAAAAAACCAAATAAATTGGCAAATAGGAAAAATGTTAGATAATGATATCATATAACCATCAACCTCGGAATATAATAGCAGTTTTTCGTTAGTACTACTCAAAAAATCATTAAATGGATAAAAAGCGTAGACACTTTTACCGGCTCCCAAGAATAGACGACATTCTGGATCAGTTAGGTAGAGAGATGGTTGTTAGTTATCGACTTCAGTGGATGCAAATAGTTTTCAGACAATGATAAAAAAGCATTCTCTCACATGGACAACCTGCGGCTTAGAAAAGCATCATTTAAACAATATACAAAGCAAATCCCAAACTTTCTAGGAGCAATGCTGAACTTGTTTGGTCAACAAAATACCAACAATAAAATTTAATAACGATTCCTGAAATAACCAGAATCAATATTTGTATCAAGCATCAATTTGAATATTGAATTTTGAAATTGGTGAATTTAATGTTTTTTACAAGAAATAACGCAATTTAAAACCTCTACAAATCTTCACCAATTATTGTGAGTAAAGTTTATTATTGTTATATTAATGAGGGGCACAAAGTTGAAGTGGACCAAGTCCATAAATTGGATTTTTCTCCACCTTATAACACAAAAGATGTGTAGCTAACTTCAATAGTGAGATGTCGCGCAACATAACTTTTTCTAAAAATCTTTAACGGTAATTTATTTGCTTTAGAAAGTCCTGAAAATGACAAACCAGGTAGAAAAAAATCTAGAAACAAGACCAGCTGGACCAAAAATAAATGAAAGTTCTTGAGAAATAGTGGAAAACCCTAAAAAAAAAGAGAAAGGAAAATGTATTTCTTCTAAAATGTTTGATCCAAATTTTGATTGCAAATGCAAGATTTATCCAAGTTTTTCGAATCGTTCTGGAAATCAGTTGATTTTAGTAAACAGAATATATTTCTACGTGGCTTGGTAAAAATGTCGAGAATCGCGAAATAGCGACCAAAGGATGGTTCAGGGCGCGAAAAGAATTCTACTTTTGTTTACTGGATGCGTACCAAAGAAGGCCATAAAAATGCATGCAAAAAGTTTGTCCTCGATATACTACAGATTAGTTGGTGTCGGCTGTATCGTAGTTCGACTAAAGAAGAGGTTTTTGCAGTCATAGACTCGTCTAGTCCCAATAAATAAAATTTATGATTATGATGTTGTCGCACACATAAAATCATTTCAATCTTATCAGCAGGAAGGATAACGAAAAAAGACGATACCTTGATCTAAATTTGAACATAAGGAAAATATACGATCTCTATGTTCAAAAATGTTCTCAGGAAAAATTTAATTTTCACTTTAAAGTTATTATTAGAGTTATTCCTCAAGATGCGTGTTGAAATGCAAGATGAAAAGAGAAAGGAGCTTGAGTTGAAAAAAAAAAACTGTGTATAGCTTGTGCTGAGCAAGCAAGAAGTGTTCTTAAAACCGATCAACAGAAGACCTCTGACGATTTTTACGTCTGCACATTTGACCTTCAAAAACCGCTTCTGTTTACAAACTTTCGACATCTCTTGCCTACTATAAAAGGAATTTGTATGTCTATAATTTTGGAATACACTCTTTCAATACCAAAACAGAGTTTAAGTATGTTTGGGACGGAACCGAGGGTGGTAGAGGCTCTCAAGATGTAGCTTCGTATATCTGCAAGCATCTTAAAGAAAACGCCTCTAACCATAGAAATATAATTTTGTTCTCAGATTCTTGCACTGTTCAGAATCGCAACATTAAATTATCTCTTATGCTCCTTAAACTTGTCCAGGATCCTACAATTGCTGCGGAGACGATTGGCCTAAAATTTTTAGTTTCTGGGCATTCGTTCCTTCGCAACCACTCACATTATGGCATTATAGAATCAACAAGTAAAAAATGCCAAAACATTTTCGTTCCAGAAGATTGGTTGGACGTTATGGAGAATGCAAAAAGAAAGGACTCTCGTGTCAACACGATTCAGATTCAACGGAATGAATTTTTAAGAACATCGGCATTATAGGTGCTATTACAAATAGAAAAAAGGACACAGATAACTTGCCTTTTAATTGGTTAAAGATTCGTTGGCTTCGCTTTCATACGGGCCATGAGTTTAAAATAAGATTTAAAGAAACTGTGCAGTTTCGTCTTTAGACGTGGAAAAAACTAGTGGTGCCGGAAGAAAAAAATTACATCTTTGAATCGCGTCCTTGTAAACACCCTTACGACGTATGGATCGGTGGTGCCAATATGAAGGGATAAGTATTGATCTAAAAACTGAGCACCATCTCTCCACCAGAAGGCGTCACATAGGCAGACGTGACCTTTCAGAACGATAAAATATGTAGGGATGACTCTGTATCCAAAATAAAGTAGCCATAGTAACTAAACACATAAAATGATTAGGACTTATTATTTATATGTAATAATGGTAACTAGTAATAAGTACTTATCATTATCACAACAATGTAGTGTCAATTAATAAGAATTAAAATATTTACCTCTTAATAAATCGTAAAGAATTTCAGCAGCGGCATCAATCTCATAATTTTCTTCATTTGTTTTTCCTGCAAGGTTTGTGAGGTTTGCTAGATATCTGCTTATTGGCGTTGACTGCGTCATTTTCCTACCATCTATTTCCAAAATAGGAAGTTGTCCCAAAGGTGTCGCTGTAAAAAATGGACTCTTCCTATAAAAAATCTTCAACTTTGTACACTACTGCAGCAAAGATTTTTTCAATGAAAACCGTCAAATTATTATTAGAAATAAATTCATATGATTATTTATGCAACGGTGGCTCAAAATGTATATACAGGGTGTTTCACAGTAAGCAAAAGTGATTTTTTACGTTTTTGAAATCAAATTCAAGATGAATAGCTTTTTCCACAATCTAAAAATTGGATAAAACAATCATGGTCACTATTGAATGTGAAGAAATTTTGTTATGGGGGAAAGACCCTTCATAATTTTTTTTAAATATATTCATTTCATTGACACTCTGTCAAGGTCTGATCTTCCTCGGGGATTGGTAGCTTTTTAAAATAAAATTTAACATTTCACCTTTTCAGGTCAATTATTAGACTAGAGTAGAAGCCTTTAATAGTAGAGTTGAACACATTGGACAAAGATGAGAATTTAATAAAAATATAAGCAAAAATAAGGCGATCTAAGGTACGGAAGGGGAAGAGGGTTATTTTTTAAGAGTTAAAAACGGTTTATCCAAATTTCCGGCAAAAGTACAAGTCTAGCATACTTTTAAATAATGGAGAGATAATGAATATTATTTGAAAAAAAAGTTATTTTTATCGGTAACAAAAAACATTATTTTTTCACGAAATTGGATAAAAAACTCACCTTTTTATGTCTCAACCAAACTGTAACTTTGATTTGAAATATTTATTTTTTCACCTTATTTTGATTTATATCGAAAAAGATAATTTTTAAACTAAAATTCTCCCGTCAAAATATGAGCTTTTTTGAAAAAGTTGGTGTATTATTTGTTCATTGAAATTTCTACTTTCTAATATGAAAAAATATTACCATCATGATGGTAAATTTCTTAGAAAGCTCAAAAAATCTCATTCAAAAATTTTCTTTAATCATTATATACAAGTTTTCCATATTTATTAAAATGTTAGACTCAATTACTTATGTATATCAATGTAACATGGAATCTCACATTTTTCGTGTAATTACAAAGTTTTTTGTCCAATATACGAGTGCACTGAAATTTATTTGATTTGAAATATTTATTTTTTCAGGTTATTTTGACATAAGATCGAAAAAGCACCCTCATTTTCGATCGAAAATTCTCAATCAACTTTTTTTAAGTTATTGAGACTTGAATTCGTTGAAATCTATACTTCCTTATAATGTAAAAAATATTACTATGGCCGTGATAAACTTTCACAGAAAAGGCAAAAATAGAAAAAAAAAAATCGCATCCGAAAATTTTGTTTAATCATTATGTACAATTTTTAGATATTTATTACTAATTACTTATGTTTATCAATGTAACATGGAATCTCACTCTTTTCGTGTAATTTGAGTGAAAGATTTTGATACATAAGTGTTAGTTAAATAAAACGCAACAAAATTGGTTTCTTTTTAAATGCGCGTGTGTCGCGTCTGACGTTTTGTGAACTGTCAGGTTGCAGCCACGCTTTTAAAATTGAATAAAAACTTTGTGATAATAAAAAGTATCTTTAATTCCATACCACAATTCCGCAATATTCTTTAATGGTAGCAGAGCGTGATTCCGTTGGTGAAACATCAGAAAAATTGGGCTTGAATTTGATTTTGAGGTTAACAAAAAAAATACGTTTACAGCGGAAAATTATATGTTTCTGGTGAAATTCTGCAAGATGGGTCCGAATATGTTTAATTTAGAGAACTGGTTGGAATAGAAAACTTCGCGACATGGAGATTCAGTATGAAGTATGATAAATGTGTGGATACAAGTAAAGACGTGAAAACGAAGTCAAAGCTGATATTCTTGTTGGATCCATAGAATTTCGTACATGTTCAGGAATGCAAAACTGCAAAACAAGTATGGAAAATTTACAAAGGGCTATTTCAAGATCTGATAAATACTACACTGGAGTCGACCAATAGTTTTGAAGACTAAGATAATGAACACTGATTAAAAAACTGCGTAACATTGGATTACACATTTATGTTTTTTCTTATAACTTACTCGATTTGAACTTATCCCATTCTGCACGTAAAATTCTTTCATCTTGGAATGGGATTCCTGCATAAGCAAAGATCATTCTAATAGGTTCCGCCTTGCCTGTATTGTCGAAATAAATCAATTTGTAATTTGGTCCCATTATACCTTGAAACAAATTTAGATTATTTGGTAAAATCGGTACAATCTGTTTAGTTTAAATTCGAAGTAGTGAAAATTCAGAATCTAAAATAATTTAACCCTTTCTAATGCATTTGTATTCAATAGTATGAAAAGCTACCTGGGCGAAACTAATCTAGGCTATTTCTCAATAGTTACTAAAAGCAAATGGATAAGTACCGTTTGTTACGGAGGATACTCACTAGTTAATTCGACGATCTAGAAATTAATTCGGTTATAACTCTTCTTTGAGATTCGTATAAGTATGGTGTGGAATTTATAATACCATAATGAGATGTATTTTGTAAAACAAAGGTTACTAAAGATTAAACTATTATACATTAGCAACAGATTCGCACTCAAATTAATGATTAAAGAAGTTATTTTACTGTGTTCATACATTTCATTTTAGAAAATTCAGCTCTTCAATAATCTGAACATTGACCTACTACATTCTCCAGCAACATTTTTTTCACAATAGAAATGCAGCTAATGAGAATATTTGTTGAATGTGACAAAATTGAATACACTATCTAGTTGAAATATTTTTGAAATATATACTTTGTATTTCAAGAAATAATTGTGGTAACAGCCTATAATACATCTTTGTCTCATTTTAAAAAATTCCCTTCCACAATTCTTACCTCACCATCTTATAGGGCACCTTCCAATGAAACACGAACTGTATTTAGTTATTATGCATCCGAACATATCGTATGGTCTTTAATGTAGACCTCTTCAGAAATAATACATCGTGTTAAAAACAATTTTGACGCATCATGGAAAATTTAATTGTTTACTTACCAAAAATTTTCTTCAGTCAAAATTCAATTTAAATGAAGATAAATTTCACACTACACCTCCATTACTTTCGTATGTACTGTGCCACTAGTCACGTATTTTTAATAGTCTACTTCGTTTATGTAATATTTTGAGTCCTTACTTCTAGCAATTCATTTATTACGGCTTTTTAAATGCTTAATTTCCGCTAACTTGTATTTAGTCCAGCAATCTAATAATCATAACAGTTGGATACATTTTCAATGTTTCATATTATTGTTACATTTTCACCCGTTTATAAGTGTTATTTTTATATTTTGGAATTTGGAATTCTACATAAGAATAACAATAATCCTGACGCAGATTTAAATGCCGATCCTGCACAATTTATAATTCCGTTCCCAACAGTTACAATGACATAACGATCAAATTTCTATTGTGGATATTCTTAAAATAGTTGATTTGAATAATTTACAATGTCAGTCAGGTTAAAGGAATATCGCAGAATTCAATTGAAAAATTACATTGTTCGTCAAATACATTCATCGACGGAAATGAGTAGCTAAAGACAATAGTTATCATTTATTAATCACAATTTAAAAAAAAACTTAGGCTAGACCAACAATAAATATGATTTAGTCACAAATATCAAAACTTGGCGATTGGAAGCGAAGTTCTATTCAATTGGATCGACTTATTTCGATGTTTAAGTTACAAATTTATTAAACTCACGATTGTGTCTGTTAACAGTGTTCTTGATGGTGAGCATATCATTTTTATTTTCTATTTCAATCATTTTATATTTTTTTGTTTCAGCTTTTCATTTCCTCGGTGAAATTCCAAGGAGTAGGCAGACCAGTAGGAATCAACCAAAAAAAGGATTATTCGTTTCGTGGTGTAGGTAGATTGAAACCATGGAATCGGATCACTTCTCTTACCAATGAACGAATAACCTCTTCTCTTGATAATGGCTCTAAAGTGGGAGTCGAAATGTCAAGAATTTTCAAAATTCCATCTCAGTTCAACCCTAAAATCTTTTTAATTCACCCTTAAGAAACAAATTTGACACCATCTGTCTTTAAAATACAGAAACCTTCATGGCTGAGATAGGTAGATAATTATTAAAGTGAATAAAATATATTCTTTATTTATGAGTATTGATAGAAATTTCTAAAACGAAGTAGATTTTTGTTGGATTGTTTAAATAATTATAAATTGAACTTGACCTTATGACCAGAGAAAAAGTGTCATGTCATAATCGTATCAGAGTTTGCAATTATTAATATTGTCAGACATGACATAGTGTTTAAAAGTTTGTCTTAAAATGAAGTTCCAGAGTAAGGAAACAAATGCTAAATTGGATATTATAAAGAAGCACATTGCAAGTTTTCCTGATTTTCCAGAGAAAGGAATTTTATTTTGGTATGTACACTATGATTTAAAATCATAATTTGAGGTTAAGTGAAGTCAACAATAGCGCACCACGTGCTCCACTTTTTCTAAAATCTTACTAATAATCATTAATTTGTTATACACCAGTTTAACAAAGAATAATAAAAACGATTATTCTTGACTATATACCTATATATTGTATTAGGATAGATTTTTCAGGTAATTGTTTTTGGTTTGGAATTGGTTTTTTAATTCTCATTATGCAATTTATATGTATATTGTTTTAATGACTCATTCCATTCATTTTGAAGGATATTCATTATTTACATTTACTAAGCTATTCACTCGAACAAAGTTAGTTCCATTGCTTTATCTGTTAATCCTATAATTATGCTATTTTTTGTGATATAGGTTGGTAGGATTTATAATTTATATATCCTCCTGATCATGTTTCACTTGTACATAATTTAGTTGTAATTTTAATATTTGTTTTAATGTTTATATGGTTGTTGTTTTCTATTGGTATCTTCACCCAGTTATCATTTCGAAGTAATTTGTGAAGATTGGGACTCTTTTAATAAATAATCAAATAAAACCAACTTAACAAACAAAAACAATACCAATATACTACTATATCTATACTATTACTTGTACTAATCAATCATCTGAACAACTGAAACATATCCTATCTTAAACACAACATCAATGTATACCATAACTATACTTCATCCCATGTTTATATTTGGAAATGAGAACCCTTTATTAAACTACCATTCCAAGCGGAAAGGGTGCTTCCCATTCTTAGAAAAACAACAATATGGAATGAAACAATGAGATGATAAATATAACTCATTTCATGTATATAAGATAATATATGTTTAATTTAAGAGTAGATTACTATATGTTAAAAATACCATTGAATATTGAACAGGCCACCTTTATCACACTTGGGTAGATTTGATATTGGAGATTGATTAAGATAGGGTTATAAAATTAAACACTTTAGTAGTTGGTGAATCTTCCCTGTATTTTAGTAGACTAACAGGAAAATGAAATATATCTCTGACCATATTTTAGATAAAAGGTGTCATACTGCCTCTATCGCAATTTGAGGCCTTAAACATTCTGCAAATTACCTTTTTGCTAATAGCTTGGACATCAAATCTGTGGATCAAAATTCAAACTTATAAGCGTTATTTTGAATGTTTTCCCTTGTATAATAGTTCTTAATGTCAATGTGTTTAACCATTTCATGATTCATTGGATAATTTACTATGCTGATACATGCTTTATTATTCCTGAATATTATTGTCGAATGAGGTTTTACTAATTTTTTTACCATTTGTTAATGCTCTCAACCACTTTGCTTCTCACTTGGCTTTCAAAATAACCTTGTATTCAGTTTCAGTTAATGATGCAACTACTGATTGTTCTTTCTTGGTATTCCAGGAAACAGTGCAATAACTAAATGTTTTGAATAGGTATCCTGTTGTATCCATCAATTTCACAGCCTGTCCAATCAGAATCAGCATATCACAACTATTATATTATCATAATGACCTTTTGTGTAAGTTAGGTTATGCATAGTACTTAAGATATCTTAACACTCTTTTTGGGTCTGTCCATAACTCTTCATTATAATTGTTTTTAAAAGGGCATAAATCGTAAAGAGAACATTATTTTTTAGAAATACCATCATATAAAAAGTTTTATCAATTCTAAATGAGCGGTCTTTAATATAATACTTATTATGGTAGTTGTCAAAATTTCAGTTAAGCAAAAAGTAAGAGATCCAGTTAGAGTGTTTATTGATACTAAAATTAGTCTGTTTGATAATATAGGTTTGTGAACTTTTGGTTTCTGTCTTCAGTTTTTTCATGGAATTTGTTTTTTGTTTGAAGCTTCTTTTATTAATATCTCTCAATTATTATTATGAGTAGAACCATCAATAAATTATTTATATGATGTATTACTGCAAACAGTTTTAGGATAAATCTAAGTATGGATGTCTCTTCATTATCAATATCTTTGTCTGACTTTTTGGTTTTATATAACAGTTCTGTAAAAACAGAAGATTATTTAGGTTCATGAATATGGTTGGTAAAAATGCTCGATATCTTTTTTATTTTATAAAAAAGGATATGTGAACAATATATATATATATATATATATATATATATATATATATATATATATATAGCGTTTTCTTATTGGGAACGTGGCAATAAAACACTAAAGTGGACTAACTATATTTTTCTAGCTTTTGAATACTTAGGTTTTCATCGTCTAGGACTGAAATTATGGTCAAATACAATATAAAAAATATGTATGAATAACAATAATAAAATTTTACTTAATTATTGTAAGTAAAATAAACTGAATATTAAGGTTATCCATTAATAGGTTAATCAATAAACTTAATATTTCTATTAAGCATCAATTTGAATATTGCTTTTTGAAATTGATGAATTTAATGTTTTTTAAAAGAATAAACGAAATTTAAAACGCCGCAATTCTTAACTAATTAATTCCCAGACAATGAATACATAAGTATTCGAAAGCTGGGATATATTAGAGTTTAGTACATTTTGATGCCACAATCCCACTGCGAAAACTGTTTCATAATCTAGCTGGCAAAGACTTCGTTCCTTTATATGTATATATGTTATTGATTTCAGGTCTCTTCTGATTTAAAATTAGGTTTTTAAATAATTAATTTTAAATTATTAAGAAAACTAATTTTAAAACAGAAAAGACCTAAAATCAAGAACAATTAGATGCATTAATGTATCAAAAGGTCTAGGATATATATATATATATATATATATATATATATATATATATATATATATATATATATATATATATAGAAATATTAAGACCAATAGTGTGTTATTCCGAAAAGAATCTCATTTATATAAAATTCAAATATTGCCGCCAGTTATGGCATTGCGCCTTCCGGCGAGCGCCAAATATCCATAAGCATATGCTGCTAACACAAAAGATTCCTTTTCTTGTGTGTCGCCGTGTTGAGTGAATGGGCATCGATTACCGGCAAACGCAAGGTAGGAATATTTTCTAATTACAGTTTATAACTAATTCAGATCTAATGTTTTTCTCATAATAATCGATTTATTAAGATTAAATATTGTATAATTTCAAGCTAAAATTTCTCCCAATGTAATTATTCAGTTTCAACGTTTTTCACAAATAGTTTTTTCTTAATTGAAGGAATATGGTCTGGTAATTAAACACCATCGCCTGCTAATTTACTAATGGCTAGCTAATTCCTGAATTCGCTTATTTGTCATACTGACAGATCAACGTTTAGCGAATATGAATTCGGATTGGCATGCTCGAAGAGAATATCTTAAGCTAGACATGTGAAAAGCACGTGGTTAGCATTCAAGCCAACCACATACATATATGTCGAGAACTCACGATAGTTTGTAATTCTTTTTTAAATATCTCCTCAATATCTGACACAAGATCTAAGTGATGTGCCTATATGTTTTAATTATACCTTCGGAACACTGAACTAATGGTTTTTGCTTCGTCAATATAGTAGTTGTATTTTATAGAAAACTAAATAACTAACTCCATGAATAATTACTTTTATTTTGGATAAAACAGGACTATATACATTTATGCTTTCACAAATTTTAATCAGTAAATTCGTAAAATATTTAATGTATATTTTTTTTTTATGTTATGAAACCCAGAACATTTTTTAGTACGTTAGCGATCAACGTATATTATCGTACAATAATCTTCATTTTTCCTGATAAACAGTGTGTAGTTTTGAGCATCTTTCGGTCCACACTGATATAAATCTGACCAGAAAATGTTACTGGCGCCCTATCATAACTAAAACCCAAAAGGAAGGAACAACAACGCACACACTATTAAGGCGATTACTGACTTCCCTGAGATTGTCTCATTATCGATTATTAGAATTAACTCTGCATAAATTCGCGACATAAAGGAAGGTACAATATATATATATATATATATATATATATATATATATATATATATATACGAAAGTCGTCGTCATTATTGCCTAACTTGATATCTTGTTTGCCTTTCACATGAGTTTGTTTTGTTTAATAAACAATTTTGGGTTATATAATAAAAATTATATATTATAACCTTGTCCTTTAATTCACAATTTGCAAGTCTGATTTTGCTAGATATGCTTCGAATATTTTGAAATATTGTGAATTTACGGAATATTTTATACGCAGTAATTTAAATTATCGTTTCGAGATACGCGTAACTCTCGATTAGTTTTAGGCAAATTTCAAAGTTCAATTTGGCTTAAACAAGCGCAAATGCGTTAATTGATTGTCGAATAGTAGTTTAATTTTTTTCTCTATCTGAATTACATATTTTTCGTTCAATTTTAATTGTTTTATAGTACTATTGAGGTATGTTATAACTGAACCTGTGACCGATTTTATTTTTTAATAAAATTTCGATTTCACTTAGATCGGTTCTCAATTATAATTAAATCAGTCTGTGTAGTATTCGCCATCAGATGGGTAAAGTGTAAAATACATTCAATAAGCGAACAGCACAGTGTTGGATTAATCGTTTTAATAGCGGAGATTTGACGCTTGAATATCGTTCGCACCTGCGTGGGATATTGAGGTAACAAGGAAAGTAGTAGAACACCAATTCAGTACCGGCACTTGTCGATTATCGGATTCCGTTGGACCTTCTAAAGATACCATTCATCGCTATTTAAAATCATTAAATGAGATCTATAAAAATGGTCTATTTAACCGATATTCAAGTATAGGTGTGTAAATAGCTTCTTGTCCCTGGCCGAAATAATTCGAGCTTAAAGTCTTATTGTGTATCTGGTGGAAGGTTTAGTGTACTTCCAAATAATTGATGATCGAACTATCAATGCCGAGGTATATATTGGAGGACAGCTGATGGGAATACAGGCGGTTTGATCGTTAACCGAAACCAGGTTCTTTCATATGAAGATAATGCTAAACCAAATATTGCGAAAGTTACGCTGAATAAGATCAAATAACTTGGTGCTATTGAACACTCGTGACCTTACACTGTCAGAATACTACGTATTCAAATCCATAGCGAAATTTTTGCGTCGGAAAAAATTTGAATCCAAAGGAGATGTTGAAAATTCAGTACGAGAATTGTATTTAAACCAAAAAAATGCTTTTACCAAAGTCTCAAAGAACTTGCAGAACGTTGTATTATACTGGGCTATTCCTCTTTTTATATGATTATTTAATAAACAAACTGAACATTGGAAATTAATATTATTTATGAGACACCCTCTATATTTTTATGCATCAATGAGGTCCATTCATCATTTCAGACCATTATTTTGGTAGTAGGGCTTTATAAGATCAAACTTTAGTTTGGATTTATAGTTCGTCTCTAAATTTAGTACTGTTGTGGAATTTTTGTTCATTCATTTTGAGAAAACAAATTCTATAAAAGAAATCAACATAACCTATAAAATTCACCTTCACTCATGACGCCCTAACCTATTCTAACCTCAATAAAATCAATGTCTTTCATAATTTAACCAATAAAAATTCACACAAATTTGTATAACAATCAGAATCGATAGTTTAATATTTATGTCTCTAGTTATTTGAATGTTGATTTTTGGAATATATGAATTTGATGATTTTGTTGAATGATTATTAGAGTCAACACGCCACAATCCTCAACTAATGTAATTTTTAGTATTGCTATACTTTTTTATATTGTACTTTATATTGAAAAATAGTTCGAAGACTGGAAATTTAAGAATTCATATACTTTTAGAGAAAGAATACTATTACAGAAATTATGAATAGTGTAGAAGAAAGGGACTAGGATAAAAGCAACAACCACAACTGAACGAGTGATTTAGAGTGGCGACAACTTAAAGATGATCTAAGAAATTAAAGTAGTACCCACCAAAGAATATAAGGCAAATATTTTAAAAGTCTCAGCTTCTGCAAATGTTCTCAGTAGTACTTTAATATTTCTTTTTGCTGACGAAATTATAGAAGAAATGAAAACAGCAGTACGTTGCATTATCCATGAAATAAATTGTTGCCTTCTTTGCTGTAACACTTATAAATTCTTTAATTTTAAGTAAAATAGTAACTATTACTTTTTTCAACTATCCATTTTTCTGTATGTTTTGTAACTCAATAAAATTGTTCTCAGAAATTTCAACAACTTCATTTCTACCCTAATTACTTTCTATTCTAGCATTTTTATTATTAATAATTACTAAATGGAATATTTGCAATTGATCCAAAAAAACCCAACAAGCTAAATAACTACCTATCAACTCACAATAACCCACTTGTGAGTAGTAAAATATATGGAAGAAATGTTTTGATTTATCCCATTAGAAAGTAAAATACATGCAGAAAAACTACTTTATTTGGTTTTCATCATATATCTAGAATTATAATACATAGATAAATAAAATGGATTCATTATTATCAACATATTTGTTTAATATTAGATTTAGTTTTTATTTCATAAAATGAAAAGATGGAAGATAAATAATAAGCTCAGTGCTACACTACATACTACATTTTAACCGTCGTTACTAATTTTCAGGGACATTTTTTCTGTTCTACAAAAACCTAAAATATTTAAAATATTAAAGGAAGTACTCATAGAAGCTGTAAAGAATATTCATCCGCCTCCAGATTGTGTAGTAAGTCTTGATTCCAGAGGATTTTTATTCGGCCCCTTAATATCACTGGAGTTCGATTTCCCTTTTGTGCCTATTAGAAAAAAGGGAAAACTCCCTGGCGAAGTTGTTACCAGTACATATAGTAAAGAATATGGAGAAGTGAGTCTTACATAATTTTTCAAGTCATAATTTTATTTGTTAACAGTATGTTCTTGTTCAAGAACTGTAATGAACGCCTAGAAGTAATCGAAGATTGTAGATTATTTTGGCGAGTCGTTTTGGCTTTACAGCCACTCTGCACCTATACCCTGAAGATATTTATATATAAATAGGAATCTACAATATTAAAACTTTTATTCCAATAAAGTCACGACGAATATATTCATAAATAGTTAAGATATAAACAGCGCCTTTTTGTTACATATTGGTTGGCGACAAAGTAATTTCGATTTTGTGGTTTAAAATAAAAAAAAAAATATGAAAAAATAGTTTTTAATCAATTATATATTTTTGCTCAATGCACCAGGTGCATTTGAAGGTCATCGTTATTTGTGAAATTTTGACCATTTATAGAATTCTGCAAACTCCGAAATAAATGGTTATCAGATGGTGCCAGATCAGGGCTGTATGTGGGATCACTTTCCAGCCAAGCTCCAATAGTTTCCGACGAGTTGCCAAAGATCTGTGAGGTTTTGCATTATTATGATGGAACACTAAACCTTTCCGATTTGACAATTCCGACCGTTTTTCTTCGATTGCTGCATTCAGTTTCATTAATTGTTGACATTAAAATTGATCGTTTGGTTCCTTGAAAGCAGCTCAAAAAACACTTTATTGTTTTCGGCCTTCGATAAGGTTTGTTTTGGTTAATCATGTTTGCTCCATGATCGTTTCCAAACTGTGTTACTGTACTATTTTCATCACCATCAAAAGTGATGCTTCGCAAATGATGATTCTTTGTGTAAAATGAATTGATTCAATTCGTGAGGTACCTAAATATAAAGCTTATTACATGTAGCCCCTTCGCTTCGAACAGTTATATGACAATCTTCTTCATTTATGACTTTGATTTGATACAATTTGACATAATATACACTGGCGAGTAAAAAATTGCGAATAATTTTAGCGTTATATTGATAAGGATTAGTAGGCATTAAAGCAGATTTTTTCCGAGACTTGACAGTTGTCATTCGATTCCAGTTTACTGTTGATTCTTCGTGTAAAACCTAACGATTGCAAAGTGTAGTGCCCATAATGCCTTTAGATCCGATTGTTGCGCTGTTACAAGATGGTAGGGGGCAAAGTGAAACTGCAAGAATTGTTGGTGCTAGTCTTTGTGGTGTGCAAAGGGTGTACCAGCGCTTTCTGGAGACTGGCCTGATCACTAGAAGACCAGGGTCTGGGCGAAACAGTGTTACCACTCAACGAGATGACCGTTTTTTGGTGTCCACAAGTTTGCGGTTTCACTGCGAAATCAGTTGGAGGACGTGAGAATGTCAACCTTAGTGAATGTACCGTTAGAAGACTTCATGCTGCTGGACTGTCATGCAGAAGAATGGCTACAGGTCCCCCGTTGCAACGCCAGCATCGGACTGCAAAATTGTCATTTGCCAGAGATCACGTTCGTTGAAGCTGACTGGAGCTGGATATTATTCTCAGATGAGTCGCGTCTTTGTTTCACTGGGTCAGATGGACGTCGACGAGTGTGGAGAATCACTTCACAAGCTCGTACAGAGTTGGTCTTCATAGAAAATGGCTCCCTAACCTCTCACAGGTACATTACGGAGGTGTTAGAAGACCATGTTATGCATTTCATGGTGACTATGAGGGTACGTGGCATTTTTATTCATAGAAAATATCTGGGACGAGTTGGGACGACTGGTCTGCAAACACACACCAGTACCCAGAACTGCCCAGGAGCTGAGAAGATTCCTGTTGCAGGAATGGGATAACATCGACCAGAATGTGATCCAAAACTTAATTCAAAGTATGCCGCGCGACTTCAAGCAGTCATCAATGCAAGAGGAGGGAATACACGTTATTAGTGTCAAGTTTTTTTTATTTTGTTCGTTCCATATCTTCCCTGACAACAAAATTTTTAATTTCACTCAAAATGTTAATTTTTTCATAATGAATCATTAAATGGAAAAAAAAAATGCATTTTTCCTTAGTATCGAATATCACATTCAGCTTACAATGCAATGATGTACAGTTTGCGAATACTATTTGAAAACGTAGAATTTCAAAGAACATGAAAATTTTAAGGTGGCCTTTAATTTTTTGCTCGCCAGTATATATATATATATATATATATATATATATATATATATATATATATATATATATATACGCACGTATGTATGTATGTATGTCAAAAATCACTTGTATTTTTATTACAGGATGCTCTAGAATTACAAGTAGGGAGTATAAAACAAGGTCAAAGAGTGTTGCTGGTAGACGATCTCTTGGCAACTGGTGGAACTTTAAGTTGCGCTACAGAATTGATAGATAAGATCGGAGGTGAAGTAGTGGCATGTCTTGTAATTATTGAATTACCAAAACTGAATGGTCGGAAATTGATAAATGGTAACATTTTGTCACTTATTGAATTTTAATGTGTTGATGATGTGCAGGAAGTGATAAAATACATTCCATTTGCATTTAATATTTTATTTGTAAAATCCGAATAAACAATTAAATATATTTTTTCATATATTAAGTTTTACTTACATTCCTTTTAATATCATAACAGACATTTATGAAAATATGGAATTTTGTACTTGAATTTTATTCGATGATTGACTTACAAAGACTTCAGGAAATTTCTTCAATGCACTTAAATTTTTAATCTCACCAATAGAACTATCAAGGAAATTAAGATGCTAATAGCCTTAAAACAATTTTCATAGTATTAAATATCTATATTTATGTAGTCAATACGGTGATAATTTAATACATATTATTTTTTCACATACATTGAATGCTGATAGCTTCTCAAATTAAGCCGGAAGGTAGACATTGTATTCAGATAGATGTAAAAAGTAACATTTTAGTTATTTTGTGATAATTTAAATTACCAAAATAATGTTATTGTTACCATTATACTATCAAAACTGAAATTTTTTGTAAATATTTTAAATGTGGTTCCACATAACACGACACTTTTTCTTTGTATCTGATGATCTAGCTTTGTTTTAATACCAAGAATGTGAACACTTTGAGAATATTGAGAAGGATGCCATGCTTCTAATATGACCTTAATGTATTATGTATCAGTCTCACGTTTGGTTGAAGAGTACTTTTGGTTAGGTTATGCCCGAGCACTGAATCATTTAGGACCAAGGACTGGCAAATAAGCTATGATGGATCGAGTGACCCCGCTGCTTTCCTGCAGCACCGGATGTTGCAAGCTATGCCGAAACATTCACAAGGAATGCCTGTGCTTTGGTTCCGGAACACCCGCAAATGTTTGGCCAGTTGGCAAGCTTTCTTCTCCTCATTCCGGGATTCTTCTTTCCGGCAACTACAACTTCGACTTTGAGGTAGCATTTAGAAGGAGAGTTCACTACATACAAGAAAGTACCGTCACGTAAATTAGCGACATGCACACCCTTATCTGCCGTCATAGAAGCATCACCCTAGAGCAGGAATTGAGTTGGCTCTACCGGAATCTCCATCCAGAGTTTCGGCGTCAAATTCACCGAACAGACTTTTCTGACGAACAGGAGGTTGTGAAGGTTGCCCAGGAATATGAACTACTACGAATCGAGATCGAGCAAGCTCAAGTACCGTTTATTGATTCTATTCGCAATCCACCGCACTCAAAGGCTGTCATCGTAACCGCTAGGGCGGCCAATCAAGAATACGCCGTTACAGCAAGGAACCTAGCTCGTCGGTCTACTACTGGAGGAACTGAGTATTTACACTCCAGAAGGAGTGTGCCTTCAGTCAACAGAGTAGAAATGCACTTTGAAGTATTTTTACAGGGACACAGCAGCTAAAAATAATAGTTCGTGTTTTCATTAGGTGCTAAAGACAGGAGGTATAGCTGGAAATCAATATGTGGATACCGGTATCTTGGAATATCACCTCTACCCTATTCCTGAGCCCAATTGGTTGCACGATATCTTAGTCTTGCGTTAGATTCGATCATATTGTCTCCAAGGCTTTGGAGCGCTTCCCACAGTCTATGGTACCGCGACTTGTGTTTGAGTCCGTGTTGTCCGGCGGCTTGAATCTGATCTTCAAGTTTTTGTAATTGCCCAAATTTCTTTTGGAAGATTGTTGCCAACCCTCGTGCGTTCTTGATACCGGCGAGGTATGGTGTGGCAATGAATAATCTTCCGGAATATGCAAAAATCTTTTCCATAGTGTACTGCACGTCTAGCATTCTCAGCACATCCATTCGCACTTTAAAACTGCGATAGATGACAACATTGAACAAATACAAGGTAACGATATATATAAACAATGATAAAAGTAAGTATTTAATTTCAGAATGAAACTCTGTCAGAATCAACATCTTCAATTTCAAAGTATTATTGGAATAAAGGAAAAGTATTAGTGCAAATAACATTTAGTAGCTCAACATTTTTATATCAAAGCGAATATAAAGAAATTGTTTTTGTTTTCAAAATTTTATAGTGCCTAGAAATCAGTATACACTACTCCCAGTGGTAGATTCGCCAAATCTCACAGTTTTAGGACAGACAACTTCGCATAGGCAATCTTGCGCATCATATCGTATGCCAGGCGTCCTCAACTTTGTGTTATTCATTTCCTTCTTTTTAAGCCGCTTGTGCTAAAATAGAAATATAATCATTTTAAATATAAGTAATGCTTTTTTATAATATCAAATTTTTATCTATTATTTTAAACTGATTTCATATGAAGAGAAATTTCAATAGGCTAGGTCGTTATGAATGTAGCTGAATATTTATTGGTTAGAACAGGGGTCTCAAAACTTTCCAGTCTTAGGGCCATACTGATTACTCCAGTAAGTTACGAGGGCCAAAACCATATTATCATTGTTGCCGGTGGTAAAAAGTGAAATAGTCCACTGATGAAAAAAGAAGTCCGAAACAGTACGCAACGTTTAAAAAACGACTGCAAATGCAAGTCCACAAAACGGCAACACTGCATATTATTAATTTTCCTGTCATTATCTGTAATTTCTAGATTAGTCGTAGAGTACGAATCATGAGGAGTAACGTGACACGACATCTGGTGGACACCAGCGGAAATAGGTAGTAGTACCTTTTACATATAGCACATACAGAATAATCTCGAGAAAGTTCTGGTGTCTTCCACTCACTTGTAGATGGCAGTAATTGGAATATATAAGAAGGCTAGTGGCGCAACCACAAGTCAGTTCCTATGACACTGTTGTGAAATAAAATAGTACGTACTTCCTTAAAACGTGTTTGTGCGTGTATTAAGTTTTAAGACATCTTTGTAACAGTATTTTGATTTGAATGGTTGCGTTTGTGTGTGATTTAGTAGTATGGAAAAGAAGCGAAAAATTGATAGTGAATGCAGAAAATTCAAAGATCAGTGGAACATTCAGCATTTCGTAACAAGGCGCTATGTTTGATTTGCAATGAAAGCATAGCTGTTCTCAAAGTATATAACATTAAACGTCATTATGAAACAAAACATTTTCAAAATTACTCAAAATATACAGGAAGTTTGCGGATAGAAAAATTCGAAGCTATGAAGCGCGGATTGAAATCGCAGCAATCTTCATTTACAAAACTCAAAATTGAACAAGAGGCTACAACTCGTGCCAGCTTTCGTGTGGCTCTTGAAATTGCGAAACGTGGAAAACCATTCACCGATGGAGAAATGCATAATTGCAGTAGCCGAAAAAATGTGCCCTGAAAAGGTAAATTTATTAAGAACTGTCAGTATGTCAGCAAACACTGTAGCTCGAAGGGTAGAAATATAGAAACTATATCCTCTCAACTGTTCGAGAAAAATGGACATGTTGAGTGGTTTTCTTTGGCCTTGGATGAGTCAACGAATGTGTCAGATACTGCTCAGGTGTTGGTTTATATTTGAAGAATTTCTTGATATGTTTAGTATTCATGGCACAACTTCTGGTACAGATATTTTTAAAGGAGTTGAAATGGTCATTAATCAAAAGAACCTTCGATGGAGAAACTTGAAATGTATTACAACTGGTGGAGGCAAAAACATGAGTGGGAAAGATAAAGGAGTGGTCGCTCTTGTGTCAAAGGCTGTAGAAAATGACGGGGCCGAATCGCCGACAAATCCGACAATTTATTGAAGAAAGGGAGCCTTATGTGTTGCTAAAGGTCAGATCCACTCATATTAGTTCGTTTTATTGTAAAATTTACTTCATTATTTTCTGTAAACCAACAAACTCATGAGTTTTGCGGGTAATTTTTTTTATCCTGAGTTTTTTTTTTGTAATTTCAAACTTCAAATATAGATCATTGTATTTTTTTTGAACAAACAACTTTATTCCTAAAGATACCTCAAACTATTTGTATACCTTTCTCAGTTTAGGTTAGGTCGTTAAGAATGTAGTCAAATATTCATTGGCTAGAATATAAATGACAATAAATTTTATAGGTTAGTTGCTTGTTAAAGGCGTTGAATTTCTATAGAATTTGTTTTTTCAAAATCTAAACGATATGTATAAATTACACTAAGGTTTCAGGTTCTTATTGATGCATTGTTCATTTTGGGCAATATATATTGTTACTAAAAATAAATGTTTTTTGTAGTTTTTTTCAGTTGTCAAAACTTTGGTAGATTTATAATTCATATTGTGTCCTACATGATGGACATGACTCGCTAATGAACATCTATCAGGATAGAATCTGATATCACTCTTGTGGGAAGTTATCCGACTGATCAGTGACCTTTTCGACTGACCAATGTACTTTTTGTCACAATTTAAACAAGGTATTATATATGGTAAAGGTGTATAAATATATAGAATAGAAATGACTTATGAAAATGATTATTCATATTTAAGTTTTTCAATGTTTTTTTCATGAAAAATTGGATCAGAACTATTGAGGACTCTATGTTTCATCTTTTTGATTAAATTAATTTTAATGTTACGTGGGTGATATGAATGATAATTGATATATCTCCCAGAACTTTGTTAATTTCTTCTGGGTTTCTTTGTCAATTTGTTTTTTGTTTAAAACTTTTTCCATTAATTTGTTACATCTTATTAGTTGTTTTTAGAGTTGGATTATTATTAAGTTCTTTGTATGATGTATTATTGTAGATAAGTTCTTTGGATAAAAATCTAAATACTGTTGTTTCTCCATAATGACTGTGACATTATCTTTGTCAGATTATATGACTATTAATAAATAAAGCCGTTTTCTTAGTAGGATTGTGGCAAAATTGAAGATCAAACTCGTAATATATTTTCGAGCTTTCTAATACTAATTTATTATCGTCTGGGGATTGAATTCTGTTTGTACAATATAAGAATGTGACAATAACAACTATTGTTGTAGAGTAGAATGTGACAGTAAAATTATTATTGTTATACCTTTATGCAATGAGCTTACCTTATTTTCTACATATTCTATAGGTTGATTCCTGTTCTGTAACTCGTTTTCTACTTTATTTATCAATTTATCTAGAATTTCAGCATCAATTAATATCTCCAGTTTTTTCTGATGATCATTGCGCTAAAACAGTGTAGGCATATTTCAATTTTTGATTGTTTATTTATAACAATTATTCATTTGGTAGTAGCACAGTTTAATAATCAATAGAATTTGCTCGCTTGTAAACGGTTGTATCATCAGAATTTTAAATAACATAAATTTCAGTTATACAACAGTCAATTGTTTGACGATGTTAAGTTTTTTATTCATTATTTCGTGAATCAGTTGTACATTAAAAATTTTATTCTGGTCTAGAAGCCTAAATTTTAGACACTTTTATTTACTAACTAACGTAAAAAAATGAAAAACATTTTTACTATCTTTATTTTGTATGATGTTTATTGAGTTTTCAATATAAAAAAAATTGTAAAAAAAATCGGAATTTCAATAAATTAGTGGGAGTTCAAGGGGGAGGGGGAGGTCTAGATAAATCTAATCTAATCTTACTTTGAGGAGAGGAGGGTCTCGGATAATATCATGTAATTTTTTTCCATGAAAAAACAGACTAAAAATGCGAGAAAATATTAAATTAATTAAAACATACTTCTTGACTAAAATATGGCCAACAAGTACACAAAAAGATTTGACGTGAGTGCACATGGTTAATATTCGCATCGAGGTAGAACTCAATCTCGAAATAAATTTATAGTACTTTATAAATGATCAAATTTCATTACGAGAGTGGCTAAATCAGGACGAAGTCGAAGGAGCAGATGATTTTACTGAAAAGCATATGGACATGTTGGTTCCAATAGTCGAATAGAGTGAATTGAAATAAATATACTTTTGTGAATCTTAGTAGTTACGATTTAAATATTTTATTGTTTAATTTTTCTTTATCTGCAATCTTAAATAAGAATCTTGATTAGAAGTATTGACCAAATTATTTACACTAGAAACACGCATTTTGAAAAGTCTCGCGTGAGATTGGGAGATGGGGCAGGGAGTTGAGCCACGAAATCTCACCAGGATTGAGGGGTGGACGACCCCTTACAGGCCGGTAAAGTTGTGGCTACATGATCCCAGCCCAGCCCATGTAGTGATCTGAAATTAAAAAAATTTGAAAAATGCTTAATTTGTAAAGATGCCGCTATCGCATTGACCTTAGCCAAAAAAAAATCAACAAAATGGCGCCGACATGGAATATCATTTTTTTTGTCCTTTTTTGACCTTTTTAAAATCCAAGGAAGCCGCTAAATTTCAAAGGAATCGGTCGAGAATTTGAGATATCATGTCAACCACTTCAAAAAAAGTAGTTTTGAGAAAAACGGGTTTGAGAAACAATTCCAGTAGTGTAACTCGTTCCACTCGGCCGGATTAGACGCTACGTCACAAAATCTACTGTATCTTCGGAAAGGATATATTCTTAGGGGTCTAAGGTTTGAAAATATGCAAAAAATCGATTTTTTCAAATTTCTAGACCAGAATACCCTTGTGCTAATGACCCTGACAATAATATATGAAAATTAATAGTAATAATAATAATACCATTTTATCGCTTCCTCTTCGTTTATCCCATTGCTCCGAAGCATCTTCCGTGTTTGCTTCACATATTTTTTCCGTATTTTGTAACTTGAGCTTTTCCGTGGTAAATATTTGTTGCTTAAGTTTTATCTGATTTGAATATATTTTTTCCATTTCTATAATGAAGACCCACCGTTAATAAAAAAGCATCACAGTTAATGTAGTAAAGAGTAGCAGTTGAATAAGATGTGTTTAACAAGTTAACTGCCATAGCAAATTTTTAGTTAGGTCCAGGCAGGTCAAGAAGATCATGAAACTTAGTATTATGGGCCAATTAACTTCTTACCTTCAATTATAATAAGTGACATATATTTAAACACAATTTGACATATTTTTAATGTCGGGCCAATGTGCCCGGCGCTCCTTCACTGAGCCGACGGTCCCCCCCTCTATTGTCAACGGACGCTGATTCGTGTTAGTACAGTAGTAATAATTCAGTAGTTACATTGTAGTACAGAATGTTTTCTCGTAAAAAATCAACCATTACCAGAAAAAGATCTTGAACAACTAATAAATATGTCGGATGAAGATGAGTTTCACGAATTTAGTGACTATGATGATGATTCAATAGTAGACCCAAATTTCGAATTGGATTCCGATGTTTCAGATTACCTGAGTAGCATAGAAAGTAAGTCAATTTTTTTATTTTACTTGGGGGCTGTTTCTTTCACTCAATGTATTGTAGATGAAAATGAAATTGAAGATATTGATTCGCAAATGAAGTTGAGTGAAATTAGTAAACCTATGGGTAATTCAGGAGAACACCAACTAGAGAGTATTATACTTGGATAAATCAACAATTTAGAGACTTACTTTTATATATTTTTAGAGGGTGTACTAAATAATGCAGATATATATCTGCCAAGTTGTTGAAAACCAAATGACTGGACAAATCCCAAAGTAGTATGGCATGTTTGCTGTAGGCAAACCAGGAGAATTCTTAATAAAGGCTACAGATGAAACAGTATAATAAGCAAAAAAGGCATATATGGCTGGAAAAACATTGGAGAAAACTAAAACTGCGCCCACGTGAGTAATTATGGAATTATGCGAACCCATACTAGATCAAAACCGGACTGTGGGCTCTCGGAATGGAATGGAATCCAGCAGCCTCCACACATTTTTGCCGGTTATTAATATTCTCTGTGTGAACTATAAGGGTGACATCGAAGTACTTTCGCTACCATCTTCGATATCAATATTAAGAAGAAGCATAACAATAGCGCCGATTTTTAATTTCAATTCGAAAATCATGATCGTCTTTTTTATTCCTCTACGCTATTGTAAACTTAAACTTCGTTTTCCAATATCCTATAAAGGATCATTTCGTTAATGCCATTAACGGCGGCATTAGTAGGACAGAGAATAGCACGTGTGCCATTTTCTATCGAGCTAAAATCGTTTTCATAAACGAAATCAATCAATCAATCATTTGAGGAATTTCGATAAGATCGTCCGGTAAAATACCACAAATTGTCGAATTGCAATGCAAAATGACGTATTGAATTTTACCGTCTCCCAAATCGGCGAATTTTTCCTAATTTTCAACGTATTGTCTAGCTCTCATATTGATACTTAGATGGAAAGTAGTAAACGAAGACCAAAGTACTCTCCATTTAAGACATGCATTCCTTCTTATGGCCCCCTATAATTACCGGTAGAGGCTGCCTAATAAACAACATTTGCCGCTCATCGGTAAAGAACTTTTGGATAGATCTTTTAAATATCTATCGACAGCTCATTCGGGGGTCATATGAGATTCATCCCAAACGATCAAAGCCATATCATTAAGTATCGCCAGACTCTGTTTTGATTCCAAAGGCGTGCAATTTCTTGACGGTCTTCATGTCAAGTGGCCTTGAAATAACAATACATATCTGGCACCAATATGTATTCTTTTGTTTTGTTTGTTTGTATCACTATCAAGAAGTTTTGAAATTATCATTAATCTACTATTCTTTGACAAATATAGAATTTTAACAACAAATATATGTTAACAAATAATGCTTCTATAGAATGATATTACGCAGATATTGAATTTGCAGTTTTTCGTACCCACCTTTTAATCTTCTTCCTTCCTCTTTTTTCATTTCGTCAGTAATAACGTCGTAAGTTATCATTTTTTTCTTATTATTTTGGATCTTTTGTTCAGCTAATAACTTTAGTATATGTTCATCTAATTTATTCTCTTCGTGCTTTTCATATTCTATAATTTTTCTTGGGTAGTCGATGAAAATTGGATATTTGCTCTTTTCAATACTAACGAAATTTTTGAAATATTGTCTGGGATGGAATTGTTCACTAGTTTTCTCTAAGATACAGTAAGTTACTTTTATCAGTTTTTTCAAATCAATGGGATTCTGATTCTTGAAAAAATCTTCAAAATCTTCTAACGTTTTCAGTGACAAAATATTATGACGTTGGATAATGTTGTAAGCAACTGTGGCGCACAGTAAAAAAGATACTTCGCTTATTAAAATGTGATCCCAAAGACTGAGCCATTCCACGGAAGTGAGTACTTCGGAAAAAATTGTTTCCAATAAAGACCATATATAAATATTTGATGTTATTCTAAATGTGACAAAATGATGAAGTAATTCGGGATCGTGCTCAAGTAATATATTTTCTGCTATAGCCAAGACATTTATTGGTAATAGGGGAAAATATTCGAACCAATGTTGACACCAATTCACTAAAAACAAACTGACATCAATTTCCTGATTTAGTTCAGGACATTATTTCCTAATGGAATTGCATCAGTTATGGAGCTACTAAGTAAATGATTTATATCAATCATGAATGATCGCTTTGCTATTTATATTGATGTGAATCTCTTAATGAAAAAAATTGATTAAATAGAAAAAATATACAGCCTACTGCTCAGTAAAAATAGTGATAAACGTCAATCTATTTTTTTTTGTTCAATTCATGAATATTCTGAATCCAGTAGTTTTATTATACTAGTGACAAGTCTAGTAGCTTCTCATACGAGGTCTGGCTATTAAATAACAAGACTTGTTACAAAAAATGGTTTTATACTCAATATGCTCCCATCCCCTCGCCACAAACCTTTCCACACGTTTTTTTTTATTGATCGAAGCAGGGCTCGAAGTCTTCTTTGGTGAGTGCCTTTAGGAGCTTTGCCCTTTTTTGCTTTACCGCTCTCATCGTTTCAAATCGGGTCACTTTCAAAGCAGATTTTATATCCGGAAACAAACAAAACAGTCGCATGGTACCAAATCTGGTGAGTACGGCAGGTTTTCGAGCACTGGAATGCGCTTACTGGCCAAATACTGCCTCACAGATAGCGCATTGTGGGCAGGTGCGAGTTGTTCTTCCACAACTCGGGCCCATTCAGTTACCACGATACCGTTAATGTAAAAAAAAATGACCAAAACAAAACGCACAAGAGATGAAGAATTGTCGTTGCTCCTGTTTTTCATCACACATGGTTTTCAGCACGAGAAAAAAACACGTTCGTTTCAAACCCCTACTGCACAAATACTATAATAGTGACGGAAACGTGTTTTGAGACGTAAATTGACAAAATATCTAGACACCCAACGTACTACTCGTTTTTGTCCACCCGTCTAGGGCGCCCTCTAGGCGCGCAGTCTCGTTATTTAATAGCCAGACCTCGTAGTGTCTTAAAATATTTGTAATAATTACCCTCAATACCAACATTTCCTGGTTTGGATGCCTACAACCATCAATTTAACAAAATCAATTATTTATGTTATTTTATTTTTATTCTAAAATCTGAATGGTACATCAACATTTGTTTGCTAGAAGTGTTCACAGAAAACGAATCATTCTCCAGCATGACAATGCGAGCTCTCACAAATCAGTTAAAACAAGAACTTTTTTGAACAGTCAAAACATCAAATTGATGTGTCATCCGCCGTAAAGTCCTTGTTTCGCACCCAATGATTTCTTCTTATTCCCGCAGATCAAAAATTAATTACGAAGTCAACGTCCTTCTAGACCTGAAGAATCGGTTGATGGATTCGAATCACATGGTTTGGAATAATGGTTCAAACGCATGCAAACGTGTATTAAACGTTAATTGAGAATATTTCGAAAAACAGAAACCATATCCAATTATAAATATTTGTTTTAATTTGTCTATCTCAAAACTTAAGTAACAATCCTCGCATAATCTTATATTGGAAATATACTATTGGTGTTTTCTAGCTTAAAAAATATTGACATATGTTTAGAATAACTAAGGGTGTGGAACAAAAAAGAACTGATATTAAAAATCCTGGTGTTATGATAGTATTCGAATATTTATCTACTCACTTATTACAGTGCAAACGGCTTCAAAGCAAACCACCGGTTTATTATTGAAAACTTTCACGAAAGGAAAAGCAAAAACTGGCAAATATTCGATGTTGGCAAAAAATGGACACCAAGTCACAATATTATTTAGCAGCTTTTTCAAACTTCTTAGGAACATTTTATCTTCTAATGGATACTTTTGATACAAATTTTCAAAAGAAATAATCGTTACGTGATTTATGATACTATTGTATTCATATGAATTATTTGGAAGATCTAGTAAACGTTCCCATATCATAGTTCTATAGATATCCGGAAATTCTCCGTATTCTTCCAAAATTGATCTCAATTTCTTTATATCTAATAAATTATCTATCTGAAATCAATTGAACAATATAAAAACGTATACAAATATGAACAGCAATTATTAGATCAGTCTATATTCAGAAGTTCTACTAGTTATCTACTGTCGGTCGTTTCCTATTGCCTTCCGACAGACAGGTAACTTTTATTTTTGTTGTCGATACTGTTCATAACCCAGATTGGCTGACAGAGCAAAATTCTCCTCGACCAAGAAGACAAAGTAATTTAAATATTCCTGAACCGGCAACTACTGGCAAAATTGTATTGAAATTTTATACGAATATGTGAACAGTAGACATCATTTAATTTCACACCAAAAAGGTACTCCTGATAAAACTCCATACTGTCTACCGTTTTAAGAATTTTTTGTTTTGAAAATTATGAAGTAATAACCGATGCTGGTATAGTTCTTCCAATATCAATTGCAGAAGACAGTTATGCGAAGAACAATCGATATTTCATATAAATACACACGGCACTCATACGAAATTAAGAAATGAAAAATAATGTTTATTCCTCGTATAAAAATCGGTAAACATCCAACAAAATCGTAAACATAAATGCCGAAGCCGTATGTACACAATTTCTTCGAAATATTCCTGCTAGAAATGCTGCGATAAGCAGTGGCGTGGCTAGGTGAGATTTATTTAAATCACAAATTTCTTTAAATAAATAGAAATATGGCGTTCTTTAAACCATGAGCGAATGAAGACAATGAAATTGCACAATGTAGCGAGAATAAAGACAGGTAGGAATTTAATAATGATGATTTGGATATACAAATACAGCAAGTTATTTTAAATATATAGGAATGTTTGGAAAAGGTAAATATTCAGCAATCTGATAATGCAATCATAATAAGAATTGCCGAATTAAGTAGAGTGAATAAATTTTCCATTTATCGAGTAGTCACAAAAGGTGTTGCTGTGGATCGTTCACAGAACCGAAAAAGGTGTTATGAAAAACTGAAATCAGTTGACAAAGCTACTCAAGCTTTTATACGTAGGACAATTTATAATTTATATAAAGAGAACAGCGTTGCGACATTAGAAGTAATACAACAAAAGGTGACAGATTATCCAGAATACAATTATACCAGTTTGGAAACATTGTGTCCAATTTTGGTAGCAATAACCGAATCGTCAAGATCGTTCAAAGGCGACAAGTTTATTCACTACCGAAGTCCTAATAGACACATAATTTATCTAGATGAAACATAGTTTGACAGTCATGATGTTGGGTTGACAATAGTAAAAATTGCTGTTTGAATGGGCCATATTCCAAACGGAACGCATTATAATAGTACACGCTGGAAGGTGTAGGAATAGCAAATACCTTCTGATAATGACTGACGAGTTCCTAAATACAGTTTTTCTTATTACTTTACAAGTTTTTCATTGTTCAAATAGAGATTACGAGATAAATTACTCACCTCATTTTTGACTAACCTTATCTCGCCTAAACTCTTTTTTGTATTGGGTTTAAATTTTTTTCGAACTTTTTGAACTCTTATTTCAATGGTTGATGTAAGATACTGTTGGATGTTGAAAAGAAGTACTTCCCCAGAAGTTAACTGACATACAATATAATTTCCATTGGATGAACAGACGAATCGGTGAATCTCCATTTCACATTGTAGTTCATTTAAAATAGTACCCTCTTCAATATTTAGAAAATAAAGAATTCCTTGACCTAATAAATAATTAAATACATTTGAAAATACACCTTATTGCGTTTTCGTTGATTCGATATTTCAAAGTTACAGTGTAAAAACATTATCAGAATGAAACTAAACAATATATACATATATCTCTCTACAAACAAAGCATACTTCTATTCACAGGGCTCAAGTCCTGATATTGGTAATATAATCATATATCTATCACTTGATTAATTTAAATATATGCAATTAATAATTGTGTCCATTTGATAACAGTGAAATAAACCGTCAAAAAAAATGTAGTCCGAGTTTTCGAATAACTATATATCACAGGATAATTAATGAACCAAAAATGGCGATGTTTATATTAATTTTCGTTCAAAATGACACCAATATGGCATAGATATGGAGTTTTATTTTATTTTTTTTTTTCGTCTACATTTAGTTCGTATAACGAGGGTTGCAGTGAAAATCAATATATACAACAAGACATAAGATCGTGAATTGAAAGTATATATTTAAAGTGAAAATAAAAAAATATTCGAAAATAAAATTAGATTCATATAATTTAGTGATAAAAACTTTACACATCGGTGATGTTAACTGATAACAGCTGTTCTTATCAGAACGAAGTGAACTTGCTAGTTAAGAAGTGAGCTCCATCCAAGAAGTTGAATCGGTCTCCTCATTTAACAAAAAAAAGCAAGAAGAAATTTTTGGCAAAAGTAAAAAACTGTCAAGAGCACATTTCAAAAAGACAAGTAATGAAGATAAATTAGAAAAGGTAATTAAAATGATACAAAACTTATCAATAACAGTAAAAGAAATAAGGCGAGAATACAGAAACGAAATAAGAATTGTAACTCGCGGAAACAAACAGTAATATTCTTCTTTGACCCCATCTTATTATTTTAGATAAATTTCTTTTCTTAACCTTCTATTTCCATAATATCACCTTTCTTATTCTTTCGACAACTAATATCTCATACCATATTAATTAAATCATCTATATCATGTTTATCCTAACAAACAATAAATCTATTCTAGAACTCTACTTTTTGTTGTTAGTGTCTTTACATATATGAAAATTTTGTACCTCTAACTCTCCTCAATATTTTCAGTTTATGTTAAATTTCATGTTTGATGTTCTCCTCAATCTTGATTCAACTACATTACATTTAATAAATTTTAATTTTAGGTATTTTCAATAACCATATGTCTTATTACTATAAATTGTAAGTTGGTAGCATATGAGAACATAAATTTTCTTTATTATAATTATTTCAAATCATAATAATAATAATAATAATTTCAATAATAATCATAATATTTCTTCTTTATCTTTCTAGATAATTTCCAGAAGCATATCATTGTAATACTCAATGAATTGGTTACCGTGTAAATATGGTAACATGATCATAATTGTTAATTTCCTTCCTATCAGGTCCCCGACTTCTTCCATACCATTGTTTATCAATTTCTTGGAAATGATTGACTGAAATATATTTATATTTCCATCAAAACTGATCCCAATTTCCCTATTTCGTCTTATGCTATTCTTCATCTATTCCTTAGTATCCCACAGTATTAAATATATTCCCTCTAATTCTTTATGTGAGCAATGGCTAATTTTTCTTTTCACTTCTAAACTACATTCTTCTACTTTCTTAGATAAATTTTCATTTTCATTATTTACCTCCATTTGAATTTTTTCTGACAAATCTCAAGATTTTTTTCCAGTTCTTTAAGCTCTACTGCTACTTAGTTTTCTATTTCATCGTTGATTTTAACCTCATTTCTCTCAAATTTCGAAATTATTTCAGAGTTGAATAGTAGAAATTTTGATACATTTTACAAACCTCATTCACCATAGGAATCTATATTATCGGCGACTACGCTAGATTTCTACCTGACCAATGGTTCGCAGTTGGAAGTGAGGATGGCGCCACTTAGCGTTCGCTGGGAAATGTTCAACTTCATGTACCAAATGCGACGCTCTTTGATCTTGTCTCCAATTCGGGTCTCCAGCCCGAAATAGGGGTGTTGATAAACTGTTCTGATGAGATGTAATAACGTCGAAACTAGTAGTTACAATATCTCCTTTTAATTGCGAGCAATTGGGGATGTTATTATCGACAAAAGGTCGATATACATCACGCTCTTCAGAGGACTTGTAAATCAATATTTAGTCCTCTATCTATATTTAAATCTAAGTTTAAAACTTCAATTAGGTAATAGTTACAAATACTTTTTATCTTCAACTTCAACTATCTAATTTAGTGATATTCTTGAAATTGTTACCAACCTGACAAGACAATCAAGATGTTATTATTTCCTCCATCATATGGCCGTGATACAAATTCTGTGCATCTAATTGTCTGCAAATGATCAGCTAGAGATATTGTTTTCAAATGTTTGAAGGTCTCTAAATGGAAAAGTAAAAGTTTAGGTGAATGTCCAGCTACCACCATAATCTGTCCATTCCTGAAGTAAATCAATAAAACATTAACAAGGTAATGTCATAAAGAAATATTGAGTTTCTGAGAGTTTTTAATAAATAAAGAAGGAGCAATTATCAAACTTGAATTATTCACAGTTGCATTGGAATTTATTCAAGAAAATTATAAATTTTGCTTAGATTGTTAACAACTTCTAAAAATTCTGTTTTTAGTACTTTGTTTCGAGGATAATTGAATGTTTATAATTGTAATTATAATTATAATAAACATATAAATTTTTTGCTTATTCAAATTATTCTATTTTTGGTTTAAATGGATTTTTTTCGAATAATGAAATTTCAATTTTGACAATAAAAAAATCTCAATAACAAAGTTAAATATAAAAATATGTATAAAAGTATGAAAATATTAAAAATCACTCATTAATTAATTAAATATTAAAATTGACTAGTGACATGAATACGAAATCTATTGATTCTGGTTGCTATTCAAATTTATGTAAATTTTTATTGGTTAGATTAGATTAGGTAGTTATAAGTGAAGCTGAATATTTAATGGTTAGATTATAAATGACATCAAATTTTTATAGGTTAGAAACGAGCAATCGAACAAATCGTCAAAATAAGCTGAAGCCCATTTAAAAATGACCACCGCAGTATAAACAAATCTCCTCCCGGAAACGTGTCTTGTTTTTTCGACAGTGTTATACTTAGAGTAGGTATCTTGGTAGTATATTGGAAACTTCTGGAGAATGATAAAAGGGGGTTAAGTCCAATTAAAGTTTCAAGTTTGTCCTTGTACTTTTCAGCTGCCACTGAATTATCACTTTACAATCTTTAATACTAAATACTCTTGTTTGATAAACTTGAGCGCAATAATGGAAAGCACAAAATAAAGACAATGGTTCTAAATTTTGTAAATTGCTTGAAAACTTATTTACAAACTGACTTGAAATAGTCTATTTCGGTTGTATTATGTTCACTGTAAAAGATCTGAAAAGTCTGTATGAAGTTCTCGTAATAACATCATTCAAAACAACTCTCACTACCAGAAAATACAAAGAAAAGCTAAGAAAGGTACATACGAGGAAATAGATTGTTTAACCCCACCATTTTGACGTATATCAACTGTTTTCTTAGATTGCCTAATACGTTAGAAAGTTACGAATGCAGTTGAATTTTATGGTTTAGTTGGTTACTGAAAAATAAACAAAATGATTGTGTCATCGTCAGCAATAAAATTTTTCCTGGAGTTTCTGCTGCAAGGACTATAATATCTAGAATCTGGCCATATGTGTCCAAATAATTAACACAACATCCAGAACGGTTACTCTGGGGGGGGGGGGGGATTTATCTTAAAATACTCAAATTAATAACGTACTTTCGACCGGCTATGAAGAAAAATCGTATACACTACACGGGCCGAAAGTTAAAATCTCGATCCTGCTCAGCAGGGTCGAAAATTTTCTTCCAACGAGGAAGTGATAAAAGCTGTGGAGTTCTGGTTTGCAGAGCAAGAAGAAACATTTTTTTTAAAAGATCTAGAGACGTTGCAGGTTCGCTGCAATAAATGTATCCAATTGAGAGGAGAATATGTTGAGTAATAAAATATTTTGACATTGAAATTTTGTTTGGTTCTATAGTAGGCTAATAATTTTTCAATATATCCTTGTAAATTAGAATTAGAGAAGATGTTCAAAATATCTTCCGTTTTCACGAATACACAAGTCTATCCTTTTTTCTAAAGAATCCATTAATCTGCAAGTCAGCAATGAGGTCATTAAAGTGACGTTGAATTCTGTCTTTAAATTCTTGAGGTGAATTTACCTCTGTAGCATACATACATGTCTTTGAATTGAAAATGGGTTTTTAAACAGATGAAAATTTTGATGTTTTCGCCCCATTTCGATCTTTATAATTTCACATTGTCCATTTGTATGATAGGCTAGTTGACTAAATTTGAAAACTTGGTTAATTATATTCTTTAATATCTATTTCATCCCATAAAAACTATATTGAGAAGAAAAAGCAATATTTACTTCACATATTTTTTCGTTTAGAAATAATAATAATTTAGTTTTCCCTTGAAAACGCTGTCATGGCGTCTTGAATGACGTCACGGCATGCAAAACAACACTTTTTACATCTGTGTCAAGTGTCAACTATTTTCTAAAAATGAGCTCTTCGTTTTACAAGCACTGTGTAGTGCCTCGGTGTAATTATCTCGGAAATGGTATTTACATCACCCTATATATATTGTGTTTTTCAATATCCTTAAGAAATACTTATTATTTTTCATCATACTTAAATGCCGTAATTTCAGAGTTATAGCTACATTTGCGTTATCTCCGCCGAAATTTAAATAATACTTGACTGCTACAATAACAAATTTGACGTTTCAATAAATTATTATTGTTGAAGTTTATTGAAAATCACGATGGATCGTTTATCTCAAAAAGAACGAATTGATATTTTAATGTTATTGGAATGTGGTGGTAGGCGTAGAAGTCAACAAGAAACGTGTAATATCTTTAATAATTTATATCCTAATCGAAATCCCATAACCAAATCTACTGTCAGTAAATTAGTAAAAAAGTTTAACGAAGCTGGTTTAGAAAAAATGTATCTAAATCAGGGCGCAAAAAAAACTGCATCAACTAAAAACAAATCTTTAGATGTTAGTGTCCGATCCACACTTGAGTACTAGACAAATATCCAGGGAATTTCATATTTTGCAAACATCTGTAATGAAAATTTTACGTGATAATAAATTCCATCCACTCAAAGTAACGTTGGTTCAAGAGTTGTCGGATGACGATGTTGATAGTGAAGTGAAGAATTATGGAAAAATGTTACAATATGATCCAAATTTTTCAAGTTTTATTTTAATGTTATGTTTTGCGATAAAGCCACTTTCCGTATTAATAGAAACAAAAATCAGCATAAATGTAGATACTGTTCACGTAACAATCCTCTTGTATGTGTGAACTTCATACCGATATCCCGAAAGACTGAATGTATGGGCTGGAATTTAGATTTATGAGAATGTAGTTTTATACCTGAGCTCGGATATTTTCAGAGAATAACAATATCCCAAACAACAATATTTGCCTCAACTCACTATGCGTGTGTTGTTTAAGCAATACCTAAATAATGTGTTTCTCAGATGATGGATTGGAAGACAGGGTTTTATCGAATGGTGACAAGCCTATTATTATATTCATCAATAGATCACCTTACCATTAGCTGTCATATCAAAAATAAGTAGTAACCTTCACCAATTATGAATTTTTCTTGTTAAGGTCTTCTTTATTATTTTTTATTTCATTTGACGTTTTTAAGAAATATTGAATTGTTATAATAATTAAATGTGTGTTTTTGGCATTTCATGGTTTGTTAATTTAATTGAGGGTTGCTACTTATTATGATATGACAACTAAAAATAATTTGATGTGGTTAAACCAGGTGCAAATTTTCAATATCAAATTATATTTTAGTAAAATTAATACAAAATTTAGGGCCAAGTGATTGAAATTGTAAAATATCCTCAAGTATCTTTATACTTGAAATATTTGTATCCAATTATCTTGGGTTTTCGGAACTGAATAATTTTTTTGATTAATAAGATTGTCAAGTTTATTCTTTTGCTAATTTTTGATTTGATGGCATAATTTTCATCAAATATCAATTATTTCAAAGTGGGAACCAAAGTATGAGTTTTTTTATGATATATATCATATGTTGAAAATATCTCAATTTCATACTAACTTTGTAAAACTGATGGATTTTATGGAGCAGTTTTTCCAATTAGTTGGTGAGAATTGTTTCAAATTTTTATATATATCATGAGACCAAATTTGTATCAAATCATCTTGATAACATGCCAGAACATTTCCAGAAACAGGTATGAATGCTACCTGAAAACAGTCACAAAGTTATTATATAAATTCATATATTTAAAGATCAAATTTAAAATAATCATTGAATTGAAAATAATAAAAGATTTATATCAAGCAGTAATAGATGAGAGGTTCTAAACATTACTTATTATTAAATTTCATCTTTATAAGCATAGCATCATCTTTATAGAATTAAGAGAATGGCAAAAAGTATATAGAAGTTTAAATATTTTAGTATTTTTTCAACTGTTGTTAACTGAAAGGTATTTTTTTATTTATTATTATTATTATTTTTTTTTATTCACTGTTTACATCTTATTAGGTCTTCATGTAACACTTCCTTGACAAATGATATTGAAACCATCAAAATTACTTATATTTTTAATTTATTGTTACATTTTTTTCAAAGGAGAAAGATAGATATTACTACTAATGAAATGTACATACATACTTTAAGGTACACTCTTGTTCCAAATTCAAAACTTGCATTTTGGTAGTGGACTCCAAATTCCAAATAATTGCTTCATATATAGAGGCAGTTAGCATATAATTTTTAGAGAAAGAAACATTTTGAACATTATATTTATGACCTGTCAACTTTCCACAAATCTGCCCAGAATGTATATTGTAAATTATTATATCACCAATATGAATGCCTGTCAGTATATGAAAGTCATTTAAAGGAGAAAATTCAATGAATGTACATGGATGCGATTGTTGTATTCCCCAGAATTTATTAATGGAATAATCAATGATATAAATATTGCCCTGATTATTAGCAAGTCCCAGAATATTATGAAACTGGTTGAAGCAGCTATGTGTAAATCTAGTTCTTTTATTGTATAAAGTATGTTGTACTTGCAATAGTAAGCTAAAAATTCACAATTTCATATTACTACTTCTTGTATCACATAAAATTTAATTACCCATTTGATTTCATTGGTTTTGACTTAAATATCTTTTTGTTAATTTCGGGAATTTCTAACCATAGTTCCATATTATGTTAACTTATTTAATTTCTATTTTTATCAGTATGTATATTCGGATAGAATAATTTTTGTGTTTGTTATATGCATTCGATTCACGGTACTCATGACAACGGATATGACAATCATATATAAAGTTATGGATGCAACTATAATGAATGAAATTGTTCCCGTCTCCTATCACTTAACTCAATTTTCTCTTTCCAGATTGAAAATTATGCCTCAAAAAAGTTCTCAAATCATGATGAAAATCTCACGTAGGATTTACTTTTATTATAGATATATCAAAAAGTTTTATCAAATTGTAATATTGTTGATCGGTCATTATCAAAACTGTATTCAATTTCAAACAATTTTATATCAAGAAATCACACTTCACTGTTTACATTCTTCTTTTTAGTTTTTTTGGCCTTTACTTTAATAATACTTGGCCAATCTAAATTTCGCTTGATATTTATCGTATAGTTTGGAAAAAGGGGAGCAAGATGTGTCACGATTACTGCGAAACAGAGTGAGCCAATCAGCACCTTGACACATGCATTATTAAATTCCGCATCCTTTGCGTGAGGCCAGAACGTAAGCGTCATGAAAGTGCCAAACGTATAATCGTTCAGTTTGTATTTTAATGTTCCGTGTAATAATTGTGTATTGAATAATGATTGCTAATTATATAAAAATATCCATTGTCGTCAGAGCTGGAGCGGAGATCTCATTAATAGAAATGTGTAGTAGAATCGAAATGAGTCGAGATTTGCTATTCTGATGAGTAGTTTCGCCATATTGACCACAAAATTGAATAATTTGGACCAAGGTGACAGATTTGCAGAAGAATAGAAAAAAACTTGCAGACTAGAAGTCTACAACTAAAACCAAATCGGCTGAAATATATGAATATAATCTAGGTACCGGAGGAGATCCTACTATTAATCTCCATCCTAGAGATAAAACTTTTAAATTTAATTCATAAAAAAAAACTGAGTGGAATGTGCTAAAAACTATATTATATAGGAAAAGGAATATAAATATACATAGACAAAAAATCTCGAGAAAAACAGAGTGCTGGCCCAACTGGTTCCCAACATGAATGGGAGCAAAATATTTTTACATATAATTAATTATAGGATTCGATGACTCCATTGTTTATATTTTAATTTTAGCTACTGAACACACACAACATTTGTGTATTCCACTAAGCACTCATGATAATCACGTTCTCTACCACGATCGTTGCCGTTCCACTTAATCTAGAGCGTTGTAATCGTAGGCTTAAGAAGAATGGCTTATGAGGCGTTTTGAGCGTTGAGATAAATATTAGCGAATGGCAAAACAAAAAGTATAAAGCGAAATCTTTAAGAGGTTATGTTATATTTGTGAGCTATTGAATTTTTTAGTGGAGTGTTTAACTGATTTATAATAAAGTAAAATCTAAATTTTCTGCGGCGATAATAAAATGTGTGCGTCACATTTGCGAATGCTTCAAAAGTATTTATGACATCTCATACCGAATCAAATAATAAGTAATATTGTCATATTTGCAATCTGCGTTTCTTGAATTTTAGAAATTCTTTCAATGCTTACTTCCACCCACCTCTTGACAAGGGTCGTAGTGAACGTTTGTCGTGACGCTTTCGCCGCCACCATAACGCTATGTGGAACGCTGAAAAGAGTATTTCAGGCGCTGTGAACGCTTGGTAGAACGCACCAATAACTCATATACTCTACATAAAGTCAAAATTGACAGTTTATATATAATGTGAGGTTATTTATTTATAATAAAACATGTTTTATATAATTGGATTAGGTTTGGGAGATCCTCAAGATATTACTGTTAAAGGTCTAGAAATTGTGAGAAAATGTGATAGAGTATATTTAGAATCTTATACATCTATATTAACCTGTGGAACAGAGGAATTACAGAAATTCTACGGAAGACCTTTAATTGTTGCAGACAGAGATTTAGTGGAGCTAGAAGCTAATGTTATTCTACAAGGAGCGAGAGAGGAAAATGTGGCATTGTTAGTAGTAGGTGATCCTTTTGGTGCGACAACACATACTGATATCATCCTACGAGCTAAAGAAAAAAATATACCAGTTCAAGTGGTTCATAATGCTTCTGTATTAAATGCTGTAGGTTGTTGTGGTTTGCAACTATATAGTTTTGGGGAAACTGTTTCCATTCCACTTTGGACAGATACCTGGCAACCAGATAGTTTTTATGACAAAATAGTGAATAATTTTAAAAATAAATTGCATACATTATGTTTATTGGATATAAAAGTGAAAGAGCCGACCTTAGAAAGTTTAACTATGAAAAGAAAAGTGTATTTGCCTCCAAAATTCATGACAGTTAGTGAAGCTTCTCAACAATTAAAACAGATTATTAAAAGAAAAAGAGAAGCTGCAGAGAAGCCTATAGTAGCAGAAGAAGTGTTATGTGTAGGATTAGCTAGGATTGGATCAGATGCTCAGAAAATTGTTGTATGCAATTTAGAAATGATGTCAGCAGTTGATTTAGGTGCACCTTTACATTCTTTGATAATTATAGGACCTGTTACACATCCAATTGAAATGGAATACTTATCACAATTTTCATTAAATAATTCTGGATCATTTTCATAATAAATCGATTATTTTTTTTATATAGTCTATTGAAACTACTGTTTAAAAATAAATTTTATTTAATTCACAATTAAAAAATGAGACTATTCTAGCTATACTATTAAATTCACAATGTCCTACCGTACCAAAATATATTTTTCTTTCGTATAGATTTAAACTTTATTTCACTGCAACTTTATAACCATGGTCAAGGATTATTTTTTATATACCTATACCAAAAAAACAAAACTATTTTAAAAACGATTTACTTATGTGAATTTTGTAAATGTGTCAATAATATTAAATATATTTTGGACCTTTTCCCAACAAGTATTCTAGATGAACTTGATTAAAATCATTGTGAAAATATGTACGTTTTGTACTTGTATAGACTAAAAAATGTCAGAATAAAACTTATTTTACTTTTGAACTTTAACATTTATTATTTTATAATTCTCGTAGATTTGTTGCTCAGCCAGTAATTTGGAATATGGATGATTTATTACTTTGTTGTAAATTTTTATACCATCATTTGTTATTTCATTAAAAGTGATTTGTTGTGTATTTGAATTATTAATTGTATTAAGGGTTTGCAAATTGCTGTCAGTGGTGTTAGAGGGAATAGTTTTTATGACAGAATTAATTTTGCCTTGATCACTGGTGTCATTCATTTCAGTACAAACATGGCATGGCGGCGCACCTTGTATAATTTACCCATTACAATTTTAATTTCTCTCATAGTTAATTGTTAATATATTATTACATAGCAAACATATTAAAAAAGATTGTTGCTACTTTTATAACAACACACAATTCAAGATTTCTAACATTTCTCACAGATTGGTCAGTTGCTGACAAAGTTTATCAAGTTTATTTTGTTCTTACAGAGGCAAAGAAATAACATTTAACTGTAACAATTTACAAGAGTTGTAATAATACACGATTTACTGACAAAAATTAAACTTGAAATAAACATTAGGAAAACAGAACTAAATTTCTAAAAAAATCTAGTCAACTTGAAAAATATTATACAGAAATTAACAAAGTCCATAATGTTTTGTTTCAATGGGAGGGATGCACTTGTTGTCTTTAATAAGTTCATTATACCTAGGAGTAAATTTTGATAGAGCAACCCGAATTTCTTTTTCAATGTTAAGCTTTGCTCTATACCTGGATTTCATCACTGCAACAGCAGAAAAACCACACTCGTAAAGGTAAGAAGTGGCAAACGGAATAACAGCACGCAAAACCTTCTTGCTCAACACTGGAAATTCGTATTCAATACCACTCCAAAACTCAAACAGGGATTGGGATTGAAATTTTGATTTCAATGACAAGTCCGTTGAAATGTTAATAAGCTGTTCTGCTTCGCAATTTTTTTTTCAATTTCTTCTTTCAGGGTAAAATTGTTTTCTTGTAGTTTAAAAATTAAAACATCGAACAATCTTCATTCTTCAACTTTTTTCCCAAAGCATAAGTTTCTTGAATGTTTCAACTTTACTAGTCATTTGAAAAAGAACTGTATTGTTCCCCTGCAAAGACTTGTTAAGAATATTCAAACGTTCGAAAAGGTCTGTCAGGAATGCCATTTTAAGGAGAAAACTTTCATCAATAAACATATCAGCAAGAATATTATTTTCTTCGCTCAGAAACATGTGTTTTTCGTGTCTTAGTTCAAACACTCTTAACAGAATTGCCCACAGATAGCCAACGTGCACTGCAATAGTAAAAAAGCAATCAGTGTTGAGCGCCTGTTTAATCACATAGCTTAGAAAAAATATGGACCTTCATTGGTCTTGTTTTGATTAAGTTTATTACATGTATCACAATTTTTAATTAAAACTGCACTTAACTCTGAACTGAACTTTCCTGCTGTCAGTGCTTCTTGGTGTATAATACAGTGTGTTCAAATAGCATTTGGGGATTTTGCTCGAATGCGAGACTGCAGTCCTTGGTCGTGGCCTGACATTGACCGATCTCCATCAGTACATACCCCAACACAGTTTTCTTAGTTAATATCATTCTCTGTCATAAAACTATTAACAATATCAAACAATTTTTTACCAGAGGTGCCTCCTTCAATTTCTTTACAAGTCTTCTATCAACTGTTTTTCATTCACATTCCTAACGTAGTAAATCAAATGAGCGTCTTTGTGACTGTCTGTAGCCTCGTCTAATTGAATTCCGAAATCTTTACCTCTCAAATTATTTATAAGTTGATTGCTAATATCCTCAGATATGTCGTCAATCCTCCTGTTGTTAACTTGGACAAATGATCATTCCAGGGAGAATCTCTATCTTTTTTGTTTTTTTGTATGGGGCAACTTTATTTACTTCATTGAGATCTTGCTCTAGATTCAATTGGTGTCTAGCCTTTTTGGTCTAGATGCGTATAATTAAGGAAATACCGCGAGTGATACAATACATTGTCCATAAAGATTAATATCTGTAGTAGAATAATAAGTTATCTACCAATTTTCAAATAAATTACAAAACCAGTGAGAAGAATAATATATTTCCCTTTTAGAACAATTTTTACTATTGTCCACATTACGACTGTCGAATTATTAGTCAAGAGAATAATGTTTGAAGTATTTTATCTTAAACAAATAATATTGCACCAATCATACTATCCTCGCTATTATATGGTAACTTCATAATTCGATTCAGTATCTCCACATAGCGCTGATATAATTGTAAATAATCTGTCATTTTTTGCTTTATATCTATTAATATCTCAAGCCTATTCTTGTATCATATTAAATAGTTTGGATAAAACTTACGGCGTACTTTCGTCAGTTTTTTCTTTCCTTTTGTATTTTTCTATTTAATAAAGGGGATTAATTTTTGTTAATTCTGGAGTCCCTTGATTGCAGTATAATATTACGCACTATTTACTTTCATATCATATCAAATATGAATTAAACAATTTCTTACTACATGTCAATATCTATCTAGTTAAATTATTAGTTACCTGTGCAATTTCATTACTACTTTTTGTAATAAATTTTCCATGGTTAAAAAATCATAATTTTCAACAAAACACAACATAACTAAACAATATGTAGTATTTCTTTTGGGACACAAACTGCTATCTAGAGAGAGACCATATTGTTAACGATAAAAATACGTACTTGACTCATTGTTTACGTAGTAAAGTGCTTTTAGTTGAGTACCACCAATGGTTCCAGAAATTCAAACTTTTTATAATAACTGTTTTAATTATTTACGCCTTATAAAATAACTGCATAGATGATTTTGGAATGTTGTTTAGAATTGAAATGAAAAACATAATTACTTAAAAGTAAATATATTCATATTTTAATACAGGTGAATTGTACAAAACTACTCAGAGTCACTAGCACTAGATTCAAAATCGCCCACTTCAATAGAAAACTTATATTCTTGATCACAACCTAAGTAAGCATCGCTCATGAAATAGAGTGTGTAGTTATGATGACCAGGACTAGGTGCCACAAAGTCCAATTTCACTCTCGCTTTTTGTTGGAGTGTCAATCTTTTGATTGAAAGTAGAGAATTTGATTTGGGTTCTCCAATAACTACCCACCAACCTTCTTCACGTTTCTATAAAAAAATCCAAATTAAAACTGTTAATAAGCAATATATAAGTAGTTAGGAGTGCACACAATAAAAAATTATTTTTTCATGTCATCACAATATACAAAAACTACTAAGGAATAATATACTAGCAATATAGTAATTATAGACAGATAAGAAAGTAGGGATAAATATTAAAAGCTGGAGTTCATTTGCGTAAACCTGAGGAACCCATTTATCTTCATGGTTCTCAAGTTGTTGCAGTTTATTATGTCGATCTAATTTATTATAATGCCACATATAATTATACATTTTTGAAGAAGTCTATTATTTTTATGGAGATTGTTTTTCTCCAATTTTGATATTCTAATATAATCGATTCAGCATTACATATGTATATCAGCCTATGTTTGCCAACTATGCATTCAGGTATTGTAACATTCGAAACTGTTTCAAGACAAGTGGTATTTGTTATATTAATTATCATTATAATAATTACATCTCATTAGCATTAACCTAATTAATTCGTTTGACATATTTTTCATTATTCTTTTTGTTGGAAACTTGAGGGACCTAGGCCAATGAGAAAATCAAAATTTATGAGCTGTTCTGCTAAATTATATACATATACAGAAGAATGCGTTAATGTAACAAAATCAGAAAAAAAAATTGGTTATTTACATAATCCTTGTAAATAAATTTGAGACAAACGTTTCCCATAAAACTAGTAGAATTTGGCATTATAATATATTAGATAGACTGAGCAAAAGCTCACTAGGGAGTGTAGGATATCAGATTATTTCCTTTGCCTATTTGATTATACAGTTATCGAAAATCTGGAGTGTTCTATACTATTCTAAATGTGTTCAAAAAGCCTATGAGAATATAAAAAAAAGAATCTAATTGTCTATAAAAACAGCATACAATAGAAGAGAAATGTCGGTGATTAATAAAATGGTTAGTTTTATCAGTAACAATGAAAGTTTTTATAGTCCAGTGTTACAATATTATAATGGAAAACATTGCTTTTTCTGTCGATTTCCATTTTGTATAACCAAAATTTAAGAGTTCCCATTTAAAATATATTTTTCTATCTTCTCGAGGAAATATATTTTTACATATTAGGATGAAGCTGAATTGGTTACAATCACATGTAATTTGATAATAAGCAATTAACATTTTCTGAAAGCAACTTCAAGAATTATTCATGAAGAAGAAAGCAATTTTATTAATTACCTGTGGAAAGAATGGAGCTATAACTGGTCCACTAACTTCATCTTCTCTTTCTAATTGTACAGCTACATGTACTGAGGAACCTGAATGGATTTGATCTTTGTCTATAACTTCATAAGTTAACTCGATATTAGGGTATCTGTTACAAAACTTCGCTACATCTGCCATCTGATTTTCAGTCATTTGAAGAAGTTTACTTCTATCTTCGTCTTCCAGTTCCATAATATCAAACACAGTTTCGACTCCCTTAAAATAATTGAATAATTATTTAATGGTTGAATCAACATTACTGCCTCATAAAGAATCATAAATTTTCAAATTCATATTTTTTGTATGGAATATGTATCAAAGTTGCATATTTATTTTGTATTAATGAACCATTATCCAAAGAACATTCGAATCAATTAAAAATAGTATTCTAAAGACTTAACAAGTTTTAGGTCTTTGGTGTACCGGAATTAGTGTTTTTGGGATACCTAGGGTTTTTGCCACACATTTGAAAAGAAGTAATACGTAAATTCAAAAGACCAAAAACGGTTCGGATTAAACTTTTACTACCGATGCTAAAAATGTCAAACTGGACTGCCAATGACATACAAGCTTCCGAAAAAATAAAACGCGGTCTATAACTATCTCTCGCTTCAGAGAGTGAAAAGTGCGAGAGTTGGATCAGTGTCGTGACAAGGAATGGACACATGTTAAGAAGGCAGTTTATATAGTAATAACACCTTTTAGACTGACTATTTACGTAAGGTCCACATATTTATGCTTTATTTTGAGTCATTTGCGTGAAACGCCTTTAAAATGAGAGATCTGAGTAGTAATTTTTCCATTACATTACTCAAATTATTTGTTTTGATTGAATGACATAACAATGCTCACTGCCACTATACCCACACTCATAATTACACTGGTTAATACTTCAAACCTTCACCGATCATATCCAGCGGGAAGACCAAAGTGTGTATGTAACAGTTACATACATTAAACTTACATACTAAATGTTTAATATATTTTTTATAACTAACAACTGCCTTATTTCAATTGAATGCAAGATCCAATACTGACACATTTTTTTTACATGTGAAAAGAATTTGAATTTCAATTACAAAGACTATTTTGAGCTCACCTTTTCAGTACATCGTTTGATAACGTCAGGATTAAAGTGTGGTAATTGTTTAAGATAAGAGTCTTTACTCCACATAGCTTGTGTCACCATCTGTGCCAATTCCATAGCAGCTACAGCAGGAGAAAGCCAACCATTTGAACTGAGTACGTCTACACAAGCTTGAATCAATCTTATAGCTTTAGAAAGTACCATTTCTGTATCACCTTGAAGTTCTGCTCCAAGTTGTAATCGACATAAATGTGCCTGCAAAAATATGTAGAGTAAGCAATAAGAAGTAATCTGTGGGGAGAATAATTCATAAAAGATAGATATTCAACAGCTCGACCAAAAATAACTTGACTAAAAATTAAATTACTTTAATTTAAGGTTGGCTCTTATATCAACACACAAATTAATTATAGAATAGTTCAATTAATTAGTATTTTTATTTTTTTGCTGCAATTTTTTGTGTACTTGTTTTCAATTTTCGTATCAAAATATTTGACCTGATTTTTTAGTATTACTTTGGAGTTTAACTAAAGCCAGGGTCAAAAGACTTTTTAAGATATTCTGATGTAGTTACTGGGTTTTTATTAGTTGGCATGAATGTTGCTATTAATTTTGGATAATACAGAGAAATGCTTAGTTTTTCTTCAAAAGTGTCAAACTGTCAGATAAGATTTCAGAATTAGGTATATAAATAATAGTTTGTTTTGTTGTTTACAAAAGCCTAGTTTGTCACTCTATATAAAATCCTTGTATATACCACATGCTTCAAATAACACTAAACATCTCAAAAAAAAAGAATTGATACTTTGATCGATAATTTTTTTGTGAACATTTCGAATTTGTTCCTAAAAATGGCGAAAAGCCTTCATGACTTTTTTCTCTTATTTCTCTCATCGAAAAAATGAGCACATAAAACTTCATTGCTTGAAATTTTAGGAGTAAAATATAAACACCAAATAAGTATGAATCCTTTCCTCTAGAACCACATTTTTATTTTTGGTTTTTATAATAGTCACAATACTTGTGATTCAAGTTTTCATATGGAATGTAGTTAGTAGTCAATTCACTTGACTCATACGTAGTTAGAAATGGTGCTGGTTTGGTACCGTAAGTAACAGTCTATCACTCAAAGGTTTTTAAAGGTTCCTTAGTGGTATCGCTCCAAATAATATTTTGGAAAAGAGGTTGAGCAGAAGTTATTTGTATTATTGTGTAAATCTTATTGTCTGACATCAAAATATACTGAAAGTTTATAATTTAAATATCTCTTTAAATATATTCAGTGATATGTAACGTGAAAATTCTCATATCTGTTTCATGAGATATATTTAAATATTGAATTTTACAAAACGCAAATACAAATTTCATAAACAAAGGCTGATATGAAGATGAATCAATAACACAGACTGATATAAATTGTTTTACTTATATAATGAAAGAAATATCCTGATTATAAGTTGTATTGTAGGTGATCTTTATTGAACATTATTTACTGTGTGGGGTATAGTAATATTTTGCAAATAAACGTCAACTAATAAATGTAATCTTTTTACCTCATGATATGGTACTTACCTGTAAAAGAAGATTTGTTTTTACATGTGGATCATTGAACTTCGGTTGTCCACCAGATGGTGAAGTGAGTTTGTTTGGCAGTTTTTGTGCCAATTGCCTTAAAATATTGTCTTCACGATGTCTAACTGGAACTTCTTCATATTCAGCAGCTGATGAGATGATTTCTAATAGTCCTCTTATCTTAGTTTTGCTATTTAGTGATAAGCTGAATAATTCTAAAAAGGGTAAAATATTAATTAATTATAATTGTTTGATCAGAATATTAATTTTGTCAACATATTATGTTAATCAATTTAATTGTGACCCTGAGCGAAAATGTGTGTCGCCCTTGTTCATGATTGTGTGTAAGACAGTTATCATTTTGAGAGAGACTAAAATCAAATAAATATCAAGCTTTTTTCATTAATTTCGAAAATTTCAACAACTAAAATTAAACTAACACAGAACCAACAAAAGTGATCGTTTGGAAAACAGTTTCAGACAAAAATCAACCCAAAATAATCCAAAAATAAAACAATAATTTATTTTTCCGTTGGTTTTGCAGAGTTTGGTAAAGTACTGTTTACTAAATTAAAAAGAAGAATTAAATTGAAATTTCTGGAACTGTTGGTGATATTCATACTGACACACTGTTCACACTACTTCCATCAACTGAAGGTAAACTGTGTAATTGTGAATGTTGGTGTAGTCTTAGTGTACATTTTGTTAGTATGGAAAAGATGAATACTTGTTACATAAATGGAATATCGACGATGAAAGAATGAAAATAGAAATAGACATAAGAAAGTTGTCACAATAAACTAAATAAATACAGGATCAACAAATTAGTAGAAAGATCAAATGTAAAAAAATGCAAAATAATAATTATATACAAACGATTTATTAGCTATCTTTGTGATTATTCAATAAATAAAGCGATCATAAGAAGAAGACTTGACATAAAACAATAATTAATAATAAAGAAAAATTTTATAAAACCTGACTTATTATATGCTAAATTAATAACTAAATAACATCAATCTATGCCGCAATAAAGTACTTTCAACTTTGTTTGGATAATAGTGCAATTAGAAGATATGGAGCTGAGAATTTAACAAACTCTAGAAACTTTTTCGTCAGTTGGCAGTAATATAAATTAGAAAGAATTTCTGAGGACAATCACTCTATAATTCATAAAACACCAAAACATTTCAGAAAAACGTAGTTTAAATCTATAAACATGGTTTATTAAAATTTTTAACGATACAAAAAAATTTCTTACCTATAGTGGTGTAATTGATGTAATAGTATGCAGCAATCATTCCCAAGTTTAAAGGTACACAATCAATTTCGTCTTCTATACTGATGCATTTGGATTGTTCCAAATCAGAAAGTGTATTTTCTACTAATTCTGACAGATGATCTGATAAATGTCTGTGGGTAACACCTTGTAAATTGTAGTAATTGGGATTTTGGGTCAAACGACGGTAAACGAAAGTCCATGTTAAATAATCCACTGCATCTTGTTTATTTTCAATGGTTTTCGTTACTATTTCTGCATTAAAATGATCATGCAATCTGTGGTCCAAATGGCTCTGAACATGAAAGTAGAAAATATTAATAATTATTTGCATCTCACTCTGTTAATTTTCCCAGCAACTTTTAGAACAACTTCAGGGAATGAATTAATTCAAATGTAGTGAAGCCTGAATTGAATTCAAACCTGACAATAACCTATTTCCTCTTGAATTACTTCCATGTTGTAGTTAATTGTTATGATTAACACAGACATCAAATTTTATCAAAAAAAAATAATCAATCCAAATGAGCAGTCTAAAAATGTTATATCCTATAATATGTACAGATCCTCAAAATATAGTGGTTATACTTGGAATTTCAAGAAAAAATGTTCAAAAAATGGAAGTAGACAGACCTAGAGAGTCTTTTCAGGATTATAATAGTGGTAATTATACCCCCCAATAAGCTATTATTCGGATATGGATTTTAAAAAACATAACTGTCACATGTCTTAACTGCAAATATAACTGGATTCACTTAATCCATAACTCTGACCTGGAGATGAATATTTCTTATTATTTTTTCGATGCGCCCAACAATGTCTGTCTATGTCTCATTTGTTTTAAAACTACAACAAAGTTTACCCAATGTTGGTGTTAGCACACAAGGTTAGAAAAGAAAAATAGAAAGTCGATAATTTGAAGAAAAAGGATTTTAAAACCGGGACCAGAACTGTTTTGTGGTGTACATACCCAATTCTAACAAAAAGAGACACAAAAGATATTTTCAGGTCGCAGTGCATGTAGATTTTCAATCTAATCTCATTTAATCAATTTATGTAATTGAGCATTAATTGGAATCATGTTAAGAATATAATAAAAAATGCACAAAGGCAAGAATCACTCTCAGGTTAGATCTCAATCATTACTAACAAAGAAGTTATTCACAGATGTTACAAGTGAGAATTGTATAATTAAAGGAGAGATATTGATTTTAATTTCAACTGAAGTATAGTCAGAGGAGGAAGTCTAGATTTTTATTTAAAATATAATGTTATTATGATTTATAAAAAATAGAAAGAACTTACCTCAACAGGTAAAGGATCACTCAAAAACTTCTTGAAAAAGTCTTTTTTGGAACTCTGGCACATCAACACACATTTTGCATCATCGTCTTCCAAAGGCCTGTTGGCTCTTCCAACCATTTGTAGAACGTCAGTAATCGGATAATCTTCATAGGCATGTATTTTACCATTGTAATATTGTGTATCCATAATAACAACCAAGTGACTGAATATATTAACTGCCCAACAGAGATCTCTAGTAACAACAGCAACTTGAACTGCTCCAGAGTCAAAAAGTTGTTCTACTAAGCGAAGATCACTGGCCGTCAAACCTTCGTGCATGTAGGCAACTCCTTGAGATAATGTTTCTTTCAATGTCTAGAAAAAAATTAATTAATTATACTTTATTAAGTTTTGTGGTGATCTATATTAATAAAAAATATGCATTATTCAATCAAATTCAATAATATACACATTAAATATAATCCTCATATTCAAACATTGTTAAACAAATTTTCGTTTCAAAGTCTCTCTCTGTTATCACTGAAAATGGATAATGTGAAGTGATGATCTGAGTTTTGTGAAGCAAAATGAGTCCTTATATAAGGGAAAACGTTTGTTTGATAAGTTATGTTGAGTTTCAGGACAAGATTTTTTTCTTATATGTATGTATGTATGTACATCACAATGGATTGAGATGATATGTGTATAAGAAATTACGGATATTGTACAGAAAATTTGTATACGAAAGTTTTCCCAGGAGTTCGTTTAATTTAAAATATTGTCAGTTGCCTAAGACTTACAATTATACCACAAATGGATACCTTTTTTTTAGAAACAACCTGCTTTTTATGGAATCTTTTATAAACCTATGATAAATTACCCTCTTTTGAATACTAAAAAGCTGAGCATGAATCAAGATGGTACTTTATTGAATCGTTTGAATGTCATTACAAGTATTCATAAATCTTTTTCTGTATCTTCTTGAAGTAATTTTCAGAATACACTTCATTATCTAAGACAGGTATATTTTCAATTTGTTCAACAAAATGCCCGTGTTTTACATTTGTATAAGTATCAACGTCATAGGGATATCAGAGATGGAAAGTTTCACATTCTTTTAGCAAACATTTAAAATTATCTATAAATGATCAAACTAAATATTGTTTATCCACACTTCAGCATTCGTTTCATGTTGTTTCCGAAATTCCTACATCTGTAATTATTGAAATATTATATTTTGTAATGGTTCCACTGGCTTTGAGAAAAATGAGGTTGATTTTTAAAAACAATGAATTACATCTTATAGAATTGTTTGGAATAGTTCCCAAATATTTAGGAAGCTTTAGGCATTATTGACGCAAATTTATGTTATTGTTTGCAAAAAATGTTTCGATAAGTTGTAGACAATTGAAAAATTTTTAAATGGGATACATACGTCGACTCAACTAATCCCACATATATAATTATAACAATCATATATCTACAAACCAAGGTACACCTTTGTGGGTAGCATACTCACCTTATCAGACATTCTGTCCAAAAATGGTTTAATATCTTCCTCTTCTGCATGGAAGAATTTGTCAGGATGTCCTTCAGCGGCAGCATACGTTAATAAATCAATAGCTGTTAATCTCGCTTGCTTCCTTGTTGGTACAAAAACAATTGCCGGTTTATGTGGACTGTGTCTTAGAATAGAGTTATACACTGGTTTAGCCATGGCTATTAGTCTGGATGCATTGTGAGTGATATTTATACCTTGAACGTGAAGTTCGAGTGTTACTGGCCGTACGCTTGGATGAAAATTGAAAGTAGCATTTGCATTGCAACCCAACCATTGAGCTATGTCTTTATAATCGGCAAGAGAAGCGCTGAGAGCTACAATGCGAATTGGTCTTTCTATTTGAGATGATATGTACCTTAAAATAATATAAATTGTGTTAAAATATTTACTCCAAAAAGATCTTATGATGTTAGTACTGCAATGTACCAAGGTTTCAATGATTTATTTAAATATAAATTGATTTTGTAGTCAAAATATTGAGGTATTATTGAACAATGACAGTTTTCTTACGAATCCTCAGGAATGTTAGATAACTACGTAATCACATAGACAAGGGTCAAATTAGAGAGGAAAGAAGAATATCCTGACCAGTGGAACAACTAATATATTCTTAAATATTTGAGATGGATTTTATCTAAAATCAATTAGGAAACAAATCTATCTCAGAAATACAGAAACTAACTAGAGAGAGAGCAAAAGAGGAAAGAAATATCAGATAGCAGGTAAAAATAGGACGTATATATGAAATATATAAATGTAACAAACCTTTTGGAAATAGAATAAGGAAAGAACAAAAATACTACATCAGATGCTACCACAAACAAAATATCGAATAAAATGCATATAGTCATAAGGATTAAGTAAGTAAGATTTTCACAACATGAAACGACTGAAGAAGAAAAGAAGGCACCTGTAAAGAACAACTGCAATATACCAGTCCAAGTTGAAATTAATATTAATCTTATTTTGTTATATTATGATCTAGAAAAATCTAATTACTATATAATTTATATCAACTGTTCAATTGAAATCTGAACAGTGAACATGTAGCATCTCTCTGTCTGGTAACAGTAAAAACCAGACTTTGATAAAAAAGCAATTAGTGATATAAAATTGTACCAGGTTAGTACAATATTGGTTATTACATTTAATTATTTTGTTACGTTTTAAAAAGAAGTAGAATGAAGCAATAAAATCAAACAAATGTTCTTCCAAACAAAATTTTTATACAAAAGAACAAGGCCCATTCTATATAATCCTCCAATTAGAAACGAATATGGAAGTTATACCAAGATAATATGCCAAAAGCAAATAGATTCGCGGAGCATTTGGAAAAAAATTAATGCAAACCAGAGAAAGGTTAAGAAACACTGGAATGATCCAGAACAAGAGGATTCAGTTGTTAGATCTACTTCTCCAAAAAAAGTTTCTACGAAAATTACCTAACTTAACCTTATTAATGTGTCATTCAGACAGATATGTATCTCATTGAAAGCTAAGGAAAGTAGCAGAGGTTATAATTATATGTGAGCCAGGTAAACTTCTCCAGACAGTTACATCCTACTAGCCTACCTCTTTGTAGCCTGTTATTTCGAAATTGTTCGAAAAATTGGTTTTCAAAAGACTAAAACATAATAGATGAAAAGAACGTCATGAATTCTTATCGAAAATAAGATGTGCTCTAGCGATTTCCTAGACGTGGCCTAGGCTTTTGATAAAGTTTGGCATAAGGGTCTTTTAACTATTCTCTACCACTATTTATAGAGTAAAACTGGATGAAGCATACTCATGGTAGTGTATTAGATTTGTACTTATTGTATACGTGTAATATACCAAATCTTGACCACAACATAATTGCTGATAATACCGCCATTGTAACCGTTAGAAACGACCAGCAAGAAGTTAGTATAAAATTACAAACAACAAACAAAACACTTAAGTTAATACAAACAATGCAAAATATTTGGGAATTACATTAGGCATCATACTTCGTTGGAGACCAAATGTTGAAATGAAACGCAAAAAGCTTGGTATAAAAAATAAACAGATGTATTGGGTCCTAAGAAGGAACTTTGCAAAACAAACCGCTTCTCTACAAACAGCTTTGAGGATGAGCTAGTAACAGTAATATTCAAGTGATTCAATGTTTCCACTAGAGTATCAAAGAACATTTTGGTAAGACACAAAGATCTCAATGTTGACCAGACTAAATTCGTCAGTAGCTATGAACAACGGATACATGCAACATGGGAACATTGAGGTTATCCAACTTGTCGACAATTCCAATCAGAGTATTGTGCGAATATCACATAAACTATGGTATTTCTGAAATAATTAGACACTAAGTTATACTAATAAACAGAACCTTAGCATTTAAGAATTGCCACTTTAATTAAGTTAGGTTAGAAAAAATTGTTTATTTATTTTCATGATCAGATTATAAAACTGAAAAATACCCTAATTGGGTGATGAAATAATAATAAAAACATACCTCATTCTGGAGCATACAATTTCTATAACAGGACCATCTTCTCCCCCAATAAGATGCAATTCATCGACTATAAATAAATTGATATTTTGCACATTTTTTCTTTGTTTCCAGCGTCTAGAAAGGACATCCCATTTTTCAGCAGTAGTTATTATCACCTATAAAATAAGTTATTTGAATGTTAATATTTTTATTGAATAAATCATAAATAAATACATTTCAACAGGGTGACTACACATACATTATTTATAGAATATTGGTTATTTATATGAAGTATTTTGTGGAAGATAAGAATATCTAAACCAACTTATTTCCAATCTACCAGTATAAATTCCACTAGAACGCCGCGATAATTGAAAAAAATGTTCCACTGTATTACAACTGAACTCTTTGAATAACTCATTAATAGATGACATCGATTTAACAAAATTATTGGGTATTTTGGACAAAATGGCTTCGAAATAAAATAGTTTCTATAAAAAATAAATACCAATAATAAACAGCGATAGAAAAATTAATTAGATACCAGATTATGTCCAAAAATATATGTTAGGTGAAAGTATTATTGGTAGTTTTTGTATTTTAGGGGGTATGCCATTATTATTTATTTTTGCCTGCCAAACTTTCTTTCAAAATAGCAGAAGATATAAAAATTCATATCTACTGTTGACAGTTTTTTTGAATCATATGAATATGATATTTTATAACAAAGTTAAGATATCACAATTTTCGGTTAATTAATATATTTTTTATATTTACATTATACTTTAACAATATTTTCAATCCCAGATAATAAATAGATAAGGCAAAGTACACTCTATATACTCCCAGCTCTCTAATACGTATATATTCATCATCGGGGACTATATGTACATTGTACACAAATATAGGAATATTTAAAATTATTATATTAATGGATCGAGAATTGTGTTATATTAATTTTGAATAAAGTAATAAATTCATTGATGCAAAATAATCAAAATGACAGTAGTAGATATAAATATTGAGTTTCTGAATTTGCAGACTATTCGTTTTTGAAATAGAAATACATCATATGTAAGGACAGGTTAAGTTGTTATGAATAACATTGAATTGTTATAGGTTGGATTATGAAGGATATTGAATTTTCATATGTTAGGCACGGATGTTACTGATTGAATTGAAGTTTTTATAAAATTTGTTCTATCAAATCTAAAAGATATGTTTTTGGCAGTTCCATTCAAATTGTAAAACAAAATACATTGATTAATCTAAGAAGGCAGTCACCAATCGGGCATCTGTCAGGCTGCCACGTTTGTTATAGGTAATTCGATTGGTTGGTGGCCTCTTAGATTGACTAATATATTTTTCTCACAATTCAAATAAGGAATTTCAGCTACTATATTAGTCAATTTATTGTTTCGTGTTCTATCTTTAAAGGTAACATAAATTTAAGGTGTTCCTGAATTTTTTACATTATTTATTTCACATATGGGTAGTTCTCATGAAATCTCGAAATTACCATCAACAAATTAATGAATAATATTTAAATTAATTCATCTTAATTTACTCTAAAATTTGTACTATTCATCTTACTAGAAGTGAAAAATATCGTGGTCCCGAGAATAAATGAGTTTTGACGATTTAAATCCTACGGAATGATGATCGTATTAAATCGTATTATTATTTTTTAACTATATTCAAAATTCGACTAGGTTATATTAACTTGCAAATTATGAAGTAAAACTTATATTGCAGTTTGACTGAAAGAATATTTATATCAATACTTTCAATATGAATTTACAAAAAATATTTCACTTCCTTGAAAATTTTTAAAGTCTCTCAGTGAGATTATTGAAAATTGTTTTGAACAAAGCTCAGAAAATTATAAACTATAGTATACAATATCTCTTAAGACTCAGAGTCGAGTTATTATCTCATAAATTATCATCCTCTCACTTTTATTCAAAATGACGGAAATGGCGATGAGGGAATGACAAAACAAATTGAAATATTATAATTACCTTTTTTATTTTTCACTCTGATGGAATTATTGAATAAAATGTCATCTTCAAAAAACTACAATGAAATCTTGTTTCAACAATTACTCTTACTGAATAATTGTTCACCAGCACCACACCAACACTCACAATTACCTTCAGTCTCTGAAGACGATAACCTTGGTTATCGAAACGCGCCTTAGACAGAGCAATCGTGAGTGTTTGTGTAGTGGCAGTGTAGAAAGTATATTCAGTATGAGTATCACCAACGGTTCCACAAATTCCAAGTAATGCTGTAAGGAAATGATTATTTTTCCTGGGGCAAATATTGAGTTAGATTAGACAAGTCTCAGAATTAAATGACTTATGATCCTAAATTCTGAGAAATTTTGAAAGTTTGTTGTATTTAAAATAGACAAGCCACGGTTCCAAACCGATTTTTAAAAAAATTCTTAATAAAAACTTTAGACAATGTTCGAATCTGGATATTGGGACATACCGAGGGAATGATTTTCAGAGTACTACATATTTTTTATTCCTTACAAATGCCTGTACGATCTCAAAGTTATTACCAACATTTTAAGCGTTTATGTTCTTTTGACAAAAAAAAAACATCCTAAATCGGTTAGGTTTATTCTAAAAAATGTTAGGTCGCGAGTTTCAAGATTTCATGAGAATTACCCATATATGATGTGCAGAATTGATTTATTATGGTCAAAATTTAGTTTTAGTATCGCAGCTATACTAATGAAAAAATTTACTTCCAACTTCCTCGTTGAATTATTTTCCAAAAGACCCTAGGCTCTCAAATATAATATAACTAGACAGAAGTACCTGTCCTTTTGCTAGAAGTTTCAAATCAGTACCAGTTTCACCAGTAAGCAGTACGACTTTTTTTCCTAAGTTCTGCCCAAACTTGTTATGCCAGTCGGCAAAAATAAGTTCTGCTAGTGCGTCTTTGGGGACAAGATAAACGCATCTTCCTTCAGGACTTCTATCGAAAAGTCTAAGTATGGCGAATTCTGCTATTGTTGTCTTTCCAGATCCTGTTGGCGCTCCAATAAATATATTGTCATCTCCATTGTAAACTGAATTAAACACCTGAAGAAGAAATGATTCTTGAAATAAATAATAGATATTATTTTTTAATTTACACTACAATATTGATAAATGCAAATGAGAAAGTTTTCCAAAAAATTTACCTGTGTTTGTACTGGATTAAATTGTGGAAATTTTTCCGAATATAGCGATTCATATTGTTCATTTCTGAGAGCAGTAATCGGCAGAGGTTGCAAATCCAACAATTCTGTAGGCGGAAAATTCTTTTCAGGTAGAATTAAATGTCTGAAAGATACTGGCAATTGAGTCTCTGCGCCGATCCATCGATCAGAGACGATCCTAAGGAAATATTGGGGAGGTAGTGGTTCAAAAATGGGAACAAAGAACTTCACAGAATGTTCATCTTGAGAATATTTAGATTTCAGTAGAAAATATTCGTGATGTAATATGACTTCAGAGTCAACGTCTTCCACCAATATCCAAAAAGCCTCAGAAGCTCCATGTAATTTTTCTTCCCATTGAAAATCTGGGGTAATAGTGAGTTCAACTTTCAGCATAGATCTTGTTATTGGTTGAATATGGGTGGAGAGCTCAAGTTTTGGAAATTGATGTACATATTTATGTATGGTTTTCCCTAGCTTAGGTGCACGAACTAATTCACCAATTTCATTAGGCCCCAAATCATACAACCTAAACAAAATTACTGTTTTTACTAAATAGTTATAGAAGATATTTCAAGTAAAGATTATTTATTACAAGTATTTGATTTTAGCTAGATGTTTTGTTACACTCCGATACGAAAAGGTGAGACGAAAAACCGAGATTCAATATTGAAAAAATAAAAATTTAAAGTTTTAATTGTTGTAATTCAGTTACACCTGGGTTGGTATAGAAACTTTAATATTTATAAAAAATATTATCAAGGTATATTTAAATATTCACGTTTTTTAGTTCTGAAATGAAAACGTTTTTTTGTACTATTAACAGCAATCAGCAATATATTTTCTATGAACTATAATTTCTATTGGCTATCAATCAATAGGTTGGACTTGAAAATGTCTTGATGAGACTTCTCCAGAGAGAAGGTCTCTTGCACTTTATTTGAGATCAATTGGCCAGTTTCGTGTCAGTCTTCTGTTGTTTGGTTCTTGGATTAGTGGCTGTAGCAGTGGATTTGAATGGCTGTCCAGCTTAGTGGTTACGGATTCTTTCTTGTACTGTCTCTTATATTGACGTACCATAGTGCATTGACAAGTGATCGAAGGATTTTACATTGTTCTTAAAACAATACTAGATTTGCTGGCACATTCCCATAATTCTATTCCGTAGGTCCAGATGGGTATGATGGCTGCCTTATATAATAAGATTTTATTTTGTACTGAGACTGGCGATCTTCTTCCGAGTAGCCAATATGGTTCTCGGAACTTTAGGTTGATTTGCTTTCGTTTCTTAGCTAGATGTTCCCTCCAATTGAGTTTAGAGTCAAAGTATAATCCCAGGTATTTGACACAAGAATTGGTACCACTATGTTGTTAATAGTAACTGGAGGACATTAGCTTTTTCTTAGGGTAAATGTTGTGTGCTGGGATTTGTTTTCGTTCATTTTTATTCTCCATCTTTTGAGCCATTATTGGATCTGGAATAAGTGGTGTAGGAGATTGGCAGAAGCTATTATCGGATCCTTATGTATAGCCAGTATCACTGTGTCATCAGCAAATGTGCCTGTCAGAGGTTGGAATGTCAGAAGTATATATCAGGTACAGGACTAGCACTAGGACGCTACCTTGTGGAGCTCCAGCTTTAATAGGTTGAAATTCCGAGGTCTCATCACTAACTTTTGTTCCGAAGGTTCTGTTTGATAGATATGACTGAAGCAGAATGAAATATGAATTGGGTAGACAGAGTTTGATTTTATTTAACAGACCTACATGCCAGACTTAATCGAAAGCCTGGCTAAAATCCAGGAAGGCTGCCGAGCCAGATTTTTTTTCATCTATACCTGTATTGATGGCATGCACTATTCAATGACACTGTTGAACTGTAGAATGTTTGTGGCGGAATCCAAATTGGTGATCTGGAATCACATTTAGGATAGGGTCTTAACGCTGTAATACTAACTTTTCTAAGACGTCAGATAGCAGGGCTAGTAGTGTAATCTGAATATGGCAATAAATGTATATGTTAACATTACTAAAGCTTTAGTGGGTAGTTCCTTTAGCATTATCGGAGTTATCATATGTGTCTGATGTCCTTTTATTTTTTTCTTTTATTTCTTTCGGGTTTGTGAGTTTTATTGTTGAAATTGAAAATTTGAAATTATGAAGTTCGTATAATGAATTAAATGCGTAGTACATTCAATACTGGCAATTGAAATGTGATTTCTCGAAGAATGTGAAATGGAACAAATAATCATTATGTGTGCTAAAATGAAGGAGAAATATTTATTGGATAATGTGAAAAATATATACCGTTTAGTGAGATAAATAAATGGCAGAATATTAGATTATAAATTCATCAAATACTCATATTTCAAATATTAAAAGTTGAAAACTTACCTTTCCCACGGAAAATTTTTCTTCTCAATTTTTTTGACAATCTCTTCTGGCATCTTTCTAAACTGTCTTAACGGTGACATCGACTGCCACATCCTTTTATCGACCATTTTGCATAACGCTAAAGACTTATCGGCCAATTGAGCCCATCCTCTATGTAATACTATCTCGAATATTGCTCTCATTAATCTTGAAGCAGATTGAGTTACATAAACCATATCTGACATTAAAGCGAAACCTTCTAGTTTTAGTTGAGAGATGTAAGCTTGAAGTAGAATGTTTACCTTTGCACTAGGTTCTTCTATGCCTTCTTTTATTGGAATTGGCACTCGTTCCATCAGTTTTTGCAATTCGAGTTTTTCTTCTTCTCTTACTGTCAAATTTTTAAATTCCCCAGATAGAGAGAATACTCTAAACAGTTCTATTTCACTAAGCATAGGTTTTAATAGTTGATTGTAAGTTTGCATAGTATCATGAGTACAATAATAATGCGAAGCTATTCTTCCAATTTCTGTGACTTGAAATTGTCCAGTTTTCCTATCATATTTAATAAGATTACTTTTATCTAAAAGCATTGCTGCAGTGTGAATAAGATCGGCTCTGTGTTGTTCTAAAAGTTGATCGTGTTTAAGATGATCATGAGATATTCCATAAAGTGTTGGTTGTCTCAACATCCTAATGTAAAGATAAGTGTAACCTAACCACATAACTGCATCCCTCATATTTTGTATTGTGCCTAAAACTATCTCTGCATTGAGCATATCCGGTAATTTAGAAATCATTTGCGATTCTATCGGTAGTTGTTGATTCAATAGAGAAAGGTAATATTGAAGTTCACTGTGGTTAGTTATTAGAATGCCTTCACCTTTTGTGTCATACTGTGGACGACCAGCTCTACCCAACATCTGAAGAACATCCAGAGCACCAAGTTCCACCCATCTACCTTTTTCTGGATTATAAATTTGAGTACCTTTTATTATTACAGTGTGAGCTGGTAAATTGACACCCCAGGCCAAAGTTGCCGTTGAAACTAACACCTGTAAAAAAAATATTAAATAAAAAGTGCCGCCCCCTAATTACTGTTAGTTTTTCAAAGCTAAGCAGCTATCGCATCACTTTAAATTAAACATTATTTTAAATGTATATGACCTAATGAAAATTGATCACAAAACATTCCCATTTCAATGATGAAACCACGTTCTAACTTAACTAGAATCCGTTTTGATGTAGAGAAGCAAAATTCTGAAGACCGGTATTTAATTTCTGTCGATACCCGGGTGAGGAAGATTATTCTTGAATAGAATGCCTGTGATGAAGTTGTTGTTCTGCTTGTAGAATTTAACGATTTTCCTTAGATGCTTCCGATTGTAATGGCATAGTGAAAAAATTTCTCATAATTTAAATATTACTTTTAGACACTGATTCAATAAATGGCTTACATAATTCACTTAATTGTCGCTTGTTCGCCTTTTTTGCAATTTTCATGCTAATGTAGCTTGCAATACTAATGACATGTTGTTGTTATGATACAGAACAATTTTTTGTTGTTTTCAAATAGAAAACTTCTTCAAGATATTCAGATGCTAGAATGTTTACTGGAACATATTATTTTATTTTTTAAAGTAAGGTTCCACGACAGTGAATGCTTTGATAATAGTAGGGGATTTTGGGATTTACTCTAGCGGCAGAATAACATAAGGGAAGTAACGTTGGATCCGTCTCACGATATCGGCGCACTTTACAGACATCTTGGGTAGTCCAATATTATTAAACAAAAGCCTGGGACTATGATAAACACTCTTGTTTTGATAATTGCTGATAAATTGGCATTCAACATTGGCTATTTTTCCACAATTGCAATTTTTCTGTATTTTGTTCTAGGAAGAGAAAATAATTTATATAAAATGTTTTTAAGAGAAGAACTATACAACTCTCCTTGATACTAGAACAGAAAGTTTACAAATATTCATATAGTGAAAAGTTTAGTGAGATAAACATATTGTATGAATAATCATGACCTAAATATATAAATAAAATATTAAAATTCAAATTGAGAATAAACTTTGTCGAGTATTACTTTTCATAACATTAATTCCTTTTATGTTGATATGCACCTAAACGGAAAAGAATTACTTCACCTAATGTAATCTGCGTGTAACATCTATCTACAAAATAGGTCAATTTAACATCATCATATCTGATGAAAATATTTTTCAATACCTCAGCATAAACACATTGCAAAAACAATATATGATATCAAATATGATTAAATACTGACAATAATTGGAGTATATGCAGCCATCAAGAGTTTTGATTATAATATTTTTTTCATTTCAAGATATTATTAATGTTGTACAACATTTATAAATATTTATAAACAAAAATTAAAGTAATTGATTACAAACTTACTTGTATATGCCTATCTGCAAATAAATCTTCAACTAAAGTCCTATCCACTCTAGTCATACCAGCATGATGTATAGCAAAACCGTACGGCAATAAATCCTTTAATTCTTGATTCTTCACTTGTTCAGCTTCGGTTCTCAAAACTTCCATAGAAGCAGATCCTTCTCGTAAAAACTGACCCAAAGTATCTTTTTCCAAGCACATATCCCGTATTGCTCTGGCAGTTTTCCCAGTTTCTTTTCTCGAATGAACAAATATTAACACTTGATTTCTACCAGCATGCTCCATTGTTTTCTCATACACAATTTCGTTCATAACCTGGAATCTTTTGAGAGCCTTTTTTTCTGTAACACCAATGTATTGTTGTTCTAAAGCTACTGGTCTGTAGCTGTTATCAAAGTGGAATAAACCATTATCATGTTTTACTCTTAAAAAAGCAGCTACATCTTGGTAATTCGGAAGGGTAGCTGACAAGCCTACTAGCCTAACATCTTCTTGTGTCGATTCGATCATACGAATTGTTCTGGCTACTAAAGCTTCCAGTACTGGTCCTCTTTCATCATGAAGCAAATGAATTTCATCAATGATAATTAGTCTAACCAGAGATGTAAACGTTTTTTCACCTCCTTTTCTAGTAATAATATCCCATTTTTCTGGAGTACATACTATAATTTGAGTACCTTGAATCTGTTCTCTAGTCAACTGATGATCTCCAGTTAATTCAGAAACTGTTATATTGTAACTACTCAATCTCTTTCCAAAGCTACCAACCATTTCTTGTACTAAAGATCTCATCGGAGCTACGTAAATAATCTTAAAATCATCTACATTAATCGTACCATCAGTATTTATATGTTTACCAATCTCTCGCATCATGCAAAGTAGAGCCACATTAGTTTTACCTGCCCCGGTAGGCGCACACAGCAGTAAGTTTTCGTCAGATTCCAAAGCAGACTTGCATAACCTACTTTGTATTCTATTTAGGGATTTAAAGCCATCAAAAACCGGCTGAACGTATTTGGGTAGTTGGTCTATTGTAACCAATTTTTCATTTTCACTAAATGGTTTGGGTTTCAGTGCAGGGACGTGAACTTCTTCATAACCTGAAAATAATAAATGTAAGAGTAGCTTAAATATAGATAAAGGGCCATTCAATAGCTTAATGGCCAAGGAATAAATAATAAAATAAAATCACAATGAGTAAAAAAATTATAGGTAATAGTAATAATTAGTATATAAGTTCATAGCAAAAATTAAACCAGTATGCAGCATATCTGGATTTAAATATTATTATTAGAATAGAAATCGTTTACAGAGTTAAAGGCATTTTCCAGTAAATATGCCATCAAATTATTGCCAAATGCGGGAGCAGATGATATTAGTATAAAACAGGTAAATCAACTCATTAGGATTTAATTTACGTTAAGTCTCTGAAGACGATAACTTGGTTATCAAAACTCGCATCAGACAATGTAATTGTGAGTGTGACATTGGTAGCGGTTTCATTTCTATATCATTGAATTAATTACCTTTGCGTTGTTTTCTGAATGAACCATCTGGTAACTGACATCTCTTGTTGGCCATGAAGTGCGAGCCCTGTGAAAAAACCAAGTCCTCAAAATCAACTACATGTCTTGAGCCCGCTATTTGAGTAGTTCCCAAATCTGTATCATCCATCTCATGTTTACTTCTGCGATTATGGGAAATAGATTCGCTATTTTCGTCGTCATCATCATCATCCCCTCGTCCCGTTTCGAGAAGTTTTAATACGCGTTTTAAGGATTGATCATCTGACATTCTATCTTTAATCCTTTGTCGTTCAGACTCGCTTTGAGATTTTGCCAATAATGTACAATACAAAACTACAATCGAATAAGTTTATTATGATAGGCAAAGAAAATAGTGAAAAATGGAATACTTTTACTTACTCATTTGTCTGTGCTTTTTGAGTTGTTTAATAAAATCGAAGCAATCATAACCTAATAATAATACTAATTGATTTTCACATTCTCTTTCGTCGCCAGCATCTCTAAGAACATTCAAAACTTCTCCAGCTTTAGCTTGAGATATCATTGCATCATCATATATCTTTGACAATTTTCTTTGCAGCCAATAAGCGTCAATATCTAGAGGATGTAAAGATTTTTCCTTTTTGGATTCTTCAACGCCTCCCAACTACAAAAATTCTAAGTGAAATATTAAATTCATATACTCAAAAAACAACTCTCGAGATGACATGAAACATAATTATATTGCGACAAATATTGAATTACATTCAAAGAACGTGACGTCCATCGACTTTTTGGTCGATATCAGCATATACTGAAAAATGTTGATTTATCATTTGAACTTCAAAAATAGCATTGTCATTTTGTAGGTTGTTTTTTGAATCAGATCAATTAAATATTTCATAGAAAATATGTAATACCACGATTCTCAGTTAGTTAATTTGGTGATGATGATAAATACATCAAAACGTCAAAAGTTAATCTGTCAAAAGGAGGCCTAAATCTAAGGTCCAAGTCTAAATACCACAATACTTGGTGATTTAATTGGAGTCAAGTAATACTATATATAAGATTTTCAATCCCCTATACATTGCTTTTTTCTTTTTAGAATTTCATCTACTTGATACAAAGCTTTGGAATTTGAAAGTGCATTTCCAAAAAATGCAAAAGCTAAATTGGAATCACTTAAAAATTCACTGTAAATGTGGAAAGTTATAATTCTCCATAAAAATCATTAATTACCATTATATTATTATTACATACTACATTACTTCATGTGTTACTTCTTTCTTATAAGTCTCCCAGAGATCAAGTTGAGTATTACAAATTTTGCTTTATATGTATCCTTTTGAAACAATTAAGTGACTTTAAATCAGGTGCTGAGGAGGCTTCTTGTCACGCATACATATTTCGTGTGTATTGTGGAATATCAATTCCACAATACTTATATTCGCAATGAGTAGATGTATTTTGGAACATAAAAAAGCAATTTCTAGGGAATCCAAGTTTTTTTAACAAGTTTCATTTAACCTCTCATTAATTCATTGAACAAATTTCGATGATACCACCCCCTTCCTAGGTGGTTATTTGTTCGAATATGTTTACTTTGACAGCTTTGTGAATATTATACATATACAATTATAGAAAAATCAATATTACATTTTCAGCATGAATAGCACTATCTTCTTTCGCTTCTTCTCCCTCTTCTTCATCCATTTCTTCACGAACTTCTCCGTGAGGATCTTCTCCATCTTCTTCCTCTGATTCTTCTTGGAATTGTACATTGATTCCATAAGTTTCATCAATATTATCTTCACCTGTAATTCCTTTAGGATCTTCATTTCCAAAGTCTGTGATTTTTTTCCCCAAATTCACTAAAAGTGCAAATCTCTCATCTGCTATTGGACCTAAAGTAAAATTTATAACAATTCAGTGAGTATGAAAAATCATCTTCAATATTCTCTATATTAACAAAATATGTAATGGATTATATTTTGGACTTTGGACACTGTATTTGCATTCTGCATATATAAGTTAATATAGAGAGAAAGCTGAACAATCCTTACCTTTTCTTGACACTAAATGTATTAGAAATGAAGACAATAAAATTATAATCAACTAGTATAGAAAACCAATAAGATCTGGGTAATATATCAATTATATCACTCCACTAAAAACAATTTAATCAAACAGGTGAAAAATAGAGTCCTTAAAATTTCTAATGCAATATTTCATGGAAAGTACCTAAAATACTTCACAAACTTTTTTATGAAAACTCATATCCTTCATATCTTTTGTAACAAATTTTATGTAATACTTGACTTCGACATTAGACCAGAAAGCAATATGAAAAGCAATACTTTTATATTATATTGTTCAAAGATTGTGGAAAATTTAGAAGCAACTGATTTTATAAATGGTAAAGATGTATGAATCGGTAAGATAGTATTATTAGATGTCAATGATTTTTCAAAAAATATGTAGATATGAAGTTTTCATTGTATTTCAAAGATTTGTTGTGAATTTTTATTAATAATATATGAAGCATTCATCAAACCTATACAAATTCAATGTCATAATTTGACACATTTCAATTTCAAAAAACAATTTAATAACAACAAGAATTAACAAACTCCATACTTATTTATACAAAATTTCAATCCACTATAATTTTCAATTAATATATTTAAAAAGAGTATACTTTAGTGTTTTATTGCCACATTACAAGTATAAAATTTATATACTTCTCTATTCCAGTGCCATTTAATTTATTTCAGCATTTGAAATATGATTATAACTAAATAATGTAAGGAAATATGCATTTCTAAAATGTCTTAAAAAATGAGATGTTCACTTGCCTAGTAAAGTTTCAGTTTCTTTCTTTTTCTCTCTTTCTTTGAGTTTATCATTTTTCAAAACCTGCAATACTTCATCAGCTGCACCGCATAAAATATCTCTGGGTTGATCACCAAGAGCTTCTTGTAAGAAACTCAATAGAACTTCGTATGTTTGTCGTGTTTCTTGTGTTTTGGGTCTATATATTATTCCTACCATTTCATCTACACCTTCTGAAAGAAGTGTGGCACCTTTCATTCTAGCAAAATCATACTGTGCTTCATCTCGTTTTTGGCGCCTATTCGGAGATATTCAGTTTAAAATTATCACTTGTTCGCTTTGTAATGAATACACTTACTTAGCTTTACGTTCTTCAGCTTTTCCTGGTCGGGTTCTTTGTGCTCTATCTCCCATTTTTGTTCCTATAAGTTTTCCAACAAGGGACATAACTTCTCCAGTGGCCTCATCTCTGCTACGACGTTCAATGAGTCTAACATCGGCTTGAAGCACGAGGTTTGAATTCTAGAACAATGTCATTAGTTAAAATTTGTCTATAAATGCATTAAAAGAGCTCAAGACGTTCTACATATTAAATTATATTCCAACGTTAAGTAACGTTTATCAATACCTATATTAATTGTAATCGGTACAACAAATTTACTTACGGCTTTATATTCATACTGAAGCTGTCTGGCCGCAGCATCTGCCATGACTGATTTTTATATTACCATAAAATTATCAAATTAAAACAATGTAATAATCATAAATTTTGAATTGTGTTCACATTCACAATACACATTATTTATCTTTCCTGACTAAAAGAAATGCTCTTAGACAGTTGCGGTGTCAAACGTCATTTATGTTCATAGATAAACATATAATTATTCGATTGAGGTATGGTATTCACTTCCTATCAATTCATGCACGACTGCTACATTAGGTTGTGGTTCCGTGAGCTAATGAAACAACAGTCAGGCATATATGAAATACTTCTATATGAACAATTTATATAAGTGGAAGCTGTCCCGACTAAGGAGGACAGAATGACAACGATTTCTCTATCCTCCCCTGAACCAGCTCGGTTCTACGCATTCTCTAGCATACGCAGTATAGATAAAGTGTCTCGAACGAGAGAGAAAATGGATATTGTCGGCACCGTAACTTAGGGTCGTTTTTTCCCATACCAACTGTCCATATAGGAGTATTACACATTACCACGTAAATTGGTGGCATATGGGAAACTTTTTTATTATTAATTTTACGAAAAAAAGTTATTCTTTATAAAAAGTTTTGCATGGTCCAAAGCCTAGAATTCAAACATCAGATGTTAAATTTTTTCAGTCGTATATGAGGTTTGTCAAAAAGTACCTTTCTTTTTGACAATATCGAAAATTATTATAAAGAAAAGATGTTTAGAATTAAAAAAAGCTTTCAAATATTCAACATTGTTTATTTACATTAAAAAAATATCGTCATTTTTTAAAACTGATAATTAAAGTAGGCTTTGCGAACTGTCTAAATATCTATCGAACGTTCGAAAAAACGTCAACAATCGTATTTCAAAAAGTGCCACGGTATGAACACTTATTTAGGCAGACGTGTTTGTTTATGAAAAGTTAGACATGCCACCAACATTAAGTCTGGAAGAGAAAATTGAGATTGTGCCCAATAGTGGGTGATAAGTATAAAACTATAGAGGGAGGTAGAGGTAAGGAGAACCATCTCTGTGCTACAGAAAGTATCCATCAAATTCTTTACGTTAGGGAGGCGCTACTATCGCATGAGTGTAAATTTTAAATAAACCACTAGGAATTTAAGAATAAGGACAGAGAAAGAAAGAAGTGATAATTGACACTTTCTTTCTAGAAATTCACAACAAATAATTCTCTCAAAGTAGCTTTTCTAGGTTATATTTACAAAATTATTTTGTACTACGTGAATAGTTTAGATTTTGTATACCAATATTTAATTAACGACTCAGTCATTTGAAATATAAAATTTTCTAACACTGCATACTTCACTCTATCTAAAATAACAAAGTTCATTTGATATCTCGTCCGATAGAAGCGCCAATCTGGTCAAATTTTGAATTATAATTTACCGTCTACAAGCGGACAGTTTTAAAGCTAAGCCCCAATATGAGATGGTCCTCCTTATCTCTATCTATCTATAAAACATTTCGAGAAGCAGCAGACATTTTTAATTTCCGACATCCAGATAAAAATATTCACAATAAAACTGTTAGAAAAATATTTAATAAATTCAACACTTATGGAGATGTACATAATAAATTTAGCAAAAAACGTCAACCTCTCTGCAACTGAGCATCCTAAATATCCTTTGCGAAAAAGGGCATCTTCATTGCCAATGGATATAAAAAAGTACAGTTTCAAAGATTCTAAGTAAATAGAAATATTACCCTTACAAACCTCAAAAAATTTAAGATACATCAAGACCAGGAGATACTGATAGACGATTTGAATTCTGTTGCGACATACAGGGAATCTTGGTAGATAACCCATTTATGTCAAGGTGTATTATTTTTACGGATGAAGCAACATTCTCATCAAACGGGACAGCTTGTAGCCAAAACTGTCGTTGGTGGATTAAGTTGAAATCTCGGGACCAATATTCGTTCAAAACAAACGTGTGGTGCGGAATGTATAAAAATCAAATAATCGGACCTTTTTTTATCCGAGAAACCTTGAATGCTGATCGTTATTTGTGCTTTTTAAACAATAAAATAAATGATTTTCTTGACACCTTCCCTTACTTGAACGTCAGCAAATATGGTTCCAGCAGGAGGGTGCCCCATGTCACAGCATATTAGATGTACGACGATACAATGAAAATATTTTCAATGGAAGGGTTTTCCATCGTTTTTCGGAAATTCCTTGGCCTCCGCAGTCTCCAGATTTAAACCCACTCGATTTTTTCTTGTGGGGGTTACTTAAAGCAAAAAGTTTACCTTCAAAAGCCATTTTAAGATGCTGACCATTTAGAGAGAATAATTGCGGAAGCGGTTCGTAAAATAACTCCCCATAAGGTTAGGAATGTCTTAATATAATTTTGTAATAGAACTGTTACATGTATAAACAGAAATGGATGATATGTGGAGGCATTAGTAAATTGAAGTTAGTGATTATTCATTAGTATTTATTGTAACAAAGTAAATTATGCATACAAACTTCATTTAACTGTATCGTTAGAATGTTACAAACTAATGATTAAGCAACTTGAAGGTTAACAGTGTGCGATAAAAATTAATAGATAATTATTTTTAAAAGTTTATTTAGAATTGTTTAATCAAATTTATAATTGATAAACGCAATGCGTTAATGTGCAAACTTAAATTTCCAACGTAATCGCAGAGAAAATGTAGAAATAAGATTGATTATTTGAAAGCTATTTTTAATTCTAAACATCTTTTCTTTATAACAATTTTCGATTTTGTCAAAAAGAAAGGTATTTTTTGACAAACCTCGTATACGACTGAAAAAATTTAACATCTGATGTTTGAATTTTAGGTTTTGGACCATGCAAAACTTTTTATAAAGAATAACTTTTTTTCGTAAAATTAATAATAAAAAAGTTTCCCATATGCTGCCAACTTACGTGGACAAACTGTATATGCAGACAAGCCATCTGCAGATCCACTATCTATATAAAATTACTTGTGAACAAAAGTGGAAACCCCAAAATCTAATTCACAATAGAAATAGAAAACAATAAATTTTTTAGATATGACACTCCTTAAAACTAAGGATAATAAATATGAAACTAAATTTTTTAGAAAAGAAACATGGAATGGACGAAAGCTAAATTATAATTCACACCATCCAAAAACACTCATCTGAATATCTTTCTGAAGTAATTGAAAAACTCAAAACTACTCTTTGGAAATTACCAGTCGCATATGTCGTTTTTTAAAAATCCCATCTGTGATAATATATAAAAACTATATATAATATTGATGGACCAAAAAAATTACAGAAAATATTGTACAATCCAATGCTCTGGTTTGATATCAATCCACAACAATAAAAAATTATATATATATTTCAATAATAAATTCTAATTTTTAATTGAAAAATAAAAAATATTGTAGCTTGTTTGATGTAAGTACCTCGTCTTTATTAATCCGCAAAGAATAATTAATTGAAAAGAAATTTTTTATTTCGGAATAGAGTAGTATTCAGAATGTTATTAAAGAAATCGTTGAAGTAGATATATCATTACTGGTCGATATTAACTAAAAATAAAATACATTTAAAACTAAATTGTAAATTGGCTACACTTTTAAGTAACATCATGTCAGCAGTTATTAAAGCAGCGGTAAAACATAAAGGAATTAAGAAGTCCACTGTGGATACAGTTGATTTTATAAAAATAAATGGATAAATTAAATGATGCCTCAAATAGCCAACAGCTATACTTCATTCTTTGGAAGCTATTCAAAAGAGTTGGAAACTTTTGTGACGTTAACAAGGCCGCACGCCAACTAAATTGTCAAATGATTGTGTTAGAAAAATATTTTTTTTTGTTTGTTTTTGAGAAAGTTGGAAAATTCTATGTGGAGATTTTTAGATTTTTAGATTGAGGAGGACGGTCAGTTTATAATAAGTTTTAACAAATATAATACAATAGAAGTTATAGTCTATTTCAAAAAGGTATAGAGCAATAAAATGGGGAATTCCGTCCAGTTCGGCTCAATTTCGGTGTCGGCCATAGGTGTAGGTCTTGAAATATTGTGTAGGGATTATTTAGGTAGTATAATATACGTTTTGCGTTTAACAGGTACCGTTTAACCTTCTTTTAGTGCCTCTGACTAATTCCAAAGTCCTTAATTCCACTCACTCGCAATTCTAAAATGAATCACTAATTGTCGAATTAAGGAAACATTTATCTTTTTAGTTCGTGCAAAATGGGTAGTATAAGATAGCAAATAGTGTTCTTATTATAATTTAGTTTTATTATATTATTATATTATAAGTTAGTTTTGGAGTTTACACCTTAAGAATCGATTTGCATATATAAGGGACCCGGTATGAGAAAAATGTGAGGAGTAAAATCTATCGATGAATGACCTCGTTACGTTTTTGGTGCGCACCCTATGATGCGCAACTTTCTAATTTGTCAGTGTCAACATACTTATATTGCTGTCATTGTGAAGTTTTAATTTTTATCATTGTGAATTGAAAGTATTTTCAAATAACTATGGCAGAAAGAGGTGTAGATGATATTGCCGGAACATCTAACAAACACGTGGCTGCAAAGTACGTTATAATTCAACTATCGATGTAGTTCATATAAATATATATTTGAAAACAACACATAAAATTAGATAAGCAACACAATATGAATTATCGAGCGCATCCACATAAAATACAAAATTTTTAACCTAACCAAAAATTAATTTTTTTGTCGATGTCTATAAATTCTTCCACGTTATTATGATTTATTTTATAAATAATGTTTAAATATTAACAACTGTAGTCAATAATTCGATAATATTATCAGAAAAATCGACAATATTTTTTCATTATAATGTTTTTATATAATTTTCTTTCGAAAAGTTATTTTTTAGCTTATTTAAATAATTTTCATGTACTATTTACTATTGTATGTAAAAAATTTAGTGACATAATTATCTTTTTATAACCATTTTTGTTAATTATTAAGATAATATTATATTTTAAATAAAAAATTAATTATAATAATTAAAAAAAAAATGTTTATAAAAACCTTTTTTATCAACTTTCTTAAAGTCGGATAAAATTTTTATAATTATGCATTTATAAATTTTCTAATTTTTTTTATATTTTTTGACTAGTAAAAAATCTAAACCTCCAAAAACTCCAGCCGAGAGACAGCGAGCTTACAGATTAAAAAAAAATTAATGAAGGAAGCCCAAAATATTCTGGCAATCAACCAATCTTTTTTAAGTTAAATAAACTCTTTTTGCGTCTGGTCAGACTGTCGAACTTAAGGAGTAAACTCCAGTCGTGCGTCGGAGCTGACACACACACACAATTTTTTTTGTAGAAAGTGATCCAGTTTCTTTGTGATTAATAATTGTAAAAGCCAAATTATAGGTACTTACCTCTTTATTTCTAATACTACTTTTAACGATACTAGAGTGTATTTTCCATGAGCTGTTTTAAATGTGCATTTTCAGATATTTTAACAAAACCATTAAATAATGTCAAATTTGTAACGCATAAGAATTAGGTCAGATTTATAAGTTGTATTATGAAAATATCTTTTATAATTATTTTTTTATAAATATCAAGACAAGGTGTTGAGAAAGGTATTATTTTATAAAAAAAAATATGTACCTATTTTATCAGTAGCCTTTTATTAGTTTAGTATAAGAAGAATAATTTTTTGTGACCTTAGCGAGTCGAGAGAAAAAATATGTTCTAAAAAACTGCGTGTATTCTGCTTAAAATTAAGCAAATATAAAAATAGAACCATAAAATAAAGTAACATAAAAATTAAGACTTCATAGTACACTCAATGCTGTCTGGGTTAAAATTTGATCCAATTTCTCTAGAACGTCATTTTTTCTGAAAAAATGCAATTTCTTCACAGTTTTTCCTTTTTTTGACTTAGTCCTAGCTACTTTTTTTCCAATGACACACCCTGTAATTACCCTAATCATTTATTTATGACAATGTGTCATAGATTCTATATATCACTTCACAATTGATAGGTGGCTGTAATATTGGAAGTAAATATCAAATTTGTTTTAGATAATTTTTTTGTTGATTAGATAAGATTATTCAAGGAAAATCATCGATCTGATCAGTTAAATAACACTTGAGAGTTGATAGTGCTTCCACAGACACACATATATGAAAATTATTTATTAAAATGCATTTCACAGTTAGATACGTGTTTCCATCAATATTATTGTTTTCTTTTACTGGAGTTGTGTTAACACAAAAAATATATCAGAGTAAGTATATTTTTACTCTCTTATATCATAAAACTTTTTAACATTGCGTTGCAATGTACGTATAGGTTCCGATAATAAACTTTCATAATGAAACAACATAAAAATCCAATTTTGGTTTGTTAAATTGACGAAAATGTCTAATAGTAATACTAATAAGTATAATACTAAACGAAACAGTAAAGCAGTGTCGCGGAAAAATAAATTTAAGGTTAGGGACCGTACTTATAGATCTTTTCTGCGCAATCTCCGGCTATGCACGGTTCGTGTAACACTTGCTGTTAACCAAGTACAGAAAAGACCGTCCCGGAACTATATAAGCACAACGTACATGATTTTGGCAAACGGCCCGTATCTACGCTTTCTGATTGGTTGCGGCCAGGTAGCAGTACGTTTTGCAAGTGAGTTTAAAATGCATGTGTACGCTAGATAACAGTACATATTGTACGTTATGCTAGTAAATTAAAAGATTTAAAGATTTATTACCATAATGCAATACAAAAACTACGAAAAGTAAGCACATTAACACACACTAAAAGGCATATAAAGTAGGACCTAGAAGACTAAGTATAATTTATTAGTTGCTAGTGTCCACTGCCATGCGATTTTGCATTTGCTATGTTATTTTCCACATTTACTTATAAATTCCGCTTTCTCTTTAATATTCTTGTTTTTTTTTTCGAAACGGCTGGTCTTCCACTAGGCATTCTCTTACTGCCTCTTGTAATACCAGGTCTTCTTCTGGCAATGGTTGTTGGTTGTACACGAATTGCTGTACGACAACGCCTTAAAGGGATACTGGATCCTGCCGTGCATAAAAAACTGTCCCATGTATTTCTGGTGGTGACCTTCTGGAGTCGAGCGAAACTTTTTTGTATAGAAGCTTCACTATTGCCGCATCTTGTGTGGCAATCCTGCATAACTTTTAATAGTGCTTCAAATGATGATGACTCATTGTTATTGTATGGCATTTGACTTACGGATATAGAGCAATTTTCATTATTCTTACTATTTTCATTATGTAGTTTGTGCACTGCTGTGTAACAAATAACAACATAGTTCTACGTGAGTTTGTTGTTCACACGAATAATTTTTTGACACCGAAGTTGATGACTGCATTTGTTGCGAGCTAACAAGAGGTCTGTAAAATTCACGCCCTTTAACCTTTGCACCCAGCGCCAAGCATGCGATTTGGTAATAATATGAATAAACTCCTGCTTGATGTTTACATGTTTTACCCAGCCGACCAACAAAACAAGTGTGCAGCAACCAATTTCAATACTCACATCGTATAGCAACTTGATAATTTTTTTCACTTGGAACTTTGTATGTGAACTCATCTATTTTTTGTACGCTATCCTTTTTTAGATAGCTTGCTTTCTTCAGTTGTGGTTTTAAAAGATGGTTTCCTTCACTGTACCGTATATTAGCAAAATTTCTTAGACGTCGAATGTAATATTGTTCCATAGTCGTACAAGTCCACTAGAGCAACTACGTTGTAAGCTTTACATCGAGAAAGTACTATGTCTTTATATAGGCGTACATATACTTCCGAATAGTTATTCGTTTGATGACCGTGAGTGTAGCCATCACGATAAGCTAAACACAAGTCTTCGCGTCGAGTCCAATAGTTTTCTGGAGATGAAGCTGTTAATATATTTCTAAATGATTAATACAACTGTTGCCTATTTTCATTTGGTATGTTATGTTTTTTTTTTCAATCAGCCAGTGATTGTGGAAAACCTGTAGTGAGGGCTGGTCACTCTGCTTCGCTATCAACTGTCATAAAACACCCAGGAAACCCTTTTCCCCTAAAAGTCGAATAGCCAACTGCTTCTATTACCATTTTAAAGCCTGCTATGTAGTCGCGTTTTGATTGTTTATAATTACCGCTAGTGGTACAGCACCTGCAGAGCATACTGTTGACATAAAAGTTATAGAATGATTTTCGGCGTGACAGGACGCCGTGCTATCTACAAATACTATATCCCCAGCACAGTGTTGGTGTAAATTAACACCGCGCCATTTGTCGTACCAATACCGTACTGTACGATATTTTGGGTTTATGGAACCATTGGCCAGATTTCCTTTATCCGCTTCTAATTCAAGTTTGTTTAAATGGTAATTAATAGATTCGGTTATACACATGCCATTATCAAAGTACGCGTACGTTTCAAACAATTGTCTGGTTTCTGATGAAGCTGGCAATGCGGACAAAGCATCTGCATTGTCTATGTTGTGGGTATGTTTATTATTTATAGTATGTAGTACTAGTAGTAGTGGTACTACCAGCACTTGATAAAAAGGAAGAATTTTACAATGAAATCAATGCCAAACTATGGAAGTGACTTGAATATTCGTTGGGTCATTCTGTGGTCCCTTTGCATACCTAATGAGATTTTACTACTCTATACCTTTCTGAAAATAAACTATAATTTTAATACTCAATCAAAATAATCGTAAAATTTGAAAACGCAAATCGCGAAGCTAAACTATGATGTATAAATTATTTTTCTTTTACTGGAATTTCAAAGTTGAAAAACTACGTGAAGGGATGATTTCCGCGCACTACATATAAATATCAAATATTGACCACAATTTTCTCTATAACATACTAAAATTTAAACGAAATGGGAAGGGTATAACTCAATCTAGATAATTACCAAATTAAATATAAATATTAAGAGACAGACGGGCAAAGAAACTGTTTATAGAAATGAAAAAACTTGTTTTTCAAGATAATAAATAATTTTCAATTTTTCCTACTGAAAATACGACCACACACACAATGCACACTGGGGCAGAAAGGTCCTATACCTGGCAATAAATCAGGAGCCCTGTAAATATATGCCAAAGTTGATTATTATTAATAGGATGTGTTATTACTACAAATAAAACACATAGTTAACATTTTGAGTTTTTTTGGAGTTTACTCCTTAAGAATCGATTTGCATAATATCGATGAATGAGTTCGTTACGTTTTTGGTGCGCACCCTATGATGCGCAACTTTCTAATTTGTCAGTGTCGACATACTTATATTGCTGTCATTGTGAAGTTTTATTATCATTGTGTTCCGCTAAAGTCAACTGAAAGTATTTTCAAATAACTATGGCAGAAAGAGGTGTAAATGATATTGCCGGAACATCTAACAAACACGTGGTTGCAAGGTACGTTATAATTCATGTATTATATGTATGTGCATGTGCAATTTGTATTTATTAAATATATTTATATTTATTTGAAAACAACACATAAAATTAGATAATCAACCCAGTATGAATTATCGAGATTATTGACTATTGTAAAAAGTTTAATGTAAAATATTTCGTCGATTAATTATAATAAATGTATATGAAATGAATAAATATATATTTATATATGTATATTATTTTCATTAATTAACAAATTTACCCTTTTTTAAGTTAATTAAACTCTTTTTACGTCTGGTTAGACTATCGAACTTAAGGAGTAAACTCCAATCGTGCGTCGGAGCTGACACACACAATTTTTTATTTTTTAATTCAAAAAGACATTATTGTAAGATATAAATATTTTCTTCTAGTTATTTATTTACGTGATTACATATCCATACAAAAAAGATACAGCTATTACATTTCATTATCTTCAGAATCAAAAGGGCTATTCTTGTCATCGCTTTCGCTACCATTGTTGGCGTCATTAATGTTGTCAAAACCACAGTGTTGCAGAAGTCCCGGTTGCATTTTTTCGATCCCTATGTGGTTACAGCTACACAGGACTTGTTGAATTATAGTTGACGTTGCGTTTCTTATTAGGCCAGCACACATGCCATGCGTTCATGCTGCGCGGGCTGGCTGAAATCCATTTAATTATTTTCGTCATTTTTTAAGGTTAAGTGATAATTATTCTAACTCCAATGTCCAGTCGTCTCAGGAGCATACAAAAATATTAGGGGAAAATTTTATAAATGAAAATATCATCGCCGAATAAAGTGAAGAACTGAAGATATTAGAAGAAAACTTAAAAAAATTGCACCAATTTGCACAAGCCCATCCATCCAAACATATGTTTGAAAACATAAAAGAACTAGATGCTAAAATTAATAATATTGAACGTGAACAGGGATTTTATGATATTTGTTCCGCTGTAGCAAGAAAAAAAGAAGAACGCCGAATCAAAGTACAACCAAATTCGATTGCACGTCGTGCAGGCTCTAGAACAATACAAGCAGACAAATCATCCAATGCCGAAAAATTACGTAGAAAAGTAACAAAGAAGAAAAGGTCTATCATCTCTTAACTTTGTAAGGCGTTTTATTAATTAAGTACTACAAACCAACCCAATGTTAAAAGTCATGCAGTTTTCATAATATCTAAATTGTACGAACTGTAATCACCCCCTGGTGTAAAAAATAAGCATAATAAACGCAGTTATTTCATTTTTGTGCGCTGACCTAAAAGAAAACGCAACGTCTGTTATAATTTAACAAGTCCTATACGATTAGCGTTCCGTCCAGCGGTAACCACATAGGGATCGGAAAAATGCGTCCCTTGCTTCTTTAAGACCGCACTCAATTTTTTTCTTTTGAAATTTTCTTTTACTGATTATTACGTGGTCGGAACCCAGTAAAAATGAATTAAACACAACTACACTTTCTAGAAAAATGCTCCCGATATTTTTTTAAATTTTTGTTTCTAGTTCTTGAGCTTCTTCTGTTAATTGGCCTAGATATAGACAGCAAAGCAAAGGGCAATATTTCAGGGCCATGTATAAAATATTTACGTAAAGTAGGAGGCATATTATACCAGGGATATTTATCAACAAAGTATCGAGCGGTTTCGTGTGTGAAATCTCTGTATTTTTCTGCATCAATTTCATGCCTACTTGACACTACTATCATTACAATATGCATATTTTTAATTAAATTAATGTCAATGTGAGTCATTTCAGCTGAAAGTTCTGCTTCCTTAAAAAACCAAATCCGGGTTTAGGTTTGTTCTATGAAGTTCAATTAAATATTTCTGAAACAATAATTGCCGCCGTATAAACAAAGGTAGTTCGATAAATTCTGCCAATCATACAATCACTGGTGCTGATTTCATTGCACCGAGACAAATTCAAAGGCATTTATATTGCATACGATCTATTTTATATAAATTTGTATTGCTACTCGATCCATATAAACAACATCCATAGTCTATAACCGATCTAACATAAGCCCAATAAAACATAATATATATTTATATTTCTATTGGCCGAAGCCGTATGTACACAATTTCTTCGAAATATTCCTGCTAGAAATGCTGCGATAAGCAGTGGCGTGGCTAGGTGAGATTTATTTAATTTATAAATTTCTTCAAATAAATAGAACTACGGCGTTCTTTACACCGAGGGCGAATGAAGACAATGAAATTGCACAGAGTCGTGAGAATAAAGACAGATATGAATTTAATAATAATGATTTGACTGTTTAAAAGAGGAAAATATTCAGCAATCTGATAATAGAATCAGAATTGCTGAATTAACTAGAGTAAACAAATTTTCCATTTATCGAGTAGGCACGAAAAGGGTTGCTGTGGTCTATTCACAGAATTGAAAAATATCTAAAGAAAACCTGAAATCAGTTGGAAAATTTACTCAAAATTTTATACGACATTAGAAGTAATACAGCAAAAGGTAGCAGATTATCCAGAATACAATATATTCTAGTTTAGAAACATTGCGTCATGTTTTGTCAGCCTGTGGTTTTAAACACAAAAAACTGAATAAACGGATGGCAATAACTGTATCGCCAAAGATCGTTCGATGGAAGTAAAGACGGTTTCCTGTCTAATGCTATATTAATATCTGTTAAAAAATTAAAAACTGTGCAGCTGATTATTATTAAGATACGCAAAGTGATTTAATGAACAGCTTTTACCTAACATTCCACCACAATCAGTATTCGTTATGGACAACTCATCCCACCACTTGCAGTAACTCCTTAAGGTGCCAAATAGTAGTAGTGACAAAGCTCAAATGTTAGCAATTATGTCTGAAAAATATATTTCTATTCCTGTCAGCAATCGTATAAAAGGCCCCACAATTCCATATTGATCAGCTGGCCATATTAGACCCATGTACCTTATTTAAATCATCAAACAAAACACACAGAGCATAATTATTATGAGTTATAATAAATGGTTTCATCAGTATTTTACAGTACAAATGATCATTTATTATTATTTTTTTTTAATATTCGGTAATGCTATAGAAAATAAAAATCTGATTGAATAAAGAAAGCTAATTTTTAGAACGCACGTTACTTTCATATTTTCTCCATTTCACCTGAGGGTGCAAATTAGTTGATAATTTATAGGCTGTACAAATGGAAAAGGGAATCATGTGTGATTTTCTACCGCACATGTGCAGAAGGTACGACCATTGGACCATTTTTTTACAAAGATGCAACTAGAAATTTTGACTTATTTAGATGATACAAATTAAAATACAAGCTGTCTACTCTTTGATTTAATTAAAAGCATCCACTTTTCTGCCAAAAGCGTACGTTTTGCGAGTGTACAATATTATTTAATAAAATTTTTCTGATAGTACAAATAAAAACAAAAATAATCATGTGCATTTTATTATTCTGCCAAAGTCTTTCCGATCACTATTACCCTGGATTATATAGAATGTCTATCAACTGATCTTAACCTAGAACAATATTTTGATCAGTTTCCGAAGTTTGCATTTATTTTTTGGTGGAAATTTTTAAATTATAAACATGATCTACAAAACTTTTAATTTTTATTACTTTTTTACGTTAATTATTCCATATTTATTCAGTTGTATAATATATTGTAGATGTTTAATAATTCTTATTGTACAGTTATCAATAATTTATGCTTCCACACGTATTTAACGCTAAAGTTTAATAAGCTATTTTTATGTTGAAATGACGAAAAGTACTAAACCTGTAAGCCTCAATAACCTATCAATTACACTACTCATGAGAACTGATCATAGACAGCTATGTAAAGGTATAAGGGGAATTAATAATGATATCGAAAAAACATAAACAAATGAAACAACCCATTAGCTGATAGCATTTACTCATTGGTTTACCAGGAGAAAAAAGATCTTATCGTATGACTACTACCCAATAAAGGTTTCCAAAAAGTCCTCTCTACTGATATACTAGGCCAGAAAGGATCTTATCACCATATACGGCTAAGAATCGATCATTGCGTTCATTAGTTTTAGAACGTCTGTGAACGTGATCCGGATTATTTTGCGAACATTCAGATCATGATCTAGTTGACTAATCGGGTTTGGGGGGTACATATCATGTGTCTTATCTTTATTCCAGATAAGTGTAATAGTGTTATTTTATCTATTTTTGTGTTGAAATAGAGATATTACCGAAGTTTTATTTAAAATGAAAATTTTTATATTTTCTGTCTTATTTGTTAGTGTTTCTTCCTATATTCATGAAGGTAAATAATATTATTGTTTTTTTAGTTTCATTAAAAATATAATTTGTTTTTGAAGAGGATAGACTGATATCATGCAAACAATGTATGATACTTATCTAGGAATTGAAAAGAAAATTAAATAACAATGTCAAAGAATTACACAAATTTTATCTGTGAACTCTGAGCATGTATCCAACAACATTGCCTTATTTTGTGGTTCATGTAATCTATAATTAGGTTAAGGGACATAATGTCTTTATTGGATTTCGGGAGTGCTACGTACTCATATCTTTCTGTTTGTTATTACAAGAAACTTTTTTGTTAAAAAATATTTCATGTGGATTCACATAAATCAAATAACAATAACATAAACATATTATGTTCAATTTGAATTTATTTTAATGTCTTCATTTTAGAAACATTTTTCCTATCCTTTGTATCCATTCTTGAAAGTTATTAATACATCTATGTAATAAAAAATTTAAAAGGAATAACTCAAGTTTTCTGGTAAAGTGCATTATTGGTCCAAGTGTATAGAATCTTTTGCAGGTGTTGAATTATCTGAGGATACTTCTTTCTGCTGTTTTATTAGCTGATTTCTCTTTTACATTAGGGTGATAATAGAGTCACTATTTATGTACTACCCAGGAAGGTGAAATATTTCATTGGATTCTTAAATTTGACATTTTTGGGATGTTTTAACTTGTATGAATTATTGGTGTGTAACAGTAAGTTGAACTTTTCATCGTTAACAAAGAATTGATTAAAATATGAAGTGTGATTTACCTAAAGCTACATTATATGTATAGCATTGTCACTGGTAATGCATGCATCAATTTGAGTTTAAGAACTAGGCAATCCGTAGTAAGGTGCTCAGTCTGAAGAAAAACTAATAATATCACTCCAATCAGACACATAGAAGGGCCAGAGATATTGTTTTCTTTTTATGTGAGCTGAATGATATTGCTGAAATTATTAAGTATGTGTGTGACAGCTTTAAAATTTCAAAATTTAATGGAATTTTTCATATCTTATTCTCTATAATTATTGAGCTATTATATTGATAATTTTTGTTTCAGATAAGTTATGTACTGATAATTTTATTAGAGATGCTTGTACTGAAATCCAAAGAAATAGAATTTATGAATGCTTAGAAGTTTATTCCAAGTAAGTATATTTTTGAATACCTATGTAAAGTATTTATGATTTTCACTTGACTTATTTTCCATATTGTTCACAATTTTTATATGGATAACTCAAAAGGATTTTTTTTGTATTGCAATGATTACAAATCGAAAAATAAACATAGGAGAATATTGAGATGGAGTGGACAGAGATTGAGAAAACAATGAAGGATATGAATCTGCCAGAACGAGGAGATTTGAGAAGGATTGAGGGAGCAAATATACAATTTGATCAGAAACATATGGAAACAGGAATAGATGCCTAACCGATCGGATAAGGCAATTATTTACCCAGTACATAAGTTGGAGGGTGTGACAGACTGCGTGAATTATAGGGGTATCACTTTGTTGGACGTCATAAACAAAATCCTAGCTAGAATAATAAGAAATAGATTAGGCTATTACTTGGCTGAACAAGTGGGTGAGTACCAGGGAGGTTTCAAACGGAGGAAGTCAACTGGTGATCAAACTTTAATAGCTATGTCCAAGGATTAAACCTGAAGCCATTCTTTGGGGTTTTTAAAGCAAGAGTGTGATTCAATTAGTAAAAAATATTTGTTCCAGGCACTAGCAACACTCAATACCAAAGGAAATGACATTGAATAACACCGATAATGGAGTAGATGTCGAAGGAAAATTATAAAACAAAAAAAGCTTCAAAGCAAGGAGACCCAGTATCAACAGTGCTCTACAACCATTTACTAGAAATGTCTTACATAAAAAAAACCAAATTAAGCAAAACATAATTTCTACAAAAATGCGTTTTTGGTTTTTTCCCCATAACTCCCTTACTTTTGAAGCAATCAAGTCCCTCAAAAAAACAGTTTGTAGTTTTTTTGGAGAGCTACAAGCTCATCTAAATAATTTTTTTCAGATCTTATTTTTAAAAAAGTTGATGCTAAAAAGTCTCAAAAAAGGTAGGTGAACGCACGCAAATTTTAAATGGCCATATCTTACTCAATTTTTATCATACAAAAAAAAAATGCCGGAATTTTCTCAGAAAATAAAAAAGCAAACAATCTCCTACTCTACAAAATTTTGCTTATCATTAATAGTTTTCGAGTTATTTTCAAGAAAACTTTATAGAACAAAAGTTGCTTAGAACTGGTCAATTTATCGATTTCTGCACTTATTTTTAATGAAAAACGTTCCACCCTCGAGAAAATGTGGCGTTCACTCCGAGGAAAAAAGTAACCCTCGGCACAGGGTAGATTTTGAAATAGAGGGTATGTAGAACCTAATGCTAAATTTTTATAAAAATCGGCACTTTATGAGATAAATACACGGGAAAATGGTCATTGATTCAACTACCATGGTATTTCCATAATTTCAATTTCGACATAATTAACTTTTTCTTTTTCAGAGTTGAATGTTTACTAAATATTGACCAGGGTAAACATCAGTTTGCTATTATTGATCCAGAACAGGCACTTCTAGCAAATACTCTCATATCTGATAATGTTGTAGTCCTTGCTGAAGTTGTTTCGAGTAAGTATACTTCTAAATCACACATGTTCGGAGAATCAATCGACGAGTCAACAAATATGATTTTTATTTATAAATGATTAATTCTCGGAATTTTTTCTTTAGGGGCAGTTATTTTTTTGCCAATTAATAAGATTTGCCATAGTTTGAAAAAGTATAGAACTTAAGAGGGATTTTGAGAAAATTGACCCCGAATAACTACAATGAATCCGTCTATCTATGATAACAATCTATGACAACCATAATTAAGTTGGTGTAGAAGAAAAAAAAGAAATATGTTTATTATGGCCTACATATTTTGAATTCGTATTCCTTGTCATGTCATTACTTGTGCTTGGTTCTATATTACAAAATAAAGTTTGTTCATCACTTAATAAGTTACTGCTAGTAGTTTGGTATTCATTATTCGTCAGTTGCGTAAGGATCTGATCAATCTAATTGTGAATATAGACACAAAGTAAGAAACTGAATAGTCGAAATATTTTAAAAAATTGCCAAATGTTGCCTGTTCTTTTCAGTATTACGATAAACATAATTGATAAAAAAATTATTGTCAAACATGTACAAAACATGTTAAGTATTTATTTGTTATTACAAATTAATGTCTCTAGATTCATAGTTACTTTTGTCATCGTATCCAGTTCCGCTACAAAAAAAGTGTTTTCTAAAGAATCTAATAATTGCCAAACACAATCAATTGATGAGATATATACATTCATATTTGAAACGATGTTGGTTTTAGCTTTGATTACCTGTAATAAAAGAAAAAAAAATTGTTACTATTTAAATAATTATTTCCATTTAAAGTTCTTTCCGTCACTTTCAAATCTTTATCAACACTTTCTCATTGTTTTCTTAAAATTAATTTTAAACAAATGATTAATATTTCATATCAAATTTAATAATTTTAACATTCGCGAGCTAGTGCATACTATGAAAACCCGATAGCGTCTATACTTCTTGATATAGAAATAAACATCTTCAAATGATGATTTGAATGATTTTTTATTCCGTTTACAACAAAAAATCACCGAAAAACATAAGAGATGATTAACTCGTGTCACTAGTGTTGAATCATTGTTACAAATAAATGCAATAAAACCGGAGGGTGCCGGATTATTGGAATGTGGATTATAGCGAAAAAGTCGTAAATAATGAATAAAATAAAGCATCTCGTAGAGAGAATAAATTAACATATACATATATAAGTAATTACATAATTTTAAAATAATCCTTAATTGAGGTCAGCTTTTGTGCAACTTGTAGTTTTTGCTTAAAAACCTTTTCTCGCATATTGCAAAGAATTATAATATCATTGGCAGATATGTCGTTTTCTTCTGCCCACGTTATGCAGGTATTGAAACAAATCAAACAATTATCTGGTTTAACTCTTACTAGTGTAGTAGTTGATGGCTCCAATATTTCTACAAAGCTTTCTTCTTCTTGTACTGCTTCAGATACATTTTCTTCATCTGCCATCATTTGCTCTGCTTCTTCGATTCCTTCAAACCTAGAATTTAAATTTTCTTCACTCCTCTCAAATCCTTTTTCTGATAGATTTTGCAACCGATCGGCAATAGGCAGATTATCGTAAGGATACCATTTATCTGTTTCTTCTGTTCCTGATAAATTATTCAATGTAGGCCATAACTTTTTCAATGAAGATTGGATTTAGTTAGACAAGACAGATTTCCAAGCATGAGCAAGAGAGAATAAAATATCCTTCAAATTCAATCCTTTAAAGCTCTGCGTTATATCACTATCTTGAGATATAATATGAATCAGTAATTTATTTTTATACAAAGACTTTACTTTTTGAATAACCTTTTGATCCATAGGCTGAAGTAAAGGTGTGCAGTTTGGTGATAGGTAGATGGTTTGGATATTCCCATCACTTAATTTAAGTTCATTTGGATGGCCCGGAGCATTGTCAAGTACGAGTAAAGCTTTTATGGATCTTTTCACTAACTTCTTGATTTCTGGGACAAAGTCTTTATAAAACCATTCGCTGAATACTTCTCTCGTGACCCAACTTCTAATTTGATTCTTGTAGCAGACTGGCAGACAAATGTTCTTGAAAGCTCTGGAATTTTTTGCTTCACCAATCAATAATAAATTATTGGACAACAATCTCCAGACCACTCTCGTCTGAGTTATAGATTTGGTCAGAAAGAAGACCCAGTTCATCTACTTTGTTTTTAAAATGTTGGTTTAATGGCTGTACTGCAGAATCGTCGCTTGATATGGTTAATAGACCAAATCGCTTTTTAAATGTATCCAGCTAACCATCGCTGGCACGAAAATCATCTTTGTGGGTAATTTTTTTTATAAAATTCGATTGCTTTGGCTTTCAGAATTTCTTCAGATATAGGAGTGTGTTTAGAACGCCGTTGTATGAAGCATATGTAGAGAGCGTTTTCTATCTTTGGCAAACCGCCAACTTTTAGAGTTTTACGCTTTCCTTGCCCCGATTCCATTGTCTTGACGTGGTCTACTATCTTTTGCCTTCTCTTCTTAAGGTCGTGTATAGTAGCACGCCCAACACCATATTCTTTAAAATCTCCATTTTATTATTCAAATCTAGTGTCCTGTGTTTGCGTTTATTTAACATGACTAATGTTTTTCCAAGTTTCAAGTAGGACTACAATTAAGTGCATCTGTCTAAATAACGACGATTAATGCCGTCCAATTTATAATGATTCGATTTGCTTTTTAACGAATACTTTCTCGCATAAGATATAAATATTTTTAAAAGTATTTATAAAAATAATAAATTTATAAAATGAGGTATCTATGCCTATGGTAGATAGATCAAACAAAATGGGGAATTCTCCTATAACCAAAGTCATATTAAATTATTACAAATAATGGAAGTTCAACGAATTTTAGACGACACAAGCTGGTACTTTTTTTAAAAAGAAATTTCTACCCTGTTAAATTTGATAAAAAAGATTGGACATTTAATTTTTAAAGCGTTTTGTTTCTAGTTCAATATTTGGCAACCTCGCATAGGTGTGATACTTGTTCTCAATTCTAATTGGTTGAATAACGTAGGTAGACGTGATTATATCTGTAATCTGATTGGTCATTTGATTATTTACTTTGTCTTTCCTTTTCTGTTACTTTTAAAACGACAAAGAAAGCAAGCAAGCCCTGTATTTTAATAAACATATATAAATATAACTTCAAATTTTTGTTTAGATATTTGTTGATGAATTTTGTAGTTATCAAAGTGAAAGATTGAAAATAGTTGTGTAATAGTGTGAAAATAGCTAAGGTTGAAACTGATTTTATTAAAGCTGATTGAAGCAATTTACCCCGTGTTACTTCAGAAATGATAGCAAATTATTTTGTTGAAAATGCAAACTATCTAAGTGTGGAATCACATGGAAAAAAACACATGAGGTAAGAAATAATTTTTAATATAGCATATTTAAATATTTAATAAACTTAGTATTTTTAGTTTATTTGCAAATAAATACCTTTTTCATATACTGAATGTGTTTTTAATTTGATTTTAGATCAGCAAGACAATCATATGGAGATTCTGCCATTGGATATGTGCAATTAAAAAGGAACAATAATATTTGTTTGATCAAAGCAAAAATAACGCCAGAAGATAAAGTACATTCAAAAGCTTATGATGTAAATGAGAATATTATAATCAATCTATGTGAATGTGAGGATTGTGCTGCTGCCAAAGGAGGCTGTAAACATGCGAAAGCGTTTTTATTTTGGTTGCATAGGAGAAGTGAGGAACCATCTCCTACAGAACAGTTATGTTATTGGAAGAAATCAGAATTATCGAAAGTAGGTTCCCATTGACTAGTATAAGTAATTTTGTCAAGGATGGAAAAATTATTGAAAAAAAAATACATGGATCAGATGCAGTTGCAAATGAAAATGTGTAAGAAGACTAAAGCAATTTTTGCAGTTGCAGATCCAGAATTTGAAACAAATAATAAAATTTATGTACATAATGTTACATATAATGAAATTTATTGTAACAAGTTAATTGAAAATAGTTTACTATTCTGGAAAAAATAGGTATTTCCAAAGTTAACTAGGATTTATAAATAAAATAGTTTCACAATCTCAATAATTAGCTTAGTGATTTATACTTTTATGGATATAAATTGTTCCATTTAAAGAATCTGTTTTTGCTCTCTTTTTTTACTCAAATTTTTAAAGTCTACATTTTGCTCCTCGTGTTCACTTAAATCACTGTTAAATTGTTCTTCACTAGATGTAGTTTGTAACCATGAAGAAGTACTAGAAGAAGTAGATGACAATGTCTCCAAGTACATTTCATCTCTAGTATTTTTAGATGTAGTTGAGATGCATGGATGTTCAGGTTCACTATTTTCCTCACTCTCAGATGATATTTCTTGTTTTTGTTGAAGTTGTGAAAAACTGAAATCTTTGCAACTATCTTGTAGAAATAAATGAGGTGTGATGCCAGTTTTAATACGTGGACTTCTCCCAGTTCTCATGTAAAAAGAAAAGTCTATAGAATCTTCTTTTAACTGAAATTATAGTATTTTCAATAAACACAATATTAAATATTACTTATTGTATTACTTACATTAAAATGATCTTCACAACAATATGATGTTTTTACTAATGTACGCCCAACATCATCAATCCAAGTTTTTCTCACTACTGGGTTTCTCGGAACAAATATAAACAATTTATGGGGTTTAATTTCCGATTAATTTAAACATGAAGGTACAAAACACAGCTTTTTCATATTGAAATATCGATTATTTATCCTGAAAATACAAACTGTATAAAAATCAACCTTACATTCTTTAATTTTTAAACTCACTCTCAATGAGGGAATGAAATAATATTATAATGTTTGTATCTAGTCATAAAATTTAAATAAGCCACTAATAAAATTCACAATAAACTCGCAAAAATCACAACTAAACTAACTTGTATAACCGTAACAACAACAACAACAACCGTAACAAAAAGTTAGGTTATTTACGGCATAGGACCACATGTATTCCATAAACAGCTGTTTCATTTCCTTCTCTGTCTTGTTTGTGTTTTTGGGATCTTCCGTTTCTGTTTCGGAGAAGGCATGCTAAAGCGCTGTTGCCAACATGTGCTGTAGCAACAAAACGCTTCAAAGTTTAAAAACCAACATTTCTAATAATTATTTTAGGTATTTAGAGAGTGAATTAAAAATTAATTTATTTTTAATCTATAGTTATTTGATGTGAACTTTCATTTAATACAAAAACCCAAATTGAGGAGAATTCCCCATTGTCGGCAAGGGTTTTTATTAGCTGCAATCGATATTGAAAGAACTATACTGTTGCGAGCTTGCAGTGAATCTTAACAGTTTTCTCTCTTGGAAGTTATTAATTTTGCCAATTACCTCATATGTGTTAATATTAAGTCGTAAAGAAATTTTTGCTTTTCGTGTATCTATCAAATTTTGATGGAAGGTGAAAATCTAACTATATATTGACATAAAACACGTTATTCATTGAATTATTTTATATATTTTTATACTGGAAAAGAAAAAGGATTATTTAGAGAATAATTTTTTTCTCATAACTTACAATTATAGTTTTTAAAAAATATGTGTTATTAAATTGTTGATGCTGTACTAAATTGCAACTTGAAAATATCATTCTAATACATATTGTTATATTCCAATTAAAAGTATTCATATAATATGAACAGATTAAACCTGGGATGTCCATTGAATGTATTTGTTGTTACTATTACAACTTATTATCTGGCCGGTCGGTAGTGAGAGCCATAAAAACGCGTGATCGGCTCATGGGATGCTAGTGGTGGTACCTTTTATAACGATTCGTATTGGCTTAAGCAATGTCTGAGAAAGTCAAGTTCACACAGCTGCACGTTACATTAATTCATTATTATTATATTCTAAAAATTTTATATTAATAATTATTTTAAGTTTTTGTTTTATTATGTTATTTGTTTACTTTGATAAAAAATAAACTACATTTCGAACATGCGCTTTTACAATAAGAATTATGTGACTGTATATACTTTAATTTTTATTATTCTTTAATATGTGGTATTATAGTTATGTTATACATTGACTATCCCCTATTTTAAAATAAATTTTATTGTTAAAAGTGGCTGTGATATTCATGGAACTAAATTTAAACTGTCTATTTACGTTATTCAATCTGAAGAACAATCATTTCTAAACGCGTCATTGCTTTAATACTTTTAGAATTTTGACAAAATGCATCTGAGGATACAAAACATTTGATTCGTATTTGAATAAAACATATAGCACGACATTTCTTTCTTAGATATTATTTTACAGTATTAGGTACCCTTACATTTTAATTTAATATACCATAAATTTGAAAAACCGTCTAGCTATTTAAGGTTAGGGAAAACAAAATTACGATTAAAATAATAATTATATATATTTATAGATACTTTTAAAAAAATCAAGGCAACGTGTGAAATATGTAGGTATAACATTTAGTAGTTAACTAAGTGAACGAAGATTTTAATGTATGAATGCTATGCAATTGATAAATAAAAGTATTATTTATATAATATGATATTAAAATAAAGTATTTAAAATTCAAATAAAAATGTTAGTTTGAAAAATGCATTTAAAATTCAATTCAAATTTGCCACTAAATACCTTTTAGTGTTGTGTATGGTGTGATTCAGGTTTACAGTTTCTCTCTCACGCACTATGCACGTGATTACTCTCTGTAATGAGCGGCCAGATTATAATAAACTCTGAAAGTGTGAAATATTTTTTTTATTTTTTAGAAAAATCTCCTTATCAAACAGTTGTGGTGGTTCGAAAATTTTATAATAACAGTTTTGAAAACTTGAGAGGAAAACGTCTATGTCATCCTGGTTTTAAACACGACGAACTTGTAACAAAATTTGTTTTAAACGAATTGGAAAATCGAATAATTGATGGAAATACTACATTTTGTAATGATTCTATTTCTATTTTGGAAAAAGAATTGGGTGTGCTGAGTAATTTTTTTGGTAAAAGTTGTCGTCCTGGTCCATGGACAGATGGTGATGATGAGTTGGATGCACGACTCAGTAAGTTTATGTTCATTATTATATATATATATATATATATATATATCCCCTTTTATAGCGTTATACGCCTTTGGGTTCCTAATCTCCAGGCCTGTCTATCTTGCCAGTCGTCGACTGCTAGGTTCCTTTCGGACATTGCTCTAGTGATTCCTTGTAGCCATGTTCTAGGTGGTCTTCCCCTCTTTCTTTTTTCTGTGGGGGTCCATTCTAATATTATTCTTGGTAGTCGTTCTCTTCCCATTCTCATAACGTGTCCGTACCAAATCAACTGTTTCTTTTCTATATCTTCTACTAAAGTTCTTTCTACTTTCAATTGTCTTCTTATTTCCTCGTTTCTTATATGTTCCGTTCTAGATATTCTTGCTGCTCTCCTCCAGAAATCCATTTCCACTGCATTTAAGTTATTTTTTTGCTTTTCTGTAAGTTGCCAAACCTCCGAGCTATATGTAATTATTGGTTGTAAAATGGCGTTGTATATTCTCTTTTTTGTTTCTGGTCTAATATTCTTTTGCCACAGCACTGAGTTCAGGGCTCTTATTACTTTTCTTCCTTTGGTTATTCTGTCCCTAATTGTTTCCTCGTTTCGTCCTGTTGTTGTTAGTTTTACACCTAGGTATATGCATTCCTTACAGTTTTTAATTATTTTTCCCTCTAGATCTAAATTCCCAGGTGAATCTTCTGATCCTATACATATGTATTGTGTCTTCTCCGTGCTAACCTGTAGACCCCATTTTTGGTATTCTTCTATAAGTTTTCTAGACATGTACTCCAGATCTTCTTTTTCCTGTGCTACCACTACCTGGTCATCGGCATAGTGCAGTGTATACAAGGTGCTCTCCCCAATAGTTAGTCCCATTCCTTTACATTTTTTTTTCCAAACTCTTAGGGCTTCATCTATGTATATGTTGAACAGAGTTGGGGATAAACAACACCCTTGTCGCAAGCCTTTGGTTGTTTTGAAGCCGTCTGTCACCTTGTTACCTATTTTTATTTTTGCTGTTGTGTCTCTGTATAGTTCTTTTATAGCCTTTATTAGAGTGGTATTTATGCTCGTTCTTTCCAGAACCTCCCATAATTTTGAGACAGGTACTGTGTCATACGCTTTCTTCAAGTCTACCAATAGTAGGTGCACTTCTTGTGATCTTACGGTTCTCTTTTCGATTATTTGTGATAGACAGAAAATACTATCTATCGTCGATCGACCTGCTCTGAAGCCGTTTTGTTCCTCGGATTCGTATGGGTGATATTCTTCACAAATGATCTCCTTTATTATTTTTCCGTATAACCTACTGAGCGTACTAGTCACTGTAATGCCCCTATAATTATTGCAGTCTTCCTTATTTCCTTTCTTGTATATGGACGTGATCCATCCTTCTTTCCACGTTTGCGGTATTGGTTCTCCATATAGATGTCTATTGATAATTTCTGTTAGGATATTAAACAGCCTATTTGTTCCTGCTTTTATTAATTCTGCAGGTATTCCCTCTGGACCAGGAGCGCGCCCATTTTTAAGTAGTGTTATAGCTTTCTTTGTTTTTTCTACGTTGATTTTTATTGGTTCACCTGTAATCCGTATGTCTTCAGCCGGTATGTTACTATATTCAGATCTCTGTTCTCTGAGTAATGAGCGGTAATAGTCTTGCCATTTATTTGGTGATATGGTGCCTATTGGGATATTTTCTTTTCTGTCAGATCTAACATTATCTATAAATCTCCACGATTCCCTGGATTGGCGTCCTCCTAAATAGGTATCCAATTCCTTGCATTTATTTTCCCAACTGAGGTTTTTGGCCTCTATCGCAGCGGTTTTAAATTTTGATACAGCTTCACTATATTGTTCCTTATGTTCTGCTTTTTTAGTGCTTAGCCAGGTATGATACAATCGTTGTTTTTGTTCTTTTAAATTTTGCAGTTGTTCAGTCCATCAATAATTTCGTGTTCTCTTTTTCATTTCTTTATATCCTAAGGCTTCTTTGGCTGCTTTGTGTATGCTGTCAATTACTACTTTGGTAAGATTGTCTGTTGGTTCTTGTTCGTACTCCTGTGGGAGGTTTTGGTCCAGTCTTTGTTGGTATAATAATTTTGTGCTCTCGTTCATAAGGCTTTCTATATTATAGTTTGGTATATCTATATCTGTTAAATCTTTACTGTTTTGCAGTTGATTCTTTTGTTTGTTGTCTTTGATTATTGGCATTATTAACTTAGCTTTTATCAGATGATGGTCACTTCCACATTCTGCGGATCGATATACTCTGACATTGTGCACTTTTATCTTCGTTTTTTGTTTCATTATAAGATAGTCGATTATTGATCTTAGATTTCTAGTTATTTGCGTCCATGTATATGTGTGTATTTCGTTATGTTTAAAATACCCATTCATTATTCTTAGTAAGTTATGTTGACAGACATCTATCAACCTGGAGCCATTATCATTCCTGGTATTTTCACCGTAGGGCCCTATTATCTCATGCTTCGTTTCTTTGCCAGTTCTAGCATTTAGGTCTCCCAGTATTATGATTTCTCGATCGTTACCTGTCTGAGATATTAGCTCATTTAGCGTTTCATAATACTTTTCTTTTTCATCTACCCGTGCGTCTTCATTAGGTCCATAAGTAGCAATTATTGTTATTTTGCAGCCTTTTAAATTGACATTAACTTTTATTGTTCTATCGCTTATTGCTTCCCAGCTGGAGACGTTCTTCTTATACTTCTCATGTATAAGGAGCGATATACCCCTTTTTGCATGTTCTTCTTTGTTAACGCCGCTGTATATGTGGATATATTCCCCGAGTGTTTGTGTACCTTGTCCTTTTTTCTTTGTTTCAGAGAGAGCAATAAAGTCCAGTTTATGTTTTTTAATTTCTTGTAAAATGTCATCTACCTTCGTTCTAATTCCCTGTATATTCCATGCTCCACAAATCATAGTCCGTTTTCGTTGCCATTGTCGTTTTCCATTTTGATCATCCATATTCCGAGGCTTAGTTTTCGGATTTTTAGCCAAAAGAAGTTTTTTCCAAGTGATAGGGGGCTGGCCTATCGACTTGACCCTCCTCCTTTACCCGGGCTTGGGACCGGCAGTTGTGTCCAGCGGGCTACTCAATCCACCACACCGAAACACACCAGGCGGAGTTTGTTCATTATTTATGTGCGCAAATAAACGAATAACCGGTCTATTGAGGTTTATTAAACAAAAAAGCAACTGAAGTGTTCTTAGCTTTATGTCATTGTGTGTGTCCACTACATTTGAGAGCAGCAGGAATCAAAACAGTCTCTCTAAGGATTTGGACCTATAATTAGGAAACTGTTTGATATTAGAACAAAATTGTGTAATTAGAAGGACATTTATTCAGGTACTCATAACGGATAACAAAAACTTTAAAAATTTAGACAAAAAATTAATTATTGTCAATTTACAAAAAAAAGGCCCCATAATATCGTGCCAAGGTTTAACGAAATCGTGCCAACATTAATAGCACACAAATAGGTAAGTAACAAAAGTATTAATAAAAAAATGAATACCATTCTAAGTAATTTTCTTGCGTGAAGATGGGGAGACCCGAATCTTTTTTCTAAAAATTAAATCAGTATAAAAAATATCCCGCAATTATTATTAACAAAAAATTTAATACTTTTTGATGTAAATATTTTTTTTATTACTGGAAGTCTTAGTAAATCCTCGAATTATATTTGGACTAGTCAGTTTCAAAAATACCTATTTCAATTAAATATCAGACAACAAGTTATGTTAATTACAAAAAAATTTTGACAGAATCTTTTCTCCATTACCACCAAACTCTTGACACACGGCGCAAATATCCTCACTACTCTCGTTAGTGTTCAAAACTTTTTTCTTGAAAGACTTTTCTCTCTAGTTGGTTTCTGTTCTTCAAATTTCTTCCCCGCAGCGTTATTTTATTTTGTTTTCCTCATTTTTCGCTTTCGTTCTTTTTCCTCTAACTCAGAGGCCCTCAAACTTTTTCAACCTTTGGCACCCTTTCAGTATAAATATGGCTTGGCGGCGCACCTAGAATAATTTATAGTTCTTCCAAATCTACCTGATGCAGGCTTTTTTTACATAGTACATAATAACGCTAAAGTTGCATTTGTTCTAAACATATAATATATCCAATAATATATTTTTTCTACAACTGTATTGAAAAGTGACGTATATCTCATAGCTAATTTAATTGCAAAACCACATATTGCTCACACTAACGTGCTACCATCATACTACATCACTTCATATAACTCCAATCTCAGGGAACAAACTGCTAAATTTTGTATTCCAGTACTCAAATTTATTCTTATAAAACCTTCATTCCAGATATTTCTAAATTTTCTGTTCCCCTGTTCCTTCGTTCTCAATCACTTCCCAACTGTTCGACAACCACCGTTTTCAAGTATTATTTTTCAGAAACCACTAGAAGTTTTTTAATTTATGGTCCCTCTCAATAGTTCATTTATTACACCTTTAATATTTTGATGCTTAGACGCTTCACTCTGAATCTGAATTAAAATACAAATCATTAACTCTAAGAAGTATGTCAGAAGAAATATGTTTTTTTTTATATAAAGCAAAAGCGACATTATATAATTATTTTTTTTGTAGAAGAAAAATATTCTAACTTATGCGAACTCTGTGGCAATCAGAAATGCGAAACTGAGTATAGAACACCTTTCAACGATACCTTAAAGTGTCTTGTTCAAAATGGAGGAGATGTAGCTATTTCAAGCCTTTCTGATGCCTTAATATTTTTTAATAGCTCGGACAATGAAGAAAACTTCCAGTACTTATGTCCTAATGGTTCTGTTAGTAGTTCGTCAGCTCCTTGTACATGGACGAACCAATTGAATAGGCTTATAATAACAGGAAAGTAAGTTGATATATACTATCTTCAATTAAATAATAAACAAACTTAAAAACGTGTGTGCTTCGATTATTAACTTGAGACGTAATACTTATCACGTCACTTATGGAAATGATAGATTGCTCAGTCATTTTTCTAAGAAAGTAGCTTATTTCACCCATGTACTAAAAAATAACAAAACATACATGTATTGAAATGCTTCTTTTTCTTTTGTTATATACGGTCTCGAACGATAGAGGGAATATGCGACTACAATATGAATCTGGTTGGGTGCCGAAAGGCAAAAGACCATATTTAAGAAGACTGAAGAAGTCGATAATATGATTTTTTGAGGTTATATTAGTGTTCCGACTAAGTAAAACAAATAGTGTATCGTTCTCTCTCTCTCCTCCGAGCGCTTGTTATTATTTTCCCACTACTGATATTTTAGAGAATTTTCAAGCATGTGCGGTACAGATAAATTGTCTCGAACGATAGAGAAAATGAATATTGTCGGCACCGTAACGTAGGGACTTTTTTTCCCATACCAACTGTCCATTTAGTAGTATGACATATATGGTTTACAACATGTATGGTATTTATTAATTAATAGTAATTAAGTGTTATTACTATTACTGTGAAATATATAAAGTAGTCGAATGAGAATTTATTCTCCATAATGAAGGAAAACATTAAGACTTTTGATTTTCCTAACAGGTAAGTTGAAAGCTTAAAAAAATCTTTCATAATCATTCTTTTCAAATAAAAAATATTTTGTAGGATTTTTAACATTTTAGCGCACGTGTTTATTTACTTTTCAACACATATGTGATATTGTTTAATTAATTGACTTTCGTATTAAAAAAATACGTTTTTTACGTGGTCGTAGGAAAAATAGTGTACACAATTCGTTGGAAAGTGTATTACGTTACGATTCATCACTCGCCGCTACGCGGCTCGTACAAAATTGTAACTAGTGCTAAATGTATCACTTTCCAAACTCGTTTATTTATTTATTTACCACATGTGTACAGGAGATTCCTGATTACGTTATTTTTTACTTCATTTGTAATGGCAAATTATATACTAAACTTTCTTCTTCTTCACCTTTACTACATCATTAAACTATAAACAAATAAGTAGTGGACTGTATTTACTATTTAACTAAATTTTACTTTGAAATTAAAACATTTATCCACTCTTGGTAATTGTCATCAACCAAAATACATTACAAGATAGTAACGCGCTAATAATCACACACACGCTACCAAGGCCAAAAATCAAGTGTTACATTTCTTTTTCCATTTATCTTACGGCCCAGCGTTAGCTGACTAGACAAGCAAAAAAAGAAACCACAATACTGCTTGTTGCCACGGTAAGAAAATTCAGTATATGCGGCAAACAGATTAATAACAAGAAAGAAATATACATATATACGAGGTGCGTTCGCAACAACAGCAAGAACTGTAGCGTTTAATGAGTGTTGGTCGCCTATTTTTTGAAAACTTTCCGAATTTTTTGGATATATTTCAAGGGTCAATCAGTAAAATAGAAGAACATTATCGCGTTTGGATGCACTAGTTGCTGATACAAAAGTAGATGTGTGACAGAGTGTGTGAAAAACTTGTTATACATCGAATAGACAGACATTCTATTTTTTCTTAGACCTCTTTATATTTTTTGAAAAGGCTAAAATAAGTCGAAACGTCAAATTTTCATGTTTTTAAAAAAATATAAAAAAACTAACTTTAAATCAGAAGAGATGTATATATATGAATTCTAAAGAAGTCTTTGCCAGCTGAAGTATGAGGGTTTTCTTATTGGGAACGTGGCAATTAAACACCTAATTAAATAAAAAAATCTTGCCAAAAGTTTTTTATAATTAACAAATAAAAAATAGAGGTTGAAAATTTAGGGTTTTGTGTATTTTTAAATTCTGTTTCATAAAAAAATTTAATCTATAATATAAAAAAAATTTAGGGGTCGACTAGCCGTAACATTCAAGGGGTATGAAAAATAGATTCTCAGACCTATCTTATATGCACACAAAATTATTATTGGGAAACAATCATGAAAGTGCACTTTCCCACACCAGGACATTTTTAGTATATTTATGACAGGAATTAGAGGAAACCATAAAATATTAATACCTTAGATATATTCGTCAATTTTTTATTAAATTATCAACACATACGAGTATATATTAAAAGATTCTTAGCCTACAAAAGAATCAAACAGAATTTCAATGTTAAAATATTTTATTACTCAACATATTCTCCTCTCAATTGGATACATTTATTACAGCGGATCTGCAACGTCTCTAGACCTTTAAAAAAAAATGTTTCTTATTGCTCTGCAATGCTCCTTTGAAACATTCAGTACTTCAGATATCCGTTTTAACCCAATTCATGAACTGCATCGATATTTTCGGGGATTAACACAGACACTGGCCTTTCCGATCGCTCATCATCTTAAATGGAAAATTTACCTCTTTTGAAGCTTGGAATTCAATTTTTCACGGTCGCATACGAACGACATTGATCACCAAGTGCATCAAGCATATCTTCGTAAATCTGCTTACCTCTTAACCCTATTAAATACAGGTATTTGATGATGGCACGATACTCGAATTTTTCGATCTTCACAATTTCGGTGGACATCTTTTTTTCTTTTAATGTACTGCTTAACTCTTATTTATTTTTTTGACGTCAAACTTTACACTTACACTTCTAATAATTTATTGTCAGTTGTTATGGTAACGCAATATTTTGTTTATGCATGGAACTGGTCTAGACTAACTAGATATCAATACGTCCTCGTATAAGTAATAATGTAATATGATATAATGCATTCACTCTACACTCTTTGAGTACCCCCTTCTGTAAATTTATTAGCATCAAAATTTACCAATGTGAATACAAGGGTGTTTGTTGAATACAAAAAATTAGCATTTTTAAAGATAATTGATTGAATTCAAAATTTTATTTCTGATATATCACAACCATAAATTGTATATCTTTCATCCGTCACAATAGTCTATTGCATAATTCTGATCCTATGACCTAACCTGCACAAGAAAGTGATAATCCACCAAGCCCCAAAAGTATTTTTTGTTCTTCATTAAGCGCTTTTTATAAAGTATTATTGTCAACAGTTTCTGTTCGCATATTTGGCAATAACATGAAATCTTCTTTAGCACTGGCACTCCTGGATGCAGGAAGCCAAAGTAGATTTATTACTTTCGACTGAGCAAACAGATCAAACCTCGAATTATGAAATATCGATATAAAAGTTTGTGGCTTAAACTAGACTGAGTCTGCAGTTGAAAGTAAAACTGTTTTAGGCGTGCAGTCGCGTCTAAACAATTTCAACACTAAACTGTCCTGTCTAGTGTCTAGTCATTACAAATACCAGCAAATCTGAAATTAAAATTTGCAAATGTTTACTCGCCAGGTGTTGATAATCTTAGAGGCGCTGATCATTTCTGGAATATTATATGTACTGGAAAAGTGAAATTAGCAAATCAAAACGTAATTTTACAAAAGAGCAAATTTGGTTGGATTATTTCTGGCGTTCGTTTCATCGAATGGAATTCATGTGATTCAGTGCAACGTATCAACCCGATTTTGGGAGATTGAGGAAGTTATAAACGGATTAGCAATTTGTGAAACACATTTTTAGAAACTTTTCAACGTAACGTGAACGTGTCCTTTCTCTGCAATATTATTTCATATTTTTTAACAAAATTAAAAAAATGCGCAAAATATACTAAAACCAGATTTAAAAGGCCACTTAAGTTGGTCAAGTAATAGTGGCAAGTGCCCTGTTTTTTTAGACAGCAAGTAAAATGGAAAATAGGTAATGTATTTTAGGGTTTCAACCTCACATTTAATTATTCTATGCAAAAGGCCTGCCTATTTAAAAAATCTAGGTGTTTACCTGTAATTTCTTAAAGGAATGGTAATTCTTTCCTCTGCTTCTTTTTTCATAAAGTTATGTACAATTTCTCGTCCTTGGCTATGTACCGACTTTTTTCTCTGCGACATTATTTAATTAAAACATATTATTAAAGTAGATAAGTAAGTACTTATATTAGCACGACACAAAACACTCTAAACTCTAATCAACTACAAATAGCACTACTAATTGAAATCGAATAACAGGACGACTAAACTATCTGCAATATTTAACCCTTTCCGACTTCATAAGTGAAATCGGGCAACATCGGAAAAAGACTGCCAATAATAAAGTATCAATATAAACGAGACCGCTTCTGTTCTAGTTCTAATTTAAACCATGCAAAAACAGCGTACGTTGCCACTTCATTTAACAAAACATGTTCTACACATGACTGTTGCTTAAAGAAGTTGAAGAATGTCATTTATATTGGTGAAATTAAGGATATATGAATATGTACAGAATTTATTCCATTTTTCACTATGTAAAATTTTTATTTCACATTTTTTGTCATTTATTTCTCTTAATAAACTTGTTAAATTAATCCACAAAGAAAATAGTAAATAGATCAATATTTTTTTAGGAGTGTTACCAAAGAGCTGGAGGATTTTCTGACGACTAATATGCCACATCAATTGAGTCCACTGACAAATCAAACAATTATGAGGACTAATTTAGAAGATTCGCTACAATTAGTCCTGAAAATGAGTAAAGTCGATCAGATCTCTTTTATTGAGCCTGTCTCACTCACAACTTATGTAAAAGGTAACAATAAACCTAAATACTCAATTTTTCGTCACAGAATTTATTTCAGTGTCGGCAGAACGAGTAGTATGACAAGCCTGTGTTGCAGTTTCATAAAGACTCTTTTTAGTTATATTAACTTTGTTGTGTAACGAATTCTCAATATATCCTTCTGCCAGAGCAGTGGATTTCCAACCACCAAGTCGCTTAATAGTTGAAAAATCCGCACCTCTGTCTGAAAGTTTGGAGGCGGAATAACGCCGGTAACAATGTCTGTATAGATATGCGACTGCTCCATTTTCAAACAACATTTATTAAACTGTAGAGTCGGCTGTAAGAAATTTGTCTTAAGGACAAAGGACTACTCCTTACAGTCCACTCTATAGTTTAGTAGCCAGACAGATAATTTACAAAGGCTATTGTATAGGTTTGAACAAATAGCGAAAGTTTTTAACAAGCAAATATCTTTGAAGAAAACCAAATCTTTTACAGTATCCAGAGAACCGAGAAGATGTAAACTCGCAATATACGATCAGAGTGTAGAACAAATACAATACGACAAATATCTAGGAGCGAACATAACAAACAACAAAGGCGACATTAATATCAGGGTACCTGTAGAGATGTAATTTGGCGGAATAAATATATGACTTCCAGGAGCAAAGTCAGATTATACAAGATCTGTGTGAGACCAGTAATAACATACGTGATGGAGACCAGAGCAGAGAATACCCTAACTAAGCGGCATGTAAGAACCAATGAAATGCGGCTGAGATCAATAGCGGGACACACATTATTTGACCACAAAAGAAATGATGAAATAAAGGAGATATGTAACATCTAGGATGTAGTGAGATGGGCGAGAAATCGGGAATGGAGAGATCACGTGGACAGAATGTCAGATGACAGGTAGGCAAAGATTGCAAAGGAAGAAAAACCGACCTACGATATGGTATGGAAGCTGGTCTTCATCATCTCAGCTGCAGCTAAGCAACCATTGATGCCAACACAGGATGAAGCCCTAACGTACGATGTTGAAGAAGAAGAAGACTGTAATTTTGAGATATTATCATTTAAACATTTACAATGAAAACCTCCCCGGTATGGTTTTGATACTGATGGAGTGAGAATCCAGTGGAACAGTCATAATTTATTACGAGGTATATGGGAACTCATTGATTAACGATTTTACATCGATATTCCTATGTTCGCATAAATTGACCAGTATTGTGTTGAAAACTATGTCCAATTTTGCAATATCTCCTGTGTTTTAACATATACAATAAAAATTTCAATTATTTTGGAAATAAGGGAACAACTTCTTGTTCCTAATAAGATGTATTGAACAATTGTTGATGTTATAAATAAATATAATAATAATAATATAAATAAAATTAAAATGATTATTGAAATGTTTAATGATATTCATCATAATTTTAAATATTTTTAGGAAAAAGATCTAGTCAGATAATAACAAACAATTATTTCTGCGATGAACAAATTAACTGGTGTACATCAAATGATGTGGAACATCAAAAATGTCTTTGGCTTCAACAGGCAAGCCTCATTTATGGACTGCAACCTGTTATACAATGTGTACAAAGTCAGGATGTTGACCCAATTTCTTGTTTAAGTGATATACAAACTGGAAAGTCAGATCTCGCTTATATAGATTTCTCTTTTGGGTACACTGCTGCAAAGTAAGTATTGATTATTATTTTACATATATTACCAAGTAATATATGTTGTTAGTTTTCATTACAATATGAAGAGGTAACCTAAAATGTTCTAGCCCTTTCATTTAAACACGCCTTGACCTTTCGCAGCACTAATAAGCGTACAGTTTGGAAAACACTGGGTGTCTTAGAAATTCAAATTAACTTTGACTTAGAATATTAGGAGGCTTTGGAAACAACTGTATTGTTGTTAAAATGAAATATGTGCATTACAAGATAAATTATTAAAGAATATACAAAATGGATGACATTTTTGAAGAATTAGCAGATAATCATTTAATTTACGGAGAAATTCGAGATTGGCGGAAATACTGGAATATTTAAGATTAGAAGGAATAACGCCGGACGACCTCGACCTATCCGTACAGCTAATTTTGAAAACAATGTATTGAATAATATAGAGAATCAACCATCTTCAAGTATGAGATCCCTCAGTCACAGATTGAATACAAATAGACACTCTGTATGGAAAGTTGCGAATGAATAGTTATTGCATCCTTATAAATTCAAAAAGCCTCGCATGGATTTTCTAATTGGTGTCTTCAACAGTATAAGATAATGATAAATTTTCTAAATTAAGATTATTTACCGATGAGGCAATGTATGGGCGGATGAAAAACCATATGCTACCTTTACCCATGCATATCAGCAAAAATTTTCTGTAAATTTATGATCTGGTTTAGTAGACGATTACATAATAGGACCATACATTCAAAAATTAAACGGAGAAGTTTTATTTGTCATTATTAAGGGACATATTACCAGAACTTCTGGAAGAAGTTGCTCTTCATACCCGACAAAATATTTCTTCTGTACATTTTCAGCAAATATATGACTCCATATAAATGTCAGGTATAGACAGAACTGTATAGGTCGAGATGGGCTAATTGGTTAACCAGCTAGGTTTCCGGATCTTACTGCCCTTGATTTGTTTCCGGTAAAAAATTAAGAAGGGAAGTATACAAGCAACAATATACGAAAATTTTTGAAACGCCTGTTTTCCGCGACGTGCAGTTATCAATGCTGCGAAGAGTCACGGCTTGTGTAAACGAAGGATCCTAACTTGAACATAGATTTTGCTTTGCTCTTCCGGAAGTACTGCTTCTAGTGGTCGTCGAATTGTTGAATTTATTACTCGAAGTGGCACAGTGTCAAACCAAAATCTGTTGGTTTATTTATATAACAAATTTACCGATATGATAACACAGTTATTGATGCTAGATAAGTTATTGTTTTTCTTCTATAACACGTCTTGTGCTTATATGACTACACAGCTATCGAATATTCTATCATTGTTTATTCTATGACTTCGGGTTGACTATAACGTACAGCAAAGGGGATGGGACGGTAATAAGTGATTAGTAAATGATTTCCGAAATGAATAAATGCACACCAATGTATTACAGTATCAACATCATATTATTTGATCAGTCTATAGCTAGACATTAAAAATTTTGATAATGTTTACATAATACTTTCTAACAATATTTTTTTGATGAATTAATGTTTCAGAAAAGACTTAATTGGTATTGCTTACCCCGAAATAAATCCAGAAAACTTAGCAACTATTGTAATAGTCATCCGAAATGACACCACCAATATCAAAACTTTGAAAGATTTGAAAGGAAAGTCCGCCTGTATTCCACAATACGGCGGTAAAGGTATTTTTTCCAGTTTTCATTATTGATTAACAATTCTATGGTTTTTTTGACAATCTATATATATATATATATATATATATATATATATATATATATATATATATAATTCAATATTCGATTAATAAATATTTCTATCAACGTCACTTTGAATATTGAATCCTATGAATTTAAAATTTTTACAAAAATTAATGCAACTTAAAGCAACCACAAATCTCAATTAATTATTATAAATAAAATTTTCTTATTGTTATACATTTATACATATTTCTTATATTGTACTTGACCATAATTACACTCTCGGACGATGAATACATAAGTATTCCAAAGCTCGGAAAGTTAATCGTGTTTCATTGCCACGTTCCCAATATGAAAACGTTTATATATATAAATTGCTTCAGTTTCTTATACTATTTAATTAATAGATTATATAATTATACAGGTCGAAACGTTTAGTTTTCACATGTTTTTTCAATCAGCAATAAATACAATACTCGAGTACAATATTACAACCAATATGGTAAAGAGATTAGAATATATCTGCTTTGAAATTTGATAAATGATTATAATATTTGAATGGACATTATAGAAACACACAAGTGAATTGAATTGAAAAATTAAGCTAAAATATGTGCAACAAGACATTTAAAATATCAGTAGTGATAGTGTTCTGAAGGAAGCGGACTTGAACTTTAGTATTGATCATCAATACTATTTATGCTTCTTCCAAATTGTACAATTTAAGGTTATACCTGCTTTGTAAATCAACTGTTTTGTTAATATGTATATAATTTTATCATTTGATTAAAAGTGACAGAGATTTCAAATAAACTCTCATAAACAATAGAGCTATTCGGTGATATCTGTAAAATATTTGAATGTTGAAAATATTCATTATTATTGGATAATAAAAAATAGTTATTAGAGGTAAGAAAAAAAGATTCAGGGTGGAAAGAAATTGGACTTTTTGTTTTGAATTTAAAGAAGACATGTGCTATCAAAATAATATTATCGCTAAAAGGCTTTCAATTATCGATGTGTACTGTGTTAGATAATCTAACATCTATAAAGTCTTGGTGAGGATTGCATACAGTGATGCAACCTCTTATACCTCATGTTAGGTCTATTGGCCGGTCTTTTTGCGTTTTGTATCTAGCAGTGTATTTGGGTGGGTTTCTATAGTTTTGTAGTGTTTAATGATCCTCTATTGGGTAACTTTTTGTACAGTGGGCACTCCCAGGTCCACGTGAGTGGTGTGATTTGTTACATACCATGGAGCATCTACTAGTTGACGGAGTATTTTAGATTGGGATTTCTGAATAATAATTATAGTAGATTTGGCTTGATGACAGATTTGTAGAGAGACTTTGGATTTTCTCCCTATCAACCAATTTAGTTCTCTTGCTTTTATATCAAGTTATTTCCTTTTTTTTGTGATGTGTTGCTTCCAGTCAAGTTTTTCGTCTAGGTGGATTCTGAAGTATTTAACACTATCTGCTTGTGGTACTTCCTTATTGTTTAACTTGACTGGCGGACATGTAGCGTGAATGTTACATTTATTGATTTGGTTTCATTAACTTCAATCCTCCATTTTGTAGCCACTCCTGTAATTTGTCAAGACGATTTTAAACATTTTTTGCTGCTATTTGTGGTTCTTGATCAGTAGAGAAGATGACTGTGTCGTCAGTAAGAGTCCCTGTTGTTGTATGTATACTCGTAGTGTTTTGAAGTTGATTATTTGTCTGTTTCTTATTTCGGCAGGACAAATGGTTTACCATAACTGATTTCGTCTTTATTGATATATCGTTGATTGGTGATCCGTAGTTCTCAGTTTTTTGGGATACTGACAAGCAATGGCTCTTTTATTTCGAGGTACTGATTGGATTGACATTTTTAAAGTATGTTTTTTGTGTTGAATCGGCATTATCAAGACTTCTTCGGCTGTAACTTGTTGGATGATTGTTACTTTGATATTGACTTCTACAATTATTCTTTTGGACAAAATTTTGTTGGTAATAATATGTACATTTGAGTGGCGGACATCCTGCTTTTTCAGGTTGGGTTACGTTTTGCGTTCGTGCCAAGTAAGGGAATTTAGGAGTGCACATTTTGATATTGATTGATTGATACTTGATTTCCAAGATATTGATGATATGGTAAAATGTTGGAAAATTTAGTAATTTGTTTGTCTCACTATAGTTTACTGAGATTACGGATTATGTCCAGATTATATTATAAAATAGTATAATTATAGGTGGTATGTAGGGAATTAGATTTCGAAAATACAACTGCATCTTCAATATTATCTATAAACGTTAGATAACATTCTAGTGTTTCAATTTTGTTATATACAGTGGCTGAAAATCGTTGTAAATCATTATTAAATTTTACTTGATTTTTATATAAGATAGAAACTAGTAGATATAGTATCAGAATGATAAATTGTATTTGGAAAATATTTATCGGCAATAGAGGGTCTTATTATTGATTTAGAGGTACCTATATATGGTAGCGGGTTAATGGGAAGTATATTTATTTCTATGCTTTTCGATTTTGTTCCTTCTACTCATTTGTTGTGAGGTAGACATAGAAATAGAATATTATTCACAAGTGTATAGTGGTGAAGTTTACTACCACGAGCGCTGGCGAATGGCATAAATCACCGAGTGAATAATAACTCATTATACGCGACTAAAATATTTTTGTTGGGAAATTTTGTTACATTATTAGAAACACTATTCTTCGATTTTAAAAAATATTCCATCCAATATATTATTGTTAATTTAAACATAGTACTGAAAATTATAATAATCTTATAATAATATCTCCATAATAATCAATACAAAAAACTATTTATTAGTTTGACAAATATTGGGTATTTTTAATATTTTTATGTTTACAGAACTAAATTGAAAATATTTAGTAGTGTTTTACATGATAAAATTAATAAACCGATTTCTTGTAATAGAATAATATAATATAGCTAAATAAAAAAAAAGATCTGACCGTAGTGATTAATGTGTATTATTAAGGTCTAGCAAGCAGTCGTATAATGGCTAAATAAAAATATTGTGTTGATATCTAGATTCATTTGTGTGTTTATACATTAAAAAAAATAAATTGTGAAGCCAGAATTACACAGGAAACTTAAATTCTTGAAGGTAGGCAACCCTATCCAGGCTATTCAATTTTTAACAAGATAAATCATTGACAAACAAACATTCTTTATAATTTTTTTGCACTTGTTTGTTGGTTCGTCAAAAACGTATTTCATGAGAACATGAAGAGATCAATATAATTCCATTCATTTATAAAAAGCGAACCAATAGTTTGTGAGGTAGTAAGAGCACCGAAAGGAAGAATGTAATTGTGGAATTGAGGCAATGAAACAACAAAGTCATTTATTTTCAAAGCTTCGTTCAATTATATGAAGATAAAGAAAAAATGGATTCATTAAAGAACTGCGGTAAAAAATATTTAAATTTTGATTTCTTCCGAATTTTGTTGTATTTTTATAGTATTTGTTTTTACAAAATCTAAAAGATATGCATAAATCACACTATGGTTGTTTGAAACAGTTTATATATACATTGTTTTAATTTTAGGTTCCTTTTGATTAAAAATTATTTTTTTCGTAAAAGGTTTCGACTTGTTTCGGTCTTTATCTAAATTTGACTTTACATTGATAAGTTGCATATAAATATCAAATATAAAGTTTTATTGAAATTTTTTGAATTCGATTATAAATTTTATTCAAATCGTTCAGGTCTTTTTTATCATTGGTTACCTTTTTCATTCCTCGGTATGTGAATCATTTTTAAAAATGTTTTTTTCCGTTTCAAGAATTGTTATAATCGAACGTTTTCTTAATAAAATTTTTTCATCATATTTATGACCTTTTGTCATTGTTATATAAATTAATGAAATGTTACGATAATGTATTATTTCCTTCATAATCTATACTAATCTATTTTATGAATTCCTTAGTTGCTAGGAAAGTCGTTACATAAATCAAAATTTACAATATCAAATAAACTACATCTAATTGAAAAATTACAAGAATTCTTGGATCGAAATCAAATACAATAAAAATAGAATTTTTAGAATGAGTTCACATACATAGAAAAAATTATCAAAAAAATCCTTAAAAATTTGTGTAGCATATATAATTCTATTTCATAAATTTCAATGTAACCCTGAAACATTCAAATTGAGGGTTACTATTCTCGAAATGTGATAATTAAGAATTTTCTACACAATATATTCAAAACAGATTTTATTTTGATAATCATGTAGTGGGCGTTATATTATATTTTGATAAAGACTGATATTAGATTGAAATCGCATTATTATATCTAAAAGAATATTTGTCTTTAAAATTAAGAAATTGAAAAAAATAATACAAATATGAGACTTATATTTAGAATGGTTGACCTTCATTGACACCTTAATATCCATGAGAGTTCTCCAAGATTCCTGTGACTATGCACAAATCTTCAGTGATTTTGTTGGCTCTAGCTGTGTTTCTGGAGCAAATTCCAAGGATTATGAGTTTGATACCGGAGACTACGAGAAGTTATGTGCCCAGTGCTTACCCATTAAAAACACATTACGTAAGATTCAATATTATTCAATAAGAGTAGGCTAAGCTATATTTTTAATAATAAATAAAATTTCAAATGTTGAAAATAATCATCTGAACTATATATTAATTTGTTAATTATAATATTTCGATCTCATTTTTGTTGTAAAAATTAGAGGGTATTTAAACATTTTGTTTCTTTGGTGAAATTTTATTGTCCATCGAAGCTTGGTAATCAATGAAAGGTTTGTCAAGATCTTTTGTGTGCTTTCCTTAGAGGGTCTTACTGTGTAACTCCTGATGTTTTCCTCTCTGTTGTAGATAATTTCGTTAATTTGTTTATATTCACTCTTCAAGTCTACGAACGTGTATAACTATTAGGTTAAGCAACTACTGTACTACTCGCCGATTGTAGAGATTTTTAATATCATTCAGAAACCTATACATCATCCCACTCTCAGAAATGTCTCAGTAACTGATTTTATCTCTTCTTGCAATTGCGAGTCATTTAAGATATCGATTTTGACAAAAGAATTGATTAGCGTTACGTTCTTTGCTCCTGCAAATATCCAGGAATATTGTTACCTCCTACTAACAACTCTGTTTTTTTCGAATTATTAAATTAGAAACACAAATCGAGGTGATAGTAGAAACTATATACAAGACTATATCAAACAAAGGAACAGGTATTGCGAAACTAATCAATATCATGAATAGGTGTTTAATGTTGAGTTCAGCTTAGACAACCTTTATTTTCATCATTATTATTATTTTATCAGTTGAGAAAGAGTTAAAACAAAAGTCTTATATCGGACACTAATATAGACTCATCTCACTTATTTTTTGGACAGTTCTCTTAAAGTATGTGTGTGTGTTTGTTGTGTAAGATCACCTTGATGTTTTGATTGTAGATTTTTTGTGTAAATGTGCAATGTAAATGATTAATAAGAAGGGATGTTATACTTGACCATAAAGTCAAATGATATTCTAAACGATTCTGTAAGTTTTTACCTTCTGATCACGTAATGGTCTATTCTTTGTTTTTTAGCTGCGAAGTATTGTAATGCAGATTCTGACAATAAACACTATGGTACTGATGGTGCTCTAAGATGTCTCTCTACCGGGTATGGAGAATATGCCGTAATAACTATTAAAGGTAAATTGATATATCTTATGAAACAGACCTTTCGCTTCAATCATTTGTAATTGTAACGAGACTGTCGAATTTGAGTATTGGTTGTTCACTTTTATCGTCTTTAGATTAGATTAGATGAACTAGGGCGTAAGCTCGATATCTATCTCGCTAACACTTTGACTTATTGATCTATTGTGTACCCCGGACTGTTCACCAGTCAGGCAGCAACGACTTTGCAAAGTGGGCTATCTCTCTGGGGGCTATGTGGCTTACCTCTTCTGGCTTTAAAAAGCTTGAATGTAAGTATCGTGGTCTTTGTTTATGGATTGCTTCGCCCTTACAAAGGAGGTGTTCGGCGGTTTCCTTTGGTTTCTTACAGAAGGGACAAGAGCTGTTCCGATGCTCTTCAGATGGTAGTTCACCGAACAGTGTCCAGTAAACATACGAGTAAGTAACTCTCCTTAGCTCGTCTTTGTTCAATTAAAGGGTCTTTTCAGACCAACTGGTGAAATAAAAAAGAAATCTTTTCAATGTGTCTCATTCCATGTTTCTGATTTCTTCCCGTTTTCCCGCATCTTTAGGCCATGACATGATTGATTTTAGGGAAAACTATGAGAGGTTGTGGTCGTATGGAAGATATTGTCCCGCCATTTTTTGTCAGAGCCAGAGACAAAGCTTAAAGATTCGATGCAGTTCAATACTAGCTTTGACTCAATTTTATAAGAGACAAGCGCTTGCAGGGCGTCTCTGCTATCTGATAGAATGAATATCTTTGCATTCCGGTAGTGCCATTAAACGCAGTGAGCATAACTTATCCATTTTCTGTTTTTGAGCCATCAGTGTAGAATACTGATGAACCACAAGGGAACTCGTTTTTCCATTGACATCGACTTGTTATTATAATTATATAGTCTATGGTGAAGCATAGTTTGGAAGACATGGTGCCTGTTATCATATCTATGGACACCTTACTTGCCTATAAAATGCTAAGATGCCCAGTCAGGTCGCCGGGCTTCATGTTCTGTTCTTTGTAGAAGAAAGAAGATGAACGATTCAATGAATTAACTAGAATAAAAACTCAAGCAAGCAAGTGCAAATTTAACAATTTATACGAAGAAATGTTAAAAGACAAGATACTGTTTGCATTCCGATCGAATCAAGTAAGAGAGAAATTACCAGAAGTTAAACTAGACTTGACTCAAGCTATAACAATCTGTGAAAGTAGTGAACAGGCTTAGCAGTGAGAAGTTAAGGTGTCAAAAATAAAAAAAAATGAATATTTTGACTACAATTGATGTGGAACGAACCATAAATGCAGAGAATGATCAGCATTTAACAAACTGTGTACAGAGTGCAATAGAACTTGTCACTTTGCCAATATTTGCTGCACTACGAAGAAACATCCAAAACAGAAATATATATAGAGTGTATACGTTAGAAGAAATCTCAGATAGTTTTGAAGATGAAGTATACATTCAGCTATAAGTGACGGAGAAAAGAAAGACTGGACAGAAAAAATACAAGTTGGTAAAGTGAAATTCATTGCGAAACTAGCACAATGCAACGTATTACTGAAACACTTTATGAACGAAACGAAGGCAAGTCTGAAACCAAGCCGAACAAAAAATTTAATTAGCTATACAGAAGATAAAATGGCAATTCTAGGTGAAGCAGAGCTACATGGTAACATAAAAAATGAAGAAAACAAAATTATATTCAAGGTAGTTGAAGAAAAGGTTACACCGATCCTAGGACTTGAGACCTGTGAAAAGTTAGAACTTATTGCACGGGTAAAATCATTGAAGGAAAGAGTTTGTAAAGAAAATATCTTCAAAGGGTTAGGCTTTTATAAAGATTGGCTCAATCGAAAACCTAAAACTTGAAATTAAACCGGCAAGAAGAATCCCACTTCTGACACAATGTAACGTTGTAATTATTGATTTAACTACTAATTCTAAGACATTTATTGATTCGCATTGACCAGCCGTTCTACCAAATTCGACAGATTCCATAGATTCGAATACTATGATATTTATGAACTATATTAATTATTTTTAGATATCGTCGATTTTAGAGATAATTCAGAAAATTTCCTCGTTCTTTCCAAAAAAGGTGATGCATTACCAATCACTAATTGGTTCGTTAATCCCGATTCAATTTTAAATGTGATTAGTTTGGGTGAAGTAGTTGTTAAAAATAATACGTCTAAAAAAGAAGACATCATTCAACTATTGAAAGCAATTGACGTACATTTTGGAGTTAGTCTCAATAAACAGTTCAAGGTGTTTGAAACGTTTAATGAAACCCAGGATTTGTTGTTTCCTGTGAGTATATCGATTGAGTAGAAATTTTATTTCTGTATTAAAAAATTAATGTGAATCCTATATTGTACAATTCTCACAATGCTACTGGATTATTCCTTTTCCATATTAGACCGTTAGGTTTTTAAGATGATTAAGATGATTTTTAATTGTGCACAAGATTATTCACTAATATAAATAAACAAATATAGCCTCCAAATTTTGCTAGCCATAATTGGTATGTTTTGTATTCTCCCAATAATATTAGCATGAATATTCAGGAGAATTTCTAGTTTGCTTATAAAAAGTTGGAGGAAAAATGTGGACTTTAGCTAAGTTAATGAGAAAACTAATAATTTTTTTAAAAAATTCCAGCTTTCAATAATTTTCATCTCTCTTGTACTATTTATGATAATGCCTAATATTTTAATTTGAATCATTGCATTACTGGCTAGATATCGAGTACAAATATTTAGATGTCTCTCATTAGCACAGGTAAAGTAATGTCTGTTATTTAATTAAAGTAAACAAGGGTAGGCGGGTTGTACAACATTTTCTTTTTGTTTCAAAGAAGGTAGAAAAATGATTGATGAAAAACAGATTCTAAAAATTGAATAAATACTATAAAATTCTTCTCCAACCCTATTGCCACATTAAAAATTCACTTTACAATTTAACCGAAGTTATTTACCTAACTTCTTATTAACTTTGCTTGAATATGGAAAATAATTAATATAAGTCATTACATATATGAATAAATGAAAAATTATGTATGAAGATAAAATCATAAAAATTGTTTACCAAAAGGATAATGGAAATAATAGGCCTAGATATAAGTTGACCAGTATTCTAAGATGTTAACTTGGTTAATAAAGGAGTGTCACACGTATTACTAGAATTTATTAGAAATGTTATATTTATCTAAAAACGAGAAAGCTTTCAATAATAAAAAAGTGTAACTATAAATTGGAATTGAGGGGTGTCATTTTCCATATTTTAAAATATGAAAACAGTATAAAAATTGCTTGGTTAGTTGAAATTTTGACAAAATCTTGATAAGTATAACATTGCATCTTCTATCAAATACTCCTTTAAATTCAATAAAACTTTTAATGGTATTAGCACAGAATGATGTTCTCTTAGGTATACATGTAATATCACTTTTTAGTAATGTTCACTTGAATATATCTTATACCTTTGAAATTAATGAAAATTAATAACGATTCCTATAGTAACCAGTTGAAAAGCAGAAGCTTGTAAAAACTAAAAAACAAATATAAAAATAACTAAATAAAGACACAAATAAAATAAAATTTCAATAACAAGAGGAAACCACAATGAGTAATAAAATTATAGGTAATAGTAATAGGTAATAATTAGTATATAAGTCCCTAGCAAAATTAAACTAATATGCAGCATGTGAGAGGCTATCCGATTGGTGAGTGACTTCTGACTGACCAATGTATTTTTGAATTTGTTGACATTCTTTTGCTTTATTGAAATTGAGATTAATCCAATTAGATAGAGGTTAGATTCGCTTGTGTTACTATAATGAAGTTGAATTTTTATAAGTTATGCCCTTGAATTTCAATAGAATTTCTTTTTTCAAAATAAAAAAGGTATGCATAAATTACACGAATGTTATATGTATATTCATTCCTTGTAAATTAATTCTTCTTATTCACAGGAATCTACAATGGGTTTGGCATTTAGTGCTGGATCAGGAACTTTTGATGAAAATTTCCAAAGACTACTGGAACGTTCTGAGCAGTGCGAATCACCAAAGAACGCCGCTACTTTTATCCAATGTGGCTTCTTTATGACTGCTATTATTATTCTTGTTATTGGTATATTTAGTTGAAATTTGTATTGAGATTTACTTATATTTACCACAGTATTTCGCAGTTTCTACAGTATTCTTTCATGGTTTTTATTTATCTACTCCTTATTATCAATGAAAACTGTTTTGATTTGTTAAAATATAATTTAGATAACTTATATAAATTATTTTTTTATGTTATTTGTTCATTTTACTTGCATATTCCTCAATAGTTGCTATATCGAAATATTACTAGTATAGATTGTTGTTTTTCTAACAATCCTAATTTGACACAATAGAATTACAGTTACTACAAGATTTTCTTGTGGTTTTGTTTCTTTACAAACGGCAACGTCCAGTGGTTGAGTTACGATTTTCTATTTCTCTTGAAATTTACTTAGTAATTGCGTTGTTTTATTTGGGGTGATATGTGGGGTTTTTGGAACCATTTCAACAGGAGAGATCTTATCCGATGGTATGCTACCTCCTCCAAAAATTTTCATGTCATATTAAGTACATATCTGATCTGCTAAATCAACTTTAAATTTAGTTTTATTGTAATCAGTAATTAACTCCTGCTTCCGGTACTCTCCAGTATCTTCATCAATAGTAATGTCGTGATGCATTGTCGTGATAAAGTCAGTACAGCTTTGCTTTTTTTTGGCAATGTGAACCAAAGTGCACTTTACCTGGTGAAAACCAAATAAGCAACAACTTACTTGTCTACTTTTATCGGCTATAAATTCTACCGCCATTTGGGCCTTATATTTACGAATCGTAACATTGATATCAAACTTTTTTTTCTAGTACTTCCATGGCTAATAGAACGCTTGGAAAATAATTGTCAGTTGTAATATTTCTGTCCGTGCTTTCAATATATTTCAAAATTCCTTTGATCCCATTCGCACCAGTCCACTCTACATACTGTCCGTCGGTCTGCGGGTGTGCACTAGTGCACCCCATACTTTGCAGCTTTACTGCGTGGATATTGCCTAAAAAGCATTTGTCTCTAAATGCAACTAGATGCTCATCTACGGTCAAACACTGAGAGGCTATATAGTTTTTCCTGATTTTCCTAATTCCATATAAACATTTCGAGTAGATCTCTTATGGGAGCTAATTTGTCGAAATATTTTCTTCGATTTCCAGTTAAAATATCAAATCTATTCCATTAGAAACGAAAGCGAGATACAGAAATTGTTAAATATTGTCAAGTGTACTATTAATACCATCTAAAAAAGGCAATCCAATTCAGATTATATCATCATATTAGAGATAAACCTTCTAAAATTAGAAAAGTTGATGCAATAGCAGCACAGTCATCTTTCTAACAAGCGGTAAAAATTATGTACGTCCATTAAAACATTTGCCTCTCTCAACAGCAACTGTCCCACTAAAGCAATAAACTTGGTGTGAAGCTCTTGAATTTCTGGACACTGTATGAAGAGTCTACACAAACACTTTGAATATGAGAAAATCGTACATCAGCTCATTTGTGAATATCGACAATTATTCAGAGCTTATCTATCTACAGGAGAGTTGGGAAATGACTACTGACATCAATCATCTGCAGTGAGCTTAAGTTTACACATTATTCAGATCAAAAATCTAAATTTTAAAGAACAGTTGGTTGAAAAAATGAAATCAGTAACTGATGTAAAACAGCTTGTCTAAAACTTAGAAACTTATCAATTTCGAAACGCAAAAATTGTCAGATAAGGAAGTAAAAATTCAACAAATAACATAAAGAAATTCGGGTTAGTGAATAATAAATAAAATTCTCAACATAAATTTACTAACTATTGTGGATCAGATTATATCCAAACATGGTCTTGGTCGATACCATTTCTAATCGAAATTATAAATAATGCATCTTTTGTTATTTCTTGAAATGTGTGGTTGATTGGTGTAAGGATGAATCCGAATTCATGAGTGAGCATTTTTATTCCTAAAGAGCTATATTCTTGTTAGTCATGTTGTTCTACATTTATAATTTCTACTATTTAAATATGTAAGAAAATGTAAATATTTGTTTTTTAACTATTTTTGTTGATCATTGATACATTTAGGTTCCTAAAAGCTTCTTTATACGGGATATACTATGATGGTTCACTGGTATAACGGAAACTAATGGTAAATTTTTCTGAATTTTCTTCTTCGTTTTATTTTTCGAGGAGCTCGTTGCAGTTGAAATATTATTTCTTTTAGACTTTCGATTATGCCGAAAGTGTATACCAACTTTATTTTATTGTTAACACTCTGCTTTTTATGGCAATTTAACTATAACTTCATTTGAAACATATGTAGATTTTCAAATATTTATGAAGCTTCAAGCATTGTTATTCAGATTAAATCTGGTAGTTAATAACCCTATAGCTCCTTATATTGTACTTCTAGATAAACAGCTGCTTGCCACATAAGTTATCTTATTGAGCTGGTATCCTTTCAATAAAAGCTTATAATGATTTTCAATTATTTTTAGCAGCAGTAATTTCAAAACTGTATTCCATTTATACAAAATCAAATAGTTTTCCTTCAGTCCGCAACAAAAAAATATTTCGTTGAAATATCTTAGTTTTTCTTTAAGTGTAATTTTTGCCAGTTTTCACACTTCCATTCTAAAATATTTAAATTTGACAGCAGTACTTTGATTATATTGTGATCAAAGTAGACTGAGGGGATTAAAACACCAGAAATCTACTATCTTCGCTTTTTTGCAATCCTACAATTTGCACATTTTTTATCGCGTTATATTAATTTATTTTACTTTGCATTTTATCTGCGTTATACTTATTAATTTTATCAATCTTAGCTTACATTACTTTTGTGTATATTTAGTGTACAAATTTTACTAGGATCTGAGTAACATTTGCTTCATAAAATGTATTTGGAAAAATTCAAAGTTGTTTAATGAAACAATGTTATTTAATAAGGAACTATTAAATCACACAATGAAGTTATTAATTATCAATATTTTGTATTATAATGAAGTGAGTTTATACATGTGGCATTACTAAACAACTGAATTTTTTATGCTTATACATTATGTGATTATATAATTTTTGATAATAAGAAAGAAATTCATTATTGTGTTATTAAGATTGTGGAGATGGTGTTATTACAATAAAGAGTTGTATTATGTAATGAATGGTGTTTCAGAAAAAGATCACCTCCGTCTCTAGGATAGACACAAAAATGAACAATAATAATTTGGACCTGCTCACTAAAAAAATCGTATCACCATCCGTATTCAAGAAAAAAGTTATACACATTCTTTACAATATTGTCGAAACTACTGGCAATATTGTAATTAAATTTTCTATGAATGGGTTTTGGACGTTGACACATCCCTTGAATTTATTTTTATGTCTGACTTTCTCATAGGGCGCTAGTTACATGGTTTGAAACAAGTAGTATTGAGAAGTACTTTTTTCAGGTTAGATTTGTTAATCAAACTTTCAAATGAACTTAAACATCATACAATTTTAGTACTTTTGTTAAAACTCGATACTGTGTACTGTTTTCGGAATATTTTGATTTGCAAATTATGAAGAAATAACTTATGCTGGTATAAAATTATAATAAAACGAAATTCAAATCTATCCTTTTTTGTAAAAAATTTATTAATTTTCTAAACGGTTGAGGATCAGGTATGAGATCAAAGTGTCGTTGAATTCTTTATATTCTTAACATGAATATAACTATCTGTATAAAAAGTAGCTTTTGATAATGATAAGGATGTAGCCGTTGCTCTTTAAGTATACTCCAAGTACTTGAAGAAGACATATTTGTGTGTCTTACCATATTCCTTACGCTAACTGTTGGATCTTGATCAACTAAATTTAGAATAATATGTTCTTTATTAAGAAAATTTTGTGGTTCTTGGCCTACCAGAATATATTTTGTTGGTCTCACATGCCTAGTTTTTCGACATCGCTTAATAGCTCTATTGTATTTTTACTTGGTGATTTTTTTCAAGGAAACCATTCTGTATGACATTTGAGTATATATTGATCAAAAATATCTAATTTTTCAAATAACACAAATAACAAGGTTTAAAAAATCTAGTTATTGTTGGTTTATCGTCATAACTATAAATAAATGACAGTTTTTATAGCAAAATCAATTATACTGATTAATGAATTTCTATTAAAAGTTACACAAAAGAAAAGTCTCCAATGCCATTTTTTTAACTTTTATCCGTTCTATCATGAGGTCTCATTCAACTGAGAAAAAAAATTAATTCGCATATTATCCTAATTAATAATAATTAATTACTTTATTATTACTTTATACAGCTTCGGTTATTACTCATAATTTTTACCAAGTGTACCTTTTTGGTATGAACTGTGTGTAATTAGAGCCCCGAGAGACAGATATAAAAACAATGTATCAGCTTTCAAAACTTACTCGTATTAAGTTTCATTTCAATGCTGCTACAAAATTGTAACAAATGTCAATTATTTTTTTTTTTAAACGCTTTTATCTTGAATACGGATGGCATTAAGAAACTTTTTTATTGAGTAAAGCACTTTTCTGTTTTCTATCTATTCTAAAGGTCGGATACCTTGCTTTTGTCACACCCTATATAAAACGTTATGCCTTATACTTATTTACTTATAACTGACATATTTGTAGCAATTTAACAAATGGCCTCTGGTGATTTCACAATCTCGAAAACACCGTGTCTTACTGATTTATAAGATCCATTGTTTTGATGTGAACAAAAATAAGTAGAAAAGAGATAGGTTTCCAATGATCACTGTTGCTTTGGCATCTATTTGTCCGAACACGTATTTTTCTATCACTAAACCTACGTTGATAATTTCTCTGTCTTTCGACTCTAGTATGAATCAACGAGTAATGGAAGGCTCGAAAGACCAGAAGGTGTAATTGTGAGTTTTGGTAATATTGAGTATGCATATCACCATCGGTTCCAGATGTATCATCATATTCAATTGAAACAACTGTATGAAAACAAACAAGTTTTGTTCAGAAACCTATAAAAATCTTTGTATTGATTGCCTTACATTTTGAAAGCTTATAACTTATAAAAGTGAAACTATTTAAAGTTACAGGATAAATCATGTATGTTTATGTTAACATTATGAAGAATAATAAATTCGGTGCTTGTACAAGTTTGTTAAGAATATCCTTATATCATCATAGGCCAAACATGTTAAAAATATTTTTGATATATTTTTTTCGAATGTCAAATCTATTTTATATTTTTAAAGTTGTAATATAAAATTTTCTACTGGTGAGTGTATGTTTTATATTTTCTGCATTGTTGGTAAAATCTAACAACTGTTAGATATTGGGGATGGGAAAATTGCTGTTCATGAAAATACTGGATACATAAAATTACAGACGGACTTCTGCACAATCATCGACTAGCAAAATACTTTCATCGATAACATAATTCCCGATGTACACACACAATATAAAAACCACAAGTGGCTGGCAGAAAGAGCGATTTTGGCAGCAAAAAATGTGGACATCGATGGGTTGAATTCAAAGATATCAACAGTTTTTGCCTGGGGACTTGGTGTCATACAAATTTATCGATGCAGTTTGCGATACCAACGAAAGTGTGAATTATCCAATTGAGTTTTTAAATTCATTGGATTTACCAGGCATGAGGAATGCCACCATACCATTTACAATTAAAGGTTGGATCTCCGATCAATCTGCTTCGTAACTTGAACTCACCACGGCTATGTGATGGCAGACGATTAGTCATTGAAGAATTATTGAAGCCATCATTTTGAATGGAAAGCTTCAATGCGAAAATGTGTTGCTACCACGAATCCCTAAGATATTACTCAATAAATTCATTTGTAAACAAAAACTGAAGGGATCTAACTGATATACACTAATTCCCGTCACTCACTTCACTATATTACTTTCAATACAATTATCAGCATTTACTTTGAAAATACCAACTGACAACCAAACTAAAATTAATATATATTTTTAATTATGGCCTCTTCTGCCACGCAATTCTGGAAGTGTGCAATTGTATCTTCCCCCAATTTATTGAATTTTTAAGGAAAATTTGAAACTTTCAATTGTTCACCTATTTTGATTACCGCTCAATCATAGTTACCACAAATGTCTCAATGTAATGTTTAAACAATTTTTCAATTTAAAATAGAAAATAGAGGCTACGCTTGTCGTGCTCTAAAAAAGCGTAAGACAAAATAGTGTCTTATAAAACATTTTGTAGAGAGAAATGTTTGATACGACGTATCAAAAAGCATAAAAGCTGGTAAAGCAGCTTTAGAATTATAAGTTTTCAAACTTCCAAATATCATAATATCCTTATTACGAACTCATTTTGATTTTCTTGAACATGGTACTTGATTAGACTTAACGATTATCATGAATTAGTATTCAAAATATGTAGAGGCAATGAATCGATTCAGTCAGCGCTCATCCTCAAGACCCCATATTTTTGTCTTATTGACCCATATTGAGAAAAAAATGACTAAAATCTATTTCAGACAACTTTTTCAATTGAATTTAGAAAGTCGAAAAAACAACGGAACATTAACGAATATAAATGTTTTTGGTATTTGAGACACTTTTTGTTACTTGAAATAATAGTTTAAATTGCTAAATTCATGATAATTTTCTTGGACACACTAGGAAGATGAGGACAATGTTGATCAGTATGTGAACAAAAATAAGATCCTTTGAGCATTTTGTACCGTATCTCTTGTTATTATAGGTGAGTTCCAACTTCTAATCTCTGATGTTGCGATCCATAATACTGTGTGAGATTGTTGAGTAAAGAACAACTAACATATTTTAAAATATATATTGCTTTTAAATTTACTACCGGTATTTATAATTTGTTGAGATATACTTGGAACATATTTAGAATACCACAGGCGATACGGCTTCTTTTTCGAATAAATCTCTCCACATCACATATCTTCCATGTTTTATATTGCTCTCAACTGTGAGGTGAATGTCTATATTCATATAGTGTATGTTCGACGGATCTACTTTAGGCCAAACTATGTTTTCTAAGAGACTATCCGCTTCAGGTGTTGGATTTCTATAAAAACATTCTATTATCAATTAATTTCAGCAATTAATATTATTCTACAGTTCGCATGAAAAAGATCTTTGCGGTAGATATCACTGAATATTTAGCAGGGTGTGATAAAATGCTATATATATATATATATATATATATATATATATATATATATATATATATATAAACGTTGTCATTAAACATTTATTCAAATAATGACGTCTTCTACCTCTGAAGTAATTTCATTCGGGTTCTGGATATATCAGAACAGTCACAACGCGTTTTGAGAAACGCAAGGCACACAGAACGCGTTGTGGCTATTTTGAACGGCCACTGGCCGATTTCGGTCATTGAGCGTAGCATATACTCTGCTTAAACCATCACTACACCATAACTCACAATTACACTGACCGACACCCGTTACGATAACCGAGTAATCGTCTTCAGAAACTAAAGTCTGGCAACTTGCTTCAACTACTATAATAAATTTTCCCACCAATGAACCTTCTTCCAAAAGATGAAAAACCAAATTTGAAATAAAGTGGTATACTGAAAATCGAGTATTGCTGATCACGCTGTCAATCATAATTTCTATACATTAAAATTGTTAATTATAAGAACAGTTTGCATAGGGATAAAGGGTCTATTCCTTGCCCACTCTTTAGTTTAGTAGCTAGGGAAAAAAAGTGAAAATCTCCGCCGAGTAGGTTTTCCCAGTGGGATCAATTTTCGCGGGAGAAGATTAAAGTCAGTGAGTCTCTGAAGACGATAACTTGGTTAAATAATAGTTCAATCGCTCGGGCAAATACTCCAATGCAAAATGCAATACATTTTACTTTAGTATTGATCAAAACGTAATCACTATATGTTAAGTATAATAAAAAAATATTTACAAATATTTTGCGAAGTTGGTCCAAAGTTTTATCATCCTGTTATGAGTAGTCACATCGTTTTCAGGAAATTGAGTTAAATCGGAATTATCGTAACCATCTGCATTTATCTTGAATATATAGTTCATTTCTTCTACATGTGCGACTTTTTCAGCACCTACAAAAATTTTCCATTGAACAATGAAATTATGGAAAGAAGAAGAAATTTATATGTTTTGAGGACTAACATTGCTCCTATCTCTTAGCTTCTGTGAAAAAAAATATAATAGCTTGTCTCTACGGCTAATCTCTTAGATAATTCATAAAATTGCTTCAGGAATATAATTTTTTTTTTATTTTAAGAAAACCTTGGAGACCTTCCTATAATTGTGATCTGATCATTATCACGATCAATGTATAAATTTTAAATTACTCTAAGTGTCTGTAAACTAAGAGTCTGGGGCAATATTATGGAGGATAAAAAATATGAAGGCCTGGTACAGTCGAGAGCATGAAGCGTTACATTTTGGAAGTCTTTGCCTCGATGACGATTGTAATAAGAACGGTTCTAATATCTAATATCAATGTATGAATCTTGACAAACCCTCGACAGCTCAATAACTAAATCAAACTTTTAAACACAATAATATTTATTTATTTTAACATATAAATATTCAATTGAAATGTAACCTGTGGGGATTTTCTACAAAACTTCATTATTAACATCATTTAGGTTTTTATTTATTATAGCTCTGTGTACAAGAAATTTGTTTCTTTAGGATATCAACAACTGTTAGATTTGTTAGATTAAGTCTATCGTGTCACAATTGCTGCCAAAGTTCGATTTCATTCTTTATGTTCGGTAAATCATAAAACTGGGCAATTGATTCACAAGTTTGTTATAGAATTTCAGTTATCATGATTTGTAACTGCGCCGGGTGTAACTTAGAAAATGCGAATGATGGCGTGATTTCTTCAGCAAAATGTACTCCAAGGGAGGTGATAATTGAATCCAAGTAAGGTATTACTAAAGACCTCTTCCAGTATTCTGAAGGGCTGGATGATTGCTTCTATGAGGTTGTTTTCCCGTAATACGTGGCATTGATGTAATGTCCTCCTCCAGTCCGACTTTCTCTGCAATAACAGCAGCTTCCTTTATAGGAGTACGTTAGAGTACGTTGACAACGGGTTCCATCAAAGCCGAGTATTTGACTACCAACATAATCCCGAGAATTCTGGAAGCTGCTCTATTTCCTTCCTGAAAGAAGGCTTCCAGAATTACTGGAAGATTTCTAAATTCGGGAAGTAAATTTAGATCATTGATAACCAGATTCAGTTTGTGTGACGAGCAATCAAAGTACTTTTGTGTACTTTTTGCGTTTGGTCGCTTGTACCCCTCCATCTTTTTCTGACATCGTTGAATAACCATCAAAGCCGAAACCAACGCATTTATTTATATTCAGATCTTCCTTTGTTAAAAACTCATCTATGCTAAGTGCAATCGATTTCGTATCCCAATCTTTTAGCTCAACGAATCCGACAAACATTTCTTCATCAAAATATCGCATCCCAATCGATAGTTATTTAGTGTCAGAAATATCAGCTATTTCGTCTGCTCGCACACTATATGCTGCTGCTTCTTTCACTTTTTTCTTATTGTGAGCCTTAATAACGCATCCACAAATACCATTAATTTCATTTTGAATATTCACTGAACGGTAGCTTGCGTTCTTTTTCCCTTGTTCAACGTGTTTCTTCAAAATCAAATCTCCCACGTCAATTTGCAGCCTGTATAAGACCTCGAGAATACTATAATGTTTACTTCTCAGTGCTAAGTCGTGTGATCCGCACGAAATAATAGATTTTATTATTTTGCGATTTTTTTCAATAATTTCCTGAGAATATTTGCTCAGTTGCAAATCGACAGGCACACTTTAGAGGAAAGATTTAGCAGCTTCTTATGGAAGTGGGTTTCAATATGCAATGTAAATGATACCAATATGCCTCTAAATGAATTTGGATTTGGTGGGAACAACGTACAATATTTACAAAATGCTTCTTTGTGGCGACTGGAATATACTGTTTCTGTTTCGCATCTTCCGCAAAGTTATAGGTCGCCGAAGAAGACCAATAGTTGGTTGATAACATGTGTACCCGTCCAACATATCACCCGATATCATTTTCATTGCAGTCATCGGAGTCATCCATCAATGAATCAGGATTCAGCGCCAGATATCTAGAGGAACTTGGTCTAGGTAGCTCCTGCGGCTGAATATAACCTGTTGTGGTTGTGGTGACCGATGAAGACACACATGCGATATTGTCGGTACTTTGTCCTGGAACAGGTCGTGAATGCTGGTGAACGGCGATTTTAAAAACGGATGTCAAAATCTTAATGTTATGCTGAATATTTCAATACTTTGTACAATATACATTAAACTTCAATTTGTCATGTGATGCAGAATTTATTAATATGGAATGAAGTCAATTGCTCGCACGATCTTAGGACTGCCCCCCCCTTGGCGACGCCCTTGTGCATAGAGACCACAGTAATCACTACTAAATATTATGAATTAAATGACATACAAAAATGTCATCAAATAAATTGACTCCAGCCTTTGATTGTTTCATGTCATTGGAGGAAGATTGCACACAATATTATTTATTCATACAAAACAATGTCGAATGAAAAAACCTCAATGGTTGAATTATTTTAAATAGAAATAATGAACTGAGTTATTCAATCTTATAAATTTACCTGGTAAAGTTATGTTGTTATTTTTTCCCATTATTCCTGCATAAGAAAATTTATAAAGATAAACGTCTGTGTATTGTGATTGTAAATCTGCATGTCTGACACAAGGATTGAAGAATTGAGTCTCAGAATTATACTGAAATGAGAAAGAAAATACTGTACTTTGATACTATATTAAATTTTGTTAATGTGAAAATTAGTTTGAATCAATTGAGACTTGAAATAATCAAGTATTGGCGAGAAACTTTTGTTTAAACTTTGATACCTATAACAATTTTCCGTTGTTTCATAATTGTGTTCCCATTAGTTCTCCTCGAGGAAAATAACATGTAACCGAATTATTATAATTAGATAATTTAGCATACATCTTGCTGTATGTATATTTGCGTTAATCGGAATGCAGATAAGTATGTTCCAGTACGACAGAACCAAATATGAAGTGTAACATGCCATTCGGCTTGTTACGTTTTTCTTCAAACATTTTGAATATTCCTTTGTTCACGTATTGTGGCACAGTACTAGCTTTGGATTTATTTATTCTAACATTCGAGTTTTTGAGGAAATTAATTTGTTATCGACCTCTCACTCCATTATATAAACTGAATAGAACTTCGAATTCTTCCTCTACCCACCTATGCTTCAAATCAAAATGAATTTTAGTAAATTTCTTTGCTTTTTTTTTACTGTGTTCAGAAAATTTTAGTTACCTTTATGGATTTCCTTTCATTTTAAGCAAATTTTATATGATAGTTTCCAAATAAATTCGTATTTTATATTTATTTGGTGAAAAGAACGATTAGAATAGAACAAACTCCTGTTTGGTTATATTTTAAAAATATTAATTCGGTTTTTTTATATGTTCAAGCATAAGCTCCTTTTGCTCAATTCTGTTCTTTCTACTCGTTCCGTGTTCCGTAATTTTCCATCTATAATCCCGTTTCCTCCCTCATTTAATTTTTTTCCTCGCAGTTCTACAGTTGCCAGTTGCGAGTTTCAATCACCAAGGATCCAACCACAAAACTACAAATTTAACTTACTAAATATTTTTTATTTGTTCGTTGTGCTTGTTTAGATTCGCAGTTAATGCTAGTTTATTTTTATCCTATAAATTTATTTATTGCTGAAACTTTTTTTATTGTTCTTAGAAATAAATATTAATGTGGATAATAGTGTCCGGGGATAGTTTTTTATTTTTAATTTAGTTCACATGGTGTATTAATTGTTAAGGTCGTTCGTCCAATTTAATATTAATTGTTCATCCCATCTGAATACCAGTTATTTATTTCCTTTAACTGATGTTGAATACTACTTCCTGAGGAAGTCTCCTGCCGGGGAATTTGAGGTTATAGAAGATATCTAAAATTAAAATCTAATGCACATAGATTTATTGCAATTATGAGATACTATTCTAAAGTGGTAAAGGATGTAAAAAAGTTCGATGATGAATCGATGATTGCATATTCCATCTTCATCATTACACTTAATTATTAACCCACTGACTGACGTTTCAATCAAATTTGCAGAATCAAACTATATATTATATTATTTGTTGATTAAACTGGCATCGTAAGATGATGATAATATGGATATTAACGGTCCAACACTTTTATTTTTTCTGCAAAATATGAAACGATTTCTCTAAAATTATTACTACTTGAGCATGATGTAGGAAAAAGTTGATCAGTTACTGTTTTCTTTCACTATAAATAATCGGATTACATCTTTGGAACACCAAAACACTTTTACCATCACTTCTGTAATTAACTATTTACACCTATTTTCGTTTTTGGGGTATATAATGGTGTACTCAAGTGTCAAACTAACCGGGAACCACATACAAATCATTCCATGAAACGGGATAATATTCACGAAGTTTTCCTCCGTTGTTTCAATTGCTTTACCAGGTAGAAAATAATGTTCAGTTTTTACTTGAAATTATTTCCCTCTTCATTTCTCAAGCAACGAAAACATTTACCTTCATATGAGTATGATAACTAATTTACCCATCAGAAAAATATGGAATTTTAAAGGGTGAAATCAGAAATTCAATGGGAATTGATAATACACAATCGATCTATCTTGCCATTAGTACGATATCGGGATATAATTTACTGTAATATGCTAATAGAATAAATAATATCATTCTTCGAAACTCTGACCAGTTTTTACTTGGGGATCGTATCTAAATAAACAGAATATTTTCAAAATACTCACCGCTACAGCCAGGCCCAAATTATCTTGAAAACTTTCATTAGAACTGAGGTAAAATCCTTTGATGATTTGTCCAAGCTCCAGTAGTTTTGAGTCATTCACTATATTCATATTTTGAAGTACCAATTTTTTCAAATTTTGGTCATATGCAGCTGCCCTTGATTTCAATGATTCCATATCTATAAAATATATGGATATAACTTAATAATTTTATTGTTGTTAATATTGCTACCTTATTTTGTAGAAAATACTTGAAATATGGTTTGAAATGGAATCAAATGAAATATTCAGAGGAAATTTTTGGAACCTGCCTAAATGTGATTGTTGTGGCAATGAAACACCGAGTGTACTTTTTTAAAATGTATTGCAGGCTTTTTCATCGTAAAGGAATGGGATTATGGTCTTACTATAAAGCGAAAATAAGAATCTTCATAATGTCAATAAACATAAAAAATGAGTTCTTTAAATTTTATTGATATTTTGTTCCATCTAGTTGGAGGTTATTGAGTTAGTTTCATACTAATACACCAATTTTTCCGAGAAACCTACTCGATTCCTTTTTAAGAATTTTTATAATTGAATCTATATCTTTTTGATATTGCATGGTGTGTTAATGCAGTTTTATTTTCTTATCATATCAATGACCTTTTAATTTATTTTCAAAATAGATGTTCGTCCCATGCTTCCCATGTTTAAAGACCTTTTTTGTGCAATTACACCCACTACTAGAGATAACATGATTGAGAGAATACGAAATACTATTATTAATAGAACAAGGAAAGTCAAAAAATCCATTCAGCCAACCCGGAGTAATTTATGTTTGAAGGAAAATTCTTAAAATTTACACATTTCTTAGGATATCTCGTAATACGAAAAAGATATCTAACATTTTTCAAGGATAGCTAGATTTAAAAGAATAAATAATAGCGCCCTCTAGCGTATACGTTACTCATTAGGTTGTTTCGAAATTATAACTCTTACATTGGTAGAAAAGACTAAGTTTGCATAGGTAGGTAAAGTAGAACTAGACTTACAGGCGTTTTTTCATAATAAAATTCCCACTTCCCCCCACCTCTTATTTGAAGAGATAGATTAAAACTTGTAAAATCAAATATACGCCAAATTTCTTGAAGAATACGATAATCATAGTTTAAATGTATCTCAATTAGGCAAAATTTGTAAATTATTCATTTTATAATTTTTGGTATTTAATTAAGCCCTCTGGCGGTGGAACTACAACTCTGTAAATAATTTCCAGGTTTTTCTCGAGGTCTATTATGAATTTTTTTTCCAGAAGCTTTACTATAAACGGTTCCCGAGATATGGCCATTGGGACACCAGGTACAGAGTGAGTTTTATTTATGAATCGCCTCATATATCTCGGAAACGGCTTGTACGATTTTTATAAATTTTTATGCACAAAGGTCTTGAGATACAGTTGGTGTTATGATGGTATCTACTTGTTGACAGATTTTTCCTTTTTCCGAAAAAATAACGAAAACTTTCTTATTCCAAATAGATAACACTGGATATTTTTCGCTTTTCAATATCCTTTAGAAATACTTATTATTTTTCATCATACTTAAATGCCATAATTTCAGAGTTATACGTCTCCGCCGAAGATAAAATAATACATTTAGGTTGGCGTTTCAATAAATTATCATTATTGAAGTTTATTAGAAGTTAAAATAGATCGTTTATCTGAAGAAGAACGAATTGATATTTTAATGATATTAGGATATGGTAATAGACGTAGAAGTCAACCAACAAACGTGTAATAATTTAATAATTTATATCCTAACCGAAATCCATAACACTGACAATAAATTAGTGAAAAATATCAACGAAATTCCATACGTACAAAGTAACGTTGGTTCAAAAGTTGTCAGATGCGATTTGATAGACGTAGAGATTGCAGATCTACTGATGGAAAAATGTTACAATCAAGACCATACAAATGATATTATGTTTTGCGATGAGGCCACTTTTTGTATTAATAGAAACGTGAATCAGTATAATTGTAGATACTGATCACGTAACAATCCTCGTTGGATGCGTGAATTCTACACCCAATATCCCGAAAAACTGAATGTACGGACTGGAATAATAGGCGAAAAAATAACGGGTAACTTGAATGGTCCAGAGTATTTAGATTTATCTGAAAATAGTATTAAACATCAGTTGGCTCGGATATTTCCAAATACAAGTGAGTTTTTTCAATTATATTGAAAAAAAAAACTTCATTATTAGTAATTTTCTGACAGTAATATCCCAAAACGACAATAGTTGGCTACAACAAGATGGCGCGTGTGTGGTGAGGCAATACCTAAACGTAGTTTTTTCGAATGGCCACAGCAATCCACCGATATTCAGGAACTAAAAGATACGATTACCACAGAGATAAGAAGAATTGAGGAGTCAGGGATGTTGCAAAATTTATTATGAAATTTTAAAAATCGCATGGCTTGTTGTATTGAAGTAGATGGACAACATTTTGAACATCTGCTGTTATCGCGTTTACTGTATGTTTTCTAAAATTCGTAATTTTTCTACTTCACAAATGTGGATCTAACATGGCTCAAACATTTAAAGATTTGTCTCCAGTTATTGTAGGTTTTCTACGCTATGAATTGGAAAAATATTTTCCTGCACCAGTTTCGTTGAACTTTTTACTAACTTACTGACACTAGACCTTGTTACGAGATTTGAATTAGCATGTAAATTATTGAAGAAAATCTAAATGTACAATATTTATTGTAAATTTGGTGGAGATACTGTAAATGTAGATATAACTCCGAAATTAGGTATAGAGAATATTCTATTAAAAATAATCAGTATTTCTTAAGGATTTCTAAAAACACAAAATATATAGGGTGATTTGAATGAACAAAGTTAATCATTTTTCCAGAAAACGGACAGATCTGGCAACAACTTAAATACCACCAAAATACCGGGCGTATCACAAGACCCTTGCGCACAAAAATTTATAAAAATCATACAAGCCGTTTCTTAGATAATTGAGGCGTTCCATGCATAAAACAATGTAGGTATTTTCATTCTATCCAAGTTGAGTTGAACATCAGTATGTTTTTGACTAGAAAAAATCAATTGACTGTACCCTAGAAATACTGGGTGCTTCTAAACTCATGCGATAAAATTCGTTATTGATCGTATCAAATTAAGATGGGTCTTTCTACAACAAACTTTTCTCAGTCCACTACTTTCCGTGATATCAGTCTTAAAAGTAGAGCTAGAAACTTGAAATTCTGTAATTTTCATGCACTCGCAAAGAACTAAGTTGGTTATTTCCAGCATTTATTATAACTCGTATTAAATGTTTCATCTTCACTGTTTTCCACTCAAATTATTAAGAAATTATAAGTTCTGCTGCTTATTTTTTTCTCTATAACTTTTGGGTTTGGGAAAAAATATACATTCTGTATATTATAACAAATATCAACTGGAAGATATGTGCAGAATAAAACAAAGCATTACATTACAAACATTAACAAATACATTTCAAAACCAATATCAATTCAGATACATATTTATCGATGAAAATAATTGCAATTGATATATAGACAAAATAAGTTGTTAAAGGATTGTATTCAACGGTATATTAAATTGTTGCAGTGACACATGGATTTAACCAAACTCAGCGCATTAGTTTGAAATATTAAGGTACGAGCAAAAAACTTTTATTTAGTAGTGTGTACTTGCAGATATCTTTCAAAAAAATCGTCTTTTCAGGTATAATGAGAATAAAAGGATCAACATACTGAAATTAAATACAAAGCAAAAAAGCTTCTTACCAATCTACTATTCATTAAATTATTTATAAAATTTCTTATATTTTGTATTTGTTATATGTTTTGCAACAAGGCAAAGGAGGATTGCTCTTTTTGTTTTTAATTTTATACCTAAGGCAAGAGAAATATCCTCTTCTGAGTTTGCACCAATTAATAGAGGAACCCTATTGATTTCTCCGTTTTTTAGACTTTCATATAAGTTTTTTGTCAAAAAGGCACCATCATGTTCAACTTCAATGACTGGGCGTGGTTTTGTCTGAAATGAATATAAAATTGATTTTAGAATTTGTTTGATCACTTAATTTTACTCTATATAACTTCCATAACATAACATCATAAATAACTAAAACAGAAGCAGTTGGTGATGTTTCATGGAAACTAAAATTTATCAGTTAATGACATCAAGGAACTAAGCATAAAATAGATGAGGAAAATTTAAGACGGCTAATGAAAGAGTGGAAACTATACTGAAAAGATTATCCCAAAAAAGTTATGATAAATAAAATAAAAATAAAATGAAACCTAAACGTCTAATTGTGGATGGTATTACATAAATTGAAATGGTGTAACTCACGGTCAACTCAATGATAAATTTCAATGGAAACTAGTTGGTATTATAAAATGCTAGAAATACTAAGAAAATAATATCGATTCTAACATTTTCAAACCCGTTTGAACGTATGGATTAGAACTATGGGAATCAGCTTTTAACTCGAAATTACAAAAAGATTTCAAATATTCAAGATTATCTTTTTTTTGGTAGTCACTCACTTAATCACCACTTTTCAGGTGTGAGGGTTGTTGGGGTTAAGTTAATATGCTATTACTTCTTCCACAGCTGTCTCTATCCTTTCCTATCTTGTATTGTCTGTCTTCTCGTCCTTCCTTGTCCTTCTTCGATTTTGTTTCGAATTGATTTTCCGTCCAAATCTTCTCTCTTAATGTCATTCCTTATTTTATTTTATGTTGATTTATTATCTATTTTCTCATTGCTTTTTCATTTATTTATATAATTATATAGTTTGCATTTGTTGTTCCTCTATTGGTTTTAATTCTTTGATGTGAGTCTGCTCTGTTTTCTATTACATTCGTATTTATTTTGCAGATGATACTAAGTAATGGGATTCCCCTATAATCGTTCTCCTTTCTTATGTATTGGTGTAAATATAGCTACTTACCAATCGTATTGCGCCTTTTCTGTATCATATTTGAAACAGAATGATTTTTAGTAATATCTGCTATTTCTATTTCTGTCGTTATTTTGTCTATTCCTGGTGCTCCCCGTTTCAGTTTCTGTATCACTTATTGTATTCCATTTAATTTCGAACTCATTTCTGCTTTTGTTGTTCATGTTTCTGCTACTCCTACTTGTCTCTGCCTCTGTTTTCTATCTAGTGAATATCCTTTCCTTCTTCTGTTTTTGTTCCTTAACTAATCTTTCAACTTCTGACTGTTCCTCATGTATCTTTCATAGACTGATTGCGTTTCAGTTGTTAAGTATATCCATTTTTGTTTCTCATTTTCATTTTATTGCATTTTTCATAGTTTTCAATCACCAATTTGTTTATAACATCTAATTCTCTAATAATTGCTTTTTTGTGTCCTTCTGTTTGTTATTTTCATTCCTTCTGTGTTTCATTACCACTCTAATTTATGAACCCTTTTACTCACTAGAAAATAAATGGATTTTCTTGTCTACCTCTAACTTCTCTTGTCATTTCATGAATCTAATTGTATTGGAAGTTTTTTTCAGGTCACAAGTTCATTCTTTTTACATGAGTCTATTATTCTTCCATCTTTATTATTTTTTGCTCTTATCCTTATTCTCTTTTCATGCTCTACAAATCAGATCGTCCTTTATTATGTAACAGTTACTTTCATCTGTTTTCTCATCTTTAGTTGGTTGGTATGGTGCAACCATTGATAGCTCTTCAGTTTCTCTTTCTTGTTTTATGTCCACTGTGAGAATTCTTTCGTTTATGAAATTTCCGTTCTTTATGTACCTCATGTTTTCATCATATTGTTTCTTCTGCTTCATTCCTTGGTGTCTCTTTAATACTTTCTTTAATACTTTCTGTCTGTGAAATTTCTTGTTTTTATTCTCTTAGTAGTTCATCCTGTTTATTTTGTTTTTCTTTCTTCTCGTGTCTTTATCCTTATTCATAGCATGATCCGTCAACTATAATCTTCAAAATATTTTTCCTGCCGTTATTAGTTTCTGAAGTCATTTGACTCCTCAACTAATTTTTTTTTAATTTATATTTCATTTCTAATCATTTTCTCTTATATTTTTATTTAATCCGATTTTTACTTGCTATCCGTTATCTCTTTCTTTTTTTGCTTGACTTCGAGCTATCTAGTTCTTAATTGAAAGATGATGTAATCATTTTTTACAGAAAGGAATATAAAGTAGTTCATTACATCTGAATGTGGATACAAAATACTAAATGTAACTTAATATCAATATCTAGTTCAAAGGAAGACGAGTAGCCAAAACATATTCATTCTCAAGATATGTGTGCGTTTTTAGTCAAAATAAATTTGTTGTAGTTGATACTTACTATTATCGTAGTTTTTGTCGAAGCAATATCTATTGCTTTGGCAGGGACACTTTGCAGGTATTTGAGAAGTTCTGAACTTGTTGTAATGTTAATATTTTTGTCTATGAGAGAAGCCAGTTCATAACCGTATGGTGTTGGATCTGGCAAATACGCCCAATTACTGATACCTGAACCGCTTTCAGAAATTCCTCCTCGGAATAGATCTGAAATAACCAAACTGAGTATGATCGGACTAATTGAAAGAAAAAAATGTGAACGGAACTGAATATCGTATCAAATAAATCTCATAGATTTAGAGACTAGAGAGTTAGAATTGAGAATATATGAAATATATTTAAAATCAACGTAATTTGATCACAAACGCTCAATCGTTGATAATATGTTAGTTTTGAGAGTTCAATCATTCATTGAACTACCGTCAAGTTCATGATTTTGAGGCCATGGAAATGAAATTTCCTCGCTATTTTAGCGTCGATGACTAGTTTCTTCTCCAGGAAATGTGAATAAGATATTTTTTAATTCGATTACTGAGGTATGCGGGTTCCTAGAGCTGATTAATTGAAGTTTTAGCTGGTTTTCTTCGCTAGAATAATCGTACCCCTCTTTAGGCTCCTTTTGATGGCCTCAAATTGACAGTGACGTGGCGTGGACTAATATAGACGTAGGCAAAGCCTTGATACGACATGATCACTCATGATAGTGAAAAAATATAAATTAGTAGTGAATATTAGGAGAATATAGATTAGTATAACTTCTAATATGTTTTATTTATTCTACAAATATTTTGATCTTCAAATATTAATTATTCTTTTGAAAATGCTCCCAAGGAAGGAGCGAAACGTTAAGTTATACATAAAAATGTGATTTTTTATCGAAGTTTCATTATTTTATACAAACAACCCACGAACCCAAGAAATTAGAAAGAGGAAAAAAATAACCAAAATTGTTTAGGAGATTTTAAATTTCGCATTTGAAGAGGCCTCGTGAGGACCTTTTAAGTGTGAGCCCATGGATGAGGGCCCATTCCGCTCACGCGTAGCTATGCCACTGTGATCTGTTGTGCTTTCTCCAGTCCCTGAGTATGGCAAGCTATGACTATAAGCTATTACATATTTTTGTCTCTAAATCACCATTCCAAATGCTAAACCAGGCATATAAAATCCTTTTGTCACCTCTCTGGAATGCTTTGTGAAATTTTCAGTGCATACTCTCGAATAACCACTATTAACGAAGTTGTCCTGTCGTCCCCGGGAAGTATTATCCAGTAGTTTCGGCTACAAGGATATTTCATTTTTGCACAGACTGCTGCGCTCGCAAAGAATTTTGGTGCTTCGACACATTCATACTTCAGTTTTGGTTTAGTTTCTGTTGAATTTTCTTCAGCAGCTTGTATTCTAGGTCTGCTTTGATCTCTTTTTGTTGCTTCAATCTGTATCGCCTCTTTGTCATACAATTTATCTAGGAATTTCTCAACTTCCCACAGAATATTTTGATTTTCATATTTTTTTCACTTTGTCTAGAGCGTTTCTTATTCTTTTTCTCAACTTGTGTCAGTCTTTTTTCATTTCGGCCATTTTATCCCTTCTTCCAGTTATTTTTGACTAGCCTCTAGCTCTTTGTCTTTTTTTTATTTCTTTTAGGGTATTCATTTCACGTCTTCTTTCAGAAGTCCATATAGAGTTTTCGAGAACTCATTAGAAAGCTCACGAGAAGTTTTTTTAAATAGGGAGGCCAGGCTTCACTTTGATAGTTTTATCTCAGTTATGACACCAAATTTTAACATTTCTTCTGGTGAAGTTTGATGATAGAGTTGTAGAAATTGATTCAACACTTGAAATTTCACTACACTACAATTATTACACGAGTTAATAAAAGACTTACAATTTAATAAGATCAGATCCCAGATAAAAGTTCAACCCAATAATAAATGAAGTCGGTTAAAATCTTTTACAGTTTCCAATACATCAAGTTATGACTGACGCCGGCAGACGGCGTACAGTTGGTTATGGCGAGCATCTTCAGATGGCTTTCGGCTATTTACTATATATAATTTTATATCACAATATATTTGATAATAGTTCAATTTGAAAAATGTACAAATTATAGTCACATCACCGCGATTTTAGTATGCTTTAATGGTTTCAATAAAACTAACCAAATACTTTTACCAAAGCATACGAAAATTTTTTATTACCTGCTGATTGTTTACTCAAAATATGGAGTCCAACTGATGCTGCGCCAGCACTTTGTCCAAAAATAATTACTTTACTAGGATCTCCGCCAAACTTTCGAATATTTCGTTGTACCCATTTTAATGCCAGCAACTGATCCTTAAGTCCAGTGTTTCCAGGAATTATTTCATCTGCGGTGGATAGAAAGCCAAAAGGACCTACTCGATAATTTGAAGTTACTACAATAACATCTTGTTCTATCAAATAATCTGGACCGTAAAAGTCATAATTTGAAGCACCGGTTGTAAAACCACCTCCGTATATATATGCCATTACCGGAAGAAGGGTAGTGTTAGCCTAAAAGAGATATAGCTTTCCTACAAAACTTCCTCAATTATAACCTAGATTTAACGGTTGAATCATAATTGTAAATAGTTTATGCGTTCGCCTATCATTCCCAAAGATACGTGGGAAGAACCGGAAAATATTTCAACCCTAATTTCATTTCTCATTTCTTAGAACTTTTGATGTATTAATGGTTCTAAATTAATTAATTTTCCCTTAATCCCTTCATATATAGTTATGTCGCGCTGGAATTTGGAAATTCTTGACGTTTCGGCTCCAGCTTTGGAGCCTTTATCAAGAGAAGGGTGTAGATAAGGTGGTTAAACGTTCAGTAGTGAGAAATGATCCGATTCCGTGATCTCAATCTGCCTACTCAACGCAACGAATCACCCCTTTGCTTAGTTAATTGGTTGATTACGAGTACTGAAATTGCCTACCCTTGGAATGATTCAAATTGAAAAAAAAATAATATGCTTGCCATCCAGAACACTGTCGATATCCACACATTTATAACCCCTCCCGCCAATAATATACTTTCTAAGAGAGAGAATGACTAAAATAAAATTTTAGGAAAATTAACAAAGCAAGCTTTAACGAATAATACAATACTAATTTTTCTAAAGACACCTGAACCCTATAGAAAAATTATAGGTACATCGAATACGGAACGGAAGCATTGTTCATCATACGTACCAATTGATAAAAGGAAGAGGCTACAGAACAGTAAGCCGAAACCCACACAATTCTAGACCAATCGATGAGATAAAAACTGAGAATGAGAAAAAAGGTCATAAGGTAAGGAACACTACAAACACAAGACACAGAGTGAGCAGGGAACCACTGCCTTCGTTTTTCGTTGATCTTGAACCACAAACTAACATTAAACAAATATTTGAACTACAATACACACTTTATAAGATAAAAGTATAGTCACGAACAATTATTGTGAAATATACACAGTGTACAGTTAACAATCTCAATGTGAACTTACTCACCCAAGAAAGAAGAACATAGAATCGAAACAGTTGGTCCCATAAACGAACCCATACCACAACACCAAATTGGTTTCAGTCATAGCACGCCATAATTCAGCAATGCCAGAGACTAGAAAATGTAACTGAGAGAATCGACAGAGTTTGATATGATGGTTTTCTGTACAAATTGAAACTACTCCTAATGGAACACAACTATACTTAACTTCGAAATCTTATCTTACTTGCCACTGCTTTGAAGACACTATTGAAGAAGTGCACTCAAATAACAATACCATATAATCTATAATACTTCAGAGCAGCGTTTCAAGCCCATTTCTGTATTTGATACTTGATGCAAACTTCTAACCACAAACGATACCCTTATATTTGCTGACTACACAACAATAATGGCCAAATACATCAACCCAACTGTAGCTATAGAGAAAGTACAAAATCATGCAAATTTGTTAACTCTACTAGCTGAAAATAAACCCTTGTCCGCAAATTTTCATAAACAATACCCCAATAGAACCAGGTGTCGTGGGGTTGCATCTGGATGGGAACCTTGAGACACATATCAACAACAGAAATTGAAAAATATGCACTGGTTAATCATCAAAAGGTTTCAACTAAGTCTCGAAAATGAATTTCTCATCTACAAAACCATACTCATGTCAACTTGGTCGTATAGAATAGAACTAAGGGGCTCCAGCAAACCTCCCCAAAGATTTCAATCCACCCGTATGTTAAGTGAAGCCCCGTGATACGTTTCTAAGCAAACAATTCATAACGATCAAAGGTATAATGAAGAACTCTTCCACATAATACAAAAATCAATACAATGACCATAGTAAACTGTTAATAAATCATTTATTCAAAAAACATTAGCAAAGGAAAAATTGAGAAGACTATCCTACCATAAATATCGTCAATGGATGATTCCTGACTCACGTTAATGACTTACTCATTACTCTATAGAGTACATTGTAAAAGTGCAGTGTATCAATGAGAAATATGTTCTTTAAAACAATTTCTATGTTCCTATGTATGTGAACCATTCTTAAAAATTTACTTTCTGTTGTATTATAGTTCATTCCAAGGATTTCTAATTGAATTCTAATTGAATTTATAACATTAAACGTTACTTGCTGGATTTGTATTAGAAAATATTCCAGAAATATCTGTGATAATCATTCGACACAAGAAATAAAATGATATAAAAAACACCAATTATCTCATGTTCCTAAAATACTTTTAAAATAAATTAAAATTGTTCTCAAACTTACTTGAGTTAAGATTGGCGTATATACATTGATATAAAGACAGTCTTCATTTTCATCATCAGTATCTTTAGCAACTGTATAACATCGATAGCCATCTTTATTTGTTTCTAAAATTCCAGTCCAGTTTTCCGCAGGAACAGGAGCCTTAAATAGAAATGTATCATCTACATACAATCAATTCCAATTCAATACAATGCAGTATTGCCTAATCAAGAGAGAGAAAGAGAGCGGGAAAAGCTTGGAAATCACAAAAATAACTGAATAAACATACAAATCAAAGTAAAATTCAATAAACCGAAGAAAACCACAATGAATAACAAAAGTATAGGGATTAATTAGTATATAAGTCCATAGCAAAATTAAACCAGTATGCATCATGCCCGTTTATAGAGTATAAGGCAATTTCTAGTAAGTAAAGATTATGTGGATTTGATTTCAATTGGCAAATGATTGGGCATTTTTTGCATTGTAAAATATTGAACTCTCAACTAATTCTGAACGTGGAGTAGGTAGGTAAAGATCGTGATACGAGTTCTTAAGTGGTTAGCCGTGCAATATACAATATTCTAGCACTTGTAGGAAAATCAAATTTTCCGCAGCCCTTAATTAACCAATCGGTATTATTTGCAATCAAGTATGCAGTCTGTCATAATTCGGTTATAATTGAGTCACCAACGGTATTCTCAAGATACCGGTCGGGTAGGCATAATATAGCAATCCAAATACATGATATGATATCTAGTCGCTTCCACGGCGAAGGGCTGGCTTCCTGGGATACTTGGGATACTCGAATGCATTTTTCAACGTCGTATTCTCTGTTCTTTTTATTTTCCACAGTACAAATATGATAATTTTTATGATTTGAAGATAAATTAGGTGACCACCTCCTCCTACACCCAAGGATCACGAAATATCGCTCTTGCATTCTCATCTCAACGTACTGCATAACTAATTTTTTGAGAAAGTTTTAAGCAAATGAATCGTGATCTCAACGTTTTATATTGCATCTCAAATAATAATTCAAATATTCTTTACTATACCGTACAATACACGAAGCATACCATAACAGAAATCGGACTATTTTTCACATTTATAGATTATTTTTATTGAAATTTGATTCTATTTTCCTCACAAGCACAATTGTCATTTACAATGATAGTCCTAAACTTCCTTATTAGCTTACCTGAAATCTTAAATCACCTAATGGTGGTTTAGCAAATGGGATTCCTTGGAACGCTCTAAAGGCTACTTTATTCGGGCTATTTCGTAAGTGACCTTCAATTTTACCATTGGCAATATCAACCACTAAATCCACCGCTACTAACTATGAAAAAGAACATATTGAAAACAAATTCATTTCACAATTCTAAATGGAAGTAAATACTTGGAAAGTTATGTATGTATTGAGTATTGAGAGAGAAAAGAATTTTCTATAAATAAAAAATCAACTCCATATATGTTACATTATACTATATAATTATACTTTTAGGGTATTTGAGTTTGAAGTTATATTTATTATATTTATATTGAACACACTGTTTACCTACTACTACAACAACATATTCACAGTTACGCTGTCTCACGCTCGTTTCTATTAAGTTATCGTCTATCTGAAGTTAAACTGAAACTCCTTATTTATACTAAATTCTCACACCAATGTTCTTCCTCCCTTGATAACCAATTTCAGCGGAAAACTTTAGGGCTTTAAGGAATAGGCACTTTGTGCCTATTTGAACTATTCTCACATTTAACATTCTCAATGATTTCAAATTAATCCAACAATTCATTATAGGATACATTTTGCATCGATTTAGCATGATTCATATTTATTCCATGATTATTCCTGACAACGTGCTCGAAATACTCGTTTTGTCGGTCAGTCTATATTTTAAATAAGTTATGTGCTCTTTTAATCGGGCATTAATAGAATTTTTAGCTTGTTCAATATAGTGCTGCCATAGTCAGTACAACTCATTTCATAAATAAAACTCTCTTCCAAATCTGGTAATTTATTCTTGGGATTACCTAACAATTGTTATAATTTATTGTTGGGTGCATTTGAAAGGAATCAAATTTCTTAATTGAAAGTAGAAAATGGATTCTAGGATCAATCGCGTGTCGGTGGGCAGATCCTTATCGCGTCATCAGTTCGCAGAAAAAAAATACTGCTTATCGTGTCATAACAGTCGGTTGGCGTGAAAACAGAGCTTGTTTACGTAGCGGAAGGCTATAGAAGAATCGCCAGGGGGAGGTGGAACATATCAGAAGCGGCTGCAAAAATACACGTGGCTTCTGGTTTATATTATACAGGGTTGCTCGTGAGGGATAGGCGAAAGTATCTATCGATGTTAAAAGAGCATTAAAAAGACAGACCGAAAAGAACTATCAATATCAAAAAGGCATTGAAATAACATATACACAGTGAAATATATTAACGATGTCAAACACACATTAATAAGGCAGATACAGTGCCGAAAAGATTATCGATGGCCATCTCTGTGGTTGCTCGTGGGGGTTGGGCATATGCTACAGGCATACATATTGTACAGGGTCGAAAATACTATCGATGTCAAAAGGGAATCACAAAAACATATACAATGTGTGTCGATTTATCATGATGTCAGGGCAAAAGATCGATGTCAAATAATAATTATGATTGTCAAATGGGATCATCGGCACATATTTTACATATAGAATTACAAATTATACATTTATACGAGGCCAAGTGGCCCCAATTTAACAGAGAAGTAAAGACATTTTGGAAGTTAGATGATATTGTTGCAAAATAGATGATACATACCTTTACACACTCCAGGAAATGGACAGACGTTATCAGATACCGCTGCGCAAACATACACTACGCGCCAAGTGGTTTATTATAAAGGAAGAATTGTTTTCTTAGTACCCCTCCCCCACATAAGGAAATTGTTCGTTTCATCGATATTTGACGTAAAATTAAACGTGCTGAAATTGGTAAGACCTATTTCATAGTCTGTAGCATCAACCAAATAAATAGGGGGGTTGAGGTTGTGGCTTTGTTCTAATCAATTACCGCAAACAGTGAAACTGAGGGACATATTTGTGCGATGAAGGTAAGTATGAGGATGAAAATATTCACGTTGAAATATTTATATGACAAATCTAGTGATGTTTGCAAGTCATAATTGTAAAATATCTTCTCGCTACTTCTGAAATAATTTATCAATTCAATGGGACGTATCTGTTGAAGAAGACAATTTGAGTTATAGTTTTTACATAAGCTGCCATAATCGTGAATAATTTTTGTTGATTTTCAGATATCTCGGATAAATACTTCCCTCAAATGTGGATTTGTTGGATCAATATTGTAAATCTTTGTCCTTAAAGTTGCAAGGTAGAAAGTCACATTATATAGGTGTTCGATTAAACGTTTTTTCTTGATATTACCTTTTTTCCCACCCATCCACTTTTTACGTTTGCCTTTTATGATATTTCCAAGCAGCTACCTTCCCGTCCTTGCAACACCACCAGGCGCTAACCGTATTCTGGACGGCGTACAAATCTTGTTCTATTTCACTTATCAATTCACTTCTAGGGATGATTTTATTTGCTATTATTAAAATATTGCTCATTTATAGGCGGAAAAAGTATAAGCTAACAGCTACAAAAATTAAAACAATTTATTTAAAATATGATAATAATTTTATTAGACAATAGTAGAAAGATTAAAAATACTTGTAACTTCTCAGGTTCTCGGATATATAGTCATGCAAATGAAATTGTATCTATTATTAGTTGCGTGAGGGTGTAATAATTCAATAAATAAATCGGCAACTGCCATTTTATATCAGTAGTTTGGAGACCAACAAACAACACCTATCAACAAATTTGGTAGCCATTTCTTTTCCAAATAAACCTATGATTCATAGACTGATATAGTTGAATCATCGCCTCCATATATATGGCAGTCAGATACCAATCACACAAATTTTATTGCTCGTTTAAAAGGTCACAAGACAAAATTGAGCAAGGAATCTTATAAATTGGATAATAGAGGAATTGCATAAAATTTTCAAATAGTTGTAAAATTTCAAGTGTATCTCATTATATTGCCGATGGTGATTTAATAATAAACAATAAACTTCATCCACTTGCTGATATATCCATCGAGAAAGAAGATGTTATCAAGTTCAAATTAGCGTTTCCCATTTCCATTTGCATTGAAACATGCAAAAACATGCAATAATAAAAATGTATGTATTTCCCTGTTAATAAAAATTATTTATAATTATAATTCAATTTGTTTTTTCTCGTCGGTGCCATCTTGTGAAGTCACAAAAGTATATCATTTCCTATAATGCCTCATGTGTGTTGATGACGCAATAAAATCATTCTGGTCTGACTTCGTGAGATGAATACTCGCAATAAGCAGAAGTTATATTTGTGGTTTGAAATTAACCGTTTCTGCAATACAATGTGAAACATATGTTCTGGTGAATCTGTTAAATTATTTTCCACTCTTTGTTGATATTTGCTGTAAGTTTCACTATGTTTTTAAACTTATGTTGATAATTACATTACCAAAGTGTCTTCAGAATGATTCTTATCGTACTTAGTTAGTAAGATCGTTCATGCTGTTAAAAATGTTCAATCTGTTGAAATTGAAATTATTAAAAAAAATCTCGAGTTTCACCTTTGATACGAGATGAAATCATAATCATAATAAACACTCGAGATATACTAATGTTTTGATTACTCACAATTAGTATTTGAACTAAAAAAGCTGAGAGATTGTCCTTGTTTTGAAAATTTATGTATTGTATATTTCTATCGGATCTGATTCAGAATTAGGTTGTGAATTGATTGTTATAGTTTTTAGTGCGAAAGATCCGAATTTTATAAGATATTATCACTTCTTAAATGGAAGAACATTGGGCAATAATAACTATTGTCTAAGAATTTTATTGCAAATACAGCAGAAATGTTTGTTGCACTTAAATCTTCACAGAATTTGAAAAATAGGAAGCTTTGCTGTCTACGCTCATAAAAAAATCCATTATTATAAGAAGCACATATTCCGTTAATCGAAACTTTCAAAGTAAAATAATCGATTCGAATTCAGTGATGAATTCGAAGGTTCCATTGGATTTGGGAATCAAATTAACGTAAATATAAATGTCCATCGCAAATAACTTCTCTGATTTTTGATTAAATATAATTTACAAGGATATATTGAAACATTCTTAGCCTACTATAGAACCAAACAAAATTTCAACGTCAAAATATTTTATTACTCAACATATTTTCCTTTTAATTGGAGACATTTATTACAGCGAACCTGCAACGTCTCTAGACCTTTAAGAAAAAATGTTCTGCAAACCAGACCTCCACAGCGTTTATCAGCTCGTTGGAAGAAAATTTACGACCTTTTAAACTTTTTTTCAGTTAAGGAAAGAGATTATAATCGAACGGAGCCAAATTTGGTGGATAAGGGGGGTGTTCTAGTAATTCAAACCCTAAATCACGAATTTCTTGCACGGCAGCATGATATTTGTGTGCAGGGGCGTTGTCCTGCAAAAACAAAACACCTTTGGATAACTTTTCGCGTCTTTTCTCTTCAATTTTTTTCCGTGGAGTGGTCAGTAATGTCGAATAATAATCTCCAGTTATTGTTCTACCCTTATCCAAAAATAAAGTCATGATTATTCCATGGCAATTCCAAAAAACTGGAGTAAAAACTTTTCCAGCAGACTGTTAGACACGGTCTTGGAGAACCAAAATGTCGCTATTCCATCGATTGTTGTTTTGCTTCTGGATCGTACAAATGTACCCAAGTCTCATCGATAGTAACAATTCAGTTTAAGAAGTCTACATCGTTTTCAAATCGAGCACAGATCGAACGCAATGATTCCACCCTTGCACGCTTTTGGTAAACATGCAAACATTTGGGGATCAATTTCGCAGCAATTTTTCTCATATCCAAATTGACGTGAACTATATGATGAAATATTCAGTGCTTCAGATATTCGTTTTAGTCCAATTCGATGGTCTGATAAAATCATCAAGAACTGCATCGATATTTCCGGGGGCTGACACTGAATCTGGCCTTCCCGATCGGTCACTATCTTCAATGGAAAATTTACCTCTTTTGAAGCTTGCAGCTCAATTTTTACGGTCGCATACGAAGGAAATTGATCATCAAGGGTATTAAGCATATCTTAATAAATCTGCTTACCTCTTAACCCTTTTAAATACAGGTATTTGATGATGGCTCTCTACTCCAATTTTTCGATTTTCACAATTTCGGTGGACATCTTTTATTGCGTAAGTCTGATTTACTTTTTTGACGTCAAAATTTACATTGACACTTCTAATAGGTTACTGTTCGTATTTCATAGTTAATCTAGACAAACTAGAGTTTGGAAAGTAGTTTGGAAACATATTGAGTTTCACCAATTGAATAATACATGAATAAACCTTGAGAAATTGGAATTATGAGGTTTCTACATAAAAATTTCCTTGAACCTGAATTTACTTCAATAACAACTTTTCATATCAAGATAAAAACCCCAGGCTTGATCTTTGCAATTGAGAGACGAAAGAAGTAGAAAGACAAATCGGGAAAATGCTAGATAAAGGTTTTCTATTCACCTCTCCACACTTTTCGATTATACATGAAAAATGAAATGAATAGAATTGAAATGACGAAAGAAAATAGCATTGGGAAAAAATTCAAAAATACCAATTATTATTCTACACGAAGTACCAAACGAAATGTATGGTATGAAATGTATAGTACATCCGTTAAGGGACCTTTCTCAATTTGGGTTTTTATTTCATCGATTGGTATTGAATGATGAAGGTCTTGGAAAACTGCTCTGTAGGCTCTTTGTTTTCGTCCATTACGTGGTGTTTTCTGTGGGAATCATGTGTCTTTGGAAAATTTTTATTGTATTATTTAGTAAAGCTTTGGTGAAGTATATCTTCTCTTCCACTGATTGTGCTACGTTTTCTAATATTTTGTTATAGTCAGTCACGCCAAATATATAAATTTATTCTTCTAAATGATCTAGATTTTAGGTCTCTTCATATTTCTTTTAAAAATTTTAAAAGTTTCATTTTATTTATCGTATTGATGACCTTTTAGTCTATTTTCTAAATATTGAGAGATCTGCCCTATGTTAAAAGCATCACAATTAGTACAAGGCACTTGATATATAATATTACTTCTTGTGTTTTTTGGTGTTTTAGATTTTAATTACTGCACAGAGAGAGAATAGTTATCCGAAAAAGATGATAAATAACATATTCAGGAAAAGGATAAACATCTACCACAATCAGTTAAAAACCAAAACAGAAACGAAACATCAAAACATAAAACATTTTTCCTTACCATATTCCCAACAACTATGAAATTATTTTAATAAATATGATATTAGTATAAGTCATAAAGGATATAATACGTACGTTAGGCAAATATTTCACTAAATTGAAATCTAAAACAGCAAAAAACAAAAGAAGTAGCATTATATATCAAGTGCCTTCTACTAATTGTGACGCTGTCTACATAGGGCAAACATCTCAGTATTTAGAAAATAGACTAAGAGGTCATCAATATGATAAAAGAAATAAATTCAATTATAAAGATTCAAAAATTCTAGGAACGGAATCTAATACACAAAAAAGAGAATTTATAGAAATGGTTCACATTCATAAGAACGGAAAAGCTATAAACGATAAAAAATATCTAAATAAGTTAAGTAAAATTTATATTTTGTGAATTCTTTCTTTCTATTCTTCTATCTTTTAAAAATTATTTAAAAAACCAATTTTGAAACAGAAGAGACCTTAAATCAAGAACATTTAGAAACGTTTGTATTCCAGTAACAGTTTCTTTTCGAAGTGACTGAAATCTGTTTTGTGAGTATAAATTCAGGTTCTTTTTCTTTTGACGTCTGGTATTTGAATCTTTTTTTCTTGTTCCTACTGTTTGCTATGAGTGATTATTGGTCTGGGGGCCTTCATTGTTTTCGTTCAACATCATCTCTTTGTTTTTTTGGATTCGTACTGGTTGTATTTGATATTGTTGAAGGTAAGCATCCAACAGTACTTATGGTGAGCATCGAGTTTTTGATAATATGGAGACATCGGATATGTTTGCTAGTTTTTTATCACTTCACTGTTGTATCTTTATTTTGTTTTACATTGACTGGAATATTTTATTCAATGAAAGTTACAACAGTTTATATAAACTAGTTTCTTATATCTTAAAATTTCAATCAATTTAAATATTTTCGATAAACATCTGCTACGGTCGGAAGTCGATAGCGTACTAAAAATGATACATAACGAAGAATTTTGAGAACAAAAATTTAAAATCAAATTTTAGATATTGATTTTAAACTTGTGTAGAGATAACTAAATGATAACCACATTTTACACTATCCAGAACTCAAAAAATATATTCCCTGATGTTGGAGTTTTATCTTAACGAATGTACTCAATTACAGACAATTTCATATTAACAAAAATCCCCCCTTTTAGATTATTTAGTCTTGAAACATGAAATTCCAAAATATTCTAATGTCGTTTGTAGCTGAAATATTTTTCAAAAAATGAAAATCAAACTCTAACACCTATTAGGAAACAAATCAATTAACTATTTCATAGGAACCTATTTCTGCTTGCGTTGTATATCAGCAATCAGCAATTATATTGTTGATATAGAATTTATATCAAATAATCAATTCAATTTGTAGCTTTGTCAAATAAATTGTTAGTAATTACTGAATAAATCACATTCACAGTTAATAGCTTCATTGCTTTGTTTTTCGTGTGAATATTTTGGATGCAGGTACATTGATATTTACTACTGTAACTGGTAAATAAATATATGAGTATATATGCAATCTTACCGCAGGAATTATGAAGACTATAGCAAAAATCGTGTATAACATTTTAATACTTTCAGCACAGTAATTACCTAATAATAACTACTTATATAGAATTTCATGTCATTATCACAATATCGAGTAATAATCTTTTCAATCCGGGATATCTAGAGATTTCATTGGCATCTAGATATATCGCATATATATATATATATATATATATATATATATATATATATATATATATTCATATTCCTTCATATTATGAGAGAATATAAATGTACTTAAGATAATTCGCTAATTCAACTGTTGTCAGAAAATTTTTATTTCTACTTCATATCATGTATCGCAATTGCAACGGAAACAGCTCAATATTTGAACTGTCACGTCGAACTGATGAATTATAATTATTAAATAAATATGATAGTAAGCTTCTAGGTAGGCTAGGGGTTGAACTTTGTAGGCTCTTGGTACCAAACCACTTAGACGACACTGCAAGAATGGAAGAAACACTTCAAGAAATACTGGGAAAATTGAAGAGCATCGTGAAATCCAATGGACATTTAGACATGAAATTGAGAAAAACTCATAGTACAAGACACGACAATCAACACACTAGAAATAAAGATAGGACAAAGAAATATTATAATAGTATACGGAATAGAGCAATCAGGAAAAGAGACACAGCTAAGATATGAGATGTATTGATATCTAGTTAACCTAGACCAGTTCCATGCATAAACAAAATATTACGTTACCATAGCAACAAACAATAATTTATTAGAAGTGTCAGTGTTAAGTGTGACGTCAAAAAAGTAAACCAGAGTTACGCAATAAATTAAAAGAAAAAAAGAGGTCCACCAAAATTGTGAAAATCGAAAAATTGGAGTATCGAGCCATCCACCTGTATTTGAAAGGGTTAAGAGGTAAGCAGATTTACGAAGATATGATTAATACCCTTGGTGATCAATGTCCTTAGTATGCGACCGTGAAAAATTCGACCATAAGCTTCAAAAGAGGTAAATTTTCTATTGGAGATGATGACCGATCGGGAAGGACCTGTCAGTCCCCGAAAATATCGATCCAGTTTCTGGCCTTCTCGATTTGGCTAAAACGTATATCTGAAGCAACTAATATTTCATACAAACGGGTTCATCATGTAGTTCACGTCAATTTGAACGGAAAATTGCTGCAAAATGGATCCCCAAATGTTTGAATGTTGACCAAAAGCGTAGACTTGTTAAACCGAATTGTTACTATTGATAAGACTTGCGGGTACATTTCTACGATCCAGAAACAAAGCAACAATCGATGGAATGGCGACACTCTGGTTCTCCAAGACCTAAGAAATTTCGTGTCCAGAAATCTGCTGGAAAAGTTCTTGCTTCAGTTTTTTGGGATTGCCATGGAATAATCATGATTGATTTTTTGGATAAGGTTAGAACAATAATTGGAGAATATTATTCGACATTACTGACCACTCTACGAGAAAAAATTAAAGAGAAAATACTACACCTTTAAAAACATCCAAAAAAACTGGGCAGCTTTGGTTTTTATTTTGGATTAAAATTCCTCAAAAGTATGTGAAAAGTGAATTGTGAAATGTTTATGTCCCTAACAGATATCTTGATAGTAAAAAAATCTATTTAAAACGGCCACTTTTACCTTTCTTCATAATTTTTCGTGTTTTTCAATACATAGGACAGATGTATGCCAACTTTAAACGGTCATTTATAGGTTATAAGTAGGGACCGCCGACAACCTTTGGCGAAAATTTGCTGACCGGGATAAAAAAAGTTTCATATTTTCGAAAAAAGGCAGGTTTTTCCGGTAAACAAAATGAAAAATACAGGTTGCTTCATTTGAGTTAAGAAAGTTGATATCAAAATTTGACACTTGGAATGACATTTGTCAGCTTTTGTGAAAGTTTTCGAAAAACTATGATGAAAATTATTGAAACTTCATTACAAACAATTTTTCCATCTTTGATATTAACGATGTCAAAATATAATGAATAACTGTATACATAGTTTTAACATAATAGTGACAAGTGCATTATTTTAGCACAAGACCAATTATCTGGCGCTCTAGTATAACTCCAAAGACTTGTATAATGTACCAATTAATGCATATTTATTTTACTGTACGAGTACGATAATTTTAATACACTCACCTTGTAAGCACAAAACCACTTACACAAATATTTACCATTTCAAACTTGAAATATCTACAATTTATAACCTCCAATAATATTTTAAATAGAATATTAGCTGTAAAAACAAACGTCTACTCCTATGACGGCAAACCAATCGCATATAACTGGGCGGTCTTCAGACGAAAATGGGCTTCTTCTTATATTCCTGGACGAATCTGAGAAACACATAATTGTCATTTGCTGAAGACTTCGTTGGCTTTTTACCGGATAAGAATTCAAAAATACTGGAAAAGAATACACAGTAAGGGATCATCTAGCCTCCTTATTTATGAATAAATCAATAGAATAGATCGATAGTGATTCTATCCCTGCCAATATAAATGGAACTTCTTACTCAGCGGTCCTAAAGAATTCGGGTTCAGATGTTATTATGATCAAACCCAAAAATTCAGCGCATACCAACTCTAAAACTTGATCGGATATATTGCTGAATCCGTTTGACGTAAGTAAACACAAATTGAGAATCTGGTGGCGTGGTCGTTGGGTGCACGACTACTGAAGAAATTTAAAACTCTGAACAGCTTGCGAATGAGAAATTATTCTCTGAACTGACAAAGAAGCAAGGACCTGATAGCTTATTTATTTTTCTAATGAAGAACAATCGCGGAACGTTTTGTCGGAAAATTCTATTATTGATTTAATGAGATCTGTCCTCTGAAAAAAAAAATAAAATCTTTCAACCAAAGTTATATCTGGACGTTAAGTTAAGGATGTGCTTTAAGTGTGGTGGTTTTGCTCAATATCAACGTTGACAGAGCTTTTGAATATTTTTACAGTCAAATTCAACAAGCAGACTCTGCTAGCGTTCCTAAAACAATTCCCAGATCTTTCAAAAAATATTATTTATGGTTTAACAACAACATTATTCGTAACCTTGAGGTAAAACATCATTTGGTACAAGAATTTAAGAGAATACCAATAATAATGATGACTACATTGAATTTAGTAATCTGTGAGCCAAAATTAAGAGAGATATACTTCGGAGTCATTATAACTACATGAGAAATGTAGAGCAACAATTAACAAATGATCCTAAGGTTTGGTCCTATTCAAATATCAATAGGAAAACTACTAGAACACCTAATAGCATGTTCTATGAAAACGAACCTCTTAACCAATCAGTTGACATTGTGAATGCTTTTGCTGATTATCTTCACCTTATTTTGATCATAGTGATCCAAGTATAAATTGTTTGCCTTGTGTTACTCCCTATTTACTAGCCTCAAAAAATTAAAACCAAACTTTCTATCTGGTCCAGATGTGCTTCTGTCCCTGCAAAACCATTATGTTACTTCTTAAATCTCACGTTAAAATTTCGTAAATTTCCATTGATATGTAAAACTGGACGAATTAGGTATATATCGAGAACTATCGACCCTTCTCAATTATTGCCAATTATTTTCTAAGGTATTTCAAATTCCGCTCTACGGAGTTTTTTTCCACCACGAGAAACTATCCATATGTAATGAACAGCATGGTTTTTATGCTGGTAGATGTACTGTGTCGATTTTAATGTGCTTAACGTAATATACGGCAGCAATTCATCTTGGGCAGTTTCTGGAGCTTTATCATTCCATATCGAACATCGATGGATGCCAATTACATCAATCTAATGAATATTTATGATTGGAGCGATAAAAATGCACTTTTTCTCAACATTTCAAAGTGTTATACCTTATATTTCACTAGAAAATTCAATCACCTCCGTTTCAATTATCACATTTTTAGTTTCGTGCTTAAAACGTGCTACAATACTCAAAGATTTCATACTTATGATTAATAGTAATCAAACTTTGTTATCCTTGGTGGAGCCTTCAGGAACTCTCGGTTTCGTACTGAGAAACTCTAGGCATTTACCGAAGTTAAAACCGTATCATTACTTTTCAAAGCATTCGTTTTCCCAAAACTAGAGTATGCTTTTTTTATATGGGATCCAAGTTACCAAAAACATATCTGAATAATTAATAATCATAGAAAGTATGTTAAATATATGTAGTTTAGGTCTGACAATATTTATCCACCACAATAAAAACCTCAAAAAATATTGTTGGAACGATTTAACTTGAACGATTTAGCAACTATGTGATCTTCTTCGATATACCTCCACAAAATTATGACGGATAAAATTGACAGTCCAAAATTGCTTGGTCTTTTAAGAATGCATACTCCTCGAGTTGCCACCCGGTGTCACTCTTTATTCAACTTTCCAGTTGTTATAACTAATGTTCTCAATGAATCAATGTCACCGTCCAATGCAGATATTTTTTACGACACTATTTTTAGCATAGAAAATAAATTTTTTTCCGTTCCATAACTTTCTTATTAATTGTATTTGGCAAAGTTATCAAGGAATTATAGAATTGTTTTACTTACTTCTCAATGAATCAATGTCACCGTCCAATGCAAATTTTGGTTTTCTTTACGAAAAATTCGTTTTTAAAAAATATATTTATTCTAGCAATTACAAGTTTATTGTTAGAGATCTGAACAGAAAATGAATTATATTAAATGATATTACAAGAAAGTAAGATTTATCTACATATGTTGTTAAATAACAATTTCTCAGAAAGTATAGTGTTTCTGCTGCGCTTTTAAGTTTCCTTGATAAGCGGCGTATGTAACTCCTCCCTCCTTAAGTCTCGAAGAGTATGGATTGACTTTTCGATTTTTGGACCCTTTCCAGGTTTTCTTCTTATATTTTTCGTAGTGTTTTGAAGTTGATAATTTGTTTGTTTCTAATTTAGGCAGGACAAATGGTTTACCGTAACTGATTTCGTCGTCATTGATGTATCGTTGATTATTGATCCATAGTTCACAATTTTTTGGGATTTTGACAAGTGATGGTTCTTCTATTTCGAGGTATTGATCGGATTGACATTTTGAAAGTATTTTTTCTTGTTGAATCGGCATTATCAGGACTTCTTTTGTTGTAACTTGTTGAATGATTGTTTCTTCGATATTGACTTCTAGAATTTGGCAATCATCGAGAGTGTTCTCTTCAAGTAGACTAAGGGTGCAATTATCCCTTTGGACAAAATTTTGACGGCAATAGTAGGTACCTTCGAGTGGTGGACATTCTTCTTTTTCTGATTGGGTTTCATTTTGCGTTGGTGCCAGGTAAGGGAATTTAGGAGTGTACATTTTATTATTTTGGATTATGGGAAAAAGGTGGTAAAATTCAAATGTTTCGGAGATGAGTATAGGTACGTGGATAGCAAAGACTAATTTCGAATCAATGATTGATACTTGAGTTCCAAGAAATTGGTAGTATGTTAAAATGTTAGAAAATTTAGGAATCTGTTTTTCTGAATATAGTTTTCCTAAATGTTGAATTATGTCCAGTATCTCGTAACTAGAAATTATAGACGTATGTACAGAATTAAGTTTCGAAAATACAACTGCGTTCTCAATATTATCTATAAACGTTATTGTTGACTGACAGTCTAAATTAAACTGATACAACATACCTTGAAACGTTAGATAACTTTCTAGTGTTTCAATTTTGTTATATACAGAGGCTGAAAATAGTTGTAACCCATTATTAAAGTTTGCTTGATTTTTATTTAAAGTAGTAATTGACTTATTGTAATGATCAATGAGTTTCTTATAGAGAGAAATTTGAACGTTAGTTTCATGGATAATGTTCTTTTGATTTTGTTGTAATAGAGTAATTGCGTTATCGTATTTCATCTCGTCATCTGAATCGAGGTTTCCAAATAGCCATTTGTTTATTTTCCCAACGCCATTTAGCAAGCCTCTTCGATTTCTGATATGAGGATTCAAATTTTCGAATTTTTTCTGTACAGTGTTGATCAAATACTCGGTTCTTATTAACATGTTCTGTGCTAAAGCATGATAGGATATAGTGTTTGTAGTGGTTACAGTTGTAATACTATTTTTTATGTAATTGAAATGCGTAACTAGACTATCTATTTGCTTAATAAGTTGGCTTAAATCTAAATAATGTAAAAACGTATGTTTACTATATACTAATCTAGCGTTTCCTAATTGGATAGGAAGAAGGAAGTTTTGAATTTTCGTAACCTGTATGTCTTCTACACTACAGGTCGCTTGAAATACGCGAAGAATCAGGCAAAGCATCAGGATTCGCGTGCTCGTCGACATCCTGTAACAATTTCCGAACATTACTTCTTGGTTTTCGGACAATACTTTTATGATACGTACCTTTATTGGTTTTAAGCAGAATACCTTTATCTCTGATTATTTTAGTTTGTTTAAATTTAGGGAGTTTCTTATTTCTTAATTTAGTTTTTACGTAGGCGGTTTTTTGATTTGAATAGTCTAAAGGTTCGGACCTTTTTCAATTTAATTTCTCTATAATCTTTTGTTTAGTTTGTTCGTTTTGTTGTTTAATTTTTTCATATAAGCGTTTACTGGTTTCTTTGTGATTTTGAACGTATTGAGATATAACTAAATGATCATTCAGGTCAAACGGGTCAGGATTGTTTATATGTCCTTTTATAATTTCGAAAGGCGTGAATTTTGTTACTGTATGAACTGAATTGTTATAACTAAGAATCGCGTGTTTCATTATTTGGTCCGGTGTCAAATTTTTATTATCTTCCTGTATACATCGATAATGTTCTAAAATACTTGAATGAAATCGTTCAACTGGCGAGTTGGAATTGCTATTTTTCGCTGTGGTATGATGCAATTCTATATGGTGAAGTTTGCAAAAGTCTTCTAAATCGAAATTCTTAAATTCGGAACCACTACCTGTTGTTATCTTTTGAGGTAATCCATGGTGAGTTATGAAATTTAGTAAAGAGTCTACTGTGGAAAATCCTGTAACACTTACTATGGGGTAAGCTTGTCCGTAACGCGAAAAAGAATCAATTACTGTTAAATAAATTTTATTTGCAATTTTAAAAACATCCATATGTACATGCTCAAAAGGCTTAGACGCTGTGGGTGTTAGGCTAAATTTGACTACAGGGGGATTCCTATCATATTTATTTTTCAAGCATGTATCGCAATTATTGATAAAGTTTTCTACATCTTCGATCATTTTCGGCCAGTAGTATCTACAACTAAGAGATGTTTTAACTTCGTTTATGCCCCTATGACCTGATTTATATATATGATGATATTAAATTTTTTCTAATTGCTTTTCTTTTGTTTCAATATCTGTTACTGATTTGGTACACATTGTAAATTTAAATGCAGAATTCTTAAACATATTCTGTGCAGTTACAATAAATATTCTCGATAAGGGTTCGTTCTGGAAATAAAGTGCATAATTTTTCCTGGGGTCAATATATTCTTTAATGAAGTTTATTATATTATTTTCGATGTCAATTACCGGTAATGTAACGTATAGACGAATATTTTCGAATACTTTCTCTCTTCTAACCTTAAAGGTATTTATTTGACTATTAGTAAAATATATTTGATTTTTATACATATTTAATGGTTTTTCGGTAATTGGAATTGATAAAATAGGATTTTCAACAGATGTATGTACTGTTTCAATGTCTTCGTTATTATTAGGATTTGGTTCTTCCGTTATAGGTAATATTGGTAAATTATTGTTTGCGAGATTTCTATGTTTGAATCGTTTTGGTTAAATTTATTTAAATCTAATATATTTGTAAGATCTAAATTATCTAAATTCGGGAGAGTACTTGAATTAATTCTTTCAAATTCTTCATTCATTATTTCATCGATGTCACTTAAATTGACATCCATTGATGCAGTTTCTAATGCATTTATATCGGGATATCGAGATAATGCATCAGCTGCTTTCTTACTTTTACCTTTCAAATATTTTATATCGTACTCAAATTCCTCAAGTATAAGGCGCCAGCGTACAAGACGTGAATTGGGCTCTTTTAATGACATGAGCCATTGCAATGGTTTATGATCTGAAAAAATTGTGAATTTTTGACCAAATAAATACGGTCGAAAATATTTACACGACCAGACTATCGAAAGTAACTCTTTCTCGATTGTAGAATAATTTATTTCTGTGGAATTAAGTGTTCTACTAGCATAACAAATAGGATGATTATTTTGAGATAGAATAGCACCTATGGCATATTTAGAAGCGTCAGTAGTTAATTCGAAAGGTTTACTGAAATCGGGATACGCAAGGACTGGTCTGAAATTAAAATGTTTTTGCAAGTATTGAAGCAATTAATAAATTCTTCGGTATGTTTAATTATGTGATCCTTCTTTAGACATATCGTCATCGGTTTCGTAATTTGAGCAAAGTTTTTTATAAACTTTCTATAGTAACCTACTAGTCCTAAAAAGGATTTAATATCTTTAGCGGTTTTTGGGATAGGGAAATTTTGAATTGCTTTGATTTTATTCGGTTTAGGTTTTATCCCATGAGGAGTTACAACGTGACCTAGATACTCTACTTCCTTGCGAAGAAACTCGCACTTGTCTAGTTGTATCTTAAGCTCTGCGTGGCGTAGTTTTGAAAATACTAATTTCAGATTTTGTATGTGCTCCTGAAGGCTAGTACTGAATATGATAATGTCATCCATGTATACCATGCATATTTTGTTTTGGATGTCTTTAAGGACTTCATTTACAGCTCTTTGAAATGTAGAAGGGGCATTTTTAAGACCGAAAGGCATTCTAAGGTACTCGTAATGTCCTCCATCTACGTTGAAAGCCGTTTTTTCTATAGAACATTCCCTCATTTGTATTTGATGGAAGCCGCTTGCCAAGTCGAGGGTAGTAAAATACTGGGCTCGACCTAATTTATCCAATATATCGGATATATTGGGAAGCGGGTACCTGTCATCAATTGTCTTTTCATTAATTTTCCGGTAATCAACTACCAGTCTCCATTTTTGGGTATTTGATGCGTCCATTTTCTTTTTAACAATCCATATCGGGGGGCTCCAAGGGGAACAAGACGGTCTAATTATGTTTTTATCTAACATATCTTGAATTAGTCTCCTAATTTCCTCTCTGTGGACGTTTAACATTTGAAGTGAAAGTCAATTTATCCCCTGGTTTTAAAAATAAATCAGAATATTCTTTACACAATGAAATACTTTTTTGTTTTTCTTCTTTATTAATGTGATTTGTACGAATTAATTCGGTAATATTGTCATTAGGTTTTATGAAATTATTTTCATCAAAATCATTAGCAAAGCTTTCAAATTTAAAGAGTTCATATTGTGAATATTTGAATGGAGTAACTTGAATTGGTTCTCGTAATGTTATCGTTATCGAATTATTTGTGTGATTTTGAATTTCTATTGGTGCGAAACCGTTTCTCGCTGTAGATAAAATTTGTGGAATTATTATATTTTCTATTTTTCGAGCGTCTACAATAATATCCCCATTATCTATATTTACGGGTAATTTCTTTATCGTTTTTTCTCCGGGGTCTATTGAAAAAGAAAACTCAATATCGTTTATTTTTCTATACTTAAAAGGCAATCTTAGGTGAGGTCCTAATAGTTCTCGATTAGTTAGATCAATATTTATATTCATACCTATTAAATCTTTAATACCGAGAATTCCATCAAAATAATTGTGAAAATCATATAGTATAAAATCGATTTGATAGTTTTTATTTTTTAGTTCAGGAAATGCAGGAATAAGCGCTCGATACCTAACGTTTTTACTTCCAAGACTAGTAGATATAGTAGTATCAGAATGATAAATTGTATCTGGAAAGTATTTTTCGGCAATAGAAGGTCTTATTATTGATTTAGAGCTACCAGTATCGATTAGCAATTTAATTTTTGGATTTGCAATTTCTATATAAGGTAGCGGATTAACTGAAAGTATATTTATTTCTATGTTTTCCCGTCTGACGGACGAGCTGCTTGAAAATTTTCATCGCGATTGGCTTCGTCGTTTTCGTCAAATTCTATTTCGTCATATTCATCATATTGATTGTCGTGATTATAGTCTGAATTAGCATTTGATTTAAGTATAATTCTTCGGAAACGAAGTTTGGTTTAGCGTTTGGATTTGATCGGAAAAATCTATTATTATTATTATTGTTATTGATAGGTCTTCGAGTACGTTCAGTAAAATTACGTGATGTCGTGGACATCGGTTCAGGTGTTGGTAATTGGTTTTGTGGAATTTGGTTAGGTTTGAATACATTTTTGGGAGGGCCGAATACTTGTCGATTAGTAAAATATCTTTTATTTTGTGGTATTGATTGAATAGGTATCGGCTGATTTGGCCAACTTTCTCTATTTTGTACGAAATTTGGTTGGTAGTTTTGTCGATTGCTATAAGAATTCGGGTAATTGTTAACAGGTCTGTTATTTGGTACAAAATTTTGATTTTTATAAAAATTTGAATTGGTTCTTTGAGAATTTTGGCTATGCGCATGCTGTATATTAACATTATTAGGTGTATTTTGTCGATTATTTTTGTCGTTTAAAGAACCGTACAGTCTTTCAAAATTTTCGAATTCGGCCACATAGGCCATCGCGTCTTCTAAAGAATGTGGTTTTCGTAAATGCATATTATTTTTCAGAGTACCGTCGCACCCTGCAATAAACGTATTTAAAGCGGTTTTATCGTATTGATTTATTTGACAATTTCTTTCTTCAGCAGTTATATTGGGGTCATTGCTAATTCTTTGAATTACACTACTACGAATTAATTGAAGTCTACTTCCAAAATCGATAAGATGCTCGTTTTTTAATGGTTTGGCTCTGATCAACTCTTGCACAAGACAATTTAAATCCCTTCTATCAGCAAAACATTGTAATAAGGCCGTTTTTAATTTTGGCCAAGTATTCAATTCAACTCTGTTACCGACCATGAAGGCTGCTCTACCTTCTAATTTCTCTTGAATACATTCTATAATGTGTAAATTTAATTCTGCATCATTATAAATTCTATATGACTCTTTTAAATGCTCACACCTTGTAATGAATTTATTCAAATATTCACTGTCACCGTTAAAAGGTTTAATATTTGATAATTTGGATTTGAAAAGATCCCAATTCATTGCAGGAGGAGCCATTTTGTTAGTACCAGTTTGTTTTACGTTATTTTCGACTAAAGAAATATTATTGAACAATTGAACTATGTTATCGAGATTACTAGAGTTTAATTCACTCATAAATTGATAATTTCTTTTTTATTAATTGTATACGTTTTTGAAACTTTAAAACTTAATAATCAATACTATCTTTCCGAAATCCAAAAAAGGTAGGAAAGGCAAGAAGAGGACAATAAGGCACTTACGTTTCTGAAGAACAGGCTTTTAAAATCTTCTCCCTCGATGATTCCCTGTTGCCTCCAATGTTCACCACTAAAGGGCTATTGCACGATAATTGCTAGTCTAATATTGTTCGTTGGATTCGCACTTAAAACGTTGAAACGTTAAAGCCGTGAAGTCACTAAATTATTTCGCACGATCCGAAATTTTGTTACGCACTGTATGCCCGTAAACGTTTTAGTGATTTTTTTTTTCGACGACTTGCGCGATCCTACAATACTACAATTTTGGTTTTCTTTACGAAAAATTCGTTTTTAAAAAATATATTTATTCTAGCAATTACAAGTTTATTGTTAGAGATCTGAACAGAGAATGAATTATATTAAATGATATTACAAGAAAGTGAGATTTATCTACATATGTTGTTAAATAACAATTTCTCAGAAAGTATAGTGTTTCTGCTGCGCTTTTAAGTTTCCTTGATAAGCGGCGTATGTAACTAGAGATTGTCCTTGTTTTGAAAATTTATGTATTGTATATTTCTATCGGATCTGATTCAGAATTAGGTTGTGAATTGATTGTTATAGTTTTTAGTGCGAAAGATCCGAATTTTATAAGATATTATCACTTCTTATTCAAATGGAAGAACATTGGGCAATAATAACTATTGTCTAAGAATTTTATTGCAAATACAGCAGAAATGTTTGTTGCACTTAATTTGAAAAATAGGAAGCTTTGCTGTCTACGCTCATAAAAAAATCCATTATTATAAGAAGCACATATTCCGTTAATCAAAACTTTCAAAGTAAAATAATTGATTCGAATTCAGTGATGAATTCGAAGGTTCCATTGGATTTGGGAATCAAATTAACGTAAATATAAATGTCCATCGCAAATAACTTCTCTGATTTTTGAATAAATATAAGTTACAAGGATATATTGAAACATTCTTAGCCTACTATAGAACCGAACAAAATTTCAACGTCAAAATATTTTATTACTCAACATATTTTCCTTTTAATTGGAGACATTTATTACAGCGAACCTGCAACGTCTCTAGACCTTTAAGAAAAAATGTTCTGCAAACCAGACCTCCACAGCGTTTATCAGCTCGTTGGAAGAAAATTTACGACCTTTTAAACTTTTTTTCAGTTAAGGAAAGTGATTATAATCGAACGGAGCCAAATCTGGTGGATAAGGGGGGTGTTCTAGTAATTCAAACCCTAAATCACGAATTTCTTGCACGGCAGCATGAGATTTGTGTGATGAATTATAATTATTAAATAAATATGATAGTAAGCTTCTAGGTAGGCTAGGGGTTGAACTTTGTAGGCTCTTGGTACCAAACCACTTAGACGACACTGCAAGAATGGAAGAAACACTTCAAGAAATACTGGGAAAATTGAAGAGCATCGTGAAATCCAATGGACATTTAGACATGAAATTGAGAAAAACTCATAGTACAAGACACGACAATCAACACACTAGAAATAAAGATAGGACAAAGAAATATTATAATAGTATACGGAATAGAGCAATCAGGAAAAGAGACACAGCTAAGATATGAGATGTATTGATATCTAGTTAACCTAGACCAGTTCCATGCATAAACAAAATATTACGTTACCATAGCAACAAACAATAATTTATTAGAAGTGTCAGTGTTAAGTGTGACGTCAAAAAAGTAAACCAGAGTTACGCAATAAATTAAAAGAAAAAAAGAGGTCCACCAAAATTGTGAAAATCGAAAAATTGGAGTATCGAGCCATCCACCTGTATTTGAAAGGGTTAAGAGGTAAGCAGATTTACGAAGATATGATTAATACCCTTGGTGATCAATGTCCTTAGTATGCGACCGTGAAAAATTCGACCATAAGCTTCAAAAGAGGTAAATTTTCTATTGGAGATGATGACCGATCGGGAAGGACCTGTCAGTCCCCGAAAATATCGATCCAGTTTCTGGCCTTCTCGATTTGGCTAAAACGTATATCTGAAGCAACTAATATTTCATACAAACGGGTTCATCATGTAGTTCACGTCAATTTGAACGGAAAATTGCTGTAAAATGGATCCCCAAATGTTTGAATGTTGACCAAAAGCGTAGACTTCTTAAACCGAATTGTTACTATTGATAAGACTTGCGGGTACATTTCTACGATCCAGAAACAAAGCAACAATCGATGGAATGGCGACACTCTGGTTCTCTAAGACCTAAGAAATTTCGTGTCCAGAAATCTGCTGGAAAAGTTCTTGCTTCAGTTTTTTGGGATTGCCATGGAATAATCATGATTGATTTTTTGGATAAGGTTAGAACAATAATTGGAGAATATTATTCGACATTACTGACCACTCTACGAGAAAAAATTAAAGAGAAAATACTACACCTTTAAAAACATCCAAAAAAACTGGGCAGCTTTGGTTTTTATTTTGGATTAAAATTCCTCAAAAGTATGTGAAAAGTGAATTGTGAAATGTTTATGTCCCTAACAGATATCTTGATAGTGAAAAAATCTATTTAAAACGGCCACTTTTACCTTTCTTCATAATTTTTCGTGTTTTTCAATGCATAGGACAGATGTATGCCAACTTTAAACGGTCATTTATAGGTTATAAGTAGGGACCGCCGACAACCTTTGGCGAAAATTTGCTGACCGGGATAAAAAAAGTTTCATATTTTCGAAAAAAGGCAGGTTTTTCCGGTAAACAAAATGAAAAATACAGGTTGCTTCATTTGAGTTAAGAAAGTTGATATCAAAATTTGACACTTGGAATGACATTTGTCAGCTTTTGTGAAAGTTTTCGAAAAACTATGATGAAAATTATTGAAACTTCATTACAAACAATTTTTCCATCTTTGATATTAACGATGTCAAAATATAATGAATAACTGTATACATAGTTTTAACATAATAGTGACAAGTGCATTATTTTAGCACAAGACCAATTATCTGGCGCTCTAGTATAACTCCCAAGACTTGTATAATGTACCAATTAATGCATATTTATTTTACTGTACGAGTACGATAATTTTAATACACTCACCTTGTAAGCACAAAACCACTTACACAAATATTTACCATTTCAAACTTGAAATATCTACAATTTATAAGCTCCAATAATATTTTAAATAGAATATTAGCTGTAAAAACAAACGTCTACTCCTATGACGGCAAACCAATCGCATATAACTGGGCGGTCTTCAGACGAAAATGGGCTTCTTCTTATATTCCTGGACGAATCTGAGAAACACATAATTGTCATTTGCTGAAGACTTCGTTGGCTTTTTACCGGATAAGAATTCAAAAATACTGGAAAAGAATACACAGTAAGGGATCATCTAGCCTCCTTATTTATGAATAAATCAATAGAATAGATCGATAGTGATTCTATCCCTGCCAATATAAATGGAACTTCTTACTCAGCGGTCCTAAAGAATTCGGGTTCAGATGTTATTATGATCAAACCCAAAAATTCAGCGCATACCAACTCTAAAACTTGATCGGATATATTGCTGAATCCGTTTGACGTAAGTAAACACAAATTGAGAATCTGGTGGCGTGGTCGTTGGGTGCACGACTACTGAAGAAATTTAAAACTCTGAACAGCTTGCGAATGAGAAATTATTCTCTGAACTGACAAAGAAGCAAGGACCTGATAGCTTATTTATTTTTCTAATGAAGAACAATCGCGGAACGTTTTGTCGGAAAATTCTATTATTGATTTAATGAGATCTGTCCTCTGAAAAAAAAAATAAGATCTTTCAACCAAAGTTATATCTGGACGTTAAGTTAAGGATGTGCTTTAAGTGTGGTGGTTTTGCTCAATATCAACGTTGACAGAGCTTTTGAATATTTTTACAGTCAAATTCAACAAGCAGACTCTGCTAGCGTTCCTAAAACAATTCCCAGATCTTTCAAAAAATATTATTTATGGTTTAACAACAACATTATTCGTAACCTTGAGGTAAAACATCATTTGGTACAAGAATTTAAGAGAATACCAATAATAATGATGACTACATTGAATTTAGTAATCTGTGAGCCAAAATTAAGAGAGATATACTTCGGAGTCATTATAACTACATGAGAAATGTAGAGCAACAATTAACAAATGATCCTAAGGTTTGGTCCTATTCAAATATCAATAGGAAAACTACTAGCACACCTAATAGCATGTTCTATGAAAACGAACCTCTTAACCAATCAGTTGACATTGTGAATGCTTTTGCTGATTATCTTCACCTTATTTTGATCATAGTGATCCAAGTATAAATTGTTTGCCTTGTGTTACTCCCTATTTACTAGCCTCAAAAAATTAAAACCAAACTTTCTATCTGGTCCAGATGTGCTTCTGTCCCTGCAAAACCATTATGTTATTTCTTAAATCTCACGTTAAAATTTCGTAAATTTCCATTGATATGTAAAACTGGACGAATTAGGTATATATCGAGAACTATCGACCCTTCTCAATTATTGCCAATTATTTTCTAAGGTATTTCAAATTCCGCTCTACGGAGTTTTTTTCCACCACGAGAAACTATCCATATGTAATGAACAGCATGGTTTTTATGATGGTAGATGTACTGTGTCGATTTTAATGTGCTTAACGTAATATACGGCAGCAATTCATCTTGGGCAGTTTCTGGAGCTTTATCATTCCATATCGAACATCGATGGATGCCAATTACATCAATCTAATGAATATTTATGATTGGAGCGATAAAAATGCACTTTCTCTCAACATTTCAAAGTGTTATACCTTATATTTCACTAGAAAATTCAATCACCTCCGTTTCAATTATCACATTTCTAGTATCGTGCTTAAAACGTGCTACAATACTCAAAGATTTCATACTTATGATTAATAGTAATCAAACTTTGTTATCCTTGGTGGAGCCTTCAGGAACTCTCGGTTTCGTACTGAGAAACTCTAGGCATTTACCGAAGTTAAAACCGTATCATTACTTTTCAAAGCATTCGTTTTCCCAAAACTAGAGTATGCTTTTTTTATATGGGATCCAAGTTACCAAAAACATATCTGAATAATTAATAATCATAGAAAGTATGTTAAATATATGTAGTTTAGGTCTGACAATATTTATCCACCACAATAAAAACCTCAAAAAATATTGTTGGAACGATTTAACTTGAACGATTTAGCAACTATGTGATCTTCTTCGATATACCTCCACAAAATTATGACGGATAAAATTGACAGTCCAAAATTGCTTGGTCTTTTAAGAATGCATACTCCTCGAGTTGCCACCCGGTGTCACTCTTTATTCAACTTTCCAGTTGTTATAACTAATGTTCTCAATGAATCAATGTCACCGTCCAATGCAGATATTTTTTACGACACTATTTTTAGCATAGAAAATAAATTTTTTTCCGTTCCATAACTTTCTTATTAATTGTATTTGGCAAAGTTATCAAGGAATTATAGAATTGTTTTACTTACTTTTTTTGTATTTTTGTTTGTATATTATCAACGCTTCATCTGAATTTACTATTTTTTACTTGTACCTTACAACTTTAATTGGTCAACTGTAAACTTTTATATATATCTTTCGAAGCTCTTGAGCTGTAGGGTAGTGTAAACAAATAAATAATGTGTTAGAAAGGTAGAGACCTTACGTCCTAGCTCATCTCAGCTAATCTAATTTTCTGTGAAAAAAGGAATGGCGCCCGATTGGAATTGTTGGAACAAAAAACGCTAAACAAAAACGATTATGCGAAAAAATAACGGGTCGCTCTTTCACCATAGGAACGCTGGCGCCAAGAACATTCTCTGACGATTCGCTGGCGAGCGAATTATATTGGGCAAGCTAAGAAGTATGTTGATGTCTAGTTTAAAAAAGCACCTAGCTCATTTAAAATCGAATGGATAATCAAATGGTTATTTTCATCAGTAGCTAAGGAAGACTTCTGCAAACTCTGGATACAGTGGGGTGCATCCTAGTGCCCCAGTCACCTTGTTTCCATTAAGAACGCCACCGCGAAGTTTTCCAATTTTACTTCAGAGGATGTTTATCGACCTCCAGGTATAGATTAGCTATATTTCGTTTCAACGCGTTTACCACGAGAATTATGCAATCGATATCACACAATCCCAATCGTAATGGGAATATCTAGCTGTTTCGGTGGTCAGTTTTTAGGTAGTCAAAGTCTTTAAGCTCTCCGTACATTACTTCACACTCAGATTTAGCCCGAAAAGAAATATTTCTAGAGCCCCATGATCCATACATACGGTAACAAGATCCAATATTTCTAATGTAATATGTTAAAAATGTGAGTACTACCTGTGCACAATGACGTGCAGTTTTTTATAATGTATTGAAACGAAATCTTGAACTATGAAATATGTTGTAAGAAAGATAGTAATTGCTATGTTACTGATAGGACAATGATTCGTTATATATTTAAGATATATGGTGTCTGTAACATGGTCTCGGAGGAAACATACCATTTCTACCCTTCTAAGACCCAATCGGAGTATATAGCTTTGTCCCAATCTAACTAAGATGTATCAATTTTTGATTCGTATTTGTGAGCTGTGATAGAACTGTTTCAAAACAGATTATTTTATGATTTAACAGTTTGTAATGATATCCTACAAAATTCTTTTGTCATCATTTCCATTTATTGCAGGTAATATTCTAATAAAGGACAACATATTTCTATATATATCTACTACAAGTGTGGAAATAATAGGAAAATATTCAAAATACCACAGGCGATACGGCTTCTTTTTCAAATAAATCTCTCCACATTATATATCTTCCATGTTTTATATTGTTCTCAATTGTTAGGTCGGTGTCTATATTCACATATTGTATATTCGACGGATTCACTTTAGGCCAAATTAAATTTTCCAAGAGACTATCAGCTTGTGGTGTCGGATTCCTGTGAAAATATTTTGCGGTATAATTTCCATTTATTTTTACAAATAGTATTGTCAATCTGTCGTAACTTGAGTATAAAGACATACAATGTATGAGGCTACTTCAACTATCAAGTAATAGGGGAGGCAAGTTTTTAGTTATAGTAGACCACCCAATCTGAAAATTTCGCAAACAAATTTTTTGAACGACCTCAACCTGAATGCTCGTTATTTTTAATAATAACTTCCCTAATAAGTTTTTCCAAATATACACGTAAATAATGTTATAGTGCTTCAGATATTTGTAACTGAAAGTTTTTGTTCCGTGGGGATAATATTGTTTGGAATTTATTGAGAATTTCAATTTCAGATTCATATTTAGGTTTCAATAGAGTTATCCTTAATGATAAATTTGGAATGAAATCCTGCAAAATAATTCCTTTATAAAAAGATCAGTTTAAACTGTACTTGATGAAGCAGATAATTATTGCAGTCGAATCAAAATGTCAATTTAATAATTGTGATTCCAAAGTTCGGTTGAAAAATAACACTAATTATAATATAACTCAATTAGGTTGGGAGCGGAGATGTAATTGAAGAATTTCATTCAATAATCCCAGAATTTCGAGACTAGAAAACTTGATTGTCAAACTTATTCAACTATTCAAATAATTTAATGCAGTTTTGTGATATTTGACGTTATGAGTTATAATAAGTATAATAACATTATATTTACAAATATTTTGCGAAGTTGGTCCATAGTTTCACCATTCTCTTATGAGTGGTGACATCATTTTCAGAGAATTGAGTTAAATTGGAATTATCGTAGCCGCTTAATTTTCTCTTAAAGTAATAGAACAATTCTTCTCCATGTGTGTCTTTCTCAGCACCTATAAAAATAAATTATTTTAAAATGTAACTAGTGAAAGAAGATTAGAAAAATATCTATTTACTCTGAAAAAGCAATGCAGAGAAGAAGACATAATACCGATAATTAGCGAAAACGTACACGAAACAAAAATATTGGGTTTTGGAAAATCTCAATCGAAATTTTGTTTCATATAATTACGAATTTAGAAGAGATTATATGGTATATAGAAGATATTATATTATTTATGCTTTTCGAGATTTGAAACTGAGAGAAATCAACCTTCCAAGATGTATAATTACAACGCCTTTATATAAACATCATATTTCGGAATAATCAAATATTTAGATAGAACCATTAAAAAATTCTGTGATTGATGAACTTGCTTCCCAGTCATTTTCATTCAGACGCGCATGCACACACACACACAGGGCCGGATTAAGCTAGAGTCCTGGGGGAGCTATAGCCCCGGGCCCCAGGTCCAAGAGGTCCCCATCATTTGGAAATCATTCTGTATTTTTTGATGTGTTGATACCACAAATCTAACGTATTGATATTATTTTGTGAATTTTTCCGGGTTTTCGAATTCCTTAAGGGGGCCCCGTCATTATTTTAGCCCCGAGCTTTATCTTAATCCGGCCCTGCTGACACACACACTGGAATATTCCAAATAAATGATTTCATTATTGGGTTTCTTTTTAAACTACTAACGTTTTTCAGCAGCTATTATGATTGTATTCATATTACTGATTTGGATATTATAAATAATTGGAAATTTTTGCCATAAGCTCTAAAAGAATCGATGTACTTTTCACATCATTGTTTTTTTTAAATTATCTATTAATCTATTAAGCAGTTTTGAAAATTATCGCAATAAATATTATCGCTATGTTCGAGAAGAGACTAGTTAGGCTGTGTTCTAAAAACGTTTATTTCTACGCCAACCAGTATATAATTTTTGATCAATCGTTCATAGCAATTCAATGTACCGAAATGATTTTCTTGACGTTTGAGGTAATTTTCTATATTGCAATGACAAGAAATATATTAAAATATTATTACAGGTGGGGAAGTTATAGAATTCAATACACATCGCTTTCTGTCTATACCCTTCGTCATGAAGTCGTACCGTCAGTATAATTTTTGTCTTGCTTGCTCCCCAGTTGAACTGGTCTTCTGTGAAATGCTTTTCTAATAAATTTTTTCTTAACTATGACCATTCAAATCCTCTAAATATATTCCCGTTGGCTGATTTTTTCCATCACGTCTAGTTTTTTCGATATGATTTTTCTTTTAATTTCAAAAATTTGAGTTTTTTTTCAAATTTTTTCACGCTTCAATGTTAGAAACAGTGTAAGAGAAATAAGGGAAGTGTCATAGATGATTTTCATGGTAGTAAATACGCGCATGCGCAATAATCGCTGTTACTTTACACAGCAGTTGAGTGAAAACTTATGATTGTTTAAAATTTTGTATCAAATATTTTGATAAGTTTTGCATAAAGTACATATTCTCTATATTGGTTTTGAGTTTTTTATATGTCATGACAGATCTTGTTAAAACAACTTATAATCTAGTAGTATTTTGGATTTTATATCGATGAGAGAGATAAGGGTTGGTTGCCACAAGTATGTTGCAACAGCTGCTCGAGAACTTTGAGAGATTGGCTTGAAGGAAATCATAAATACATGCCGTTTACAATGCCAATGATTTGAAGTGAGGCTCAGAATCATGGATATGATTGTTATTTCTGCATGACATCAACACGAGGATTCTCAAAAAAAAAGATTGTCTACCCGAACGTCTCAACTTCGAAGAGACCAATTCCTCATGTTGAAGGCACTTCACCTCCAGTTCTACCATTTGATGAGAAGATGGAAAATAAGAATATTTCTGGTCTCCAATCTCAATCAAGTTTTCTTTCTGCCGGTACATCTTCATCTTAATACAATTTGTCCGGATCATCCAGTCCACCTAAAGAGCCTCATTTACTTGAACAAGGTGACTCAAATGATGTTCTAAGAGATTTGGGACTTTCAAATCTAAGACACAATTACTTGGATTAAGACTAAATCATAGCAATCTATTGCATAAAAGTACTAGAGTTCCATATTTTCGTACGAGGCAAGAAGATTTTTAAAGTAACTTTTCCAAAGAAGAAGATTTGGTACATGGAAATGATGCTGCAGGGGTTCTTCAAGAGCTCAGTTTTCCAAAAGATTCTAGTGAATGATTGATGCTTCAAAAATAAGCTTAAAAGCCGTTCTACTCCATAATGGTAATAAATACTCATCTCTGTCCATTGCACATGCTACGAACATAATAATACAAAATAAAAACTCGGTCACTAAGAAAAAGTTTAACTTTTAAATGTCTGCAGATACGTTAGCTTATAAAAGACGAAGATTTTGATTCGAAGTTGAGCAAAGCAGAAAAAAGAGCCTAGGTGGCTTTTGTGGAAGTTTGTCATAATTATTTAGGAATACAAAAGCTGCAAACTACCGACAAATCATTCGGGAGCTTATTTCTGCTTATAAAGCTTTAGGATGCAATATGTCACTCAAGATTCAATTTTTTGACTCGCTTTTAGATTTCTATCCTGAAAATCTTAGAGCTGTATCAGATGAACATAGTGAAAGGTTTCATCAGGATATAATGCAGATTAAAAAACGCTACAGTGAGAAATGGTGACCTGCAATGCTTTCTGATTTTTGTTGGTCAATTCTGCGCGAAACTCCAATACAAACGATGAAAAGGATAAAAATACAAAATTTTCTCTCCATATAATAAGTCTGAGCCATATTTATTCATTTTGTGAGTATAATTTTGGATTTTTCAATGTAAAACTTAAACCGTTATATTTTTTTATTTCGTTAAGATAATTGATATTTTAGTAATATTATTTGTTGATTAGATAAATATTATATTGGAAATCTACATGTAGTGCTTAATGGTATGTCAGAATCCGTGTTTGGAGAACAAAATATGAAAAATTGAAAATTTTCATGTTTATACATTTTCTGGTTTGTTCCGATATTTGATTAAAACGGTATTTTTAGTTTAACTTGACTTACTTAATCGATCATACCCAACAAAAATGTAATGAAATACAAAAATTGTCAAACAAGTTGATTCTTTCTCCTATTTAATTGTTTCACTCAGGTGAAATTCCTGAATATTTCACCTGTCTAATGAAATAATGTTCAATTTACCATATATCTATAAACATACTAACTTTTTAAAATTTACCTGGTAATGTTATGTTGTAATTTTTTCCCATTACACCTGCATAGGAAAATTGATAAAGATAAACGTCTGTATATTGCGATTGTAATTCTGCGTGTTTGACACTAGGATTGAAGAAGTGGCTCTCAGAATTATACTGAAATGGAAATAAATCTTAAAATACATGATTTTGATGATATAATAAATTTTGTAACTGACATTTGGTGGAATTCCAGTTCAAACTATGAATATTTGATTACAAATTTGAGTCCTCTAACATATCCCTCTTGTTTTATTAACAGATTCTGAGAAGTTGATGTATAAATATTTCCTATTATGGAGTCGAATACAGTTGAAGAACACTGCTTCAATTATAGAACAGAAAGGTTATGGTAATCCAGAATCAATAAACGATGTAGATGATTGCGAAAAGACATATTTGCTTGTAAGTCCTACTTCCTGATCTATCTCAGTGACATATGCGTTCAAAATCGTTTGTAGTTGATTGTCACACTAAAAAATTTCTCATTACCGGATCTGAATCTCTGAAGATATTATTATTGGAAAAAATCTATCACCCGAATGAACTACAAATGACGCAGATGATTGTAACACCGTTTATTCGTTTGTAGTCCTAAATAATCTTCTGAAACTTCTGGAACTAAAAGCTGTAATTTACTTAAATATGATAATTTTCGGAATATCTTGATAACCAATTCGTTTCAGGGCTACAAACGAATAAACGGTATTACAGCATCGTTTGTAGAATATGTATCAATTTTTATTTTTTTTTAGTTCGGTTCCAAGTTCACAGAGCTCAGTTTTTTTATCTGAAAATAATCAGGCAATTTAAAGCTAAATTGAAAAAATAATGTCAGATACGGGGCTCCATCGGCAGCATTTCTGGCTATAAGATTCCTCTATCTGCTTGTACAAAGGTCAAGATTTCCATGGACATTGGTATAAGTCGTATAGTTTGTTGGTCAGATTGTACGGTGTTATTAGGATGGCCTGAGAGTGAGCCTCACATGTTACAAACCTTTGTAGGAAATCGAGTTGCAAGGATCCAAGACTTAATTCATATTGTTGACAACACGTACTAACATCTGAGAGCCCCGCGGACTATTTGTCTCGTGATAGTTGGCCTAACGAATTAGCTTTCCTGAAAATTTATTAGAATGGTCCTGAATGGCTCAAAAATGATGAATTTGGTTGGTCAATATCATCCTGTGTTCAGACAGACCTCCCAGAACTCCGGTAAAACTTTCATACTCACGTAGAAACTTCACTCTCGTCCTCGTCCGAAAAATACTCCGATCTATCTCCAAACTAGAACAAATCACATCGTATTGTTCAAGATGCACAGACAATTGTGTAAAGAAAGACATCGGCAGGCGTAGCTTTGGCCCCTTGTTGAGTACACAGATCACGAAGGCTTCATTATTATTCGCAAACATTTCTCGAGTTCAATCATTTCAAGATAAAATAAATATTATTTATAAAAAATATAACTATGCTTAAGGGTGCCATATAAAAGCTCTCCCCATTCCTGGACAATATTGGAATGATAAGAGTTGATGATAGGCTTAAACATGCTACCATGTCTTATCATAAAAAACATCCTATTCTTTCATCATCCAAATATATACTCACAAAACTCCTTATTAAACGGGGGCACATTAGACTGTTAGACATTCAGGAGCTCAGCAAACTTTATATTCAATTCGGGTAAGGTATTGGCCAGTATCGACTCGTAACTTATCCAGAAAAACGAAACACAAATGTGTAAAGTGTTTTAAAGTAAAACCCAAAACCATAGAGCCAAATATTGGAAACTTGCCAAGCAATCGAGTGAGTCCCGTTCCTTTATTTTACACTAGAGGTGTTGACTATTGTGGTCCTTTTCTCATAAAGGAGAGAAAGGGTCGTGGATGTGCAACATCTAAATGTTATATCACTCTTCTCGTTTGTTTTGCAACTTGCGCCATTCATTTAGAGCTAGTGTCTGACCTCATGAAAGACTTTAAGACTACTCATCACGAGAAGCGGAAAGCCTTATAAATTGTATTCTAATAACGGCACTAACTTTATAGTATATAGTTCAGAATTAAAACCATTAGCGACGTCCTGAAATATAAATCATCTGATTTAACTGGTGCCGTAGAAATAGAGGGTATTGCTTGGTCCTTTATATCGCCATGCTCAACACTTTGGAGGATTCTGGGAGGCTGGAGTAAAAACCGTAAAACACCACTTCAAATGAGTTGTAAGAAATGCACATTTAACCTTTGAATAATTTGATACTTTTCTCATACAAATCAAGGCTGTGCTTAGTTCCCGCCCAATCTCTCCTTTGTCGTTAGATCCTTCTGACCTTACACCATTGTGTCTCGCTCACTTTTTAACTGAACATCCCGTGACTGCTGTTCCTGATCCCGAACTGTTAGAAATCAAGACATACGATTAGACCAGTTCCAGTGAATTCAACAACTACAACAGCTTTTTTGGAAAAGATGTTCTTTAGAATATATATATCAAAGCTTTTTATTGTAGCTGTTTCGAAAATGTGTATATTTTTCAACATGCAGACTTACGAGACTCAAGTAGGAAGAAAATTATTTCGAATGGTGTATATGAATCGGCCACTTATGTTATGATATTATCGAATATAATATAAGAATTTAATACACGAATACAATAAATTGTCTCGTGCTAGATTTAATATCATTCTAAGCAAAATTGTCTAAAATTCTGACAAGACTACATATTTTATAAATACTCACTGCAATAGCCAGGCCTAAATTATTTTCAAAACTTTCATTAGAACTGAGATAAAATCCTTTAATGATTTTTCCAAGCTCCAGTAGTTTTGAGTCATTCACTATATTCATATTTTGAAGTACCAATGTTTTCAAATCTTGATCATATGCAGCTGCTGTTGTTTTCAATGAAGCCATATCTATAAAATTGATTGACATTAGATTGTAATAAATATTCCTAGATTTTTTTCGGGATTTCTTTCAATAATAAATATAGCATATATATAGAATCGATATTCACGGTAATTATTAAAAAAGAATCTATTTATAATTATTTCGATTTTGTTCATTGAATTTGATTAATTTAAATTTAACTCATCTGGATCTACACGTCGAAGAAAGTGTCAGTAGAAAGTGCTTCAAACAATATCAATATATTATTCAGCAGATATGTTGAAAGTGGAATTAATTCAATCTAATTCTAGTCAATGACAACTATAAATTACGGACAAAAGATATTGGATACTTTGAAGGCAGATTAAAAGAAAAACATCCACAGTAATCAGACAATAATCTAACGATAGAAATACGGGTATTGAGATACATATAAAATAATGACAGATTCCTAATTCTTACGTACCATTTCTAAAATATTTCTATTGTCATATTTGAATCTGCTCAAATGTTTAAGTATTGTAATAACTTTCTTGTTTGGTGCTACTTCGTGGATCATTTTTTATAGCATTAAAAAAATTTCCGATTTATTTTTCAATTATCGAGATATTTTTGTCTTACGTAAACAATTATTACAAGGACCTGTATATATATAATATTACTCCATTAATTCTAGATTTAGAACGAATACAATATATTGATGAATTATGTCTTCTACAACTTATTCCAATTATTTATTCACTACCTATTTGATAACTTTCCACACGGTTCTAGTGCACATAATCAGAACTAAAATATAGTCTCATTTTTTAGTATATAAATATCCCAATCGTATACATAACAGAACAGTGATAAGATATAGAAGATTGTTCCAGCCTTAGATATGTCCTCATTGCAAAGCCAACCATTTTCATTTATACTCTATAATAAAATTTTAATTATGATGAAAAGTGTATTAGTTCGCATTTATAAGAAATTTGTCTGTTTGTTTTGGAGGCTGGTAACATATTTAACAATTGGAATATTTGTATATTTGATCTAATGAAATAAATGTATTTTCATTATAAACTTCAATGAATGGCTAACAGTTGAGTGATTAGTCGAAACTGTTATCATCTTTGGTGTAAAGTAGTAACATACTGAAATATCCGTGTGCACTATTGCTACATATGGAACTGCAGATAAAAATTTTTCAACTCGCTGTCTCTTGTTATATTTACTATTATAAGTTATGGAGAAAGTTTATTTCTTTGAGTTGAAAAGCTCAATTTTTATTCTCAGGATGTGACTGAAATCAAGCAAAAATTGTTCAGAAATCTCATTCACTTCTCAAATCAGAACGAAATAATAAAATCCCAGCTATCACAGAACCCTGTCGATGATGAATTGATTCAAATACATCACGGTAATGCTATTTGTTCTAAAGAAAATGATTGACTGGGGGTAATTTATTAGTTGTAATCTTTTCATGATAGAAATATCAATAGTAACATGATAATTCTTTAATTACAATAATAACCGGAACAGAACGTGTTACTATTTATTAATAAGGTGAAAAAAGCTTTCAGTGAATATATATTTCTTAAATAGATATTGCAAACAAAGGTAGCTAATCAAAATATTACATAGTAAATATGAGGTCGGCAGCTTTTTACTCATAGAGAGCTTTGTTTCGAATAATTTATATTAGTGCTGTACTTTGCCGTTTGTCACGTGATAATAGTCACATTAACGTATTTTTAGACGCAAGTACTGTATGATTTTTATCAAATCTATTAGTTGTGGTTCATCATGGATCATGTGAAGTTATCTACAGGTAACCTCAAATCCCACTTAAACTTGAATACTACTTTGTTTTGTTTTTTAGTTTTTACAAGCTTTTTTCTACAAATTGTAACAATTTTTTGACAATAAAGAATCTGTCTCTGTCAATTGATGTATAAGAATAAAACAATATATGAAAATCCATGTTTATATGGCGTTTCTTCAAAAAATGTTTCATTATTTTTTTATAATCTGCATACCTGCGGCAAGAGAAATGTACTCTTCTGAATTTGCTCCAATCAATAGAGGAACGCGATTAATATCACCGTTTTTCAGACTTTCATAAAAGTTTTTTGTTAAAAAGGCACCTTCGTGTTCGACTTCAATAAATGGACGTGGTTTCGTCTAAAATCAATACATAAATTATTGCAGTATATTGCCAGATATATTATGAGCGATATCTTATTGGGAACGTGGCAACGAAACACCAATGTGGACCAACTTTTATATATTTTCCGAGCTTTCGAATACTTATGTATTCATCGTCTGAGATTGAAATTATGGTGAAATATAAGAAATACGTATAAATGAATAAAAATACTAAAATTTAATTAATTAACATTTACAGTGGTTTTGAATTTTATTAATTCTTGTATAAATTTTCAAAGTCATAGTCAAGTGAAGTTGACGAAATGTTGATTAATTAAAAAAATGATTTCGAGAAAAATTGATCAGGCCCGAAATAGCCCCTACCTCCAACGGTTTACATACAGCTTTCTACAGTTATTTTTTTTACACTTACTTAACAACTTAAATTCTTAAAATTAATAAAGTTTAAGAGAAACTTTTCATTTCGTTGATTGGTAGACTGTTTTGTGAAACAGTCATATTTATGAGGTTTATGATTTGTTCATTGTTAAATGAAATAATTTTGTAAACATTTCAGGGCATATTCCATCAAAAAATCTATTTTTCTTCATGATAAAGGTGAGTCTGGTGATATATTATTATTGTTCACTGCATTATTATTAATGAAATACAGAAAAAAAATTAACATAGTCTTTTCATCGTTTTGATTAATAACTGAAATTATTACTTTCAGCCACAAATCTCTGCCAGCAAATGGGATGGTGTCAACAACATTGATCCCCGTTTTCTTTGGTCACATCTATATTTATGTTCTTCATTGTTCATGCTAGCAAATTCTTAAGTTAAATGCACATTTATTACTTTCTTCCGTTTTTCTTGCAATTAATTCTCCGAAAATTCTCGTACGTTCACCCTTATGTTGTTTTTGTGTCGTATATTTTCACCAACAAAATATAAGCAAATGGGACAATTAAAATTTAATTATACTTCATTCCAACCAACTAGTCACGGGACGGGTGCCAACTGGAGTTTATACTACTACACTCAATGAGAACATGAGCCAATTCAAACAGCACAACACACTCTAAAAAGACACTAAACTACTTCTCAAGAGAAGAAGGGAAATGAAAGTTAATTCTGACGTACGTATTCAAGTTCTGGCTCAAAAACACCCTCAAGTACCCTCAAGCAGCTTTGCACACGTAATCAGTTCCTAATTTATAAAGAAAAGGTACTTTACATAGATGAGATTTATTTTCATGAGGAAGTGTATAAATGCAATTGTGAAAGAACTCTTGTGCAATTCAATGTACTGAGGGCTTAGGCTATCAGAAACAGAGGCGATTGAATTACGGGAAAGAAAATAAAAATCTCGAACATGATCAACTTTCACCATTGATCCTAATTTTAGTTGTCTTCTGTTTCAAAATTAGTTTTTTTTAATAATTTTTGAGAGATTGATAGAAAATTGACGTTTCGACTCAATTTCAGTCTTCAAAATATTCAGTTCAGTTCTATTTAGTCCTGTGAGACGTGACGAAGTGTTGTGATTTATACTTTTTGGACTAAGACAAGTTTCTGTGAAGTTCGTATATAAATTATTTTCGACCCTGCATATTCAGGCTTCTAAGTTTTAAACTGGATAAAACCAAGTACCTTCTAAAGTGAAAGGGAGATAGAGAGAAGCTGGTTTTTTCGTAAGGTTGGCAGTGAAGAAACCTCTCTTAAGATGTCAAAAAAGAGGTTGTAGTTGGCTAAAGAACATAAAAATTGGACGTTTTATGAAGTGATGAGGCAAATTTTAAGGTCTAAGAGAACATTGTTTGCGCGTATGTCAAAGAAAGAGCGGACGGAAGATCCATTCGTAATCTCGACTGTGAAAAATGGCGGAGACTCGTTGATGTTTTGAAAATTGAAGGGGTTTTCAAGAAAGAAGGTTATAAAAATTATTGAATGAAAATTTAGTACGTTCTGATCAGCATATGATTGGTAAAAAGTTTATTTTCCAGCATTACAACGAGCACAAGCATTTCTCTAAGCTGTGATAAGAGAATATGAGAGAATTGGAAAGAAGAATGAACTGAAAGTAATCATCTGGTCATCACAGTCGCCTGACCTCAACACGATTGAGTTGTTGCAAGACAAATTGGATAGGGAAGTCAGAAAGCAGCTTCCTACTTCCACCAGAAAATTTAAATGTGTAACATTTACAGACTGTACTTTTATTGTTACTTTATTCTTATCAAACTATGACCGATTGGGGGTAATTTAATTTTATACAAAGTTTCATACCTGTGGAGTTACAGCTTCAAAGTGAGGTCAAATTTTTTTTTCTCTGGTAGTTTTTCATGAAGCTTCGTCATTTTCAAGAGAAACTCAATTAACGGAACACATGTTTTCAGCAATGTTATTTGAAAAGTTGTTACATATAATCAAAATTTAGCTATGAATCAAATTTAATGATTTGCAATAGAGTTCTTTAAGTGAATAAATTGTTATATATTTTTTTAAATGAGTGGAAAATTCTCATTTATCGAACAAGCGAATATGTTTTTGGGGTTAGGTTCATCGAAAATTGGAGTCAGCTCTGGCCAGTAGCTGATTATCATTTTTCATTATATTGCATTTGTCTGTAATGCGAATCCGCAATTGTTTTCGGGAAACAACTGAAGAAGAATAATCAGACCCCTTTAATGCCCCCCTCCCAAGGAAGTTATCACATTTATTGAGGTCCGGTGAGCGAAGAGGCCAATATTGCGGACAATCGAATAATTATTAATACGAGCGACCCGAACATCAAAATTAAGCTGACGCTGAAAATATCGAGGTGTTTTTTTTTTATCTGAATACACATGATAGGCATATTTGTAATATTTCAACAAGTAAAGATAAGTCTTATCGATAAAAATAATTTTCTTCTGAAAGTGAATATCCTAACGTAAAATAAATTGAGAGGAATTCACTCATTGAACAAAGTTTTGTCGTAACCTCTCTTGAACTTTTGGGCATGATATGGATATGGATTAGGAATCCTCTTACGATATTATTCCCCGCTTCTTCTACAGTTTTCTTCATAAAAACCTAACAACAATAACATTTTTACTTAGTCGCTAAATAAAAATTTTCAACTCATTGAAATTTATTTACTAGAACGGTATTGAAAGTTATCAAATTTGATACACGAACTTATAGACAACTCTCAACTTTTATGTAATTTTTCAAATAACATTGGCATGCACATGTCTTTGGTTATTAGACATTTTCTTGAAAATTTCTTAGTGCAGCCTACTCCTACTATGATGAGAAAACTCCTATCTAGAAAATACTTACTACGATTGTGGTTTGCGTAGAAGCTACATCTATTGCTTTTGCAGGAACACTTTGCAAGTACTCGAGAAGTTCTGAGCTTGTTGTAATTTTGACATTTTTGTCTATAAGGGAAGCCAGTTCATAACCATATGGTATAGGATCTGGCAAATACGCCCAATTACTGATACCCGAACCACTTTCACAAATTCCTCCTCTAAATAGACCTGAAACGGATGGAATTCCAAGAAGAATATAAGTTATCGACAGTTTCATTACAGTTATCTGAAGTCAAGTCACCGATCAAGTTGAATAACAATATTATGATTCAAAGCAAAATAAAGCGACAAATTACATATTTATCCTAGATGGTAAAGCATGCTACAAATTAAATTGATTGTATAATGACAAAATATTTCAATCTACTTATTGTCAATACAATGAGTCGAGGAAATTGCTTTAACCGCTTGTGTCCACATTAATTAATCAAAAATAAACCGATTTCTGATAATAGCAAGTTTAATCATAAGGAGCCACAGAGTCCTGCCTCGCTCTATAGACTATTTTAGTTACCTGCTGATTGTTTGCTTAAAATATGGAGCCCAACCGATGCGGCACCAGCACTTTGTCCAAATAAAATTACTTTATTAGGATCTCCTCCAAACACTCGAATATTCTGTTGTACCCATTTTAAAGCTAGCAATTGATCTTTGAGTCCATTGTTTCCAGGAATAACTTCATCTGCAGTGGATAGGAACCCAAAAGGACCTACTCGATAATTTAGAGATACCATAATAACATCTTGTTCTATGAGATAATCTGGACCATATACATTGTAATTTGAAGCACCGTCTCTAAAACCACCTCCAAATAAATATACCATCACCGGTAGAAGGGTGGTGTTTGTCTGTGGGAATTAAAAAGAGATTTTTTATATATACAATGAACTTATCGCTTCTAATTAGTATATACAGGGCCACGATTTGTAGCTTTCATTAGGATGGAATCACAAGCTAAACTAGAAATATCTGGAAACTAAATTCAGCTAGTAGGAAGACTGAGAGTTGAGTTGAGAAATGATAGCTTGGAATGATAAATAACCAAATAACCCCATAAATTAAAGTAACTTCCTAAAAAAATATTTGCTGTTTGGCACGAAAGCATCAACAGCTACTAGAGCGAATAGTCGTCTAGCATTGTAGGAATACATTCTGGAAAAACGAAAGCAGTGATTCCTTAAGACTCACGCTAGAAAATGGCCAGCTGAAGCGTGCCTACAATAGAAATTTGTATCAAAATGAATACTTTTGTTTGTGTTTGCTAGAAAAAATAAAACATAAATCATAAAAATCATTTTTTTATTGTAAATGGGCCAGGAAACGAGCTAAGAGATCAGTCATCGTAATAGCTTCTCTTAGATGCCCTAATGAGAGTGTATGTGTGCATGCCGTATTGAATGGCAAGATTAGAGTGTAAAATAAGTTTCAAGGATATATTCTCCTATACATATGGAAGCAGAGGGAGACCATCCATGAAGATATCGTTTTGCTTGCACTGATATCATCCCCAAATAGTTATTTCCTGTTAAAAAAGGAAGATCGAGTTTTTTCAGAGTGACTTACCACAAATATGGGATCACTGAAGAGTTAGTATTAGTATTTCCATTGCTGCGAAAAATTATATAAACTCGCGAGTAGTAAGTATTTCAAATATATATGTGGTGTGTATTGTTAATTGTGTCATTAAATTTGAGGTAATAAAATATACTTTGTGTTTTCATAAATCTCACTCATCAGAGTGAATAGTTAATGACAATACATTAAAAAAACTTGTGTGTCTTGTACGTAGTGTGCCGGTATTTTGAGTTTTGAAATGAACCCATAATATATGGGACTCTGATGGTATATATCAAACGTTAATTTGACCGACAATTATATTATAGTCATGGGATTTTGAGTTTGTTTAAGGGTAAAAGATTATTAGGAATAGTCTCAATGTGTTGCATTTTAGGCTTGTTTCTGTTTAGCTCGTATTTCCGATTTTTTTTTATTGAATTATGGCGAAATTCAATCGTATTTGAAAGATCGATCATAAATGTCTGATAATGAATATAGTCTAATTCAGGGAATTGATAGATGATTTTGTAGATTAGGTAATAGGAAAATAGTTATCAGATATCAAATTGGGTATGAGAAATCTCTGAACCTCTAAAACGAGAGCACCCGCTTATTTAATTCAACATTGGATAATACAATTAGTAATCGATTGATTGAGTTATGTTTATTGAAATTTATACAGGATGTTTCTATATTCGACCGACAACGCTCTACCACAGAGAGATCTCAATAAATGATTCATTTTGATTGAGGAATACGATCCCTTACTTGGCCTAGTTGCTGAGATATAGAGTGTTCACTATTTTGAATAAAAAAATTTGCTATAACTTTTTATGGAGCCGAATTGAAGCGTGTGAATGAAACTTGCTTCTAAACAAAAGTAAGCAAGCGCGTAAGTAATTTACAAATTAATTAATTTTACTCATTTAATTTCGAATAATGATTAAGCGTAAGTAGTTCAAAAATAAATGAAAATTATTCATAATCTCAATTTCAAACAAAAATGCATTGAAAAAAAAATTGACAAAGTTGCAGTAGTTGTTTAAACTATTGGGCGCTTATTTCAATACACTTATTACTCCGTTTTTTCCTTGAAAAACGTGTATTTGAGAATGAATTTAGATGGGATAGAATAATTTCTGCCACAGCTTCAATTCTAGCTATTAGATTTTGTTAGATTCGTGCACTAAGGACTTCATATAGCCATATATAAAAAAATCGATAGAATTTAAGTCAGGTGATCTTGGAGGTCAACAATTGGGTCCACCCCGACCATTCCATTTTTCTCTAAAACGTCTGTTTAAGTAATTTCTTGCCGCTGCAGCAAAATGAAGGGATGCCCCATCGTGCTGAAGCCACATGTGTCTAATATTTTGTGCTATTATTATTTTCATTGCCAAGTTTGTTATTATTGAAATACATTTTTGTTTGAAATTGAGATTATGAATCATTTGTTTTAAACTACTTACGCTCAATAATTCTAAATTCGAAATTAAATGAATAATTAATTAATTTGTAAATCACATACTTACGTACTTACAGACTTTTGTTTAGAGGCAAATTTCTACAACACCGTTCACTTTAGCTATGAAAAAGGTTATTAGTTTTTCAACTAAAAATAATTAGGCAATTTAAAACAACATTAAAAAGCAACTTTGCTCGAATGGCGTAAAAAATATCAGGATAAAATTATTACTTTATTAAGGAGCATATTGGTCAAGGCGTTTTTGATTTGTGGCAGATTTTTGATTTTAATTAAAAATTTTGAGCACCGTATATCTCAGCAACTAGGCTCCATAAGAGTTAGAGTTCGTATTCCTATTTAAAAATGAATCATCTGTTGACATCTCTCTGTGGTATAGCGTTGTCGGTGGAATATAGAAATACCCGTCATAAATACAGGCGGAGGCAAGAAAATGAATCTTCATAGTCAGTTAGAATTGTGAGCATTAGAAGTAAATAAAAATCTAACAGAATTTCATTGTAATCGCTCATTATCGTTGATTTCTAGCTCTAAAAGATCTTGAACTAAGTCTTTGGCTATCCCACACTTATTTAATCTCATAATTAAATTCCTCAGTTTGTTGATTCACTTATCTAAAGTTTGGTTTCTCTGAATTCATAAGCCACTTAACTGGTTATAGTGAATAATAATTTCTAATTTCATACGATATTCCTAGCAATTTTCTTTTGTAGTTTTTCACAACTGATAATTACCAGCGACTCTCAGTTGAAGTAAAGTCTCTATTATAATCTGGACTCGATGATGGTTTAGTTTCTTACCAGTTTTTATATGTATCAAACCATGACTTTCAATCAGTGTTATATATAATTTTTTTATCTACAAACTAATACAACTTTTTCACCTATTATTAATGAATTTTTTCATAGAGTAGTTACTGCATGACCTTTTTTAACCCTAACAACTGTTTTTGATATATCCTTGAGATTAATCTATATTAAAAGAATTCCGCTTGCTAATTCTAATTTACTAAAATAATTACGCCAACTATTTTATCCATAACGTAATTTATAAAGGAATGGGGCTCCCATCATCTATAGTTTTTTAGTTTGATTTACGGAGATCTATTACAATTCTAAACTTTGTCTTCCTTGGAATAGCTGGTTTCTTTAGTCTAGCCAATACCATGTTGTTGAAGCTAACTTCAGAATATTTTGATCAAGATCAAGATTTAATATGATTTGGACTATAACAAGTGTCACCTAAATGATATTTTTAGCTTTATAAACGAATAATAGCGTCACACACTTTCCGTTTCAGACACAGCTCTTCAAATGTTTAGTCAATCAGCGGATTATACCAAACCCAATCTGTACCCAACTAAAAGTCTAGAGTTAATTGATCAAAATTTAACCACTTCAGCAAGTATGGTTATGAAACTGGAACGATCCAAAGTATCTGATCTAAACCGAAATGGAAATGATGTAAAAACGCTTTTTTTGATTTTGTCTCGTGATTTCCAGATAATTTATAAATGAGAACATTATGTGTTAATATATTGCTCCAATACACGTTTAATGTAGAAATGAAAATAATATGACAAGTGTGTTTTCAAGATTTTGCTTATAATTTCTCACCCAAACTTACTTGAAATAAGATTGGCGTATATACATTGATAAATAGACAGTCTTCACTTTCATCATCAGTATCTTTAGCAACTGAAAAACATCGATTTCCATCCTTTTTTGTTTCTAGAATCCCAGACCAGTTTTCTGCAGGAACGGGAGCCTTAAACACAAAATATCATCTACCATCTACTCAAATTTTATATTAATAGCTCCTGATATAATATCATCTAATAAATAACTCTGACAACAATTTGGTAAAAAACATTCTCATTTATAAAAGCGTATATTGTTCAAGGTGATTTTGAAAGAAACAAAACCGAATATAGTTGTATTCTATGTATTTTTTAATATCTAGGTCGAACTTTTTTATTCAGATAATCTGGAAGACTTCAATGTATTACTTTCTTCTTCGTACAATTCAAGATAAGTTAAGTTCTTGCTAAGATCATAAATCTTATTTCGTCTTAATTTAAAGATGGATTAAATATAAAGACTGTTTCAAAAAAGGTATACACATTTTTCACGATTTTGCCGCAACTACGGGCAACATTGTATTTACATTTCATACGAATATGTTTCGGAAGCTAATACATCTAATGAATTTGTTTTTATGTCTAACTCTCATATAGGTCACTAGTCACTAGTACGATTCGTACCAAGTAGTATTGAACATAACTTTTTCAATATTCGATTTACTAAGCAAAATTTCATATGAACTTGAATATCATTCAATTTTACTCCAAACAAGATACTCTAGATAAAACCCGATACTGTGTACCGTTATCGGAATATTTAATTTGAAAATTATGAACTAATAACCGACGCTGGTATAAAGTATTGATTAAGTTATTGATTATTATTATGATTAATTGTGAGCATTACGTAAATTGTATATTTTTTGTCGCGTAAATTAAATACATTTGAAATAATTGGATCTGAGGGCTTTCGCTTCTTGTAACGTCCCACAAAAATCTAGTCTAATAAGTATATCGTGTTAAGTTAAATAAATATGGGCATTAGTATGAAACAAACAACAATTTGATGATCATGTATTGCGGTTCTGGGACTCAAACTGTTTGTTTTATACTATGGCCCCCATAGCTGAGTATCCATAATTATTTAACTTTGAATTTTACACGGCAAAAGCATTTTCTCTGAGTTTGCGATGAAAAACTGTCATTCATTGATAGTTATGACGTTGAGTCAATAATAATTACATTTCTGGAAACTTATTATTTGTTAAATTAGGAATTTCTACTCATAATGTACTCAAATTTTGAATACACTTACAAGTTATTAACCTTAGGCGAATGTTTAGGAAACACTAGTGCAGCTGTTACGCGTTAGGTAGAAAAGCTTCCTCGAAGAAACTCTCCAAGTAAAGCCATTGAACGACGTTGTCGAGAAACTGGGAATGTGAAAACAAAAAAAATTCTGATAGTTCAAGAGCAATAAGAACCATGAATAAAAAAAATATGATCAAAATCCAACAGTTAGCGTAAGGAATGTGCAAGATAAACAAATACGTCTTCTTCAAGTACTTGGAGGTTACTTGAAGAGTAGCAGCTACAACCATATCATTACATACAAGTCCAAGAGCTCTTGCCAGACGATCTACCGGTTAGAATGGATTTTTGTCAAACATTACAAAAAATGTAAAAATGAAAAAAAAAATCTTAAGCGCCTTTATTTTGAATATAGATGGCGTTACGAAAATGTTTTACTAAGCAAACCCAAAATATTTTCCAGTTTTCTATTTATCGTAGACATCACCTTTTTTGAAACACCTTGTATATCAAATTATCACAAAATACCATGCTACTATCTTCTGGAGATCACCAAAAAAGATACACTGAACATCTGCGGAAATCTGATAGTGTCTCCACTCAAGAATTATCGCCCTGGAAATATCCATTCCTGAATTTTTCTTGGCATTTGAATACACTGGTACAGATAGTAAAAATCAGTATTTACAGTTTGAAAAAAACAGGAGTGATTGTCGAGAAAAGAACGAGAGACACGGAGTTAAAACGCGAAAGTAATCGGATGATAAGGAGGGTAATATGCGCATGATGAATTGGTACGGTACATAATCAAAGCACTAACTATTGTACCTCAGAATAAAATATATATTCTATCTCGGTATTCAGTAAAAACAATGAAAGTAGGTACCCACGCAGTGCTCTTTACTATCTAACAGACACAATAGAACTGTAACGAGTATTGACGAGCGTGGCTATTTCACATTCATTCCTGTATTTGCCAAAATGTGTATCGATATTGTTGTTCCCTCTGTCAAGAGAGATCACAATCAAAATTCTAGGACAACACACAAACTCTGAATATTCAAAAATAATTATCTCTAAATAATAATATACTCAATCGAATATTTTTCTCATGCATACAGATTATTTCTTTTTACTAATTTATTCTTTAATTTAGATTTCAGAATTTTCATAACATACCTGAAATCTCAAAGCACCTGTTGGTGGTTTGGCATAAGGAATTCCTTGGAAAGCTCGAAAGTTCACTTCATTGGGACTAGTTCTTAAGTAACCTTCAATTTTCCCATTGGAAATATCGACTATTAGATCCACTGCTAACTGTGAGAAAAACGAATATCGTAATTTGAAAAAATGATTATAATTTAAAAACGAAAAAATTTATTAATCCTACAGGAGCCGTGTTTTATAATGAAAAACGAGTGGTCGTTGTAGACAGAGTTTGGTTTCAATTATTTCAAAACAATGAAATATTTTTTGATTAAAAAGTAACTTTTCGAATAATTTTATAATATTAACATTCTTCAACTTAGTATTATTATAATATTGAAATCGATACAATAATTTCTAGTGGGACGTTTTCTCTTTCTATCTCACTTGACACATATTCCTCGTTGTTCTGTAGTAGGTTCGCCATGATCAAGAACTTAAATATTCAAAATTTCTTGAATACGAACTTTCATGGTATTCGAAATGTTGCTAATCGTTATGAGAGTGCTCATTTGTTGGAAACAAGATATCTTTTCTATAAATTCTCTTTTGGGAATTTTACTTCGGAAGTTATTTAAATTGAAAATAGCGAATGAGCTTATATCATGTTTATAAGCATCTAGTAGAGAATTACCATGGGCAATCTTTGTGTATTTCTGTCATAGTTATAAACTTCCGGGGTCGACCAACACATCTCCTCTAGGCGGGCGATTTGTCTATTGCGATCTTTACTACCCCATCATCTGTCATTCTACGTTTATGGTTGTATCTCGATATCTCAGGGTGTTCCCCGTGTTTCTCCTCAGTATTCTCACCTCAGCTGTTTCCAGAATTCTTTGTGTTTTGGACGTGTCCGGTCGCGATTCTGCTGTGTATGTCATTATTGGTCTTACAACAACTTTGTAAATTCTAGTCTTAGTTTCCGTTCTAATATGTTTGTTTCTCCATATCGTATTATTAAGGCATCCTGCTGCTCTATTGGCTTTCTCTATTTGTTTTTTACTTCTGAATCTGCTCCTTCATAGCTTGATAGTGTGATGTCTAAGTAGTTATTTTCCATATCTAATCGGTTCTTTGCTAATGTAATGTTAGTATCGAAAAGTACTGACAACAATCTTTTCTTTATCCGGGATTCCTTTCCTATACCTAAAATTATGTATGTATGACTATGTATCGATTTCCAATCTTTTAACAATTAATTGTGAGTTGAATATGGTTTATTTATCATAAACTGACATTTTATCATTGCCTCTATGAAGATACGCGAAACTTCAGAAAAAAAAATGAAAACACCTTCCATTATAAACACCGATCAACAATCGATATTTAATATTTTTCTTCTATTGTGGCGGTTTAGTCGAGTAGATCAATTTCGCTCTATTCCTTTTTCTTCTCAACAGCAGTACGTAGCCAGGAAGATGTAGCATTTCCAGATCAAGGTAGTGATACAACGACGTTAAGCTCCACAAGTTTTAAGCCGAAGAAAACGATATATGATAAATCATATCACAGTTTCGGATTTTTTGACTCCAACGGTTCACCTTTCTGTTTTATTTGTAATCAATTGCTTCCTAACAGTTTTATGGTACCTACCAAGATGCGCCGACATTTAGAAACTGAACACCCTGAGTTTAAAGAGAAGGAAACAGATTTTTTCTGCGTAAAAAAGAATATTGATCAAAAAGTGAAAAGCTATGATACACATAACGCAAAAGTTCAATGGAAACGCCACAGAGGCATCACATTGCGCAGGCAGGTGAAGCGCGCACTATCGCTGACAATTTGAGAAAATCATGTATGGTGGACACAACAAAATATATGCTAGATGATGAATCTGCAAAGCATCTTTCTATTGTACCGCTATTAAACGATACTGTTTCTCGGCGAATTCATGTCGAACAACAACTAGTTACATGTTTGCAAAAGACACAATTCGTTTTGCAAATGGATGAGTCGACTGATGTCACTGGTCTTGCCATATTGCTAGTTATTGTAAGATATCCATACGACTGTTCTTTTGAAGAAGTCATGCTTACGTGTTCACTACTGCCTACGAACACTACCGGAGGATTCTAATAGAGTATTCTGGAACACCCCATAAGATCGTACATAATTTCAAAATGTGGAGACTAGTGAAAATGAAATATATATTAGAATTTACAAAATAGAACTATAAATTTTACTTGAATTATTTAGATCCTTTTTATCATATAGAGCTTTTCGTTTTAATGAATGTGAACCATTGCTAAAAATTCTCTTTTTCGTGTATTAGATTCCGTTGCAAGAATAAGTGAATTTATGTTTTTTTGATAATTTATGGTTGTTTAATGCAGTTCTATTTTTTTTTCAATATTTTTCAAAAGATAGCAATAAATTGACGTTTCGACTTAACTTCAGTCTTTATCAGAATATATTGTTAAAAGTATATTGATAAAACAATGAGACAAAATTAAATAAATACAAAAATACCTCAAAACGAATTTATGAAAGTATAGATCTCACACTAACAACAATGTACTTCAAATATGAAAATTAAATATACAAACAAATTTATGGTTGTGCTTTGGGGGCATCCATTTCAAGTGTAATAGCACAATTAGTAATGAAAGATCTTGATGAAACTATCTTAAGTAAACTCGAAATAAATATTCCATTCTTTTTCCGATATGTAGATGATTGCATTACTGCTGTACCAAAGAAATAAATTGAAAACATAAATTAAAAATTCAATTATTATAAAAAAAAAACTTCAATTTGCTATCGAAATCGAACAAAATAATAGAATCAATTTTCTTGATGTCACATTGTATAGAATAAACAGGAAAATAAGAACAGAATGGTATACGAAAGCAACTTGGTCCTCAAGATATTTAAACTTCAATTCGTCACAAAAAAGGTCAGTGATGATAACAAGTTAGCTGATAGATCCATCCAACTGTCACATCCTGAACTAAGATGCTTAGCTGTTCAAAAAGCAGAAACTGCAACGAAAAAAAAATTATCCGGAAAAATGATGAACAATATAATCAAGAAAAGGATAAACAGACATTACAATCACTTAAAAAACAGAACAAAAACGAAACATCAAAACATAAAACATTTTTCCTTACCATATGTACATGGACTTTCCCAACAACTATCTAATTATTTCAATAAATATGATTTTAGCATAAGTTATAAAGGAAATAATACGTTATCCAAACATTTCACTAAGTTGATATCTAAACCACCAAAAAACAAAAGAAGTAATATTATACATCAAGAACTTTGTAATGATTGCGAGGGTGTCTACATGGGGCAGACCGCTCAATATCTAGAAAATAGACTGAAAGGTCATCAATATGATAAAAAAAAAATAAAACAGTATTAAGGAACCTTGAAATATCAAAATAAGATTAAGTCAACAACACGAAAAAGACAATTCCTAGAAATGGTTCACATTCATAAAGACGAAAAACCTATAAATGATAAAAACAACCTAAATAAGTTGAGTAAAATTTATAAGTCTATTTTGTAAATTCTAATAAAACTACAAATAATTTGATTTGTTAAATACTGTTACATATTTGAGATGTAAGGTTTAACGAAAAATTAATTTTTCTCATTAGAACATTTTCTATTTTGATTTTATCCTTATTTTGATATTCAAGATGAAGATGGTCTATTGATTAATATAAATTCGCAAATTATCAGTGTCAATATCATATTTTGATAAAGAAAAGCCGAAACATCAAATTTTATCTTCCAAATATTATATAATTATATAAAATCTTACCACAGGTATTATGAATAGTGCAGCAACAATCGTGTGAAGCATCTTGATACTTTCAATACTTTTATTACTCGAGAATGATCAAAAATTCAATCATAATATCAAGTACTTATATTTGAATTCCAATTGAGGACGGGGTTATCTAGAGATTCCATTTCTATCTAGATATATGATACATTTGCTTATTTCTTGAAAATATTAATGAGCCTGAATATATTATATCTGAATAAAGATTAATATAAACTGTTTTTTTTTGATATTTTTTTACTTATTGCCACTTTTCAAAATACTCGAATAAATATGTGGATATTCATAGATTTATTAAACTCTCATGTATGTTGATTCATTGTTTTTCTAATATAAGTCTGATACATTCATTTGATTTATGTTTTGGAATGCGCGGCCCATGTAGATACTGTTTATTACATTTGGAATCCTGATTGGGTGCTGTGTCAGAAAAATATCTCCATACCCCTTTGATGCTGACTTCGTACTGAAAGTCTCTGAGAACCAATCTTGAAATATCTGTATTTTTGTGGGTTGTGGCTTGGGACAATATAATTATCTCGAAATTCTTCCTCGTTTATTCATTTCTTTAGTCCTGCGTAGTATTTTAGTAAAAGTGTTAAGGGTTCAATTGGTTGAATATTTCCTGGAATTTATATTTTCGCTAGCATTCTTTTGTGTTTCAGCTACAGATGGATTGGAACCCTTTTATTGTATTGATTCAATAATAATTGGCTTGTTTGTCATAAAGATGCTTCTTTTTCTAAGTTCTTGATTGTGAATCTTAGTCCTTATTAGTTTCTTGTGTTCTAACTGAGTATAATTTTTTATTTATGGAAACTGGCATTGAGATATTAAATATTTCGTACATATATGTGTTTTTTGATAATCTAGCAAATGTTTCGTACCTTTTTTCATTTGCATAGTAATGTAAATGAGTGTATAATTATGTGATCATTTTGCAATGATTTTCTATGACTTTTGACGTGGATTATACCAACAGCAGTGTGCAATCAACTCGCTTCGACTTTTGGTGATGAAGCGCAATCTCAAGCCACCGTGCTTTGCTGATTTTCTGAATTCAATCGTGGTTGCACTTTGCTACAGGATGAATTTCGGGAAGGTTGTTCTATGTGTGCTGTGCATAAACTGATATTGCAAGATCGTCATGTGAGGTACCGTGAGAATGACGCATTAATTTCACTCGCATACACTCAATATTACTTGAATACAATCGATGAAAAGGCAAAAGAATGCTGAAAAAATCCAATCGCACTGCTTCAAGAGACGTCTATGAGATCGTGACTGAAATCTGAAACTATACAACAATCGAATGTATGCATCTTTCAAATCCAGCCAAATCAAACAAAAGTTTTTCGCGTACGAAGTACTTGAAAGCAAATGGTCGTCTGTTTTTTCGGAACATGCCGCCACCGTTATTCACAAAAACGTGAAACGCTCAATTCTGAACTATAACACCAGCATGCACCCCAAGAATAATATTATTTTGTTAGAATAGACTGAGAGAGATATTTCTATGGGTAAATTGAAAAATAATTATTTATAACAAAACGTATGCGAGTGGAAACAATTAAATAGAAATTCGTTGGTTCACGTGTGAATGTGTGTATTCAGAGATGTTTAAGAAATTGAATAGATTCTAACTGAACTTATCGTATAAAATAATGCAAAGCAAAGAAGTTGTACTGTACAATTAAATTGTATCATTGTCTGATCATTTAATCATAATTTTTATTAATACCAGAACGTGTTAAGGCTGGTTATTGAGGAATTACGGATGACAATGGAAGTCATGGTGCAATTTGTCTCTGCAACTTCTAAAACGATGGTCTAATATTTTACTTGAGCTGGGATAAAGATAGCACGAATGAAAAAGATTAAATAGTCTCGTACACAAGTTAAACCTAGTATTTCAACTCAATTTTACAGGCTTTGATTGAAAATTTGATAGTTCAATGAAAACTCTAGAGAAATGCTTTAAAATAACCAAACACATAATGCTTTCTTCATAATTCACGCAAGGGTAAAAAAGTATAACGACATTCAACTGTAGTTCATGTAGAAAATTTTAGAAGTAGGTTACTTGAAAATTCACTGTGTGATGTCTGAAGAAAATAGCAAACAAAATGGTACCATGATCTATAAATTCATAACATGCTAAATTTTATCACTTGTGACATGAAACATTTATAGAATCATTGTCAAAATTTTTATTCTAAAAAAAGAATCGCATATATGATCATTAATATCTGTTATGTGCTTAGATTTATTTGTAGGCATTTTGAGGAGTTCATTTGTAATTAAACGTGTTTCAATAATTAATGTTAGTTAAATATTGAAATGAGCAGCAGATAAATATGTGTTTTTATTTTTTAATGTTCATTATTCTTATCACCACTCTAAGTAAATATGTGTATAATTTACCTTTGTTAATATTCAAACAAAGTAATTCAATACAAACTATTATCGTCACTGGTTGTACTCATTTTTGTAATATAATTGTATTTCTTCTCTGGAGAAGAATCAAGCTATCCGAGCAAAGTGAATGTATGTTATATTGAAACTCGAAGCACAAGCATTACCCATGTAGGAGTCTTCAGGCTTGAGCGACGGGGCTTAGCTTGGGCCAACGCTGGGAAACACGACCTTGACAAACCAACAATGGCCCAAGCCTGGTTGAAGTCTAGGTGCTGTTCTATAGTCACCTAGGTTTGGCAGAACTCTGAATAACTATATAGTTTTGTTCTAATATATAAAAGCAATAATTTTTTATGAATAAAATTCTTTTATGCACAGAAAACAATAAAAAATAGTATCACTAATTAGTAGAGTGCATTATTAGAAATTTGACATATATAATGTCATTAACAATCAATTAAAAATCTATTTTTACAAGCATCCAGCCTTGCCCACGGCTGCAAACCAGTCTTGGGTTTATCTAGGCAACCGGGCCTGGTCCAGGCTTGTAAACCAAGCGAGGGACATTGTTATCATCCCAGAGCCCCACCAAGTTTGGGTCAATAACAATTTTCAAGCTAGGGCCAGAGTTGTATACACTTGGCCCAAGTCTAGACTTATACTGGGCACATCGTAAAATTCTATATGGGTACTACATTGCTGCTGATGTTTGCGATTTTTCTCAGACAATTCCTAAATCAAACAGTAACCCATTTTTACCAGTATTTATATGGCTACTGCAACTACAGTTAGATGTCTCTATACTTCATAGTTAAGTGTATGATTCAGATAAAATTATTGGTACTAGCTAACTATAGGTTAGTTCATAGCAAATCTATGTAGTTGTCATTGAACTCTTGTTGTTATAAATAATGATTGATTCCTCAGCGATAGTGTATTACCCCGTATCAGTCATTATTTTTATTTTTAACGAATATACTATATTATTGAATTAATAATCAAATCTGGCAAATTGGAGTTGAGATACTGAATAGAATTTGCACACCAGACTATTTACTACCACTTCACACGTTCTGTTGTGAGTAATAAGTTCTTTTTATCTCTTTTAATTCACTAATAGAAATATCCTCTCAGTCTATTCTAACAAAATCACCTCTATCAATATTTTTTCCGTTCAGACTATAACTTTTTAGAACGCACTTATATGTTTTCTGCACTTTATCTAATGGTGCAAATTGGTGAATCATAACACATGCCAACAAAAAACTTTTGTTTGAAAACTTTTTATTTTAATAACTGATTTTTATAGATTTTTATGTGCTGAATCGAAATCTGGCCTTAGTTTTTTTGTATCACCCATAGTTTCCAAGCAATATGTATTTTATTATAATCTAATACCCCTTTACGGTATATATGGAAATCAATTATATGTGACATCATAAAAATGGTTTCTATTTACAGTATAGTAATGTAATGTGATAATACAGGGTTCACTTGTCAACTGAAATTTGTCTATATTTTCTTCCCCTTTTTTCTTTGAAACCGGTGAGGTAACCAACAGTAATCCACCATCATGTTGGTGTTTCAGCGGCCATAGTAACGTTTTTCCATCACTCTAACATCTTGGTAAAAACGCTCACCATGCTCCTCACTAACATTTTCTAAATTGCCCGGGAAGTAATCGAGGTGGCTGTTCAAAAAGTGAGCTTTCAGGCTCATCAAACATCCCAACTCTTGCCCCATGTTTCTTTTTCATTTGAGGTCATTGTGGATTCGAAGTTAACGTCAAACATTTTTCTAATATCAGGTCCGGTAAAAACGCCTTCTTTCAATTAAGCGTTTTTTTGGGCCTAGAAGGTTTTTGCGTAGAATGTTCTTTTCGCCAGTTTTAAAGACTCTCTAACAGGCCAGTTCTTTTTACACCAATGTTGATTCCTAGCCATTCACACAGGTAACATGGAAACTTGATAAAACCACCTTGCTGACCACGGAGCATGCACGTTACTTTCAAATCACCACATAACATCCAACCATGTGTGAAACAACATATTTTATTTAACACTATCTCTAGATTTTCGTAGCTCTCTTTCATATGTACAGACTGACCGACAGGTACAGAAGCATACAGGTTACCGTTGTGTAATAAAACAGCATTCAAACTATTTTTGGGTGAATCAATAAACAGCCTCCAGTCTTCCTCTTTGTACTCAATTCCAAACTCACTCATTAGACCAGGAATGTCTAAGTATTACACCAAATCACCTTCTTGTTCAAAATACTTTGGAAATTGCTGTTCTCTCTTCCTATACACATGAACGCTAGTTCCAGCCGCCAACAAGTTCCTTTCTTTTAACCTAGAGCCAAGCAGTTCAACTTCTTCTTTCGTTAAGCCCAGATCCATAACAAAGTCGTTATGCTCTACATTTTCTGTAGAGCCTAAATTGAAATTCTTCATCGTGTTCGTCTAACTCCGACTGTACATCAGAAAATTCTTCCGTTACAATAGAATTTGAGTCCTCTGGTGGTTCAGGGACCGCCGGCAAATCTACACCGTTCCCTACTGGTCGGATTGCGGACGGAATGTTGGGGTAGCTTATAACCTTCTCGTTTAGAGTTAGACCAGTAATATTAACAATGTAAAAGTAACAGTCATCGAAATGATTTGTTGGTTCCCTCCATATCATAGGAACAGTGTTTTTTCTCTATTTTTGACTATTTTCTAAGGTTCTAAGATTTATCCTGATCTCCAGGTTTAGTTCTAAAGTATGCTAGATAAAACTTTTTTACAAAGTCTGTAATGTTTCTTTGGTGTTTTTTTAATAACAATCTCACCACAAATATAACAAAAACTGCCAGCAGAGTTTTTCAAACCGCGATTAGGCATTGCACTGAGCACATGTACATACAGAAAATGGAAACGTGAAACTGAAGTAGGTTAAAACTAAACTAAACATCAGCTGTTTAGCATGTGTTTTAGTAGTATTACCAACATCATCTTCGTCATTAAAAACCACTAGATAGGTACGAAGTTGGTCTTGATTCATTAGACCTATTTTTTCAATTTTATTTTAACTATAAAAATGGGCATATGGAGATATTTTTCTTTTATTCACTTTATATGAAAGAGGATATGTAATTAATATTGGCGAACACAGTTTTAATTGGAATATGTCGTAAATATAAGAAATAAGTTGATAGTTTTTAATACAAAATTTGTTTGTAATGTTCATAATAATGGCATATATGCCATTACAAAGTACGCTCAATCCACTATGTCAACAAAGGCTTTAACTGTGTATTGGATAGAGTGAAACTAATATAAATCCAAATATATTATTATCACAAATATTTACAAGAGTTTTCAGAAATAAGAGAAACAAATTCAAAATACCACAGGCGATATGGCTTCTTTTTCAAATAAATCTCTCCACATCACATATCTTCCATATTTTATATCATTTTCAATTGTAAGTTTGGTATCTATATTCAAATATTGTATGTACCAATGATTGACTTTAGGCCATACTATATATTCTAACAGACTATCTGCTTCAGGTGTTGGATTTCTGTAAAAAAATTCGAATATTTACTCCTTCAAATAACAGTAAAAAAATCTGTCTCAACAAAAAGTATTGAGAAAATCTAATCAGTAGAAACATTCTAATAGGTACGGTAACCGCAACTTATCTATAAACTATTTTATTTTCCTTCACCATGAAATAAAAGATTTGAAATCGGAAGATGGTATTTGATTTTATCCTTTCGCAAAAATATATTTCAATACACACAAGTGAACAAAAAAAGGATCAAAGCTAAATTAGCAATTTCAATTTCCGCTTATTATTCCTTTTGGGACTTAATGGTCTCAGATCTGTTTGAATGAAAAGGTTTAGAGTGAATGGTCATGACACTGCTAATCAAGGATATATTGTTGAGAAGAAGCATAATTGAACTTTGAGAGTCTAGGATTTTATAAGGTAAGAAGATTTCATCGAAGCATTCCTTTCTTCTGGGATTTCTGGGATTTCAAGAAGGAAATTTTATTGAAAACATTTTATAGCTTTAGATAAGGTAAGGAAGTTTTGTGAAAATATTTGATGCAAGCCTAGTGTATTTTAAGTATGATAAAATGGTATTTACAAATATTTTGCGAAATTGGTCCATAGTTTCACCATTTTTTCATGCGTCATCACATCATTGTCAGAGAATTGATTTAAATTGGAATTATCGTAATCTCCCAAATACCTCTTGAAATAATAGTGTAACTCTTCTCCATGTGTGACTTTTTCGGCACCTATAAAAATTAATTGTTTCAAAATATTGATTATTCGAATTCATATAGTAGACAATTAATATTGGATATCTGTTGGAGCAATGAACGGTAGAAATAGAGAGAATCTGTGAAGAGTGATTGAGTGTTGATTCAATTATATCTGTGATAAGTTTTGTATTCACACTAGTTAATGAAAACACGTATGTGTGTTAAATCCTAATATTTGCAAATCCTCTATCTAAGTTTTATTTCATATAGTCACGAATAAAAAAATATTTCTAATATTGTATGCATCCTTTCCTATTTACGTAGCTTTCGGCCATAAAGTAGTTGTACTATTCACCCCTACAAATATTCAACCACTGAGCAACGTAGATTTTTGCATTCACTATTTGAAATCCATCTAATTTTGGAATTGACATGCTTGCGTTAATGTTTTGTCATTCTCTTCAATCCCATAACTATAAGAACATTCATATCGCTTAAGGTGATATCAGAAGGTTCATTCGGATGAACGATCACTCAAGTGAACGTTCTCTTTTTTTTCATTCCACGCTCACAAGACACACACAAAATGGCAACAAAATGAACTTTATTCGCTTATTTCCACGAATGTGTCGTCAACGAACTCGAGTGAACGTTCTCTTCGTGCTAATACGTTTCATTTTTCGATTTTTCGTTCATTTGGAGTGCGAGTGATTGATGCCGAATGACAAAATCCGACATCGCTGGATTTGTTCACTAATAAATTCATTCATTACTTTTGATTCATTTAATGGCAAGACGTTTCATTCTCAATGAAAGATGCTGAATGAAAGACAGAAATGAATAAAAAGTGAACCGTCTGATATGACCTTCAGTTATCTTTTCTGTAAATAGTCAAAATCATTTATATCTTTATTTCGAGTGTATCGTGAATCCGATTCTTGCTTTCTCTTGGCTATTAATATACACTTCGCACATACTTAAATTCTAGTTGATTCTTTTAATACTGGTTCAAATGGTCAGTGGTTTTATTCTATTGCGCTATTGACGTCGCATGTATATCTAGCTCTTGTTCTTGAAACATATACATCGACACGATAGTTAAAAATCGTTATAGTTACTTGTAGTATGAATTGTGCTTGGTTGAAGAATATTTTAGTATTATTACATGATTTTGGTAACGAATAAACACAGCCGCGTTTTTTTTTTTCAATTCCCTCACTTTTCGACTTTTCCATTTATAATAATAAATTGTTAAAATAAATCCGATTAAACTTCAAAAGATTGAATGTAATATCCTACATAATTCTAGAATGTTATTCACAATTCACATATCAGGTGAAGGGAATTCAGTAATTAAAGTTTCTATGTCACTGGATTAGAGTCAAATCATGTGAACACGGATTTTGTTCACTTAGTTTATCGTCCTGGTGTTGTTCGTTAATCTGCTGAAAGAATACCTTAGAGCCTATAACTACATCGAGGCTAACTGGAAATAGATAACAATATCAAGAAATATATCAATTTTAAGGAGTTACCTGGTAAAGTTATGTTATAATTTCTTCCCATTATTCCTACATAAGAAAATTGATAAAGATAAACATCTGAGTATAGAGATTGCAGTTCTGCATGTCTAACACTAGGATTGAAGAATTGGCTCTCAGAATTATACTGAAACAGAAATTAATTTTCAAAATGCTCTATTTTGATACTAACCGATAAATAATTTATTAAACTGACGATGGATTTTTAATAACTAGTTAAAAAGCTAGATTATCAATTATTGAGTAGAAACTTTTTTTCAAATTATGGCACGTCCCCAAAAATATTGATATTATATTTTTAAAATGCAAATCTGAAGCAATTTTTTTTCTAAATCGATGATTATGCATGGGATATTTTATTCTCAATCAAATTGTACTTTCGCATGAAAGAGAATGTTTTTTTACGAAAAATATATAATGCCGAACAAATAATGTACCCAATTATGTACATACCTTTTTTTGCATGAATGGATTCTAATTTTAAGCTTGTTTTAAAACAAATTCATATCAGACTATTCCGACTCATCAACAAATTTTCCGTACGCCCCTTTTTTTTGACGATTAAGTTTGAAAATATTATGTGGAATCGCTTCAAAAAGGCCTTAAAACAATTCCTGCTTTACTAAGAATGATTTGTCATTTTTTGTTAGCTCAAGCAAAATTATGGCAAAAGGGAAAATAAATATTCACTTAACTATAAATGATGATTTGGGTTACATTAGAATAGTTTGAATAACCTAGTACCCTTAAATTAACGTAGGATTATCAAATGTAGAAAAGCTGATAAAGTTATTTTTCTGTGATGCAGCATTTCCTAGAAACCTACGGTACGGGGAGATTGGAAATGATTATACTCAAATCGCTATATGTTCTAAAATAGTTTGAGCTGCCCTCACCAATGATTCACCTTAAAGAGACCGTTCAGAAATCAACTTGGCTTGTTTTCACTCACAAAATGTGATTAAAGAGTATCGATAGTGATTAAAGATGTCGATTTAGGAACTTATTGAAAAATTTTCCAAGAATTGAACTATTTCGTATTCTAAAAATGAAGGTTTTTTGTTCGGGCTGAGCGGTTTTTGACTAAAAAATATTTCTACACCTTAGATTGTCACTTTCACCGGTATTCCAAAGCGCTTCAATTTTCCATAAACGTATGTGTTAACATAAAACCGACAATATCTGGAATTGTTCAATATTTTATTTCCTTTCTAGCAAATTTCCCTAATATATTTTCGAAACACTATATATTTTGAAAGTACTCACGGCAACGGCTAGTCCCAAATTATCTTCAAATGTTTCATTTGAATTAAGATAAAATCCCTTAATGATTTGCCCAAGCTCCTGTAGTTTGGTGTTATTTACTATATTCATATTTTTTAATACCAATTTCTTCAAATCTTGGTCGTAAGCAGCTGCTCTCGTTTTCAATGAAGCCATATCTACGAAATTGTTATTATAGTTACGTTTATCTGAATACTCACATTGACGTTTACTAGTTGGGTCTTAAGTCTTAATCTCATAGAAATTGAATATCGACCCGTTTTTCTAGTTAATATCGTTTGTTATAACTAACCTTTATCACAAAAAGATAAAATAGGTGATTTTTGCTTTTAAAAAATCACTATCACAATTACTATTGAGAATAGATCTAAGATATTATAACACCGGTCTACAACATTTTTGCCCACGAGTTATACGTAATTTATTTTTATTGCTTTTATACCTAGAAATAAGAATTAGAAGTAAAAATACTTCTGAATTTGTTTACATGAGTATAAAATCAATAAAACTCCACATAGAGATGATCTGTTGAAACATATCAACTATCAACAATTTTAAAATGGTATTGAGAAATTTAAAATAGTTATTTGTATGTTTAGGCCGCGAAATACCTTTTTAACGTACCGAAAGAACATTTATGGCCGAAGCCGTTTGGGGCCGAGGCAAGATAACCTTGAGGTCGTTAAAAAGTTTCGCGATTTCACGATTTTTCGTACAATCGTTAAAATTAATGAACTAGATCATTGTAAATAAATAGATAATTGTTGTAATATCAACAGCAGTTCAATTATATGTTTCAATATATTGAAAATATTTTGACAGTTCAAACATTGTCAAATCACTATAAGTGATAGTAATATATCAAGTAAAACCCATGCGCAAAAATTTTTTTTTGTTGATCTGTATAATCAATTACTATGATCACTTGCACCGTAAGGTTAGCTATGGCTTTATTTTTAACACTGATTTTTAAATTGCACCACATGTAGAATCAAGTTTGAAAGTCTTCACACTATCATGTTCCCCTCGAAATCGGGGGTTCAACTGATTTAATCTTTAGTTTAAGACTATCTATCTATCAAATGCTTAAAAAGTTAGTTTCCCATGCCGAGTTGCTTTCTTGATTTGTATGTTTGCTCGTTTCTTGTTTTCAACACCGTCTTTAAATTTTGCGATGATATTAGTTGTATTTTTTCATCAGAATAAAAGTTTAAACATCTTAAGAGTTTTCCATTCATTGTATGATTTAAACCGCTGTTAACGGCCTGTTATTTTAAACAGTGGATTAGAGATTAGGGCGCAATTGGGCATTATTAGAAGGATATATCTATGGCTTTAATGTAATAATAGGTGGTACGTTTCACACACTCATTTTGTACTGAATTGTATCAATTTTCAATATTCTATACACGTACATTTATATTTCCAAACCTTCAGTACTGATTTCTTGTATAATGCTTCCAGATTAGGTCAAATTGACGTTAGTCGTTTTTGCAATGTATTTTATCAGATATTTATTTCTAGATTTTCTGAAATCTGCATACCTACGGCGAGAGAAATGTCCTCCTCTGAATTTGCTCCAATTAATAGAGGTACCCGATTGATTTCTCCATTTTTCAAACTCTCATACAAGTTTTTCTTCAAAAAGGCACCATCGTGTTCAACTTCAATAACTGGGAGTGGTTGGCTCTAGAATCGATATACTAATATGAGTAATCTTAAAATATTTTATACTCATTTTGGTATATACATGAAAAGATCTGAAAAATCAGAATCGATACTTGGAAAAAATATAGGATGACCTGAATGTGAGTTTAAATATCTTGAGCTGTTCCTTTTCCGTTTCTGTTTTTATGTTATTGTTAATTTTATACAGAATATTAAATAGTCCAGTAAATAAATTTTATTATTCTGCTAGATCTAGATTGTGAATTAAGCTTTTTTAAGATGAAAATTGAAAACTTAACTTGGACTTATATCAAAAAGTCGTTAATACGGTATAACAAATGAAACTGTTCTAATAAACTACGAACTATTAGAAGAAGAAACGTTTATACAATTATAAAAATTGAAAAGTCCAAGCAATACAGTAATATACAAATAAAAATAAAATTTTCAAATATAATTAATATTTTGAGAAACGAAAAAGTTCTCAATGAAAAAAAAATGACTAAGCCATTGAATAATAGTTATTGCAACAAGTGAGTGAAGTAATACTTTTTTCAGGAGTAGGACGGCTTGAGTGAAAAAAAGTAAAATCACTCTCGAGTTTCATATAAAAATTTTTCTACGTCCGTAGGCTTAAAACAATTCGACAAAACTTTTATCAAGTTACAATACTATTGGTACTTGAATTGGCAACATTTAACGAGTTCAGGGAAATAACATCGTCTATTTGTATTAGTACTTATTGGATTGTTGGTAGGATCATTAACATTAACAATGTTGTTTGAAGTCGAACTAGTTGTTCTCGTTAACATGTTCACTGCGGTATCCATTTTGTTTTTTATTCGTTAACGCAACCCTTTGCAAAGAGTTGAATTTCCACCCAATGTGCCTTTTCAGTTGAATTATATCACCACTGGAATCCACTAATGGAAAAGCCGAAGAGCGTCGAAGTATATACCCAGTTTCGATTAGGTAAATTCAAGTATGTTGCAATAAGCGAGGGAATTTTTGAAAAGGTATTGATACCTACAGCTCAAGTTTCGCATTTTCCATTTCTATACTGAAAAAAGAAATTATCTGTTTTGATATTTGTAAGTCGTTGGTTTTTATATTTTTTATAAATGTTTACCAAGTGAACCAAGTAATTAATATCGTTACACTTCATTTCATATAATTCCTTCCTCCACAGAGCTCCTGCAATTCCGAATAATCAAGCAACCTCAAAGATATTACAAATAATATCTAATCTTACATTAAATTTTTTTGCTGTCATACCTCATGCGTGAGATAATCATCGATCGTCTGGAGTTCGCAACAGAAACTTATTAATTTCTTAACGGACACATGTTATAGATTTTTTGGGTCTATAGCAAACTGATTTATTTTTTATATGGAATGAGTTTCGAGTATTTACTGATGTCTACGCCGTTATATACGATTAGGGTGCCTTTCAATTTTGAATAAGTCAACCAAAATGTTGAAGAATTCACATTTTGGATTTAGTTTTAAACTAGGCTAGTAACACTCTTTCTGTAAAGCTGTTTATTCCCTAAATACTGTTCTCTGGATTTTACAGGGAGAAGATTCATAGTCGCTGCAGTTGTATATTCAACAACATTATCTGGTGTGCACTATAAACTTTCTTTACTAATACTCTCCATCACTGAACGGACTTTCTTGAATGAATATCAAGAAATAAAAGAGTGACATTAGAAAGAAAGCTTTCACAGTCCACTATTTTGATAAAACACTTTTATAATTGCGTTAGAACATGACACATTACAGTTCTTTTATTCACGCTTTTTGACCGATTCAGAAACTACATTCTTTATAAATGCAAATGAATAAAAAATAGCGAATATTATAACGGACGTAGAAATAATTGATAATTCCATTTCAAATATTTTGATGTAACTATTTAAAATTTGGATTAGGAACTACTTTATTTTGTGATGTAACTAACAACTGAGAAAATAATTTCTCATATTTTTGAAAGAGAAGTGGAAATATTTTCTCAATAATGAAAATACTATGATATATTTGATACTTACTACTATTGTGGTTTGTGTAGAAGCTACATCTATAGCTTTAGCAGATACACTTTGCAAATATTTGAGGAGTTCTGCGCTTGTGCTTATGTTGACATTTTTATCTATGAGAGAAGCTAATTCATAACCGTATGGTGTAGGATTTGGTAGGTACGCCCAATTACTGATACCCGAACCGCTTTCACAGATTCCTCCTCTAAAAAGTCCTGAAACGTGCGATGATTGTAATTAGTATAATCGGTCTATCAAAGAACAAGGTGAGAAATATTGACCTCAATGTCACCGTTGTAATTAACCTGCGTGAAAAAATTGGAGTAATATTGTTCATGAGTTATCGATTAATTGAGAATGTGAATAACAGTGGAATTTCGAGGGGCTGATAATTTTTTAGGTAAAATCATGGTACGTACTTATAAGAAAAAAGCCAAACGAGGAGCGTGATCAATAGATTCTATGAAAATAGCTATAGATATAGTTTTAAGCAAAGCTATAGGATTTAAAAAAGTTGCTTCCGCGTACGCAGTGCCCCAGACTACTTCAGAGTGATTAGTTCAGAAATTGAAGGATAAGGGAGAAGTTACTATTGATTTACTTTTAGGACTGAAAAAATCTAAATTGGCAGTTAAAAATGGAAAGGTACACAATTTTAATACTGAGAAAGAAACGGCTGGAAAACAGCTAAAATAACCTTATACTTTGATTTAAGAAAGGCAGGGAAAACATTCAATTCTAATGATCCTCGTCTCAAAGAGAATGCTAAAAATGAACAAAAGGCCAACAACACTCAACCAATAAACAAAAGGACGCCATTTGCTTGTATTATAATGATGTAAATAACAATTTTTTTTCATCGTTAGAACCTTGGGTAGGCAGCCAGCTTTATGGGCGTTGGACTGACAACGCTTATGCTATCGTGGAGAATAAAGATCTGGAGGAAATACATTTCTTTGTTTTCTGAGAAAGACTAACCTTCCCTATCATGCCCTAATTCAATTACCGCGTCATACCCCATAGTATTGGGTGAGATGGTTATTCATAATGTTCATATTAGTTATTAAAACATATGATATGTTGATTCTCCATAGCTAGATTAATGACATAAGATGCTATAAATTGGTGAGACTGATCAGCAAAGTGATTATGCTGTATGTTTGCTTTTATCCCTAATCTATCCCATCATACCCCCCACCTCCTACGAATGAGAAATAGCTAAATAAATCTTATAATTTCACAGTCAATTGGAGACTGAAAAAGTTTGATAGAATACAGTCTTTGTTTTACGATAAATTTTCATGGTTGATAATTTCTCAACTGAATATGTCTTGTAAAGTCCTCAAGATACATGTTGGAGAAAGTCAAGTCTAATCGAATACATTTCATTATGAAATGATAATTTGAAATAATAATCAATAGTGGAGCTTAGTTGGAAGCAAATTAGAAGTATTTTTCACATCCTAGTGAATAACATTCAATTGTGATTATATTAGATGATAGTCGACCTATACAAAAACTACATTAACTTGGGTTTTGTAATTTGTTCATAGTAATTTAGCAAAAATAATATAATACAAAAACCGATCCTCGAAAATATTGGTTGAGTTTAAACGGAAGCAACCACAAAGTGTTATTCAGCTAAATAAAATATTTTCATTACCTGCTGATTGTGCACTTAATATATGGAGTCCAACAGACGCGGCACCAGCGCTCTGTCCAAAAATAATAACTTTACTAGGATCTCCTCCAAAAACTTGAATATTTTGTTGAACCCATTTTAAAGCCAGCACTTGATCTTTGAGTCCAAAGTTTCCAGGAATTATTTCATCTGCAGTGGATAGAAAGCCAAAAGGACCTACTCGATAATTGAGAGATACCATAATAACGTCTTGCTCTATTAAGTAATCTGGACCGTATATGTTGTAACTCGAAGCGCCATCTCTAAAACCACCTCCAAATAAATATACCATCACCGGAAGAAGGGTAGTGTTTGCCTGGAAGTTTGGAAAATATCATTTTATTAGTCGGCACCTAAGACCTAGATAAGATTATAAAATAAAGATGAAAGAACGGGTCACAAGTACACAAGTACATAATGGACAAAAACTGTGCATTAGTTGAAATCAATTGTTATTCCACTACATTTGTTTATTGTATATCAATAAAGAGGAGTGTTTTAAATGAATCAAAATGATAGTATGTACCATTTTATCAATTTATATTAATATTATTATATTTAATATTACCAATTAGCGCATTCCATGGAAATTAAATAGATATGGATAAACGGATAAAAAGACGTTCTATACAATAGATTCTATATAGAATGAAGATTGATCTAGTAAATTTCTATTCAAAATGCTAATGTCCCATTGTTAAAGCTTGGAAAATAGCAAATATTATGTGAATTTTTCTCTTAAACTTACTTGAGCTAAGATTGGTGTGTATACATTGATGAATAGACAGTCTTCACTTTCATCATCAGTATCTTTAGCAACTGAAAAACATCGATTTCCATCCTTTTTTGTTTCTAGAATCCCGGACCAGTTTTCTGCATGAACGGGGGCCTTAAACAAATAACTTATCAATTTTCTTTATCAAAATATTCTAATGAAGTCGAAACGTCAATTTTTATCTGCCTTTCAGAAATAAATTTTTGAGAAAAAGTTTTAAAACAAACGATGAATACAAGAGTATTCGAAAGCTCGGAAAATATATTAAAATTAGTCCACTTTGGTGTTTCATTGCCACGTTTCCAATAAGAAAGAAACCGCTCAATAATATAACATACCTTAAATCTCAAGTCTCCTATTGGTGGCTTGGCATATGGAATTCCCTGGAAAGCTCGAAAGGTGACTCCATTGGGGCTACTTCTCAAGTAACCTTCAATTTTACCATTTGCAACATCCACCACTAGATCCTCTGCTAACTGTGAACGAAAACGATGAATATATAGAAAAATAATAACTACATCAAGAGCAGATAGTTACTAGGGTTGCTATTTATGTATAGTGGCCCCAGCAGTAAAGACGCCAGACAATCGTCTGTATGCACATTTAAGGCCTAACATCACCTAAAATCAGTGGTGGAAAGCAAAGAAGGTTGAGTGCCACCACACTCGGCTTGGAGTATAGAAAAATTTTCGTGTTTTGGTAAAGAAATTACATGCTCGCAAGCCAAAACAATCTTTGAAAGTAACACCTTGTGGTACAGGGTCAAAAATACCTCACACCAGAAGTCAAAGCCGTATTTTCTAAAAATAATCTACAAGCTGTCTGTAATGAACTGAAGTAGTAATATAACGTGTAATTTTCGAAGAATTGTCATATTATCGACTTCTCGAGCCAGTCAAAAATGTGCTCCTGAACGAGAGGGAAACTCAAGGTAGGTATTAAAAATATGTCTGTGTCGTTTTTCCTCAATTTTGTAACATAATCAACAATTCTCATTCTCATACTTTCATCGATAAATCTATTAACAAGGCTCTCACTCCCAAACCTGGCAAAGACCCGACAAAGCCTGAATATTACTACCCACATACCTAATCACTTCCGGGTTAAAGACTTTTAACGTTTGATCAGAATCAGAATGTGGGACCTCTGTACCAATCACAATATAATTCCAAACATCCAATTAGGATTCAGGCCCGGAAACTCAAGCAAAATTGCCGTACACTCTTTCAACGTCCGATCCTAAAATCCCCTGACGCAATTCTCGAGTTGGTGCGGAAAATGAAGAGTGACTTTCAATTGTCAGTAAACTCAAGCCATGGTATTCAACACCTTGACCATTAGACTCCTACCCCGAGAGAACATCTCGAGATCCTCAGAGAAGCCGATTAATTGTATGATCCATCTCAACCCTATCCTGACACTACGTGGAAGAGCACACCCTCCCCTCCTATCCTACTTAATACTCATAAAACCTACATTCCAATCATAGTCGAATATAGGATATATAGAATATGCCTGTGTAGTGGCATTAGTATTCGAAATTTGCGTATGAGGTCAAAACTTCCTTAAAAGTCTCATGTACGATTGCAGACAATGAAAATTGTTGTCGAGCCAATTTATTGAATTTGTTTTTCCCAAATCACATGTACTCAATATTTTGAAATATCCATACCGGATAGGAATGTTGGATACTGCGCCTAGAGTAAAGTACATAGTACAGGAAAATAGTGAGCGATTTATGGAAGGCAAGTCCAGTACAACATGCACTTTAAAAAGGGAAGAATGCATTCGTAAGAAGGTATATAGAATATAATCGAAATAAATAACCACGTAAGGCACACAGTCAGTAAATATGGTAGTATAGATAGAATAAAAGGTCAAAACGAAATTGTCGACAATGTAGCCTATATGAGATACTCACTAGAACTTCCCAATGATAAAAGAAATTTTTCTTACAATACCAGAAAGGTGATTCATTCTATTGTAACTAACACTGAAACTCAATTTGAACCTCTAAATTGGATTATAATCGAAACTCTTAAAACAACCAATGTGTCCGTTCTTAAAAACAAAACAAATTAACGATGCCGTTCAAGGAAGGTATTACAGAAACGTAGAATTCATTTTTTGTTATTAATATATAGATGTGGTGGCTTATATTTCTAAGACGAAGAAATCCTCTCAAGTAAAAAATACTGCAATCAATCTATAGCTCTCTATTCCAAATGAGGAAGTATTGATTTATTGGTCAAGAAAAAAAAATTTGCAGTAACACAAGAATGAGAAGCATTTTGTCATAAAAAGGACTTATACAAATACGAAAACATGAGAAAAATAATTGTAACACGTAAGGTTTACATTTATTAAACCATATACATTAGTAAAATATTCAACATTTATTAAAAAAATAAATTCACGTTTTTTGAATAGTATATATTAACAATATTTATAGTTTACATCTAATAAACATGCCTCAAATCTATTAAAAACAAAATATTTAAAAAAAAATCAGTTTAAATATCAATTAGCTCTACTTTTTCCTTCTATGAGGGGTTGCACTTCCTCTTTTTAAAAACTAACAGTAATCACCCATCATGGCCTAATCCCACGGTCCTTGAAACCGAATTTCCATTGTTCTTATATCTTGGTGGAATCTCCCACCCTGCTCTTCACTGACAGCTCCCAAATTTTCAGGAAAAAATGTCAGATGGTAATGGAGGAAATGAATTTTCAATGACAATCGAGCACCAAGGGAAATATAGGCGTCTAGAAGTTCATCAATTAACTGTTGGTAGTTTGAATTCATATTGTTGTTAAAAAATACCCTTACCACTCTAACAAATACCTTCCATACTCTAAGTTCCTTTAATTTGGCATTATTCAACCTGGGAACGAGTTCTCTAAGGTATTTGAATCCATCATCCTCTTTATCCATAGCCGTTACAAAGTTTTTCATCAAACCAATTTTGATGTGAAGGAAGGGCAGCAGGACATTATTGGGATCTACAAGGGGTATAAAGTTAACATTTTGAGAACCCGGTTGAAATTCACTTCTTTCTTGCCAATTTTTCTTACATAGTGTTGATCTACTGCCCGACTGTCCCATAGACAAGGAAAACAGCAATGTTTCGTAAATACTCTCTGAAGTCCCATTAATTCCAATCACCTTCAGATCCCCACTTATTTGCCACTTGTAGTAGTTAATTTGTTGTTGTAGTTTTGTATTGTTGTAGGTAATTTTGTCTAAAAGCACGCGAATATTTTCAGAAGTTTCTTCCATCTTCACGGTTTTAAATTTCCATTGTGTTATTACACTGCTTTTGAACTGTATTTAGACAAGTCAATAAATAGGTATCACTCACTGGGATTATGCTCAATATCAAGTTCCTTATCAGACCATCAATATCCGTAAACGAACACAACGAGAATGAGAAAGAAAAAAATGGACAAGGCACTAGGTAATATCCCTGCTAAAATTTTGAACTACTCGAATTTCGAAAATTCGCTTGGCGACTAGAAATACTATTTGAATGATAAAAATAATAGAAAATATTAGACGAATCTCATTTGTATGGACCTACTCGTATATGTCTGTTAGATTTTGGAAGGGAAATAATTTTAACATATGACACTGACTAGACTAAAAAAAGAGCTGGTTCGTATTGGTGTGCTCACAGAAAATAATATAGATTCAAAGGAAAGAGGCAAACCTTATGCTATCATATTATATCATATCATCATAGAGGCCATCAAAATTGCGAAACAGGACTAGCCATTTTTTCTCGAAATCGGAAAAAATGCGCTGTGATAAATTTGGATGTAAGAAATGCCTTCAATAATGCTTTCTGGCAGTTAATCCTAAACAAATCAAAAAATAGAGAGAACGATGAAGATTTACTTGAGCTGATAGCATCATACCACTCTGGACAATAAATTATAGTAGTATAGGGAAGGGATAAAATTATATCTATCGTATTACCTATGAAGTTCTTTCTACGGATTATGAATCTAACAAAGTTTTTACAACCAAAATCAACTAAAGAAGTGCTTGTTTTCATAAACAACATAAATTGCTCACAATGATAAGTTTATTGATAAAAAAAAATGAATCGAATAATCTTAGTGTAATAAATGCGTATCTGTTAGATTTTGAAAAAACAAATTCAATAAGAAATTCCATGTCATCAATACCCAACTAACCTTCCCTCACCTATAAAATGTTGAATTTTTCGTTTTAAATGAATCTCAAATTGCGAGAGTTGCAGAAAGAAAGAAACAAAATCACGGAAATAACGTAGAAGAGTGTGTTGAGTGGGTAGCTTGTAGGCAATGTATCACATTTTAACGATGAGATTACAATTACAAACTGATACGTTTCTACAAAAACCGTTAATTTGATGTATATGAATGTACTAACCGATTTTTAAAGCTGTAAGTGTTATTTGTACAAATCCCAAAAATATTAGACCTGACTCACTTAAACATAGAAATATAATTTTTTTAGTGGAAGACTGCATGTGCCCAAAAATTTCGAAAATGTGAAATAATTAAAAAAATGGTGGACTTTAGGCATACTATGCCTTATAAAACGTTATGTTGGGATTTTGCGTAGATTCTAAAAATTTAATAAAAATCATAGCATTCCGCTTAAAATAACGAAGTTTGGGTTCACTTACGGTATAATCGGAAGTTTCAGAAAACTGAAATTATTTTAGCAGAAACGAGCATTTCGGAAAACTTATGCAAACAAATTTTGAGAATACTAGTCGCAGTACTTTCCCATATACGTATCGATTCAGCTCGTCGTGAAGGACCTTGTGCCTTATTTCAAGGAGGGAGAAATCCACATGAAAAAGTTGAGAGGTGGGCTAAATACTTTGAAGGAGAACTAAAAAGACAAGAAGAACAACCGAAAGAATAGGATTCCAGCAGAAATTATTGATGAGGGCGGAGATGAAAATTTGGAATAAAGAACATTCCAAAACTTTTGCAAATAGAAGATTTTTCCGAGTACCATAATTACACATCGCGCGCAAAAAATTAGCGTCATGAAAAATGGAGAAACGGAAGAGATGAGAAAAAACTTTGATTTTACTAAACAGCAAGGCATTCTTTAATTAGTATTGAGCAATCCTCGTACTAGGAAACAATTGCCCGGTAAAGTATTGTTGACATGCTTTCTATTAAAAGAAATGTTTTATTACGACAGACAGTGTTAGAAAAGCTCAAAGAAAAGATAATTTCAGACTCCGAAAAAAAAAAAATGTTATAAAAAAAAGTTAAAAAAACTGAAAGAGAAAAAATTAAGAAATAGTGAATTAAAGAACGGAAAATAGAAGATTGTTAGATTGGATGAATACTGAATAGTGAAAAAGTATCTCTATATTATATAGGATACAAAAAGCAGTATTTTTTTTGAAATAGTTTTTCCAAAATTTGAATTATATTTTGATTTGATTATATGTAGTTCTGAAAAAACTGCTACGAGGAACGCCTCGATATTGTAAATCGACAGCAGTTCTTTTAGCTTAAGACGGCTTGAAGCAGCAATTTCTGCAGCTCGATCTTAATTGACTATTTGTTGTGGACGACGCTTTATTAGTGAAAACCTATACCTAAAAAGTAGTTGTAGTTCATGCTTTTTGATATTATAAAATAAATTCACGATTTCAATTTGCGATGTGTACATTACTTAATAGTAATAAGTAAAATAACCTTGTGCGGAAGAGACAGTCAGAAAAAATTGTTTGAGAAACAATTATAAAACAGTTTTTATGTCTACCACATTGTCTCAGACAAAAGATCGTTTAATTTCTTAAGTAGAGACAGATAAAATTGAACAGATTTATCCGAAATTATGAGTATTAGGTAAGGTAGAGGTAATGGTTCAATTCGATTTGGAATCGGGCGGATAATGACTTCTTTTTATTTGTGTTGGCACCACTACGGTTTTTATTTGTTATTTTGGGAAAGAGGGATGAGTTCTATTTTTTCTGTTAAATTTCAACTGATTATTTCTGTTAGTCTTACTCAAAATTTGAATAACTTACACCAAAATATCATAGAAAATTTCATGAAACCGAATGTTTACAATGTTTCTAAATTGAGACAAATGTCCGCAAATGCAAATTTAAGGATATTTGAGCTTTAAATTGTTTTATATTTATTGCCCTGACGGGGCAGCAGTTAGTACATAGATAATTGGCCGTTAATATCTCATTTGAATACTCTTACTATAAACGGCATTGGAACAGTTGTCTCGAAACCAACAACTGCGGTTGTTTACCCCCACTATCCTATATATTTTTATTCATGTTCAGTAACAAAATACACAATGTAATAATGTGCATGGAGAATCTTAATACAGTTTTTGACGTATTTTGATTTATAGTATAGCGTAAATATATTTCTCGTTTTAAGAAAATTTTTTTCACATGAAAGCGAAAATTCAAAATAAATATATATATATATATATATATATATATATATATATATCTGGTGTGGAGATGCCAGTACTCACATCCAGCGCGTCCCCAGGTGGCGGATAGGGGCACTCCTCCCAGATATGGGAGGTACCGGCGAAATTAAATAGTCGGCGCGGACCAAAAAACTGGCAGGATGACGTCTGACCCGAAGCGGGCGGCCATCAATGGGTAGATCGGGCTCATTAGTCGTGGGGAAGACAGCTGATCTAGGAAAGGAACCTGAACAAATTCCAAAAACATTGAAAATAAATGAATTATGGAACGAAATAATGAGGAAAGTACGGTGCAGAGGAGGGATACCTCAGTACCGGTCGAGAGTGGTGGTGAGAGAGTGGGCCCCCCTCGACCGTCAACAAGCGACCACTATGCTCCCGCGGTAGGAGACCAGGCCGGGGTGCTGGATATGGTGACTGGAATGGAAATAGACCCCTTTGCAAGGAGAAGCTCTTTAGCAAGATCTCCCCCTGAGAGAAGAGGATCCGTTCCCAATTTGTCAACTGATGATGACACTGGCTGAACTTCAAACATACAGCAGTTGGCTAGAAGAAAACGACTAGAAAATATTAGCATCGTTGATATTGCTATGTCACAAAGTAGGAAAACAATAGACCCGGGAACCAAAATCCTGAGGATTATCGATTCCCTAGTGTTTGAAACGAAAGCCTTAGTGAAGACTGCTCGTGAGAGCACAAATACCAAAAAGGAAATTAGAGAAATATCTACGAAACTACTAATATTAACAGAGCAACTCTCGACAAGAGAAACCCAGGACACTCTAAAAAGAGCTGTAGACAGCCCGGATAAACCCAAGCCGCAAGATGAGAAGACCGTGAAGATAAATACCCGAGAGGTGGGCACTCAAACAAATGAAAGACCAGTAACATGTTCGTCAACCCAAACTGACGGCCCAGAAAAGCTAACGCCACACGAAATAGACACACATTTAACCAAAGGCCTAAACGAAGAATCCCTGAAGAATTTGATTGGAATGAAGTGGAGAAATGAGTGTTTCCAAAAAACAAAAAAAATAACCGAAAATATGCGGAGAGTGTTAGATGGAAGAGACGTAGCCATATTCATGGATACAGAAAAAGCTGCAGAAAAAAAATTGTGCAGGAAGTCGCCGTCAGAATACCACACATTTGGAAGCTTGTTGAAGCAAACAAAATACAGCCTGGAAAAGTTATAAGTGTGGCAAGTAACAGCAAGTTTTGGATGGAAGATGAAGGGGAGACTGAAGTAGTAAACTTCACATTCTTTGTCGGCTTGCCAAATGAACAAGACAAAGAACAAGACTTGTTCCAACTGTATATGGCATGTAAAAGACTTACAGAGGCGATGAGGCACAAAGGAGTCAAGCACATCACCGTGGTTCCCTCAAAAGAATGGGACGAAGACCAGGCCCTTAAGGTACTAGAGTGTGCATGTAGAGAAAATAACGTGGAAGCTGTCATCTGCATGCAATCAAACAATAAGGGACAAACGAGAGCTCAGTCCAGGAAACAAGGAGAGGCAGTAACCATTGATGTAAGCGACCGAACCTATGCTGATTTACTGAAGGAGGTTAAAAAAGAAGTGCAAGAGAAAGGATTAAGTGACAGTGTTGGGGGTGTCCGCATGACGAAGTCCGGGAGCCTACTCCTCAAAATGGAGGAAACAGCTGGGGGCGCAGAACGACTAGTTGAAGCTCTTAGGGGAAGGAATGGAGTTAAAGCGCTAAGAGAAGTCCAAAAAGCGGAGGTTGTCCTCCATATTAAGAACATTGATGCTGTCACTAACAAACAAGAAGTGGAAGCTGCTATCAGAGACATCGACAAGGGAAGAAAACCAACAGGAGACATAAGAGTTAGCTCTTTGAGGCCTGACTATGGCGGGACACAAGCAGCTACTGTCTTTATACCAAAAGAAACTGCCGATAGCCTACGCAAAATGGGCAAAATAAGAATTGGTTTGGTCAACTGCAGTGTGAGAGAAAGGGTGAGAGTGGACTCGTGTCATCGATGCTGGGAAATTGGTCATATAGCCAAATTCTGCAAGGGCCCTGATAGAACACGATTGTGCATACAATGTGGGGGAGATAACCACCAGAAAAAAGACTGCACGAAAGAAGCTCACTGCGTACTATGCAACATCTCCGGTCATAGGCCACTTTCCCTAAAGTGCCCTTTATATAGAGGAGAGATAAAAAGGCTGCGAACAAACCGCCAACAAAATGTTCAAACTAGTTCAAATTAACCTAGGTAGGCGTATTCCAGCACATGACTTACTGCGACAAACAACAGCTACAAATGAAATAGACATTGCAATCATAAGCGAACCAAACAAGAATTTAGCTAAAAAGAGCGGCTGGTACACAGATATCAATATAGATACAGCAATTTGCTTACCAGCAAGCAAGCACATATCGATACAAGGTTGGGGACAGGGAAATGGATTTGTCTGGATTGACTGCATCAAAATCACTATATATAGCTGTTATATGTCGCCAAATATAAGGCTCGAAGAGTTCCAACATTTACTGAATGAACTGAAACATAGTATAGCTACACGGAAAAATAAGTGCCTGATTTGCGGGGACTTCAACGCGAAATCAATGATGTGGAACTCAACAACAAATGATTCTAGAGGAGATATTCTTTCTGAATGGGCCTCAGAACTAAACTTAATTTCTCTGAACACCGGATGTGAACCTACCTTCCGTAGAGGCCAAAGCTCATCCATTATCGATATAACATTCGCGGCAACCAATATAGCGCCTTTAGTAACGAACTGGAGAGTGTCTGAAGAGGAAAATCTTACAGACCACAATTACATTTATTTTGATATAGCTATTAAGAAAGATAGCGTAAGAACGAAGATGAAGAGCCGCGGATGGAGGGTGGATACGACACAAATGGATTACTTCATGAATGAACTGCGAAGCAAATTACCATCAAGAGAACAAACCTTAAAGCCAGAGAGATTAATTGAGAACATCAGCCATGCATGTGATAATACATTCCAATGAAAGGGTATCCCAAGTGACAGGAAAAAACCAGCTTACTGGTGGTCAGCGGAAATCGCCGAGACTCGGAAAAAATGCCTTACACGGAAGAGAAATATGACAAGGCTCCATAAAAAACCTAATATATCGCAAGAACAAAAAGATACATCCCGGCAAGACTACAAAGAAGAAAGAGCGCGGCTAAAGAACGCCATCCTAAGAGCAAAACAGGTTAAATGGAAAAGGGTCATTGAAGAAGTTGAAGAAGACCCATGGGGACTGGGATACAAGATAGTGATGAATAAACTGAGCTTGAGATCACCTCCTGCGTTGTCAGAAGAACTCATGCTTGACGAAGCTAAGAAGCTGTTCCCACAACACCAGAAAACTAAGTGGAGTATCACTGAGGTACGAGACACTATTCCACTATTCTCGGCAGAAGAGCTGGATCGAGCTTCAAACAGGATCAAACTAAAAAAGGCTGCAGGACCCGACCATATACCACCGGAGATAATTATATGTGTCGCACAAAGACTTTCACCAATCTGTCTGAATGTAATGAACCAGCAAATCCTGAAGGGCGAATTCCCAGATATCTGGAAAACCGCCAAATTGCTGCTCATAGAAAAACCACGTAAAGAAGGACAATCAAAACACACATACAGACCGCTGTGCCTAATAAATTGCATGGGAAAACTACTAGAGCACCTTATAAAAGAAAGAATAGTTGAAGAAATCTGCAGAACAGGAGGCCTTGCTGATACACAGTTTGGATTTGTGAAAAAGAAATCGACCATAGACGCTTTGCTGAGAGTAATGGAAGAGGTAAATAAAGCAAAAAGACTCGCACATCAAAATAGAAAACTATGCTTGCTAGTGACCCTGGATGTCAAAAATGCCTTCAACTCGGCACCCTGGCAAGGCATCGTAAGAGAGCTTGAAAAAAGAAAGATAGCACCATATTTGATACGAATGGTAAAAAGCTACTTTACCAACCGAAGGATCTTAATTGGCGACAGAACTAACATGGAAGTGACAAGTGGTGTACCGCAAGGCTCTGTACTTGGACCCACTTTGTGGAACGTCTACTACGACGATGTACTACGCCTGGATATGCCGCCAGGAGTCGTGCTTATTGTATTCGCTGACGACTTGGCGGTAGTAGCGAGTGGGAAGACGGAGAACGAAATCGTAGCTGTGACCAACTTAGCAGTGCAAAGGGTTGTGGAATGGATGAAATCCAGAGGACTAGAATTGGCGTCAGAAAAAACAGAGGCAATGCTGCTGGTGGATAGAAAGATTGTTAAACAGGTGACTATCGATATAATAGACACACCGGAATTCACTCAACCACAAACTAAATACCTAGGGGTATTTTTCGATCAGGGCGCTAAGATGAAGGCTCATATTGTAAACACAAGCCGTAAGGCTGAAGCGACGATAATGGCTCTGAGCCGCCTGATGCCGAAAAGAGAGGGACCATCGTCAAGTAAGCGCAAACTGCTGTCGGCGGTAGCCCACTCGATTATGCTATACGCTGCACCAGTATGGCAAGAATCTCTGAAACATCTGAAGTATAGATCTATGTTCCTCAAGATACAGAGAAAACTAGCTATCCGAATATGCAGTGCGTTCCGTACTGTATCCACCGAGGCAATATTAGTATTGGCGGGTATAATACCCATAGACCTATTGGTGAACGAGAGAACCGCCACACATGGAAAAGAGCAAGCAGTTAAAACAACAGAAAAAGAAAACACGCTAACTAAATGGCAAAGAAAATGGGAAGCAACACACCACTTGGGCGCTTGGACCAAAAGACTCATACCGGAACTTAAACCTTGGCACAAGAGAGGACATGGGGAGATAACGTACGCCTTGTCTCAGCTATTATGTGGACATGGATGCTTTGCAGCATACTTCTGCAGATTCAAAATAAAAGACTCGCCACTTTGCCAGTATTGTGGCAATGAACAGGACGATGTTTATCATACCTTTTTTGCGTGCCCTAGGTGGCAAAATGAAAGAAGACGAGCTGAAACAGAAGCAAATACCATCATAATCCCAGAAAACATAGTCCAAACCATGCTACAGTCTCCCACAATGTGGAACGTGATATCTACTATGGCGTCGAACATTATAACACAAAAGGAAAGAGACGAAAGAACAAGAGCAATTAGAAACTATCAGACAATAAAAAAAAAGGATAAGAGGCAGGGCATCACGACGAAGTAACACCTTTAGGTGGTTCCATCGCGATGCCAGGCGAAAGAGGGAAGGGTTTAGTCGGTAGGTGAGCAAATAAGACCGCCATGTGCCAAGCTTGAATGTCTGGTAGCAGATTCCTAATCCTCCAAAAGAAAAAAAAAAGAAGAAAAAAAAATATATATATATATATATATATATATATCACAACTATTAGATTTTCTAAATTGTTTTGAACATATTTGTGAGTATGTTATGTTTGCTCAGTTCATATTGCTTCTCTGGAATCTCTTAAATTGTTTAAATTGGGCATTTTCCGCGAGGTTATTTCTGGTAGCGATTACAAATTAGTTGTTTTATCGATTCATTCGAAAGCATACTGGTTTACAACACAAAGTTATATGAAATCTCGACTGTGAAAACTGAAAAATTACATTAAATGTCAAAGGTGTTAGTGAAATAGTGAAACTCTTACCGCAGGAATTATGAAAAATGAAACAACAATTGTATTCAACATATTTATGCTTTCAATACTGCGATTACTTGGAAAAAATTACTTATATAGAATTTTTTGTCATTATCACAATATCAAGTACTTATTTTTAAATTTCAATTCAAACTAGGTTTATCAAGATCTTTCACATAAATTCATGCTCTGAAAATATCGAAAGTCCAAATCAACAAATATATTTTTGAAACAACTGTTCTCGAAATATTTTTAACTTTTGTCATTTCTTGAAATAAATAGTTGTTTTAACAAGTTCATGTGTGAGATATGTAAAACTAAACTTGAGAATAACTTGAATTCTCTTGTACGAAGTGAAATGTTTCATATAGTTTCAAGTTCTAGGTACACAATAAGAAAATTTTGAACGGTGAGTTGAGAGCATATTTAAAACTGGTGTCCGCCTGGCAGGTATACTACTTCATTTTGCCGCCATTTTGATAGAAATTAGTGTTGACAGTGTATATTTGGCAGTCGTGTAGTAGAGACATGACAAATTTATTATACAAAAATATTATTATGCAAATCTATCAACGCCGAATTTGGTCTTCAAAGAACAACTTTGGATAGAATTTTGCACAAGGATTTGCATTTGTATCCATTTAAGATTCAGTTGACACAAGTGCGTCTTCCAGAAGACCATATACGCCGCCGTACATATGCCAATAGGATGTTACAGCTATGTAACAGCTCGCCCACGACGACCCCGATTTCCATGAAAAAACCATAATGAGTGACGAAGCATATTTTCATTTAAATGGATATGTGAATGAACAGAATAGTGGGTTCTGGGCAATGGAAAACCCTCAAATTATTCATCAGTCACCTTTGCATTCATTAAAAATGACAGTCTGGTGTCAGGAGGAATCATTGGATTTTACTTCTTTGAAATTGAAAACGGCGTATTATTAACTGCTAATGAAGTGCGATATCGTGATATGGTTGAAAACTTTTTAACGCCACGACTGCATGCTTTGAGCTTGGTATCAACAAGACGGAGCTACATCGCGAACAGCCGGTATTTCAATTCTTTTTTTGAGGATATCTGAAAAGCAAGCAATCCAGAAACCCCGGAGCAACTCAAACAAAATATTCGTGATGAAGGTAACGAATTACTGCGTGAAATGTGTGAGAATTTAATGAAAAATGTGCTTAAAAGGGCTGGCATTTGTGAGGCTAACAGAGGTGGAAATTTATCTGATTAAGATCCATTCTCTTTCATTCAATCAAAAATTATAAACAAACAAAGTAGTATACCTTCCCGGAAGACACCTGAAATAACCAAAAATAGAGTGGAAGTAAATTTGTGCTCCTCAGATAAGTAGTGTCCATCTTCCCTTGGTTGAGACGTTCCATAAGATTTGCCAGCGATCAATGCTATTTCTCGGCTTATTTCTCCCGAGCTCTGTCAGGCTCAGTGAGGTTGATCTTCTCTTCCGATGAAGGGGTCTTCTATCTTCCAGCGGGCCGCATTCCTGAAATGACACATACTGCTTCCTCGGACATTGTGCGAAATAAGCTGGTAACTTGTAGGGCTCTCAGCCGACGCTACTTTCCGTCTTGATTCCTACTCCTGGAATACATCGTCGCAGATGGCAATGTCATATGTGATTAACGATGTGACCACTGACAACGACAAATCTCTCCTACTCTGTTCTGGACCTCCTACGTTCTGCAACTTTGAGATAAAATTGTTTCTCACTCCAGAAGCCTTCACACCTACAGACTCTGCTCGCCGCTTGAAGTTCAGTCTGGTATCGATCATCACTCCCAAGTAACGTATGAACAGTTGGGATGTGATCTTGTATTCCCCAATTTGCAGCTCCATTCTCTCCTGCTTGTAATTATCACCGCCTTTGTTTTTTGCTCTGACAGTATCAGGACAACTGAGTTCATCCACTTAGAAAACCTCTAAAACCGTATCAAAAGTAAAATTGATCTCCTCCAAGTGCTTTGCAACTATTACCACGGACACGCCGTCCGCGAATGCTACAAGGCAAGATCAGTTTCAGTAGCCCATCACACATGATATTCCATAAGAAAGGCCCTAATACAGAACCTTGGGTTATTCCTCCAGTGATGTTGTACTTTTTGGGGCCGCTCTCTGTGTCCTAAATGAAGATTTTGTCGGTGAAGTAGGAAGTTACCATCTACTACAGGTATCTTGGCACACCCATTGCCTCCATAATGTGATCTTCTCATTTAGCTGTATTAAATGCATTTTTTATGTCTAGCGTCACCACTAGACAGTAGTTTTTAGATCCTCCTTTCCATCTGGCACCTGAGATCACTTCCTTTATGGTGTTGACGTCAGTGGCGTAGAAAGTGGAGCGACCCCACCTTGGAGCGGTTCTACTAAGGCTTCTATCCTTCCGTATAGTATACGCTCAAGGATTTCATCAGTCGTATCCAGCATGCAGAGCGAACGATAGAATAATGGTTCATCCAGTGGCGTCTTTCCTTTCAACAGGAGCATTAGTCTCTCTGCTTCCACGTAGCAGGAAATGTTTCCCTATCAAGACACGCATTATATACATCAAGGAACAGTCCTGGTTCTGCGTTGATAGCTACTATGAGAGCGACGTTTGGAATTCCATCTGGACAAGGCGCTTTTGTGTTTCTCACTCTGTCGCAAGCTCCTCTCAGCTGCTCTTCTGTAATTGACAGAATGGTCTCCAATTCAAACTATTCTATGGGAAGACGGGATATCGATTTTTGTTTTTGTGGAAAAAAACTATTTTCTCCATGAGTTGAGGGCATGGCGTGCTGGCAGTGGCATAGGTAGACTTTTCAACCGCGTCATGACCACCTTGTCACACGAGTCACCCTCCACTTCATCAAGCAGCTCGCGCCTGCATTGCTTCTTACTGCACTTGATTGCTTTATCGAGTTTCCTACGGGTCTCCTTATTTTGTCTCCAGTTCTTCGAATTGTAATTTTTTCCGCGCTCGTTGGCGGAGGTTGGAGATCGAGTCGTTCCACCAGTACACTGGTGACAACCTGTCTCCTCGCTTCTGGGGCATTGAAGCATCACGGGCCTTGGTTATTCTTCTAATTATGTCGTTGGATTTTGCCGCCGCACTGCCGGTATCGATCGGCTAGAAACGACTTGGGATCAAAGATGCTTCTTTTACAACCAATTGTGCTGGTCATTCAGACTGCTACTCCCCTATTTCCGTTTGTGGATAGCTCCCAGTATGATCACTGGCGGTTTAAGTATCCGACAACTACCAGGAGTAGTTTCCTCTGACGAGGCTAGTGTACACCGTTGAGCTTGCCTCTCCTCTGGTAAATGCAGCCTCTTCGCCTCCTCATGTTGGTTTCCTTACCATCGACTTTCCAAGCATCAAAATCTTTAGCAATTGCTACATGAGACCTTAGCTTCGCGTCCTCAATCAGTATATCAAGGAGACTGGTGTATTCCTCAAGTGAGAGACTGGGTGGAGCGTGGCAGCTGTAGAAATGGATTACTTCTATCTTTGCTACTATGAAACCTGCATCTCTATTGACTGCGCACTGGAATGAGATGGATAAATTAAGTATCCTTCCCACGGTCTAGGAAATATTCCCACGCTCAAGTACCGCCTTCCTACTCTCACCACCTGATTTTTCAGAATTATCTATATAACTAAGATTTAATGAGTATTTTAATATATAACTATTTTTATTGAAATGTGTTTTGGCGCATCTACTATGTCACATATTTCCATTATTGAGGATTATTGAAGGAAGCAGGAAAAGATTCTGTTGTATTGTATCAATATTTTCAGATTTATATGGGTAAGTAAGTAAATTTGAGTCAAGAATATCGACAAAATCATTTTAATATTATTAATTAATTTTGGATTTTGGTAAAAAAATAGTATGGATAACTTTTATTTAATATTTGTATTTGAACCCTTCCGTAACATTCTTTTCTGTGCATTATATTGAATTTTTATCATTAAATTTAGGTTTTTTATGTTATTTCACGGTTTTCTGATACAGTTATTCTGTTCATAGAAATGCGATTTCTCTTTAAAAATAATTAGAAGGAACCTCATTTATAATAATGTTCCTTCCATGTTTTAATATTTCGGATTCTTGAAATGTTTTGATAATGCATTACGTCTTTCATGATGTTATCATAATCTATCAAAATAATTTGAGATCTCTTAATTTATAAGTGAGAATTTTTCGCAAACAATAGACTCATGAACATATTTTCAATGAAAAATTACAAGTATGAATGTTAATTGAGATAATTAGTTATAAATCAATACTTATAGACTGGGCATCAATAATATTTTGAAACAAAAAGTATTATCATTGATATCCATTGATAAATACTGATAATTACTGATATGCAACAACAATGCAATAGAAATTGAACTTGTTGAAAATGATATCGATTGATTAAATTTAACTGAAATATAGTGCGCTAGGGAAAAGAAATTTTTCGGACAGAAACGAAAGGTTTATTTCCGAACTATTTATTTCTACCTTTATCTCTGATGAGTAAAGTTCGGGATAGACATAAATAAACTGAGAATAGAAATTACAATATATTACTTAATTCGTTCATTGTTGTATAATGTATGCATCACTGTTCGCGATTGAATATAGTTCTTGATTTATTGTAAACAGGATATGTGACACCCTAGCTGAATATACTCGTTTCCCAACCCAAATAACTAATTTAACAATATATGTGCAACTATAATTTATTGAAACTGCAATATAGGGCTTAGAATGATTGAAGCGTGGTCGTTGAATTTTGTATGCAAAATATAAATCTATGAATAATGGATTTCATGATTGTAATCGAAATTGCTGAACATTAAAAGGAAAATACGATATGTTTGAAGTTTGAGTTTTATTATAAAATTCCAGTCAAAGTAAGAAAGTGATAAGATGAGAATATTCTTATTATAACATTGTCTAATATAAGTAGTGCAGAGGAATGGAAGGAATCTTGGATAATGTTTAGTAGATAAGCGGCAGTTTTGTCTTCAAATATCTACCTGATAAAATATTGAAAAATATTCATAACGATTCATAATTACCTAAAACAGGTTGTTTAATAATTTTTAAGATGCTTTGCATACATATATAGAATTAGCTATTTTACAGAAGTAAGTATAAGGAGTGATAAGCATTTAATAGGTTTTGTATACATATTTACTACATAATTGGGTCAAATTCATAATACTATATTGTAGATATTTTAAAGATAATTCATTATTTATTCAATAGTATCATTATTCTATAATAAAATCTATATGATTTCTTCAATTTCTAATTTCTTAAGCCTTAAATATTTTTTAAAAGAAATATAAAACATTCAATATATGTAACAATTTGTACAGTGTATATAAATGTTTCACAGTTATAAACTAAGATTGAAATTGATTTGTCTTTATCAGTACCGTGTGCGGTAGATGACATTTGATTTTCTTTGGGGGGATATTGACAACGATAATCAGTCGATTATTTGAATAGAATATTCGAATTAGATCGATTAGGGAAAATCAACCGAATCGCTTGGTAAATCGGTAGTCGCTTCGTAAATTAGTCACTTCAGAATAAAAAAACTCATTGATAGGAGATTCTACTGCTGTACGTGTACGTCAAGCAACTGTGTAAAGGGTATAGTAGAGGGAATGCCCTAAAATTACCCTCCACGGTCGTAAAAGATTCTAGTCTTCAGATTGTAACTGTTACCGAGTCATCGAAATCTTAAAATATTTCACATATCAATTAATTCAGTTTAATTGCATATAATAAACCTTTTCACAAAGTGAGAAAAAAAAAATCAATAAGTTTAATGAGAAAAAGACACACCACTTAATTTAATTTTCAAATCAAATCCAAGTGGATAGATAATGTATCGAAAATAAAGCATTGAATATTTCCAATCCCATTTATCACAATGAAAACATATATACCCCTCTAAATATTTTCTTAGAGAACTCTTATCCTAAACCTTTAGTATGCAAACTGTTGTTTAACACATCATCATACATACATGAACAAAATCCGGATAATCTCAACCCCACTTCTAGATTGAAAAATGCCTCTAAACTGACTCAAAGTTACAAGTGACAATTTATACTTCTTTATGATACATAAGAGGGATTACTCCTAGGCTGTCCAAACTTCTAAATTATAATAATAAATTCAAGATTATCAATGAAACAGTTTTAACAATCAAATCTGTCTTCTGCAAAGACTCTAACAAACAATACATCGGTCGAACCTTCAGATCTTCATCCAATAGAATAATTTCGCGTGAGACGATTACAAATTATATCCTGAAAGATGTGCACTAACCTTCCTAGAAATAGTTCCACATTTCTCAACCTAACAAATGTTCTAACAAAAAAAGAGACATCAACCATCTTGTTTCCCCACACATTCACCGTTTGCTTCAAATATTGGCAACAGTTCCAGGTAAGTTTAGTTGAGTAAGTTAGTTTAGGAAAAGGGTTTCTAAAAATTCTGAAATTTTTTTCCTGAAAAATCACCTAAACTGTTTCATTAATATTTTTTGGGGAATTTCACAATTTTTCAAGAGCCTTATTCATACATTCATTTAACATACTGGCTTTGTTTTTCAGCGTCGACATGCACAGATTTCTTGATTTTCAGCAATGAAGAGAATCAAAAACTAGGTATTTAAGGAACACAATGTACAATGAAACTGATATTGCACTCGTGTCCGTTCATTGCGGCAATATCAGTATTTTACCAAAACAAAAATTGGATATAAGGCTAACCTACCGGTTCTCTTGTAGCTTTCTGTGCTATGAAAGTTTACAACTAACCATGGATACTCAATACACTGTTCACACCAACACTACACCAACACTCACGATTACACTGTCTGACGTGCGTTTCGTTGTAGTGAAAGTTTCGAAAAACTTTATTTAATACTATTACCAGATTACTAAGAAGCCATATATTTATAGCAATTTGCTATGAATAATCACTTAAAAACTTGGTAAAAGTATTAATAAAATGTATCCTTTCCCAAAGTTACGTTGGTTTTATCAATTTTGTGGATTCTTAAGCTCTAAATTTTACTTTCCCAACGAGCCGAAAATTCGTTATTTGAAAAGACGTTACTTCATCTGAATATAAAATATGTGTGATCCAATGAGTGAAATTTGAATTCAGTCCTGTCTCAAAATCACTAAAATCAGCCAGGAAATAAGATTATATTTTACATTAAAAAAGGGCTACTTTAATTTGGACAAGAGACAATACATTACTCGGTATTTTTTTTCATATAGACAGCCGAAAACTGCTTTATTCAGTAGATTCAGTGTGTTAAAAAATACGACATAGTTCTACATCTGCAAACAAAAATACATTCGGAACAAATGAAAAAATACACAGTAAGTTTAAACAACAAACAATTGGTTCTTCTATAGCATCTACGTCCGGTCGTTATGGTAATGAATAAAAATAATTTAGTGTAGATCTGCAATGCCATGTAAAAAGCAAATATTTCCTTGAACAAGTTAAAAAACAATTAATTCAAAAAATTCTTATGGAACTACAGAGAGTTGTGAGCGGTGTATCCTAACCACGAAGTTCTTACAAAACGATATTTAATTTTGTTCAAAAGAATTAATCATAACAAACATTAACGCTATATCCAAATTTGTACATGAAGGGCTAGCCAATTTTTTTTTACCGGTAGCCGTACCAAGTGAAAAAGTACCACTTGTGCTTTCAGATGTAGGTGTTTACATGGTCAAGGCGTCAACAAATTGAAAAGTTTTCTACAGCAACATAATTCACTTCACCTGTTCAGCTCATGGGATCATAGTATTGCCGAAACTATAAGTTTACAATTTCCATTAGTGAATAAGTTAATCAGTTGATGAAACAATTCCACTTGGAAACCTCGAAATAATTTGACTTTAGTTGCATTAGCAAAATAATTATGTCATTTGAAAAACATCAAGTACTTTTGATTGATTCAGTTGCTTTAATAGAGGATTATGAAAACTATATTAATGCTGTTCCAGGACATACTGGCAGTTGAATTAAAAATAGAATGAAAGAGGTACATATTTGAAAAAAATATTGGATTTCAAAAATTGGTTAAAATATCGTCAGTTTTAAGTAGCGAAAATGTTCCAGAATCAAATTTTGATCCATGTCATGTTAAAAATGGAATATCGAATATCTTTTATATGATAAAAGACATAATTTGACAAAGAAGCATTTGGAACAGTATTTAGTAAGTTGTTTTCAGGACGATTCAATTTTATTCAATAGTTAGTAACTTTTTTTGTATAACTAAATACTTTGATAATACAAAAATTATTTTTTGTATTATTTCAACATCGACTAATATTTGCTTTTTTTAGGGAATGCGATGCTTTTTTGAGAAACTTATAGATCCGGTCCTTTAATCGTAACGAATTATAGAACTTTCCAATTACTTATATCCTAATGACAATCTTAGTATTCTGTTCTATTTAATAATGAAACTGCTATTTTTTGTAATATGTCTCCTGCTCATTTTTTCGTCCCAATGGAAGTTTTACATTTTTATAACTTTCCTGCCTATTTCAGCACCCCTCAAAATGAAATAGTAGCTACGCCCTTTAGCGTCTAGAGTTTCCACTAAACAGCCCTGCTCAAAATTATTACGTTAGCGAATGAAAGTAGAGTTTGACTTCGCTATAATTGAAAAAAAAATCTTCATAAGTACAAGCGCTATGGAATTGGAATGTATGCCGATAAATTTGAAACGACATAGATGACATAATACACATTCTTGCCGAAACGACGTGTGACTTGAACATGTGATATTATAAAATAACAAACAAAATGAAAATTTGCATTCCATTCCAGACAATCAAATCCTTGTTTATACTGATCTTCAACTAGGATAGCGAGAAATTGAGTTGTAGGAATCTTTGCGAGCGATTCTCCTGCAAATATCGGACAAAGCCAAGTGATGATACAGTCCGTTTTCCATTTTCCATTCCCCTGTCAATTTGAAAATAGAACTTTTATTTCAATAAAATATTACTGTTTTAATTACAGGAAATAATTTTTAAAAAATCTGTACTATTTCCATTCTGAAAGCGCTATGACTGATACTAGCCTCAGCTGGAATTTCTAAAGTTTAACTTTTAAACGATCCTCGAAACAATTGAATTTTTCCACGAACGAAAAACTAACTATAACGAAGAAGATAAAAGTTATAACCGGATTAGGAAAATTTATTTTATAATAATAATGGGCCCCTAAAATCTGAAGTAGATTCAAAATCATCTGACATTATTTAAAAACATGACTAATCGATGAACTGATCTCAGTCTTAAATTGTATTTAAGGTAATTTCGAGGCTTCAGATAGCGGAGGATAATATTTGATATATAGCCTTCAGAAAAATGGGAAACAAATAATATATAGAGAGTAATTGATTAGTGTGATGAGGTTCGATGCCTTCATTGTTCTTTGAGAAATAAATTTGTAAACTTATTGTAGCCATCATTAGTTTCCAAATTTTAAAATTATTCACAAGCTCATGGCGTATTTTAGAATGTTGTGCCATATCAAAGTTACATTTTTTCAAAAGAAGCACCCTATATTTTATTGTATATTTGGAATCAGTTTGACCTCCCCATTACAATGATATGGGGGAACTCAGATATTTTCAACCAATTTTACTTATACTTGATAATAATACATCTCAGTATCAAGATATTTCTAGAAAAAATTTGGTTCTACATCATATTCATCAACAATACCTCCCTGTACATTCAACGACCATCTAGTTTGAATGTGTGATGCGACTCATTTTGAGCGAATCTTTAAACTACAAAAGAGAGCTGTTTCTTATGTACTCGGATTAAACAGCTGGTCTTACTGCAGGGACATCCTTAAAAGATTAAAAATTCTGACTGATCCTTTCTTATGAATCCGTTTGCTTATTTTGTAAGCACGCTTCTCCAATTTCAGAAAGGTCGTAGCTATCCACTTAGGAACGCTAAGCACGACCTTTACCTACCGTTCAGAATTAGTTAAGGGCTCAATATTTTACAATCCAAAAAAATGCACAATCACTTGCGAATTTAAATCAAATCGGTATCATATTTCCCCGCATTTCGCAATAATTTGAGGGCATATTTACTGGAAAGTGCCTTCTACTTTGTAAATGACTCATGTGCTAATAATATTTCATTTCAGACATACTGTATACTGGTTTGATTTTTGCTATGGACTTATATACTAATTATTACCTATAATTTTGTTACTCATTGTGGTTTTATTCTGTATATTGAAATTTTATTTTATTTGGTTTTATCTTTATTTAGTTATTTCTACAAATTGTAAAAATTTTTTGACAATAAAGCATTTCCCCCTCTCTCTCTCTCTCTCTCTCTCTCTTTTATGAATTAGTGGATGAATACCAGTGACAGTTTTGCCTGTAAACACAATCATTTTTTAAAACGTGGCTTCATCTCCATATAGAACACCGTCAAAAAGTCTCTGCTTTGAGCAACTTTTCCTAAAGCCCACCTAAAATCTCCTAGTCAGCAGTGAAAGTGCATGGGGTTGGAGGAGCTTTTAGCATATATTTGGAGGTTGGTGTTATCATAGCGATCTTATCGCAATTTTGCATTCACTCGGCTGCGCTGCGATCCGCCTCACAACTGCAAATATTGCTGGTAAAAAGATATGCACTTTTAATCCTTATAATATAATATACTATCACTCCTTATCGGAAAATAAAAAAAAACGTTTGGCTTTGGTTTTGCAGTGAAATAATATTATGATAAGCAGCGCTTAGGACAGCAAACGCATCGCAGCCAATTTTAAGACCGATATGACGGCTCTGCTTGAAGCTAACTGAGCTGGGCTTGAATAACTTCCAATATCTAGATGCTTTTGAAAATACTACTGCTAACATAGCCCAACGTTGGCGCCAGCACTGGCCCCAATGTGTTGTTCCGGTGTAAATCTTTCTCATACCACCATTCAATAATGATGATCTGAAACTATAGCTAATTAAAATTGTTTGTAGACGCAGTGGCTTAGAACGATGATTCACTATTTATTTATTTATCAAAGACGTAATGTGTCAATGCTGTGTATGAAAACTTTTATTTTATTCTTAGCAGTGAAATGAATAAAAATGGAGATTTTGAGTCACAATCTTTCTTCCGGATTGTATGAATATATGATGAGAATCTACTAAACATTTATAAACATGAAATAGCGTAAATTTTAAACGTTTCCATTACTTGTATAGATATCTTCAATGTTGACCATTTGTATTCACTACCTATCCTTTGTGGAGTGAATTCTCCCCGATACCCATCTTACGAGCCACTCACTACTTAGTGTAAAAACACAGGCGCACTAAAAAGATATGCAGTTGTATCAGTTCTGAGACATATAAAAAAACTAGAAAAAAATATTATACACCAAGTGTACTATCTAAAACATATTTCCTAGCTTTCGAATACTTATCGTTATCGCTTATACATTATCGTTCAACAAAAACATTAAATTCCTTAGTTTTAGAAATCAATATTCAAATTGGTTCGTGATATGAATATGAATTTGTTGATTCTGGCTGCTCAGATTTCTCCTCTGAAATAATTTCGAAATTCGATATTTCGAAAATGTATTCTGACGTTCTTAAGAGGAGAAAACATTTACTTTCCTGGCTAATGCCTCTGAAGAGCGTGATGTCAGTCGACCTTTTTGTCGATATTAACATCTCCAATAGCTCGCAATTGCAAGGATGAGTTCTAGCTACAGACTAGTTTGGACGTTATTATGTCTCATCAGAGCTGTTTTAATAACCCTTGTTAAGGCTTGAAGGTCCGAACTAAAGACAATGTCAAAGAGCGTCGCTATTTGGTTCATGTAGTCAAACATTCCCCAGCGAACGCTAACTGGCATTATACTCACTTCCAACCGCGCACCACTGGTCAGGTAGAAATCTAGAGTAGTCGCCGATAATATAGATTCCGATGTTTAATGAGGTGTGTAAGGTGTGTCAAAATAAAAGATTTCTACTATTCACCTCTGAAATAATTTCGAAATTCAATATTTCAAAAATATATTCTGCCGTTCTTCAAAGGAGAAACCAACTACTTTCCTGGTTAACGCCTCGACGAATGTTATATAGATTCCGATGGTAGATGAGGTCTGATGATTTATTTTCACGGGGAAACAGCCTTTTAAATCTAGGGTTTTGTTTGGCGATAGATTACATTCCATTCCATTCAGCAGCTGGCCATCGACGGCGGCGGCGCGATGCGCCAGAAACGGAGAAACCTGCTTCAAATCGAGCGCTCTGTTATAAATGATGATGTTTCAGCGAGTTTTCAGCGTATCAAGGTGATTTTTATTTCAATTTGGGGTAGAACAAAAAGATATTTGGAATGGCATCATAAAATACAGGTTTTGAATGCAACAACTGCGAATGTATATAATTTTACATAAACGTCGACATTTTTTGAATTTTTCCGAAGGTTTTCCGGCTGGCTACATTTCTGCCATTATCATATAAACCTTAGTTGAGATCCCTAAAAGCACGAAAAAAATTTTGGCACGTGTACCCCATCGTTTTTTTCACGTGAGTTTTCCGACAGTCTTTATCGCTTCAGCCGGAGGTTTTCTGAACGGCTACATTTCTGCCACTGCTTTACCGCTCTTACTTGAACTCTATAAAAACTCGGCTGGCATTTTCATATGCTTCCTGTCCGAACAGGCAGAACAGCCATTTGGTAACGTCACAACTATTTTCTAGGAGTTTACGAACTCAAATGTCGTGTACTTTATCGGTACAGTTTAATGTAGCCCGCTCTGGGACTATTTGTACATTTCTACAATCAATTAATGGAATAAATAAACACGTTACTAATATCACACATGAATTATTAAACAATACATATTTCTCACAAGAAACAGAAAATATAGTTATTCTTTCTCAGATTATCAAAATTAATATCTGAAGAAAATTCGAAAACCTCAATATTCATACAATTGCAAACATTAACAAAGAAGCTTAATAAATGGATCTTTAATAAAACCACAACCGGTAGACGAAGACGAAGAAAGAATAAATGGAATCTTAGAACATTAAAAACAGAACCAAGCTATCCATCAAAATCAAATTCAGTTGTAATAGAAAGTCAGCTATAATAATAAATAATTTCAATAAAACTATTTAAGATATTCAAAATAACAAATTACTACTGAAATCCAAATTATTAGACATAAAAGATGTGCTTGACCTTCAAGTGCAATATGAGAATCTTATTTATCTTGAAGATATGTTGAGTGAAATTTTAATTATGTATCACGTAATATTGGATATTATAGAAACTATAAAAAAATCTTGAACATTCTGCACATTCGAGTTTAATGAAATCAAAAGAATTGTTTACAGAGTTGTAAAAAATATCTTCGTGTTATAAATTACAATTAAAGTCGGAATTGAAATACGAGAATATTTCAAACTGTTAATCAATTTTAGATGTACATGTAGAGTAAAAAAATAGAATATTTTTGATCAATTTGTCACAAAAAAGATCATGAATGATAAGTTTGTCTGATAGATCTATCCAACAATCAGATCCTGAATTTAGATGCTCAACTATTCAAAAAGCAGAAACTATATTAAAAAAATGATTATGCAGAAAAAATGATAAGCAACATATTCAAGAAAAGGATACACAGATACTATAATCAATTTAGAAACAAAACAAGAGCTTAACGTCAAAAATAAAAAAAATTCTCTTCACCACAAGTACAAGGACGTTCCCAACAACAATCAAATTATTTCAATAAATATGATATTAGTATAAGTCATTAACCAAATATTTCACTTGATTAAAATCTAAAACATCAAAAAACAAAAAAAGTAATATTATTTATCATGTACCTCGTAATGATTGTGACGCTTTCTACATAGGACAGACACCTCAGTAGTTAGAAAATAGACTATATGGTCATCAATACAATGGTGCACATTCAAAGATCGAGAAAGCTATCAATGCTAAAAAATACATAAACAATTTAAGTAAAATCAATGCTCTATTTTGAAAATTTTAATATATCTACGAATAATTTGATTGATAGCTGCTACATATTTTTGAGACTTATGATCTATATTGGAACAGATTTCTATTTTGATTTTGGTATTCATGATGTAGGTGATTAGTAGTTGATTAATATAAATACGGAACTTGTGAGTTTCAAATCATATTTTGTTAAAGACCGCAACAGGAAGAAACCTTAAATTTTTATCTGTCTTTGAAAAATTATATAACAAAACTAATTTTCAATCCAAAGACACTTCAAATCAAGACGATTTAGAAACATAAGCATATCAATGAATTAAGAAACGAGAAATTAAAGAAATTTGCCAATAACCTTGCAATATGTATTTGAGAGTGTAGACTGTGTGTTATTGTCACAATATCACAACAATTTAATTCATAAACTAGTTGGCGAAGACCTCGTTTCAATTTATTCATATTTTCATATCTATATTCAATTTAAATCGTAGTCTTTCCATAATTTGTGCATCTTTATTTGTTTACTCCTTGCTGGACTGTATAGGAACAAATTTAAAAACATTACTTTAAGAAACAGGAAATGTTCGCGCATGTTTGGTAAAATCTAAAATATATATTCAACTGACTCAGTTTCGCGCTAGCGACGAAGGAGAATAGAGTGAAACCTATTACACAGAATTCCAAAGCTCCCCTTGTACGCGGAAACATAAACGTAGAGATTTTTTAAAAAGATATACCATAAAACAATATCAATTAATACATTTTTTTCTGTGAAACGGGAAAATTATTGTTTAACTAGTGCTTCGAAAATTCGTGATATGACGAAAATTTTGATAGAAATAAATGTACCTAGTGCTATCCCCTGAAAAAAAAATAATTTGTTTATTTTTGTATATCGCAAAAAACTTTTTACCACAGGTAAGAGACAATGTTGTACGGAGTGGATATTAATTCCATATGTTATTTTTCCATTCACACAATATATTTCTTTTGATTGTAGAGTAATATTTCAATTGATCTTCTACATATAAATCGGTTTTATTCTGGTAGGTATCGGTTTATATAAGGTTACTATTGAGACATAAGAAAATTATACAAATTTATAATTTTTCAAACCGTTGAAGATTTAATTATGAATTCAATTCATCTATTATCAAGCTAAATCTCTACAATTAGAATTAATCTTAAATACAACAGTTTTGATCAAATTTTTAGACGATAAACACAACTGTTTTCACTATTTAGAAAACCGGTGGGTCACTGTAAAGAAATAACGGCCCAAAACTTTATCACAAGTTATCAACTCAGTTTAATAGGAATATATTTCTATATATTTCCATATATTTCTACAGTTTTGTCATAAAATAACCAAAAGTCATTGTTAGTATTGTGGAAACTGTTCATTAGCTTATTAGATTATGAGAGGGTGAGCTGAATTTATTACGAAACAAAACAGCGACGTTTGTTATTGTTATGTCCCAGTGCTCCTACCTCAGTGTAAATGAAATCAGATTATCCATCTTTGATTAAGTAAAACTCAATGATTCCTTAAAAAAGTTCATGCTAGAAAGATTTTTTAATCATCTCCTCTATCTGACAACTGCAATGACTACATTTTTTTTATTACAAAATTCGTATCAACCGTATACTGGTTACTGAATACACTGTTTACACTAACACTTACAATTACACTGTTCGACGCGCGTTTCGATAACCAAATTATCGTCTTCAGAAACTGAAGGTTAACTGTTTACCTTCAGTCTCTATCGAAGTCCATGTGACATTTGGATCTGGAAGACAAAAAGTATCGAATTTAGAAGTACATATTCACATTCTTTAACGTAGAAATCTTGAATAAAAAATGGAGGGTCCTTTGAATAGTTGTTATAAGCCTTAATTTCTTGAAGGAGCTATATATTCCGAAAATATTATCGGATATGGTCTATCACAAAATTATGATTAATTATAGGAATATGTTGACTGAATATGTCCCATAAATATGTATCTATGAATAATGATTCTTCAATTAAAATTTTATATTATAAATTTTCATATCAATATGAATAATTTAACTGAGGGGTGTTACTTATTCTTGAGATGGTGTAAAACAATGAACAAATTCATATGTATGGAATCAATTTTAGCGTTATTATGTACTATGTGAAAAAACCTGAACAGGTAGATTTTTATTCTTACATTGACAATCTTTGCAATGTAGGCACTAAGAAAATAATCAAAAAATATAGATAAAACTCACCATTGATTGTGCCCACACAAAAATAAGTGCTAATTATTTTATTGTTAATGATACCAGCCCAAACGTTCACTTTTTTAGGATTACGAGTGTGAGCCTCACACATCCAGTGAGGATTTTCTCTGTATCTACATTTCTACATCAATTCACAGACTTGTTTTATATCAGGATCATCTTAATTTTACTCCTGAGCTGTACTTTGTAAGTGTGGTATTTTTCTTTATACGAAACATCTCAAAATAGATGATTTACTCCAGAAGTATATTTAATTTGTTTTATCAGTAAATTGAACATTTCTACCTGGCTTTGCAATATTTTTCACAAATCCAGTTTCTCGCAATTTTTTCTCACTTTTGTTAACTGTAGAATGCGAAACATGTTGAACAGGGTATCTATTATTGAAAATTAAAAAACCTCTTTTTGAGTTCTTGTAAACAATCATAATTAAAATGTCTATTCTGTATGATTATTTCTATTTTAATAAACTAGACAATATTGCTGATTTAAAAGTAAGGATAATGGAAGAAATCAACAAAACAATCCCTGCGGTCATACGAAATGTTGTACGAGATTTCCACATTCGACTAGGTTATTGTCAAGAAGTGAATGTTGGTAATTTTGACCATTTAATTTCATTGTAAAGTAGATTTGAAAAATACGTTCTAAAGATTATGCGACAATGCGACTGACCTCTTCGACTGACTTCTTGTCACAATTCAAACAAAAAATTCAATAAACTATGTTAGGACATTCATTGTTTGGTGTTTTGTCATTCATTTTTATAAAAATAGATTGAGTATCAAGGTTTTGACAGTATTCTACCTTAATATATATTGTCCAAAGAGAGTGAAAGAGAAATGTCTGAATTGACATTTAATGGTGATATCAATTTTCGAAATCGCTCGGAATTGTAAGGAGAGGGTTGTAATCTTGGACTAGTTTGGACGTTGTGTCTCTAGCCCGAACTGAGTCACAACAAGCTAGCACTGTTATGTGGTTCGTGTCTTTATGGGAAGTGAGAATGGCACTAGATAGAGTCTGAATGGTGTTGTCTTCAGTTACGCGGCTCTGATAAGAGGCTTAAACGTTAAAAATATTCAGAGTTTACAATCCACTTGCGATTCATTAGGGATGTTGATATCAATAAACAGTTTCGATAACTATTGAATTTGTTGTAGTCAGATATTGTTTGATATCCCGAAGACATAATAGTAAAACGACACTCTAGTTCATAACTCAAATTCCATTCACCTGACTCTAATTGTTGATGCTGCAATAAAAAAAATGAATGTATGATACTGCAAATAATGTTTTCTGCCACTCAGTTATTTTTTTAACAACTTCTTAACAATATTTATTATACGGCTCATATTTATTTCGTTGTATAAATATTCTCGATCCGAGGTTTATTTGAGAGAAATGGATGAATAAATAAATAAAATAATAAATCATAAAAAGGCGAGGATGTGTCTCCATTTTAAATCTCGTTTCCAAACCAAAAAAAAACCTAATTTACAATTTATTGAGTGCCGATGAATTTTCTGGAAAAAACTCTCGGTGTTTATCAGAATATACCTTCTCGTGAAAAGCTTATTAATAATAATAATTGGAAATCAATTCAATATAAATATTGGAGGTCAAATTATTTCGTGTTTAGATGTTTTCGGCTTATTTAGTATATATACTTCATAACTAATTTTGGTATTATGACAATGATAATAATTATCCATTTACTTGATATAAACGTGTTTATTGTATTGAATGTTGATGTCAATATAGTATAGGTACTTTTCGTTAAACTGCTTTGTTTGAAACGCACTCACTGGCCTACAACAACTTATTACGTCAAACAAATACAGTTTTGAAAATATGAAATTAATATATGAGCTCGAAGCAATTATGATTTTAAATTATTCTGGAGAACATTGAAATTTGTGATGAAATTTCTCAAATTTTCCTTTTTTGTTATATTTCTTAAGTATATCAACCAGTTTTATGAATTCACTCCAATTTGTGGAATAGATGTACAAAAGCGCCTCAAATTGCTTTGCGAATTTCTCCTCTTGTAGCTTGTAGTGGAGGACGTTGATATAAACGCAAGGATTTACCAGGAATGTAGACGATATTTGATATGATCTGAACACGTACAAAAGATTTTGAGTGGAGCAGAAAATCTTTTTACCTGGAAATTATTATTTTGTATGAAATTATTTGTTTGAATCAAAAAGGTTTTAACAATAAGTTCAATTTATTCATAGTTTCAAAATATGAAACTAAAATGAGAAACCATAAAAAAGTGGAGAATGATAAACTTAAATATATAAGTTCAAAGATCTTTGAAACAGTTGAATACGAGGTATGGCTATTAAATAACGAGACTGGTTACAAGGAGGGTTTTATTATAAGGATTATTCTACATTCGAATGGTCCCCTTCAATATACTCCCCTCCCCTTGCCACAAACCTTTCCATACATTTTTTCCATTGATCGGAGCAATACTGAAAGTCTTTTTGCTTCCAACGACTGAAATCGCGTCCCTTTCAAAGCAGATCTATTTCTAGCCTTTCAAGGAAATCTGAGCAGACCTGACGAAAGAGTTTTTGGTCAGGAGTCAGATTTTTTGGCACCAGCCTTGCACAGATTTTCTCGTATAAAATTTGTCTTACCGTTTCTTTATTGGCGTTTACAGCCTCGGCAATCATCCGGATGCTCATTCGACGATCTGCACATACAATTTGATTGATTTTGGTCACTGTTTCTGGAGTTGAAACAGTCACAGGGCGAGATGGGCGCTGGTCGTCTTCACTACTCTCTCGGTCATCACTAAAGCGCTTATACCACTCAAAAACACGCGCACAAGATAGATAATTGTCCTCATAGGCCTCTTGCAACAATTTATAGCATTGAGTCGGAGAATTTTCCAATTTAACGAGAAATTTGAGATTGATACGTTGCTCCTGTTTTTTGTCACACATGGTTTTCGGTACGAGAAAAAGACACATGTCTAGGGCGCCCTCTAGGCGCGCACTCTCGTTATTTAATAGCCAGCATCGTACAAGAAACAGGAATATATTGAAATATATCAAACAAAAGCAATTAAAAAAAGATAATCAAACGGTGTCTGCGCGCAAAATCTTGACACGATAGCTGCACCTCCGGTAACAATAGGCATGACATGTTTCGACTTGCAGTGTCGCGTAGATGAAGATTATATATGAATGTGGTACTAGACTTAGCATGATAATTAAAAGAAGTATTCTAGTGTGATTTACAATTATTTTTAGATAACCAGGAACATCCTTGTAAACTTCACAAAGAGAATTTGAACTTTTTCTGAAGAATATATGGGATAAGCTAGAATGCGGGATACAAACCTGAAATCAGTAGAAATTGATAATTTGATTACTGACGTAATAGCTTAATCAGTTTCATCTTTTTAAAACGTAGAACAATTAGTAATCCGTAGAGGAACGGACCATCTTGTTCCAAACTATATTCTAATTCTTCACAGAAAATACTTGTTTGCATCAAGTCTTACTATAAATTGTCATCAAAAATAGAAAACATGTTCCAATATTTTCCGAAAGTTTTCTTCAAAACAAATATTTGTCCAGGCTGGTTATCAGAAATTTCATTGTTGTTTTTAATATATCATTGAATATCATCAATTTTTAAAAAAAGTAACGGAAATACTATCAGTACTTAGTACTGGTAGATAGATAATATAAAATACCCAGACAACTGTATGTCTAATATGATTGATTAGCGGAAGTAATTTTTTTTATCTAAAAATTATTTGAAAGATATGTAGAACACAAGATAATGAGGCGTATATTTTATTTACATTGAAATAACACTGACGTGAATTTATAGAATTTTCCTTTTATTTAGAAAAGCCAAAGATTTAGCATAATTTGTTATTCGAAAATGTAGCAAGATATGGTTTAACATGTAGGCGATTAACAGTGTTGACATTTTTATATCAGTATATGTTATTGTATTGAAATATACAAATTCTTTTCAATCAATTCGTACAGGTTGTATGATGTTAATCACTGTAAAATGGTACTTTTATTACTAGAAATAGGAGGGCGTATTGAAATTAACTATTTCAACTGATTTCTGTGGCGAACATGGCAATCCTCGGAACATTTTTCCAACGTTTTGCCGAAGGTAATATAGTTATTGTTGAGGTAGATATAAATATTTGCATATTAATTATGGAGGGTCATAAATAGGAAATATTAAATTTTTCCATTAATCAACTACTTAATATTACATACAACAAATAGAGCCTTCCATGCTAATAGGAAATCGAAGTGTCTATTGGGACCCTTCACGGAAAAATCCGTGACTCTAATTTCAACTATAAAGACACGGATATTTTTAAAGAAATGAGCCGAATGAAGCTTTATACGTGTGTCTAATTTCAGCCGAGAATGTTACAATAAGCTTCAACTCACAAATGAATACAGTCCACGGATAAATACCATCTACAGATAAAATCTAACAAGGACGGAGATTGTTTTGAATACATTTACAGAAAATTTCCGAAGCTTTGTATGAAAATATTGAAGGGTGAAATATTTGATGGTCCTCAGATACGGAAATTAATGAAAGACACATATTTTATCAAAATAATGGCTGTTCCTTGAAGTGAGGCTTGGAAAAGTTTTGTGTTGGTTGTCGAATATTTCGTAGGTAACCATAAAGCAGCAAATTATGAAGAAGTTGTGCAAAATATTCTGAGAAATTTTTACTTTAGAAAAAACTATGAGTATTGAGTTACATCTCCGCAAACATCCAGATAAATTGCCGGATAATTTAGAAAGTTATAGTGATAAGTAGGGACAGTGCTTCCACCAAAATCTAAAAGTGATTAAGAAAGGGTACCAGGGTCGATGAGATCGTCACATGATGGCTGATTACTGCTAGTCTTTGAAAAGAGATTGCCCCCCTGAAAAATTATAAAAGAAATGCTCATATAAGGCGTCTTGTGGAAATATGGAATATTTTTTCGAAATTTACCTCTTTATTTCCTTCGATGTATCCTAATTTTTCAAAATATCACTGACATTAAAATATATCTTTTATTTTTTTTCGTTTTTTGATTTTTGTAATGTAAAATAAAAATGGAGATTCAAAAAAAATCAGAGCAAATTTTACAAAATCATTGATTGAATTAATTGTGTGCATAGATAAACCCAAAATCATTTTCATATCTAGGGCAAGAAAAGCCATTCTACCACAAGTTTTCTGATCACAAAAGGGCGCCCAAATTGTTTCAGATCACCCTGTATATGATCAAATATAATTTAGACAACAATACTTGAAAAGATATGATGATTTAATATTAAAACAGCTAAAAGTAGGTGAGGACAAACATCAATTGCAAGTAAAAAATACTGTCCATGGAGTAGGAGGTACAGTTTTATCTTTCCCCTTCCAAGAGAAAACAAGAAAATGCTCGCAAACCTTGTCATCAAGTAACATTATGGTGACCTTTTGGAATCTGTGTACTTCTGATTCGTTTTCTAGAGATTGGTAGAAAAAATAAACTCTGCGAGTCCTTGAGTGGCTGTGACCACAAACGGCAGAAATTTGTGTCGAAAAAAATTTCAAAGCTTGTCCACTGCTATAGTGCCTCAAGTTGTTTGATTGTAATAGATGAGAAAATTTTAGATGCTTATCACGTTCTCAGTAGACATTACACTTCCTGAAGTGGTCCCCTACCGTTATTGGATCCTTTGGCTACCGTTGTTTTGACAAACTAGCTTTATTATCTATGGGCTGTGCGTAAATATCGCGACAAAACTTTTTTTGCGTAAATAATTAATTGCACTTTTTTGAATCGTGGATTAGAATATACTGTAGAGGAACAATACTTAATGCTTTGGATTGGATTTGGATTGAATTTGGATTGGAATTAAGTAAATACTCACGCTCGAGCAGAGATATTTTCACAACGAAAACAAAATCTGAATATGTTTGATATGTTTCGAGACATAATACTGTGAAATTTCATAGATAGCGATAAACCTATTTCACCGTATTTTCTAATATTCTTTTTAGAAAAGTAATCGAATTTTCGGATTGAATAATAATATAGTGAGAATGATTTGAAGCTGTGCAAAGGTTTCAGAATCCAAAATTCTGTTGATAGCATTTTCAAGATAAATATAATTCTCAATTATCCTTGAAGTATCTTGAAAAAGGTCAAATTAGCTCCGATAATAGCATTTATTTATCTATTGGTCGAATAGTTTTGTTTCTATATTAATCTATATCTATATTAGTAATCTATATTAATTAATTTTTGCTCTTGCTTTTTCATGTTAAAATATATCCCCCGAATTTTCCATTGATGGATTTCGTGATTTGTTTCAATAATGTCAACCGTGATTTCACCCTCGATCGAAAAGACGTTATAATGGAGTAGTTTGAAGTAAATGTTTTTTTTTTTCGTACAATTGCACGCGAAGTCATTATATCGCGTTTGCAGCACAGTCCGCGAAATTCAATTTCGCGGCCGATACCCATAACGAATGCCGTGAAACTAAACTTAATAAGTATTTTTCATCATCAGCTTCTTTCAGGAATGTATAAATTTACTCACGTGTGAAAACTTTAGACTTTTTGTTCGATAACCTACTGCTTTTCTTTTCAGAAATGGTAATCATTTTGAAATGTGCTATCTTAATATTATTTCGTATGTTCAGCATGGACTTCAGCAAGAAATAAATGCTGTATAAAGTTGAACTTTTCACAACATTTGATTACTACATCAAATAAGCCAATAAAATGTTTTCAGACATCGTCTTCACATTCTGTTTGTCACACCAATCTTTAAACGCGCCGTAACATTTTTCTTACTACCGTTTAGATTTTTCGGGTATTGAAACGAAAAGCGCCGAATTTACAAAGTTTTTCAGTTCAGGAGTAGTGCAAAGTACTGAAATATCGCTATCAGTATCAGACATTTTGTCAACAATTGTCAAAATATTTTGTATAATATTGAAACATATCATTTCCATAGCACACGGTTACATTGTTAAATAAATTGAACTGCTTTTGATTTTAGAGCAATATATATTAAATATCTTGTTTAATAATTTTAACGATTGCACGAAAAATAGTGTGTATGCCATGGCCGCGAAACTTTTAAACGACCTTAAGTTTTCAATTTTTCGCTCCTCTTACATAAACCGCTACGTATTTTCGTTAGTTTGAGAAAAAAGTTTCTCAAATCGAGCTTCAACTTTGATTTCCTCAAGGTTTTTCTCCTCCAATTTTTCTAATGATCTATGCGATTATTCAAATCTCCAAAATATTTGATAAATAACTTATTCATTATACCCACAATTTTGCTGCTAGTTCATGAGCGTTTGAATTCGAGATCAGATGATAATATATATACCCGTGTGTTTTATTCATGGAGCTGCTAAAAATAATAATAGGATCCTTGCATATTTTTTTATACCGTAACTACGTTTAGTGATCCTTCTTAATCACACATTATTTTTTAATTTTTTTTTAAACGATATATTAGTTCATAAAAAAAATTGAATACCTAAATGACGCGACAAAACGCATTTGTTGTCATGTTGTGTGACGTAGAATGTAAGTAAACAGGATTGAAAGATACTAGAAATATTTTAACATCGGAGGCTTTAATTAAAACATAACCTTCAAAGCTATCATCTTTATGACTAGATTTTAATAAAGTTCCACCAAACAAATGTGATCATGACGTTACTATAAGAAAGTCTAATTAGTAGTACTTATGTAGCTGTTTCTACTCCTCGTATTCCAGCCGAAATAAATAATTGATTATTAGCAACCATGAATGTATCCCCCTGAGGTGGATTGTCCGATCTTGCTTCGATAAATCCTATTTCGGCCATCATTTCATAAAAGTAGTCCCCGCAAATATACACAACCAATCTCCTCCACTCACAACAACAGAATGGCGGTTGAAAGGCGACATGCGGCGACCACGTTTCAGTATTTACTTACTTTCTACGTCACAAACACAGTAACCATGTTTTCTAGCACTTGGTATTATTCAAATTATCATCAATTTATATTTGCGATTTATAATACTCCAAGTTATAATATGATACAATTGAACCTAAATTTATAAATAAGAAGTGATATATAAATTTTTAAAAATACCAACCATATCAAGGACCCTATTGTAACGGTTAAAATACTGCGGTAATGTTAATTTGGATGGTTTGCTGAATGTATTGATGTCTTTTCTAATAAAGTGGGATGTGACTTTTATTCAATTACACATTTCTTTGCGGGTGACTGACAATCGAGAACTTGATATCAAACATATTACAATGGTTTTTCATTACCCCGTTATTAAATTCACAGCCGGTATCGTAATGGATACGAAGTAGTGTACAAAAGTGTTGTTATCGCTTTAATCCTCAAAAGATTATAACTTCTTTTGAGCTCGTTACTTATCCATTACATCCATTTGTAACGATGGGGTCCAAGTTTTGCAGCAGATTTTATTATCCTGTTAGTCTGGTCTAATAAAATTTTGGTCATATTCGTATGCTAATTAATTTACATCCTCGGTAAATTTAGCTTTGGTGTTATGAAACAACATATTCTTCCATTGGAAAACAGGGTGGAATGTTTTTATTTTGCTTATCTAACAAACGATTATTGGAGATTTTGTCTTGAACAAGTCTAACGTTGATTTTTCTTATACAAGAGAGAAACATTCTTGTTCGGCAATTTCACCAGTTTATTTTCATTCATTTGTTCGGAAGATCCTGCATATTCAAGAGTGGAGTAAACTAGGTGAGTTGAATATTTGAAGTTTCGTAGTTCTGAGAGAAATGAATCGAAAGCTTTAAAGTTCTCGATTTTTATCTAAGAAAGGCAATCGGCCTTTTTATTGACGAAAAAAATTGGATTTGTTAAACGTATTTCTTCGATTTGAGACGCCATCCTGCTGGACGATAAATTTTTTATCGAGAATAGCCTAATTAACGGATGGTGTTCAATAAACAGGGTAACTTTTCTGCCGTATAAGTAGGATTACCATAAACTAATTTTCTAAATAAAATATCTCTCCATGTTGTAAAGTATTTCGTTTCTGCTTTGCTAATGGGCCTGGATGGCGATAAAACCGGACTGTTTTTCTTTTCAAATTCGGAGTCAAAACTAAATTGAACATATTTTTGTATAACTGTTGCTAAAGGTTTAGAAATTTTTGAGGTTGATAGACTCAGAAATGATTGATTTTCGTTAGGTTTATGGATTGAAATCATTTTTGAACACAGTCAATTTTGGCTTGACGTCATTTTCTGTAATTAAATGTCCACAGGCTACTACTAATCGTTGGATAATAAACAGTGTCATCCATGTAGATAGAATATCTCTGGTTTTGAATTTCAGCAGGGTCAATGTTACCCATTATCCTCAATATTAAAGGGAAAAAACGGCATTCTTAGTTGTGCAAAATGGATATTTTTAACTGTGACGGGTATGTATTCACTTTCCAAGTTGTTTCAATAAAGTGTTTGTCACCTACAATAACTTCATTTAACTTTCTATAGTCTGTGTTAACACGATTCTTTGTTTACCGAGTCTTATAGTGTAACCCCAATTTCCCCGGCAGAAGACTCTTCCTCGGGGAGTGGTATTCAGCCTCAGTTAAAGTATATAAATAACTGATACTCAGATACAATTAATATTAAATTTGACACCATTAGCTTTTTAACGAACGACATTAAAAATTGAATTAAAAACAACTCAGACTCATTCATATATTAAAGATAAGGCTGGGACTTATCTATAGAAATTCAGGATGGCTGCAACTCTCAACTGGAATCCCAGATGTTGGAGTGAGTTGAATTCGGAGTAGAAACTCCCAACTTGGCGGATGTAGAACTGCGAAAAAAATACAATGAGGAAGGAAAGGGAGCACAGATGGAAATTACGGAAAGAGGAACACGTAGAAAGAACAAATTTCAACAAGAGGAGCTTATGCACTAAGATATAAAAAAATTTTTATTTTTTAAATATAACTAAACAGTTATCTGTTCTGTTCCCCAAATAAATAGGAAATACGAATTTATAAGAAAACTATTGTAGTACAAAATGTGATTAAAATAAAACGAAATCCATAAAGATAACTGAAATTTTTGTGAACACATTGAAAAAGCAAAGAAAAACTTACCAGCGACCATAAAATCGCCACAAATTTACTTTTACTTGTGTAGATAGGTGGAGGAACAGTTCGAATCAATTTCGAAGTTTTATTGAATGTCACGAATGGATTGGTAGGTTGATAACAAATTAATTTCTCCAAAAACTCGGAAATTAGAATAAATAAATTCAAAGTGATTTGTTTAATAAACTATGCAGTTTTAGTGTTCTGAAAAATTGGAGCTCAACAACTAATCGAAATCAATACCTCAATTACAAATAAACACTTGGTGTGAATAGTTGGCAATAATTATTTTAGACTTAAAAGTCAACAATCCAGCACCTGTATCAATGGTTTGTTCTATATTGGAAAAGATTAACCATAAATATGTTTTACATAAACATCTGTTCAACACAGTCTAGCTCGGGATGAGTGGAACTCATGGTTTGAATGTGTTCAAAGAGGTCTAAAATAAATCGACAAATTAGTTAAATCTACCTGGGGGCTCAGCTTGCGATCGAAAGAGATATGAATACAAGACGCTTTTCTCCCACATAATTATCATCAAAAGTGTTGTATTCATTAGCACACCATTATCAAACCTAGAGTTCCAATTGACAGTATAATAGTTATTAAAATCACTTAAGTAGATTCATATTTTTATATTTTTCCGCGCTGCCGCGTCTTTGGACCGAATATGGCCGAATATCTAGCGATCAGCTTAAATGCGTTAGACTTTTATTCAAAAAGAGTAGTATTGGGAGTGATAGTTTACCTTTGGGGAGTCACGAAGTGGTTCCCTTAAATTAAAAAAAAAAACATTCTTTTATTTATTTATCATAACTACTTAATATCTATTTGCTCCGTTTATTTTATATTTCGGAAAGATCCGGTGGTCCTTCGATTTTTAATGGTTTAACATACAACATCTTCATTCGATCAATAGTGAACCTCTAAATCAGTTTTTACAGTATAATAGTCAAAAATATTGGGGTTATTCTCTGAGTACAATGCTTGTTAGTTAAATGCTTCATAAAATGGAATATTTTTCACACAAACATCTGTTTAACACGGTCAGGCTCGAGATAGCTAGAGCCCAGGGTTTTAATGTATTTAATGAGTTCTAGAATCGATGTAGATTCATGAATCTTTTGTTCGATCTATCTATCATCAAAGATCTTGTATTCATTTGTATTGCAAACTAGGACACCATTAATCATAAACCATAAACTAGAGTCATAATAGGCAGTACAATAGTTAATAGTCATATCTCTTTTCACTGTATATGAGGTCTGGCTGTTAAATAACGAAACATGTTAGACAAAAGGGTTTAATTATAAAAATTATTCTACATTAGAATGCTCCTCTCCAATATACTTCCCTCTCCTCACCACACACTTTTCCATACGTTTTTTTTAATTGATCGAAGCAGTGCTGGAAGTCTTCTTTAGTGACTACCTTTAGGAGCTCTGGCGTTTTTGCTGTACTGCTTCCATCGACTCAAATTGGGTCTCTTTGAAAGCCCATATTTTTCTAGCGTTTCAAGGAAATCTGAGCAGATCCGTTGACGCAAGAGCTTCTGGTCAGGAAGCAGATTTTTTTGCACCCACTTCGTACAGACTTTTTTCATGTGTAATTCCTCGTGTAGAAGTTTTCTAACCGTTTCTTTATCGGCGTTTACAGCCTCGGTAATTATCCGGGTGCTCATTCGATAATCTGCACGCATAATTTGGTTGATTTTGGTACTGGGTACTGGTCATCTTCAGTGCTCTCTCGGCCCTTCAACAATTAATTTTTCAATTTAAAGAGAAAAAAACACGAACAAGATGTCTAGATACCCAATGCACTACTCGTTTTTTTACCCACCCATCTAGGGCGCCCTCTAGGCGCGCAGTCTCGTTATTTAATAGCCAGACAATAGTTAAAAATATTTGAGTTGATTGCTTATCAATATATTCATATGTCAAATGCATCATAAAATTATAGATTTTATCGATCATAATTGTTATCAGAGTTATCATAATTGAAATCATGGGTGCTATTAAAAGAAGAATTTATTTCTTGATTAAAACTAGTGTTAGATCAATTGTTCTTGAGGTATAAAATTTAGATTTCGTCCAATTACCAAAATGTGGTTTTTATATTGCTGGCTATTTTGTGGGTTGAAATTGTCTTTGATGGATGAGATACTCATTTATACATATATTTTCCTTTGATCAAAAAAATTACAAGTTTGTGTGGATTGTGACTAGGTCTATGCATAGTTGTTGCACTACAATTTTCTCCATGTTTGTCGTTTACATAGAAAATTTCCCAATTTTATGAAACTTATTTGTGTTACGCTCTCATTTGGAACTGAAACTGCAGGTTAAATATTTTGTTAAATGAAAATTTTGATTCTGAATCATATATCTATGAGTCACGATATCTTAATGAAAATGCGGAAATTTAAGAGATTTGTGATGATTTGTGACTCATTTGTGATTCATTTTATTATTGTGATTGTGACCTCCCAATCTAAGTGGGAGGTCTGGCCTATGTAAGTGTCATACAGAAACGTGTGACAAACATTATAAAGTAAGAACCAATCATGGTCTTCCAAAGATTTGTGTTCGAAATAGCAATATATTATCAATAATACAATGAAGATATTTCTTTTCAAAATCGACGTGCCGTACAGATGCGAAACTGCAATCAAAGTGACAGCGACAGGATTTGTATGTGTATGTAGAAGAATACAGTGATTCTTAAATTTGCTTGCATATTAGTAGTGATATTTAATGCCATATAACATAGCAGTTCCTCATCTAACAATAAATAATATTTAATATGTATAAACCATAGGTGATACTAACAATTTGAAGAATTGTATTCATTAGCGTGTGACACCATAAGAAATACACCTCAAATTTTTAGACGTGTACGACAATCCATGACACGTAGGCAACGTTCATGTATTTTGTCTGGTGGTGGTTATTTCTAGCATCTATTATTAGTTACAGTGTTTACTTTTTTTAAAGCAGCTTCTGGGTTTGGGAAAAAAATTAAGAGTGAAAAAAAGTATTTTCAAATGGAACAAGGATTTTAAGTCGTTGTTGGCCACTGTCACAAGTCATAACCCTAAGCGTTTTTCTAGCACGCCCTCAATTATTTAATGACAAATTTATTCCATTTTGCTGTTCTATACTATACATTACATTCTATTGTTATTTTATTCTCGATTTTCGTTAGAATAGTTCATTTCTATTTGCATTGAATGGTGATGACAATGGGACAAAATTTGAAAACACAGATACACTTTCAGACAAATTTATCTAACACGTATAATAAATAAGATATACAAACGTATACAATTGTAGTATCAAGGATCATGATCAATTAAATTTTCTATTTCAAAATGTGACATTATTAACACTTATTGGTCTAATTTTTATCATTAACAATTGAAAAGTTATACAGTACTTTTCAGATAAAAGTATCCACCTTTAATAACTTTTGTAATACTGGTATTTAGAAAAAATCCAAAAACACGTCAATTTATGTTGGAAGGGGCAAGCATTATGGCTTATTTAAACTTACTGGAAAAGCCACCCCCTCACCCCTAGCAGCATCCCCTTTATTTTTTTAAATTACTTTCATATTTTTTATGTAAAATTTGGATACTCCTCTTTGAGCTGATTTCAAAAATGTATAATACTTGTAGGTTAAAGTGGTTAGTTTATGAGATAATCAATTTTTTTTTAAGAGCACAAATTTTACTTATTATTTACTTTCACCTTATTTGCCTGTACTAAAATGGGTTGTACAACAGTTCAAACTCTTTAATCTTTTTAACTGTGCTATTTATTATGAAGTTACAATAAGTGTTCAAAATGAGTACCATTCACTTCCATACAATGGTATAATCTATTTTGAAATGCCTATTGCTTAATACGGCTGGATTTAATTGTCGACATTCATTTTCTATCCTCTCTCGTAAATCATCCAGAGATTCTGGTTGGGTAGCATAAACTTTTGTTTTTAAATACCCCCATAAAAAGAAGTCTAAGGGTGTTAAATCCGGTGACCTAGGTGGCCACTCCATCATCTGTCCCCTTCTACCTATCCAACGAGCGGGGAATGTTTCGTTTAAAAATTGTCGGACAGGCATAGCATAGTGTGGGGGAGCTCCGTCTTGTTGAAATACCAGTAAATCTTCGGAAAGGTTATCATCAGTTTCTATTATTGTTGTAATACGTGGGTCAACCCCTTCCCTGAGTAACTCAAGATATGATTCACCATTTAAATTTCCGTTGATGAAGAAAGGTCCGACAATGTGGTCACCTAGGATACCACTCCAAACGTTTAACTTTTGGGGATGTTGTGTATGGAATTCACGCATAATATGTGGATCACTTTCAGCCCAATATCTACAATTATGCTTACTTACTAAGCCATTTAATGACCATGAGCATTCATCAGAAAAGCAAATATTGTTTAACAATTGTGGATTGTTATTGATAATTTGCGTCATTGATTCGCAAAACTCTAGACGACGATCAAAATCATCTTCATTCAACTCGTGCACCAACTTAACTTTGTATGGGTAGTACTTGAATTTATGTAGAACTCGGAAAACTGTAGAAGATGAAACACCGATCGCTCTACTTATTGTTGACAACGATTGGGGTTGTTGAGCCTCTAAGCTGACTTGCCCTAAAATTGCCACTTGGATTGCTTCGTTATTTACGAGTCCCTCTCGCTTATGCACTTTATTGCAAACAGACCCTGTTGTGGTAAATTTCTCCATCAGTTGAATTACATACTTATGAGTTGCATGTCTTCCGTCATGTAATTCGTTAAATATTCTAGCAGCAGCTCTTGCACAATTATTATTTTGGTAGTATAAACCTACAATTTCAATTCTTTCTTGCAAAGAGTAAACCATTTCAGAGAAACAAAATAAATAATGTATCAAATTACAGTATCAATAGTGACTACAAATTCTAGTTGACAATGTCAAACTTTAATAAAAAGTAGAGTTTTTTGTTGTTTGGATTTTTTAAGTAGAATAAATAGCACAGTTAAAAAGATTAAAGAGTTTGAACTGTTGTACAACCCATTTTAGTACAGGCAAATAAGGTGAAAGTAAATAATAAGTAAAATTTGTGCTCTTAAAAGAAAAATTGTTTATCTCATAAACTAACCACTTTAACCTACAAGTATTATACATTTTTGAAATCAGCTCAAAGAGGAGTATCCAAATTTTACACAAAAAATATGAAAAGTAATTTGAAAAAATAAAGGGGATGCTGCTAGGGGTGAGGGGGTGGCTTTTCCAGTAAGTTTAAATAAGCCATAATGCTTGCCCCTTCCAACATAAATTGACGTGTTTTTGGATTTTTTCTAAATACCAGTATTACAAAAGTTATTAAAGGTGGATACTTTTATCTGAAAAGCACTGGTATATTTAATTTGAATCAAAGTTATGAAAAATCGTGCGTTTAGAAAAGTCATTTATTCAAACAATTGAAAAAACTATAGGTTGTGACTATTTCAGTATGGAAGTTGTGGAAGAAATTATTGTTTAATATCATAATAATGATCAAGCAGTTGTCTATGGTTATGTGAATAATTTTATAACTACTAAGTTTACGACTGCTAAATCGCCCTTAGTTGTTATATGTATAATACGCAAATTAATATTCCAATTGCTTGTACAACTTTTTTAACGAAATATCCCAATTATTACAACACGAATTATCATGAATATAACATCTTATAGCTGTAACAATAATTTGTTTTCTTTGTGTACTTGCTTGAAGATGATAACGAGAGTTATAAAGAATTTTTTGCACTTTATACTGCGAAACAGATGAATTGAAAACAGTACCATTGTCAACAGAAAAAATCCGCGAAACTCCAAAAAGAAAAAAAACTTGGTTTTCCATAAATTTCACAATTCTCTTAGCAGCTGTGTGAGGCATTGAATGGACAAGACAAAATTTAGTGAACCAATCAGTAATTATTAAAACAGATCTGTTACTAGACTTTGATTTTGAATAGGGACCTATTAAATCAGCCATATAGAATTAATATCCTTAGAAATACCCATGATATCAGCTTTAGATAAATTTTGAGTTTTACAAGAAGAACAAACTGGACATCTATTCACGTAGCGATATATAAAAATTCTTAGTTTAGGCCAATAGTAAAGTTCAGAGATACGAGAAATAGTTTTACATATACTCAAATGAGCACGTAATCAATTGTCATGAAATAACTTTAATTTTGTTAGAATTGTTGTTCTAACATAGAAGTAAACCTAGCATCTGGTTTAAAAGTACTTATGTTAATAATGGAAAGTTCGATAAAGAAGAATGAGACATGGATCTCTGGTACAGGGATGGATAGAGATTTGAGGCTCGCGTTGGCAGGATCCCATGACATGAGGTGGTAATTCGTGCTAGGGACTAGAGAGGAATAACTACCCGCCACCATTAACGGGAACTAAGTTGTCATTTTTATATCCCCTTCTTCTTCTTCTATATTTTCTACAGCCACTCTGCCTGTTTCTGTATTTTGTTGTGCTTTTAATTTATATTATCGCTCCAGCTTTTGCGGGGCCAACCAACACATATCCTCCCGGCGGGCGATTTGTCTCTTGCGATCTTTACTACTCTATCATCTGTAATTCTACTTATATGGTTGGACTCTGTACCACACTTAATGGATCTATGTAAACTTCTCTCTGAGTAGCTCGAATGAAAAAAGACTGGAATACTTATCGAATGACTGAATTTTCTAATATTTTCAATTGAGCTTTTATTTTGATTTCTCATATATTTTTTTATTGTAAAGATTTTTTCCTGGCGAAGAAAATCTGTTGATTATTGGCAAAAAACAGTATTTTTCATTGATGGTTAACTCGTTGGTAACAAGGTTCCAATAATGAAAAGTGAGACAAATGTTAATTTGCGGTATGTTTCATGTATTTCGAGATTGTATTATACCTATGAATTTAGATAACGACTAAAAGTTTCGAAGAAATTAATACCATTTCATACAACATTCCATTACGAGAACATGGTAAAGTCATTACTTTTCAACAAATAATTATCAACTGTAAGAAATAATCATTTGAATCAAAATTGCACTCATACAGTGTGGAAAATCGAAATTAAATGGATTTATTACTGCGGTTATACGCGAGAATTTGAATCCTTCCTTCAATCCCATTTGAATGATAGGTATATATCTCAATTTCTTATAGCAAGTAAGGGATTGTCATATGCCTTTCGAAAGGTCTTTCCACTCAATTTCAATTCAGCATTGTCTGAAAACCAAAAATCAATATAATTCTGTAGTTTTCATTAAATCACGCCATTTGTGTTGAAGAGCTTTTAGATAAATGGAAAAAGAGTTGACATTAATGAAGAGTGATAATACCTAATCCTATAAGAACAAAAATTTGTGGTCATACCTTATCATTAAAAGTTTTGTTAATTCTAAAGGTTTCTTCAATCAATATTTAAGTTTAAAAAACAGTGAAGGGTTAAGATGATTTTATAGAAAATAATAAAATTCAGCAAGTAAATACCAAATTATCCTCTTAATTATATTAATCACTAAGCTCCCAACGACTTCTGAATTTACATATGAATATGGAATACCTCTAAACCATCTCAAGAGCTTTGGCCAAATACCAGTTTATATTACAGTCATGGTCTAAAATCGAACGGCGAAAAAATGTAGCAAAAGATGCTTTTTCTTGTAATGTTAAATAAAGTGAATCCACTTCTATCAAATGAGGAACAAGAAACGAAAAATGGTTATTTTATTTATAATAATTTTCAAATAATGAAATTCTATGTAATCAGGAAACAAATTAACAAAATTAAAGTAATATTTTGTAACTAATATGATTATAAAGACCGCTTGAGAAGATGCAATATAACGTGTAATGCAATGCAAGACGCAATAATTCTTGAGCATGCACAGATGAACTTCATCTGATTGTTTAATGCAAGATCTCGCACTTACAACATTATCGGTACTGTGCCATTTTTATTGCGTATCAGCTGCAATTATAGGGAAAAATCTAGTTATTTCTGTCTCAACCACCACCAAATGTCAATCTCAGATCAACTATAGTTCGTGAAACTTACCTTTATTATATTTGTTGAACTAGACAAAAAATATTGAATAAAATTTGAAGTTAGCAATTTGTTTACTTATGGAAATTTGATAAGCGACAGCCATGATGCAATAGACTTGCATAATGTCAAGTGACTTGCAATATTCGTCCATGCTTTATTTCGATCCTGCATGCAATTTTTTGCATCATGTCAAGTGGCCTTTCTGGCCCCAACCTTAGGTAAATTTTGAGTTTTACAATGAAGTTTAGAGATGCGAGAAATAGTTTAACTTATACTCAAATGAGCACCTAATTAATTGTCATGAAATAACTCTAATATGTCGAGTCTGTTTATTTTCCAATTAGATAAGTTAATAGAAATGGGATTAGATGAGAAAGTGTGTTTCTACAAAATATTAAAGTCAACCTTAAATATGGGATGTGAATCCGGATTATGTGAGACCTTTTCTAACATAGAATTAAACCTAGCATCTGGTTTAAAAATACTTAAGTTGATAATGGAAAGTTCGGTGAAAGAACGGGATAAAGAAGAATGGAACATGAATCTCTGATACAGGGACGGATAGAGATTCAAGGCTCACGTTGGCAGGATCGCATGACCTGAAGTGGTAATTCGTACCAAGGACTAGAGAGATGGCAAAAAATAACTACCCGCCTCCATTAACAGAAACATTGTCATTTTTATACATTCATCATCAAATTTAATTTTGGGCTTCAAATTTCCTATGCTATTTTATCAGAATTATCGTAATCACTAGAGCTCATCATTTTTTGCGTTAAAATCGTCGGACACTATTTTTGAATTGTTGCTGAGAAGTTTTGTGTACATACACTTAGTAATTTTATTTGATCTCATGTTCCCTTTATTGCAATGAAATTCAAAATATTAATATATCAAGAATTGTGGAATATGTACTACATGTACTCAATTGATCTATTCTCAATCAATTTTAACGGTTACATATTTTTTTATTGAGGAGATTTTTCCATGAAGAAGAGAATCTGTTTAGTATTTGCGAAAACAACATTTTTATTGAAGGTTAACTCGTTGGTAACGGTGTTCCAATAATGGAAAGTGCGACAAATGTTAATTTGCGGTATGTTTTATGTATTTCGAGTATTTCAATTTCGAGATTGTATTATACCTATAAATTTAGATAACGAATAAAAGTTTTGAAGAAATTAGTAGCAATCATTCTATTACGAGAACATGGTAAAGTCATTACTTTTCAACAATTAATTATCAACTGTAAGAAATAATCATTTGTATCAAAATTTCATTCATACAGTGTGGAAAATCGAAATTAAATGGATTTATTACTGCGGTTATACACGAGAAATTTTAACTCTTCCTTCAATCCTATTTGAATGATAGGTATAGATCTCAATTTTATCTATGTCCAGTATATTGCAGAAATTAACATGAAACATTATCTAAGAATCAAAAGTCAATGTAATTTTCGTAACCTAACCATGTCATCAAAAGTTTTGTTAACTTTTGAAGGTCTCTTCAATCAATATTCATATTATGCTTATTTTGTTGAAATTTAAGTTGACCAAACAGTAAGAGGTCAGATGATTTTTAAGAAAACAATAAAATTGAGCAACGAAATACCGAATTATCCTACATTATCAAAACCCCACACTAATTATATTAGTTACCGGGCTGACCAAAACTTCTTCCGAATTCACATATACTTCTAAATCATCCCAAGAGCTTCGGTGGAATTCCAGTTAAAATTAAAGCCATGGTCTAAAATCGCACGGCGAAAGAATATAACAAAAGATGCTTTTTCTTTCAATGTTTAATGAATTAAATTCTTTCCACTTCTATAGAATAAAAGACGAGAAACGAAAAATAGTTATTTTCTTGATAATGTCTTGTAAATAATGAAATTCTTTATAATCAGAGAACACTATACAAACTCAAAGTAATATTTTGAAAGTAATATGATTATAAAGGACGCTTGACATGATCCAATATAATATATAATATTCTTGATCAAAAGCATGCGCAGATGAAGTTCAACCGATGTTTCATGTAAGTACTCGCACTTGCAACATTATCGGTACTGTGCCATTTTTATTGCGTGCCAGCTGCAATTATAGGGAGAAATCTAGTTATTTCTGTCTTAACCACCAATAAATGTCTGTCTCCGATCTTTGTTATATTCATTATTAAGCTATACACAAAATATTGAATAAAATTTGAATTTACGAATTTGTTTACTTTCACTTATGGAAATTTGGTAAATGGCAGCCATGATAAAATGGCAAGAGACTTGCATAATGTCAAGCAACGTGCAATATTCGTCCATGTAATATTTTGCCCTTGCGAAAAAATGCAGTCTGCTTCTTGAATATTGTATTGCATCATGTCAAGCAAACTTCAGAAGTCTAGATATATTGTGATTGAAGTTGATAGCGGGAGTCGTCATATAAACTATAATTCAATTATACTTACAGATTAAAAATTTATTAATCTCATTTCTACTCTGAAAGATAACCAAAACATCAATCACCGAGTCAATATTTGAATTTCTTTCAGTTTATCTACGAACCATCGAACTGTTTTTGAAATTTGATATGCAATATTTTAAGAATATTTTATTTTTCTATATAGAATATTTTGAAATAGTGCTCCGGCATAATAATTCGATTGACGTGTAATTTAAGTGGTACTTTCACAGTTATTTTGAGAAATATTCCTTCGCCCTCAGATATCAGAATAATTTTGGAAAATATCACCATATGCAAACTAGATACAGTATAAATTGTACAAGATTGATTAAAAAACTTTTTGACTTTGTTTCTGTGAAACATGGATCAAAGTTTTTTTTTTGAGAACAGCAGCATAGTGATTTTTTATAGTTACCATTCCACCTTAGGACCACAAACCACCCATCATAGAAGATTTATACATATGAACAGATTAACTATAGAGCACTAAAAAAGTCGGCCTGATAACAAGTTTACAAAAATGATGCGAAAGTGAAAATGGTTGGATATTGCGCTCATTGGTTGTCCATAATTTGTGCTATTTTTGTGTTATTTCAACTTTTTCGACTTTTGGAAAATCACCAATGAAAGTTATAATTCGGTTGGTGAAATTTTGATGAATATTAATATCTTGCGATAACATCAATTCTATCAGTATGTTTTCAGATACGTTTTAAAAGATGTCTGCTATAAAAAAACTTAACTCAGGGTCCTAGCATAGTTCATGTTATCAAGTTCAATCAACTTTCTCAGTATGTATTATAAATAGCATCGTACAAGTTTCAAGTTCAATTTTTTCTTTATTTATAGATGGTGAAATATCTTTTTAAACAAAATTGAAGATTTATAATATCACTCTTAAAGTCTATTGGTTTCAATTTCATTTGAGTGAGGACATAAATGACAACATCAGAACAAACTATTTTGTGACGGATGTCAGATTAGTTGTTAAAATTTGAGCCCTTGAATTTTGTCATTTATTGAGTCAGAGCTAATACCATAGTCGGGAAAATATAGATTTGTATCTCGGGCGGGTAGTAGTGCGATAAAGACTGAAGTTAAGTCGAAACGTCAATTTTTTATCAATCTTTCATAAATTATTGAAAAAAAAAAATAATTTTAAAACCAAAGAGACCTAAAATCAAGAATATTTAGAAGCTTTATTATAACAATGCTTAGATATTGCCGGAGTAGTATCAGCCATGTCATGTCATCGAGTTGATAACGATACATCTGTATACGTCTATATTTTCAGTAGACTTCTTTAAAATAATTAAGATTTTGTTTTTGACTAGATCATCTGATCACTTTTAAGCCAGCCCTAATTTTAAAATGATATGAATATATTGAGCAGCACAGAATAAATAAAAATAATAACTATCATATATTTGTTCATAATATTCTGTATAATCGATGATCTCAATAAATACTCAATTTCAACCAGTATTGAAATTGATTGAAATAAATCTATTTTACAATTTTTATATTAACTGGCATCATATATTTAAAATTAACAGATAAATTTTAAATTTTTAGAAAATGCAACTAGAGATTTAAGGAGATACAACGAATTTGGATACAAAATGTTTTCTCTAAGTTCTTTAGCCTTCTTCTTCTCCCTCCCCTTCACCTCCTTCACCTCCTTCTCCACCTTCTTCTTCTTCTCCTCCTTCACCTTCTCCTTCTTCACCTTCTCCTCCCTCTCCTTCTTGTGGTGCTTCTTCATTTTCATCACCTGAATAAACATTATACATATAGTATATGAGTAAGGTGTTGATAAATTAGAAATTTTTCATTTCCTAGACATTTCTTTATTCAATATCTTGATTGATTTTAATTAACAATGGCTTTTTTATAGAGATTTTTCACGTTTAGTCGTTACTTCGGTCTTATCAAAATATAACATTGACAAATCTGATCTATTATATTAATGAACTATGAATATAAAAAGACAATCGGCTGGAACCACACGAGGATTTCGTGTACTAAGTTGCCGAAATACAAATGTTTGTAAACTATCAGTTTAATTTATTCGAAATTGAAGTGGAAGTCATGGAAGTGAACTCTGAATGTTTTCTGTTAACCACACTTTTTGTTCGTGAAAGTTTCTGCATAGTTAACCTCTACGCATTAGAATCGATAGTCTCTTCAGATTGTCGTCGCAATGGGATTAATTCCATTGAAAGGTGAGGATCTCTTAAAGCATGATTCAATTTCCGTTTCTTCTATCTCATAATAATAAGAAACTTATAATTGATTGTTTATATCAAGTTTAATCAAATTTGAGTAAAATTCATTGTTCTATTATATAAATTACAATGTAATTAGGAATAATTTAACTGATGGTTGCTACATCTTCTTAAAATATAATAACAATTATTTTTTTTTGGTTAAACTGGATTTTGTTAACGTGTCACATCATATTTTGATAAAGACCAAAATAGGTGAAACTGCAATATCTAACTGTTTTTGGAAACCAATTTTCTATGAAAAGACAACTAAAATCAAGACGATTCATCAAGAAAAACACATAAATAGTTTAAGATTTTCATTGACACGATGATAATACAAAAAATTAGTGATGCATTTATACATTTATGAATTTTCAAGTACATTAATAGAAGAATTCAGTTTCCAATATAAGCATCTTGATCTAATGACAATTGAGATTGAAGTATATATGAAGTATTTCAACAAACAGAGAAAATAATTTATCTAAAACAATCAAGATTAATATAGATGAACTGCATATACGAATCATATTCATTCAATGGTAAAAAATAGAGTTAGTTTGGTATTTCTGAAACCATTGGTGATGTTCGTATTGAACATATACAGTTTCTGGAGACGATCAATTGGTTGTTGGAACGCTCCTCAGATAGTGCAATTATGAGTGTTGGTGTAGTGGTAGCATGACCTGGCTCAATAAATGGACTTGAATCTATAATAAGATCCATAACCAGCAAACATTGACTCTTAAGATGAAGAAATCGTAATATAATTTTAGAACACAATAATTTTTTTCGATTTCTTTCGAATTAAGCTTATTAAAGATAAGAAATACAGTATAACCCTCTTTAATCTCATAAATAACTGTTGACTGTAGTTATTATGTTGAAAATAATATTAAAGGTAATAGGCCATGAAGGAAAAGGACGGAAATTCTAATCGTCTGTAAAGAAATCTATAAAATTATCTACAGAATCCAAAACAAGAAGGGATAGAATGAAAACTACCATATGAACAAATTCTGCCAACACAAATTTATGATAGACATAAGAAGGAGAAATTTTTAAGAATCATGTAATCAACAGAAGGTGCCCAAGGCATGAGATGAGATAACGACAAACTAATTAAATATGCGGACAATGAAATATATAACGAGATAACAGTACCGACCAGAAAAGATTGAACAGGAAACTGTATAATTAAAAGGGAAGACAATAAAAAATATATCATGTTTTAAAGATGATACATTCTCTGTATTCTAAGGTATTAGTCTAGGGCATTCAGATCAAAATCGACGGGTATAAAGAGAAATTGTTAATCAGAAGCTAGCGAGATGCGGTTCTTTGCATTATATTTATAAAGAGGTCAACAATAAAGTCTAGAAATAGTGGTTGCGTCATTTCTCGAAAACTCCAGTCTGGTGCAATAAATGCACTTTTCAGTCCAACAATTATAAAACGATTGGTAACTTGAAAAATTGCTCAAAGGTCGTTTCTCGGAAATGTTCGGGCTGAGTCCGATACTAGCATCGAAGTTCACTGGAAGTGTACAGAAGTAGTTGACAAAAATGTAAGTTCAATTTCAAATTTGATAATAAATAATAATAATAAATAAATTCAATCTACATTATAGATTTGAGTTATAATATAAAAATTATTACATTGGAGAAAAATAGTATCTACATTAAAGACAATGCGGCTTTTTAGAATTGATTTTAAGAAGATGGTACAGCTATCGACAAACTAGAGTATCTTGCAGTCGACAACAAAAATCTGCTGTGTCGATCCAATTTAGCATACCAAAAAAAAATCCGAGAAACGATTTTTCCGGGTTTGTTATCGTTTGATAACTGTCCGAGAAAAATGCATTTATCACACCAGAAAGCAATTTTTGAAAAACGGCTTAACCATTATATGTAAACTTCTCTGCGGCCGACAATGCAAAAAACCACAACTGATTACAAGTTTTTCCGATTTGTCTCCTATCTTCCCTGGACTATATGGGAATCGTAGAGATGAAGAGATTGACGAGAAAAGTGACCAATGCTGGAAACTTGATCAAAAATATCAAATAAATAATAATACTATATGAATAAATTAGAAGTTGAAAAGGAATGAAAAAAACTTTGTAGGAATTGAAGATGGCGAAAAACAGGGGTAGCGGGCACAAGGGAATGGGTACCACAAGAATCAGAGCCCTATTTTGACGCAAATTATAATTGGAAGTAGGTATTAATACCAAATTCAAAGATATGACACCTAGAGGTCTAAACGACATTTTTTCGAAACGCGAAACTATTCAATGCGTTATCACTTTCAAGGCAATTGCATCGAAAACAACTACATGCATGGAATTCTCCATCAACTACAATTATACTGGAAAAACAAATACATCATTCAAAATGTATGTTAAAAATAAACTAATAACAGAGGGATTCTAAGAATAAGTAGGTATAATTTTTCATTGAATGTTAAGAATTCTAAAAGGAATTATCCTCATCAATAACTTGACCTTTGAGATAACTTATAGGAACTAGGGGAACAAAAACTACTAGACACCCATTAGTATGACCATCATATTATTCGCTCTTAAAAATTTTTGAATACAATTTGAACTCTAATGTTGATGACAACTAAATAAAACGCTTTAAGTGAAAAATTATCAACTCTTTTCAAGTTCTCCCAACTAAAATGAGCAGAAAAAATTTTGTAAGCAAATTGCTACAAACGAACAGAAAGTGAACAAATAGTATGTCCTTGTTTTACAATTAACATGAACAAGTTACCGTCAAACAATAAACAGGATATCGATTTGAGTACTTTGGTATTTGATGACCTAATAAGTCAATTAATGATATAACGGATAACTCCATATGTTTAATAGCTATTGAATAAATCATTTAATTATAGTTACCCTTATCGTCTTCGCCTGCGGCCATTAATGCCATATTGTGCAAATAAACAGTTATTGTACATCCCAGTATGATTAGAATGACGCTTAACGGGTGAAGTTTGAAAGGTTGCTTTTTACAAACCATAATTAACAACAAATTTCAATCTCATTCGAAAAAATGGAGCAATAACTTCTCTTTGACAGATCCAGAAGGAACGTGAAAAATTATTAAAAATGGTTTTGACATCACATGAAAAAAATAATAAATTATGACACATGTGTGTGACAGCGTAGATCCCAACAATTTATCATCACAATTTAGACTCAAATGTCCAACTGTTCAAATAATAAAAAAAAATCGAGGATATTAAGAACTATGGTAGCTTTGTTCCATATTTGTTCATTAATTTAATATATTTATATATATATATATATATATATATATATATATATATATATATATCTTAATAATCTTAATAATAAAGTCATGGAATCCATATTTCGATTGTCTAAATTATCAATAACGCATATACCCATCAATTCTTTTGTGATTTTGGTCTGTTAATCTAATCTTTAATATATGAATTTCTTGTCACAACGTATGTTCGCGATAAAGTTACTGAACTAATTTCTATCAAATTTTGTAAGCATCTGTAATTTCGTCCAGCTTAGGAGATAGGGTAGTTTTTATCTCAATTATTTGTTATAGCAAATTAGATGTTTATTATACGACTTTAGTGTGTATTTATCGTTTACTTCTATAAAAACCCAGTAGATGGCGGTTTGGCGTCAAAGTTGCAGATATATATGGTAGATGACGCCCTATTTCCATTTCTATATTATAGATGAGTATGGAGGTTAATGGTAAGTAGGACCATCTCATATGGGGGCTTAGCTTTAAAACTGCTCGCTTATAGACGGTAAATTTAACCAGAATGGCGCTCCTGTCGGACCAGATATCATATGAACTTTGTTATTTTAGATAGAGTGGAGTTTGCAGTGCTAGAAAATTTATATTTTAAATTATTAGAGTCGTTAGTCAAATATTAATTATGAAGTGTCAATTATCACCAAACTTTAATAGACAATAGAATCGTAAATAGACGTAAAATGAAAAGAGACTCAAGTATTGCGCCGAAGTCATTATGTTTCTTTGTACCTACAGTATGTAAAGCATTTATTTTTAAATGTATTTAGCGCCTATCCCTAATGTAAAGGATTTGATGGACATTTTCAGTAGCACAGAGATGGTTCTGCTTACCTCTACCTTCCATAATATGTTGGGTTTTACATATTTTTCCTGTGAATTCCATGTGAATAGTCTTCGTTTGATGAATAGCGGTCATTCCGTGTAGATCTATTATACATGGGAAATATTATTTTTTCCTTGGGACTGAATAACATCCAGTCCCGAGTACCTATGAGTTCCAGGAGGAACTTCCATCTAAGGAGGGGTCAATTTTACAAACGCGCCCCCACCCTAGAGCCGCTTCTGTCTAGATGTAGTGTAATACTAAAATTAGGCGGATGCGCGATGCCTTTGAACAATACCTGGAATCCGTTTTGATTCTTTATTTTTTAGAAGGCTTGAGTAATATTTTGGGATACATATGAGAAGTTTGTGCAGCACAGTTTAGTCAGTTTATAATAATAAGTAGTCGTAGTGAACAGAATAAATCACTCAAGTTAGTTAAGTGATAGTGATTATCTACCTTTGTCTACCTAGGTGTTTAGCTATACAATATCCAAGGGGTGATTTCATAAAAATTGTCATTTTGTTACCTGCCAACAGAGATAAAATGTGAAACATTTTTTCCTGTCCCAAAAGAAATTAATTTTCTTTGTCTTAATTTGCCAATGCTATGATAGTATCCAATACTTTTTATATCAGTTTCAGAAGAGCTTCTTCAACGTCCTATGTACATCGGTGAGATTTGGATAATGAATTATACTTCAAACTATTATGTAGAAGTTGAAAATTCGACAAACGACCGTGATGAAAAATTAGCCAGACTTGAAGTAGCAACCCTTGCGATTATTTTTCTTATAACAGTGATAGGAAACAGTATAGTGCTACTAGCATTATGGATAAGAAGAAGGTGAGTTGCAATTAATTCATATTAACAATCAATTTTTCGAATCTCCTGAATTTTCTGCTGCAGATAGAATGTGATAGAAAGAAGTCTTGAGTTCACAGAGATAATATTCTGTATAACTGCCTGAATTTGAATATTCTAATTATTAATTTTTTTAAATGAATACTCATTAATTGAAACAGCAAGTTGAGCTAATACCCAATGAATTGTTTAATAATATCTATTGAAGATCTTCTTCACTTTTTTCGAAAACTTAACTAACCGGAGTAGATATTGCTGACTAGCTAAACTATAAATTGGAGCCAACAAAACTGATATTTTTTTTTTAATTTATTGCAAAATAGAAGAAAAGTAAATGGCTAGTACTGATGAACTATTCACAACATGAAATAGCTGTAGAAAATGCTAGATGAATGTCATTTAGTTTACTATCAAATACATTTTTGATATGTCTTTAACAAGATTCATATCACACACTCATACAATTAGTATTCGGCTTATTGACTATATTGAACGAATTAAAACATCTATAGTTATTACTGAACTTGTAATAACCAATTGTAGTATTTTATTTTGGCTTACAACATACGTTATCAAGTTCGGCGATGTTTTTTTGTAATTAATTATGAATAAAATTAAGTAACATGAAATCTAATGTGAAATTACCGTAATTTTGTCACTATTATCAATTAAATCTATTCAAATGAAAAAAAAAAATTGATTCAAACCACGAAATCCCCGTGTGAATGCAGTAGAGGAAATGTTTTTGAAATGCCGAAAAGACATCCAGCTTCGTCATGGGTCAAATTGAAAACATCTATGCGGTTTCTGAAGGTGCAACTTGCTTCCAATATATATAATAATATTAGAGGAGAAACTGTGCTTATAGAGAGTACCGTTCATCACCTTGAAGGAAAATAATTTTACTGACGTTATCAGCAACCCTAATTATAGAAATATAACAATTGATATGCCCAAATTTTTAACCATCTGAAACAAAAATTTTAGTGCTACGATATCTCCTTTAAGTTTGTTTCTAAAAACAGACTGCAATACTCTTTTTGCAAGAGAAGGAAACCTATCTAAAGAATTGAACCACTTATAAAGATAATTGACTGAGGAATGATCTTTTTTTTACAAAAAAGTAAGATTTGGAATATATTCTCAATGTATTTAGAAATATCCACATTTATCCAGTTTGATGATCAAATTAAATATGTGCTTAATGCAGCGAAGACATTTCCCAAAAACAATATCCATACATAGAGGTGACAACTAATATATCAAAACAATCGAAGGACAATAGAAGAAATGAAAGGTCCCGAAGTTTATCCATTTGACATCCCTAGATCTTTAGAGCATATCTTATTAAAAAGCAACGTCGTATCCTCGAAACTACTCAAGCTATAAACATGAGTTGTAGGATCATCACTTTTTTTGAATCGATGGAGATAATGAAATTCGACCTATTCAAATAACAATAACATTTTTCAAGAAAAGGGACATATTCGTTGATAGATGGGCTTCTAATAAGAATAACATTAGTACCAAATTTTTAAAAGAAACGAGGACAAGGAAAATATAGTTGATCCTTTTTTTATATAAGGAGTGAAAATCTATCACTTTTGAAGAGAACCTAGGCCAGGACCTTTTTATTTTGTGAGAAAATATTGGAAAGTAATGTACATCTATATTTTCGACTTTACACATTCGAATATTATGAATTTTTAATAGATGATAAGTCTATGTAGAATAAATAATTTTCTCCTTCTATCTAAAGGCCAGGGGCTACACCTGCACTGGAACAGAGTTTCTAAAGTGGAAACCTCTCCATCCATGTCATTTCGCAGACCAAACAGGCAAATCTACAGATACTGCATTGGTACAATTGGCAACTGGAATCTGGAACGCTCTGACGAACAAAGAAAACGTTGTATGTGCATTCAGCTGACATAGAAGGCGCCTTTGACAATACGCTATTTTGACGTTGTCAAAATAGCATTAGATGTGAGAGAGTAGACCGAACAAGATCTACCTAATATCACAGGAAAAGATTTCAACTTCAATCCCATGAAGCAAGACGGGCAAGTAATCGAGTGGAAAATATAGGGGAAATATCTGGGACTCACACTAGATAGTGAACTTCTCCTGAACGTGATAAATAGATAATCAACAAAGCCTCAAAAGCCCTTATGGTGTGCAGAAACTTTGCAGGGAGGAATTGGACGTGTAATCCAAAGATCCTACGGTGGATGTACATGACAATCATCACATATGGGGCAGTGACTTGGGGTACTAGAACTAGTATGAATACCACGGAACAATGTCTTAAAGGTACAAAGACTTGCTTGCTTATGTGCAACTGAGGCCATGAAATTTTGCCCAACACTAGAAGTGATTCTAACTTTTTTAATTTCACTTCTCCACATAGTACTAGAAAGCGCGGCACAGATAACATCACTTAGAATGTTCAGAGACCGCATCTTCAAACACAACCCTTTCCTAAATAATGATCAACCCTGGAACATGCTTCAGTAGATTGCATCGAAAAACTATAGATTTGAGAAAAAATTCACAAGAAATGTACAGAAATGTCCCTAAATGGTATACGGATGGATCACAAACAGCAGACGGAACTGGAATAGGAGTGTACGGGCCCAGAACTAAACACTGTGAAAGCCTGGGCAGCGCACCAAGCATTTTTCAAACAGAAATTTATGCAATTGAGAAATGTGTTCAGTTCAATCCATAGAGGAACTATCGCAAACTGGAGATCATCTCAACCCGTTCCATAGTCAAACTGCCATTAGAGCTCGAAGCTCCAGAAACATAAATTCAAAATCGTTCAGAATTGACTAGAAAAATTAAACAACCTGTACAAGAAAAACAAAATAAAATATCTGATAAGCTCCACATTTTCTCTTTGTAAGAAACACTAAGGAACTCCAAAACACTACATTTGGGTGCGTATGAAGTAGAAAACAAAGATCTCTGGCAATTGAAGGCATCCCACATTCTAGACTTTTTAAAAAGAGTAGAATTGACGGATCAGCTGTAAACATTGGGTTCTTCAGAATCATAGCAAAAAAGGACACAATAGATGATCCTTTGGGTCGCAGTGTATACGAGACCCCAAATCCATACATAAATAAAGGCCAGAGGCGGTTCATACTCAATGATTAACAATCCGTAACTTTTACAGCGACAACCTGTAGATATGTAGATTTTCAGGTCGTTGAACATGGCAAGGGAACTGTTCGCGATAAACAGACATTCTAAAGATATTATCATAGATTCCATTTATTCATTGGAAATACTTACAGTTAAAACACAGTCAAACATTTCCAATTAAAAATGCATAGTGTCGAACATCGTGTTACTTATATAAAGAAAAAGTTCAAATGCAGAAAAATTTAGTTGATTGACCTGAAACTTATCAAATAAAAACAAAAATAACCTTGGGCACCTTGGACTTTTACTTAATTCAGATAGTAGTGTAGAATTATTTGTCTTGTCAAAAACACTACATGGACATACTTAATCACCCAATTAAAATTCATAATGTTCAAATGTATAATTCAAAAATATACTGAAATTTCGCAACTCCAAAGGCGTATAACTTAGAAACGAGGGGTCGTATGAGAATTTTTTAGTGTCACAGCATTATTTCCACCTCATCTACTCACTTCCGAATTTTTTGCATAAAGTGCGAAAAAATTTTGTCTGTTTTTAAAACAGTTTTTGGTTTCTCTTGAATAGTTTTGAAGGTTAATTTTGAATGGAAAAGGTAAACAACCGATAGCTCGTTGTTGAGAACTAGTTTTTTCCTTTTTATATTCAATACAATGTGTCTTCCGTAACGGTTCAATAGCCACAATTGATTAAATTACTTGGTATTTAGGAAAACCTCACTTTTGATTGTGAAAAATGGAAAACTCGAATAATATTATTTTTCTAGAACTGAAGGCTCACTTAATTTAGACTGTATGGAAAAAAATGCTACAGTTTATTTGACAAAATTATCATTCTTATTCATGATATTCTATCTATCGAGTACAATTTACAAATGCATTAATTTTGGAGTGAAGCGCTTGAAACCAGGAATAGATAAATCACCATGAGAAGTATGAAACTTTTTTAGGATCTTCAAGTGAAAATCATTTTATAAAAATTATAAGAATTTCAATTTTAGAAGATTTTTGAGCTAGTTGATCCATCATCCTTCATTTTCATTTCTCGTAATATTCATAGTGTTATAATATTCGAAGTAAATGATTCAAAAGAATGATAAGTTATGGAAAGTTAAACCAATAAACGTTTGATGATGCTCAATATTGAGTGGATAGTGGAATCACATTATCCACGAAAAATTGAAGCATCCAAAAATGAATATTAAGAGCCAAACCGGAACAGGTTCTGCGTCACTGCGTTGAAAACGATCTCAAAGTTCAGAGTGGCTCAGGTTCTAAGCAATCAACTGTTGTTAGCTATGATAGAATGAGAGCCGATTCTCACATTTATGCCGTTAATAGTTTCATATAGGTCCGATTTCAGTTGAGTGCACATCTATTTTTTACTTGATAACTTTCTGTCAAAGTGAGATCGGAACAAATATCCACAAAATTCATTCAGTATCAAATCAAACTGAAGTTTGTGATTCGAATGAAATATTGATTAGACTCCGCTTACGCGTAGTATTCTAATGTAATTAATTTCAAGGCAAATATAATCCAGAATAATCTAATTCGATCTAATCCAAAACACATTCCAATCCAGGCCGGAATAATCAAGAATAATGTAATCTAGTCCGGTTCAGTTCAAGAAAATCTAGTACAAGATAAATCCAGAAAAACCCAATCCCAATCTAGCGGGAAAAACTGAATTGTCTATGAGAATACAAATGAGAACCGAATTCATCACATAGTCTTAACTTAATTGCTCGACAAACCTGATATAACTTGAAGAGAGAACAATTATGGTTCACAATTATAATCAAAGATACTATATTTACACTTAACGCACTGTTCACACTCACAATTACACTATTTGACGCTCATTTCGATAACCAAGCACGTGTAGCACAGTTAATTAGTTTTTAATAAATAGTCATAGTGAACGTAAATTTAAGTAAGTAATTATATAAGTGAGTTCAGTGTTAATGGTAAGTTAATTATTATAAGTTAGTTAAGTGTAGTGTTAAGTGTTTAATTGACTTAAGAACGCGAAAGATAGTGTTTCTAAATTCCCCCCATAAGAAAAACATTTTTTTCCAAATTTGGTATTCCATCCTTAGTATTACCCAACAATTGTTTTAATATATAGCTCCATAAACCCATTTAAAACCCACTAATTAAAATTACTTCCACTCATTTTGTATGAAAGTACCAGAGCAATTTTTTCTTGTTTTCCATTTCGATTTTGGAAAAAGGTGGTTTTAAATGAAGATTTCTTGCACCTGTGAGGATTAATTTACTGATCTCATATTGTAACCGTTGATTACAGCTACATCCTCAATAAAAATTATCTCCTTATGTGACGGGAAATATGTCGGGCACGCTAAGAGACCCGTAAATTTCCGGTTTAAAGAGCACATAGCTCATTTGAAATATGCACGGACAAAAAAATCGAGTATTGCCGATTACGCTGCCAGTCATAATGATGAAATAAATAATGTAAAATTACTAAAAAAATGTATCTACTAATAAATTGTTGGATTAATTTGGATGCCTTGAAATTGTTGAAAGTAAGAACAGTTTAAATAGAGACAAAGAGCCTATTCCTTGGAGTCCATTCTATATTTTAGTAATCAAGGATTACATGTGAATATTTCCACCGAAAAGGTTTTACCGAGAGAATTATTTTTCACGGGAGTTTTCTCGGTGGGTAAATTTAGTATAAAATCGTTAGTTAATAGGTTTAAGTTCACGTTTGGTCTCTGGAAACGATAACTTGGTTATCGAAACGCGTGGCAGTCAGAGTAATTGTGATTTTTGGTGTAGTGAGTGTGTAAATGGAAATTTCACTATTTATATCACGAACGATTCCAAAAATACCAAATATATACTATACTTGTTAATTTTAAAAAACTATGATAATGGATACGGACATATGTCCTGGAAAAAAGATTAACAAAACATGGAATTGGTTGAAACTGTTTAGAAACTATTGATAGACTGACTTAATAACTTATGATATTTATGACTACTTTACAACATTCATCGAATCATCAAGTCAATACATAAAAATGGTTACTACCTTTGAAATAGATTTGTCAATTCCATGTGTTGGCGGCAAGTTAATAAATTAGACAATCTGAAGACCAGACCAAACCTTCATAAATTTTCCAGCCAATTGTAGAAAATCGTTTGATACCAACTCAATATTAATCAAAATTGACGAAAAACAGTGCAAAACAATAAGCAACAAAATAATAGAGTTACTGTATAGGATGGATAACATAATAGTCGACACAAACAGAAATTGGATATTTCATCTCATTTCATTTCATCATAATTCATAGATTATAACGGAAAATTTCTCACATAATAGCTCCTTGATTTGTACGAATTGTATTTTACATTTACGGTACATATTTAATAATTAACTATCCCAAAGTACTTGTTTGTTTATAACTCATCATTAATTAATTTGTCACCATTTGTTTTCAATAAACAATTTTGTGGAATCAATTTTACAACACTTATTCAAACATGAATCGGAATATTTAAGTAGAGTTACTTTCTAATCAGTTTAAATGTCAATAATAATGAATTATGTTGGTATTTGAACATTTTTTAGAATCAATTATATATAAATAATTAACAAATATTGGTACCCACTTGTGAGCGCTCGAAATCAGCAATTAAAAACAGGTATAACCAATGAAATTTTTTTAAATTTCTATTTAGAATATTATCGTATCAAAAATTGAATAAAAATATTATCTATATTTTTTCAATATATTTTTCAACGACCATAAGTACACGAATTTGAGATTTTTCAAACTATACAAATTCATAGGTATCTCTAAAAATATTTACCTTATCGCGAAAAGTCAATGAGGTGGAATGGTTTTTGGTATTCATGCACCGATTCCTCCTCGACTAATGAGTCCACCTCCGACGGAGGTGAGGTAATAATTTGTATAATTGTATAATTATGTAATTATAGAATATAAGTAATGACTTTGAGAGTTCCCTTTAAGAACCATGCTACGGATAATTAATTGAAGTCTTTCACATGTTCACTTTTGAGTTTTGTAATTGCTTTATTCATAAGGGGTGCTGACAAATCTTTTTTAGATAAATAAAAATAAACTAGTCAAGCCACCGAAGATAATAATAATAATCTCAATTGATTATTGTGAAAATTTTATTATTTTTATGCATCTATTCATATTTCTTATACTGTATGTAATATAATATATAAAATTCTCGTGTCGCGGTGTTGGTAACTGAACTCCTCCGAAACGGCTTGACCGAACATCTATTTTTCATCCCCCAGTCCACCTCTAAATTATTTTCCAATTTTTTTCCAGCATTAAAAAATACATACAACCCTCTAGATCAACGCCTATTTTTCCATCGCGATTTTTTTCAAGGGACACCAGTTGATGCGTTCCTCGGTTTATTCAAAACAAATAGTTCCGGCGATTCATTTCTAAATCGTGCTCAACCACATGTGGTACTAGTCAAAGACAATTGCATGGAATTATATTTTTCCAAATTTTCCAAACTTCCGGTTTCGTTTCTTTTTCACTAAGTTATCGTTTTCCGTTTTCTCTTATCTCTATTGTAAGAGGGGTAATATGTTATAATATAATAATTAGACGAAAATCGCGGGAAGGTTAGTGAGTTGCTTAGAAGATATTTTGTGAATCCGAAAGACGTAAGGAGACTATTTTCTTTAAAAAAGTAAATGAAGACGAGGATCACTTAGATTTCAGGTTTAGACGTACCTATATTTGCATGTATTGATTAAGTGTTGTTAAAAGTAAATGGTCCAATACCGAACTATATAAAAAAAATGCGCTGTAACAAAAGAAAAACAGACTCTTCCGAGTATTTTTCAAGATATCACGCCGCGGATATATTAAAAGCAACGGCTAACAAATGGGATGAGAAAATGAAAATTGTCATCGTCAACGAGTGGTTATATTTTAAAATTCTTATTCGTAGAAGTCCACATTAAGTATTAGAATAATGAATGATAAAATCTTTATACGAAAGTATCATCAATATTTCAGCCATTTTGGACGCTTACTTTTTGAATAGATTAAGGATATCCAAATAACTGTAAGTGATGTGGAAAGTTCCAATAAATACTTACAGGAAAAACGATTAATTCCATCGGATTGGTCAGAAGAAGACATTACGTGGACTAAATAGCTGATGATCGAATGTACAGAAAATAAGTTGCAATAAAAGCTCGATGTATAGTAAAGTTTGTATCTCTCTGTATTTTCTTCGATCTGTCGCTTTTTGAATAATAAAAAACGTTTGTGGTTTGGATTTTTCACTGAATCGCCCGTTTCATCACAAAACGAACAAAACAATTCGTTCATTGTAGTGATATTGTCCTTTTTATTCACATAAAACAAACTGCAAGAATAAACTAAATTAAATTATATTATAATTTAGCTTTTTAAAAGAGTATTATTTATAAAAAAATTTAGATGGATGAAATATCGTTGATAGTTTGTCTAGGGTACGAGAAGTTTCACTTCGATTAGCTCAATTTCGTTCGTTGATTTTCCAATGGTATTTTTTTTTCTCCAATTTAATAAAATATTTTCAATTTCATTACGAGGGCTGTCTTTTCACATTGGAACAATCGGTGGAGTAATTGAGTTATGGCACCAATGTAATTGTAAACATGGACGTTTGTTGGTCCGAATCCAATGACAATTCAGAAATTGATTGAGAAGTTTGGTTATATTGAACTTCAACTTTGATGAAAATTTTGGCCTATTTGGTTTTGTGGATTTGGACTTTGATTTGATTCAATCTAAAAGGCCCATGAGCTGCAATCTGAGATTTAGTTTGAAGTGTCAGATAACTATTTGTAGTACATCCTATTCTTCCACAAAAATTAAATTGTGTGAATTTTAACTAGGTCTATGGGAAAGTATATTATTTGATCTACGATTATCTCAGCGGCTTTCATAGTGAGATAACTGAATTTCTTGTTGTATGCGCGAAATATCTGCATAGACACTTCTTGGATCACTATTTGACTGATTCTTAGAATTAGACCAGTTAATAAAATAGTTAGCTAGAGTTCATGTTTCTACGAAACATGTTTGTGTTACGTTTCGATTAGCGGTTGAGTACATTTTTGCTTTTCGAGTTTGTTATCTCAAAATAAAATTAAAGGTGATTCATTTCGTGATATTCCATTGTGTCAAGAGATTTTGCGAAGTGTGTAGATGATAATGTTTTAATATCTTGGAAGGTCACGTGAATTAAAGAGTTCAGCGGATCGTTCCTGGTGATGGTTTTTATGTGAAACATTTATAAAAGTATATTGAAAAAAAAATGATCACTATCTTATTCCGAAATATTAGGAGATATCTCATGTCATCTATGTTTTTTGTTTGCTTGAGCAACTTAAGCTCATATTGTAGTTGAAGGAGTTGAAGCATGGTTGTTGTAACATTGTGTTTATAATCCAAATAAAAATAATCAAGGTGAAGATTCATTCTTTCTTTAGTTGAAATCATTATCCGGGAGCTTAGCTATACCTAGTTTTAGCAATTTGTGCTGGAACTTGAAATTCTAGAAATTACTCCATTTGTTTAGGCAATACTTAAACTAAATCCCACTGACTGCGCCACTGTTGTATACACGAGCTCCCTTTTGAAAAATTTTATTATATATTAGTTACGAAATTTACATAACATGAATTGTTGAGAATGCTAATCGCAACAAACGATTTTTCATAAAATTGTAGGATTTATATGTTACATCGACAAAACGGGAGTATGTAAAGTAGCGTCGTTACCAAAATGTTGTTATCATTGCGTAATTGCTCAAATAAATACTTGTTTCACTTGCACTTGAACGTGTCTCTTATATAACATAATTTAATGTGTGATAGTAAATATTAAGAATATACCAAGGTCAAATTCCTCATTTTCTAATTTACTGATTGTCCTATTATAGCAAAAAAACTTCAATTGTTCATAGATTATTATGTTTCTGTTTCTAGATACACTGGAAGAAAAAAGTTATCGAGAATGTATTTCTTTATACTACACTTAAGCATTGCCGATCTAATTACTGCATTTCTAAGCGACTTGCCTCAACTCAGTTGGGATGTTACTTATAGATTTAAAGGAGGATCTTTTATGTGCAAACTTGTGAAATACGGGCAAACCTTGGGACCCTATCTTAGCTCGTATGTATTGATGGCAACAGCTCTTGACAGGCACCAGGCTATTTGCTACCCGTTGACCTACTGCTCTTGGACATCTAGAAGATCGAAGATAATGGTTTATGCAGCATGGGTTGTGAGTTTAACTTTCTGTATTCCGCAGGTGAGCTATATTCTAAAGATGTACTGATATTTTAAAAAATCTATGCTTAAGTAAAAGCTACGAAATATTATTGAAACGAAAAATATTTCAACCATTTATATGAGGGTTTTTTGAGAGGATGTAGCAATAACATACCTGAGAGTTAGCTATGTAAGCTTACAAAAATGTGAATTAATAGAGGATCTTCTTCTTCATCTTACGTTAGAACTTAGTGAGTTTGTATCAATGGTTGCCTAGCTGCAACTGGGATGATGAAGACCAGCTTTCATACCATCTTGTAGGTGGTCGTCCTGGTGGTCGGGATGTATTTGAAATACTTCCTTTGCAATATTAGCCAATCTAACATTCTGTCAACGTGATCTCTCCATTCCCTTTGCCGATTTCTCGCCCATCTCACTACATCCTGGATGCCACATATATCCCTTATTTCATCATTGATAGAGGATGATAATTGAAATTATAAAATCTGTTATTAATCATAATATACAAAATTTCAAATTGGATACAATTTAAATGATAAAAATTTTTTTCTTCCTTATATTTCAAATCACTAAAAGGAAGCATCCTTCTTTTAAAATTATCCACCATTATATTGGAATTGATAAGCTTTCCTGTGTATGGGACACATTACTTAATATTTTCTTCTTGTGATGCAGTTTATTTAGAGCGAACTCAAAATTTGGTTGTAAATACGATTACAAAAATCGCACTAGGAAACTACTGAATATAAAAAAATATACGTGTAATATGAAATTTCATAAGGAAAAAAAAAAGTAAGTCCTAAACAATAAGTTGAAGTTTATAATTCTGTTTGATTATTATGAATTGGAAATAATTAATAAATATATTTGAAATTATAATATATAAATAATGATATATCATAATTATAATAAATGAAACAATAATAATATATAATTACAAATTTCAATCTAAGTAATTTGAATCGAGAATTATATATTTTTCGAGACTGAATATTATTTTATGGTTAAAACACATTCTATTTAATAGTCATGTTGTATTAATTGGTGAATTTGGCAACGTCAGATTATATTTTAATGAGCTAATGGTTATTTATCAAAGTCAATCATGAGCTTCCAGGAATAGAAAAAATATTAGATATTTGAGTTATACAGGGTTGGGCAAAATATAAGGAACACCAAATTTTTGGATTAATTATGAATGTTATGAAAAATTTCTCATACCATCTATTGGTGTTGGCAGGTCTTTTGTTCATGTCATATTTTTGAAAAATGACGACATCGGCTGAGTTAATATTACTGAATTTACTGATACCAAATTGAGTGAATCTCTGACTTAGGGATTAACGATTTAACAACAACAAATTAAATTATAAATAACACTATTAATATTCAAAGTAATTATCGCAATATGTCATCAAAAGTTAATCCATTTTGACGTTTGTGCAGATTTATTTCCAATTTTTCATTGACAAATTTGAATAACACAATTAAGTTTGAATTTCCAGTTTATTTTACATATTTTATCACTTGCACATTAGATATTAGGAATTGATAGATTATTTATAACTAGCCTTTACCCGCGGCTTTGCTCACATTGACGCCATTGAATAAGTATCAGAGCAATAATTATATTTTATTGCTTGGATAAAATTATCAATTATTTTTAAAAATTTCTATATACAATGAAGTTCCAAAACTTAAAACATATTTTATTGGAATACAACAACAAACGTTAAAATATATTTCTCTTAAGAAAAATGATTAATTTCGAATTTTAACAATTTAAAAAAATTTAAAATGCTGAGTATTAATGTCCGATATTTTTTTATACTATAAGTTTTGCCATCGGGTGCAATATGTGTGAATTCCGTACACATGCGAAAAGGCTACATATAATTGACCATTATTAGAGAAGCATGGCTTCTCTAAATGCTCTCCCGCTACCTGTGATGTCTGCCTTTGTGTTTTGTTTATAATAACAGCAAAGCTAACTTGACGGGAAACTGAACCCTTTTTAATTGGCATGGAAGGTGACTGGGAATCATAATGAATAGCATCTAATCACAAAAATGACACCTACTAAAAAATTAAAATAGTTTTATACCGATATGTCTGAATTCGTCGAAATTCAATTCAAATGATTATTCAAAAAATTTTACTGATTTTGGATAAAAAAAAGCCTTATGTCATCCTATGTACAGGACAAAGATAAGAACTCAATATCAAAACTTACAATGAAGGATACTTGAAAAAATAAATTTCATTCTGGTGAAGTAACATTGAATGAATATTATCCTTTAAATTGATTATAATTTTAGACAGCAATTATGAAATAAATTCATTCGAATAATACATTTATGAATAACATTGCGTATAAAGGTGTAACAACATTTTGTTGTTGTGAATAATATCGATAAAAGAGGATGTTTGGTGTCGAATAAATAGAGGAACGATAATTGGACCCTTTAAAACATCGAATACCGAATTAATTCGTCCGCTGCCCAGATGTATTAATTATTCAGAGTTATTAGAAAAAAAATTAGAGCGAGATAGAGCAATTAGAACGATAGAGCACCCCCTCATTTTGCTACTAGGGTTAGACAATACCTACCACTGTATATCTAAAGAGATGGAAGGACCGAAGAGATTATATTGTGTGGCCGACAAGGTAACCGGATTTATATCCACTAAAGTTCTTTTTGAGAGGGGGGCAATTTGGAGTCTATAGATTATCAATAATCACTACAAACTGTTTAAGAACTAAAATTTAATATATTGTAGTTGGCACTTCTATTTTAAGATGAAAAGTTCGTTTAAACATGTGCAGGTAATAATATAGAGGATGTCGAATTGTTTTATTTTATTAGAAATAACAACACGTGCTACACATAAATAAAAAATAGTACATCTCAGAGCATATATTTAATGTGCTAGGCAAGCTTTTTAAAATGTGTAACTCCAGCCAACATGCAATCATCTGCTTGGCGTCTAATTGATTGCAGAATACGTTCCAATATACCAGGATTATTACGAATTACGTTACAGCCTTGTATGATACGAGGTTCAAGATCTGAGTTTAATATCGGAGTTGTGTAGATGAGCGATTTCAGATATCCCCACACCCAAAAATCTAGAAGATTGTCTCCAGGTGAAAATGGTTTTGAAAGATATTTCCCAAATTGACTACACCTTTTGACTTTCTGTATATGTTCTGAATATCTCGAATATAAACATTGGTAATGTCAGATTTCGTCAATATATCAAAAAGCGTTTTCAATAGAACCGTGTCGTAGACCTTTACGAGATCAAGCAATACGAGTTGAGTGGTTAAATTAGGAGATATTATATAGTTTCAGTGCTATTCTATTATCACTAGATTCTTCTGCGTCATTTGGTTTTTTCAGTCTTCTGTAATCTCTTCTAGACTGCTGAATTTATTTTCTTTGAATTGATTCTCCATAAAAACTAGATTTATCTCGATTTCTAGAATTTTCAAATGATTTGATTGCTCTTTTTGATATTCTATATGTATTTGTTGGTGAATGTATTGTACAATTTATGATAGGGGAGAATATATCGGGGGAACTATTTGGTCATTACCTTGAAATTGTCTATTCCGGTATTATTTGTACTGGTGTCATTTTTTGATAAGGAGGTTACAGATTCACAAAAAGAACTCACTAGATTATTCCAGAAGATTATAACCTCTGGCACTATCCCAGATTAATGGAAATCGAGTATATCCCTACAAATACACAAAAAAGGAGAAAAAAGAGATTTTAGGAACATAACTTTGCTCTGTTCTGTGGAAAAGTCGATAGAATGCAATAAACCCATGTTTGTCTGTTTAATTGACTTCACCAAAGCATTTGATAAAATACGTCTGGGAGACGAGATTAGGAGTCTTGAGGAAATCAACATAGACTATGAGTACCCAAGCAACCACAGAGATGAAAATACTGCGAACCATCCAGGGAGTCACCTTCAGGGACCAAATACGAAGAGATTCCATAAGAGAAGAATTGGGCGTACAGGATGTGGTGAGATAGGTCAGGGCACGAAACCAAACATACGCTGACCTGTAGGCAGACCACCAAAGAGGTGGTACGAGAGCTGGAGTTCCGCTTCTCAGGTAGATCCAGGAAGAGGGTCAAACGTACAGTATTGAACAGGACCTGGTCCTATTGAAAGAGGAAGAAGAAAAAGAAGAAGAGGTTCATTGGTATTATTATTAATCTGCGAGGGTTTAATTTATTCCGTCTTGCACAGTGCAGTCCTGTATTGTCATGTTGTATGATAGCGGCTTTTCTGATGACAATCTTCGAATAGTTTTCGATTAGAGATTGGTTCGCTAGATCCAGTCCACAGATACGCATTAACAGATTGTCCATATTTAGGCACTTCAAATTTAATAATCCAACCCATACTCCATCAAACACGCAATAGCGACTTTGTGGGGTTTCAACTTGAGTTAACGGTATTTTGTGATGATGTTTTTGGAGAGAGCCACTGCATTTGGCTGTTTGGATTATCATATAGGGCCAATTTTGCGTCTCCATTAATCAAATAATGGTTATCCAATGGCTAGTAAGTAAAACAATAAGTAATACATTGCATGTGAATGATAGATTAGCTTTGTTCACTTCGGGCAGATTATAGGAAATGCAAACACCTCTTCCACTTATTTTTTTATCTACTACAAATATCATTCGACGGTGGAACAAGGATGGTGGAAGATTTCTTGGAGTCGCTCGATTGTCTAACAAATTTATTTGCAGTTCTGCTATTAGCATATCGTTGGTTTATTGATAAATAGTCAGTCAGATAGATCAGTATGATTGAATCTAAGCTTAGAGAATCATTTTTGGCATCTAGGAACTTCGAATGCAATTGGATAAACATCTTAAATGATTTTTGTGGCAATTGTTAGGTTACTACCTTTGCGAAACTCGAAAAGCTTAAAATGCCAGATATGATCTTTTGTCATTTGACGGGCCATTTTATACCAAATTGCTAGAATAGTCTTTTTGCGATAAAAATATGAATCCGAGATTTTCGATCTGTCGGGGTATAGCTAATTGTTGCATTGGATAGTATTCAAGTTAACTGTTGAATACATTGACAAAATTCATCCATCTATTTTGTATGTGAAATGAATATGACCTTGATATAATTTGAACTTTGAATGACGGTGATAATTTATAAATTAATTATTCATGGAACTTCAAAGTATCTTGTTTACGAGCATATAACTTAGATTCAACCTTATTGACCTTGTGTAGTGAAAGGTGCATAAATTTAGATCTCATTTTATGACTGCTAAAAACGGTTAAATATTTTGATTAACCATTTAATATGGAGTATGGATTATGTCATACCTACCTGATTTTCTAAATTCGAGTAGCGGAAAAAAAACGTTATTTTCGAAAAATCTTATGTCAAAATGACAACCGGCATAAATATAGGTTTTGTTATTTATTAAATACATACATATATAAATTCTAACAAAGTCTTTGTCAGCTATATTATGAGGGATTTCTTATAGGGAACGTGGCAATGAAAATATATTTTCCGAGCTTTGAATATTGAATTTTGAAACCTATGAATTTTAAATTTTCACAAGTATCTATATAATTCAAAACCACCAAAAATCTTAATTAATTATTTCCCAGACGAAAGCTCGGAAAATATATCAAAGTTAGTCTACTTTTGTGTTTCATTACCGCTCTTCGTATCGCAAATTATTACACTGGTCGACAAACGAAATATTAGGAGGTGTTTTGATTGTTTGTTGGAGTTGTTGAATTGGAAAATGTACTTTTATTTTGTCATAAAACGTTACGTTTTTTGACAAGGTTAGTATTTATGTTGAACAAGTCATCTTTTCAAAATAAAAGTTAGAAGATTGAAAATATATTTGTTATTGAGAACGTGAAAATGAAACGCCAAATTAGACTAATTTTAATATATTTTTCAAGCTTTCGAATACTTGTGTATTCATCGTCTGGGACTGAAATTATGGTCAAGCACAATGTGAGAAGTATGTATAAATGTATAATAATAATAAAATTTCACTTACAATAATTAAATGAGATTTTTGATGGCTTTGAGTTGTATAAATTCTTGTGAAAATTTTAAATTCATGAGATTCAAAATTAAATATCCAAACTGACGTTGATAGAAATATTGATTCTGGTTACCATAGGGAATTTTTATTAATTTTTAATTGGTTAGATAATGAATGACGTTGAATATTTTATAGGTTAGATAAGGGTGAGTTGTAGTAAATAATGTTCAATATTGATTGGTTACTTTATGGATAATATTAAATTTTAATAGGATAGGTCGTTCTGAATATAGCTGAATATTTATTGTTTCGAGTATAAATGACGATAAATTTTATAGGTTAGACCGTTATAAGTGAAGCTGAGTTTTATAGGTTAGATCGTTATAAGGGAAGTTGTACTTTATAGGTTAGGTCTGATCCTAACAGTACATAATTTGGTGGTTATATCATATTATTAAAGGATTCGTTAATTTCAAAGGAGTCTTTTATAAAACAATCATTCTGATAATCATCAGATTTAGTCAAAATTTAGGTAAACCAATTTGTAAGGGGTTCAATGGGAGTGTTAATAATTGATGCTACAATAGATCTAGTTGATAGAGTAGGTTTATGAATTTTTGGTAAACAGTAGAATTTAGCAGAAATATCGTTAAAGTTTGTTAAGTTCTTCTGGGTTATCTTCTAAATTGTGTTTTTTGTTAAAATCTTTATTTATTAATTTGTTACAATTATTAGTTGTTTTTAGAGTTGGATCATTATTAATTTCTTAGTATGATGTATTATTGTGGATTAATTCTTTAGATGAATCTAAATACTGTTGTTCCTCCATTATGACTGTGACATTACCTTTGTCAGATGGTTTGAATATTAAATTTGGATTTTCCAATTGAACAATTTTTGGTTTTATATAATAAATCTCTAAAAACAGAAGATTGCATCGATTCATGAATGTGGTTAGTTGAAATGTTAGTTGCTTTTGCTCTAACGACATTTCTTTCTTGTTTATTTCGTATGAAAGAGGATATGTTATTCATATTTGCTAACATTTTTAATTCAATTATCTTGAGTTTTATGAACGGAATTGATTTTTTTGTTAATAAGAATATTAGAGTTTATTTTTTTTCTGTTTCCAATTTTATGAAATAATTTATTATAAATAACTAATTATAGAAGTAATAAATATCGTTGGTCTCTTGTTCTTGGCGTACGAGTATTTTTTCAATGTGCCTGATAATACTCAGATTGGTGGGAAGAATATTCTTATTTCGACATTATAGTAGGAAGCATTTAAAATGTTTCACAGCTACTTGACCATAAGTTCCTGAGATGGCTTAGAAGCATCCCATATTTGTATGTGAATTGTAAAGAAGACTTCTACGTTTTATTTTGTTTTTTTTAGTATCAGTATCTAGTATCAAGAACTTATGAACTCATTTTGACGCTTTAAAGGAGCCTTTACTTGATAGACCCTTCAGTTTATAAAGGAACCTTTAGTTAAAGTGCCCATTAGGGCGAGATTATGAAACCAGCCGTTAGTTGTATTTATAAAATAATAAGAAGCAATCAACTCACTTAATTGTTTAATTTATTCTATACCATCAACCATACTCGCAATAATAAAAATAATAACCTTCATAGAGTACCTCAATATTGCAAGGCTACCTTTAAAAATTCTTTTAAACATGGAATAGGTTACCGAAAAACTATGAGAACTAAGACAAAGGGATAGTTACCTCACGGGGAATTTTAATCTGCTGGTTCTGTTCTTGCTACAGTTCTGGCTCTATTCTATTTTCATTTGCACTATCTAAAACAAATTTCATCTTTGGGTCTTGAAACATAAAAACAAATCCTGCTCTTATGTAATCGGTTCGCTGCAAAGTCCGTTTACCATCTTTCTATTTTTTTTGTTTTTATTTGAATAAAATCTTCAGAATTTTGGTAAAATGGATATTATTTATAAGCAATTTTTTCATGATAGTAATGTGTTATGCTATTTTTTATGATTGCAGTTGAGTTATTTCATTTCATTAGTTAGTCACAACCTATATATTAACTATATTAACCGAATATACATAATATCTTTGTTGAACATTTTGTTAATGTGTGAAATATTTTACATCTATCAATCGTACACTTCTTGACGACCCTATATGTCTTCTAGTCTTATTTAAATCCCTCTAGAAGTATATTGGTATCAAAAATGATTATGAATCATATTAAGTTCATCGTTAATAAGACAGGAAAATTTGTGGGTGTTATTCGTCTTTTATAAAGCTATTCATGTCAATTAACATTTGAGGTGTATCTAGTTACTTGAAATTTTGTCTCAAGAATTCTTTCAAAAACTTTATAAATCCATTATACAATTACTCCTTTATCTTTATATTGTTTTCCGTAGCTTCCTTTGGATTGGATGTATTGAGAGGAAATTCAAGTAACAAGATTATTGAAACGTCTGTAATAAAAGAAATACAAAGGTAGTTACAGAGTGAAGTAAATTGAAAATATACCTCGTGAATGATTGGTTCTAGGCACACACGCATTGAGAATAACTCGACATCGTTCATTCAGAACGACGCACGAGAGAAAGAAATATTATACAACTTACGTCACTAGTCAAAATATATTTTCCTATCATCAATACTCAAGTTCCAAACAAGATTGTACTAATTATATACTGAATTTTGATTGACAAATTGGCTCCGCAAGGAGGAAAACTGCGCAATCTGATGTCTTATTTTTTGGAATATTCTGGTTCTATAGTTCATATTATGAACAATCAAAGCCAAGGCCAAGGCAGTGCCGCAGGTAGAAATTGACGTTACAACCTATTTGGGCCTTCGTCAAAATATGACTTGACATTGACAATATGTAAAAAGTAGCAGTTTTACTGAGGTCTCAAAGAGTTTGCCGAACGTTTGGTTAGAATCATGAAATACGAAGGGCTAAACTTCAAATACTAGGACTTTATTTTTTATAATTATTCAATAAACATAGTGAATATTGGAAATAAACAGAAAGCTGATATCCTTCATATCTTTGACATCAGACGAGATTATTTAGTGTCCATGATTCAGTGTCCAGTGATACTAATTCTGACAATATCTTACACATATTCTACATATTTATATGAAAACATGATATAATTATCGCGTTCAGAAAACCGCACAATCCAATCTGCCTCCTATTTCTAAGATGTCACTCATCAATCGGATAACCTCTCACAAAAGTAACAACAAATTATATCCTGATAAATGCTCACTTGCTGAACACCTTTTCATTCTGTGGACTAAAACTTTGTCAAAGTTTCAACCGAAAATAAGTACAAAAACGACTGTTTGTTGTTCCGGGACTTGATGTCAAAAATTTGGGAGTATATGACGTGGAAATAATGATGTGACAAACAGTAAATTTTCTCATACTATCCCTCGTTTATGAGTTATAAGCGAAACCGAAGCTTGTATTTGAGAATACATATGTCTATGTATTGTGGTTAATGGAATAAATAATTCTATACTACTGTTGGAAGGCCCGGGGCGGATTATACCTAATGTTTCACAATCCCTAACTTTCACATGAAAAATTACTAACATTTATTAGTTTACAATGGCGGCGTTTCAAATTTCGTTATTTATTCTAAAAAACATCAAATTCATCAATTTCAATCGATAGAACTATTAAGGTTGTTTCTTATGGTTGTTATAAAAATCGTTGTTAATATACATTTGTTAGATTATGAATGACATCAAATCGTTATGGATGAAGTTGAATATTTATTGGCTCAATTATGAATGACATATTAATGAAAGATATTTTTTAGGTAAGCTCGTTATGAGTAAAATTGAATTTCATAGGTTAATTAGACGTAGTTAAGCAGAAAACGTCCAACCCACAAATTATGAAAAATTAGTTTTTGCTTTAACAAACTTTAAAAATGTCTTTTCAATAAATTGCAGAAATCGTCCAAGTCAAATCAAATGTTTTTGTAACGATATTCTGTAAAATTCTAACCCACATAATTACAAAATGAGATTTTCATGTTCACAATAAGTCCAAGTGGTTTGGATGTATTTTGTTAGAACAAATTTGGTTTTAATACCACAATAAATTATTGAAACATCTTAAGTGGGTTGGATTCATTTTACCAAATAAATTACTTAAATACTGTTATGTTTTCGTTGAAATCGTCCAAGTGGGTTGGACGTTTTCTTCCTTAAAATTTTAAGCATAACTTTTATAATGCTTAATTTTTCGGAAAGAATCCAAACCTCTTGGATGAATTCGATGTTTTCACATTAGGATGTAAGTCAGCTAGAGATCAGCATAATATCACGTTCCCGTATTAGTGCGTTTTTGTTCATTCAGATTACTAGACAGAGTCTCGAATATTTTAATAATGTCTGGAAGAGGAAAATTAATGTGTGAAATAGTTAAAGTAAATGAATTGATATATGCCGAAATGCAGTCCGTGGAGAGTCTATTATCTTCATTTCGTTTTTATAGTTGTTTATTGTTTACTTATTTTCATCAGATTGTATGAAGTTTAAATAAACATTTTTTACTGTTCTTATTTAGATGTATGTTTCAAGATTCTTGGATTTTTGTTTCGGTTTAGTACAATAAAATATTTCAAAAATTCATTTTTTTTATTTACCTGAATCGTGCCAACCCACATAACCATCTTTTGCCAAAATGTTTACTCACTTAATATTCTAAAACCGTCTAACCCACAAATTTGTAAATTATTCCAAAAATTTTGGCATTTAAAGTAAATTATCATGTTATAGTACCATTACAGGTGCAGCTACATAGGAATATCAATGTTGCACTTAATTTAATTATTTAGGTTTAAAGGGCACATAAAGTTCAAATTATCAAAATTTATCATTTGTGGGTTGAGCGTTTTCTGCTTAACTACGTCCAATTGGTTATCGATGGGGTTGAATTTCTTTCGCAGAATTTTTTTTTCAAAATCTAGAAGATATGCATAGAATATTGTGAATTCTATTCTGTATACCTATAATTTTTCTATATATTATTTTATTCTGCAAATGATATATTTGATAAGTAACAATCTAAGAACTTGGTTTGGTTAGAATAAATTTGAGAAAGTCCTTGTACTATAATTTTGATAATTTCAGATTATTTTGTGTACGTGATTATTGCATTAATTGATCAATAATATTATGGAGAACATCGAATATATCATTAGAAACTTGATTCTCCCAGCTAATTATGGTATATGATATATGATCTTATAATTTTTTGTATATAACATTATGAATTATTGGAACTCAAAAATTTGCATAAAATTTATATAATTATCTCTTGTGCTACATTGAAGAATGTGGTTTTATTGGAGGTCGACAAATCTGATGTAAATGAATATCTGTGCTATTAACATGTCAAGATTTTATTGGGCGATCATAATTTTATTTTAAATTAGAGATTTCATATTTTTATCTTAAAAATGCAGGTGATCACTATTGCTATTTTTTAAAAATAAAATATAAAAAAGCTGATGTCGAATTTTGTCAACTCGTATTGAGAAAAGTTTGAGTTTCCATCCACTCTCTATGTAGAATACTATATAATATAGGTATTACAACATATCACGAGACAATGTAAGGTAACGTATAATAAGCGACAAGGTGTTGATTTACCTAAGATTTTTGAAACAAAACGTATCCATACCCCTTAAATAACTCTATTTTTCTTGAAGAAGTAACTTTCCCTATAGTTTCCGTACTTCATTTCTTATTAATTTCATTTCTCTTCATACCCAAATCCTAATCTTTCTTGCATAATCTAAGGCAGAGGTGTCAAATTTTATGAAGGGCCATATATTAAATTTTGAATTTGTAAGTGGGTGTGTGAACGCATCTCGTATATATGTATATTTCTTTCTTGTTATTAATCTGTTCGCCGCATATACTGAATTTTGTTACCGTGGCAACAAGCAGTATTGTGGTTTCTTTTTTTGCTTGTCTAGTCAGCTAACGCTGGGCCGAAAGATAAATAGAAAAAGAAATGTAACACTTAATTTTTGGCCTTGGTAGCGTGCGGGAGAATATTATCGCGCTACTATCTTATAATATATTTATATATTATGTATTTTGTCAATTAGCAAGAGTGGATAAATGTTTTAATTTCAAAGTACAATTTAGTTAAATAGTAAATACAGTCCACTACACTGTTTATAGTTTAATGATATAGTAAAGGTGAATTAGAAGAAAGTTTAGTGTTTAATTTGCCATTACAAATGAACTAAAAAATAACGTAATCAGGAATCTCCTGTGCAGTGGGTCAGATTGAAAATAAAAAAATGAACTGAATATTTAATTAATTTAATTAAGTATGTGATATACAGTTGTTAAAACCGCTTCTCCTGTTTTTGGCAAGCTCATTGATGTCAGGTATCATATTCGTTGTAGTTATTTTAAGAATTGATTGGAGATGTTCATTCGAAAGTCTTGTGCGATGTTTGTTCTTATTTATTTTCATGACGGAAAACATCTACTCACATAAATAGGTGCTACCAAACATACAGAGAATGCGTGCTTTTTCAATTCCGGGTAATTATCCAAACTCTTGAAATATTGTGTATAAAATGTAAGAGCATTAATCTCATTCAATTTTTCTTTCAAAATACTGTCGGATATCAACTCCATTTGCAAATGAACTGGTGGCTGTGAAACTTCAAAATTGAATAGATTGTTGAAAATTGGGGATTCCGTAATAAAATTTTGCAGAAGTTGAAAATATTCATCCAATTTTTGTTGGTGCACTGATTTTTTACATAATTTTCCCACAGCCTCAACTTTGTTTCAAAGGCTTATATGAATACATTTGAGTGACAATAAGATTTTTAGCCTGTACCTTTATATTCAGATCAGTCAAGTGTTTATTCCTATCTACCAAAAAGGCACACCAATACACCAGTCGCTGTCATAATCAATTAGTTCGCCCTTTTCTAAAATGAAAGCTTGAATAGGGTCACGTAATGTAAAAAATCTTTCTAAAACTACTCCTCGACCGAGCCAACCAACTTCGAAGAAATGAGGGACATCAGAAAACTTTTCGTTCAAATCTTGTGGAAAATTCCTGAACTGTCGGTGATTTATTCCTCTGCACTTTTAAATGTTTGGATGCCAATGATTCCTGATGAATTATACAGTGAAATCCCAAAAGTCCCTGATGTTTTCTGATTTGATTTAGTTATAACGCCCAAATGTTTGCCAACCATGGCAGGTGCGCTATCCGTAGTTGTGCTGCTAAGTATATTCCAGTCGAGGTCATATTCTGCTATCAAATGCTCAATTGCAGAATAAATATCATTTACTGTTGTGATACCTGTTAATGGAACGCACTTTGATGATTCTTCAGTTATTCCAAAGTTACTGTTAATGCCTCGTATAAAAACAGCCAATTGAGCCCAAAAATCGAGTTTTGATTTATGATTCGTACCATAATATCTCCTCAAATTAAACTCCTTAAAAATAGCAACTGTTCAATTACATATCAAACATAGTCGTTTACCTTTCCACTCTGAACTCACTATCAACTATCAACGTTTTTGTGACATTATGCAAAAATCGTAATAATTATGGAATTCTACCCGACTCAACTGATTCACTCGCGCCGACGCACTCGTTTCATATGGATAAGGATGGTTTTAGCCTAGGCTCGAAGCGCGTGGAAGATTCTATCGGTCTCGACAAAAATAATAGGATATTTCCGCTTGCTACTAAGAGATGGCGATACTGTCTTTCTCTCTAGCTTGTCTAGGCTCTTGAAATCACTTATAAACATCCATAGACTTGAGAGTACGAGTATTTAAAACATCCGTAGAGGAATCGAATCAAGTCTAAAAACTCTAAAAAAATGATTCTTCTTTCTGTGACCCATTGCGATCGCGAGCCTTATTGATACGGCCCAGGAGCCGGAAGCGGCCCGTGGGACATGACTAATATAAGATCTTGATTCAACGTGATTTCTATAAATGCAATATGTTTATCTTTTAAAAATATTTCGAACTGTTTCTATATTGACTTTTTAGCAGTAAATGGTATAATTAGTTTATTATTTGAGAAACTAATAACCTTTTATGGAGCTAAAATGAACGGTGTTGTGGAAATTTACCTATAAACAAAAGTCTACCAGTACGTGAATAATTTACAAATTAATTATTTATTCATTCAATTTCGACTATTGATTAAGCTTATGTAGTTCAAAACAAATAAAATTTATTCATGATCTTAATTTCAATGGGCAATGAGAATAAAAATAATATTAGCACAAATTAAATTGTTGGAGAATGTACCGTTATATATTAGACAACACATGTGATTTCAACACGATGGGGTATCTGTTCATTTTGCTGCAGCGGCAAGAAATTACTTAATCAGACGTTTTAGAGAAAAATGGAATGGTCGGGGTGGACCCATTTGTTGGCCACCAACATCACCTGACTTAAATCCTACTGATTTTCTTATGTGAGGCTATATGAAGTCCTTAGTGCACGAATCTAACAAAATCTAATAGCTAGAATTGAAGCTGTGGCAGAAATAATTTGATCCTATCGAGATTTATTTTCAAAGACACGTTTTTCAATGACAAAACGGTGTAATGAGTGTATTGAAGTGAGGGGCCAATAGTTTGAACAACTACTGTAACTTTGTCAATTTTGTTATTATTGTAGTACATTTTTGTTTGAAATTGAGATTATGAATAATTTTTATTTGGTTTACTCACACTCACACAATTTAAAACAAAATTGATAAAAGATTTTGCTCCAGTAGCATAAAAAATAGGTGGGTAAAAGTGACAACTAACACTGACAGCGCGCCACTGATTTTTCCGTAGCTTGTTTATGTCAAAATATAACTTCATTAAAGAGCATATTGGTCACCAAATTTTAAAGAAAAATTCGTTCTTGATATATGGCAAATTTTTTATTTTAATTTGAAATTTTCAACAACTCAACAACTAGGCCCCGTAAGAGTTCGTATTTCTACATCAAAATGATTAATTTATTTAGATCTCTTTGTGGCAGAGCTTCGTCGGTCAAAGATAGAAACGCCCTGTATATAAAGGTGAAACCTTGACAACATTAGTTCTAGCAACTGGAAAATAGAATGAATAGTGGGACCGAGTGGTAACCCGAGGAGTTTGTATGCTTAGTACATCTACCAAGTGTGAATAGAAAGTTTTCTTCGTTACAATTTTGTGAAGAAGTATCGAAGGAAACAAACACCTAGTCTCTAGATCGTTGAGGTTGAAGTGGTGAGGAGGTGAAGTGAATAAAATTTTAGCTTATTGTTAGAAAGAAGAAGTGAAGATACGGTTTTAACTACGGTAAACTGCCAAAATTTTTCAGTAGGTTTCTAAAGATTCTACCAAGGATATAAATGTGCTCAACAAATTTTAATTCACTGCAGCACCAATCCTTTTTAGTTTGAAATAATATCCAATTCAATATGTGAAAAATTACAATAGTTCGATGAAGTGACCACTACGTAGAGAGAATTGATATAGAACATATGAACAGATCACCATGTTCTCGCAATAAAGAGTTCCGAAAAGAACAATCATAAACAAATTTCGATTGTATTTGTTTTTATAGCATTCCATTATTCTACACACCGAAAAAAAAAAAGAAAAGTTACGAGGGTCCATTGAGATAATTATAGTATGGTGTATGAAAATAGTTTCACTAATCAAAATTCAACAACATCAAATAACCTTGAAATGGCTTCAAAATATATATTTATTCGTAGAAAAAAATTTTGGGATAGAAGTTATAATTAATTCTCAAAAATTCATGATTATCGGGTATTTGATGATAATAAACATTGCGAAATCAAGTGTAGTTCTAATAAATACCATAATTGAGGCCAAGCTCTTATTCGAAATGTGATAAACCTCTTATATGAAAATAAAATTGGAATATTTACTTATACAGGGTGTTCCGAGACTTGATGCAAAACATTCGGGAGTGAGTAGATGACGTGAACATAATGCTGTGACATACGAAATATTTTTTCATACGACCCCTCGTTATGTTATAGGCGTTTAAAGTTGCAAAATCAGATCTTATATTTGAGTATAAACTTCTAAATTATACATTAGAACATCATGAATTTTCAATGGATGATTATTGATTATGTATGTCCATGTAGTGTGTTTGACGAAATAAATAATTCTGCACCACTACCCGAAGACCAGGGGCGGCTCATGCACAATAGTTACCAATCCGTAACTTTTACAAGGACAAAATGTACCGTCTAAATATAGCAAAATGAATTTTGCAACAATATCTTTGTTTCACTTTATATAATTTATGGTTTAAAAGACATGTAGATTTTTAGATCGTTAAACATGTTCAGGAAACCGTTCGCCATAAAGAGATATTTGTATGTATATGTGCCATGTACAACGATCTAGAAATCTCCACATCTCTACACCAACCTTTTTATTGAGTAATATTTTGAAAAATTCGTTTTGCTATCTTCAGATTCTACTTGTAAAAGTTGTTAATTGTATAATTTAGAAAATATGAGTTCTGATTTCGCAACTTTGAGGGCAATTAACTAAGAAACGAGGGGCCGCGAGAGAAAATTTTCCATATGTCACAACATTATTTTCCCATCATCTACGAACTCCCTAATTTTTAGCATTAGAACCTGAAATACCCTGTATATGCAACTACAAAAAATCAAATTTAGATGTGGAACTAACTCGATTATGTGAATTCTTGTGTTTATTTCCTTCCAATGTTTCTCAAATTTAAAAAGTTACAATTTGTCAATATGTCAAGATTACAAAAACACATATATTCCTTTTAATTTAAGTTCCTGTTACAGGTGACCATATTTTCCTTCATCGAGGTCACACCAGACGTTTATGATTGCTGGGCAACATTTCAACAAAAATGGGGAGAAAGCACATATGTTATCTGGTAACTAGTAATTCCATAATACTCTTCTAATTCCACAATCAAATAAAATGTTAGTATTTTATACTTAAATCCTATACAAGTCCGTAACAATTTAAATGTTGATTATGATTAATTATAAAACTCGCGTCATTAAACACCAAAATTAAACAATGTCCAATCACAACGTCAATTTCTAACATGTGATATTGGTGGTGTTTCAGTCATAAACTGGTTAATCAAGAGTCGGCTGTTCCATAACGGCATTAGTGTAGTTCTTTCAATATCATTTGAGTTATGAGCGAATAAAAACCATAAAATTGCACAGTGCACAGAATAAAGACAGATATGAATGCAATAATGAAGATTAAGATATACACACAGCAAGTTATTTTAAATATATTTGAATGTTTAAAATAGGAAAATATTCAGCAATCTGATAATGCAATCATAATAAAAATTATAGAATTAACTAGAGTAAATAAATTTTTCATTTATCGAGTAGTCACGAACGGAGTTGATGTGGACCATTCTCAGAACCGAAAAACTTGTAAAGAAAAACTGAAATCAGTTGACAAAGCTACTCAAGATTAAATACGAAATTTATACCAGGTTAGATACATTGCGTCAAGTTTTGTCAGTATGTGGTTTTAAACACAAAAAACTGAAAAAACGGAGGGCAATAACCGAATCGTCAAGGATAGTTCGATGGCGACGAGATTATTCGCGTCAGATAAAAGACTACCGATGTTCTAATAGACACGTAATTTATTTAGATGAAACATGGTTTGACACTCACGATGTAGTAAATTTCAGTTGGGTTGACAATTGTGGAAATTGCTGTTTGAATGGGCCTGTTCTGAAGGGAAACGCATTATAATAGTACTCGCAGGACGGTTTCCTGTTCAATGATTTATTAAAACTGCTAAAAAATAATTAAAAACTGTGGAACTGATAATCATGAAGATATGACAGACTACCACAGTCAGTAATCGTTATGGACAACGTATCCTACCACTCCCGGCAACCAAATAATAGTGATGACAAAGCTCAAATTTGAGCATTTATGTCTGAAAAAATACTCTCATTCCTATCAGCGATCGTAAAAAAAGTCCAACAAACAAAGAATTGCTTACTGTTATGAAATAAAATGTATTATATTGACAAGCTGTGCTAAGAACAGGGTCATACTTTTCTTAGACTACCTCCTTACTATTGCATATTCAACCCTATAGACTCAATGTTGACAAACGTAAAATCAAAATTACGAAAATGTAATCAATAGACCCCAAAGACCTTTCTTATTAACTGTATTGAACATGTTATAAAAGAAGAAGATGAGTATGTGGTATCACCATCTCTACAACCCTTCATAATTAATTCAAATGATGACTCTAGCTCAGACGATTCTTACTGAAATGATTATTTATAAAGATACTCTTGAATTGAAATGTTTATTTTTTTCAATTTTGATTGAAAAGAATTTAATTACAAAGAATCTATTTTTCTTTATGGTTTTTGCTTTGAAATTTCGTTTTCTGGAAAAACAAAACGAATGGGGTACAAAAAGGGCTCATTTTGCGTCTGGTACCCTGTTTAAACCAAACTTCCTTACAGGCAGGTACATTTTACTCGATTATGTAGCAAGTTAACGAGGTATAAAAATTGTCAGCAATTGTTTCGAACTGGTTTTTATAATTTGCAATTGATATTGGAAGAACTATATCAGAAATTTTCTTTTCCCGAATCTCATGAATTTGCACTATACATATCGGCAAACTCTATAGTATACTTTCACCTTTCGAAATAATTTCTGCTCCTTATACAAATTTGTTTGTATGCACAAACTGACTTGCCTCTATACAAATGAAATGTTCTCTTATGCACAATATTAATGAATCCTCCCAGCTTTCCACTTTACAAAATTCAATACTTACTATTCTATATGTGCACGTCATAATTTTAGTCTAGAAAAACGCACAGCGGTTCAACTGAGAAATACCGCAAACCTATGTCGAGCAGGGGTGCTATTACCAATGATATACTTTTGCTGATAGTGGATGGCAAATAAAATAATATCAAAGGATATAAAACTACTTAAGAAACAACTGAAAACACCAAGTTTTTCTGGTAAAAATTTATCATTATTCATTAGACTATTATACGAACAAGTGTAACATTCAATGAATCAGTGGAAGCCATTTTTTACCCAAGAAGAATATTACGTACCCAATCCAAAGAATATCGAAGCATGATTATTTTACAAAATTCTCTCATAAATTTCGTTGGAGATAATAAATTTTGTGAAGCTGGTTACTTATATGTCAAGTGTTTTATGCTGGTAACTATTGTTCATTTTTGTTCGGGAAAAAATTGTGTAAATCAAAATAGTAGCAAATCTTATGCATTAAAATTATGTAGGTAGACATCAAAAAATGTTTTTGTAGCGCTAATTTCAACTCAAGCTAGCTCAAAATTAACAGCGATAGTGTTAGTGTCCTTGGTGTTATCGATCCTTTCCATTTCCTTGGTGACATTCCAAGGAGTAGGCAGATTGGGGCCTTGGAACCAACCAAAAATGGGATGGTTCGTTGCGAGGGTAGCAAGGATTCAGATTATTTTTTGCCAATGAATAAATAACCACCATATCCCCATCCCTCTCTTGATAATGGTTTCAAAGTGGAAGCCGAAACATCGAGAATTGGCAAATTTACAGCGCTGCTCAACTCGTTCATATTACTTAACTTTTCACACTCAGGAAAAAACTATTCCAAGCAGTATTTATCATAGAAAGTTACAAATATTCAAATTCGAAGTAAATTCTAGATTGACAATATAAACTGAACAACTGAAAAGGTTAAAAATACAATGTATAAAAAACTAGTTCTAACGGAAATAGCAATGTCTAGTAATCACAAGATATAGTGATAAGACAATTTATTTATTGCCCCTATTGAGGAATTTAAACTATGAGGTATTCCATCTAAAATCCTCTAACTAGGAAAGCCGACTAATTTTAGATTTATGTGTAAGTTTCAGAAACTCATCTCTAGGAACCCAAAGAACAAAATTTACACAAGTTTGATTTTTACGAGCACTTTTTTCCGCCTGTATGAATGAAGACTGATGAAAATCGACATTTTTAATCCTCATCAACTTTTGCTGTAAATTTTTTCTGTTAAAAGATATCTGTATGATCAAGACGCATTTCACAGTAAGAAAGATAGTCGTTTAAGTATAAATGAAGATAATTGGCTCAGACCAACCCTTTGAATAATATCAGCGTGCTGAAAACGAGTATTTTTTAGTAATTTTTCGTGAATTTCAATCGATTCTAGCGTCTTAACTGTTGGTAACTGAAAACTCATGCACCGCCGGAATTAAGTATTCATACCATAGACAAAATTCAGCCACAAGTTGACTTCATACAAGAAAACTTTGCTTGAATTCTTGAAATTTTGAAAAATCATAATTTGAAAATTATGAAATAAACGTGTTGACTGCGAGATGAAAATTTGATACTCACCAAATCTACTCTTTTCACCTTCAACTTTGAATCACTATATCAATTGCTTTGTTATTTTCATGTTTAGTGCATGTACGAGCTTTTTTTTACAACAAAAATCTGACGTTTTTACTAATGGAATAAAATTACCATCAGAATTAATTGCATGCATAAAATTATCTAAGAATTCTGTTGACAATCGAGATAAAAATTACTAGTTTTTCAGAAAAAATTGAGTTGTGAAAAAACAAGTGATGTAATCGTTTAAAGTTGAATGTGAGAACAGTAGATTCTGTGAGAATCATATTTTAATCTCGCAGTCAATAGTTTCATACCTGAAAATTATATTTTTTGAAATTTCAAAAATTCAGCAAAGTTTTCTTGTATGAAGAGTTAAGTCAATTTCTCAACTTGTGGCTGGATTTTGTCTATGGTATGTATACTCAATTCTCGCGAAGCATGAGTTTTCAATTCTCGACGGTTAAGACGCTAGAATCGATTGAAATTTACGAAAAATGAATGAAAAACACTCATAGCACGCTCCTATTACTTAAAGGGATCGTTCAAGCCAATTATTTCCATTAACACTCAAACTACTATCTTTTTCACTGTGAATTCCGATTTGATAATACAGATATCTTCTAATAGAAAAATTTTGAAGCAAAAATAGGCGGAAACAACCGCTTGTGAAAATCAAAACCTGGAAGTTAAGCTTTATGTTACACGGGAGTTTCTTCAGATTTCTTCTTTTTCTGTATTTTCTCCCGAAAAAAAAAAACATATAGTAATCAATACTGTGACCCTCCTAATACTGATTTGATTTTTCTTCAACTATTATTGGTGGTCCTAGCGAAGATATTTCATTTAATTTTATTTCCAACGGCTGGAAATCAATTTTGTTGAAATGTGTTTGAAGTTTATTAAGTACTAGTGGTTAACCAAAATTCCATTGATCTCGAAAGTAATGTCTTTAGTGTGCAGAATATTCAAGAATTTTCTACATTTTCTTTAACATCTAATATTTCGTAATAAATAATTAAGAATTTCATTCAACATATCTTTGAGATAAATAAGATTGTCTCAAAGCAATTGAAGGTCAAGCAATTCGATTTTAGTAATAATTCGTTATTTTGAATATCTTGAATAGTTTTATTGGAACTATGTACTATTCGATCGCTGCCACTATATTGCATCTTTGTTTGATTTAGAAGGTTATCTTGATATTGTTTTAAATGTTCTTAGATTGCATTTATGTTTTCTTCGCCTTCAGAATTAAGATAGCCGGTTATGGTTTATATTGAAGATTCAAGTCTATTTATTACGCCTCTTTTTTAAGTGAATGAATATTTAAGTTTTCGAATTTTTCTTCGATATTATTCTGTCGTTATCATAACTTTTTTCATTAATTATTTCTCTGTGCCCAGACATGAAACATCTTAGCCGAATACTTTTTGGGATTGGCGATTCCTCTAAAAAATACTTCAGTAACATGGCCATTTTTATATTTTCACTAGCTGACCCGACAGACTTCGTCCTGTCAAAAAGATTTGTAATGTGGCAGTTTTTGTGCCTACGTATTTTAAAAAATTCTCCTGAACAGAACCGTCACCCTGGTGATAGGGCGTTGTGAATAAAAAATAATTAAATAAAACATATATAAGGATTTAAAAGTAAGTAATCGCTTTATTGTTAATCATGTGAATCATAAATAATTATTATTATTATCATTGTAGTGCTTTGTGGTATACGATGTTTTTTGTTTGATTACCTGGCGCATAGATAAACAAATCTGATGGTTTTCCAACACGGGAACAGGCAACATACAATTGACCATGTGAGAAACATGGGTTTTCTAGATTAATACCACAAACATTTAATGATTGCCCCTGGGACTTGTTTATAGTCATAGCAAAAGCAAGCCGCACTGGAAACTGTAGTCGTTTAAACTCAAATGGCACATCAGTCGGTATGCGAACATCTTCTCCTTTATACTTTCCTTTGAGTATAGTTGCTTCTATCACAATTTTTTTATCGCTAACCGTGTACCGTTGCAAAGACGAAGATTGAAGATTGTGAGGTGGCAATCCTGGCAAATCCAGCGAGTTTAAAAATTCCGGTGGATAGTTGACTACATCATCTTGATTAGTATCCGAATCAACTGATTTATATATCCTCAATTCGCCTGTAATTTGTTCTTGAATTTTGAAATTTAATTCATTTACATCTATGTTTTTTGCAGCCAGTATAGCTCGTTCGCTCAACCAATCATGGTTTCTGTAATTTTGAGAAACATCTGGAAACACCTTCTGAATAAGTTCATCTTTTGATTGAGTTAACTGACAAAAACTTTGAGGAAAGTTAATGCAGCCAGTCAACATGTCTATAGGTAATTTGCCATTACCAATGTCAATGAGTTGTTTAGAGAATATGTTTCCAGATTGGTCATTTTGCTACTCGACACGCATATTCTTGCTTAAATGAAGTACTTTGACATGTTTCCACAAATTGGAGGACTTTAGACATGCATTGAGTTCATCAGCTGGCGTTGATCGTGGAATCACTGGCAATGTTTGACGAAAATCTCCTGCTAATAAAAGCAGAGTTCTTCGAAACGTTACAGGTTGGAGTTTTATTGCTTTGCATATTTAATGGCAATTTTAGTGCTGAATGGGCTGTTCGACCACCTTCAAGCAAAGTTGCTGCGATTCCCGACGAAGCGAGTGCAAGTGCAATTTTATTTTGTGAGCGAATTGTTGCTAATATTAATGAAATCAAAAAAGTTTTTCCTGTACCACCAGGTGCATCTAAGAAGTAAATCCCTCCAGTTTCATCATTTGTTACTTTCATAAGAGTTTCAAATACATACTTCTGTTGTTCATTTAACAGTGGAAGATTTGTTTGAATTAATTCTTTCAAAGCGTTGAGATCATACAGTCTTTCTCGATGCAACTCTTGGCTAAAAGCGTCATGCATTGGACGATTGGGCGCGGTCAGGCCTAATTGAATTAATAGTTTGTTTGACATTATCAAGCACATGTCCTCAATTGAAATCAATGCTTCATTGTAAATTTCTTCACTGATTTGTATATTTGGATTTCCCATTCTATTCCGTATTTGATACAAAATATCATCACACATATAATCTTTGTACTTGATCCACAAATCAATTGGGTTTGATGGGAAGCATGTAGATATGATTATAGAAAACAATGTTCGTATTTGATGAGCGTGTGATGATATTACAGCATCATTGAGAGTTTGATCCCAATGAGCGTCATTTTCAAGTAATTCCAAACGTTGACAAGCTTCTCTGTAGGATCCACACAATTCACCATCAACATTTCGTAACTGTTGGAATGATGTTGCGCCACGTACATTGACTAATAGTAGTCGTAAATAAAAACATTCATCATTGCTTGGATGTACTGAATAAATCCGGCCAATCGCATCGGTGGAATATACATCTGTATATCCTGGAACTGGTTTTCCTTGTTTCCGTCGTATAAATCTCCTTGAGGATTGATTCCAGGTATAATATTTTGGCATTTCAGAATATAGCAATGTTTGTGCGAAATCATCGTTTTGGCATGTCTCAAAAAAACTGGTTAATGTAGTAGATGGTGGCTGAGCAGCTCTTTGTACTGCGTTCTGTGTTGTAAAATACACTCTTTGTCCATTTTCTAAATGCACAGCTAAGTGAACAACAGAAGGGTGTCTCTCATGAATAGGAAAAGAAAATATTCGTCAAACTGCTTCATTACTACTGACATAGCGGCCCATTTGGTATTGGGTAACGTCATCATTGGAATTCTCTGCACCAATTCCAATCACAGCCATATCACCATATCACCCTTTGGTTACATATTTGCAAATGTATTTAAATGATTTCACTGAATGGCAAGATTCAACGTTGATGTGTGCTTTGAATGTCTTTGATAAAATGGGCGAATATGGAACAATCCAACGATTATCTATTTCAATATCTTGTTGATTTAATTTGACAATTGTTGATTTTCCATTGTCTGCTGTCGATCTGCGACGATACAATGGATAACCGTCATTACCAGTAATTGTTTCCGATATTAATGTCCGTGGATATCGTTTTGAACATTTACCATCCATCATACACGGTGAATTTTGATTAAGAGTTCCACAGGGACCATGTATCATGTGTTTGATAACTACCTCATGTAATCCAGGATCTACTTGTACATCAGGGATTTCAGCTGATATCACTGCATCAACTTCATTTGGCCTTATCTTTTCAACCAACCAAATCAAAATGTGTGCATGTGGCAATCCTCGTTTCTGCCACTCCACAGAATACATCCAGCAGCGTGTCTCACCAAACACATTATGTTTTACGATGAAATCCATTAATGATTTCAACTTTTGTCTAAAGACTCTGGCTGTAATATCATGACGATCAATGGGTGATTGCCCAGAGAATAACTCCTGCTTGATTTCTATCCATTGCGGATTGCATGTAAATGTGATGAACAAATCTGCTGTACCATAATGACGAACATACGACATGGCATCTTGAGCATATTCGTGCATATGCCGAGGGCTTCGGATGTATGTTGCTGGAAGAATAGTCATCCGACCGACATTCTGTGCATTTCCATCAGTATTAATCGCATCTCGAAGGTGAATATACTCTTCGGGTCGGAGTTTGGTTTGATTCAACCTGATGAATGTTAATCTCTCCGTTTCAATTTTAACATACATGTCAACAACATATTTGTGATATAATCGCCGACATTTCAATATGTGATTATCTTCATTTTCCCGAATCATTAGGCGGTATGAATAATAGTTCATTGAACTGACTTTTCTGTTGGTTTCAGAACCTGTAAATAGATTTTGTTTTAATAACATTCAAATATAAAATTAAAATACATAATATAATGACTGAAATATTATCGCCATAGCTAAACTAATATTTTAGTTACCTGTAATGGGATTTATCATTTTTGTTGAGAAATCGTAGCCATCTTCACCCTGCCAAAATATAATGGGATATTGCAGTGCATCATATGAGCGGTATGTTTCCTTTATACGTTGTAATTGATCATTCCAACGATGTAAAACAATATCACGGGATTCCAAGTTTTCTCCAACTACAACAATAGCAACTTCATCAATAGTTGGTGCATTAAAACATCTTGTATGTTGACCTGAAGGTGTTTTATCAGCTCTGATTACAATTTTGTGATTATCGGATGGCATCAGATCCAGGGCAGTTTTAAACAATATAATCAATTGATTGTGTTGATGAAATAAAGTTTGTAATTGTTCTATAATAGACCTCTTTACTTAATTGTTATGTGCACAACGCAGATCAATTTCCTGTGGTGAATTGCCCATAAAATAAATTTGCAGGAATTTGTTGTCGCTATCTGACACTGGTAACAGTGAACCTGCTCTGTGATATATTTGCCCTTGTATCTGTAAATAAGAAAAATATTATGGTGTGCTATAAATTAATGGATTGTCAGTGACCAAACTTAAATAATATTTGATCTTAAAAAGTATATATTTAGTTTTAACTAATATCTATCAAATATATAAAATATAATAAAAGTGTCACTGAAACTGAATCACCATATAATATGATGACTAAGTGATACATTTCGTAATGATTAAGAAATTGAAGATAAGTGACACATCTTAACTTTCGTGACAGAAAATTTTGTTCGCTAAAATAATTATGAGTAACTGCTATAATACATACCTTGAAAGTTGGCATAAAATTTTCCCGAACTACATTTGTTGCCCCAAATGAAGTCATTTGAAAGCAATTGTTATATTGTTGGATATGTGTCAAAAAGTGTATAGAATTTGTTCCTATTCCTGAAACCAATGAGTACAATGGTTCTGGTGGTGGATCCAATGATATCAATTTCACTTTACCATTTGCGCAACACAATCCATTGGCTTCGTTTTTGTATTTTAATGCCTTACAGTGTGAGCAAACCGAGTTCATAGAACCAATAACAACACATTGGTAGTTACTGTAGTCAATTGACACATCGTAACTGAAAGCAGCTCGATTCAAACTTGCGCGATTATTAGTTGAATGTCGCGCTCGCGCTTCACGCGTTTGTGATATCCGAATTCTTTCACGTTCATTTCCATCGTCACGTTCTTGTGCAGTACGATTAGATCGGTAATTAGCTTGGTTTGTAGCATTTCTGGTTCTTCTACCTAAATTGCTTCGTCTTATAGGAGGCATATCAAATATACATTATTTTTTCACTAATCACGAACTAATCAAACACTAACTAACTAAACACTCTGCAAAAAACACGATATACGAATTTGTTTCGTGTATCAGTTGACAAAAGCAAACTCAGTAGATTAGGTAACAGACAACTTTTTTTTTTTTAATTTGATATGACTTGAAGTCAAATCCTTTTAAGCCGTACGAATTGTTTTTAAAATAATAAAACACTGTTGCTCACGCGATTTTTGTTTGACTGATGTAATGACGTGGAAACTGCTGCATTTTATCTCGCGTGCCGAAACTAATACAAAAGAAACGCGAGTTTCGGAACGCGACATTAAACTCCTCCAACTATGTATTCTGTGCTCCAACGCACACACACACATTGTTTTGATAGATATGATCTTTGACGTTAGGAACACACCTTACAAAAGAAACGCGAGTTTCGGAACGCGACATTAAACTCCTCCAACTATGTATTCTGTGCTCCAACGCACACACACATTGTTTTGATAGATATGATCTTTGACGTTAGGAACACACCTACATTGCTTAGACAACAGTGAGTGCTCAAATTGACTACGTTTTAGTTACAAATCATTTGTATGGGAAAAAGAAAAGAGCTATTTTTAGGGTTTTTCCAGCAATAATTCTAATTTTTCTCGCCGTAAAAACCATCCTTGAACTTCAACGAACATTTTAAAAAAAGATTTGGCCAAATTGGTCCAGGCGTTGTTGAGTTATGCGCTTACCAACACATTTTGCGATTCATTTTTATATTATAAATTTCAGTGCAAAGTGCAGTATTAATTCGTTGCGAAGAGATATGTAGTATCTTAGTGAATATTTCTCTACATATAACTATTTTATGATTTATCAAAATAGAGGAAACTGACGTCCCACATTTCCCTATCTTGTTGTGGAAACTCTTTCTTTTTCTGCATTTTCTTGCGATGTTGCTTCTTTAATAAGGAGCCAAATGAATTTGGATTTTTGTAGAAAACTGTACTCTACGTTATTATGTTATTTTTCAAGGGGGAATGATGCTTCACAGGTTACGCTGGTAAAAACTTTTGTAGTAGTATGAAAATGTTTTTTGGATCCAAGTTATTTTGATATCTTGATTTGCAAAAATAAGTCGGTTGGTTCCGCATGGCCTAATGGGGTACATTTGAAATTATAATGAAAAAGAAAAATGCAAAGGAAATGAGAGGGCATTTATTTAATATTCTAAACACATCCTCATGCTTCTACAACTTCGTCTCAGTTTAAAAATACGTAAACATATAACATACAGTCTATCGTTCTATCAAATATACGGAATTTTCCGAATGGGATTCATAACCTGGTTTATTGTTCATATTTTGCAATGAATATATTATGGCAAAGAGAAATGTGAAGCAATTATTCGTAATTAAGAAATACTCATATATAACTCGCGACAAACAATATCAACTATTGAATTTTTTTCTAGGTACAGCGTATCCATATTCATCATTCCTCTGATAGTTCTAGTTTATACATACAGCTGCATTTGTAAAGAAATATGGCAAAATTCTGAGTCCAGTTTAAGACCCTACAACAATTACAAAACGACCACTCGCAAAAGAAAACCATTAATTTCTAGAGCAAAAATAAATACTGTGAAACAAACAATTGCAGTTATTGTTATGTATATAATCTGCTCAACGCCATTTATTGTTGGACAACTCTGGGCTATTAGTGATCCCAATAATCCATTTTTGGATGGTAAGTGCCAGAAGTGAAATTGAAAATTAACTCTCAAACGAGACTGAATGAGATAATAGAATAAATTTTTGTTCAATATGAAAAACCAAAATGAAATCAGAAAAGTATACAAAACTAAATTAGTCCTCAAGGTATTCAATCTTCAATTCATGTCATATTTGTTTATGGACATAAGTGAACTCATACATTGGATCAATTAGGTGTGAAAATATGGATTTAATCATTCTTCTCATTTGGAAAATGATGATGATATGATATTAAACACAAATGCACGATATCGAAAAGGACATAATAGTTCATATGTGTATTTGAAGAAATATTTGTTTACCTTTACCTTTACCTGACTCTCATATTACACAGTACTTTGTATATGTATTACATAGAAAGACATTTTAGAGAAGTCGGGCATAAGAGGAAAATGAGTAAATAATAATGGAGAACTTTTTAGTAATGAACTTGATAATATGTAAAACTTTGTTTAAAAGTATGATAATATTAAAAATTACTTACTTTAATTCTTTCAAAGAAATTATCAAATTCATTAGATTCTAAAATAAAATTTAAATTCAAATTGAGACGTGACATGAAGTGTATCGATTCTAGTTGCTATTTAAAATGTTGTGAATTTTTATTGGTCCGATTATGAATGATATTAGACTTCAATAGGACCGGCGAGGTTAGATCATTATAACTGAAATTGAATTTTGTGGGTTAGGTTAAGTAAGTTGGTCACTGATAACGTTGAATTTTTTACATATTTTGTTTTTTCAAAATCTTAAAAATATGGATATATCACACTAAGATTATTCAAGTTAATTTTTCTATTGATATACTGATCACTTTGAGCAATACAGGTTGTTTCTAAAAATAGGAGTTCTTTGATTTTTTTTCTGTTTATAAAACTTAGGCAGATTCCTAATCCATAAAATGACCTTCATAGAAAACGTGCGAGGTAAGCGAATATTTTTTAGACCATGAATTGCTGTCACTTTTTAGAAATGTTATTCCATTCAAATCCAATATTTCACGAAAAGAACCTTTTTTTAATGAAAACTTTTCGAACCAATTATGTTTAATACATATGACAGTCTCTTTGAGATTATACCAGAAACTTTGTTTTATTTAAAGCCAGAGTAGTGATTATTTTGAACATATTCATTCATGTGTTAAGCAATTATTTAAACGGTAAATGTGTAGAACAAGACAAGGAGAAGGTGTGAGATGCTACCATAGGTCTTGTTATAAAAAATGGGAGAAAAGATATTTCATACCCTATTTTTCATTTGTCACGCCAAACCCACTTTCATAGATTTTTGTGGTATGAATTAGGTAGTATCTAGGGATATGGTTTCCATCTATCACGATGGAGGTATACGATGTGCGAATAAACCTCGTATCCAGACATGGTACGGAATTATCATTATCTTCCACTTCTGTAAGGATCATCACCTTAAAAGATGTCAAGGATTGCGTCTAGGACATACTACCAACTTTTTCATAAAATTAAAACAAAAAATATTAGTGTAAATGTCTCATAAATGGTTAAACTGAAATTCTGTATCTGTCAACAGTGTTGTATAGTTCTAACGGTCTTCAGTCTTTCATCAGCTTCATATGAGGTAGCAAGTAATTTATCAATCAATAAAATAAGAACGTAAACGCATCAAAAGATCTAAGTAATAAGAAATTGAAGAAATTTACTCATAATAGTCTTGATTTTGTGTTTCTTCTGCTCTACTGACTCAAAATTTATGAAATATATTTGACAAATAAGTCGAAACGTCAATTTCTATCTTCCAAAAATTATTGAAAAAAAAAATTTAAATTTAAAACAGAAATGAACAGCATTTAGAAGGATAAACATATCTAAAGATCTAAGAAATGAGAAATTAAATATCAGTTCTCCGCTCGTTAACGATGGACGCTGAAGTTACTGCGGTGAGTTTATTGCTATGCGCATTTGCATATTATAAATATGCGTATACTAAAGAGAGAATAATGATTGAATGAAAATATTCTAAAAACACTTCAATTCCAGTTCGTTTGTCCAAGTTACGCTCATATTGATGCTTTGCGGTACACAAGACAATCATTCAAATCGGCGACTCGCTCGTTACTGAGAAACATGCGAGTGTGGAGTTAATAAATCTCTCCGGCAAAGATGGAGAACAGCGCGAGAACTTGAGAAAAGTACGCGAATTGGTGCCACATTCGCATTTCTGACATGTTTCTTGCGTTCTCAGGAGATTCTAGCGAGAGTGTGGAGGGGCCTTATAAAAGAATGTGGTATTGTTAGAATTAGTATTAGACGGTGAGACTGGCATGATGTCAAAGTGACTGTCATACAACATCATACCAGGCTTTCACTGAACTGTTTTATTTTCATCTTTGTTCAAAATATGCAGGAGTAGGAACCTTCAAATCGTTTATTTCTATCAGGTAATTTCAATAAAAACAATCGTTCTCATAGAAATTTTATTCTTCAAATATATTTACATTTTTCTTAAAGTTCATATTCACAAACATGTATTCGGTATGTTCAACGGATACGTACGTCCATAACAGCTCCTTCTCCAACCATCCCATGCATTAAATCCCAATTCAGCTTGTACGATGAGAGCACATTTGGCGTCGTCTCGTATATCTTCATCTATGAGATCTATTAAAATGATAATTTGTTGTTATTCAAAAGTAGAAATAAGTAAGTAAACAAGAACAGGTAAATTTTGTGTAAGTTCATTTTAACTACATATTTACGGTTGTAAATTGATTAAATTCATATATTTCACTTAGTTACTGCATACTAATGAGTGCATATGCTCTTAACAGCATTTATGTATAATTGTTTGGTGCCATATATCAAGATAATATAACGAAAACATCTGAATATCTTGGTTGAACCATTGCAGGAAAATTTTCAAAGAATGAGAAAATTCTATAGAATTCACAAATCCTGGAAAACCAGAGAGTTTGCATGATAATTCTATCAAATTCGAGCTGTGGAACTCACGTACGGGACTTTGAAACTGAAAAATACCAGATATATTGAATTACATCTTCTCTGGGAAGCGTGATGTTCATTGACAGTTTTGTCGAAATCAACATCCACAATGGGTCGCAATTGCAAGAAAGGGTTGTAACCACTGACTAGATTCGACGTTATTACGTCCCATCAGAGTGGTATATCAAACTCTGGTTTGAGCTATATATATGAGCAAGGAAACACCTTAATATATTTTCCGAGCTTTCGAATACTTTTGTATTTATCGTCTGGAAAATAATTAATTGAGATTGCCGGTGATTTTTGATATTATTACAGATTGTAAAAATTTTTAAGCTCATAGAATTCAAAATTCAATATTCAAATTGACGTTGACACTCGGAAAATATATTGAAGTTAGTCCACTTTGGTGTTTCCTTGCCACGTTTCCAATAAAAAACTACTTATAATTCTCATTACGGATGTTTGCGAAATATCAAGTTCCCTGTATATTTGTATAGTATTCAAATGTAGATCGTCTTCTAACCGGACACAAACATTAAAGATTTTTTTTCAGTTGATGCAGTTTTTCTGCGCCCTCTTTTACATAATCAGTTTCGTTAAACTTTTTCACAAATTTACTTACAGTAGATCTTGTTAACGGATTTCTCATGCCAAGTCAATATAGCTATCCGTAGTTATAATTATATTGTAAATAATGAATCAATCAATCTTTTTTCAAAATATACGAGGGTTGAATGAAAATTTTGATCTATGTAAAATCATTAAAACGCCCAACGATATCAAATAAATATATGAAACAAGTATTACGTTGCAATATATATATGTAGTCAGGATAAAAATATGTGGATGAAATTACCGATAAAATAACTTTTAACGGAAAAATTTCAGAGATTAAATAGTAATCAGGAGATTTTTTCGCATTTTAAAACAAATTTTGCTAAGGCTGCAAAGTTAAATAAACTACGGAGAAGACGAAAAGAAATATTGGAGAAGTTTTGGTATCAAATGTTGAATAAAATGTGACTTTTTAAAAAGTTATTAAATACAAAACAAAACTGGAAAAGTTTACTGAGAAACTGGAGTTTGAATAATTATTTGACAAATTCTGAAAACAGAAAAGTTACGGTCTCTGGAAATTTTTTTAGTGTGTTTCATTTTCAAGAGTGAGTGAAGAGAAAATAAGTTTTTAAATTCCATATATATATATATATATATATATATATATATATATATATATATATATATATATATATAAATTATTTGACGTCTCTAGTTCGGGTCTCCAGCTCAAACCAGAGTTTGATATACCACTCTGATGGGACGTAATAACGTTCCTTGCAATTGCGAACCATTGGATAGGTTGATATCGACAAAAAGGTCAATGAACATCAGGGAAATGTAATTCAATATATCTGGTATTTTTCAGTTTTCTCTCAGAAAAAACTACATCTAACGGAATAAATACATATTCTTCAGAAATAACAAAACCCGTACGCGATACCGGTGATTTTTGATATTATTAAAGCTTTTAAAAATTTTTAAACTCAAAGAATTCAAAATTCAATATTCAAATTGGCGTTGATAGAAATATCAATTAATTGAAATATTGATTCTGGTTATTATAGGAATTTTCATTAATTTTTGATTGGTTAGATTATGATTGACGTTCAGATAGGTCAAATAAGGATAAGTTTTAGTGAATGATGTTTAATATTGATTGGTAAACTTATGGATAACATTAAATTTCAATAGGCTAGGCAGTTATGAATGTAGTTAAATATTCATTGGCTAGAATATAAATGACAATAAATTTTATAGGTTAGTTCGTTATAAGTGAAGGTGAAATTTATAGGTTAGGTGAGGTTTCTTATTGGGAACGTTAGAACGAAACACCAAAGTGCATTAACTTTAATATATTTTCCGAGCTTTCCAATACTTATGTATTCGAAAAAATTATATCATCTACATATTTTTCAATAATTCAATAATTTCAATAATTTGAAGAGTTTCTTTCTTAAGTTTGCAATTTTTACTTATAACGCCTTATTTATGTTGTAGAGCTATAAGGCATATATTTAAGTGTACATTACTAAACAGGGATATTACAACTAATCCTAGCAATACATAATTCGGTAGTAATATCATATAATCAAAAGTGTCTTCGATTTTAAAGGAGTCTTTTATACAAAAATCATTTTGATAATCATAATATTTATTAAAAATGTCAGTTAACCAATTTATAAGGGGTTCAATGGGAGTGTAGCTGATAGAGTAGGTTTATGAATTTTTGGTAAACAGTAGAATTTAGCTTATGTACTAATCTATTATAAATGTAGTTAACTATTGTTGTTCTCTTGTTCTTGGCGTATGAGTATTTTTATTTTATATATTGTTTGTTACTATATGAGAAGATACTATAGAGAAGACATCTGAATTTTTGTTTTATTTTATGCATATCATTTCTTTGATCAATAATATTTGATAGTTCGTGTCTTCAGCTAAGATCTTTGTTTTTATAAAGTCAAATTCATGATGTTCATTTTTTTCATGTTTGTGCAGAGCAGTTGACGCATTTTTGTTGTATTTGTGACTATTTATTATATAATAATAATAATACAGGGTGTTTCTATATTGTACAGACAACGCTCTACTACAGAGAGATCTCAATAAATTATTAATTTTGATATAGTAATACGAACCCTTAAGGGGCTTAGTCGCTGAGATATGATTATTTTTAAAAAACTAATAACCTTCCATGGAGCTCAAATGAACAGTGTTGTATGTTATAGAAATTAATAGGAACAACAGTCTGCAGGTAAATAAATACTACTCAATATTTCTAAATTACAATCTAGTAGGCACGTGTCATATTTTTGATAGTTTGTGACACTTTGTGTATTTGACACGATCTTAGTAGATTAAATCATAGAATTTAAAATTAGTTTGTATATTAATTTTGCTGTTATAAAATGAATCACGATTCTAATGTGGATCCGCATTATATTATGATTGATTCCGGGTATCCCCTAGACACTTGAGATCCATTAAGGTAACAAATTACGTACTTTATTTTGTATCGATGTGACTCTAACCACCATACTTACAGATAAATATAACCTTGCATACAATAGGTTTTTTCAGTATTCAAGAGTGGTAAGTAAACAGATATCTCAATATTCTGGCGCTCGTTCGACTATGGTCGTCGTCGTTTAACCACTTATTTTATTATTCAATAAATAGTTTATTTCAAAGTGGTTTTGGTGTTTTAATACTTCAACGAATATCGTCAACCATCATTGGTTAACCCAGTCATATATAAAAAATGTATAAGGTTGTTTTCTGTATTCCTATAGTGAATTGGAGTTAAATATATTTAAATCATCAAAAACATACAAAATCTCAACCCTGCATAACTTTGAGAATTGATTCCTATCAAGAAGAATGAATTATTTGTTCATTTGTCGAATTTATTGAAATTTAATTAATGTCAAATAAATTACAGAAAAAATAACTGAATAAAGATAAAACAAATAAAATAAAATTTCAATATACAGATGAAAACCTTGTACCATCCTTTATGTCGCGAATTTATGCAGAGTTAATTGTAATAATCGATAATGAGACAATCTCAGGGAAGTGAGTAATCGCCTTAATAGTGTGTGCGTTGTTGTTCCTTCCTTTTGGGTTTTAGTTATGATAGGGCGCCAGTAACATTTTCTGGTCAGATTTATATCAGTGTGGACCGAAAGATGCACAAAACTACACACTGTTTATCAGGAAAAATGAAGATTATTGTACGATAATATACGTTGATCGCTAACGTACTAAAAAATGTTCTGGGTTTCATTAACATAAAATATATACATTAAATATTTTACGAATTTAATGATTAAAATTGGTGAATGCATAAATGTATATAGTCCTGTTTTATCCAAAATAAAAGTAATTATTCATAAAGTTAGTTATTTAGTTTTCTATAAAATACAACTACTATATTGACGAAGCAAAAACCATTAGTTCAGTGTTCCAAAGGTATAATTAAAACATATAGGCACATCACTTAGATCTTGTGTCAGATATTGAGATATTTAAAAAAGAATTACAAACTATCGTGAGTTCTCGACATATATGTATGTGGTTGGCTTGAATGCTAACCACGTGCTTTTCACATGTCTAGCTTAAGATATTCTCTTCGAGCATGCCAATCCGAATTCATATTCGCTAAACGTTGATCTGTCAGTATGACAAATAAGCGAATTCAGGAATTAGCTAGCCATTAGTAAATTAGCAGGCGATGGTGTTTAATTACCAGACCATATTCCTTCAATTAAGAAAAAACTATTTGTGAAAAACGTTGAAACTCAATAATTACATTGGGAGAAATTTTAGCTTGAAATTATACAATATTTAATCTAAATAAATCGATTATTATGAGAAAAACATTAGATCCGAATTAGTTATAAACTGTAATTAGAAAATAATCCTACCTTGCGTTTGCCGGTAATCGATGCACATTCGCTCAGCACGGCGACACACAAGAAAATGAATCTTTTGTGTTAGTAACATGTGCTTATGGATATTTGGCGCTCGCCGGAAGGCGCAATGCCATAACTGGCGGCAATATTTGAATTTTATATAAATGAGATTCTTTTCGGAATAACACACTATTGGTCTTAATATTTCTAATTATTATTTCTGCTAGCATAACGGTATTATATACCGTTACAACCTCAATAAGTAACAAAATTATAGGTAATAATTAGTATATAAGTCCAAGGCAAAAATTAAACCAGTTTGTAGCATGCCCGAAATTAAATATTATTAGCACATGAGTCATTTACAAAGTAGAAGACACTTTCCAGTAAATATGCCCTCAAATTATTGCGGAATGCAGAAAAAGTGATATCGATTTGATTTCATTTGGCAAGTGATTGTGCATTTTTTTACATTGCAAAATATTGAGCCCTAAACCAATTCTGAACGTGAAGTAGGTAGGTAAAGGTCGTATTTCGCGTTCCTAAGTGGCAGGACAACGATTTTTCCGAAATTGGAGAAGCGAAGCAAACGGATTCAAAGATGAAAAAAAACTTTCGACAGACTACGGAATACTTGGAACTTGTATTTCATGATAAATTTTCAAGAATTTTTTGAATAGAATGTCTGAAAAGTTTTGCATACTTTCTTATACTACGTAAGCTATTGCTAAGCCTTCTTGTTCGATTAAGTTGAGCTAGGGTAGATTAGGTTGGGTTAAGTTAGGTTATAATACGTTAGGATGATTAGGTTATTTGAAAATATCAATTTTTTTGAAATCAAGACATCAATATTCCACTAATTTATTACAAATCCCAATAGGAGTTGGGAGTTTTACAAACTAACCGATAAATTTGATAAATATTCGATAATTCATCAAATTTAAAAGTGGAGATAATGGATAATGACTGGTAATTCTATATAATGATAGAAATAATTTATTTACCGTAATACATGTATACAATTAGAAATTTTTTAACATATACACTCCACAAAAATTATCGCATCTCTGGTATTTTAGGATATTTTTAACACTTAATTTTAGTTTTTTGGGAATCTGTATACGTATCAAATTAATAGAAATTTCTGATTTCTTATTATGGGAAAAAATATCACAATTTCTTACAAACTTTTTGGAAGCAAAAATGCTGCTGGAGTAAATCATTTCTGTCTTGGAGAATGCATTGAGATCGAAAACTTTCTAAGCAAATTGTGTTATTGTATAGTGAAAATTTAGATTCATTTTGTTAATAATGGATGTGCCTCAACGTTTAACAAGACATGTGACGAATGAAGAAGGCGCTAGAATCATCGCGATCATACAAGATGGCCGCAGTCAAGATACGTCGCCTGGGTAATTGGAGTTCAACAAAGCACCATGTCCAAAGTTGTTACTCGCTACCAAGAAACAGGGCAGCTAACCAAAAGACCCGGACAAGGCTGCGGAAGTGTTACTTTGGTAGTAGATGATTGTTCGAAATAGGCTGAGAGAAGCAGGTATAGGAGCCTAGAGGTCCACGTCTTACCAGAGAACATCGAGTTGCAAGATTGGAATTTGCTCGAGAAAATGCCAATTGGAATATTCAAGATTGGTCCAATATTTTATTCACGGATTAATCAAGATTTTGTCTGTAATCATCAGATAGGCGTGTACTAGTATATAGGCGACTTGGAGAACGGCACGATCAGGTTAATTTTTGTCAAACTGAAAACTTTAGTGGCGGCTCTATCATGGTTTGGGGAGGAATTTCTTTCGAGGTCGCACGGAGTTAGTACCAGTGAATTATGGAAAACTAAATGCTGACAGGTACATAACCAATATCCTAGAACCCCATGTAGTACCTCATATCGGTAACTGCTTGAGTGGTTCGGCAGTACTTGAGGTTCAAAAAGTTCTATTTTTGGTATATTAACTATAATTATACTCACTTTCACATTTTATTCGGCATTTTCCACCTGCTTTGCCATATTTGCACCAATCTTTACTGTTGATCTAAAAAATTAAGAAAATGCGCCAATTCTTTATTTATCATGTAGTGCAACATATCGTTTCAATGACAGCGAAGAACTTACTTGGAAAAGTCCCAGTGCTTGTCCACCGTTTGCTTTATTAACTTGTTTTGATGTATCTTTACCACTCTCACTTTCAATTAAACAAACCCCTGAAACGGAAAGAGCATGCATGATTTTAGGAAGGAATATTTATTAGAATTGCGTGATTATGGTCACTCACACAATGAGTGAATCAATATGATACTGTGTACACAAAAGCTAATGCTTTCAGGCTGGTATTTATTTCCAGCTCAATTAACTTATGCTCAATTGCAATTCATTTTCTACTCTCTTAGATGCCCAAGAAATTCAATAAAAATATTATATTCTTAGAATGATGGTAATTATCGAAACATTAGGTTCAGCTTTGATTGGTACAGTAAGTGGAACAGTTCGGTAAAATTCAGACCATAAAGCTACGAAAAACAATTGAAAGTGCAGAAACTACTAGTAAATATTGATGACAAAAACATCTATTAAATTCAGTTTTTTACTAAAAATAATTTTCCTTTATTTAGAGTCTAGTACTCTTTGTTGACTAATTTCTTACATAATTTAGTATCAAAATTGAATATTCGGAAATTTGTAATAAAGATGACAAATCAAAGCGATTGCAATTATATTTGTCTTTAGGGGAGCTAATTTTGGAGAATAGAAATTTTGATGAAATATTTTTTTTTCCGACGAAAGTAGTTTTACCACAAATAGTGTCTTCCCAAAACTGTCGATAGAAAAGGCAATACCCATTACGTAATTAAAACAAAAATGCAGTATTCCAAAGAAGTAAATGTTTAGTGTGCCATGTTATACGAGCTAGGAATCGTCGGAGGTTTTTATTGATTAAAGGTACGTTAAATTTGCACATAATACACAAACAAATTCTTAGAGAGTGAGTGTGATATGCTGGCCTGCTAGATCCCCAGACTTCATATGGATTTGTTTTTTATGAGGAACGGCAAAACAAATAGTTTGGCCAGAATATGTTTCTGATGATAATCAAATATTGAAAAACAATAATTAGCGCTGTTCACTTAAGTACTAGAGAAAAAGTACATGCAGATTTTTAACAATTCTAAAAAACATTGAAAAATCCACAGATATAGGTTGGGAATTAGTGAAGCTGATTATTTAATATGAGGTTTTTGATTTACTCTTATTATATTATAACATCATCACCAATATTGGTGAGCCTGTAGTAATGAATCACTTCAGCATATTTTAGTATAATAAGAATGAAAAATTTTGATTGACAACTAATTGCTCTGCAAATCAGACCTCCACAGCTTTTATTTCTTCCTCGTTGGAAGAAACGACTTTTTAAACTTTTTTTCATTTGAGGAAAGAGGTGACAGTCGGACGGAGCCAAATCTGGTGAATAAGGGGGGTGTTCTAGCAATTCAAACCCTAAATCACTAATTTTTTGCATAGCAACATAAGCTTTGTGTGCAGGGGCATTGTCCTGCGAAAACAAAACACTTTTGGATAGCTTTCCGCGTTTTCTCTCTCTAATTTTTCCCGTAGAGTGATCAGTAATGTCCAATAGTAATCTTCAGTTATTGTTCTACCCTTATCCAAAAAATATCAATCATGATTACTCCATGGCAATCCCAAAAAATTGCAGCAAGAACTTTTCCAGCAGATTTTTAGACACGACACTTCTTAGGTCTTGGAGAACCAGAGTGTCGCCATTCCATCGATTGTTGCTTTCTTTCTGGATCGTAAAAATGTACCCACCGTTGCAAACTTTTGATCAACATTCAAACATTTGGAGATACATTTTGTAGCAATTTTTCTCATATCCAAATTGACGTTAACTATATGATGAACGTGTTCGTATGAAATATTCAGTGTTGCAGATATCCGTCTTAGCCCAATTCAACAGTCTGACAGAATCATGTCATGAACTGCATCGATATTTTCGGGGACTGACACAAAAACTGGCCTTCCCGATCGGTCATTATCTTCAATGGAAAATTTACCTCTTTTGAAGCTTGTAGTCCAACTTTTCACGATCGCATACGAAGGACATTAACCACCAAGGGTATTGAACATATCTTCGTAAATTTGTTTACCTCTTAACCTTTTCAAATACAGGTACTTGATTATGGCTCGTTAGTACAATTTTTCGATTTTCACAATTTCGGTGGACATCTTTTTTCTTTTAATTTATTGCGTAATTCTGCTCTGCTCTGCAGCGCAGCCGAGTGAATGCAAAACTGCGAGTCAAAATAGGTACTTTTAGTCCGTATGATATATACTATTTTTTCTCCAACCAAGTCAAAATTAAAATAAAGTTAACTTTATTCAAAAATCGTTAATAATTTGGTAATAAATTTGAGCACCTATTAATTATAACAACGATAGCAAGTCGGTAGTCATGGATATCTGGTATTGTTGGTAAATATCGATTGTCAAGTAGACATACTAATCATATAATTTTTGTAGTAGCTTAGTAGTATTTTTAGTCTTAGGATTAAAAGTGTTGCTAAGCAACGAGCAAATTTTTGTACGGTAAGGGAATTGATGGCTTTTGCACCTGAAAATAGTACAAAAATGTCAACATTTTTTGATGGTTGGAGAAAAATAAGTTTTATTGAAAAATTCTCAATTTGAAAACGTGATTTATGTCGAATGAAAGACAAATTGCTTTTTATGAAATTCATAATGACTTTCAAATTGAAAAGTAACCGTAGAAGTAAGATAACTAATAATTAGCGTAAGCACGAATTATTTTGCAAATAAAATAAATTGGAAATCAACTGTTCATCAACGAATGTGTCATAAAAAGCTCCAATTTTATAATTGGGGCAAATATTTTTCAAGATTCACAACGGTTTTATCATGAAAATTATTGCAGATTACACAAAAGTAGTTTAATTCTATATAATTATAATTATTGTTGTCTGCCAGTTCGTCTAGAATTAAAGGAAAGTCTCCTACTATGATGTATTTTTTTTCCAAAACATTATAAAAAAAATGTAGGTAGTTTTAAACGTATCGTAGGATATATTATCAAGCATTTAACGGTGTTTTTCAAAAAGGCAGAATTCAAAAAAATGCACTATCCCATTTTAGGTGAATATGTGATACTGATATGGGATACACTAGGTTCGCAATACGGAGTACTCAATTTAAATTGTAAAATTCGAAAATATGTATATAAGTAAAAATTACTTTGGTTTTTTTAGAAATATTTATTTATGGAAATGGGACATTAAATCTAACAAAAAGTTTGGTATATTTGATTTTTTAAAACTCAACTTATGTTTGCAATTGTCTTTTATAAAGCAGGGAGAAGACTATGAAAATAAAAATTATCCATCCACTAGATATATACTATTGAATTTTCGGTTCGAGAGAGCTCTATAGTATGATTCATCTATACATTCATGATAATACTGAGCTTCTTCGCCATACGGATTATGTGAGGTTCTATAAGACATACCTTTTGTTTTTAAAAACACAAATGGATTTCCGCTACAAAAAGTTTCATTACTACGTTGGAGACATTGCGTGTGAAGGTGACCGGAGCTACCAATTATATTCTAATTTAATGTTTCACAAACATACGATGCAACTAATGATAGTGACATTATTTGAAGTGTGCATCAAACATTATTCCGGAATTTAAAGAAAATACTATGTAATTAAAATTAAAATGAGATACTGAAAATACAAAATTATTATACAATACATAGGGCTTTCATAGGCCCGTCGTCCGTTGTCCTATGAGAAGCCGATCAGGCGCTTTGACATGAACCCTTTGAAGACGTTAGGCAGAGTGTGGGGTTTGCCCAGGTGGTTGAATCGCGCCCGTATAAGTATAGGACACTCACAGATAACGTGGTTTGCAGTTTCGTCCTCCTCCATGCACCAGCGGCACTCCAGATCATCCGTGATGCCCAAGGTGTGAAGGTGACGTCCGCATTCCATCACTTGAAATATTTCGGTTTGGAAGACTAGCGTGTTCCCCAAGCGAAAAAGATTCGCTTATTTTAGGGTGTCTCACGCACCAGCCAAGCCATTCCTCCTAAAACCGTCTGTGTACCAGGTGACTCCATTATTCAATATAATGGGCTTGGAATCACCAGTCCACTGCTCACGATGAGTGATGTGTTCCTCCAAACCCTTATTATCAACGGTCGAAGGATTCATTCCGTTCAAAAAAACGAAGTTTGAGTCCAGTTCCGGTATAGCCGGAAGTTTAAGAAAACTGAAATTATTTTAGCTGAAACTAGTATCTTGGAATACCCATGCGAACATATTTTCAGAACACCAGTCACAGTACTTTCCCATGTACATATCGATACAGCTCGTCGTAAAGGACCCATGTATGTAATTCGCTTCTCCTGAAATTTACACTGCATTTGAATGTGGAATTGATATACACACATTTTCTAGATAACTGTGGAATTTCTTATCTCCCATTTATGTTTGATTTTAAGAGTATTTTTCATGTTATGTACTCCCGCATTCTTTCAACATTACATACCACTCAATTAAATCCCAGCGGTCTTAATCTAAATAACTTATTGTAGTAGCTCAGCTGATATATGTATTCAATTCATCACTATTTTCGAAGTGAGAGAATATATGAACAAATTAATAACATGAAACATTCTTAAACTATATGTGAATGAAATAAACATACAATTTCCTACCAGGGATCGGCTGAATCCAAGCTGTACCAGTTCTCTTGTTAAGCCACACTTAGTGTAAATTTTCCCATCTACTTCCGCAATCGACACCAATACAATGATCGAAAAACAAAACTGTGACACCTTCATGGTCGAATTTGTAATAATACCAGACCGATGTCACACGCAATCAATTTTAATTAGGTGCTAGAATTTTCATTTCTCTACGTACACGGTATCACCAACAAAATTTCGTGTTTTAAAATTAAATGTTTATTCAATACGTTCGATTCATAATTGATAATGGGAAATAATCAAGAGAGGTTGTTTGATTTGGTTGCTTGCAGACCTTGACTGTGTTGAACCGCTAATAATGCTGTGCAATGAATGTATTATTAATAGTAAAGGTATCCACTATCAAAATACGACTGGCAATAGTTTGAACAAACAAACAAAAATACAGTGGTCGTATAAAATTTGAAGTATCAATTTTTTTTGGAATTATTTTTTACGGAGATATTATTCAAACCGTTTTTTTATGTGAAAGACAAGCACAAAAGAGTAAACCCTTTTACACGAGTGGTACCTGCCTGTAGATATTCATCTGGAATTTCTAAAGTTTGAAGTGCTCGGAAAAGACGTGTCTTGGTAGCTGATTCCTCCACAGGTTTGCACTTCTCGAAACAAATAAGTACCAATAAATAGAAGTTCTGGGCGTCTGCAGGCAAACTCGGTATTCATCAGCCAAACTGCTCTAGGCGGTATTATGTTGGATAGTTCGGAAGAGCATTTGCCGTGGTACTATCGATAAAACAGAGTCACTTCGGCGACCTATTTCTTATGCTCTAAGCTGTCCAAGTTTCTGGTCGACTCTGGATTGCCTGTGAGGCGAACTGCTCTTTTCTGTATTGAGCCAAGCGCCTTAAGGGTATGCTTGTTTGTCTGATTAACAGTCTTACTTTTTATATCGATAATATTCTAATTTTTTGGAGACTTCTATCGAGAGAGATCTCAAATTTACCAGTTAGCTTCAATGTTCTTGACACACGTATCGAGTCCACTCAATGGAATCAACGAATTGTTAATTGGGGCAGAAGTAAAATGACGTTTCCAAAAAAAAATGTTATATAAGTTCACCTCAGAATATAACATTCATCATGTAATTTTAAAAAAGAGAATCGTAATAAAAGGTCGAAAAAAATTAATCTGACAGAAATAGAGCTCGACTTCTCAATGCCGCTCAATCAGGAAGTATACACGGATATATTGAAAATTTCCTAGCCTACTATAGAACCAAACAAAATTTCAATGTCAAAATATTTTATTACTCAACATATTCTCTTCTTAATAGGAAACATTTATTACAGCGAACCTGCAACGTCTCTAGACCTTCTCGGCGGACTCCTGTTTTATGAATTATAAGATAAATGGAATAAATGATTGTATCATATTACCACCAATCATATTTAAGTAGTGATTCCCATTATCGATCGTTCAGACAAGATTGTTGTTAGTTGAAGTAACACTGATTTCTGAAAATAACACTATTTTTTCAAAAGCTCTTGCGATAACAAAATGGACCATTTACATTGTTCAACGCCAGTTGTATCATTTACTAGTGGCTTGGGCGAATAAAGCAAATGACCTACAAGATCACCCGATTCAACCTGTAAAGACGTTTTTGATGTGGATATTTAGAAACCTTTGATTAGTTAGACACACGAATCATCAATAGAACCATTCCAAGAATCGTTTCAGAATTTAATTTAAATTAATAGAAATGAATGATAAATTTTATCCTCCAACGTCCATGCGATGAAACTGAATATCCAATCAAATCCGCAATATGGTTTTTCATTTTTTCATGGCGTACAGTGTTTTTTATTGAAGAGATACTGATATTTTCATTTTTTACTATATGGTCTCAATTCAGAATATTTTCTAATTCCACGCATTCTGCTTATAGTCAGCTTGTATATATACTAGCTGACCCGGCAAACGTTGTTCTACCATATAAATTATATCTACGAAATATTTTTCTTGTTCAATAAAAATAACTTACTATAAGTGTATAGGGATGTATTTATAGTCGAATACTAGTCAAAGAAATAAATACTCGAAGAACTTGTTGGTCAATTCCTCTACGTCTGTTTACTATGAATTCACGCGTTTCTCTCTGTTCTAATTGTATTTGTGGATTTCGTTCATCTCGTGCCTCTTGTGATTGACATCACACGCACATTTGAATTGTTTTTTGCATGAGATTTGATTGTTCGACGACTCAAACTAGTCCGTTTAAGTCTTGCTGGCATTGCTGAATGTACATATAACCTGTAAATACGAGTACTTTTTTTTGAGAAACGGTGTCTCAATATGGTATTCGTTTGCTTATCATCTGACTTACTTTTCACAATAAGAGAACACGTATATTTATCAAACACGTTTACGTTTCTGTTTTGATTTGAACTATTTGCAAAAAATGTTAAGTACAATATATACAGGTACGATAATGGCCGTTGTTAGCGGGATCTCATAACACGTGTTTATTTACATAAGAGTGAAAACTGTTTTTTCAGTTATTAATAAATGATTATTGCTCAGGAATTGCAATGGAAAAATATCGTAGATCGTAGAGGGCTGAAAAATTCAGAGTAATATAATATTTTTATACTAAGTCATGACAAAAAAAAATAAAAACCTTGCCAAAAAATTGAATTTATAATCATATTATTGATTATATAAAGTTGAAAATTTAGGGTTGTATGTATTTTTTAATGCTGTATCATAGAAAAATAAAAACTGAGAAAACTGGAAAAAATATTTAGGGGTGGACTAACTTTAGCATTTAGGGGGATGAAAAATATATTTTGTTTTTTCCTCATACCTACCTAAAATGCTAATCTATTGAGATTCTAAAATTCGCAGATGGCGTGGGAGGCGTCTTTGACTCACTTATAAACCGCGGAATCCGTTTGATGTTTGTTTCTTAAATCAGTTTTCATAACAAGCGGTTCATTTATATTATTTCTTTTGGATTATTTCTGGGAAGGTCTATTTATTTATAATATCTGCATACTATGAAGAAAATAGAATACTAACAAATCTTAGAGTAGCAGAAACCATATGTATGTTATATGAATAATTTAAATTGGTTAATTTCGCAAGTTTCAAGAATTAACGCGACGGACTGACTACTTAATTAACACTTAAAATATTGAAATGGTATATAGATAAATTGTGCATAAGAATATTGACAAAATATGTGATCAAACTATATCTATTCTAGAATTCAACATATTCTAGGATAATATTATTTTTCCTCTTTTTTAGGTCCTGTATTCACAATACTCATGCTATTATATAGCCTAAATAGCTGTGTTAATCCATGGATATACTTGGCCTTTAATAAAGAACTTCCAAGAATGCTACTCAAACATTATACCACTACGAGAAAAAAATATAGAGCAGCGGGCGCAGGTAAGCTGAAATCCCATCATTTAGTTTCAGTTTTTAATTAATAATTAAAAAAAAACATGTTTTTAAATTAAAAATTCAATATACTCTGATGAATTATACTTTGGTATTGGAAAAGGTCTAAAAAAAGACCGAAACGTACAATTAAAAGTTCTACGCTGACAAGAATAAGTAGTTCATTTCTGATCAAGTGATTCCACTCCTGATTTAGTTGAATTATATAGTACCATTATCTTTGATTTGCCGTTTTCAGCAATAGTCCTGTTATGATGCGCTGAAACTAACGTTAGGTTTCTTGTAAATCCAAATTCTGTTTTTATTTGGCAAACACTAGTGGGCTATTTCACCCTTATATTTTCAGATAATGCCGACTTAAATCAAACCATTTTCGAGCAGTTTATTTACCAGCTCGATAGATGAGAACCAGTTGTCTCCAGTGATGTTTCGTTTTGTGTTCAGTACGATTATAGACTGTATCAGTCTTAGGATGCTGAGGGTAGATACAGAAAGTTTGCTAGAGTTTTGTTGTTGTGATTTTTTTTCTACGTATACGAAGGTATTAAATAAAATTCAGGATAACTGCCTGAAAGTACTTCTGCCACAAAAACCTACTAGCATCTCATCCACTGTAGCATATTAACTGCAAGTGTAATTTGCTTTACAATCATTTATAAACATGCTGAACATCTCAGATACTGCAACCAACTTATCTCCATCATGTGTACGCTGTTCCCTATTCTTTTGTTGATCGAAACAAATTACTTATAATAAAAAGAGAAACGTTTTCTAGACCCATAGTAGCACGAAACATATCCCTTCCCGTTCCATTTGCTGCAAATAGCCCCACAGTATCTTCATGGCCGGACAAATGCTTTTAGTTCGGTCTTATCGACGTGCTGCGCAAAGGCGGCGGTATTACCATAATTTGCACTCAAGTTCGCGAACTTAGCGTTGGTATGTTAAAACAGTAAATAGTAACAACCAAGCTTCGTACGGAGTCTTCAATTTATCCGTTGTTTCTTGATTTTTAGATAGATATACAAATAATTATCTTCTCCTCTAATTTAGACTGAGTGTTATAAAAGAACAAATTTTATATATGATGAAAAGCTTCATGAAATATTCTTCTCGTCCAGGTTCAAACACACGTACACAAAGCAACATTTGAATTCTACTGCCACACGCACGCGCACTGTGTACTTTATATGAAAGCCCTCAAATATAGCCAGAATGTGTATTCTTCAATATATTAATATACATAATTTCGATAAAAATGCGCTTTTGGTTTTTTCCTCTCACTCGCTAACTTTTTGTGCAATCAAGTCTTAAAAAAAGCATTTTGTAGGTTTTTTAAAGAGCTACCAGCTCATCTGAATAATATCATTTATTACTCAATTTTCATACTACAAAAAAATGCCAAAATTTTCAGAAACAGAAAACAAACCATTTTCTATACTTAAAAATTTTGCGCATTACTAATAGTTTGTGAGTTATTTTGAAGAAAAGACTTTAAACAGGTCAAGCGCTCAGAGCATATTATTAGAACATGAATAACGCGAATTGTGAAGTGGCAACGATTTTTTTAAAATGGGGTATAAGAGAGGGTGAGATTATCACCATTCTTTTTCAACAAAAAAATAGGAATCAACATTATTTTCTTCATAAGTCGCTTAGTTTTCATCCTAGGAAATAAAAATAAAGGTTTTTTCAAGGACTTTAAAACAGTTTTCATGAGTTTTCCAAGAAAAATGCATTGGTTTTCGGTTATTGTACCTAGAAACTTGACAATTTGGCATTTTGAAATACCAATCAATTTTCAACAAGCAATTATTCCGTTTGTATTGGATCTACATGAATCGTGAATATACGATTTTTTTGTTGTTATCTTATGAGCTACAACACATTATTTAGGTATTGCTTCTCCACACAAGAATAGTGAGGTGGGGCACCATCTTGTTGTAGCCAAATATTGTCATTTGGAATATTGTTATCGTCTGAAAATATCTGATAATAAAGTTTTTTTTTAAATTTAATTGAAAATACTTACTTGGATTTGGAAATATCCGAGTCAACTATTTTCCATAAAAACTGAAAACGCGGGACCATTTAAGTTATCCTCAATGAAAAAGGGACCAATTATCATTCCAGCCCGTACATTCTGTTTTTCAGGATATTGGGCGTGGGATTCACGCATCCAACGACGGTTGTTACGTGACCAGTATCAACAATTATGCCGATTTACGTATCCATTAAGTAAAAAAAAATACGTGAAAAATTTGGATCGTTTAGATTGTAATATTTTTACATCATTAGGTCTGTGTGTCTATCAAAATCGTCATTTGACAACTCTTCAACCAACCTTACCTTGTTTAAATGGAATTTATTATAAAGTAAAATTTTACGAAATTCAAACATCTAAAGATTTGTTTTCAGTTGATACAGTTTTTTCTGCGCCCTGATTTGGATAAAATCTTCTACTGAACCAGTTATATTAAAATTTTTTACTAATTTACTGACAGAAGATCTTGTTATGGGATTTCGGTTAGGATATGAATTATTAAGGATATCACACGTTTCTTGGTGACTAATAATTTATTGAAACTTTAAATTTTTTATTGTAGCAGTCATAGCCACCTAAATGAACTATTTCAACTTCGGCGGAGATAACGCAAATGTAGCTATAACTCCGAAATCACGGCATTTAGGTATAGGAAACCTCTGATGAAAAATAATAAGTATCTTTCAAAGATTTGAATAGCGATAAATATACAGGGTGATCCAATTGAAATAACAAAGTTCATGCTTTTTTCGGAAAAAGGAAAGATCTGACAACGATGTAAATACCACCATAATACTTCCCGTGTCACAAGACCCTTGCTGACAAAAATTTATAAAAATCGAACAAGCTGTTTCGGAGATAACTGATGCGTTCCGTATATAGAGCTCACTCTATATGTTTGATCATTTTATTACATGTTACCACAATAATGAACCAATATTGCACACCCTACACGTGAATTTTGAGAAGAAATACTCGTATTTTTAAGTGTTCTCCATTTGGCGTCTTTAAAGCAATACGTTGCGAAATGAACAGTTGTCTGGGTAACAGGCTCCGGAATATCCGACTTTAATTTTTCATTCCATCATCAAAACGAAAGTCATAATATGGTTTTATTGCATACTTATTTTTTACACGGGGAATATTTATCAAGCAGCAACAATTGATAAATAGATATGAATACAAATTTTATTGTACCAGCGTAAGGTTTGTCGCTGACAAGAATAATTTGACGTATACTGGTCCTGACGATCAACTCGGTCCATTGGTTTATAATGCTCTTCAACAGGCAGAAACTTTTCTATCCCTATTTTTCAAAGATTTTTGAAAATTTTCAGAATATTTTTGTCACTATGTTGTTTGTGGAATTTTTGTTGACCACCACTCCATTTATGGTACTACCGGTGGGTTCGATTATTGTTGTGAGAAATGATCATAAGTTTATCTTAAATTAGATCACCAAAAAATCAAAGGATTTATAATTTATATGTTTGATAATGCAAACTTTTTCCTGCTCCTCTAGCTCCAGCGCTTCGGCTCTTTCCTAATTATGATCTTCCAACCTCTCAAAAATTCTGCGATGATTGTACAGTGCAAGTCTCAAACTTGCACTCATCTGCACTTCTTAAAGTAAATTCTCTTGCTATAATTTAATTTTATACTATATTTTGTGAATAGCTTTCTCTCTTAAAAATTTTCTGATCTTCCTAAATTCATCTGACATAATTGACTATTTTTTTGTTGAGATTGTTCAAATTATTGTTACAATTTTATAGAGCAAACCCCAAGCAACTCTTCCGGTGAAATCCAGACATCGGTACTACCATTTTCGAGATGGTCCCGGGTGAACAATAGTGAACGAGTCGTGAAGTTCTCTGGTTTGTATTACTCAATCACAATATAAATTTTAGTATATATAAAATCCAACAATCCACTGAATACATAAGAATTCGAAAGCTGGGAAAATATATTGAAATTAGTTTACTTTGGCGTTTCATTGCCACGTTCCCAAAGAGAAAACGCTATATATATGTGGTCGATTTCACTTTAATTAAAGGATACAGGATGTTTCGGGACTTGATGTAAAAATTCGCAACCTTCAGATTTGCGAAATCAGAACTTATATTTAAGTATATTTTCTAAATTATAAATTCGAACATTATGAGTTTTAAATGGATGATTACATATATGTAGATATTACTATGGTCACGGGCGGCTCATGCCCAATGGTTAATAATCTGTAACTTTCACAGGGACAACTTGTATAATCGGAAGATATAGTAAAAATGAATTTTCCAAAAGATTTCTCAGCAAAAAGGTATAATTTTTCAACTCGATTGAAAAAGCAGGAAACCGTTCACTATAAAGAGACATTGTGAAGAAAATTATTATGAATTTCAATTATTTATTGAAAATACTCACTGAAGGTATTAAAATACAATTGTACATTTCTAATTTAACTGCTTACTGTCTAACAAAAATTTAGCTGGGTAGCCTACAGCTTATGAAATAAAAACAAAAAAACGACGAGTTAATAAGTAATACAATTATAGGGAAAGTACTGTTTACTGGTTTCACACGAGACGGTTTTATTAATTTCCATAATTTACATTTATAAGCAGTTGAGAATTCTCACGGTAAAATTCAAAGAATCAAACATCGATTTTGTGTTAATGTGTGTGTAGGAGTGGTGGGTAATAATTGAGTAAGTGAAGATTCGCTATCTGGGTTATTTATAAATTTTATGATGGCGAATAGAAGTTGGTTTAATTTCTTGATAGGAGAATTGGAAGAATCTGATCAACTTGTACTTTTATTATGTATTAAGTAAGTATTCATGTAACTAGGTAATTGTAAATATATTAGGTGTAAAATGAGTTTTTTGAAGTTTTGACTGCGCAATAGCCGAGGTCTGGCTAGGAAAGAGGGTTTTATCATAAAAATTATTCTACATTCGAATGCTTCCCTTCAATATACTCCCCTCCTCTCGTCACACACATTTCCATACGTTTTTTCCATTGATCGAAGCAGTGCTAGAAGTCTTCTCTGAGTGCCTTTAGGAACTCTGCCGTTTTTTACTTTACTGCTTCCATCGACTCAAATCGGGTCCCTTTCAAAGCAGTTCTTTTTAAGGAAAGCTGAGCAGACCCGTTGACGTATGAGCTTCTGGTCAGGAGTCATATTTTTTGGCACCAACTTCGCACAAACTTTTGTCATGTGTAATTCCTCGTGTGAACCTAACCACTTCTTTATCGGCGTTTACAGCCTTGGTAATCTTTAGACGATCTGCACGCGTAATTTGGTTGATTTTGATCACTTTTTCCGGAGTTGAAACAGTCACAGGGCGATTTGGGTGCTGGCCATCTTCAGTGCACTCTCGGCTCTCACTAAAGCGCTTATACGACTCAAAAACACTCGCACGATATAGAGAATTGACCCCATAGGTCTCTTGCAACAATTTATAGTCGGAGTTTTTTTCAATTTAACGAGAAATTTGACATTGATACGTTGCTCCTGTTTTTCAACGCAGATGGTTTTCGGCACGAGAAGAAAACACGTTCTATAATGACCCAAGCGTTTTTTTATGAACTTCCAGAAAACAACACAACAAACAAAAAATAAAATCAAAGAGAGATTCTCGTTTGAAGATGAATTTTAGGAACATGTTTTTAATTTTAGTATTGCCACAAGGTATGTACACGACGAGCTAAATCGATATGTATATGGGAAAGTACTATATGGGAAATGCTCGTTTCAGCTAAAATAATTTCAGCTTTCTTTACTTTCTATAGTGAAATTAGATTAAAACTTCGTTATTTTAAACGGAATGCTATGGTTTTTATTGAATTCTTAGAATCTACGCAAAATTTCAATATACTGCCCACCATTTTTTTAATTATTTCACATTTTCCAAATTTTTGGACACATGCAGCCCTCCACTAAAAAAATTACATTTGAGTAATTAAGGTCTAATATTTTTGAGATTTGATCAAATAACATTTACAGGTTTCAAAATATGTGACAACCTTGACACAAATTTATATAGGGTTCTCAGAAAATGGTGCCGAATTTCGCTATCTAAAAACCCCCATTTTTCTTTTCACCATTGGATTCTACGCTCTAAATTAAGGGGAGTAAATTCATATATCTCAAATCAACGGTTTTGGTAGATACTTAAATCTTCATTGTTGTTAATTTTCGGTTGTCTGGAGCGACCAAAAAAAAGCTAATATATCAACAGACAAACGAACAATGGAAACAGCTTGAAGTTTAAGCGTTGCAAAAGTGTTAGGGTTATTAAACGAGCCTGCGATACTTTCCGTTTACGATATACGGATTGACCACGATCCACCCCTGATACACTTACGCGGCTCATTCATAATTGTAAAACCCACGGTCGGATTGTTGCACCGTGCAGCAAATTGAAATCTGTCGTAGACAATGAAACCAATGAAATTACAGTCTTGGGATACTTCGGAGCGTATCCTGTAAATTCATTCACCGATGCGGAAAGGGATTTGGAAATATCAGAGATAAGTATTCACAGGATTCTTAAAAAATACAAATTCCATCCGTATTCAATCTTGTTGGTACAAAATTTTGAGCCAGGTAACGATAAAAGAACAATTGATTTTTGTAAATTCAGAAGAATGGAATATTTAACTGGCGTGACTCCCATTATTTGAGTGATACCAATCCTCACATGTTGCGTGAAAGACAGTTTCAAAGGTACTGGAATTTGCAATTTGGAACAGCAATTTCTGTTCTTTGAAGTTCTCCAGGTCTATTTTTTATTAAATACCATAATATATAGCAAAGTTAACTGAAAAAAGTTAACCTAAACTTTATCATTGAATCCCTTTCTCAATTCATTTAAATTGATAACTGCCGCCAAAGATAATATCAAATAATTTATTTCGCCTGTCGTTGGAATGAGTCCCATTTTATTTTGTGGTATCCTAGTCCTTGATTCACTGGCGCATTTTATCATATCAAAATTTCATTTGAATTTGTAGATAAGATAAATGAATCCTTCTGAAATACAATAATGTTGTGCAACAGAGCGAGAACTTTCACCACTTTAAATAAGATTTCATACTTTGTAGGGTAAAAGAAGTTTTTAAACTCTCCAATTTTGGAGTCCTTTTCTTGGATAATTAAAAAACTGTTTCCCAGTAGTCTCATTTCAGCAGTAACCATTTTTACGTTATGAAGTGAAATATTGATATATACTTTAGCAATAGAGTTGCCATATAGAATAGCCGACAACAAAAATCTTAATTTTTCAATATTTCTTATGCTGAGAACTATATAATGTGTCTAAGAAACAAGAATTATGTGTTTTAGAGGTTTTAGACTTGATCGAGAGAAAAATTTTGGGGAGGCTAATTTCATTTTAATTAAAATATCACTATATTGTGAAACAGGGATCGAATTTGAATCAGAATCGTGAGATATATCAAAAACACTTAAAGAACAAGAACACAAATTCTTTCCATTAGCTCGAACATCCATTATCCTCTTGATTCTGCTGCGCCACTTGACATTCAATTTACTGATGACCTGTTTTCAAGAACTTTATTATTTAGAACAAAATACTGTAATGCTTTTCTTATTCATTTGAACTCTCTTTATTCGTGGGGTGAATTGATAAACACTATATCTTACGTTCTTAATTTATTTACACACTATATGCTACAGTGAACTTATGATGATTCACTTGAATATAACTCAAATAATTTATTCAAATTCTTCGATTACTTTGCTATTTCCCTGTTCACCACGACTATTTATTATAAATTGAACTAACTGCGCTAGAAAACTGCTTATTATGAATAAGGAATATCCCAAAAGAAATCTCCAAACTTATAGAACATAAGACACAAAAAAGTAAAAAAATAGACATTTCTAGAAATTATTCGAAAGAAACAATGTAAATAAACATCTTGGTATAAAAAAACTCGAGATCAAACAAATTCTGCAATGTATAAAAAAATATGCGCCTTCGCCGAAATTTAAAATTCCGTTGTAGCCAAGCAGGGTCGGCATTTCGCAAACTTGTTCGTAACAATATTAATTGCAATTTAACTTCTACACTAAGTTCATTTTACAATAACGTTATTATGCATTTCCTAAAAACTAAGCAAATAATTTTTATTAAAAAGGCCAGATGAAAGGACATGTATAGAATTTTTGAGAAGGGTATAAACAGAAATAAGTTGCTCAATAGAACCAGTAAAAGAACTGTAAAATTTTATAATGTATGCCTCTCCATTCTTCACTTTGTACAATTCGTATAATCTATTCTTACATTTTTTGAAATAATTTTTCAATTTCAGGTCGTTCCCTGAACCATCGTTCCAATTATGGTCAATACGTCGGCCGACAATCGATAGTGACAACGACCACATGATACAAAGAGAACGATGGAAGTTTTTTCCGTCGAAAGAAATGGTTTCAGCAGTCAATCTCTGAAGAAATTATAGAAATTAAATCGGTAGTAGATGGTGATATTTCGGGATCCTTGTTGGTGGAATAATCAGACTTCACCTAAAAGTTATCATCGAATTTGTGATATAAAATTATAGATTTTTTTATTCAATGATAAAAATTGTAATATATTGTGATTTTCCTATTTAATCAAATTATTTCTAACGGTAGGGTGAGTTTATAAACAATGTTTTTAACTTAATCAAATTATTTCCACACTCACACTAAACTCTATTCATAATAAAAACTCACTATTTAAAATAATCAACTGTTCACTACTTGTATAATTTATTAGAATTAACCGGTTACTATTTACTATTTAGTTGACTATGATCAGTCATATACTGACTTATCGCTGCTAAACGTACACGTATTTATACCAGAAGGAAGCTGTCGAATAATTCTGGAAAGTAAACGAACAAACAAATAAATGGAAAAGCCTTCTTAGGAATTGTTACAATAATATAAAAAATCGGCGCTTTATGTATAAACACATTTACAAAATCAATATCAAACGGTTTCCGCCACGAAACCTCCACCAGATTTGGAATGAAATAATCCAATAGGACCTGCTTAACGATTTATGTTGTAGACGAGGTCTCAACATTACCCTGTCCTTAATTGGAAGTTCTTCCTGGAACTCATTTAAAGCTGAGAATGTATAGCTAAAAATTGATATCCATCTAAATGTTCTTGATTTTAGGCCTCTTCTGTTTTTAAATTAATTTTTTTTGATAATTCTTAAAAGAAAGATAAATTTTGACGTTTCGACTTTTCTTTAAGTCTATCAAAATATGATATTGAGTCTGACAATTTGCTAATTTATATTGATCTATAGATCACCTTTATCATGAATATCAAAATAGGGATAAAATCAACTTAGAACTTTGTTCCAATAAGAAGAATTAATTCCCACATCTCAAATATATAGCGGTAATCAATTAAATTTATTAGAATTCACAAAGTAGAGATATAAATTTTACATTTAGATGCATTAATATATCAAAAGGTCTAAGAAATAAGAAATTGAAGAAAATTAATGTTTCTTAACGTTGGCTTCCAACGAGGAGGCTTTGGAGCATTTCCCAAATTTTTGTGCAGGGCTGGGATGTTGCAAGCCAGCGAATAATTTTCAGACAGAGTGAAAAACTCACAATGTTGTTCTGTAGTGACTGTATATCTACCTTTGCCTTTCGTAGGCACCCATAAATTCATCGAAGGCATGTGTGTTAGCCATGTTTACGTCACTATTTATACACCATACTCCATACCTGAACACCAATATGAAGTTTTTCTCATTTATTTAAACTATTTCCAATGGTGGGGTAAGCTTATACGCACTCTTATACTCAATTGATTCAGACACCTACACTAGACACTATTTATGATAGATACTTTCAATTAAATATAATTAACTGTTCACTACTTATATGAATTATTCTAATTCACTTGTTACTATTACTGTTTAGTTCACTGTTACATTCAATTATTTACTGACTTATCGCTGTTAAACAATCACATGAGTACTTATCTACCTGGAAGAAAATTCTCGAATAATTATAGAAAGTAATAAAGCAAACAAATAAATGGAAAGGCCTTCTTAAGAATTGTTTCTTAAACCAATGTGAACAAATCGCCGCTGTATATATAAAAACAATCAGGAAAATAATTTCAAATGGTTTCCGCCTCAGTTCCACGAAATCCGCAGCCGGCGCTTCCAGCAGATTTTCGATTACATTGAAATAATAAAACAGGACTTGTTTCACGGTCCATGTTGTAACAAAATAAAATTTCCTTATGGAAGAATTTGAATTTAAAAACAATTACTCTGTAGGAAATATCATTTGAAATATTTTATTATTGCGAAAATAAATGATAAATTTCACTGTGGAAAATCAGGATTATTGGAAAAAGTTATTTTTTAATGCTTTCTTCTTTCCTTTATCCAGCATTTATTTTGGGAAGTTATCAATATCTGATATTATTGTTCCCTTACGTTGCCTTCAAAAACTAGATTTTAACACAACAGGGATCGTATAATTTTCTTTGGGAATTGGAAACGACCACTAATTAAGATTCTCCAGCTAAACAATACAGATTAATCTTGTTTATGTGATAATGATATAATAAATTGATGAGATTATGAATCATACATACACATCTGGGTCAAATGAAAAAATACCAACTACGAACGAGTCAATTTCCAGTAAAAAGATGTGGCTTTAGAACTTAGAAAATCGAAAAATCATCCGATGTCGATTAATTTTTTTTTGAAATCTTCGTTTTTACGGCGGATTAATGAAAAAAATAAGGGAATAAAAAAAAATTAAATCTTATGTTGGTTATGTAAGGTAAGGTTAGGTTAGGTGCGGTGTGCCAAAAATTCAGAACAAATGTTCACATTTGATCTGCTTTTCAAACAACCTACCCCCGCCCCTCGCCCCATGTAAAAACATGATAAATGTTACGAGATTTGTATTAGCTCATGAATTATTAAAGAATATTCAAATTAAACTAGTTTATTCAATCGTAGCCAACTAAATGTATAATATACATTGTAACTTTGGTGGAGCAACTGTAAATATAGCTATAACTCCGAAATGATGGCATTTAGATATAGAGAATATAACTTTAAATTTGAAAAAACCATTATTTTTTCGGAAAAATGAAATATCTGACAACCATGTAGATACCACCATAATACCGGCCGTATCACAAAATTTATAAAAATTATACAAGCCTTTCCTGAGATAATTTAGGTGTTTCATGCATCAATCTTAATTAGTGAGTATGCAACAATTAATGAAATTTCAAATGATTTTCACGGGTGATGCAGATTTGTTGTCAAAAAATTCAATTTTTGTGAGCTAGAAAGCTCAAATATGGAAATTTGTGCTAGTTAACAGCCCCCAGGATCTTAACAAGAAACTAATAATGGAAATGGCGAGGTAAAGACTCGTATAAAGCCAAACACAGAAAGGGAGATACTTATGGATCATAAATTTGCATTTGTTTTTCCAACATATGACTTAGACCGTAAAGCAAACCGTAGGAGATACAATACAAGAAACTAAAACCTTCCAAGATAATAGAAGTTGAAAATCGACCGTTAAAAAGTTCTATATTTTTATATGGTGAGAAAGAATTCTCAACGGAATGGGTTTAGATATATTATATAATAAAAATGATAATTAATTTGTTGATATGATGTCCACATATATTTGCATATATTGTGACTCCACTTAAATGTGTAGTTACTAAAAACTATTTTTTAAAAATATAATTTTATTCAATTCACAATTAAATTAAGACTTAACAAATAAAAAAATTTAATGAAAACTAAATTGACACCCTACCCCTCGAAAACTTAATAAATTATATTTTCGCAAATGAAAAAATGTAAAGATTAGAAGACATTTGCGAGAATGTGATTCGGCATTCTACTAGTGTCAGGTTTATTTTTAGGTTCTCATAACCCGTAGACCAGTCATATCAAAGATACGGTGCCGTTTCCAGCCGCTGGGCTATATTAGAGCTTTTAGACTTGATCCCATTCCTTTAAATAGGGTGTCCAATTACTGTAAAAGTATATTGTTTCAGCAATTGAAGACTGTAACGAAATAAATATAGCCATATTCAATATGTCATATCGAACTTCCTCATCTGCTAATACTTGAAAATTTTACCTACGTTGGTGAGCATTCAGTACAAAAACTCTTATGTTATCCATAGAATATTCTTCCCGGAAACCAAAAAGAATCATAACGAAAACCACTTGTTTGTTGAGAAAAAAGCAAAAATTATCATTATGAAACTGTTGAAATGTAAATTTTCACATAGTGGTTTGAAGATGCCGTTGAAGTAAATAGTAAACAATCCCTTGTCATTCATCTGTAATCCAGGGTTGAAGTTTATTGAGACAGAATTCCAATTTACTTGTAATCCCTTGTTGTCACGTCACATAAATGATGTTTGTCCTAAAGATCCTAAGTAAAGCTTACTACAAACAATACAAGGATTGAACTATTCGACATTATCTCTAACACAATGGAAGTGTGATTTCTGGAAAAATGTACGATAGAATTCTCAGACCCTGTTGGAATAGGGAAATTTAAAAACCTCAATTCTAAATATCTCTCAGAAATATGTGCGAATGGACTCAAAAATAGCTATTTTACTAGATTGCTAAAATTGGTAAAAATTAGAGACAAAAAATGCACTTGACGAATCGGATATTTGTAATTATTGGATAAGTCAAGAAATCTGAAAAAATAATATTAATAATAGAGATAAGCATATGAAATTCTAGTCAATAGAAATGAAATGAAAGTAAACTCAGAGATGCAGCAAATAATAACAATTTTGAAAAAAAAACGTGTAGAATCAGAAATAAATGCAGACCGAAGCCAGAGAACTCAATTCGAGTAGTCAAAATCGTGACCTCTCCAGAGAAAGACATGATTATTACTCTCTCCAAAAAACACTCAATCATTGGAAACTTACTATTTTGGATATCACAATCTCTTCTACTAACAGTCGTAGAGTAACAGTAACAAATAACAGTTTTTCGTACCAATATCCTTCATGGTTATGTACCGCAACAAAAATTTAAATAGATTTTACCACAGTACATGATTCGTTCTTCGACTATGGATCACATCTTAGGTCTCCATTGGCATGTAGAGCTCAAGTCCCACTCTTCAACACGTTAGTTTGTTGACAACATGTATAGGTTTAAAACAACCATTTTTCAACTAAGTGTAGAGGCTAAGGTAATGTGATTAGACGTCAACATATACTTTCACATTGAGACAATAATTGACACAGTGTGAATCCTTGATCCCGTTTTTTGTTCACGTTTCTAAATTATCCAACTTCAATACTTCATCGGAGACAAATAATGATTAGCAAAATATAACACTATCTTTTGCTAGATTATATAATTAATATTTACATTCAAATTACATGTTACGATATTTTTCATCAGTTCTGCTCCATCACTTCCACTATTATTTGTGAACATCTTTACGAAAATTTGAAACCACCGATTTGACTATATATCACTTCTTGAAACACATAAATTAGGTATAACATGCCTGAATATAAATAGTTGCACTTGATATGATGTATTGGATAGCTTAACGCATCATATCGATAATATAACATGATAATCTCATACCTCAGGACCAACAGTTCTCAGACTTTTGAAATATTTTAGCCGTTAGCCTCAGATGGTAAGATTTTTGAAAATTATAACTGATTGCATTGTGCCTGTCTGTTATCGGAACAGAAACTAACTTGCATACCGATTGTTCTTAGTAACTATTACTTCAATTTACCTGAAAATCTGCTAGCCAAATATGATAAAATGGACAATAACATGGAAATCTTGAAACTAGCAAGAAAGTGGATATACCGTATTTCCTGGATAAACGGAAACTATTCGAGATAGTTTGGCACTAGAAATAGTATGGTATGTGCATGGTATTCAAAACAAAGAATTCATTTTGTCTCAACTCAAAATATCTATCTATGAAGTTCAGCTATGAATTGGAAAATAATGGATAGTTACCATTTTTAGATACTTCAGTAATTGAATGATAAATAAGATGGCCAGTCTCCATTTCCCGGTACATCGATTCCTTCCACTTACCATCGAGAGATACAATAAGGAAAAGACCTTCATTAAGGATGTAGCTAAACTCAAAGGTTATTATAAAAGAATTGTAAATAGGTTTATCAATAGTCATAGGTTTAAGAAATCTCTATGTGAAACCACTTTTTTCCAAACCCAGAGTAAAAAACCAGAGGAGTTTTGTGGAGATTGAGGCGGAAAGTGTATTGGGCAGACTAGGAGATCCATTATTGCTCGGTTTAAAGAGCACATAGCTCATTTAAAAATTTAGTAGTCAAGGAATGAATATGAAGATTCCCACCAAGGAGGTTTTCCTGTTGGAATCAATTTTGGCGGAAGAGTATTGAACAGCGATGTCGAGTCATTAGATTTTAGTTTACCTTGAGTCTTTGAAGACGATGACAGTGTAATCTGCAGTATTGGTGTAGTGGTTGTGTAAACAGTGTATTCAGTACTAGTAATAGAAGCAATAACACCACAGATGAAAAAACATTGAGAGAATTGGTCAAAGCTCAATAAAATGGGAGATGCAACAACAAAATAGAAAAGGAGTATACTCATATATGTAATAATTTTCAACATATGTGGAGAAAGGAATGTTTTTGTCTCATAACGCAACACTACTTCTTAGCGTCACAAATATTCAATATTCAAGAAATACGTTATTTCAATTAAGAATAAGAATTCATTTTGTATAGGTAAAGCATTTCTCTAGTTTAAGATTTTCCAGGTTTAATTTGAAAAAAGACTCTTATAATGATCATAATGTATGAAATTATATTAATAAGCTCAATTATAGTCAAATTATATCTGAGAATATATAAAAAATGTAGAAATATTCAATTCTAATCAACCGATAGCCTATAAAAAATTCAACAAATACGTATTTATTGAAACGGTTTCACTTAATGTCTCTTAGTCTTTGTTTTAGTCAGTTGAATATGTTTCACAGTGAAGTATTATTCAATTAGTTATATTTGTGTCCGTTTATTCCAATGATCGGTTTTTTTATATAGCGTTAGATTTTGTTATATCTTATTGATAGATAAAACAATTATATGATTATATAAGAAGTCATATATAGTTAATGTGTGTTCTAGAATCTCTCACTTATTTTAACTAACTCGGAATAGATAATTATATTGGAATGATGATATACTAGAAAATTAAAAATCTCGATTAATAGTTGATTCATATACTTCAATGCATACTTTTCAGAGCTAATTTCCATCTTCAATATTTGAATCGAAAACGTATTCAAATATAATGTAGATGATTGGGCTCAATTATCCAAACGTCAAAAATATACGTACACAAAATCCAACATCTACAATCAAGAAATTAAAATAACAAAAATGATCTCATTAGTCATAGTCTCATTGGAAGGATATAGATATAAATATTTATGAAAACAATAATTGAAAACGAGTCCATTGAAATTACTCGAATGTGGGTTGGTCGGATGTAATTGGTGAATAATTTCGAAATTCTAATTCATGGTTGAAATAGCAGAGTCACAATGGATGCTGTCTATATTTTCATATCTGTGAAGAATGTACGAGGTTTCATAGTTCGTTTCAAAAATTTTCAATGATATATCATTGAAAATACCCATTAACCAATTAATCTCTCAGTGATATTTCATTTTATTTGTGGATAATGTTTATCTCTCTCAGTGAATTAATTCTTTGGTTTCTTCTCAATTTGCCTACTTTTGAATAGAATAATCACATTAGATTTAAGACTGTGATTACGATAAATTTTCTCTGATTTCTATACAAACGAAATGTTTCGTTTTATTATAAATATTGAGAATTTATTTTTTATTATTCACAAAAGTACATGTAACGCCACCATCAAGGCACATCTTGTGATTTACAAAATTTCATTTTATATTCCAATGCGCATAGAGTGCACACTTGAAAGTACCCAATGGCAATCATTAAAGGAGTCAGACACACACATTCACAATTTTTTTCTGTCAGTTGCTTCAGAAAGCGCGCCACTTTTTCTGCCACAGCTTCATAAAACTCAAACGTTCCCAATAACTCTCGTCCGATTGCTTCAGTTCCAGCCATGGCCAAGGTTAACCAGCAAATATTGAGATATTCTGAGTCTGCTAACATTATCTGCGGCTGCCGTTAACATAGATTAACCAGGGACCTCCTGGCCTATGTTCCATATAGAGACTGAAGCTATAGACAGATTTAAGTAATCCAGAGCAATCGCATTTTAAAGATTTTGACAAGGTTAATTAAGATCGTACGGTTTGTAGTTCTTACTTATCGACTGGCTTAGTAGCTTCGTCAAAGAGCTATTCCTCCAGGTCGCTATAGATAGACACACCTCAGAAAATCAGACAAACACATTCACAGCCTTTTTCCATCACAATTGAAATTGCTGGAAAGCCCATCAACTACATCTACTCCACCTTTAGATAAAATATATATATTAGATAAATAATAATTTCTGGTTAGCATTTATTTCCTGAAGATTCGTCAATTTTATCATTTTTAGGAACGTATGAATCAAGAAAAGCAAAATATTTACGTCTCGTTAACTTGTTTCAAAAGCTGAGTTGTAACTGCGCGAAACTATTTCGCGAAACGAGTCTCGCTATTGTACTTACCTCGATACTTGTTTTGCGAGTATATTTCGAAGTGAGCTAACGCCACTCGCTTTTCGATCGCGGATCAGAGTGTTTCGCCTTCCGTATCACTCATCAGTTTCGTTAAAAGCTTTGATGGAATTTCCCGTTTATTCTTTCGTAGTGTACATAAGGATGTCAGCTTGAATTCACGGAATAAAGTAACAAGTGGATAACTTGTAAACCAGTTATCGACGGTTATATTACGACAAGAATTTTTAAATGGCTTGCTGAGTCTCATAACTATATCCTCTGGTTATGGCCCGTCTGGTTGCTTACCAACATAAACTTCTTGGTTTAAAACATAAAATGTTCTTGCATCAACTACAGCGTTCTCTACATGCTACCAATGTTTCATCAATTATAAGATTTTTGCTTGGAATGTAGACCTCTAGGCAATTTTCCACAAACATTTCAAATATTGTACTTATCGGGGCAAGCTTGTCCAAACAACGTTTCCTTTTCTCTCGGCTTTCGTTGTTATCAAGTTGTTAACATTGTTGCTCAAAAAATATCAACTCTCAAGCCATCAGTGGATCATAAATCGTTTAAGTTTAGCCTTCCCGATTTTAGAACACCAGCTAGAAGTCCTAGCAGAGCTTCCAGTTCATCTGTTCCAGTCGTATCCTTTACTAATTGCGAGTCTGCACAATTATTGTTAAGAATTTTCGGTCTTAGTTTTTGGTTGGTATATTTCACAATATATGATAGCACGCATATGAAAAAAGGAGTTGCCAACACTCAAGTGGTTCTTTGAAATCTCGATTTGGACAATTCATTATATTTTCAGATTTTGTTTTTACTTGTTTTTTCACTTCTTAAGCCACATCGCAGAGCCGTCTATGCCAATAAAATCATTATCTTGTTTATAAGATTCAGTTATATCCATATCTTGGGTGATTTCTTGTTCGATGTCAGATCCTCTTACTTACATGGTCTTGTTCTGCGACTAAGCCCGATTCTATGTCTGAACAATATTTTGTTTCCTCCCATAACTACAATAGACGCTTTTCATAGGACATACTGAATAGAAAAACTTGCTTTTCCGAAAAATACAAGGTTATATAAAAATTTATTATATATCGTGGAAAAGTGTCACTGTTCTTCAATTTGTATTGTGAAGTTCAAGCATATTGGTTAACGTTCCAATTCCAGATATTGCTTGTCGTATCGTGAAATCAGATGATTGTTCAAGATTGTTCTTATGGGGCTCAAAGTTATATTTGGAATTATTATCGATTTGGCCAGAGTACGACAGAGGATACAAGAGCATGGCTTCTTTCATATTACAGATATTAGGTTGCAGTTTTCTAAGCATTGGGCAAATTGGATTTGCTGTAGCAAATTCGGATGACTTGAATAAAATGTCCTATGGTTTATGCATGTCAACATTGTCGTTAATGGTTGGTATTAAGCCTTCTTATTTTTTCGAAATATGGAAAAATTTGAAATAATTTTCCATTATTACCTACAGAAAACAACCCGGGTATTGGGTTGACAAATTATCAAGATCCATGGGTACTTTATACACGACGATTTGTTCAATCCTAACAACATTAAACAATACGGCCGTCAGTGACCACTTACGGAAGAACCGATTATTCATTTTTTAAAGAGTATCATTTATTTAATTCAGGATCTCCGTGGTTTTTATAAAATTTGCACTTCTATTGAGAGTAATTGGATAAGAAGCAACGTTCTTTGTGTATATTTGCTTCTGAATTTATAATCTAAATTTTCTTCCAACAAATTGTTGAAAATACTTGAGATACTTATCAAAACTTACTGCTTAGTGCTGATAAGAAATCATGTGCCGCATAAACTATTATTCAGAGAAATTTACTACACAACATTTCAGTTATAGCCAGACGAGATCTGTGGAGAATTGAAACACGAGGATGAAATACCTTTCTATTTGAGAACGCTTTGTTTCGGAAAATATCGCATTTTACCAAATTTGTCACTTACTCTATATTTTACCGTTCACTTTACACCAACAACTAAGCTCATTATCATTTATGTCTCTCATCAATTTAGATTGAAATGAGGAGCTTATGGTATTTGTCCCAAATTTCCTTAAGAGTCTTTATTACAACAGATGTTCTTTGGACTAAAACTCTCTCTAAACCCAGTCTACTACAGTATTGGTAAAGATTGAATATTTTAGATTCTTCCTATAATTTATTTTTATAATCTACGATACGATCATGCAATGGAGAATTCTATGTTGCATATCTAAGTTTATATTTCCAGTATTTATTTAATGTGATATTGTAATAATTTTTTCTCATATTTTTAAGATTGCATTTTGCATCAAATGGATGCTTTATTTCCATTTATAAGATATATGGGGAATATTTTTTTTGTACAACGAGAAAATTTCCTGGAAAAACTGGTGCCGTGTATTATATATAATGTCGGTTTTTGATGACCACTTCCTTTATCAAATCATTATACAAACATAAAGCAAATTTTCCAAATATAGCCATGGTTTCAAAATGAACGTTTAGTAAGCTTTTTGAGACATTGGAAAAGCAATTGGTTTTCCGCATAAATTTCTCCATGGATCTGAATAGATAGAAATCTGACGGTGCAAAATCTTAACTAAATGCTGGATATTTCTCCATTAAAACCTCATACAATCGCATCAGCTGTCCACTATATACTCCGGCATTGTTAATTTGATCATTTAAAATGATTTTGGAGTACACTAATTCTTTATAATTAGTCCAGACACAAAGTAAAAGTTTCCAATCGGATTCAACCTCTCTATATGACTGGTGCTGGAAATTGTCCTTTGTCTAACCACTGATATTCCATGTTAGGATTGTTTGGATAATTCCATTTTTCATTTCAAGTAAAAATGTGTCTAATAAAATGATCATTTATCGACTGGACATGGAGCTGTTTACATATCTCCACTCGAATTCGTGAGGCAATATTCCACAACTATTATAGATCTCACCTAATGATTTTAGATGGCATTGCAGCGTATCTATATAAGGTCCAAGAGAGTCCGATAATCGGCGACCGCTGATACTAGTATGGTTTTCCATTGTTTCCTTTGTTACTTCAATATCCCTTACAGGTGGACTACCTAAGCACGAAGGATCTTCAAGTATCAAATTTTCACTACTTACTGTGGTTTTTCATACATTCCCCGCTGCAATTGCTGCTATAAACTTTTGTTTTCAATGGTTTGATGAAAACTGCACTAGAGCAATCGAAAATTCCACCGTTAACAGAAGATGAATCAATCGCAGTGACTGCAAAAGAGGAGGCGGACATGTTGGGTCGCATGTTTGCTTCAAATTCAAAACTAAATGTGGCCAAACATCTCAATTGCTTGAGTATCAATAAACTGACTGGCCCCGATGGAATATCGCCAATCGTACTGAAGAATTACGCAGCTGTATTATGAAGTCCATTATGCAGACCTTTTCTCTATCATATAGAAGAGGTCTCTTTCCTGTAGATTGGAAAATTCCTCGGTTTCAGCTCATACAAAAAAAAAACGAAAAAAGTCGGTTCCCAAGAACTATCGTCCGATTGCTTTAGTCCCAGTAATTGCCAAGGTTATGGAGTCGTTAACCAGCAAATCTTGAGATATTTTGAGTCTGCTAACATCGTCTGCGACCATCAATACGGCTTTCGTACCATATAGACACTGAAGCTATAGATAGATTTTAAAAATCCGGGGCAATCGTACTGGACATTTCAAAGTAGGTATTTGAGATGAGCGTAATATCTCGATACGGTAAATATCAAAACAAACCGACATAAGTCGTACTGTCGTCTAAAAAATCCTATCTGTGAACAAAATGTATTCTTACCGTATATAGCAAATGCAGAAACCATTGGATGATGATTATGAAAAGTGGTTAACCTTCTGTGAGTGAGCTCAAGGAGAAATTCAGCAAAACAGAGATTTTTGTCAATTTTGTATTATTTACCGATGAAGCAACATTTCATAAAAATGGGTTTGTTAATAGACACAATTTCTATTATTATGCAACAGATCAACCGCATTGTATATGGACTATATTTCTTTTACGGACCTGTTAATGGGCAAGTTTATTTAAATTTCTTACAAAACGAATTACTCCAACTACTTCAGTAATTACCTGCTCATGATAGGCGGCGAATTTGGTACCTACATGACGGTGCAGCAGTTCATCATACCCAACTGATCAATACAAATTTCAATAATTATGATGGATAGATAGAGGAGAACCCCATAAATGGACACCTCGTTTACCGGACCTCACAAAACTGGATTTTTTTTTGGTGAGGTTACGTCAAAGAACAAGTGTAAAAAACACCCGCGACTACTAAGGAAGACATGAAGATTAGAATTGAGGAGGTCTTTCGAACTGCTGATGTCAATATGTTACATCGTGCTAGTAGAGCTTTTGAAGATCGCATACATTATTGTATGGAAGTGAATGATGGTCATTTTGAAAATTTAATATAATAGTTATCTGAAGTTTTTAGTTCTTTCTTCTTTGTTGTTAGTTATTTTGGTTTAATTTGTTTATTTTGAGATTGGTAGATACCCTATTTATTTTATTACAGTTTTCAAAGGTATAAAATGACTTGTTTGACTTGGTCACAAAAACTAGGAGTATTTTAAACGTTACATTCAGTGTTTACTTGTTAAAAAGGTGAATATTTTTAAATCATGAATTAAAAAAGCAATTTTTTCAAAAACAGTCAATTTTAGAGTGTACATTATCAGACATCATTTGAAAGGATGAAATAGTTTTATATGGTAAAATAATATACTGGATGTGCCATTTAAAAAAAATGAAGTTTCTGCTAATTGGAATCTCCTGAATTAATGTTCATCTAAAAAACACCCCGAACTCCAAACGAAACTTCTACTCTGACATTTCTGCCATCCTTTCCTTCGTACTTACCAAACAAGTTTAGTTACTTCTCACTAATAACGTTTACTAGGCAGTATTTATAGTGCACCAATTTTCGTCAAATCTTCATGGCAACGGCACAATTTATGGAAAAAGAAAAGACAGAACATGCATTACTTTTAATTCGATGGAGAAGAAATATACAGGGTTTCCTATTTAGAAAAAATTACTTTATGTTGTCACGCTTAAGCTGAAGATGGAGCCCGATTGGACTTTTTAGTATGTTAAATGAGAATAATTAAAACCGTATGGATCAGTAATCATTAGATTCAGTATGTGAATGCTCGGCTATCTCAGAAATGGAGGAGCCATGGTTACACACAAAAATGATAAAGATAAAGTTCAATGCACGCGTTTCTATATCTGCTACAATTGATAAATCCACACTCACCTATTCGATTCTTCGTTGAAGCTTAAATATGAAAATTTTGACTAAAGTTCTATCAACTGGAAAACCACAAACCACTCTTTAATAATTCACATAAAACACTAATAAAAACTTTTGGTCGATGCGAATTTCCAAAAGCAACCTCCTAATACTCATTTCTTCAGCCTTTTTTTATCTGGGAAATCTTTTGAAGTAGTTTTAATGATTCAGTGTTTTCGAGATCCAGGGTAATAAGAAGTATCAGTTGCTAGCGAAATTTATTAGAAAACGATATTAGTGTGTGATCTGTCATAATATATCTTTTTGCATTTGAAATTCTCTCAAATCAGTAATATTCATTAATAATCATGAATTTCAGGCATTGTTTCGTCTTGTTATTCTGTGGTATAAATCACATGACTGGAAGATACTTCTTCAAATGGTAATGACAAGATTTTGGCCGTATAAATTAACCAATATGAGAAGTAAAACTCAATTAATCCAGTATTTTGATTACTACAACATATATGTATTATTTCTTATATGTATAACATTAATATATAACGGGCTAATGGATTTATCTCCGTTATTTTTATCTAAGAGAGCTCTACCTTTCGATATATTTCTACCTTTTGAATGGACTAATTCACCTACGTACGAAGCACTATACGGATTACAAATTATCGTATTAGGTAAGGTGAATTAGCAACATATTCTTTATACATTAGACTGTTTCGTGTGATTCTGATATTAATAGCTTGTCATTTTCTTGAAGGATAACTGAGTTATTCTCTATTTTTTTTTTTCAATTTGTCGAGTCAGTATCAAAGGTGACTACGATACAAAATTTGTAATAGCTCTTATACTATACGTCATCATATATTATTCTTTCAAAATTTTTCCGATGTAGAATATTCTTCCTTCTTTCCATTGCTCAAAGAACCGATGGTAAACGACACGGCGAGAAAAAGGAAAAAACGGAACAAACTCAGATTGGCCTGCTGGAATATCACATCATGGAAAATCAAAGATCAGGAAATAGTGCTAGAAATCGCTAGCAATAACATCGATATTTGCATACTATCAGAAAGAAAAGAAAAAAGGCAAGGGCAACACGAGATATAGGAGCTGTATTCTGTTTCATAGTGGAGTAGATGAAGACATCAAAGCACAGGTAGGAGTGGGAATATTAGTACACGAGAAAGTAGAACATCTCATCGAAGACGTACAGTACATACACCAAAATATAATGTATATGACAGTAACACTCGAAAAAGATAGAACCCATCTGATAAGCGTGTACACACCAGATATAACGAAACCAAGAGAGGAAAGAGAACAGTTTTTCGTTGATCTACAAAACACCCTGGAAAGACTACCAAGGAACGACAAGTTATCCATAATGGAAGACCTGAACTCACGTACAGGTACCATGCAATGCTTTAACGAGAAAACAGGAAATGAGAATGGTAACATGCTTCTGGAGTTGTGCACATTTAACGACCTAAGAATCAATAATACATATCCTTGATGTCAGAGTACTAATATCGGCAAACATAGGAACCTAACCGCAAGCATATGGAAAGAAAGCCATAGGAATAAGAGAGGTGAATACCAATGCTAATGGGAAAACAATAAACTTGGTTCAACAGCGAAGTTTTGGAAATCGCAAAAGGAAAGAAAAATGCGTACATCCAATATATCAACGACAGAAGCCCAGCCGAATACCAGAACTATAAAATCGTTAGAAACCAAATAAACAACAGGATAAAACAATTAAAAAAGGAGTACTGGGAAAAATTCTCGGTCGAAATGGAGGGAGATCTATATGGTGGTCAGAGGAAGATATGAAATATGCTACGAAACAGAAGGAAACAAAAGGAGGCAGGAAGTACAGATTAATGAGGTAACACAGGAAACATGGATTAGATATTTCGAAAACTAGTATGATGCGTCCAATGACAATGCATCGACTATTGAAATCACGCCAAATGACGACAACAATGAACCCGAAATAACGATGGAGGAAGTTCAGGAAACAACAAAAAAACTGAAGAACCGAAAGACGCCTGGCATTGATAATATAAACAATGAACTTATTGAGTACGGAGCAACGGAACAACAAGGATTCAGGTCCAATAGATCAACAGTGGACGCAATAGTCATAGTGCGTCAGATGATGGAAAAGTCGATAGAATTCAATAAACCTATGTTTATCTGTTTTGTTGACTTTACCAAAACATTTGATAGAATACGCCTGGGAGACGTGATTAGGAGTCTTGAGAAAAACAACATAGACTATGAGTACCCAAGCAACCACAGAGATGAAAATACTGCGAACCATCAAGGGGGTCACCCCTAGGGACCGAGTAAGTAGTGATAACTTAAAGGAAGAATTGGGCATACAGGATGTGGTGAGATAGGTCAGGCCACGGAAAAGATTCTGGAGGGATCACGTTGAAAGAATGCCAGAAAACAGATGGGCAAAGTGGGCTAAAACTCAGAAACCGAATACACGCAGACCTGTAGGCAGACCACTAAAGAGGAGGTACAAGAGCTGGAGTTCAGTTTCTCAGGAAGATCCAGGAAGAGGGCCAAACGTACAGTATTGGACAGGGCCTGGTCCTATTGAAAGAAGAAGAGGTAGAAGAAGAAAATTGGAATTATATTACACCGAATAGGATTTGGCTTAAGACTCCTTACCTAGATGGATTGTGCAATGAACATCAAGTGATTTTGGAATACTTGTTTGTAGTGAACTTTAAGTTCAAATTGGAAAACAAAAGGGTTTTGCGCCTGAATTTGTTCAAAGTCCCAGTCCGCAGGGTTCTCATTAGACTTCCTTCCACTTTCGCACATAAACAACCGGAGGTATTATAAGTCTTTCAGCGTGGTAACCCTATCGTCACATCAACAAGACAATTCTCTCCATCTGAAGCTATTCTTTCACATGTCAAATCTAAATGGAAAAAGTAGTTAGACGTTTGATTTAGAGAACTCAATTGTAATTGAATTGTAGACTTCCTAATAATTTCTTCTACCTTTTGTGTTCATTATAAACTTGAACACAAAAACCGAAACTCAGTTAATGCATTTTTTTGTTACGATGCAGAAGATATAGATACTGAGTAAAGCAACCAACCTCCTAAGTATTTTCAATATTAAAATTGAGGTTGAGGTTGAAATATTCTGCAATAAATGTGAAATTATTTTTCATTATGTTTTCGAATCTATTGTAGGGAGTCCGGAAGATTTCTCAATTGAAAACAATTATTTGAAACAGCTCAGTTATATCATGAAAGAATCTGTCAAAATTTTATATATTCCTTTGTTTCCCATTCAACACTAAATACTCAAGTAATGTTCACTCTTAATTTTCAGGAGCATCTATAACTGTATTTGCATCAGGCATGGTCTTTTTGATATATGGTATAATGTTGTGTCTCACCTCTCAATATATTATACTATCGGAATGTTTACGAGTATTCAACCAAGGAGGAATGCATGAGATTCTTTCAGAGATGAGATCAATTTGCTCTAGCAATAATGAGAAACAATGTGATGATGTACAAGAATATTTCATTAGATGTATAAACCATCACCAATTACTGCTTGAGTAATATCATTTTGTTAAAAGTGTACTGATATACCTTACTCACATTGTAGCAATCATTACCCACTATAATTTATGATTCTAAATTATGATTCTTGTTATTTTTATACCAACTTGTGAACTATTTTGAAAATGTGTGAATCTGTAGTGTTTTATCTAAATGGAAGCTGTTGTCAGCAACAATGTATTTTTACACCTGCAATGCGTTTTTACATTTATTAGAAGTGTCAGTGTGAAGTTGTGACGTCAAAAAAGTAAAGCAGAATAAATTAATAGAAACAAGATGTCCACCGAAATTGTGAAAATTGAAAAATTGGAGTATCGAGTCATCCTCAAGTACTTGGTGATCAATATCTTTCGTATGCGACCGTGAAAAATTGGAAAATTGAAAAGAGGTAAATTTTTCATTGAATATGATGATCGGGAAAGCCAGTTTCTGTGTCAGTCTCCAAAATATCGATCGACTAAAACGGATATCTGAAGCACTGAATATTTCATACGAACGCGTTCATCTTATAGTTCCTACAATCCAGAAACAAAGCAAAAATCGATGAATTGGCGACACTCTGGTTCTCCAAGACGTAAGAAGTTTCGTGTCCAAAAATCTGCTTGAAAAGTTCTTGCTTCAGTTTTTTGGGATTGCCATGGAATAATCATGATTGATTCTTTGGACAATAACAAGAGATCACTATTCGACATTAATGACCACTCTACGGGAAAAAATCAAAGAGAAAAGTCGCGGAGAGCTACAAAAAATTCGTGATTTAGGGTTTGAATTACTAGAACACCCCACTTATTCACCAGATTCACCTCAACTGGAAAAAAGTTTAAAAGGTCGTGAATTTTCTTCCAGTAGGTGATAAAAGCTGCGGAGGTCTGCTTTGCAGAGTAAACAGGTCTAAAGACGTTGCAGGTTCCCTGTAATAAATGTTTGGTTCTATAGTAGGCTAAGAATTTTTCAAAAATATCCTCGTTAAGAGGAATATCCCTAATATGTACACCGCTAAATCATTTTGATCATATAATCAGAAAGGGATTGCGGACTTAAATAGAAACGACTGTAAGAGAAGAAAAGTAGATTTCCGTGAGGTAGAAGCTCAAAAATTATATGTTCACTATAGAAAAAATAATATGTGGGAAAATGCAAGATCCAAACCAGTATACATTGCATTCCTAGACTTGGAAAAAACAAGCTTTCGATGTTATGAATATACCTGTACAACTTTATTAGTAGGAATATGAAATCAGAGATATTCACAACACAAAAAGGAATTCGTCAAAGACTCAGTATGGGCCCATTACTATTCATAGCTTACATGGATGAATTGTTTAGAAGAGGGAAGAAGAAGTAACGGAACCACTTCATATATTAGATTTCGACAACTAGAACGCATTATACACAATATACAGAGACATGAGATAACTTAGATGGCGGGGGCCACCTACAAAGAATAGATAATAGATAATAGAAAATTTCGGAAAGTAAAATGCAAGGAAAAAGGGAAGATCATGAGTAATATGGGATAATACGCTAGGCAAAATATTAAAAAAGAACGAAAAGTTAGGATCGAAGCGAAAAATTTGGCGCAAAACTGAAAGGATTGGAATTTTCTACAATTAACACCCGTAAACTCCGATCATGAAGCAGTGTTACCAAAATTTTCTATAAAATACAATACTAAAAAATCGCAAATTATGCCGTATCTTTTCGGAAATAAGGTTTCAAAACTTCAAGCACCGGTGACAAACAACTGACTGGCACATGCTCTCTGGTGATGTGGACCTCGAATTTTCTAGATTCATAAAAACGCTAACTAGTCCGGCATCTAATTCTTTTCCCCTCGGGCGTATTAAGGTTTTCTTTTTTCAATTGCCTTGAGAAGGCTTTAATTATCCTCTGCAGGAGGGGATAAAAATCAGAGAAAGATCATAGAAAGATTGGTCAAAAAGAGGCTTTTATTATCTTTGTTTAAATATAAAGACTTACTACCCAGCAATTTGGGTCTTTAAGTAACAAATGCACAAATGATGCTATACTCTCTATCCTAAATAATGTCCACTCTAGCCTAAACAGCCATCACTTACAAACAGATGTCAGCTTCTAAGGGTTGATACAACGATGTCTTCTTGCATGCCAATAGAATGTGGAGTGTTCCAAGGCTCAATTCTAGACCCTATTTTATTTCTTTTGTTTGTAAGCGGCATCGCCTATTTAGGCATCAAATATGTCTATTTGCAGACGACACTAGTTTCTTTTGGAGGAACCCTGATCTCACAACACTTTATAGGACCATATGTAGTGGTCTAATCACTCTTAAATCATGGTGCGATTCTGTCTCAACGTTTCTAAAACCAAAGCACGCTTCTCCAATTTCTTGTTGCACGACTATCCACTTAGGAACGCGGAGCACGTTCAGAATTAGTTGAGGGCTCAATAATTGACAATGCAAAAAAAATGCACGATCACTTGTCAATTGAAATCAAATCGATATCATCTTTTCCCGCATTCCACAATAATGACGGTATATTTACCTACTCTGTAAACAACTTCTATTCTAATAATAATATTCTCTCATGAGTTGAAAAATACATTCATCAATAAATATTTCAAAAACGTCTAGTCCTGGGAAATATCGGAAAAATTTCTTTCCTGAATGAAGTATTTTTTAGTAGTAGCTTGTTGTGAACACTTCGAAGCAATTATAAACAGACGGAGATTCATCAGACACATCATCTCATTTCATGTTCTCAATCTTCCAGATTAATTTGATTCACAAACCATGCAGCTTCCATTTTTTCGATAGAATTCCAAGGAACAGGCATATTGAAGGTCTAAAATATTATAATGTTACTACCTGATGTCATAGTGAAATCATGATCAAGTTAAACTATCCAAACTATTCTACATTGACTAATAATCGTAATTGATAAATAACAGCAGTAAATACAATCACACCTCCTAAAATCTAATGGAAACTCACTGAAACAAAACACCTGCAGAAGAATAATTTGAAGTAGAAGCAATCGATCTTCAATCAATTGAAGCTGAATTAATGGAGAACCGATACAAAATATTTGCATCACCAAAGAGGTCGTTCGCTTTTGCTCTCTAGGGATATTTCGAATTGACGAAAATTTGGGAAAAAAATTAAGTATAGATACTATTAAAACAAGACATCTCACGACATCTTTTTATTCCAGGATGCAGAAATTACTAATGTGGTTTTTATATAATTCAGACAATTCCACTTTTCTAATTCTATTTGTAGCTATTGAAGTATAAGTGAAGTTGTGAAATTAGAAATTTTGATTACTCTACAAAAGTTATTTTTACATTTAACTAGAACTAAATTTCTGAATATCTCAGTTACAAATGGATTAATTAACATAATAAAACCTTACACAAAAAATCATCCACTGCGGGACATAATGTTATTAACTGCTGTTCATATTTTTCAGTTTTATGTGTAAGCTAAATGATATTTTAAATCCACTGGAGCTAGGTCAACTAGTGGTCAGTTCTTTAGGAATTTGTTTTGGTATACTTCGTTTGTCATCGGTAAGTGTCTGGAAAATAGTTCAGTTATTCAATGAGTAGTGTTCTCGTATCAAAACAAGTGATGAACATTTTTTGATAAGAAAATATCAATTACATGCAAATTAGAAAAAGAGATATTTATGATAGCAAATTCAAGCTTCAGCGGGAATTGAAAGGCGCTTAGACAATCTTTTTACGAGTACTTTTCTCAAATTAATTGAAAAAAAAGACCAAAGAAATTCTAAAAACTATATATGATTATAACTGTATGAATAACATTATTTCGATAAATTTTTTTTCTCAATGTTCGATTCCCCCCGATTTGACTCCTCTCGATTACTTCTTATGGAAATATTCAAAATCTGAAGTGTATTCTAATAGACAATATTGCTGATTCAAAGGCTAGGATAGCAGAAGAAATCAACAAAATAACTCTTGAGGTACGAGACTTCCAAAATTGCCTCCATACATATGGACCGCATTGTACATTAATTTATTTAACTTATTTTATTAGGTCTACTGTAATTTTCTACTTCTTTGATTACTTTGAGAAAATCAATCGAAATTTGGTGTACAGAGATTTCTCACATTATATTGCGGAAGAGCCATTGTATTTTCACAATTATTCGAACTATTTCACTCGTTATTCAAATTTGTAATTTCAAAGATGTTGAAATATCTTCTGATGATTCACTCAAAGAAATAAGGAATCTAACTAGGTACTTACAGGTAGATGATACGATCAATTTCATCGAAATCTTTGCCTAGATGACTCTTCAAATCTGGATCGTCTAGAAATATACTCAATTTTTTACTTTTAGCTCATATTTTTAGTTCAGATCATTATGATGAATGTGTAAAACTAACATTACAGAATAAAATTCTTAATCTATTTCTACATCGGATTCTAGGTCCAATTATATATAATTCGTTAATCTATGAAATTCATAATATAAAATTTCACAATCTGCCTAACCATCATTTTCTAAAAACAACTACACCAACTACTACATCAGTTTAACAAATTATAATATAACTAAAAGATAATTTTTTTCTCATCATTGTATATCATTTTACATTTATTTAATATTTTGCAGGAAAATTTGAGCTTTGGTGATTTGATAGTGAGTTTTTTGTACATGGCTGGTGTAATTTCTCAGCTTGCTGTCGATTGTGCCCTTGGAACACTTTTGTATTATCAGGTAAGAGGTAATCTAAGGAAACAATAGCTTTGTTCGTGGGAAAAATTTCGAATCAGTTTGGGGACCGACCACATGCGCACTTTCAAAATTGTCGTTCACGTGGGGGTGAAATCATCGTCCCTCGCGAACGACAATTTTGATAGTGCGCATGTGGTCGGTCCCTAAACTGATTGGCGATTTGACCCACGAACAAAACTTTTTTGTTTGCTATCAGCTGAGGCCAGCTGGCACTTTGATTGATTCTCATCCCAGATGAAAATAAGTTAAATTCATAATACTCAGAGATTTCTCATTTGATTATCTACTTTTTTCGATTCAATTGAACAATGAATAATTATTCGAAAATTAATTTCTTATAATCAGACTGAATTCCATTCCGGAAAAAATAGATTTATTATCTTAAGCATTTTCTAAATTAGCGGCTGAAATATATGTGAAAAAATGGGAAAAAAACTGAAAACATTCATCCACAAGAAAATCTCACTTTTAGGCTAGCCTTTTACCAGAAGCAGTATTTGACAGTAATTGGATGGGCTTAACAAACAATGTTTTGAAAAAGGATGTCATTTTTTTCTTACATCACTCTCAGAGAATTCCCCAACTAACAGCTTACAACTTATTTGACATGCATATGATGTCATTTTTAAAGGTATGTAGATGTTTCCATTATTCATAGAGTTTATAATGAGTACACGCATATCTTAATGTTCAATTATAGTCCGATAACATTCCCCCGAAAGGCATTGACTCCTCTCCAGGTAGTGGATAGTAGAGCGCCTCCCAAATATGTGTGGTACCGTTTGGCGAAAAAAGCATAAAATAAGGAAAATTGAGTATATATTTCAAAAATCAAAGAAAAATTATTAGGAAGCAGAAAGAAGAGTTGAGTGAAAGCAAACTATACCCGAACATCAGTCAGCGACTGTAGGCACACTGCTCAAGGGGGGCTCTCTAGAGGTCTTTAGACCAAATAAACGCTTAGAAATGTAGTAGTTTCGGGTTTTCAACACCAATACTGAGAATTTATTGTGTCCAAGTCTCAATATCTTATTGTTTCCCTTAATAAATATGTAGACACCTCCAAAAGGAGGCCTTGTTTGGGCTTTTATCTCAATTCCCAAGTTGTTAGCACTTTTTATAAAATGGGCAACAAACTCGCATGGAACATGCTCTGCTATTTATATGGCTTGCTCGCAGAATATACGGTGGTCGTCTTATGCCACAGATCAATATCGTTTCCTGACGTGGTAAGATGTTACTCAGGCTTCTTGGCTGAATGATTCTGAATCTTTTGGATTGTCTATAACTCGAGTGTTCCTCCAGTAAGTCTTCAACTGATTCTTTAGCCAACCGCTCCGTTCGTGAATGATGTAGCACATCATGAGGCTTAGGTTCAAAATATGGAGTCGTTGCCTGTTTTTGGTAAAACTGTCTACTTCCTCATTTCCTAGTATACAATTGTGGTCTGATAGTCGTATTAGGATTACTATGTTTCTATTAGCTAGTGCTTGTAGAGTTCGTTTTTACTCCCACGCTAGCCACTCTGTAGTCTTAACCTTTAAGTCTTTTAGCAAAAGCACTATCTTCCTAGAGAATAAAGGTAGCGAGGTGTCCTTCAGCATTGCTCGTGATGACCCTCTAATTGTTCACATTCAGGTCTTCGCTTTGGCCTTTAATGAGTTCGACTACTTTCTCTGAAGGTTAATCTTAGCTTCAAGGATAATCGGCTTATACATATCTTAGATTGAGATATATCTGCCTTAAGGAATGCTTCTTTCCAGGGTTTCAGGGTTAACTGCGTTTTGCAGCTTCTCCTAGGTGTCTTCGTTTCCGTAGACAAGTGCAAGCCTGCGCTCTTCAACTTTTGGATGTTTCATTAGAAGGTTCTTCCCTTAGTTTTCTCTGTTGATGAGGAACTTCACTTTCTTTCTAATTTCTTTACTTATTTTGATCTTTTCGTCGCCGTTCAATTTTAGAGCATCCAGATTGAGGCCGACTTCGTCATCGGTTGGATGTAGCAACGCTTCCTCGTATGTGAGGTTTTTTATTTCTATATGTCCATTACTATAGATGTTTTTCGAGGGTCGTCCCCCTCCCTTTTTTTCTCTGGTATATATACAGATCGCACGACTAGCTAGGGAAATACAAGTCCCCCGAGGCATATCCTTGCTTGCCCCAGGTGAGAACTTCAAACCAGAGGTTCGCAAACTAGTAGTCCCCCTTAAGTATATAGTCTTTGCCTACAATGTTCCGCACTAAATTGGGTGGATTCTTATTGTGGTTCACATTTCACTTGACCGGCCAAGGCAAACCCTTATACACAGGTCCTCATCAAACATCAGAAAGGAGAAAGACCGCTCCGACTCCACCTTGAACATTGTAAGCATGCCCATTTTCAGGAATAAAACTGAGTGGAACCTTCCCTTCCAGACTGTACTCATGATATGTTATAAAGCACTTAGCAGCAGTCAACTGTCACCACTAAAAAGTGACTGCCACTTTATCAACATCGAGGTCTTGCAACTCCTCAGAAAGGCTACGATCACCAAACATTCAAATGATTATTAGCATCAGTAAACAAAAACCTCAAAGAAATAAGCTAAAAGTTGAAAAGGTAAGTCAAAATTCTAAGCAATGAGGAGAACAAGGAAGAGTATAAATACTTGAATGCCATAATAGAAAAGAAGCGGACAATTGAATGAGTATCTCAAAAAACTCATCTTCATTTGAGTCGGTTCCACTATGAAAGCGTTATACATTTTCGAAATAATTTTATCGTTGAACGTGAAACACCATTTATCTGTAAAAACATTTAAATAATAGATTCATGAATTGTGACCAATTGGAAACACTTCTTGTTATTATTGGATATTTTCTTGATTTTTAGGTTATCAGAATGGCATTCTCCCTTTTCACTGTAATGAAGAATGTGTAATGCATATATTCAACCTCGAATTGTAATTTTGAAAAGTAGTTGAAATAAAGACTTGCATAATAAATTTTTATTTTTCTTTTCTTAATAAATATACGATAGTTTTTGTAACCTAATATAGAAGACTTCACTTTGTTACATCGGTCCACAATTGAAAGGAATGATGATATTGTTGTAATATCATTCTAGAGTGAACTTGGTAATTTCCTTTTAGCAGTAGTAATTTGAAATTGCTGACTGGAGATAAGAATCCGAGAGGTATACTGATTCAAATATTGATTCATGATATATTAGTCCATCGATTGATGGTATAAAAGCGTATAGGAAATTATTGTATTATTATATTATTATATTATCATATATATTATATTATTTTATATTATATTATAACCTTTTTGAAGTAGAGTAGACAGGATTGTACTCTATTTGATCGCAATGAAAAAGAACCTATAGAAGTAAAACTGAATTTTATTTATAAATGTAGCAAACGATATAAGAAATCGAGCAAAAGAAACTAAACAACTAGTCCTCCATCCTTCTCGTTACAGTCACAGTCTTGTGAATCATCCTCACATTCGGTGCAAAATTCCACTTGGTTCACTGGCCAGGAATATCTTGAAAATTGAAGTTTCTCATTTTGTTGCTAATTTTTATCGTAAAGTAACAGTAACGTCCGTAAATTTCAAATTTTTTCGACTTTGACTTCATTTTATATTTTTATTATATTATATTGGTTAATGGGTGATCTCAAAGAATACTCCTGGAATAACTGTGATGATATAAATAACAGTTTGGTCAACGAAAGAATACAAATAGACTAAGTTGATATTAATAATAAAACACTTAATAATTGAAAATGATTTATTGAAATCACAGATAATGGTATTATTAATAACACACAATTCAAATTGTTTGACAGATATTTTGAATAAGATTCACTTCATTCAAAAGACACACATGAATTGCATTCAAAGCAGTAGTTGAATAACTCCATAAAAACACTAGCGCTGATAGATTAGGTTAACATAATTATTTATGTATATATATTTCGAAAAACAAAAATTAAAAATATATACACACTTACATGCACGCACGCACACACACAGATATGATTCAAAAATCAAAATTTACAAATGACACATGACATAATTATGAAGTTTGTTGATTCTTGGATTCATTGAATTTTTGACTCATTTGTGGATTCGAAAGTTTGATGTTGATCACAGCATCTCTTTGGCAGCATGAGTAAAATTATTTTTGCTTACGCTAAGAGCGCTGTTAGAAGTAAAATTGATTAAATATAGGATGAACAAGGTAAAGTTATAAGTACAAACAAAGCAGTTTCGGTGGTTCATGTTATTGGTTGTTATCAAAACAATATTTTATCAGCTCCATTACTTCGTACATTCAATTCATAAAATTCACACCATTTGTATAGAAGCATTTTTGACGTTCTATCTCGAATTTGGTTTCACCAAACCGTTGGTGATATTCATACCGAAACTCGTTTCGATAACAAAGTTATGGTTCTCATAGTCTAAAAGTAAACTATAGAAACACAAATTATGAACTTCTTTAGGATAGACAAAATATATCAGTATCTCTTTACGTTAGAATAAACAAATTATATCGGATGATGTATTTGCAAACTCAACATATTCTAAAAAAAAATATAATTGAAATATTATATCAGTATGTTAGAGTAGTGTAGGTAGTTAGTAGTGATAGAATCTACAAAGCGGATAGAGAACAGAATTTAAGAACAGGAATACGTTGATTCGTATAAAATACCCATCCACTATACCACCCCAAAGAACTCCCAGTCCATCAGTGTAATGAAAAGATTTCATTCATCTAATTGAAAACCTAAGGATACTTTTGAGTACAAGACCTACATTTTCCATTAAGGAACAAATTTCCTAGATTTCAACAAACTAAAACCAATTGAAGTATTAAATGAACATCTATAGGCAAATGAACATCTTTCGACATAGATATAACGTAAAGGAAATTTATAAAGAGATTAATTAACAAGCATTTTTCCAAAAGTAAAAAGACCATTATAGGAAAAATAATTAGGACGAGACAAACTCCACTCCACTGAAATTTACACTATAAAAACAGATAGAAGATTGATTCCAAACCACGCTCATTCTCATTTTTAGGCAAGTTGAAAAATAAACGAAAGACAAAGAAACAGAAAATCCATATCAATGGAAGACGAAGAGAGCAGTAAAGTTTTGTTCGTCCCATCCAAAACTTCTCCAGGGGATGGAGAATTTATGAACCTTTCTAGACTAAACTTTACGTTAAAATGAACAAATTAGATCCGATGATGTCTTTGCTAACCCAGAAATTCTGAAAAAAATATTAATGAAATATATACAGTATGTTGGACTAAACATATTACTCCAAATTTTTTTAATTCATCTTAGTAAAAGAACTATGGATAGACAAAACTTTGAATACAATATCGATGCCGAATCATCAATTTTTTTAATTAAATTAATCATCAGTTTCTCATTGTTAATTATATATTCTATAAATTTCTTATGAAAGTTGTAGTAAATAAAATTGTTTAGAAAGAAGTGAGTTTTCAAGAGATGATTCAAATGTCGCGCGTCGGACATAGTAATTAAGATTGTTGTTTAGAAAACTTGATATCTAACATGAATTACAAAATAATTTTTCATAATCCTTTCATCACTATTGTCGCTAATTCATAATTAAAATTACGACGAAGAAGATGCCAATAACAATTTTTTTATCCATAATACGTAAAATGTTTGAATAGAATCATGACTTTTCGTAGAATTATCTACAATATCCATTGGATGATAGATTTATGTTTATATGAGGGCGGGTTAACAAAAGAGTTACTTTCCAATAAAATTATCTACGCTTACTTTTTAGTGATAGAAATAATTAAGAATAAAAAGATCAGTTGAATATAGCGGATTAAGCAATAAATCTAAATGCGATTTGGCTAATTTCTTCAATACCATCGGATATTTGGATGTTTCTTGCCATACCTGCTAATGGATAAGCTTACATTGGATAATTCTAGAAAATTATCGTACATTCTTGATGAAACTAGCAGAATCCATTTTTATATTTTGATTTGAACTCAAAATCGAATGTTTTATTCTAGTGCTCAGACTTGAATCTTCATTCCTCTGATATGGAATAAAGCAAGATTCATCATTAACTTTTGATGTCTTGTAAAATTAATTACCATTAGAAAAAAAATTACTTTGCAAGAAGAGATCAGTACTATTGAACTATGCTAGGTTCAGAACCATCAGTATAGAGATATAGAATTTAATCTTGGAATGTGTCTCGAAGTTCGTGGCGGTGCCCTGCCATTTATCTTGACGCCTCCTTGTATTTATGGTACAAAAATCGCTGGAGAAAGTTGAGTTAATTTCTATTAAATTCATAGTTATTTGTAGCATTTTCTTTATATGACACATTTCATGAACTGCAATGGATCCACAAAGACCTAAATTAGACGAGCCCAAAAACCAGTTCTTGGAATTTATCTAGACAATGACCTTTAAAACGTACCTTATGAATTAGAGCAATTTATATATGAAGACCTGAAAAAGTGATGTATCCCAAGAATGCAAGTAAATGATATTTGTGTAGCCCACATTCTATACATTGGAATATGGCATCGTTTTCTTTCGGGTTTTTTTTGGATATAATTTCCAAATGTACCAATGATGAAATCAATCAACTCTAAGCGTGATTACTGTGCGATGTGCGGCTGTTTGATTGAAGGTACTGACATTCTTTTTTCTCTCCATGCCTTTATATATTTCTTCTCATTCTATCCTCAGTATCTCAGCATCTTCTTCCAAATTATCAATCCATATTTGTCTTGGTGTTTCTCTAGATTTTTTACTAGCTATTTTGGATTCGATGAGATTTGGGATTTATAAAACATTGTCTTGTACATTACTTACAACTCCGAAAAGTATAGTTTGGACGTGGTTACCATGTGCGATGCAAAACATATTAAATATGCTGTGCCAAGCCATATATAGGAAAAGCATAAAGACACAGTTTATACTCAATTCCGACATAATATGTTCTAGATCCTACCGAAAGAATTTATGGAACAAATCCAAATTGTACGAGGGATAACTGGTTCACTTCTTGTTAGAAAAAAAGCACAGTGGTTGAGACCATAAGAATAACAAAACTGATGTACCAAAAGTATTAGTGGAAGCTAAGGAAAATTACTTAGGGAAGCCAAACACCCTATGTTCGAATTTATATTGAATTGTCTATTCTCTCAAAGTTTATCACAAAATCGGAAAATATGGATATTGTGTATAGGTGTTAGATTTGACGTCACTTGTGCTTAATTCAACTACAGTCTCACTTATGGTTCCAGGTTTGAAATTAATTTTCAAATCATAAATCTCAATATGAATTCATACATTTCACCTACATATTGAACAAAACGGAATATTTGAAAATTGTGGTAAAAGCATATGATGGTATAATAATGTTCTTATATGAAAAATGTAAATTTGAGTTCTGTTAAGGACGGTGTAGACTATGTAGGAGCCAATTATCTGAGAGATTTAGGAATGTCGCAAGTGTCACAAGTAGGTTATTGGTAAGTTTGGATAAATGGTTGAATTGTGGTATATCAGCAATAAAAAATTGAGACCTATTAGAAATTATAAACACGCTTTTGTTGTAATATGCTGATTTTTTTTCATTTTCTTCCACAAATTATCTCCATGAAATCAATATCAACAATTAATATACTTATTTCACGTGTCAAAATTTATTTTTACAGGTAGATTATTGCGATTTTGATGATTCAACAATGTGTCACGTAATTTTAGGACTAATTTGTACCCTGCTTGGAATTTATTTTTTTCATAATAAGCCACACTCGTGAACTACCAGACATGTACTTCAGCGAATAAAAATGGTTCGTACTATTAAAGTCAAAGTATGAAATTATAAATAGAGACATCCTCTTACGTTAACTCTGTATCTCAACCGACGCAGACCCGCACTGCTCGATTTCCATTAACGGCGCTGTTCTATCCAGCATAAATTTTATGATTATTTATCAGTTAACTATATGTACCAATTTATGAGAAAAAATAATGACATGTCATACCTTGAACCACGAGTTTATCAATTTCCTAACTTGCAAAAGCTGAACCTCTAAAATAAATTTTGATGACCAAATTTTTTACTCCCTGAAGTACATTAGAAACTTTTGACTACGAATTTACGTGGATTAGATTTATAATGTAAATTTATTTGTTCATACCTATAACTTGTTTAACAAAAAATAACGCGATACAATTACGACTTAAACTAACTTATCTAACAAAGAGATTTTCACAGACATTTCACAATGAAGGAGATATATTAACACTTACTCCTAATAGTTATATTATCTCGGTTATCATCATCAACCACGTTACTAATAACTTGTCTCAGACTAGCTGGTCCCTTGGACGCACTTTTTATTGACGATATATTAACATCCTCGGAATTGTTCAATAAATACTCCAAATCTTGACTAATACTATCCAACATACCGTCAAGATTATCACTTTTAACAGCAGTATTTCCACTATTGGTACTAGTGTTCTTACATTTAAGATTTTCGGGGGACAGCAGGTTTTCACTCACTTCCGGAGAATCTGTTTCAGTTTCACTAACTTCTTCTACCGTACTTAAATTTTTCTCACAAATGATGCTTTCGTCATGACCATCAGGTTGAGTTCTTTCTTTGTAGGATGTTTCTGTACCTCGTGCAGGTACATGTGCTTCAATGTGATAATCTAAAAGACTCGTAATGGTTTTATCAGGACTAAGGGAAGGTATGGAAGTGGAAAATATGTTACGATTTGGTTGACACTGAATACTTGAGGCCACTAGATCCAACTCCACACAAACTTTGTTTGAGAGGATGTCTGGAGAACATAAAGTCGAAGCTGAAACAAAAACAATTCGAATCAAATTATACAAGATTTTAGTGTAAACTTTGTATGAAATACGAGTATTATACCTATGAATATTTTTCTAGGATATATAGTGGAGCTGAGGAATTCTTTAATTGGAAACTTTTTTTTCTAGTGATTGTCAAAGCATCACGCTACAAAAAGCATGTGTGGAATGTATCGGTGACTACGTTACCAAAATGGTCCAATGATGGAAAAATCGGCAAATGCGATATGTACCTTTGCGAGTTAACCATCCAATGATAAGGAAAGTGAAGTTAACAAAGATCTTTTTCCATTCTAAGCTATATGAACTCAAAACGAAAGCACACGTGATCCAATCGTATGAACTCTGTTATTTATTTTTTTGTAAAGAATTTGAACGTTGCAGACCCTTATAAATTATTTTATTACGAGGACACCCTTTAAGATATAGAAATGGTTTTTTTGTTCGGTTGCCTTAAGCAAGATCAGAGGTATTTGAATCTATTTTTCATTTTATACAGGGAGTGTATAAAAAGTGTTCAAAGTTTAACTTCGTAAATATTAAATTTCTTATTTTTTTTGGATAGAACTTCCCGTTTTTTTCTATTTTAATGCATTCAGGGGTGAGAAATAAGGCAAATTCATGTATACTAAAAATCAAATCAAATTCTATTTACTAAGCCTATTCCAACTTTTAGTCGTTTCAGAGATATTTGAGGTTTTGAATTATTATTGTATTTTTTAACAAGTTTCAATTTTTTATATATACTTTTAGTAGGATTTCTAATAAATGACACTTATTTAACTGTCATTAGTCAATTGTTGATGAGAAAATCGTTTTCAATTTAATAACGAATAAATAAAATTTAGACCACACCTGCATCTCTAAAAATATACAGAGAACCTTTATTATCTGGATAACGGTTCATATATACGAGAGTATACATGAATTAGCCCCTGAATATATTGAAATAGAAAAAAACCGGGTGGTTCTATTTAAAAAAATAAAGAAATTTGATATTTACGAAGTTAAATTTTGAAGACTTTTTATACACACTGTGTATAAAATGAAAAATTCTCAGCATAAATTCAAATACTTCTGATCTTGCTAAAAACAACCGAACAGAAACTATTTCCATATATTTAAGGGTATCCTCGTAAAAAAATAATTTATAAGAGTCTGCAACAGTCAAATTTTTTACAAAAAAATCAATAACTCAAAAAGTATGCATTTTTTGACAAAAGTTTTCATAAAAAACGATTCTAAAATTTTACGTATATTCCAAAAATGTATTAACATACAAAGTGTTCTATTTGAAATAACAAAGTTACAGTTGACTTCCGGTAGAATCGGAAATCGGTCATCTTTGAAAATATTTTAGTTGAAAAAATCGTTCCCGACAACCCAAAAATAGAAATCTTCATGATTTTACTATAAGAATTTTGCTATATACAGATAGTTTTAACTCGTCGTGGGACACCTTGTATATTGACACCTTCGTGTACTCATGACTCCAAACATTCGTTTGACACAACGTCATATTCACGCTTTCTTTCTGAGAATTCAAGAACTTCTTAGATCCGATTATTAAAATAGATTTTTCATGATATATATATCAAACACAAAGTTCACATGCGAGGTGTGTTAAGATAAATTTCCGATGATTTTATCCAAAACTATTTATACATGACGACTAAAGCTTTGTATGATCGACTTTTCTTGTGACAAGCAAGTGATGCAACGAAATATGCAACTGGTGATCGAATCACCAAAAAATGTCTGTGGTTCAATTGCATAAGAAAGATTTACGAGCAAAAATGGGTGATATGTATGCGAGTTGACCTAACGTCACATAGTGATCTTGCAATATCACATCACGCACAGCATCGATGTGAGCAGCCGAATTGAAACGACCTTCAAGAAATTCATTCGGTTGCGAAGTGCGGCTACGATTGAATTCGGATAACTAGAGAAACCATCACCAATAGTCGAAGCGAGTTGATCGTCACACTGTTGTTGGTTCGATCCACGTCGAAAGGCATTGGAAATCATCGCCATTTTTTAACCAAAACGAATGTTTCAAGTATCATTGAACTTTATGATGGCAATATCAGATTCGACATATCAACATCAGTGTTACCATATTCTTCCTTTCATTTGAACCAAGGATCAAAATTAGAGACTCAAACGAAATAATTTCATTCATATCAATCGATTTCAAAGTTAAAATTATGACAATTCACCATTTGGTTTGAAGTATGATTTAAATCGAGAAAGATAACGGAAAAATGGATATCAGACTTTTACGCTTGCTATTATTTGGAAATTGTAAACAAGAAGAGAATACTATCAGTATACTACAACTTACATGCTGAATATCTCCTAGAACCCTGTGGACTGGAATTGTAATGCTCCAACGATGCTGGTTGCTTGAACCGATTTGATGATACAATTTTATCCAGATGACTATCACAAGCAGGATTATTTTGTAAACAACTTTCAAATGTGGCTGCAATATTCTGAGATTTCACTACTATGGACGACTTTGTGGATTCACGGCTGACCAAAGTGAATTGTTGTGTCTCCTGTCTTGTTTGAGGAGTGGAGTCATTTTCAATTTCTGCATCTTGTTTGGTAATAACTGAAAATAATTCTTATATTCTACAAATCAAATATGAATAATTGATTCACGTTAGATATCCCATCAAAACTATTAATTGAGAAAAATATTGATAAAAGCGGGATGTGAACAATCTATTTTCAATCACACTGATTGATTTTTAAGCTTTAGATGTAATTTCTTAAATATATGTTGTAGCCCTCACTCAAATTACTCGTAACAATGAAATTTATTGAATAATTCGATAGTTGTTAGGAAGGTCCTTGTACATATGGTACAAGGACTTATTTATATTATATTAAGTGATTATCCTTTTTTAAATATGTTACCCATCATTTTTTCATGAGTTATTTTCTCTACATGTAGTTTCTTTTCTTTCAATATTAATTAATTTTTCATAATCTTGAATAGAGTTTAATTATCTTGAGGATCAAGGTTTTTTATAACATTTTGTTATCGTTAATTTTATGTAACGTGGCATCAAGAAAATCAATTTCATTGTTTTGTTTCTATGATGACAATTAGTTTTTTGACTTCCAATTTCATTTTTTGAATTCGATAGGAATCAAATTTCTCATATTTTTTTCGAAATCTCATTTATCTAAATATTGAAATATTTCCAACATATTCTCCAAATAATCAGAAAATTGAGTAGGAGGAGGTAAAATACTTAACAAAAATTCTTATCATAAAAACCGCCATTTCACAATCGAACTATTGAATTATTAGATTCCAAATTCATATAAAAACCCTTGCCGACAATTTTGTTTGATCTATCTACCATAGGCGTAGATACCTCATTTTATCAATTTATTAATATCACTTTGAAAATTCATTTTTGTTTTGTTTGATAGATCAAACGGTTCAGTAAGTTGCCTCATTCAATTTTCCAGTTTTCAAAAATGTAATCCAAAAGGGTTACACTATTGTACTGTGAAAAAATAATCATTCGTTAGCAATAGAAAATGGGCAATGTGGCAAATAATACTGAGTTCAAAATTGTAAGCAAACCGTAGATACAGGTATCAGATTTGTGTTCCAATTCCAATTCGCAATTCTACTGACTGCGCCAACTAAATTTATGGTCTACTAAACCTACTTTTCGAAATAAATCTCTCTCCACAACTCCCAATGAGACCTCACAAGCCGAAAGCTACATAAAATCTGAATCTTCATTTCAGGAATACTAGTAAATCTTTCAAATAATAAACACAATAAAATCTATTATTATTTCAATATCGTGAAGTTTTTCCCAGTTAGCTTGTTGAAAAAATATAGTTTTTATACAAATTTTTCATATTTATTGTATGTACACTAAAAATGCACTAAATATTTTGGGAGAGGCGGTCCACTCACGACGTTTACGCCCACCTGGTTCGATTTGAACTTACATTTAAGTGGAGAACTTATTGAAGAATTGATGCTGAAAAATATGTTATCAGTCTTTTTCTTGTTCACAAACAGCTGCTGGAGCCTAGTTTCCGATTTTAGTACGTAGCAAATAAGAATCACTAACCCCTGAAACATGAGAAGCATTTGAATAATCACAGACACATTACATATTTATTGAAGAAAAAGTAAACATGGTTGAGTTGATCATTGAGAAAAACATTATCATCTGTTTGTTATATCCTGAATTATATCAATATAAGACGAAAGCAAGAAGAATCATTTTCGTGGACATTTTCAATTATTGATGAGTGTTCACTTTTGATACCGATAGTAATATTTGATCATCAAATTCGTTACAGTTTCCGATATTTTCTAGTGCCCATTATTATGCCTTCCTCTTCTATCGTGTGGTGATTCACCTTGAAGCAAAAGATTATTTTGTGGTCTTCGTACTTTCCCTTTAGTAATACCAAATATGCTTAAAAACGCCTTAAAACATACTGGATATTCTTTGCCTTCCACTCTTATCTCGTAAGAAAACACTGCACTGTTAATAACCGATTTCATTCTGTCATTTCCTTCTTCCGCATCATCATCACTTGTTTTACTAACTTTTCTTGATCTACGGCGAACCAGAGCACTTATGGATATCAAGCCAACTAAATAAGAATCTTGACATAGTTTTTGACATACCTACAATTAGCGCTAGTAACTCTAGCCGGAACTTGTTTTCCCACTAGCTATTCAAACAGACCGGGACAATTGTGCTTTTTTGCAGGAATTCCGTTGGACTATGGTTATTTTTGGAGAGCTACTTGATTTTTTGGCGGCTATAAATTCATACTATGCTTCTTTTTTTAGAATCTGACTTTCCCGGTCCAACAGGTGGTCCCTGATTTATAAGTGTCAATTTCAACCACGAAACCCGTTAGGACTATGGTCGTTTTTGTAAGAGGTTATCCTTTTTTTTTTCAATAATTGGGAATAGATCACTAAATGTAGATATTTGTTGCGAAAACTACACTGTTTAGTAGTATGTTGCTGTAGTAGTCAAGTTCCAAGCTACTTTTCGCAGAAATTTCATCTCTGGTATGTTTATATTAATGCACAACATCTAGAAGGCACAATTAAATATAAGAATTTCACATCAGAAGTTTAAGCTGATGATTTGAGAATTCATTATGGTACCGAAAGTGTGGGCACACAAAGATAGAAAACACATAAAAATTCAAGTACCTTGATATTGTTATAATAAATTTTCGGTTTATTCCTCAACTCTATTATTATCAACTTCTGGCGCCTACGTACCAGCCTTGTCCGCCTTTACCCATGTCCTGTACTCATTGTGAAGTAGTACTCTATTGGTGAAACAGTAATCAACAATATTATCCGTTTGAAATATCGGATTAATGGATTACAACCAATTGAATAGTTAATCAGATTCTTCAATTGACTCATTTATTATCATCGGGAGTGAGTAAGTGAGCAAAATTTCAATCAAATATAACGACGGGAAATTATTGTAATATTGACTATAAAGTATTTATCATACCGATTGAAAGAAATGTGGTAAAAATAGAACACTGTTTATGGAATGGTCATAATCATCGGAATACAGTTAGTCTTTTTTGTTTTTAAGATAAGAAATTTAAATACGAAAAACTACGAAAATCGCCGTTCATGCTCTTGTGAACTTTCTGTTATAAATCAGTTTCATTCACTTTGGTTTTTGATTCTTTTCAATTCGATTTTTCGCTTCTAGTATTCTGGACAGTAAACGGACGCATGTACTATACATTTTTTTATTTAAAAAAATTTTCTAGGTCATGTGATTCATAATACAATTTCTCAAGCATAATACTAAGTAATCAAAAGAATAGAACATACTCACCACCAATACATTTATTGTACTGAATTGAAATACACTCCATAGTTTATTGGGATTATTCATATATATTATACTACTTATTGAAAAGAGTATTAAAAATGTGAAAATATAGCAGGATCTTCGAAGTAATCGTTTCCTGAAAATTAAGGTCAATCAAATATTTGACAAAATATATGGATAATGATTCTCTCAATCATGGTGAATATTTCTAATTCAGGATCAGAGGATCTCTATATTAATAAGCAAATCTTGCCCAGTATCTAATGCAAAAACATTCAACAGTTCTTTTAAAATAGATTGTTTGAACCACGGACGCTAGATAAGGAGAAGGACGATCGCAATATATTGCAAATGCGTTCGAGAATTCAAGGATACATCATTTTCCTAGTTGTCTCACTAGAGCGCATCTGTGTTGCTAATATCAAAAATTACGAAACCCATCTTGCGCACAGCTTTCTCGTGTCCAAATTTTCAGTTAATATGCTATGTACAGCGCTTTTTGGAATGCCTACTATATTGTCTAGTTTGCACACTTTCTGTCGACAATCATCCAGTACCGCTTTGTGGATTTTCTTCAACATTTCTGGAATCGTCACCTCATTTGGTCGACCACTGCGATACAGGTCGTACGGCCTCATTTAAACTCTGCTACCCAATATTCTACTGTTGATAACGAAGGAGCATTCTCATCCAGAGTAGAATACAGTTCAGTTTTTATTTTAGTTAGGATAAGGCGTTTCAAATACAAGTATTGTACCACGATAACCAACTTTTTCCATGTTTACAAATTCGCTGAAAACATTTACTATAGATGGCTACCAAACAAATCATAAACAACGAGGCGTCTTCAAACTTGAAACATATGCTGTATAGATAGTGTATTTTCTAATACAGTGGTTAGGTTTTTCAAGCAACTAATGCCATCTCTAGGCCAGGCCAGGTATTTCTGTGATCATCCCCTTACTTACCTTCTAAGTAGCGGTTTGGCATACTTCTCATTAATTTTCATAAGATTATCTAGTTTTTTCATTACAATCGTATATATGAATGCAAAAAGGAGGGCCATCATCAAAGTTACACAAATAAATATATTAAAGGATAATGTTCCTTGAAGAATCCACCATGATTCCAATTTAACATCCATAGTTTTGTAGGATAAATGACTAGCAAACACTGTAATTACTGGAACTCCTGCAATAATGAAAAACGGAAATTAACTTCAATCTAAATCATTGTCCGTCTCGAAATTAATGGAATCTGATAGATATACTTCTGTTATCTCTCGTGTGTTAGAATTAATAGTTCTATTTCCAGGGTAGTCAATCAATATACAGTGTAGATGTGGTTTTTTAAGGATATTTGTGACTTTGTTCAGACTTTTTTCTCTAGAGCTCATAAATTCAAGATTGAAAAATAGACTTTCCTAGTTACACTGCAATTTCATTATTGTTATGATCTATTTTTATGATAAAGAATAAATGAAATTTGTGTTATAACACTTTGAATCATGAAAATAACCCGCAACTTTCTACCGATGTATAGAAAAACTCTTATGTCATCACTATATATATTACAAAGGAACATTTTGGGTCCATTTTATAGGAATATGATAAAAGAGTTATAGTGTTGATTTTATTCGCAATCTAATAAAGAAAATTGTCAAATTCATTACCTGAAATAATTCCAATAACAGTTTGCTTTGATGTCATAGATTTGGGCAATTCTATTAGTTCGGTAAAAATCATCAATAATTTACTCAAATGGCTAGATAATCCCAGGAGCATACTCGCTTCCAATCCAGCAAGAATCAACAAAAAGTATTTCTGAAATGATGTGAAAGATTACATATCTCTATCTAGTAAAAAAAAGTGACCAGTTGTATTAACTAAAATTTGGATAAAAATTGCAGTAGTATATTTCCAATGACAAAATACTACACATAAGCTATTATTGAATTTCTAAATAATATCATCCATAATTCTAAATCTATTTCAATATTCTGAATTTACAAATACCTGTGTTGGTTCTAGTAGAATAGCTGCAGTGAATACTACTTCAAATACAAATACAGATATGGAGCATTGCAATTTCAAGATGATGATACTGGATTTTCGTTTGAGAAAATTTGAAATAGCCAGACATATAATAGCAATGAAAGTGAATACAATTCCAAGAGCGCATCCTATAACTAATATCAAGACGGTGGGTAGTGATTCTTCAGTTTTAGACTAAAAATAAGAAATAAGACATATTAGTTGATGGAATTTGAGTATATTTAGACTTGATTTTTCGTATGGATTCCATTTTCTAAAATAATCGACTGATATATAACGATTATTTAGTTGATAGATATTAGCAGCGACACGTTGTACGATATGTATGTGTTACAAATTCAAAATTCCTCATAGTTATGGATGTCCTGCGAAAACTACATACAATGTTAATAGTTGTTGGCAGATTACAATTGGCATGGCTTTCTCGAAGTCGGACTAATCTTTACTTCACACTCATTTTTTTGTTAAGAGCGTGCGATTGGATTTCCGTTTTCCAGCAGATAACTATTAGAATGTCATGCATAAAATGATAGTAGACAAACCAAAGTCGCATTCGACTACAACGAATGGAAGAATGAGAGGATTCGCAAAATAGAATCGGAATAAGTACAAACTTTATGGACTATTTGACTGAAAAAGTATTTTTATGACTGAGTTTTCAATTTGAAAGGAAACAAAGACGCAAATTTGTTGATTTCCTCAAATAATCTTCAAATTATCTGTCTCAAATTAGGGGGATGATTGCAAATTTTTCTCTGCTCACTCGTGACGCCACCTTCGGTGGTGGTTGCTCACAAGTTGACCACAGATGCTCGTATAGAGCTTTTATACGATATTGAACCTAGAAATCATAGTTAACTAACGAAAAGTAAACTAAGTCACGCGTGTTGAATCTCTAGAAGCTGCATAGCTCCACTGAGATCTAGGTGTTCGAGATCTGATAATTTCGCTGCCCAATACAGTTTAAATTTCTCTTCGATACAAAACGTCTCGCCAGGGTACATGTAAGTGAGTTGATTTCTCCTAAAACTTGTACCATGTATATCGGACAGGATTTAGATAATTACATCCTACTGGATTGATGGAGATTATAAAAGAAATGTGACTTGAAATTCAGCGGTAGAGGGATTATTGTTTTATTGAGGAAGATGTGTGCCTGAACTTATAATAAACGATATCTATAACTTCCTTCAATCCTTAATTGGAATATACCTTGTTAGCTCGTATTTCACTATATATTTCTTTATGTGATCAAACTAAGACCGTCGTGTACTTCAAATAGATTTCTACTCATCAAGATTGCGAGGTAAATATTACGGTGGAAATTTTACAAATTCCAAACCAAATTTACTAACTAAAATGAAGTTTTGATTGCTTCTTGTTAATATGTAGGGCTTTATAGATTGCACACTCGAAATATACATATTAAGCGTAATAAAATGAAAAGTAACAAGGTCTTTCGAAAAGTCTCAACTGTATTGGTTTTTCTTGTAAATTGTCCTTTTTCAAAGATTTTTTGCTATCAAGTATAATACTTGAACCAAATAAAAATTTTCATTGTGATCAAGAAATATGTTTCCAAGATTGAAACTGAATTTTGAATTAGTTTCAACAATCCGTCGTACAATTAAAGTGAATGCTGGAAATGCTGTCTAACGATTTCTAGACAATGATACATTTTATTTCCAAACCATTACACCAAGTTATAATTATCTAAGTTTAACTGGAAATATTCATAATTTGTATTATCTAATTCTAGACTACACATCATAATAGAATTATAATGAATTATTATACCCATAAGCAAACACCGCACTAAGCCTACTATGTTGTATTGGAAGGGAGGAAGCATGTTCAACTTCCAAGAGCTAGCGATGTGATTTTTTTATTGTCACGACGAGTTACGCTTTCCATGTATACTAATAGAAACTTTATTTATAAGCGCGAATAAGTATGCGTCTCTGTTCCTTCTGTCATTATCTTCAAAATAAACTCCTATCATTATTATTATTCCAGGATTAGTGTAGGAAATCGGATTACGTGGAGAATGGAAGCCACAATATAATCACGCACTCATATTTTATATATAGCTTAATATAAACTTCTAGTAGTTCTAAGAAATCAAAAATTACTCAGCTGTTATTGTCTCCACTAATTTGACTCATCCAAGAATCCTTTCACTGAGCGAGGCGCGAGTCCCACATATTGGATTTCCACACCTCTCAAAAAATCCAATGCCGATAAAATCTATACCATACACGCAAAACGCAAAGTTAAAATTTGGTTTATAAGGAGTCATCAACTTCTGAGAGTGAAATTTGATGATGTAATTATGCAAAATAATGTAATAATGTGAAATATGTGAGAATATTGAAGAAAATTCAAATTTATCATTGTATCCGTACGCTAGTTGCGAAATTTCGGCATATTCCGATTGTTCTGGTGCAGGACATTTTTCCATCATCGTAGCGAAATTTACTGTTGTTCATTCTCTCTTTAGATCAATTTTTTCAATGCATTAGGGAGACAGAATTCTAACTTAGAATGGTCACGATGGTCCAGTTACCATCGTGATCGTGATTTGCTAATAGTACTCCTTCCCATATTATTATTTAATTTATGAATAAATATTAATATGAACATTTTTAAAATAATTTGGAAGGTGGCTTCAATTCTCCCAAACACTTCTTACCCATGCTTAGCATGCTCATGAATTCAAAATAGAAGGATATTTAGAAATATTTTGAAATACAGTGCAAGATAGCTGTCCAGTAAGTACTCAGTCTGTTCAAATGAATCAAAATTTTAGACAAACAAAAAAACAATCACTTTCCAATCTGCATTAAAAGTTTTTCTTCCTAATAATACTGTTGTGTTTCATATTTTTCTTGACTAAATCTTCTCATACTGGTAACATCTTCTAGTTGTATTACATTCGATTCCAGCTTAATTGGAAACAAGAAAGTTATTTAAACAAAAAAATTAGAGTAATTTGGTCAATGAGAGTTCTAGAGCAGGAGTCATCCAGTTTATCATCCTATGAAGAAGTGGTGAAGCTTCTGGAGACAATCACAAGAAGTAGTGACGTCATAGTAATAATGTAGAAGATATTTTTTATATAATAAAATTGTTAGCTGGTGCGGGATTCGAACCAACGATCTACGTAGTCGAACTCGGCTGGTATACCGATTGAACCATTATTACTCGACAACGTATTCGAGATGGATGTATCTAAAGGGTGTGGCGCGCCGCTCTTGTTGAAGTGTTTTTTTTTTGAGAGGTATTATTGAACGTGTGCAGTTTTTTTTGTATCATATTGTCGTTAGAAGAGTATAGTTTTCTGTAGAAAAAATAAGTGTTTACAGATTAAATATTCATCTTTAATGAAAGAAACAATATAATGGAACGCATTTCAGATTCCACAATCAGCTACAGCAGATTTTGATTCGAAATCTCTCATAATCCGATTCATCTAATAATGACAATACCGGGTCAGTTTTCAAGGATTTGGTATATCCTATACCAGTTTATATATATATTAGGTCTGTGGTGTTACGTCTCATTCGCTATTAAGTAAAAATAAAATATTACCTTGGGAGTGAGTGTTAATAATAAAGCGAATATTCCATGTTTTGGACAAATGCATCTGGTTCTCATATCATTTAAGGCTTCTTTGTAGCAGCTGTAGATATTCCAAGAATAGGTGAATGTTGACATATCAGCATAACCGCATTTTACACCCCAAGTTTCATCAGCGCTCTTGTTCAGTTTTTGATTCGGTTGATGTTTGAAATCTATTGCTATGGGATACATATCAAATAATTCTGGTAATGGAAATATCGTTACGATGTGGGAATATATTTCGTATTCTATCTCTGAACCATCTCTGTAACATGGAAATGATAATTCTTACGCAACTTTAACAATTTTCATTCGGATCATGTGACCTTAACTTCCACCTTTTCTAATATATTTTTTTAATAATAAATATGACTATTTGAATTATTCATTATTGTTATCTCTCATCAGAAATGAGATAATATCCATATGTAACTAGCTTTCAATTGTCATAGAAGATTAAGAAATTGATAAATCATAAATATTTCAAATTTTTGAACAAGCATAGTGTATAATCACAGAATATTAATACACGCAGAAGCACATTGTACGAGTCGATGCGGGCAAATTGAAAATATCAATCTTATAAGGCATACCCACTAATTGAAAAACATAATGTCTATTTACACCTATTATTTCGAATTTTATGATCCGAAATGTTGGTCTGCCGTTCCTCAAAGGAGAAAACAACTTCTTTCCTAGATAATACCACGAGGAATATTGAATTACATCCCCTCCGAAGAACGCGATGTCATCGACAATTCGCTGAAATTGGCATCCCTAATAGCTCTTACAAGTAGAGGGTCGTAATCACTGACTAGTTTCGACGTTGTTGCGAACCATTAGACAAGTAGATCTCTAGCCGTTGATGGCATCATGTGAATTGAATTATTAGGTGATATAAGAGGCATTCTCAGTAATTAGAAAATATAGTATCTATTTACACCTATTATTAATAATAGGTGCAAATATGTCTATCTCAGAACATACATAACAAGCAACCCTCCTATAGTGGAAGAATCAAGGTTTTAATGAGCTGTAGCAAATTCTAAATGTACAAATATTATAAGAAAATATTGTTACGAACAAGTTTATGATATGGGTCTTGGAGCCGGCCCTGTCCGGATATAATGGAATCCTAAATTCGGCGAAAGCGACGCGGAGTTCGTGTGATGTTTGTTTACATTGTTTATTTTGGACTACTTTGTAGGAAAATCCATTTGTTAATTTTTTTTGTTTGTTTATTTTCTAAAAATCTTGAGAATTTCTTTTGGGATATATCAAGAATTTTGCTGAGCGCAAAGTGTGTGACAAGTGAGTGACAAGTTAACTATTAGTTGGCTAAGTGCAGTATAAAGTGTTTAAATAGATTTAGAAAGTAAGAGCAATATTGTATCAAGCCCTTTTTGAGTATTCTCGTTTCGTATTTCCTTTCTTTTATAAGCTAACTTACGTTTTCGCCAATATTATTTGTCTCTAACTGAGAAACGAATAATTTTGACACGCTCTTCATAGTCTCGCATATATAGTCACCCTGGGATCGCAGACTGTTTTAGTTTTTCCGGTACAAGATCATGACATTAATATATGACCTTTCTGAAGCAAACTTACAGCAGCACACATCCGCGGCGATTATTCAAAGGTTAAATTTGAATAGAAAATAATAATAGATCCGTTTCCTTCATTTCATTGAATTTCAAATTTCCGTTTGAATTTACTAATTAATATCTACAGACGTATAAGTTTTATTTAGATAATTATTGTCTGGTTTCCAAAGACATCAACTTCAGTGGAATGTGTTGAATATTCAGGTTGATATTTATTTCATTTGAGAAAAATGAGATTAATAAAAATAAATCCAAAATTATTTGATTTTCTCTAAATGAAATATAAGAATCTCAAAATATTCATGTCAATTCTGTTTACATTCAAAAAAATAAATCTTCAAAAGTAGAAATCTAGTCACTAGTCTAGGAATTCGAATATTTTGTTGGTGTGGTGACATTTGAAAATGGTGATCTGATATCATCAATAATACGACGTATTTGACTAATATCTAGTTCTTTTGCTGCGGGTCCGGATAAATTAATGACTTACTTACCTATCTCTAAGGAAAAGGCGAGGTGGCATGTAGCTTGAAATGTTTCTGAAAACGACTCCCGCAGCAAATCTTATGGTAGCGTCGTTTGAAAGTATGTTCATTGCTGAAATTTGGACTCCCAACCATTTTCTGAAAATTTCATGGGAATGGAGTTTTTAGAAGAAGAGAAATGTACAAATAAATTCTAAATTCTAAATTTTGCACCAATTAAATCAATACGTTATTCCTGTAACGTACATGATATTCCAAATTAATATTAGTAATCTATTAAAAAAGTTCCAGTTATAATTTATTTACTGGAAAATTGGGTTACCTGGGCGATTAGATAGAACATAATAATTGATTTCAATCATTCAAATATAAGCAGACAGAAATCTGTTGTATTCCATTCGTTCTGTTCTCCAAATAAAGAGAATACGAATTCTCGCGAAACTAGAAAAGAGAAGATACGATATGCTCCAAATTTTCTTCAATGAATGGGATCAAAATGAAAAGATCTAAACTACACAACATCAAATAACAATTTCTAGCCACTACTCAAGAAAACGTAGAAAATATCACCAACAACTGCTTCGGATAATTATTTGCCTTCTAAAATTAGTCGAGAAAAAAAATGTTTTTCAACTCCACTTATTATTATATACAATGACATGGGTAGAGATATTACCAGTGTACTATTCTATATACTTATACAATATATTTTGTGGGGTAAATTGAAATTACTTATAACTACATGAGTCTATTTGTTGGATCACACGGTTTAATTCTTTTAATACGCCGCCCTTCACTGCTCCGATTAAATAATCGTTTGTTAATTCGTTTGGATGTATTGACACTCTGTAGATGTATTTGTCACTGAACCGTTCAATCACTTCTTCAACTGATTTAATTTGGATGTCTCGCACTATAACACTATTGGGCACAGATCTGGAAGCGTTGACAATGATGCATGAATTAAAATCAAACTTTTTATATAAAAATAGTTATTTATGCAACAAGTGAGTGGATTAATACTTTTTTTCATGAGTAGTTTGACCGCACTAGCCAAGTTTCACTCACGAGTTTCATACAAAAAATTTTCTACGTCCGTTTCTACGTCCCTAAAAATTCGTCAAAACATTGATCAATTTCTATTTTTTAATTAAAATCGTCTATAGTTGTATTAGTACTTGTTGGATTGTTGGTAGAATCGTGAACATTTACAAAGTTGCTTCAAGTCGAACTGGTAGTTAAAATTTTTTCTACAAATACAAATAACTGTGAATACTCTCCTAATTCTAATGTCTCATATTTTTCCAGCATTTTGAAATATTTTAATCAATAAGAAAAGTTAACTTACGTAAGTGATTTATCCAAGTTATTGGGTATGTGAAAATATTTATTAGTCCTATAATGTGTTAAGTTGACAATAGTCATATCTATAGTGTTCACGGATATGCGGACAGAGGGTGACATCGAGCCTAGTAATGAAGTTCCTAATATACTTATTTGCTCCTTGATCACTTCAAATGCTGATCTGATATCCTGCAATAAGAGATAGAAACATAGTTAGAGCATTCATTGTATAATATTCAATTGCAATTTGTCATACAAAGTTACATTGTTCCAAAAATGTTAGGTACTATAGGCAGTTAGCTGTTTCTCTAATAAATTATCTTGCGAATAGATCATTTTTTGCGATAACTCTATTACACTTTGGAAAAACGGATATATATGTATGTATATATATATATATATATATACACATGCTATACTAAAGAGCCCAGTATTTACAGCTGATCCATTAATCCCACTTTTTTTAAAAAGTCTAGGATGCGGAATTGCGGGATCTTTGTCTTCTAGTTCAAGCGCTACCAGGTGTAATGCTCTGGATTTCCTTAATGTTTCACACTTCAAGAGAATGTGGATAGAGGCTTTGTCCTCTGTGCAACAAAACCTACCGATACCAGAAAAAGGTTCAGGTCCCATGAAGGGCTTGTCTTGTTATTTCATTTCCCGTTGCTCCGAATTTTATTTTTCTTGTCTAGCTCGTTCAATTTTTCTAGACTATCCCAAACAAGTTTAAATTTTATGATATTGGAGTTTAGAATTCTAATGGCTGCTTAACTAAGGGACAGGATTATGATCTCCTATAAGCTCTCTAGATTGAACTGAACACATTTTTCAGTTGCATAGTTTTCTGCTTGAAAAATACTTGGTGCGCTGCCCAGGCTTTCAGAGTGTTTAGTTCTGTGCCCGAACACTCCCATTCCAGTTCCGTCTGCAGTTTTTGATCCGTCATTGTATAGCATTTCTTATATGGTGTTTTGATCATGCTTGAGCATGCTTATACAATTTATTATTGAAGTAAAATTTTTCTCAAAACTAAACTTCTAAGATGCAATGTCCTGAGGTATGTCTCAGGGTTGGTCATTGTTTAGGAACGGATTTTCTTTGGAGATTCCGTCTCTGAACAGTCTAAGTGATATTTTCTCTGCCACGCTCTCCAGTACTATGTAGGTGAGAGATCTAGAAATCACTTCTAGTGAGACTAGATTTCATGGCCCAGTTGCACATACGCAAGCCGGTATTTGTACAATTGAGAGATTGTTCCTCGTGGTATTCAGGCAAGTTCTAGTACCCCAACCACTACCCCATATGTGATAATTGATCTCACAAAAGGTATGATTTTTGCTGATTAGTTGCTTTTGAGAATCACTTCTAGAAACGATTGAATATATTGAAAATATTATCCGAGTATACTTGTAATATCAATTAGATTACTATAATCAACTATCCAAAACTCACCAAGAGCACACTTTTTATAAATACGAATATCCAAAGAAATCTATATCGTAATCATAAAAACATTTCATAATCGAAGCAAAAACTCCAAGACAATTTTATATAACCGAAAGAAAGATAAGCGATTGTCCTGAAGTGAAGAAAATCCAGAAAAATTTCACTTGTTAAGATAGAAACTAGAGAACTCTAGTATAATAGTAATAGGAATAAATTGCAGTTATTCTTGAAATGATAGTGAGAGCTAATCCAAAGAAAACTCGAATGCAAAAACTTCTGAGACCCGGAAAGAACAGAGAATGTTAAAATGAATTTTATTCTAGTACGAAAAATGTGTGTAGGTGCATTCATTTTTCATGGACTTATTATCTCTCACATTCATAGGAGAATGGAATGTGACGAAAGTGCCAGAATTGCTTGAAAAACGAATTATTATTAATAAGGTAATAAGCAAACAAATAGTATTTAATGGGAAAGCACTCAGGTTCTTTAATAAAAAAACCTTTTAGATCTAATATAAGATACATACTATGTAATCATTGTGTGGTGTTTTATAGGTCTTCCCAAACATCGAATATTAATAAGATTGAACTGACTTTTAGCATTATTATGGTTTATTTTTCTTAAACTAATAATTAAAAGTATGAAAATATTATCCCTCTCCAGAACCTCAGCAAGGGGATCGTGTGGCATCTTGTTGCAAAGGGATTTTAGTCCTCTATTCGGCAATATAAAGTTTTTTAAATTTTGTGTGATCATAATTGAGGAAATTAATTTTTAAGATGTGTAATTGTGATAATGTCGATCACAAAACTTTACGTGAAATGAATATAATAATGTCGCATAATATTTAAAATGTATTTTTCAATGTACTTTACAATTAAATTAAATGTTCAGAATGACCTCCGTTCAATTCTTAACATTAATCGAGGCGATTTTGGAATTGTCGTGCATTTTGTATGACCTCAGAGGTTTTTTTGTTCATTTTTTCCTTTATCCTAACTTTTAAATTGGCAATATTGTCTGGATTATTGAAATATACTTTAGAAATAATCAGGCATTATCGTATCTGTTCTGCTAAACATCAAGAAAAAATATTTGAAGATACTAAAATGTTAGTCAAAAAGCCAAATAAACGATTGATATGAATCAAGTAGGTATTCAGACGTCAGTATAATATTCGTGCGCGTAATAAATTAATATGGCTCATTTGTCCGAAACTCAAAGAATAGAAATTTTAATTATGATAGCTTGTGGTAATACAACAAGACCTCAAAAGAGGGTTTGTGAAATTTTCAATGATAAACACCCCGGTCAACACGTTTGTTGGATCTCGTGATGTTTATCGTCTTCACTTGATAAATGTTCAATGTTCAATTTATTCTATATTGAATGAAACTATTGGTTGCATTTTAACTCATTCACTTACAATTATTACATGTTAATGCCTCCTACCGTTGTAAGGTACTGAACAGTACCATAAAGTATCATAAAGCTTTCGATGGGAATAAATGAAAGCTCTGTTATCAGCGCAACACGAAACGAAAAATTGTTCACTATATGTTATCTGTGAATTTCCTATTTCTTTTGAATTTTCAGTTTATAGTTCAATAGTTATTAAGTGTTTGATAATAAAGAGCAAATATTTCAAACAATTTTCAAATTAAACTTAAAATTTATTCAAGTATAAATTTTTCTCATTACCCACTATTACTAATCAAATATGCTTTTCAGTGATTACAGCAAATGATAACTTACTGTTTGTTGATTCAATGATTCAGGAGTGGATAAAACTTTGTCTATGATGAGAAATAAGTTGTTCGTAATATTTCTTGATTCATATGAAGAAAGTTTTAAAGCCGCTGTATATTGCACCATCTCTTGAATTATGTTCAAAACTTTGGCACCTTCTCCAGGAAGTAACTTTACTGTTTGAACATGAGATAATAAGCTATTTAAAACTTTTTCTAAGCTCGTAGAAACGTAACCCAGTTTTAAGCGTTGAAACTGAAACAAATAGTATACATTTTTGTAGTACCTAATGTAAAGAATAAATGGAAAGTTTCATGTCCGAAACTTTACGATAGGCAATAGAGATAATTCCTAGAATACACGATCATCAAGGCTAATTGATAGGAGAAGAAATGGTATTGGTTACGCTACAATTGCCATTTGTAAAGTGGGTTTTATATACAGGGTTATGAAGTTCACTCCCTCTTTGTCCCATCATTTTGAAAATTTGAGTCATAATAACCTTTAGAAGTATTCACATTTTAAAATTATTTACAATCTTACAGGATGCTTCAGAATGATGTGCGATATCGAAGTTACATTTTATTTTTTTTTATGAAACACCCTATATTTTATTGCATATTTGAAATCAGCTTGATTTCCCCATTATAATAAATTTGGGGTTGTGATGTGTTCTACGGAGTATTTAAAAAGTTACAACCAATTTTGATAGAAAATCGTATCAATCGAATAGTAGTGAAACTTAAATAAAATTACCTTAATTTCTCGGGTTCATTACTTCGAGTGATTTACAAATAAACAACGAAATAATAGAAAACTATCCTATTCACTATAGTAAACGTTAACGTCTTGATTGTCACAACAGGTGTTCGAAATGTCCTCCAAATACATTGAAATAGTTATTCACGATATGAAGCAGTTCCATTCCATCCCTTGCTGTTGGAGGTATTTTGTACCCTTCTTCTTAATGTGACCCCAGAAAAATGAGTCCATTCTATTGAAACCTGTTGGCTACTGTACAGGATCATTTCTTAACCATTAATTAATTGGGTACCGTGTGCAGATGAACGATCCTGCAAAAACATCTTTCGACGTGTACTAAGTGAAACTTCTTCCAATATAAGAGGTTATTGGTTTACTAGAAAATCTGAATAGATCTCAGCATTTAAGTTTTCTTCAAAAACATATGGTCCTACTACTTTTTCACTCTCACATTGAACGACCATCTAGTTTGACTATGTGTCACAATAGATTAGTTGTTGAAACATTTCTACTCTACATCTCTATTTATTATAAACTAACTCCACTAAACAAATTCGTTTATATATTCAAAACGAATTTCTCAAAAATTTATTATTTCTTATTTGGGTACACCAACTTTAGAGCTTTATCGCTGATATTTTTTTCTTATTGTCGTGACCAAGGGGATTTGAAATACTTCTTCTACTGATTTAGCTGATTTTATTTTGCTCAATAATGTTTCTATTCCATCAAACACAATCCATATTTCTTACCAACCAATAAAGTTTGAAGCAGTCTCCAGTTTAGATGGACAGCTAGGAATGTCAAAGGAGTAATTAAAAAAAATCGTTTGGACAGAATCACTATGAATCGGTACCAATTATCATTTTTTTTTCTTAATATATATTGCGAATATTCTCAAAATATATTTATGCAATTAGTGCCTCAAGGAACTTTTCTGCTACTGCTACTATTCCATTTTTGGTTCAGTTGTTATGTTTCTCGAATGGATGTACGAGAATTCTCTACAAAATTTGCATAACGTTCAAGGATTTGTCATCATTAGTAACAGCTACCGTTCGACCAATTTTAGAATGATTCTCATTTGAATTTGTTTCTTTAAAAATTTTCATTTATGATGTTCAAGGAAAACGTTCTTTAGATGTGATACAATAAATCCATATCGATGAGCTCAATTCAAAAGTAATCCACAAAAGTAATATTATCCCAGATAGATTAATGTCCATTATAGTAAAATCGGAATTACAATAGTGTTATCCTTATGGATATGATATATCTGATTATTTGGTAATATATCACTTAGTGAAGAATTAAATTTATATTTCCTTCCAAAAACATTCCAAAAAAAATTCTTACATTGACACTTTTAATCAAAAAATACAGAAACAATAGAAAAATTACTCACCTTTTCATATATGTGACCGAGTTGGTGATGAGTGCAATCTGAAAAGCTGGGCATCTCCCAAACAGGTTTATTTTTATCTTTTAGTGCACAATATCTAGTTGCAAAACCGGTGTAACCTTTAGGGCAGTTGATTATGCTAATTGTATCTGCAGCTGTTTCAGGCCAGGTCATCTCCAATTGAATCCTCATGCGGCAAGTGTTTACGCCCTTTCTGTCCACAACATATACCGACACCACTTTCTCTGAGGATACTTTTGATCCTTGAACGAGGCAGGAGTATTCTGCGTTTTTCTGAAAATCGAGGTATACAAAACAATTAATTTTATTATTATGCATGATGTGACTATGAATTTTATGTTGAAATAGTTGATAGCTAGATTAATAACATATAGCTTAACAAGTTATCAGAGAAAGGGCGTCACGGAACTCATCAATTACGGAGATTTCTGAAATAATAATTAGAAAAAATGAAAGGTACTAACATCTGCCCTTCGAACTTGTAAAATACTGCCTGATGGAAACAACACCTCATATTTCTCGAATTCGGTTCTCACAGGTAAAAGTTCTTTGTTTTTAGTCCAACTATAAATATATTTTGTACCGTCTTTGCTTTCATCCGCAGTAATACACTTTATAGTGAAATTTTCTCCCTGAAATAATATATTACTTATTATTAGTTTGACTATAGTTTTATATTCGAAAGTACATCAAATGTCAAGTATGAAGTAAATGTCTTATAGAACTTTGATGAAAAAATTTAATGAAATATTTTCATTTTCTCTTATATAACTTATTCTGAAATAGAGGGTGAGTTTTAGTTTGTTTTTGGCATACTGTATACTGATATTTTTATGTTGGTCCCTAGCTATACGATACCCTGTATATTTCCTCAGATGAAATATCTCCCTTGTATTCTCTTTCTACTAATTTGTAGTTTTGATAAATTATATGAAGTATGCAAAAATATATGAACTTTCTTATATCAAACTGGTCTAGTTTTCGAACTAAATAGGCCTGAGAACATTTCGGACGAGTTGGAATACTGATATTTTCTCGGTTTCCAAAAGGTTTACGGCGCAATTAACCTTTTCCTTCTGTTTATCTATCGTGTACTAGCCGGCAAAAGTGTTTGTGGTGTCCTCTCAACATAAACAAAGACGTTAGCAAAAATATTGGATTTTTGAAGGTCAGAGGGGGCGTAAGGCGTGGACCCACGGCCTCGCGGTGCTAATAGCCTCGCGCCTCGCAGCCGAAAATAAATTTAAAAAAGTATGGGAAATCCAAAAGTACACGTCGTAAGGTTTTTCTTATTCTAGAGTATCTGGTAGATACTCGGCGCCAAGCACACATTCGCCCCACTAACGCACGAGCACTACCTCCTGTGTCCGCCGAGCCTCCAGACTACTACATTCGCGAATAATCTTGTGTTAAGTTATTAGAAAATCTTTGGATCCCAATATCTTCGTAATTACTGTATATTATGCGTTCATATTTTATAGGTGATCAATATCGAAAATAAGCTTTCGATTGACCGTAAAAAATTCATGTTGCAGCAGACGCTGGAAAATAATTAAAGATAAATTGAAGCTTACTATGAAGCCTTCATAAGACACAAGATGGGAAAGCAGAATCCAGACGGTGAAGGCTGAATTATTGCAATTTGATGATGTTTGGCATAGAAAACTTACAAAGCCAAACGGAACAATCGGACACACTCAGTAATTGGGATTCCGTTTTAAACGAAAGGTCTAGTTTGGAATTTAACATATTAATGCATGTCAATATCATAAGCAAATTAAAGCAATCTGTACAAATCCATTCAAGCACTAGCTTTTTGTTAATCAGTAAGTTCAGTTAATTTCAGATTTACGTATTAATTATTGTACCTAACTCCACTCAATATTTTTATTGAATAAACTACATGAAACCAGTCAAGATGAAATTGATGAGAAGTTGTTAGAGTCAATGGGAAAAATTGAAAGCTTTTATGGGAAAAATCATTTCCAATGGTCGTCCCACTGTTTCGTGCCCCGTAGTGGAACTCCACAACATAACATTGTACTACGTGTACTAACATTACGTTTGCCTACAGCAACAATTGGTGAGAGAGTCCTAGTGAAGTATGGGACTTATTATTTACTGATAATATACTGAATATAAATTTATTGTGGACAAATAATAAAATATAAAAACAAATTCAAAAGTACAAAAATCCTTCAAGGAGGAACATTCAATATCTTGATATTATTGAACTGAAATCAATAATCGGATAGTTGTTTTACACTTTTCGTGACAAATATTGATACACGTTGATAGGATTTTCGCTACATATTGAACCAGAACATAAATTTCTCATTGCCTCATGAGCAAAAGCATATTTATGTTTTGACAATCCCTAGACAGTGAAGCTCGGACAACAGAGAATCCCAGTAGCTGCAATATCATTTATATTTGATAAGTGTATTACCAACTCTCAGCTAATATACTCATTAGGAGTATATGTTTGTATTGATGAGATGCTGGTGCCATTTAGAGGTTTATTGTGAGTAGTTTCTCATTGGGAACGTGGCAAGGGACTAACTTCAATATATTTTCCGAGCTTTCGAATACTTATTAATGTATTCATCGAGACTGGGACTGAAATTATGGTCAAATACAATATGAGAAATATGTATAAATGTATAACAATAATAAAATTTGACTTACGATAATTGAATAAGATTGACGGTGATTTACGTGAGAGAAAATTCTGCCAAGTCGGAACCAAGTGCTAACAATTAGCGATAGCACACAAAAGATAATTGAAAAAAACATAGGATAAATTGAAAACAATATTATCAATAAAATTTCGTGATTTGATATAATAAGGATATGAGAATTTAGGAGAGAATTGATATGAAATTGAAACGAGTTCAGTACTGTTTGAACTACTTGTAATGCAGATTACTGAAATAATTTATTTTTTTGGTCCGAACGGTCTCAATATTCAACTGTACTGACCTTTTTCACTGTCAAACTAAAGGGTTCTATTTTTACTAAAGGTATTTTTTCCAGGACGACCCTTTTGGAAAGGCATTCCTTTAGACCAAAATCTTCTACCTGACAGGTGAATATACCTTCGTCAAACGGATGGGCCCTCTCTATGCCTAAAAGTCCTGTATACTGATCCGCAACATGAGGATCTTTTATCAGTTTCAACCATTTCCTACAAAAAAAAGAAGATATAGTAGACAATATAGTATTCTTCCTTTGTAAATTTCATTGAATTAGCAATTTTCCATAAACTGTTACTGTTGTATTATATATTATGGACTTTCTGTGTTTTGAAAATGTATAATGTTGTAGCAAGACATTTTATATAATGGGGAAAGCGGAAAGCTATCCAAAGGTGTTTTGTTTTTGCAGGACAATGCCCCTGCATACAAATCTCATGTTGTCATGCAAAAAATTCGTTATTTAGGGTTTGAATTACTAGAACACCCTCCTTATTCACCAGATTTGGCTCCGTCCGACTATCATCTCTTTCCTCAACTGAAAAAAATTTATGGACAAATGGACAAATTGAGAGCCGCCTTCGGTGAACAGTTCATCTCAAATTTTTTATCGCAATATAAGTTGGACCAATCGTAGCAATTCGATTTATTATTATATACGAGAGAATGATTTTTTGTACCCTTGGAAAATGATTTCGGTGAAATTTTATTAATCACTATTAATATTGAATAATGTAAGCAGCTCCTAATATTGTTTTTTGCAATAAGTGGCAAAGCTTGTTGTCGTTTAAGCTCTTAATTATAATTTGTGTGTTAGAAGTCGTCGTAATGATAATCCTACAGATTCTACCCACCATGTGAGCACCGGTGCCGTCCTGCTGTGTGTAAAGGTATGTATAATCTATTTTATAACAATACCATGTAAATTCTAAAATCCCTGCACTTTCCAGGTTCACAAGGGCTCGTATAATTTAAATACATATGTAAATTATGTTTCATTCGATAATAATAGTTTAACATCGATTTTTCTCCCTGTATATTGATGTTACGCCATCTGGATGAGGGCCATTCGTAAAACCGGAGGCCTTATTCAACATCGATTTTTCATTTCCGCATAATATTCTGTATAATATGATGTATGTGGTTGTGCCGATATTTTACCCTATAAATGCCCCTTGTAACATAACAACAATAAATTTTCCTACCCTGTATAATCTTTATGCCTCTATCGTATGTACCCCACCCCCCGATAAATCAGTGAATAGTTTTTTATGTGCCATTCCACTCGACGACGACGAGTCACTTCTGTACCAAATCCATTTATGCCTTTTCGAGATTTATTTTACCTTTTTAATGCTCTTTTGAGATCGATTTTCCGCCCTGTATATACCCCTTGTGACATCGCTAGTATCGATAAACCCTGTATATACCTCTTTTAACATCTAGCATTTTTACTAGACAGTTGGAATATTTTTTTAAGCTATACTTTGAGTATTTTCGTATGAAATAACATTTGTCTAAATATAATGAATATTATATAAGGGTATTAGGGTGTAAACTAGGATTTAAAAACAACCTTACGTTAATAAAAAATAATTTCAACGTAAAGACGCACCAGTTCAAGGATAGTACTGACAAATCCAAATCAGAATCTCATCCAATATTTACAATGAGTGACTCATTTTATCAATAATAATTTCAAACTGTCATATTGTTTTTTATTCTTTGATTGTTTTATTAAGTATCTTTTTCCACTTTTCAGACTCCATATTAACTACAGCCTCCGAAAACAACTCATTCTAGAAAAAATATTTACTGATCAAATCGAGTTCAGTTTGCCATAATATGGAGGAGATCTAGCCACTATCACTTTACTATTTTCATATTTTTTGAATTAGTGTTTCTGAAGGGAATTGCCTTTTTCTCATGAAACCGTGATGCAACTTAATATTCTTTGAATTTGGGCAATTCTGTAAATATTTTTCAACTACTTAGCTGTGGCGAATTTTTCTAAAATTCTCGAGTGGTAACTTGCAATGTCCCTTACTATTATACCATTCGAATGAAGAAGATCATTTCTTCGAACTATTCTATTAAAAACATCAGTTTACATGTTTTCGTGATAGTCAGTGGAACGAGTAGATTCAAAAGTCAATAAACCACCTTTAACAAAATCGTTTAAACTGCCGATGTGTACTATTATCTGTCCGCGCCCTTTTCCTATTGGTGGAATCAAACCAGTTGATGAATTATTTGAAAAAGCCTGTCTTGGACACGTAATAGTTCTATCTCGCCGAAATTTATTTAATACATGTCCCACATTGGTCCATGTTCCATCTAAATACAAAAGAAGTAATATTATATATCAAGTCCCTTGTACTAATTGTGACGCTATCTACATAGGGCAAACATCTCAGTATTTAGAAAATAGACTAAGAGGTCATCAATACAATAAAAAAAAAATGAAATGGCGTTAACAAACTATGAAATATCAAATAAGCATAAATCCAATTATACGGATTGAAAAATTCTTGGAACGGAATCTAATACACGAGGAAGGGAATTTTTAGAATTGATTCACATTCATAAAAACGAAAAAGCTATAAATGATGAAAAAGACTTAAATAATTTAAATAAAATTAATAGTTCTATTTTGTAAATTCTAATAAATTTAATATATTGAGATTTCGAAATCAAGAACAAAGTTCTAATTTGATTTTATCCTTATTTTGATATTCATGATGAAGTTGATCTATATATCACAATATAAATACGCAAATTGCGAGTGTCAATATCATATTTTGATAAAGACTTAGAGGAAAGTCGAAACGTCCAATTTTATCTTCCAAAAATTTACTTATTTACTTTATAGTCCTTGATAATTTCGTTTCCATACTATAATTCTATTTAAACAGAATGCATAATCATGCGAAAATCTATTTCTCTTAAAAGTGACGACCGTGACAAGAACTTCCGAAAATTCCATTCTAGAGTACTTTCCATCGAAGTCTTTTAAATTATTTCATATTTTGGTTTTCCTGGAACACATTCCTTTTCGTTAACAACTCGTAGCCAAGCAGACTACTAGTAATTCCAATGTCTCATATCAACGTCTACATAAATATTTTTTTATAAATGATTTAAAGCAATAAAATATCGATTTTGTTTCATTAATTGTCAAAGAACGAATTTTCGGCGTTTCTAAATTTTCCATAATCACAATAGATTGCAAACTGCACTTTGCAAGTTGCAACTAAACTAAACAAAATTTGGGACGAACATGAAATCTTGTTTTTAGAAAGAGGAATTAAAAAAAAATTCTAGCTTATAGGTACATATGGATCTTATGATATAAAACACCAAAATAAGCCCGAAAACTTTTATTAGCTCAGGTAAACTAATATTCAATACGATCATCCTAAGTTTTGGATTAGTAAGTTTCATTACTCTCTCGAACATAAATATACATTATAATTTGATTAATCCGCATTGTATATCGAAGGTTTTTATTATTTTCTTTTACCCGCATCACTTATGCCATAATCCAAGACGATACAAGATAATAGGCAACACGCCACATTATGTTTTCATTTTGAAGAGTTTTATGAAGAATAGACCATAAATTAATCCCAAGATTGTGATTTATAGCAAAAAATGCGGTTTTAAATTGACAACGACGTCAGTCCTAAATATTACTAGTCGTACTTTCGAAATATTTGTCTATAAATATAAAAGTGGATTCGAGCTGCGAAGGAAATTGAAAATTATAACAGCAACTTCTTGAGAAAATTGGAAATTAATTAATTGCGTATCATTCCAATTTAACCGTTTGTATTTCAATAAATGAAGAACTATATCATATCTTTCGTGTTTCAGATTCATCTTTAGAGTGTTCATTAATCATAGAATCGCAGGGCTCTCAAAATATTGAAATATCCAATTATGAAAGTATACAAGTGTCCATATATATTTATTGATGATCGAAACAAGTTCAAATAGAAATGGAAATACTCCAAAACACTGGAGCTTTATACCTATGCGAGGCAATGTTCGTGATTGTAAAATATGATCAATAAAACTAAATTTGTATGGAATTATCCTTTGTTATAACTCTAGTGATAGTGAGAATACCAAAAATTCAGTTAAACCTGAAAAAGAGACTTATACTACTTCAGAATCTCTTTTAAGTGGATGTGAACAGCTAAAAGGAAAACGATTATTCGACATAACAATAATAATTATTGTTGAAAAAGTTATAATGTCTCTCCTTTTAAGTTACTTAAAACATTTTTTCATTAAAAATTTATAAATAACAATATTTCTATGAGTTGACAACACAGCTCAAGTATTGGTAAGCCCTTAAGTCATGCTAATAAATCACTCAATTTCAAACCAACGTCGTAAAATTCTGAAAATAGTTTTGAAATCTCAATTTATTACATGCGCATAAAACGAAATTACGGATTATGGATTATTCCAAGAAAAATATTACTTAGATTATGCACTCTTATTTCTCCAATTATCTCACGTTTACTACAAATAAATCAATTACGTTACCTGGTAGCAGTAACGTTTATAGAAATCCCATCCTTAAACCAACGAAAATTTATCGTTGGTGATCCTCGTGCTACGCAACTTAAAATAAATTGATCTTCTTCTCGTATTAATCCAGGCTTATTTATATCAAGGCTCTGAAAAAAAAATTTGATATATTATTGATACAACATTTCAATCTATCATATTAACGTCGTAATCCCAAACAACAAGCAATTATTTTTCTATATCATAATTTGTTAATAATAACTTCCGTGATATCTGTAGTTGTCTACCTTCCCTTTTTCGATAATTGTTTCTCGACTAAATACCTCCTTGAGTAACTCTAATAATGGAAATTTATATGAATTATTAAAGCACTTTCTACTAATATACATATGGGGAACACCATATATATATATATATATATATATATATATATATATATATATATATATATATTGAAATGATCAGAAATCTAAAAGCAAGTAGGTACATAATGAAAATTTATAATTTATTGAGATTAGTTTTACTAAAGATAATAATTAAACTAAAGGCAGAAAATCGATAAAAAAAATAAAAGAAATTGAATTGATATTTGTAAGTTAATTAATTATAGTTATTTTATATATAAGGAATTATTTATTAAAATTGATATATTCTAAAAGGATTGCATATGTACAAATCATAATTTGTATCATAGAATAATGTTATTAATTATAAATTAATATAAAACTTAGTGGACGATTGATTTTTTTTTTAAAAAATATATGAAACTGTTGCCAAAATGACCCATAATAGTGAAAATTCATAAACTATTAATGAAATAAAAGTTTATTTAAAAACATAAATATAAGAACTGACAAGTGTTTGAAAAGTGAAGGACATTGTGAGGAGACAAGAGCAGTAAAAGTCTAGTCAGTCATATTATATGGTTGCTAAGGAAAAAAAACAAAGAAAAAATAAAGGGGATTATTTATTGGAAAAAGGGTATCAGCAGAAAAGAGAATGGGGAGTGCAAAGTTATAAGAAATAGAAGTTTAATTTGAATCAAAATACAAAATAATTGCGAATTATTAAAGATGAATGGAAGATAAATATCTGGACTGAAGAAAATCCAATGAGTTGAAGATTTGTTACTAATCCAATGAGTTGAAGTTTTGTTACTGACAATTCACAGAAATAAATGCAAGTTTTAGATCTGATATTGCAAGATATTATCATCTCAGGTCAGTTCCTTCACGTATTATTGGCCAATAATAATAATAATAGTAACAATATAAAATAATTTAAAAAAAAAAAGGAATATTACCTATACTTATGTTGACAATGGATAAAATTCCTTATTTGTGAGGTTAAGATTCTGTATTATAGTTATTATTAACACGTTCACATTAACATTTACTTGTAAGAAAATTTTTACATAGCTTTAACAACAGAACTTATTATATCTCTCTTTTCTTCAATTCGCTCAGTCATCGGTTGGTAGGACAGCGTTGCCAGTTTTCATGAGTTTTGAATTAATTCTGCGTGAACATACTCCCCGCGTTGAAAGCATAAGGATGGCTTTCAAAGGTCAACTGGAAGGGGGCAGATTTTTTGAAAGCTTCTTTTGATGATTTCTCCAGAGGGAGTTCTTATAGAAGCGACCCTAGCGATGCCGTCAGGGCCTCTATGGAGCTTGCTGATTCTACCTAATAACCACTGAGTGGGCATAGTGTTCTCGCCTTTCACTAAAACGAGAGAATCTTCTACTAGATGGCCTTGGTTGGACTTCCATTTGGTGCGTCGTTGGAGCTCCGCAATGTACTCAGATTTCCATCTGTTCCAGAAGTGCTGTGCTAATTGTTGTACGAGCTGAAATCTGGAAAGTCGATTCATTTTTATGTCGGTGACATCTTGATCAGGTGCTGCAATTATTGGTCTTCCAATCAAGAAGTGAGCTGGGGTAAGAGGTCCAAAATCGTTGGGATCAGAGCTCAGTGGGCATAAAGGACGCGAATTCAAAATCGCCTCGATTTGTGCGAGAACTGTGGCAAATTCTTCAAATGATAAATGAACTTGGGTCAAAACGCGCCTTAAATGATGCTTTACGCTTTTGACAGCTGCTTCCCACAAACCTCCGAAATGAGGAGAGTAGGGTGGTATAAAACTCCACTCTATATTCTGAGAGCTACATTTCTCGATTATAGTGTTGCTGCCACGTTTTAGAAAATCCTTTAGCTCTCGCTGTGCCCCGACGAAGCTTGTTCCATTGTCGGACAATATTTTTGATGGTTTGCCTCGTCTAGAGACAAAACGATATAGCGCTTGAATAAATGATTCTGAAGAAAGGCTAGAAATCAATTCCAAATGGACTGCTTTAGTTGATAAACAAATAAATACGCCAATATAACATTTACTTAAACGACAACCTCTACCTTTCTTATCGTTAATCATAAATGGCCCCGCGTAATCAACTCCCACTATTGAAAATGCACTAGAAGGATTAGTTCTATCGCGCGGTAAGTTGGCCATAATTGGCTGTATGGTTTTAGCATTGAATTTGAAGCATTTCACACAATTCTTAACAGTCTTTCGTGCAAGATTTCTACCGGATATAACCCAGTAATTTTCTCTTATAGTGCTTAAGAGCAGCTGAGGGCCGCCATGCAATAGGCGTTCATGTTCTTGTAAAAATAGTAGCTTTGAAAAATGATGCTTTGAATTGATCAAAATTGGATGCCTTTTGTCAAAGGAGTAATTTGAATATTTTAGTCGCCCTCCTACGCGTAGCAAACCATCGGGTTCTAGAAAGGGACTAAGACTTAATAGATTACTATGGGAGCTCAAAGGTTTGTTATTTTTCAATGTTTCAATTTCGGTAGAATACGATTGAGATTGACAAATTCGAATGAGACATTTTAGAGAATCACTTAACTCCTGTACTGTAAGAGAACCGCCTCTTCTGCGATTTCTCTGAAGACAATTATCCTTAAATCGTAAAATGTATGCCATTGCTCGTTGCATTCTTGAGAAATTTGAAAAACGTTCAAAGGGAAAACTCAGAGTAGGGGGCGCAACATTGGTCAGAAGACTGGATTTAAGTTCAGGTAAATCATGAACCACCTCCAGCTTGTCATTGGGCCAAAAACTTGGGTCCTTAGCTAGCCAAGTAGGGCCGCGCCACCACAAATCAGAGTTTAAAATTTGACTAGGATATATTCCCCTTGAAGCAATATCTGCTGGATTATCGTGGGTGGGGATGTGCCTCCAATCGGCGTGTTTAGTGAGAGACTGAATTTCTGCCACTCTATGGGCCGTGAATGTTTTTAGCAGATTCGGGCTTGTGCGTACCCAAGCTAGAGTTATAGTTGAGTCCGACCAAAGTGTGAAAGATTTGAATTGAATTTTCAAAGCAGTTTTAGCTTTATCTGTTAGGCGGGCTAGAAGCAATGCTGCGCATAATTCCAACCGCGGGATTGGTATTGTTTTTATAGGTGCCACCTTTGCTTTGGCGCATAACAGGGATACATGAACCTTTTGATCGGAATCAATACTTCTCAAATAAACACAGGCTCCGTAAGCCTTTTCCGAAGCGTCAGCGAAACCATGCAGTTGTAATTCAACAGCATTCTTGCAAATAGCTTGTCTGTTTAACTCAAGATCGTTCAGAATAAGAAGCTCCTTCTCCAACCTTACCCAATTTTCAGATATAGCCTTTGGAATAGCGTCATCCCAAGCTAATTTATTTTCCCATAATTTTTGCATTATCATTTTTGCGATAATAGTACATGGGCTTAGTAAACCAAGGATGTCGAATATTTTTGATATAGTAGATAAAATTGTGCGTTTTGTGACCTTTGTACCTATAGGATTGGTATGAATTTTATATTGCAGCTTATCGTTATTGCAAACCCATATCAAGCCTAATGTTTTTGTTTTGCCATCATGCGCAAATTCTAGTATATCGGATTTTAAATCATTTGAACTTATATTTTTGAGCGCGTTGGTGTCGTTAGAGCACCATTTTCGAAGTGCGAAACATCCCGATTTAAGAGTGTCACTTATCGCTTTACATATGTATTGCGCATGCTCAAGTGTAGGTGCACCTGTTAACAGGTCATCTACATAAAAGTCGTGCTTAATGATTTCGGCTATTTCCGGGTTCATTTCTTGAATATCCTCAGCGAGTTTAGCTAAACAGCGTATTGCAAGATAACTGGCAGAGGCTTGCCCGTATGTAACGGTATTTAGCTTGTAGACTTCCAGGTTATCACTCGGATTTTCGCGCCATACAATTTTTTGCAAATGCCTTTGCTCGAGCGTTATTGAAATTTGCCGGTACATTTTAACTATGTCTGCCGAAACTACATAGTTATGTTTCCTAAACCTTAAGACTATTGATAGTAAATCGTCTTGTAAAACGGGTCCAATGACTTGAATATTGTTGAATGATAGACCGTTGCTAGAGGGCGCTGATGCATCGAAAACTACCCGTAGTTTTGTGGTCAAACTCTCTTCTCTCAAAACTCCGTGATGCGGCATGAAATATTCGAAGCTTGAATCATTGACGTTACAAATTGTCATATGGCCTAGCTCTTTATACTCGTTCATAAATTGTATATATCTGCTGTGCAGCATTGGATCTCTCCCGAATTTTCGTTCTAATGCATAGAAACGTTTTTCGGCTTGAGCTTTCGACTCACCTAAACTAGAAGGTTGTTGTTTCAAAGGTATAGTGACTGTAAAACGTCCGTTCGCGTCTCTGGTAGTAGTTTTGATGAAATTGTCCTCGCAAAATTGTTCATCTGGAGATAGTTGTCGCGTGCTAGATATTTCCTCGATTTCCCAAAATTTGGCTATTGAATTTAATAATTCCTGGTTTATACTTAAATTACAAGAAGCCTTTTCAACGTTGTTAGTACTTATTTGCCCAGATACAACCCAACCTAGCACTGTATCAATTAATAGCGGCATATTTTTTCCTAGCGAAATTTTGTTATTGCTTAAAATTGTCCAAAATAGGTCCGCGCCAATGAGCATGTCTACTGGTCCGGGAATATTGAATTGTGGATCAGCTAGCTTTAGATCACCTGGAATCGCCCAAGATTGCGTGTTGATTCGACAACACGGCATCACACTTGTAATCTCTTTTAGAATATAACAACTGCCATGCGCTTTAAAATTGGTATGTATAGATTTAAATGAAACCTTACACCTTTTACTGACCTTTGAAATATTGTTTGAGATTCCGAAAATTGAAAGATCTGTTTTATGTGTCGCAATATTCAAACGCTTTTGCAAATCCTCCGTTATAAAGGAAGTTTGAGAACCACAATCTAATAACGCTCTTGCTTTGTGAAAATTATTGAAATTGTCTGAAATGAGTAAACAGGCGGTAGATAATAGCACCTGCTCCGCCGCTGGTACCACTACGCCACTGCTTAGTGCTGCGGAACTTGAGCTCGCGTTGTCCGCTATCTCGAGTTTTTCATGCAAAATTGTATTATGCCAAGCTTTACACACTTTGCAAGGCCCTAATTTACACTGTTTGACAGAGTGACCCGAACGCAAACAGTTATGGCAAAGATTTGATTTTTTGACAAAATCTTTTTTTTGTGTTATTGTTAATCCGAGAAACTCTGCACAACGATATATTGAATGCTCTTTCTTGCAATAGGAGCATGTATATGTACTTGAGGTCAATGACCTTACTCTACTTTGTTTATTGAATTTATTTTCCTCATTACTAAATTTTGAATCTGATTTATTTAAACTGAGGCTGTTCTTTGATTCTAACATATTAAGAAAATTGGAACGTTTTTGTAAAAATTGTAGGAATTTATCTAACTTTGGCAATTCTTCCTGATCTCTATTTTCCCTTTCCCATTCAAGGTTTGAGCTAGTATCTAATTTATTAGTAATCCAAAAAATTAGTAGAGGATCCCAATTAGTTATATTTTGCCCCAATTGTTCAATAGATCCCAAATGTTTGTGAATATCGTCAGCTAAATTTTGTAGTTTTTCAGCTGTCGGTTTTTGTATGTTTTCTAATGAAAAAATAGCTCTAATATGTTCATATATTAATTTTTTAGTATTGTCAAATCTTTTTGAAATTGTGGCCCATGCCACTTCATAATTGTCGGCCGTATATTTGATTTTGGAAATGGACGCCGCTGCTGTTCCTCCTAGTGCACTTCGCAAGTAATAAAATTTTTGAATATTATCTAATTTTTTACTATCATGAATAAGGCTTTTATATGTGTCCCTGAATTCTAACCAATCTTCAAAGTTTCCACTGAATTTAGGAAGTGATATATCCGGAAGCTTTATACCCTCGTTTTTACAACAAGCTTTGTCTGAAATCACGCTAAGATTTGTATCATTATCGTGATTATTGTAGCTTTGTAAAATGTTTTTAGCAACAGCGATTGCATCATAATATGAATTTTCAAATCTCTCTCGTTCGATTAATTGCTCATCTAAATTTATATCATCCTGTAACTCTATTTCTAATTGATATGATTTGAATTCGTCAAGATAATTTTCGGCATCTCGTAACCTATCTTTTAATTTTGTAACTTCTGTTTGGCTTAAATTAGATATAGTTGCAAATTCATTTACCGCTTTTGTGAAAATAGTTAACTGAGCTTTAATTACACCTCTTTTCTTTATTAGTTTGCCAAGTTCTGCCATTTTATATTGTCAAATTGTTCAAGCACAAACAGAGAAGCTTTGAAATCGCAAATGGAAAGAAAAATTCGGAAATAAATAATTTGGAACAAACTCACTCTGATTTCGGTCGAACTGCCTGATTCTTGCAATTGAACTAGTCGGCCAGTTGAGTTGATGTCTGGTCGCCGTGATATTGTATCGACTACTTGTTTGGTCGATCACTTTGCACTCGTTGATAGTTGCTTGCAGCACGTGGTAAATTGTTTTTGGGTTATAGTTGTTAATAATATATTGTTTATTGCGAATTTTCACTGGTTTTGTTTATAATCCGCTCGTAAGGACCATTTTTTGTATTATAGTTATTATTAACACGTTCACATTAACATTTACTTGTAAGAAAATTTTTACATAGCTTTAACAACAGAACTTATTATATCTCTCTTTTCTTCAATTCGCTCAGTCATCGGTTGGTAGGACAGCGTTGCCAGTTTTCATGAGTTTTGAATTAATTCTGCGTGAACAGATTCCTTTTCCGTAGAAATAATATGAATTGTGTAGTATAATTAAATTTTGTTCAATGTATCATATGTAATCTTTCCACAGAAATAGAACTTCTTGATTATATCATATAAAATTGACATAATTTTTTAGTATTTTCCTTATATTGTACATCTAAATAATAGAATATTCATCTGAGTCGATTTATAACAGAGAACTGTGTAGAATTATCAAATTAGAGGAACGGCTAACTTCAGGCTAGACTCATAGGCGTACTCAACTACATTTTATTAAACTTTATTTGAATTAAAAATAATACAATTAACTTTTAACATAAAACTTTTATTGTTTTGTTAAAAGGAAAAACATCCATAAGTTATTTATTTATGCCAGAACTCAAAGAGAGAATGAGTCTCATGCCCGGCAAATAACGTGCTAGCGACAACAATAGAAAAATAAAAACAATAATAAAATCAATAATAGAGGTAGAAATAAATAATTACAAATTGGCGCCCAACGTGGGGCTCACATAAAACGAAAAACGTGGGGCTCGCATAAAACGAAAAACGTGGGGCTCACATAAAACGAAAAACGTGGGGCTCACATAAAACGAAAAACGTGGGCTCTTAAATAATAATAACACATCACTAAAAATAAAAATAAACAAAGAAATCATGGAAAAGAAAATGAACTTAAGAAATGGAAAACAGGTAGGTACAGAAGAAAGATCAGAAGAGGAAAAGGAAGAACGAAGGCATAGAAGTGGTGATTTTGAGGTGCAGTATTTAGAACAAGGAAGAGAACAATCAGATGGAAATGTGACAGGGGATGAATTGGAAGAACAGGAGGATAGGAGACAACAAAGAAACAATAATGATCAATTAATGGAATTTTTGATTAGTATGAGGGGAGAAATTAAACAAGATATGAATAATATGAGGGGAGATTTTAATGAAAAGATGGATAATATTAATGGAAATATGAATAGATTGGAAAGGAAAATTGAAGAGGTTAAAATTGAAGGTTTGAAGGAAATTAAGAAAATTGGACAAGAAAATGAGGATTTTAAAAAAAGAATTGATAAGGTGAAAGAAAATATGGAACATCAAAATAAGAATCTAAGAATGGAGATCCAAGAAAATGGGATCAACATCAGAGAAAAAATTGAAAAAAAGGTAGTGGAAGAGGTTCAAGCATTAGGAAAATGCATAGAAGAACATTTACCAGAAACAATACTAATGGAAGTTACAAGACAAAATGAAGAAGTAATGCAGGAATATCAAGAAAATTTCAATAAAAAAATGAAAGACTTAGATGTTAGAGTAGAAGAAAAAACAGGGACATGCGCTAAAAGAAATGAGACTATAGGCAAGCAATTTAATAGGGAATTGGAGGAGATGAATAAGAAATTGCGGGAAACTATAGAAGATAAAATATGACGACATGGAGGAGGCATAATGTGTACTGGAAATGTGGAAATAGGGGTAAAATTTGATAGAAATATAAATACAATTCACCCTAAAGTTTTTATGAAAATAGTGAAGAGTAAAATGAAAGGAATAAAGGATTTGATGGAGATGAAAATAATAATTAGGGGAATGTTATCAGGACATGCACTAATGTGGTTTTGCAATAAAGAAGAGCAGATTATAGATATGGAAGGTTTTGAAACACAATTTTTAATGTATTTCTGGGGGGAAATTCAACAGGCCAATTTCCGAGAACGGTTGTATTTCGGAAAATTTGACTACAATAAAAATAAAAATTTAAATTCTTATGCTATGCAACATTATAATATAGCACAATATCTAGAACCAGCAATGAAGGAGGAAGAATTAGTTTTATCTGTAGGAAGACATTTTAATGCTGAGATGTCTGAAACGATAGTTCTACATAATATAAAGAATATGGATAATATGTCAAGTTATTTACAAAGAGTTGAAAGGAGTATACAAAATGGAAACGGAATTAATAGATATCAAAGTGAAAATAGATATGAAGATATACGAAATGATAGACAGGGTGAAAATGGAAATGGATTTTTTAGAAAAGATCATTACGATACATATGTAAATACAAATTATGGAAACATGAATTTCGAAAACAGAAGATATCAAGGAAATGTGGACAGGAATTTTGGAAATGGAGACAGAGGAAGATATAATGGACAGAATAATTTCAGGAATAGTAGTCACAGAAACAGGGATGATTTCAATAGACCATATGACAGGGGAGTTTATAATGGAAATAGAGGTAGGAATTTGTAGCAACAGGATAGGGGTAATTTCAGAAGAGATGAGTACAATTTTGATAGGGATCAAAGATCTGATAATAACAGGGATAATAATGCCAACAGTTCAAATGAAAGGGAAAGAATAATTTGATAGTTAATAATGAGTTATTAGTAGAATTAGATTAATGTTAAATTAAAATTGTATGAATGGGTATTATGATGATTTTATTTAACCTACTGTGATAATTAATGAGATATTATGAAAAGTAAATGAAGAAACTGACGAAATATGATATAGGTTAATTGTAGGATGATTGAGTTATATTGTTATTAATGATATAATATTATAATAAAGAAGATAAAGATATATGAATAATTATAGAATTGAAAAGAGAGCAATAAGAATATGATGATAATATTGAAAAATGCGAATTATTAAATAAAAGGGGAAATTATAGAAATGGGGGGAGAAATATGGAGATTATTATTATAATAATATGGCGAAATAAACGATAATTATAGGAATAGAGAGAATAGTATAAAGTAGGAAAAAGATAATCACAGTATTTTAAATAAGAATGTTGATTAATTGAAATTGGATTGATGGATAAAAGATTGGAAATAGAAACTACAGATATATTAAAGAAATTGAGTTTGAAGACTTCATACAATTATTAGTCATAGGGAGTTTTATACATTATTAAATAGATAATTTAATTGGAATTCATAAAGAATTGATTATGGATAATGAAATTATAAATTTTAATTATGGGGGGGAATTGAAATGATCAGAAATCTAAAAGCAAGTAGGTACATAATGAAAATTTATAATTTATTGAGATTAGTTTTACTAAAGATAATAATTAAACTAAAGGCAGAAAATCGATAAAAAAAATAAAAGAAATTGAATTGATATTTGTAAGTTAATTAATTATAGTTATTTTATATATAAGGAATTATTTATTAAAATTGATATATTCTAAAAGGATTGCATATGTACAAATCATAATTTGTATCATAGAATAATGTTATTAATTATAAATTAATATAAAACTTAGTGGAAGATTGATTTTTTTTAAAAAAATATGTGAAACTGTTGCCAAAATGACCCATAATAGTGAAAATTCATAAGCTATTAATGAAATGAAAGTTTATTTAAAAACATAAATATAAGAACTGACAAGTGTTTGAAAAGTGAAGGACATTGTGAGGAGACAAGAGCAGTAAAAGTCTAGTCAGTCATATTATATGGTTGCTAAGGAAAAAAAACAAAGAAAAAGTAAAGGGGATTATTTATTGGAAAAAGGGTATCAGCAGAAAAGAGAATGGGGAGTGCAAAGTTATAAGAAATAGAAGTTTAATTTGAATCAAAATACAAAATAATTGCGAATTATTAAAGATGAATGGAAGATAAATATCTGGACTGAAGAAAATTCAATGAGTTGAAGATTTGTTACTAATCCAATGAGTTGAAGTTTTGTTACTGACAATTCACAGAAGTAAATGCAAGTTTTAGATCTGATATTGCAAGATATTATCATCTCAGGTCAGTTCCTTCACGTATTATTGGCCAATAATAATAATAATAGTAACAATATGAAATAATTTAAAAAAAAAGGAATATTACCTATACTTATGTTGACAATGGATGAAATTCCTTATTTGTGAGGTTAAGATTCCTTTTCCGTAGAAATAATATGAATTGTGTAGTATAATTAAATTTTGTTCAATGTATCATATGTAATCCTTCCACAGAAATAGAACTTCTTGATTATATCATATAAAATTGAGTCGATTTATAACAGAGAACTGTGTAGAATCATCAAATTAGAGGAACGGCTAACTTCAGGTTAGACTCATAGGCGTACTCAACTACATTTTATTAAACTTTATTTGAATTAAAAATAATACAATTAACTTTTAACATAAAACTTTTATTGTTTTGTTAAAAAGAAAAACATCCATAAGTTATTTATTCATGCCAGAACTCAAAGAGAGAATGAGTTTCATGCCCGGCAAATAACGTGCTAGCGACAACAATAGAAAAATAAAAACAATAATAAAAACAATAATAGAGGTAGAAATAAATAATTACAAACTAAGTTAAAACTTCTGAAATCGTTGGTTATATTCATACTGAACACACTATTTATATTTTTTAGAGAGAGAAATGATTTATTGTAAAAAAATTGTGAACAAAAGCTTGTAAAAACTAAAAAACAAACATCAAAATAACTAAATAAAGATAAAACAATTGAAATTAAATTTTAATCTATAGAAGAAAACCACGATGAGTAACAAAATTATAGGTAATAGTAATTGGCAACAATTAGGATATATAGTCATATATAAGTCCATATCAAAATTAAACCTGTGTGCAGCATGCCCGAAATTATTGCGGAATGCGGGAAAAGATGATACCGATTTGATTTCAATTGGAAAGTGATTGTGCATTTATTTTGCATTGTAAAATATTGAGCACGTAACTAATTCTGAACGTGGAGTAGGTAGGTGGAGGTCGTGTCCCGCGTTCCTAAGTGGATAGCTGTGCAACGATCTTTCTAAAATTGGAGAAGCGTGCTTACGAATTAGGCAAACGGATTCAAAGATGAATAAGGAAGGAAGAGTCAGAATTTTCAATCTTTTAGTCCCTGCAGTGAGCCCTGCTGTTCAGTCCGAGTAAATATCTAACAGTACAACAAGCCCTAAAATTTTACAGATTTAACGACGTCAATGGTGGTGCTATTAATAAAAAAAGTTTTAGAAACGTTGAGACAGAGGAAATTAGAATCACACCATGATTTAAAGGTGATTAAGTAACTAGATATGGCACTATGAAGTGCCCTGAGATCAGAGATGGTCCAAGAAAAACTAGTGTCGTCTGCAAATAGACAGATTTTAACACTGATGTTAAAAAATGGTAACGGAATATTTTGTTTATGCATGGAACTGGTCTCGGCTAACTAGGCTTGTGTTGGCAAGTTTTTTTTATATTTCATATTCACTTTAGAATTGAAATCATCCGTATCCGTAGCATCTGAATAATTGCTTCTGTCGTGAATTTTCGCTATAAATTGAAACCCGAATTTTGATATACAATCCCCCGTATTGACTAGCAACACAGAAAACAGTGTTCAGTAAAATAAATGAAACAAAGGAGACATTCCCAAAAATTTATCTTCCAAAATAACTATTTTCCGTCGACAGCTACTTTCAGGAATAAATCAGTTTATTCACGCGTAAAAACTTTCTGGCGTCGATTTTCTCTGGAAAAGTCAACATAGATTCCAACATAAAATAAATGTTGCATAACTTTAGATTGCTACCTCAGATAAGCTAATAAAATGTTTTTAGAAATTCTCTTCATATTCTGTCTCGCTAATCTTCGAACTCATGAAACAGTTTTCTTACTGCAGCGTAGATTTTTAAATTAATACATCGGAAAGCGGAGAACTAAATAGTACATTATACAAGAAGTATAAGATACTTATTATGTAATGAGCTCAAAAGTTTACTGCCGAGGCGTTAACCAAGGCTTTGTTATCTGACTGAAACTATTATCTCTTCGAGCGTAAACATTATTCATATCGCACTTGCAATTCTCGAGACATTCCCTCGAAATATTCAAAGCCAACAAAGGTCTAATTGAATAAGTATTAAAATGATAATTCCTATATTCTATATTTCGACGTCCATGCTAAGGTGTTGCTGTGGTTATTCATTATTATTCTACTAGGAAATTAACAAAACTCATTATGGTTCTAATGGTGCAATATAATTTTTCAAATCTATGTCGTCGAAAGAATATATTTAACTCAACCTAACCCTCCAGCAGTGCAAGATGCTCCCTATCAGTGTTAGGCATATTTACGTCTTCACAAGAACACGCTCATGTCCAAAGTTTAGTGACTTTCATAATTGAATAGAGATATATTTAGTTGTAATCAATCAGTTAGAAACTAAATAATCACAGGATAGTACAAAAAACGGTATATTTAACATGATCTTCTCTTTTCAGCTACCTTACCTACCTGACACTGATGTGCATACTTTTTGTTACAAATTACTGACCTTACTGGAGTCCTAACCTCTACAAAGCAAACTAATTCTTTTTAGCGATCACAATATTGATTATTTCAGTGTGTGTGCTGGTCAAGAATGTCTTCAGTCAATTTGTGATTCTTTTTTATTTTTTTCTTTCTTTTTTTGGTATGCATATAACGGCATCAACCAGAATAATTAAGACCAGTTTTAGTACTATAGACTATGTCGTGTCATCGTATGATTCAGAATCCACCGATTCCAATCCACCAATTCAGGTCTCTTCGATCATGAAGCAGTGTTTCGGTAAAATCCAATACCAAAAATGCTTCTGGCAAATTATGCCGTATCTTTTCGGAAAAAAGTTGTCTATTGTCAAACAACTGACTGGAACTCTGGAGATGTGAACTTCGAATTTTCTAGATTCATAAAAACATTAACTAGTCTTCCATCCAGTTCTTTTCCTTGGTCCACTAAAGATTTACGTATTTCTGCAAAGAACGTGCGGTTTTTATCTCATCTAAGGAAATTCTAGGATAGTGTCTTGTTTAAAAATTACGTCATACGACAATAAAAGATACCAAAGATATTTACTTTAATAGGAGACTCCCCAAGTCTGTTGGTCAGAAAAAAAGCGCCTAGGGTGGTCTGTGGCCTATAGAATTGGACTAGAAAACATGTTTAAGAATAGATGGAGGAACATTTGAAAAACTCCTAAGGAAAATACAACATAACATAGATAAGAAATCCTTGGCAAGAGACGTAAGATCAGCAGATCAGAAACTCATTTCTTCTTAGAATTGCAACGTGCACGCAATATAAATGTCACCAAACCTTTAATGTTGCAAGTACGAGATCTTGCATGAAATAATAATCTTAGCTTCATCTGCGCATGCTTTTGATCAAGAATTATTGCGTCTTGCATTGCACCTAATCAGTTAAACTTATATATTCTTGTTTATAAATTGTACGGGGTGTCCCAATAATAATGACTCTCGGCCATATCTCGGGAACCGTTTATAGTACAGCTTCGGGAAGAAAAATGTATAATAAAAGTAACCTCGAAAAAAACCTGGAAATCATTCACACAGTTGTAGGTCCACCGCTAGAGGGCGTGATTAAATACCAAAAATTATAAAATGAATAATTTAAAAATTTGGCGAGGTCACTTTTGTTATAATTTTTTTTTCCCGATGCTGTACTATAAACGAGATATGGCCGAGAGCCATTCTTATTGGGACACCCGGTACTAATACGAATACTTATTCTTAATTTACAGTGAGGTATTCCGAAATAAATCCTGTAATACATTGTACATACTCACCTGTATAGACAGTTGTGTTCTTGAATAAAATTCTTTCTGGGGAATTGTCATATTGCCCACATGTCCTATGCCTTCCAATTTGTTCAGAATCAACTGCAGCATTTTCTCGTCTTTTCTAAGGGACGAAACGTGAAATGTTACGTCTGTACCGCTTCTAAAATGCCTGCAATGTCAGGAAAACGATTCTTAAGCACAGCAATGAATAGTAAATGAAATTTTCCCGTCGGGTTTGAAATGTTTCACGACTTATGGAACGCTTAAGCTCGATCACTTGAATAGTATGAGAAAATTCGGATATTAGAATACGTACAACTTTTTTCAATAAATATATGAACTCTATTACAAAATATAACAGATTTTCAAAGTGTTTCTCTCTAAAACGGTATATCTATTCATTATGTGAGAAGAAGTAATGTTTTGTGTAATTTTCTAAAAAGCAATAGCGAATCTCTTATTAAAAGGATGGATTATAAAGGACGTCCTGATACATACCACTTACACATGAGATCCAACTTCATGAGAAGAAACTGACAGAAAATGTTGCCGAAGTGAAATCTTAAGTATAGCTTTAATTGATGGAGTATCTGGGATATTGAAAAAAAAATTGGATGTTGTAATTTTTATAAAATGGAAGAAATTTTTCCATTACAAAGGGAAGATTTTTAATAATTCTGACAGAATGAATATAAATTCAAAGTACTAAGTTTATTTTCTTGTTATATAAATTTGGACTTATGATTTGGAGAAATATTTTGAATACGGCGGTGCTTTAGGCTATATACCTAAATTCATAATACTCGCGTTCTCTCGCAACCAGAGTTTATTTTTATGTGTTTGTCAAATGGAAACTGAAGAAAACGAGGGCATTTGATTTGATGAGAAAATATTTGGCTTATTAGAGAAGTAAATTATGTACTTCTTTATAACTCCCTGCAAGACTTGCGTGAAAGTAATAAATAATGATCCCCTTTAAGGGATTTTATGAAAACCAATTAAATCATTTATGAAATTTAACAAATTGAGACAGTAGAAACTGATGCATACATTGAATAAGTGAATCATTTAATTCTATAGTACTGATGATAGGGGTCATACATTCTTTATTAAAAAGTATGTAGATGATATAATTTTATTCCTCCCATATAACTGATGTGTGTTTATTTAATGTATGGATATAATTGCTATCAAAACCATCATTCAACAAGACACTCATGTTTTTTTATATGTTTGTTACATAAAGGAAGAGTGGCAAACTACATATTTATACGAATACTAAAAAGACTATGAGGTTTTAGGTGGGATAACTTCTTTTTCATTTCATTGCTCGCAATATTCGCTGTGTTTGTACAAGTTCCCAATTCTATCTCATGAAATATTAATGCGCTCAGCGTGAGAAAAGAAAGTTTTGGAAAGAATTCTCCGAAAATTTGTTTAAATGATTTCCGACATTTTGTTCTAACTTCTATCACAAATATTGCTATTTACTTTACTCACATATTTTATACTTGGTGATATTCAACCAAAGCGACAATGGACAAACAAACGGTGAATGACATTGAAGTAAGGATCTATCGGAAATCGCACAACTTGTAGTGAAAAATTTTCCATAGAATAACTAGGAATTATCTATCTACAATAGCTTACTCAGCGTAAAAAGTTCAAAAATTGTTCTCAACTTTCTAGTTTGATGTGCTTTGAAACCGTATTTTTGAATTTTTTAAAACCATATTTCTCACTTTTCAGTTTCATATGCAATGAGAGCTTGTTTTTTCGGTTTTTTTAAAATATATTCAATTTTCACTTTCCAGTTCGATTTATTGTCAAAAATAAAATCTTTCTCCAAGTTCTAGTCACTCTTCTCAAACAACATAATGAAATTTAAGGTATTAAATTCAAAGGTAATATTGAAGCAGGTAGTATCATAAATCTCCAACAAAAGGCAGACAGTTGTAAAATTTGTTTCAAATTGAAGAGAAAATTTACAGTGACAATTTCTAAAAGCGATTGTCGAAAAAACTTGAAAAAGCGTGAGCAGGATTTGAACCTACGACCAGCAAATCCAGATGTTGACACCTTAGCCCGATCGGCTAACGAACGCAATTGGACGATGATTTTTCATTTTTTTAATATTTAAATTTTTTCATACTTCGAATTTGATAAGTATAATATCAATTTAATATAAAAAACACCACATTGTATTTATTAATTTTGTGTCGGTTTCTAATCATATTAATATGTACTGTAGTATCAAGGAATTTCAAGCAATTAAAGTCTCACGACTCTTCATACCTTTCCTAAATATTATTTTTATAGCCGTCATGTCAGGTAGAATTGACTGAAGTATACCCTACTGGAGTGAGACTTATATTAGTCTGGTGAGTACCGCCCCCCAATAGAGCCAAAGCCCACGAAAATTAGTTATGTCGCTGATTTCCTGGATTTAGGTAATTTTGGCCGCTAGGCGATATATTTTCGTTCAAAAAATACAATAAATATATACAAAAATACAAAAAAGTTTCCCTGTGATTTGCCGAGCAGGAAATTACTTTCGAATAAGATCAAATATTGTATATATATATAATTTTCCTAGCCTACAAAAAAGCCAGAAATCCTCTTTTAAAATCTTGATTGCTGTAAGTACTCTAAACTTAAGCGTGGGAAGGGGATAATCCTTAAAAACGCTATTCTTTTGAACATTTATCAAAAATACAGTGTCAGATAAAAATATTTTAACTGTTAAGTAAAAGGAGTGATGCTTATAAATTACGAAGCATTCGTAATTTTTTTATTATTCTCAATCCAAAAATATACTATAAATACATGGAGGTGAGAACTTTAGTAACTGAATGTATATAACAATGTCACAACACGGAAATTAAATATTCATTTATCTATTTTATATGCTGCATAACGTATATTAATGCGTTGTTACATTTATTTCGGGTATTTCTTGCGGTGATTGAATTGTATGAGAATCGGACCATTCAACATTTCTGTACATTAGATTGGATTTATTGATATAAATTAGATAGCCAGGATCTCGTAAATTCAAATATATAACGAGTATACGTTATAATCATATACAATTAGAGACCATCAAACACATTATTCATGTTACAGCAACTGTAACATTTATCGAGTAAAGGTGAATCGGTAAAATTGTACAAGTTAATTTAACACTTAAAACGTCAGTACACCACAATTTTCACACTTATTAAAAGACTACTCCAAACTTAGTAACTACTACTTCTTTATTTATCACCTTATATCGCCTAAATTGTCCAAACCTAACTTAACCTAACCCAAACTAATCTAGCCTAATCTAAGTTAACCTAATATAACCTAATCTAACCTAACCTAACATACTACATCATTTTCGTTAACGTTATATCATGGTCGATTCCTACTTTCATAATAACTTTCTCCATTTCAATTTTCACAAAACATCTTTTTTGTCAAGTTCATATTTCGAGCGGAATTCACTTTTCGTCAAGTTCATATATCAAGATAATGAAGATAACATTCAACAACTCCTCTACAATGAACATCTTCCTGAAATGCTTCTGAGATGTCTAGAATATGGTAGATCATAATTTATCTGGTAAACGTGTACCTTCAGAAATATCTAGAACCATAGTTACCAGATAGTTAGAGCCAACCAGCATTTCTTCTTCGGATCCCATTAGATTTAGTTATGACCAGCACAGTCAGATGACGTGAGGCTGTTTCCCCGTCATAATATTCTGTTTAACTTTCGAACAAAACGATTTCAATATTAACCGTGCATTTTAACAGAAAATTTAATTTCATTCCAGAGAAAAATATTATATATCAAGTCGCAACAAAAATACTAAATTATACATTGATTTTGTTGAGAAGTGTATTATTGAAAGAATCAACCCGAAAAAAGAATGACAAAAGAAATATTTTTTGTGAATATATTGATTCCAAATTTTTCAGTTAATTTCTAAACATCAGTATTAATACTAATACAAATCTTTCTATTACTAGTATATTCATACTTACACAATATTTTTTATCACTATATCTTCTACGAACGAATAATTGCGCTGAAGAAAGCGTAGAATCTAAAAAAGAATGAAAATAGGTTAGTTGTAAACATAACCACGAATATTAATTGATAGGTATTTCTTCCTCCTTTCTTTTTTCCGAAACTGAATAATAAGTTTTACGAGTTGATATGATGCTTGGAGTTTTTGTAAGAATTAGGAGGTGAAATGTTAAGTGCGAGTTTGACAAAGGTTGTACAGTTATCTCAATATTTTAAGAAGACATGTACAAGACAAGACAATAATTTTTCCAGAAAGTCGTATGTGAAATCTTTACGGAGATTCAGGTTGAGTTAATATAATAAATACTTGTAATGCAAAATTACTTAACTGGTTATGTGCCGGGGCCAATATTAATTAACATCACCACTTGTATATATAGATTCTTTGAATTGATTGCAAGAAAAAGAAAACACTTAGTAGACCGGCTGCAATTCACTGTGAATGAAGAGATGTTGGAAGCCTCTCAGATCCTGGGAAAACACAAGTTCTTTTGACGAACGTTTGTTTCGGGGGACGCTAACACGGGAATGACCTGATTGTTGTCGGGAGAAAAAAACAATTACTGTTCTGGCTGTATGCAACGACGAATATTGAATTATATCATTTTTGAATCAATGCATTTGCCGATTAGGAAATGAATGTGATTAATGAGTGTCTGAGCCAATAAAATACCAAAGTATACAAATATAGTCTTTTTACGAAGACTGCTACTCAAATTGTGAGATATAGCAACACTGATGTGTATATGTCAAATCTGATTTTGCCATCATAAAATACGACATTTTTGATGGTGAACGTACTGTTTACAGATACTTGCCAACATTCATTTTGGTCGAAAAATGCAGTTGAGTATCGAACATGTTCATAGGTCCAAAATCGGCTGTTGTGTCAGAAAACATCGATACTGTGACATACTTTGAGATTGAAGCATGATTGGGTATATTTTCACTTCAATTTTGCTCGACTATTTGGCTGTCAAAAGGTTTTGATGGTGTTGGATACCGCATAATTTGACAATCGCTCATAAAACAACTCCTGTCGATTGGTGCAGAGAAAAAATTCAAACGACGTCTATAAGAACATGACAGGAGACGAATCATGAGTCTACCAGCCAAATCCAACAAAAGTTCGATTTGGCTGGTTAATGCGTTCAAATTACATGTTTTGAAGGTACCTCAATCAGAAACGGAAAAATTGCTTCGTCAATTAATACAAACGCATGTAAAAGCGTATTGATCTTAATGGAAAATATTTTGTAAAACAATATTCAAAACATAACTAATTATATTTATTTGTTCTTCTCAGTCTATCTCAAAACTCCTCCTCCTCCTCCAATTCATCATTATCTGTAACAACCTGGCATTGCTTAACCTATAACGACCTAACAGAATCTAACCCAAAAAAATTCTTTTGATCAATAATTCATAACGGCTTCACTTCATCTTAAATTGGACGTATCTCCATTCCAAAAATAAAAGAAATCTTGAAAATGCAGCAAACTCAATATTTATTTCTACTGTTATTTTGAGAGTTTTTTTTTATCATATGGATTTGATATTTTATTACAAATTTATAATAGCCCAATTATTTATCGGTTAACTGATGTGCGTAATTTTCTAAATTATTGTAGAAACATGAAATTCGTGTATATAAAAATTGAATATTCAAATTGACGATTTCGAAATCCATGAATCTTTTATTTTTATAACAAACTAGACAATTTAAAACCACCAAATCTCAATTAATTATTTCCCATACGATTACGAAAGCTCGGAATATATTCAAGTAAGTAGGGGAAGAATTTTTTTTTAACTGCAGGGACTTTTTGTCAAGTAGTGCTGATACCAATATGTAGTGGGAATCAATGAGTAAAGCTATAGAAGCAGTTCGCAGTAATAAAATGGGTTGGCTTTTGGCGTCGAGGAAATTTGGTGTCCCACCAGCAACACTAAGATGTGTTTGCTTCGAATAGTAACAAAACTTTGGAGTCATCTGCAAAAAGTCTGGGATGTTGGAAAGCTACTTTTACACCTGATGTGGAGAAAAAATTAGTTAAGCATTTGAAATTACTTGAATCTGGTTTGTTTGGACTGTTCAAGAATTAGCTTTTGAGTTGGCTGAAAAAAAAACGGTTTTGCTCACAAATTTATCCCGCAAAATCTAAAAGCTGGACAAGAATGATTAGAAGGGCTTTTGAGACGAAAATAAAGATATTTCTCTACGCAAACCAGAAGCTACTTCAGCTGCTCGTACTCAGGCTTTTAATCGACCTCAAGTCAAAAAGTTTTTTTGAGATTAACGGACATCTGCTGGAATCTTAGAAAATTGCGCCACACAGAATTTATAATACGAATCAAAACTGACTACTGACAAAAACCCCAAAAAACATTGTCTACTACTGGTAGGAAACAAGTTGGCGTAATAACTAGTGTAAAACGTAGAACTAACTTCACTGTTGTTTGTTGTGTTAATGCTATTGGTATCTTTGTTCCGCCGATGATGATATTTTCTAGGAAAAATTTGAAAAAGGAATTGGACGGATTTATTTCTGAAAAAGCTCAAACACTTCCAATGTTTTGTTAAATCATCTATTGACGACAAAGTTATATTGATTATCGAGGGGTATGTACTTTAGAAAGTGAATAATAAAACGGCATTTATATTCTGTGATTACCTCCACATTGCACTCACCATCTCCAGCCTTTGGATGTCTCATTTTTCACGCCTTTGAAGACATACTCCAACCAAGAGGCAACCAAATGGCTTAAATGGCTTAAACAACACCCAGGGCGTGTTATTGCACAATTTCACATTGCTAGCCTGTTCAAAGAAGCTTATGGTAAGGCAGCTACAGTAAAAAATGGTTGTAACGGATTTAAGAGCACTGGGATTTGGCATCTAAACCATGAAATATTTCCTGTTTATATGTACGAACCTGCAGAGACTACAAACATACCACCACTGGAAGACACCACCAATATGAAATTTCATCAGCAAATAGGTCCTTTTCCAGTTCCCATAGCAGGACCCTCCAAACAACAGCTAGACGGTTTAATGTCACTTCCTGGAACGACCGATCTCCAAGCTTCTAAAACTCAGCAACAAATAATCCGCGCCGTAACACCTGACAACAGTTCAAACAACCGAATCTACTGAACCAGCTGACAATTCAACAGCAAACATTGGCTAAGACCTTATTTTACCTGCTGCAAATCAAAATCGCCCATCTATTGGTAATGAATTACATCCCTCATCCCATATTTTAGCGTGCCTATTGAAGTTTTTTCTCTGTCCCGAAAAGACTGTGATTTACCATTAAAGAGTTATGACCCAAAACCAAAACTATATGTTATTTTGTACGTATCTACCCTACACTTTGGTGTTTGATTTTTCCACATTCCTAGTACAAAAACACTGACAAAGATTTTACTCCAATTTCCTTATTATTCTTATATATATAATGTACATATATTTCTATATTATACTTTCAACATATGTTCAGTGTCCGATGATGAATAGTTATTCGAAAACTCGGAATATATTTTGAGAAGAGTATACTTTTCACCGCAATCCAACAAAAATAACATTCTTCTTCGAATATCTACAGGGTGATGGATCAACAACTGTACTTAGGGATAACGAATAAGAATTGTTGAAACTACATTTGCCTCTTCAGAGCAGTTTAACAACCCTCGTTCGGTGGCGTCGCTATTTGGTACATGAAGTTGAACATTTCCTAGCTAGCACAAGTGGCGCCGTCCTCACGAGACGTCAACGTTATTACATCTCGTAATGACGTCGAAATTAGTCAGTAGTTACAACCCCTCTTTACAATTGCGATCCATTGGGGATGGAAATTAGTCTCTTCAGAGGAGTTGTCATTCTATATTCGTCGAGGCATTAGCCAGGAAAGTGGTTGTTTTTTCCTATAAAAAACGACAGAATCCATTTTCAAAAGAATGAATGTTGTTGAATGATGTTACCCCTCTGTCTAATTTCCTACTCTAAATAACTTTAGATAAATAGGATTTTTGTTGTGCAAACGGGCTATGTTAAACTATTTCGAAGTTTTCATTCTCAAAATTGAAGTTGTCATAGGTTTTCGTGCTAAGTACACAGTTGGAATACGAAGTTGATATTGAGTTCTCTTCATAATTTTCTCTTGCACATATACCAACGGTACCGATATGAAAAATATGATTACTAAGACTGTGAACATATATATGAATATTTAACAAATTCCAATATTTCTGAGTATTCTTTGATTAAACATTCACATATAAATTATTAAACAATTTTATTCGCCGCTTAGACAATTGTGGTGAAAATCGGAAACTTACAAATTTCCAAACGTTAAATATTCTTCCAGTATGCGAATATGAATTTTTATTTCTATAGAGCTGACTATAACTGAATTTTTATACGCGAATTTCACAATAGAAACTTTTGTTCGCTTCCGAATTGACTGAATTTAAATGCATTCGTTGTTTTTGAGAGGAACAATTCTGGAAATGCAAATTTGGAATATCGTTTTGTCTTGAATGTTACACTATCAGTGAATAGAATAAACTGAAATTTATTCTTATTTTTGTCACTTGTGATACACCTAATTCAGATATATATATATATAATATATATATATATATATATATATATATATATATATATATATATAAATATATAAATATATAAATAGTTTTTTTGATGGTTTTTAAAAGAATGATAAATTTTGACGTTTCGACTTTCCTTTAAGCCTTTATCAAAATATGATATTGACACTCGCAATTTGCGTATTTATATTGTGATATATAGATCAACTTCATCATGAATATCAAAATAAGGACAAAATCAACTTAGAACTTTGTTCCAATAAGAAAAATTAATTTTTCCTTGGTTCCCACATCTCAAATATATTAAATTTATTAGGATTTACGAAATACAACTATTAATTTCATTTAAATTATTTAGATCTTTTTTATCATCAATAGCTTTTCCGTTCTTATGAATGTGAACCATTTCTATAAATTTTCTTTTTCGTGTATTAGATTCCGTTTCCAGAATTGAATTAATGTTTCATTTCATGGTTCGTTAATGCAGTTCTATTTTTTTATCGTATTGATGACCTTTTAGTCTATTTTCTAAATATTGAGAGGTCTGCCCTATGTAGACAGCTGATATATAATATTACTTCTTTTGTTTTTTGGTGTTTTATATTTTAATTTAGTGAAACATCAGGCTAACGTATTTTATCACTTATGACTTATACTGATTTATGTATTAAAGCAATTTGATAGTTGTTTGGATAGTCCTTGTTCATATGATAAGGAAACTTATTACCACTAACGGAAAAATAAATTTCTATTTTGATCAAACACCATCGTTAACTCTTTTTAATATATATTCCTGGCTTCCGAATACTTTGGTATTTATCATTGGCAACTTGAATTATGGTCAAAATACAACGGAAAAAAAGAAAAATGAATCACAATTGGGCAATTTAAGAAGTCACTCATCAATTGGATAGCATCTCACAATAATAACAGCAAATTATACACTGACAGATGCTCGCTGGACTCACACGTTTCCTATGAAGGTTACTCTATAAAGATGTCAAAGTTTTGAGTACTGAAAACCACTACCCAAAACGTTTATTTCTAGAAACAACCTCAACTAACTTAAATAGCCTTGGTGTAATCTATGTATTTATCTAGATTGTGGAAAAACTAATTCTATGAATTATCCAACGTCATCAGTTACCAACTAACCTTTTCTAAACTATGAATTTCAACTTCATTCGTAACGACCTAACCTAATCTAGACTATAAAAATGTAATGCCATTCTTATTCTAAACAATAAATATTCAAAATTTATTCATAATCACTTAACCTAATTTATACTGTAAAACTTCAACGTCATTTATAATTTATCGAATAAAAATCGATGAGATTGAGAATTGAAACCTTTAGAAAAAGTATGCACGAATGCACCTATTTTTTCGAAGAAATTTTTTCAAACCTATTTTTATAATCTAATCAAAATCTGAATTATTGGATAACAATCACCAAGAGTGCATTTCTTCAACATTCTAAAAAACAGATCTCATGAAAAAAATGAAAAAACTCAAAAGCATTTCGTTCACATTATCAATAACTGAGTTAGATTACTTGGTTATTAAAATTACTGAAAGTTAACGAAATGTTCTTAAGTTTCTAAAAAATAATTTGTCACAAGATCTACTTGAAAATTTCTTATAAGCTATACTGCAGAAATGTTCTCACGAAGTTTGTTATTAAATATTCGAGATTTCGTCTCAAATAGAAAGTATGTTTGAAACAATTTTTTCAATCACATCCAATTCAAGCGAAACACTTAGGGGTGATTTAAATGATGACTGAGCTGAAATTGAAATTGCTGCAATTCATTACCGCGGAAAGTAAGAATTTCATTATAATAAGGATATTCCTCAAAAGCTGTAGGGAATTTGTGTACGTAACCCGATTTGTTTATTAAGAAAATTTGGGTAATTCCAGTTGCAAAAGCCATTACCTGGTCGATGGAACCTGAACAGCACAGTTTACTACAACATTAAAAAGAGGACGCGGTTCCAGAGCCATAATCCTTGTACATGTGTCTGTTTTTTGACAGAAGACTAGTTAGAGCAACTCAATCACTCATTGCATGTCCGCAATATCAATTGCAGATTATAATGATTTGTGTGCAGAACTGGAAGAATCAATTTTGTTATCCCGCAAAAAGATGCTACGGTCTCAGTTAAAGAGAGGAGGAGACTAAAAGTCAGATATTGTTTTGACATGTTTCGAAAATCATTTCGCTTAATTTTAGATTGTAGTTTGATATATAGCAGAGCAGAGACTTTGTCTAATATTAGTTTGAGCTACGAACCATTTGTGAAGCTCTTTATGTAACTGTATTCCAAATATTATTTAACTTTTAGGATTTCAATAACAAGAATTCAGGTACGTGAAACTCACCAATCATTCAAATAATTCTTCCGAACTTCAACATTATCAATTAAGCTTACAGATTATCAAAATGATCATCAATCTCAAATTTTAATAAATTACTTTGTGAAACAAATCAAAGAACTTAATTAAACCGACATTCAAAATAATTCATACAAGGTAAATTATCGCTGCAGTTTAATTGAATTGGTTTACTGCCCTTAGTTACATGTTTGTACAAACTAAATATTCAACGTTTTGTAAGAGCAGTGGATATAGGAAAATAGAAGAGTCCGTTTCAAATTTCAAAGGATAGCAAATCTCTTCGATTAAAGATAAAGGGAGTTTTTGGCGTGAAGCTTAAAATTTGAATCAGTCACCCTTCCTGAACGTTGTCTAATCCATTCATCAGATTTTCTCTGGTTTTTGGTTGCTACTTCCACAGATTTACAATCTTTGTCAGTTATAATGATGCTAACATTGGCGGCAACTATTTCTGCATAATCCAAATTTTCATAGTCTTCGTTATACAACTGTGTAAAAGAGTTAACAGGAATATGTTTTTTAGTGTATCCCCAATTTCACTAGGTTCAGTAGCTCTTTCATAAACTGCATTACTACTAATACTTCGAAGAGTAGATAGAAATCAACTTTTCCCTCTTGGTTTAAAGAGCAATATCAGAAGTGCTTTTTATAGAACTATAAATAGTTCAACCAAAATCCATTTTTTTCACGGTACGGTAGTCAACTTCCCTGGTTGATGGCACATTTCACAAGGACAAGGACCTCACATATACAAGTGCAATGAGCAGTTTGAACACCATCATTGGTAACAATGCACCACACTTTTAATGAAGGCTCATTCATACTCTGGGAATGTTAAATTAATTAGTTTTCTTTGTGAAAAAGTATATGTTTGCTGGTGTTCTCTTACTCACACTTGAAGTGACTACTATCAAGTTATTTATCTTGAAAGATACACATTTCGACACAAAACCTGCCTCAAAAGATTTGAAGGATATCAAGTTCTTATAGGCTTTCATTTGTTGCTTCGAGTAATAGCTGGTAGTTAATAACAGATAATTAAGAATATCAATACTTGATGTGAGTAGAAAAAACGTGGCATCATAATTTATATCAATTTCTGGAAGAGTCTATGAATAAATTCTATTTATGAATGATATTTTTATCAAATATCTATTTGCCACATTTGGGGTGAGTTGCTATACTAATAAATCTTCCAATGTATGTGATTTTGTCTTTTTATCAATATTTCTTGAAAAATGTCAATCAAGGGCTGCCTCGCCAATGGATAAATTATTGGTAACTCTAAGACTGGCTATAGGTAGTTTCTGTATTGTTCTTGGCGACTTAAATGGTATTAACAAAACAACTGTTTCAAAAATTGAAAACTTTTCGTCCAAATCTAGTAAAAATTGCCTGAACTGTCGACGATTTAGTCCTTTGCTCCTTATAAAATTTACAATTTTAAATATAGGTTGTATGACTTGGTCCATTGTTTTGATGCCAATGATTCCTGATGAATTATACAGTGAAATCCCACAAAATGTTGATGTTTTCTGTATCAATTTAGCTACAACGCCCGAATGTTTGCTAGCCATGGCAGGAGCGTTATCCGTGCTACTAAGTATATTGCAGAATAAATATCATTTACTGTTGTGATACCTGTTAATGGAACGCACTTTGATAGTTCTTCAGTTATTTCAAATTTACTGTTAATGCCACGTATAAAAACAGCAAGTTTAGCTGTAATGACAGTATCAGTACTCTCGTCAACAGCCAGTGAAAAGTTTGTAAATTCCTTAATTTTTTCTTTCCGTTGAAAATAATTTTTATACTAAAACCTTTTCTCGTAACCAATCTCGTTATTTGATAGCCAGACCTCGTATGTTTACAAATTTAGTCTTGTATTACAATAGGTAGATCAGAACATTTAATTGAATTAAACATAAAACACCGTCCTCAGTAATTTTTGATAAAAGATTTCGTGTCAACAAGTTATTGTATAAGTTTTCAATGAAACTGGAAATAACAAAATAACAAAGTTTTTTCTCTCATTTCCAGATGAGTATATATAATTATTTGAAAATCATTCGTTCCACAGAACGCATTCCAAATACATGGAAAGATAATTATCACAGTTTTCCAACAAATCTAAATTTAATTTGCTACGATTCTCATTATCAATAATTCGTGATTCACTTTTGCGAAGATTTTTATCAATTACATCAAATAGATGATATTTCATACATAATTGCTGAAAAATCGAATAATTTTATTCATAATGTGTGAGTTCTACGAAGTAATCAACTTTCCACCAGTTATTCAAGTCATTTGATTAATAATCTTAATTATTACTGCTCGAAAGGGGATAATTGCTAAATCTCTATTCAAATTCAGTAATATTCAATCATGATACATTATTAACATCGCAAAATTTGATTTAATTTAATAATCCATACATATAATATAATCTTAATTAAAGATAAACATGGAAATAATCAGGATGAATTCAATATAAAGTGATTAATATTCATTTTCAAAATATAAATCGAAGCAAATGACGTATGCCAGTAATTCATTGTATTGAAACTCTTGATACTGAACAATCAAATTTTGGTTCATTTTTATGTTCATATGGAGACCATCTTTTGATTGAGATCTGCAAAAATAACCTTCTTCATTCAAGAAGAGATTTTCAATTAGAGGTTACAATAATACAAGTATGGAATTACTGTCCAGCTACAATTAAATTTCAAAATTCGGTGAATACGCATATTTTTTATAAATTGCGGAAATTGTTTTATGTCGAGTTTTTACAGCAAGCGTTTTATTTACATTTTAAAACAAAAGAGACCTAAAATCAAGAACGTTTAAAAGCATTAATATAATAAAAGTTCCAAGAAATAAGAAATTGAATAAATTAAATAAGTTTATTTAGCGCAGTTGATGATTATCAAAGTAATCGAAGAATTTAAATTAATTATTTGAGTCATATTTAAGTGAATCATTGAGGGTAGCGTATAGTGTATAAATAAATTAAGAAAGTAAGAGACAGTGTTTATTAATTGACGTCACGAATAGAAAGAGTGGAAATAAATACGAAAAACGTTACAATATTAAACCAAACTACGCTCCAATATTCCACGTTGTAATCCTCGCAGTCTAATACACATTTATGAGTATGAATGAGAAAACAAGTTATTCCAATTTTTCTTTCATTGGCAATTAACACATCCGCTTGAAACATACATTAAAACAATGCTGGAAGAGAAAAATGACAGAATTTATAGCAGAGAATGAACTCAAGACAAAACTCTATAAATTAAAGAAGCTAACCTTGCTGTACACCAGGGGCCTCCTTGGCCTCCTAATTTATAACTAATTGAGAATATACGGGGTGCAATTGATTTACGTCATCATGATTCAGGACATCCTCCATGTTATCTAGCCGTGAATTTAAGTAACTTGTGGCTACATAAAAGAGACATTATTGTTTTGTTATAATTCAATCAATCAACACTTTGTTCCAATAATACTGTAATTGTCAATAAAATTGTCCAACAAATTCTACACAAGTGCCGCATTTTTTATGAATGTCAGTGTTTATATAAGTATTCTCATAAACGCATTCAGTGTTTTTTCATCCTAATTTTCATCGTTAAATCATGAGAACGTCAAAAATCGACGTGAAAGTATAGATCTTCCAATATCAATTGCAGAAGATAGTTATGCAAGGAACAATCGATATTTCATAAATACGCACGGCACGGTGAACATGAAATTATTTTTCATATTCACCAAATTCAGTGGTGACTATGTATAATCCGGCCGATTTATCATTTTTACTGTAACTTATACACTGAACAAAAGATACTTTCCATAAATATCATAAAAATCAAATCATTTTCTAATTTCCATTATCGCAATTAATATTTTATAACATTATTATTATTATCCAAGTTCTAGTATCATGATTAGATATCAGTTTCCAAACAAATCAACATATTCATTAATAAAAATTTTAAATCATGTCTATAGAAATGGATTTTTACTACTTTCTTTGCCTCTTTATGTGATCGACATCCTGAGATCTCATCGTCCTATCTACCATTATGGTCCCATCTCTAGAATAACAGTCTGATTTATTATCCTCAGAAGATCGTTTAACCAGAGAAGAAGTCTGCAATGGCTACAGCTGTGGCGTTTAGATAGAATGGTAAAAAACAAATTCAAAATAATTTACGAGCGGAAACTAAACTATGATTATTCCTTTGTGATGGATTAGCGTATAAAATTATTTGGGTTTAAGTGCTATAAAAATCGGATTATATCATTTTACATCTATCTTCTGTGATCATATTAACGATCAATGCCATAAATAATATGGCATATACCCATCAATGTTTGCTCGTATTTTCGTGCTATTTCAAAAGTTGTATTTATTGGAAATATTATGAGCAACGAGTTTCCATAGCGCAATATCCGTTTTTTATCATATAAAATACTACTTACTGCTAACATAATTTTTTCTCTGAGTAACGTTTTCCATAATCGTTTCCTCCATGTTTTCTAATTTCTTGAAAATAAAGCTGAAGGTAATTTAACTAGGAGTAATAAACGCGGGTTCAATCAATATTTCATAAATACGCACGGCACTCATACCAAATTGAGAAATGAAAAGTAATATTCACTCTTCGTATAAAATTCAGTAAACATCTAACAAACCGTCAGTCCACGTGGACTTGATGAATGTGCGTCAAAATCCATCATCTCCACATTTCTATTGTTCAGACAGTCTGCGTTAAGAAGTGGAGTCCTTTGGTGATATTCATTCAATTCATAAATTCCTTTGAATAAATAGAAATATGCGCGTTCTCTAGACCATGGTCGAATGAAGACAAATCAATGCACAGTGCAGTGACATGATGCAATATAAAGTGCAATGCAATGCAAGACGCAATAATTCTTGATCAAAAGCATGCTCATATGAAGTTCAGCTGATTGTTTTATCGGTTTGGTGCCATTTTTATTGCTGCAATTCTAGAGAGAAATCTAATTATTTTCATTATTTTCGAACCGGTCACAAAATATTGAATCAAATTTTAGGTAATTTGTAAGATTAATTCACTTGAATTTTTGTTAGTGGCAGCTATGATGCAATGGCAAGAGACTTGTATAATGTCAAGCGCCGTGCAATATTCATTTATGCGACCACAAAGTCAGGTATGAATTTAATAATAAAGATTTATACAAACACAGCAAAATATTTTAAATATATGCGAATGTTTAAAAACTTGTTGCGAGCCTAATTCAATATTAATATGTGCTAAAAAAATTAAAAACTTTGCAGCTGATTATCATGAAGATATGACAGCAGAATTATTAAAAAAGGGGTTTGATGAACAGATTTTACCTAACATTTCACCACAGTCAGTAATCGTTATGGACAACGCATCCTACAACTCCTTAAGTTATCAAATAGTAGTAGTAACAAAGCTCAAATTTCAGAATTTATGTCTGAAAAAATATTAAACAAAGGCCCAACTGTGTCAAAGTCCAAATATGTGCTGGACATGTTATCAAAGAAAAAGATGAGTATGTGGTATTACCCTCTTTACAATCCTTTATAATTCAATTAGATGATGACGATTCTGACTACCATGATTATTTATAAACGTGCTTTGGAATTGAAATGTTTTTTTCTTTTGTTTTATATGCAAAGAATTCATTTTCCTTTGCTTTGAAATTTCGTTTTCCAGAAAAAAAAAGCGAATGCGGTATAAAAAGGGCTCTAAAAAGGGCTCAGTACACGTCTCGTACCCTGTTCAACGCCCTCACAGGCGGGTACATTTTACTCGTCTATTTACGTTTTATAACTTTATATTTAGTTGTATCGAGTTAACGAGGTATAATAATGATTTTTTTCCAAGTTCCAAGTAGGACAACAATTAAGTGCATCTGTTTAAATAAAGGCGTATAATGCCGTCAAATTTATAATGATTCGATTGCTTTTTAACGAATATTTTCCCGCATAAGATACACAAATTGTTAAAAGTATTTATAAAAATAATAAATTTATAAAATGAAGTAACTACGCCTATGGTAGATCAAACGGAATTACCGGCAAGGGTTTTTATAATCTACAACTGATTTTGGAAGAACTATAATAATATCCTGATGTTATTTGAGTAACATTGATACAATAAATTATAGGTTGCCTCATGATGAGCTGTTGTTAATAACAGATGGGTGCAAATGTGAAAATTAAATTCAGAATTGTTTTTTTTTTTCGTTAACCTGTCATTTCATTTATGATCTTCGTCGCGTAAAAATACGCAGATTTAATATTTTTCATTGATATCACATATTTCCTTGATTAAGCCGTATCAAATATTCTAGTACACCTTCCTCAGCGAACTTCCCCTTTTCCGTCATCAAATTGAATGGAAAACTTATACCAAAAACTATTGAAATAAATGTGAAAAAAGCTCAAGTGTCTTCAAAGTGGGTTTATCGTTACTGATGGGAGGCTGACCCCAAGGCTAATTAAATGTTTCATCGTGCGTACACAAGATCTATTTCAGATTACGGGGGCTCTATAAAGAAACTGGGGAGAGCAGTCGTTCAAAGGAACTAGGTCGTTTTCAGTACAAAGTTCTGCGGTTCGATTTCGTTCAAATTTATAACGATCGAGAATCTTTAAGTGAAATGTAAGGAATTCACTTATACTTGACATGGCTTTTACTTGGTAAAAATCTCAATCTCAACTTCCCAACTGGAAATTGAACTGATCTTCTACCAGATCATATACAGTGTGTTGATGAAGTAACTTACTAACATATATATTATATAAAACAGTATCTTTTTTCAGTTTTCCGTAATCTATAAACTTTCAATTACCTGCATTTCAACCGCATAATATTACATTCAATAATTTTAGAGTAACCATCGTTTGGAATTGAAATACCTAGAAAATTGTTTCTGCTAAAAAAATTCCATCGTCCTGGATAATATCTGTGAAGTGCAAGTTGGAGTGGCCAAGATATCTAAATTATCCATAAACGATCCGTCCTATGGTTTTGGGCATCTTTGAGTTCCAGCAGACTCCATTCCATAGTTTTCCAGTGACTGCTGCTCATAGGTCTGGGTAGACCTCTCAATTTTCCAATGACACGTTCTGCTTCCCTGTATAAAGTTCGTTGGTACGTCACATTGAGTATTCGATATTGTGCTATTTCATTCCCTTTTTGCTAGTCTGGTCGTCTCATATACCAGAATTTTCACGGTTCACCTAGCACACAGAGGATATTCGTTATTGGAGCTCACTCCATGGACCTCAAGTTAAATTGGTCTACATCTACAATTTCTCTAGGTATATCCTATGGAACGAATATGAAGTTGATGGATACGTTTATGGATAATGCTGTTGGGCAAACTATTAATAATTTGAATAAAACGAGGAATCTACAGAGACTGGAAATGATGAATTTAACCATTAAAAAGTTATACAAAGCAGAAATATTGGAGGTCTATCATCACGTTGCTAATACGTTAGCTCTGACAGCTCAATAGAAATAATCATTCTGACTAATATTCCAAAAGTTGACCTTTTACGAATTGGTGATCAAATAAGGAATTTAAGTTTTTCAATTGTTCGTATTTTATTGACATGGACATAAAAATCGAAACGTTTTTGATAGAAATATTGTTATACTGGGTGTATAAGTTGCAAAATTTGGAAATAATATTATCTATGCTAGCTAATTATTTGCAGGTTGGCATATGTATGTAGTTCACAAAAGTGACGTAATATTTAGTCTATCAACTGGGTGTCCTCTTAACTAAATTAGAATCATACTTTCTGAATTGATATATATATATATATATATATATATATATATTTATATATATATATATATATATTTATATATATATATATATTTATATATATATATATATATATATATATAAGAACTTTTTTGGATTGGCTATAATTCTAAAATAGAAGATTCCTAGAATAGGAGTCAAAAACATAATTCAAACATATATATACGTACTAAAAACTGAAAAAACGAACTTTTGAAAAGTTTTAGCTGGAACTCAAAACCTTTAATATGAAAGTTATACGTTACAATAATTTACATTGATTTTCTCTGCTCTTACTCCATCTATCGAATCAGCACAAGTAGAAGCTATATTTTATCTAATTAAAATTGAAAATATTGAAAATTTTTTGTATTCCGTAACTTTATTAGGTACTCGAAACCTCTGTGATCACTTAATTCCCCTGAATTTCAATTAAATTGTAAGCTGACTTTAATGTGATGGTTAAGAACTAAAATAACCATTGTAGTCCTGTACCTACCGAGGTAAACTTATATAAGCCAAATTAGTTTATAAAAGATCTGATTTTAACAATAAATACAGATTCAATCCAAAAATTCATTGAAAACAATACACTAAACAAAGCTTACATCAAATTCAGCACGGTCAGTTATTCATAATACGTCAATTATATCGTTGTTTCCTTTTACGATTACTAATGTCATTTTATAGTCTTATCATAATATCCTCTCGGGAGAGCCTGTAACTCCTAGAGAGCGCGTCCCCGGGTGGCGGATAGGGGAATGCTTCCCAGATATGGGTGGTAGGGCGGAAATCAAATACGCCCCGTGGACCAACAGGAAAAATCTGCAGCGTCTGACCCAGAGTGGGCGGCTGCAAACAGCGACGGCTCCCCAGGTTAGGGGCGGCTGAACCTACACTCACCAAGACGTCTGGCCAACGTGGTGTTTTATGGCTAAACCCCTCTCATATGAAGACATACCAAAAACAATGGCCCCCAGTGCCCAGCGGCTCGAACGACCCTGGCCAAGGTAGCGGTCAGACCAGTCGTAGAGCAGGGGGTGCTAAGAATCCCTGGGTAAAACAAGGCTGCCAACTTCACATTGCAACTTATAACGCTAGGTCAATTGGAAATGAGGAAAGGTTAACGGAACTACAGTACGAACTGGACAGAATAAACTGGGATATTCTGGGAATATCAGAAACAAGGAGAAGAGGTGAAGAATCCATTAGACTAAGATCAGGACATATCCTATTCTAGAAGATAATAGTCTGGGTGGTGTGGGTTTTCTTATCAACAAACGAATCTCCCCAAATCTTCAAATACTTAAAGCCATATCAGATAGAGTAATATACATAACACTTAAGATTAACTCCAATATAACAATTAAAGTCGTTCAAATCTATGCCCCAACAAGTAGTCATGAGGACGAAGAGATCGAGGTGCTGTATGATGAAATCACACAGAGCCTAATAGAAAATAAGACAAGATACACGCTGATAATAGGAGACTTCAACGCAAGAATAGGAGAGCAGTGTAATAGCTCACAGTATGTTGGACAATTTGGACTGGGGAAACGAAATGAAAGAGGGACGATGCTTGCAAATTTCCTGGAAAAAGAACAACTATACATAATGAATACGTTTTTCAAAAAAAGACCTCACAAAAAATGGACCTGGGCCAGCCCGGATGGAATTACAAAAAACGAAATAGACTACGTGCTAACACCAAATAAACATATCGTCCAAGAAGTTGACGTTCTTAATTCCTTTAATACGGGTAGCGACCACAGATTAGTCCGGTGCAGGATCGTATTAAACACAAAATTGGAAAGAGCAAAAAAATTCAACAGCACGCAATACCGTATAGATCCTGATACAATAAGAGACAACAAGTCAATATATAGCAAAAGATTGACAGAACGACTCACAAAGGAAACAACATCATCACACGAGAGCTTGGACGAAACAAACAATAGACTGGTAAAAGAACTGAAAGAAACAACTACAAGTTTAGTATCATCAAAAACTAAAAGAATAGAAAAGTTTACAACACAAACCAAACAGCTACTGGAAAAAAGGAGAGAGCTCATTAAAGACAACAAAAGGAATACAGTAGAGTATGCCGAACTAAACAAAACAGCAAGGAAAATGGCCAAGCAGGACATACGAAAGTATCAAGAAAATCGAATAGAGGAGTTGATACAGCAAAACAGAGGTCTGAACATCTTTAAAAAAGAAAACGCACATAAAAAAGAAATGATCAAATTGAGAGACGGACAAGGTAACATAACAGAAGATCGAAGAGAGATACTCAAGGTAACAGAGAAGTTCTACACAGGTCTGTACGAGTCCAAAATAGACAATGAGGATGTTAGAAAAGCAAACAGTGACCATAAAAACAGGATATGTAACGTTGGCTCCGAGGACCTACCTGAGATTGAAGAGGAAGAAATTGTAAAAGCTTTAAATCAACTAAAAAACGGAAAGGCGGCAGGTGACGATAACATCATACCGGAAATGTTGAAGGAAGGTGGAAGCCTACTGATAAGAGAGCTTAAATCATTATTTAATACATGCCTAACCGAGGGAAGAATACCACAGGATTGGAACACCGCGATAGTCATACTGATATATAAGAAAGGTGATCCAAGCAACCTAGAAAACTATAGACCAATCAGCCTGCTATCACAGATCTACAAGCTTTTTATGAGAATAATAGCAAACCGCCTTGAATTCAAACTCGACGCATACCAACCCTATGAGCAGGCGGGCTTCAGAAAAGGCATGAGTACAATAGAACATCTCCACACCGTAAGGACACTGAACGAAAAAGTAACGGAATATAACATCCCATTATGGATCGCCTTCATAGATTTTAGAAAGGCCTTCGACACAGTTGAATTTTGGGCAATTATCAGGTCAATGAAAAATGCAAGAATAGACCAACGATATATTGACATTATACAGACACTAAACGACAACTCAAAAATGAAAGTAAGGCTATATGAAGACACTGAGGAAATCATAATTAAAAGAGGCGTTAGACAAGGAGACATTGTGTCACCCAAATTGTTTACACTGGTGCTAGAAGACGTTTTTAAGAGCCTACATTGGGAAGACAGAGGAATTGATATATCGGGAGAAAAACTAAGTAACCTAAGATTTGCTGATGACATTGCCATTTTTGCCCCAAACAGTGAAGAATTAGAATACATGCTTATAGAACTACAACAAGAAGCAAGAAAAGTAGGCCTAGAAATGAACATTTCTAAAACCAAATTCATGACAAACCAACGGACAAACAAAGAGAGTATAAATGTGCGAGGACAACAGATAAAGAAAGTGAACTCTTATATCTACCTAGGTCAAGAATTAACATTGGGTAAAACCAATCAAGAACTTGAAATTAACCACAGAATACATCTAGGATGGGCGGCCTACGGGAAGATGCGACACGTCTTCAACTCCAACCTACCCCTCAAACTAAAAACCAAGGTTTACATGGAATGCATTCTCCCAGTAACAACCTACGGATGTGAAACATGGGTCCTAACAAAGAAAATCTTAAATAAATTAAAGGTACATCAAAGATCAATAGAACGGAAAATGATAGGAATAACGCTTAAAGACCATAAAACCAATGAGTGGATAAGAAATAGAACCAAAATCGAGGACATAGTGAGGCGAATAGGTAGTCTTAAATGGAACTGGGCCGGACATATTGCTCGAAATAACACCAACTGGAGCGGAAAAATAACAAGATGGAGACCTTGGGGGGAGAAAAGAAGCACCGGCAGACCACAACAAAGATGGTATGATGATATCAAGAGAACAGCCGGACGTAACTGGTACCAAGTGGCACAGAACAGGGAAAACTGGAAAAATATGAGAGAGGCCTATATCCAAAGGATAGAAAACGGCTAGAAGAGAGAGAGAGATCATAATATCGGTTTGCGAGCGGCTGCGAGGCAGAGCGGGCACGCAACCAATGCGTCGCAAACATGCCGCGGCTTCGCCTCGAAGACGTTTCTGACGCGCGGCAGAAACGCAATTTTTATCGCGCCCGCTCCGCTCTGAAGACGCTCGCAATCAGCTAATATGATAAGACCCTTGAAGAAAATATTACGTATGTCTTTTAGTTAGTCTTGTGAAGAAGACAATCGATCTTATATGATAATGTTTGATTTCTGTAGATAGAAGATGATAGTACGTAGAAAAGATTTGAGATTTGAGAACAATATATTCAACTCCATAATAATTATAATGTTAAACCCACAGGAATAGATTTTTCTTTCGTGTATTTCAATATTCTGAAATGATGTGTGTATTTAATGTTAAATAATACTGTAACATAACACTGTGACTGTAACAGTTGAACTTCACCAGAGTAAGTGGATCACTAATAATGCTGCGCGAGAAATGAATTGAAAACAAGTTGAGGACACAAGCAGTAAAAATATGTTTTCAGTGCAATGAATGGAAAATATTTTTTCCGAAATAAGCTACTTCCAATGATATGATAATATTGTTTTGAAATTGACTTTGCTTCTATAGCTTTACGTATAGTGAACAAAAATGGAAGCAACATCAATCAAAAAAAGGAGAGACTATGAACGCACCATTAGAATAGCAAATTTGCTATTTTGTAGTTAAACATTCGTATGATAACAAGTACATACTAACCTGTTCCTTCAGGTAATGTTTCGTTTCTTCATCGCTGAAATTATGAAGATTTGTCAAATGGATTGTTGTCGTGAATCCTGTTACATCTAAAAAAAAGTGAAATGTCTTAATGATGTTTGGAAAGGAAAAAAATCAGCTATATATTATCTCAATAATAGGGAAACAATAACTTATTTTATGACGGACATCAGCAAATACATAAATACTTTTTCTCATTCCTTCAGGAAAGTGTAATAGTCTCCTCAGTTGTGAGAAAAAAATTACGTTAAATTCAAATTTTACGAGTACATAAGTTCGAGCTGGAATAAGACAATAACTACTAGTTTTTCATCACATTTCTAGTTAAAAATTATTTGTATGTTCGAATGACTCCCTTATACTCACAAAAAAGTTTTCCGAAAAGTGCTTGGCCTGACCTAGGGAGAGCGGTAGTTGTTTGAGAGATATCACTGCATTGTAAAGTACACAATCTATACAGCATATGTTTCAAGTTTGAAGATGCCACGTTGATTAGCATTTGTTTGGCAGTCATCGATAGTTAACGTATTCAATGAATTTATAAACATGGAAAAACTTGGTCATCGCTATGTGATACAATACTTTTATTTGAAAGGCATTAGCCCAACCAATATAAAAGCTGAATCAGCAATCAGCAAATTATCGGGTAACAGAATTTAAACGAGGCCGTACGACCTACGAAGACCGTCATCGCAGTGGTCGACCAAATGAGGTTAGAAATCCAGAAATGTTGAAGAAAATCCACAAAGTGGTACTGGATGATCTTCAACTAAAAGTGCTCGAGATAGCTGACAAAGTTGACAATGGAAAAAAAAACAGCGTCATGAAGATGTTTCTATCGAATGTTTGGCAATGCTTCACAGAAATAAAGCCGAATTTCAGCGCCGGCTCCAAAAAAGGCAAAGACCGTTTTTTGTTGTGCAGGCAAAGTTATCACGTCGGTTTTTTGGGATGCGTGTGGGATGATTTTGAATTCTTTAAGTCAAGAAAGCAAACAAAAACGGCCGGATTTGTCTAATCTATAACAAGAAAGTGTTATTTCATCAATACAATGCACCAGCTCACACATCCGATATTGCCGTATCCAAAATTAATGAATTAAAGTTTGAATTGCTACTTAATGCAACCTTTTTGCCAGATTTAGCCCTCTTGGATTATTTTCTATTATCACATTTGAGTTTACGATTTTTATTATAAAAAGGGTATCGAACTTATAAAACATCGCTGAGAAAAGTGTATGGAGCTAAAGGGAGATGACGTTGAAAACTATGTATTTTTTCAAAAAAATTCTCTGTTTTCTTTGTTGGGCCAGGTACTTCTGGGACCCCATCCTCGTAGATTCGAGAATAAAAAACCTAAATTGTTTCAGATTGATTCGAAAATAAAAAACTGTTTCACGAGATATTATTTGGTTGAAATAACTTCTAATGAATAATTATAGCTGTGGGAGAAATAATCTTCTGTCTGTCAAAGATAAAAGTGCAATAGTGTATTACAGAAAATTAAGAGAAACTCTTGCACAAACTTCCCAAATATCTAACAAGACAAAAGGTTAGTAAAAATGTTTTGAGAAGGAAATAATGCAAATACGAATTATTTACAGATATGTCGCAATATATGGCTCTCAAATAATGCTTATTAATACAAATCTATTGAAAGAATTCGATCTGCCTTCTGAATCAAGTACAAATAACTCAGTTTGTTCACCTTAAAATTTTTATCGTGTTTGGGAGAGATGCCAACTATTGGTGAGGTTACTAAATACCTAACAAATAATTTTCATTTTGCTGCAGTTTCTCACGATGCATAAGAAGTCTAAATCTATGGTGAATATTGTAAAATACAAGCGAATATTTCACAGCCTCCACATAAAACTTATAGTCCAGAAGCCGGTAACACTGAAAGTCCCGCCATAGCGGAATCAATAAATTTTTATTTAAAAAAATGTTATTGGTTTTTAGAAAAAAATCACGCAAACCACTTTTTCTTGCCGGAAGGGTCTGGTACACCTATTTGCCGGAGACTATTTTTTTTATTTTATTCATTTTTTGATTAAAACTGCCTGAAAAATCCCGCATACCACCTTGAAGGGCATAAACTATATTAGCATCTACTTCAAAATGTACGATATTTATTCAACTTATCTTGGAGTAAAAGGTTTTTGTCGAATAAGATGTCTTTTTCTCTGCTTAGATTTAAAAGAATATCAGGATTTATATGATTTGAGGAATAACAGGAGAATTTTTATTTTAGATAATTGAAACAATACAATAATATAGACATAATCGAAACATCGAAATCAATTTCATCTATATCACAACGGATTTCATTTTCTGATTCTTCACTTCATTTAAATTGGCCACTGAGAATTTCTTCAACTTTTGAAGATGCTGTTGGGCCTTTATACCACAATGGTTCCAACTTATTTTCTTGATTCAGTTGCCATCTACATTCTGTTGGTTCAAATGAAATACAAATTGACTCATTGCCACATTGTACTTATAAATATGGTGCGTAAAACTTTTTGTAACAGAGTTTTCCAGCATGGAAGAACATTGCTAGAATTGAAATTTATAACACCTTTGTTAAATTCTTCTTTGTCACTAGTTCTTGCAAGAAAATTTCAAAAATAATTCAAATCTTGCACTTCCAACATTATTTTTGTCTATATTATTCATTTCGTTAGTAAATCTCTTCGTCATTGATGTCTTCCGGATCCGTCATATGTTCAAACATATTTTCGTATTCTTCATTCTGTATTAAAATGTTTAATTTTTCTTTGCGAACAAAAGCTACTGTATAATCAGAACCTGTGAAGGCATGGAAGTCCGGAAGAGCTCGACAAAGTAATGGACCTTATTCTCGTGCAAGATCTGTACAACTGTACTGTACTATAATCAATTTCTTTACCTAATTTATTTGTTATCCATATTTTTTGGTTTTCGTATTTGTGACAAGTGATTAACACGTCAGTATCTACAGATTTAATGAGAGATAACGAAACATTCCACACTTGAAGCTAAAGCAAGCTGAAGGGACAGAATAGCTTGTACCCTCTAAAATGCCCAAAGACAACCTTACCTGAACTAGAGAAAAGTAATAAATATATACATAGAAACCATGGAGACTATGTAGTCTATTCTCCTGTACTAAACTATAATATTATGTATGTAAAAAAAATTCATCAACAAGAATAATTTTTCAAGAAACATAATTATTATTGATGTAATATATGAGAACATAATTATTATGTAACGATGGTTATTCGACAAAAAGCATATATTCCAAAATAAATTGAATATCGTACATTTTGAAGTAGATGCTAATATAGTTAATGCCCTTCAAGGTGGTATGCGGGATTTTTCAGGCGTACCAAGATATTTTTAAAAATTACATAAAAATGAATGAAATAAAAAAAGTAGTTTGCGGCATGATGGAGAAATTTTAGCCCTCATCACACACTACAAATAGGTATGCCAGACCCTTCCGGCAAGAAATTTTTTTTTCACATTGTTTCGGTAATAGGAATCCACGCATACCGAGCTTAATTAATTCCTATGCTTATGTTCTATTTATTTGAATAAAAAATTTTTGATTCCGTCATGACGGGACTTTCAGTGTTACCGGCTCCAGGCTCTCTACTTACAACACCAGACGATTTCCAAGTGAACTTGTGATTTTTAAATTTTGGTTCGCATTATAAAATCTTTTTTTCTAGGCTCTTTAAATCATCTTGTATTTCACCGGTTTGTGTCGCTTAGAGCGATAATTTATGATTAGAGAGAAAAGAGTGAAAAAATGTTGGTAAAAGAGTCATAACGTTAACATCATTCAGGCTTTCCGTAAGCTAACAAAGTTGATAAGTTTAATTGTCCACACTTTTATTAAAAAAAATATCAAACCAGCTTGAAAAGTCCAAATGAAATAAAACTATTTTAAAGAATTTAACACTTTTATGAAATGGCGGAACTAGAATAATATTCAAAGCTTCACAGCTGCTATTAGCTCATTTTGAAGAAATGTCTTGAATATTCAAGTCCTCTACTCTATGGTCCTGCTATTGTACACCAAAAATAACCTTAATTATAAATGATAATGCCAAATTAATTGCATTTTTGAAACGAAAATCGGTCGGGTACAAATCTAAAAAATCTAATACCTACATTCTCAAGAGAGGAAAGTTTTTATTGAATGCTTCGGCCGACAAATATTTAATTTTCAGTTGAGATAAAAGTTATGAATTTTCAATTATTTTTATATTTTGTTTATTAATTCGTAGGTGGGAATAGGTGAACACGATTCTACTCGTCACGATTCCAGATTCAAAGACGCATACTATTCGGCGTTTTACAGTTAATGTAAAAACCAGTTCTAACATAAATTCAACACAATTATATGAATATGATCTAATCTGAGACCGAAATAGCAACCAGCAACCTCTTTATCCTATCATATCAAATTAGATAATGTACAAAACAAGTTGTTGGTATAAACACTTTTTCGAAAATTGTGCAATATTTAAGTTTACCGCATGTAAAAGAATATACTGGTCATACGTTTCGGCGAAATACATCATCGCTTCTATTTGATTCGGGTGGAGACATTCTTCGATTAAAACAACATGGAGGAAAGAAATCTATTTTTGGTGCCCGAGGGGAATGTGAGCAATTCTCTCACCACAAAAATAAATTGTGCTGCACGAATTTTTCAAGACCCAAAGTGACTGTGTCGAAAATTCACCAAGGTTAACTTTTTCCAATTGTGAAATAAAAAGAGCCAATTTATGCAATTGTTGCATAATAGTTATTTATACTTTTTTCACGAGTAGGACGGTTCGACCGCACGAGCACGAGCCTTGCCAATTGCTACGAGTGAAATAAAATTCACTCACGAGTTTCATACAAAATTCTTTCTACGTTCGTAGACTTAAAAAAACTTTCATCAATTTTTATTTTGTTATAGTAAAATTGAAAGTACAATTGTGAACATTATTAATTTGAAGTTAAGAATAAGTTATATAACTATTGGTACTTGAATTGGCAACAATCGTTTATAATTATATTAGTACTTATTGGATTGTTGACAGGATCGTGAATATTTACAATGTTGCTTGAAGTCGAACTAGTTGATCCCGTTAAAATTTTCACTGCGGAATCCATTTTGTTGATGTCTACGTAACCCTAATGAATACAAAAAAAACGTGAATATTATAACGGACTTAGAAAAATTACTGTTATTCATGACTGTTGTATATTGTACTCATTATATGCCTACTTTTCGACCTTAAAAATAACCATTAATCACGACGGTGATTAATGAATCCACTAATTGAAATTATATTGTTTTACTACAAAGTCAAACAGTACAAGTCAGTTGTAATTATTAAATTTCTTAAAATAAATAGAAATACAGAAACACAGCAGTAAATATATTAAGAAATATACTAACCTCCTTTGGAAATGTTGGATATATTGACACTGTCTTTGTTAACACATTTACATTGAGCTTCGAAACGGTCGTCAGATGGACATATTCTACAACTGCTACAATCTGAAATAAGAATGGAAACAGAGTATAAGAATAGGAGAATCTTTATTGAGGGTTTCCCAAGCACTATCGGGACTGATTTTAAATATAAAAATTCTTAAATTTTCTATCTAACACTATTTGTATTTCATTCTATTCTATATTATTTTATAATTTTCCCTCTCAAAAGCATTCACGATTTTTCCCAAAATTTTTATTTGAGAAACTTGTTATTCTTTGAATTTTACGCCAATATACAGATTTTGAACCGGATATTTTCTGAGAAACTTTTAGGCCTTCTGTTTCGAGAGTACTATTTATTTATCGAAAAATATAGATTAGAGGTATTAAACCGTAACGTAAGTGGTCGGTTGGTACCACTGATTCATGTTTGACAGTTCTGTGAGCGAAAAGTGGGATAAAGAAATTACACCACCAGAATTGTTGCATGTGCCATAAATAATTTACCGCTTCAGAAATTAACACATGATAACTTCAATGTATTAAACTATTCACTCATTTCAAGGTTAAGATTTTCCAAGGAATTTCTTCATTGTATATTCGTACTTTTTGACAATATTTCATAACTACATTTTGCTACAATTTGCTCAAAAGATATTGAATAATTTCTTTATAATATGAAATAGGAATAATGATATCTTATTATGTTTCCAAAGTCTAAAATATGACATTATATTATATGGGAGGTTAATGTGACAATTGACACACTGTCAACACTACCTCTACACCAAAAGTCACATAGTTTTCATCAGGAACTAAAGGTAAACTAGAATCTATCTAACATATTGTAATATATTTCTCATTTATTTATACGATTTCTATTTTTACGGTGAATTAATATACAGTGTCTCTTACGTTCTTAATTTATTCAAATACATATACACTACACTTACTAATTTATATAATTCACTTATCACTATCATTTAACTAACTTTAATAATTTATTTAAATTCTTCGCATGCAAGAGAAATCGAAATGTTCGAAAGCGACAAATGATATCGAACAATTTACCTTTAACCTGATATCCTGACAACAGCTCTGTGGGAAACGAAATAATTGACTTCTTTCGATAGATTATAAAAAAAGACAGCGGTACCACTCTACAGTTGTCAAGAGGGAGATAATCAAACAAAGCTTGTCTATAAATTTGAAAAAACTCAGTAATTTTTTCAAATTTGTTTTCCAAGCTGTTAACCATTTCTTTGCTAAGAAGAGCGAGTGTTATAATCTTTTGTTAAGGTTTGCTACAATGGGCAATCTATTTGATATCTGCCACTAGTTAAAATTTTAATAATTTCAAGAAATATAATCTCAGTCATTGTTTGAACGAGTCAAGGATCTCTTCGATTTCTCAAAATTTCTCCATCAACTTATTACGACCAGTCAACAAAAGTTTCATTATGTACATTCAAAACGGATAGAACAAAATTTTTTCTAGAAAATTGTAAATGCGATTTCCAGACACAGGACCTGTTATCACATAGCCTAAGTTTGTATTGACCAAGGTGAGGAGGTGAACTCCCATATTGATGACTTAATTTTTCAAAATTGCGCCAAGAAGTATTTCGATTTCTCTGGGTTGGAGAAAAATTGGATCGGCCATCTCCAGCTTAACGTGCCAGGGAAGTTTCAATCTGCTAGGAGATATTACAAATTGGGGTAGTTGACTCGTTATATTGACAATAACTGAGCAGCTAATATTGAATACCATGTTCAAATTTATCAACAGTACATATTTTATCACCTAGACCAGAAATGTTTACATTATGATGCTTATAAGGGATATTTTAAATATCTACGAATGATTTTTTGATTAAATTCATTCCACTCACTGAATCTAATAGCGTCCGCGCAACCACTGACCTACAATTTTCCTTAGTATAACTAATGGCCGACAACGAAGTTTGTTGGGTAGTAGAATTGGAGTTAGTACTATTTGGATATTTACAGAGGGACTAGACGATGTATTTACATGGAGATGGACCCTGAGGTTCCACTCAAATTAGGGTTACGTGAAGGATTAATCCCATTAATGCGATTAAGGATAGGATTGTTTGAAACCGATCTAAAAGTCACTGGACATTCAAAATGCAGTAACGAATGGTGAGGTTCAGAACAATTAAGACGTATATGTAAAGATTTGCAGTCAGATATCGAGTTGCGGTAAGCTAAGACAATTAAGACACAGTTTATTCGACCTTGCGAATTGATATCGATCGATAGGAGACAATTTTTAAAATCTATATATCTATATATATTTTTTACACTCAAAAAATTATGCAACCTGATATCAGTTCTACTATTAGTTAGTTTGAATTCTTTCTTATTATTGCATTTGAACAAATTTAAGTAATCTACTGTATATCTTGTTTGAACAAGTTGAAAATATTATATATACTGGGAAATGATCAAGGTCTCTATTACTTTCGAAAGCACGCCTGGCATTAAGATATAAATTTCATTCTAATAGAAATACTATATACAAACGAATAAAAATTTTCATATAATGTTTTTATCAAATCAATATTTTCCTTTGCAAAGATGTAATAATGGTAACTTCGCTCTAAGCTGAAAGCTTCTGTTCTACAAGATTCACGAAAACATTATGCAACAGTTTACATTTGCTTTTATAAGCATTTTGTAAGATTTGAAAAGCAAATCTATCAATTTTATTGATTAATGGGATTTTCGAAAAATGTATCAAATTAAAGTACGAAGACCATTCAAAAGCGTCTCCAGTAAAAGATTTAATATTAATTTTCGCAAGAACTATATTTACGATATTAACAGTAAGTTCTGATTTATTAGCTTTTTCTAATGAAGTTGATTTATATTAACACGTTACCAATCTGTCTGCTACACTATTTTCAGAATGGGCCAAATTACCATCAACATCTACTTGATAAAATAAATATATTTATGTATACAGGGTGTTTTGATAAAAGGGGAAACCGTCACTAGGATGAATATAAAACTGAAAAATATTTGGGGTTTGCCGAGTAAAAAATTTTCGTATTCAAAATATATTATATATACATTTTTCACGATTTTACCGCAATTACTGGCAACATTGTATTTAAATTCTGTACGAATATGTTTTGGAAAATTATACATCCAATGAACTTGTTTTTATATCTGACTCTCATAGAGGGCGTTAGTTTACACGGTTCGTACTAATTAGTATGGAGCATAACTTTTTCAATATTATATTTATTAAACAAAATTTCAAGTGAACTTAAACATTTAATTCTACACCAAAAAAGTACTATTTGATAAAACTTGATATTGTCTACCTTTTAAGGAATATTTTGATTTGAAAATTATGAAGTTATAACCGATACTGGTAAGAAGTTATAGTAAATGTATTATTTAAACAAAAAGTCACAAGATGAAAATTTGAAAAAAGGCTAATAACATAAAATAGAATTAAATCAGAGTAGGTGTTCAAAATATCCCGCGTTTTCACGAATATACAAGTCTATCAATGAATCTTCTAAACGGTTGGGAGTCAGCTATAAGGTCATTAAAATAACATTGATTTCTGTCTCTCAATTCTTGACGTGAATTCACCTCTGTAGCATGAACTTTTTCTTTAATATACGACCAAACTGTGTAATCTAAGGGATTAAAATCGCAAGACCGAGGAAACCAATGAATCGGAGCTTCTGCACCTTTACCAATCCATCGATTCGTGAAATGGTTACTCAACCAATTACGACACATTATATCAAAGTGTGGTTGATCTCCATCGTGCATAAGAAATAGAGATCTTCCTTCGTTTAGTGTTAAAGCTGAAAAAATCCAGGTAAATATCACCATTTAAATTTCCAGGTAGAATATGATAACCTATGAATTTGTTACCTAAAGTTGCTGGCCAAATAATAACTTTAAATGAGTGTTGGTTATGTGATACCCTTTTGACTTGTGGATTCTGATCACTCCAGCAGTGTGCGTTATGGGAGTTAAACATACCTTCTCGCGTAAAAGTGATCTCCTCCGTAAAAAGAATACATTTTAAAAAATTTGAATTGAGGGCTGTCCTTTTTTGTAATGTTTGACAAAAATGCACTCTAACCAGTAGATCGTTCGGACTGATTCGGACGCAATTCATCTGAGAGTACACAAGTACACAAACATGCAGTAAATTTCATTGTAATAAGGAAACAATATTATTGGGCGACTCAAATTTAATAAAACATTCATTAAAATATATTATTTTACAATAGAAACAAGCTTTATAAATATAAAACATTTTTGTTTAAATAAAATTGCGGCTTAATGAAGGCTTTAATCTGTTATGTATTTTCATTAAATATAATTATATCGACATCCATCTTTATTTGATCTCAATAAATATGTTTGTGTTATTCACAATCATGTTTATCATTTCCTTCGACATAATGCATTTCTAGCATTCTAATGGAGAAAAAGCATTTCGTGCTTCCCCTATCACACCTGGCAAATGCATCAAGGCATTATGGTTTCCTCGTTTTACCCAGGTGCTAGGGTTTTTTTGGCCAATTCGTAATTTTACATTGGTAGAGCATTCATCTTCTTCAGACGTATCATCTTCTTGCTCTGAATCAGAGTCTTCTTGCTTTTCTTCTATTGTATCTTCTGCGTCGGTATCGGATTCGTCGCCATTATCTTAATTTTCCAGAACGTCCTCTTCATTAAATACAATTTTTCGTTTATTAATGGTTGTTGTAGTTCTTGGCCAACCGGAATTTCAATTTTTAGGTCTCATATTCCCAGTGTTTCGACAAAGTCGTTCAATTGCTCTAAATTATTGTTACTTGGTAAGTTTCTTCGAGGACTTCTGTGCATAGCGCGTAACAGCTGCACTAATTTCCTAAACACTCGCCTAAGGTTAATAACATGCCAGTGTGTTCAAAATTTGAGTACATGTTAAGAGAATATGTTATGCCAAGGTGAAATTTCAAAATTAACTAATTATGTGTACACAGCTATTGGGGGTCTTAGTATGAAACAAACAACAATGTTAGTCACAGAACCGCAATCCACGATCATCAAATTGTTGTTTGTTTCATACTAAGGCCTCTAATAGCTAAGTGTCCTTATATAACTCATCAGCCTAATTTTTTTCAATGTATCCGTTTTGTCGATGGGCTCTTCTCAGACTACCCCCTTACTATTGCATATCTAACCCTATAGAGTTAATATGGGCAAACGTAAAATCAGAACTACAAAAATAAAGAGTTGGAGAACTCGTAAAGAAAGTTCTATTCAGCACACCGCCAAGAGCTTCGGAAAAACTATGTTGAACATGTTATCGAAGGAGAAGATGAGTATGTGGTATCACCCTCTTTACAACCCATCATAATTTAATCAAATGATGACTCTAGTTCAGACGATTCTGACTACCATTATTATTTATAAAAATACTTTGGAATTGAAATGTTTTTTTCTTCTGTTTTATTTGCTGTGGATCATTAAAAGAACCAAAAAATGTAAAGTGTACAGAAAAACTGAAATCAGTTAACAAAGTTACTCAAGACTGACCAAAGTAGAAATTGCTCTTTGAATGGGCCATGTTCTGAAGGGAAACGCATTTTAATAATACACGATGGAAGCAAAGACGGTTTCGTAACTAATGCTTAATTATTATCTGCTGAAAAACTAAACTGTGCAGCTGATTATCATGAGGATAAGACACTAGAATTATTTGTTTCCAGTCTCCAGTCTTATCAGTCTCCAGAACTTAGTAAAGAGGTTGTAGAACTCGTGAGGAACGTTCTATCAGCAGGCCGCCAAGAGCTTCGGAAAAACTGTGTTGAACATGTTATCGAAGAAGAAGACAACTCTGACTACCATTATTATTTAAAAAAATATGAAGAAAAGGTTTATTTCATTTTTGTTTTATTTGCAAAGTATTTATTTCCCTTTATGTGTTTTGCTCATTTATTTTTTCAGAAAAAAAAACGAATGGGGTACAAAAAGGGCTCAATTCACGTCTGGTATCCTGTTTAAGCCAAACGCCCTTACAGGCAGGTACATTTCACTCGTCTATCTACGTTTTATAATTAAATATTCAGGTGTAGCAAGTTAACGAGGTATAATAACGAATACTTTCTCGTATAAGATATACATATTTTTAAAAGTATTTTTAAAAATATTAAATTTATAAAATGAGGTATCTACGTCTATGGTAGATCAATCAAAATTGTCGGCAAGGGTTTCGAACCAGTTTTTATAATTTGCAATTGATATTGGAAGAACTATACCTATTCACGCTATATTTCTACTTCCACCAATGATATTCAGTTGAATTTAAATAAAAGTTTCATGTGTATTGTTTATACATAGTCTAAAATGACATTGAATATGTTTTTGAGTCATCCAAGGCATGGCCGTAAAACATATATGCATGGCACATATATAGTGAGAGATAAAAGTCTCATAAATATCAGAATTACTCCACAGTTTACGCTTGAAAGATATTAATGGGTAAAATGAGAAAAATATAACTGATGGTCAGGAAGTATGCTATAAAATCGAATGAATAGTTAAATTGTAGGAGAGTAAATAATTTTGAAATTTTGGAATTATATCCAGAGAACGGATAACAATAGCGAAATATTTAGTAGATAGGGTCAAAAAAAATCATCAATTTTTGTGAATTTGCCATTATTGCCGTGGACCTACACTTATATCCAAAGTAATAAGAAAATAAACAGTGTGGAAAACCCAAACTAGTTATTTATTTCGGTTATGGAAACAAGAGAATTATATATGAAAGAAAAAAATGTGATTCTCATCTCGAACCCACGTCAAGTCAAAGGTGAGAATTATGTGCTTGTAAAGTGTCATTAAGTTTTTGAGTGTAGTTTGCTCATCGAAATTATAATGAAGTGGTTCGTAGATACACAATCTGTTTCAAGTGCATAGTACCACTATTGCATTCAGAAGTGAGGTGTAATTGAAAAGAATTACTTGAGTAAATTATTATATATATTATATATTATATAAGTTACCATCATTGAAAGAGGGACCAATTATTTTATCGCCTATTTTTCCATCCCGTACATTCAGTTTTTCAGTGGGTTGCCGATTTACGTTTCCATTAATACAAAAAGTGACCTTATCGCAAAACATATCTTTACTTAACAAATTTGGTTTTGATTATTTTGTTTTGTTTGTTTTGTTGTAACATTTGTCAAATATTAGGTCTGCAAATTCTTCACGTCTTGCAAATTGTCATCTGACAACTCTTGAGCCAACGTTACTTTGTATGGATGAAATTTATTGTCACGTAAAATTTTCATTACGGATGTTTGCGAAGTTCCCTGGATATTTGACAAGTACTAAAGTGCGAATCATCTTCCAACATGACATAAACATCCATAGATTTTCTACGCGCTGATTTGGATAAATATTCTACTGAACCTGTTTCGTTAGACTTTTATTTACTGACAGCATACCTTGTTATGGGTTTTCGGTTAAGATATAAATTATTAAAGTATAAGACGTTTCTTGTTGCCTATCACCATATCCTAATAACATCAAAATATCAATTCGTTCTTCTTCAGATAAACAACCCATCGTGATTTTCAATAAAGTTCAACAATAATAATTCATTGAAACGTCAAATTTGTTATTGTGGCAGTCATAGCCACTTAAATGTATTATTTCAACTTCGGCGGAGATAACGGAAATGTAGCTATAACTGCGAAATTATGTTATTTAGGTATAGGGAACATTTCACGAAAAATAAGTATTTCTTAAAGATTTCGAAAAGCGAAAATATACCTAGTGATCTATTTAAAATAACAAAGTTCATTATTTTTCCGGAAAAAGATTTATGAAAATCGTACAAGCCGTTTCCGAGATAATTGAGACGTTCCATACATAAAATTCATTCTATATATATTTTATCTTTTGAATCGAATTGATTTTGTTTTACTTCTAATTTCACAATTTCTTTTACTTGTTTATTTTCGTCAGAGTTTGAGTTTTAATGTAACATACATTTTTAGCCTTGATAAAAATCAAATAAAAGATCGACGTTGGCATTGTCCTCAACCCATAAATACCATTTGAACTTCTTAGGAAGGGCAATAATATTAAGAATGACAGATTCGTTAATGTCCGGTTTAAAGAGCACATAGCTCATTTAAAATAGGGACGGACCGAAAAATCGAGTACTATCTATCACGTTGTCAGTCATAATCATGACATAAATGTTGGAAAACATGTATAAATATATATGAAGAATTGTTGGTTGCACTGGAATTAATTTTCGCGTGAGAAGGTTTATTTGTGAGTATAAAACAAGTGAATCAAGTTAGTAGGTTTTTATTTACTTTAAGTCTCTGAAGACGATACCTTGATTATCGAAACGCGCGTTAGACAGTGTAATCGTGAGTGTTGAGGTAGTGGTAGTCTAAACAATGTGTTCAGTATGAATATCACCAATGGTTTCCCCTCGGTCACTTTGTCTTTCAAACTATGTTTTACCAAAAAGTTTAAATTAATAATAAAAAGTCAACAACAATGGAAATTGGTGAAATTGCGTTTTCACGAGGCTCATTAGTATTCCATACTGATATCTCGAAAACGGAGAATGGACAAGTAGGAGCAGGAATATAAGACCAGGAACCAATTTCACTATCCCAATCGGCTTAGAAACATATAGAAACATACGCTATCCTCCCATGCGTAGCTCGCTGTACACAACGTAACTACCGCAATCGAAAGATATTCATGCTATCAAATAGTATAGCAGCCATGCAAGCACTTTACTCAAAGCTAGTATGGAACTGCATCGAATCTCTAAACTCAATGGAAGCAAACAATAAAGTTACTCTTATGTAGGTACCTGACTTCACCGAAGTACATGGCAACGAACAAGCCATGGGGAAAATACTTTCATGGGACCATACTCTTTTATAGGTTTCTCAAAAAACTATCAAGTCATCGTCATAGGAAAGTGGAAGAACCAGAGAAATACGAGCTAAGGGGAGTTACTGGTTACGGAGAAACTACCGACAGCTCCTGGAAACCCCCGAATACCTTCTTTGTGAGTGCGAGGCAATACATAAATAAAAACTACGTACGGTAATTGTAATGAAACTTTTTAAAGCCAGAAGAGGTAATAGCCCGGCCAAATTAGACCAACAAATAAGAGCGAAGCTATATAAACTCCCGTCAAGCTGAAAATCAGTGAAGTTGTTTAAATTACAATTGGAAATAAAATTTGAATGGTCCCTATGATTTCCGTGTATGGAAAACATTTTATCATTCACAAGAAACGTATCAATACTTTTTTTCTTACGATGCACCGTTTCTGAGATATAACGATTCAAAAAGTTATAATGTTTCAGATTTACTGTCGTATTCAATAGCTATAATGATTGCACGAGAAATACCAAAGCTACAGAACAACATCGTCGAACTTTAGCAACATCTTCGACAATTGATAATTCATTTGATTAACTTATGACAGTTTCAACCGTTCAACAGAAATTTCTTACAAATACTCACAACAAGTCTCGGTTTGGTCTCTTATATCTCAGGAACGGTGGTTTGTAGGAAAACAAGTATAGATACGTTTTTTGTAGATAATTTCATGATCTATAATTTTTGTGGGAAATACTTTTATGATCTCACCGTTTTGCTGAAAATTGCGAAAATCTCATTTTTTGACCTTCGACCTTTGATAAAGTTTTTTCCATACACGAAAATGATGGGGAACATTAAAATTCTATGTTCAATTGTATTTGAAACAATTCCACTGATTTTCAGATTGATGGGAATTTATGTAAATTCGAATGTCTAAATTGACCGGATTATAAGCCACATAGCCCCCAGACAGACAGATAAATCAAAGTTACTGCTGCCTAGCTGGAAAACAAACCGGGGATCAAAGTAAATCAATAGACCAAAGTGTTAGCGAGGTAAATTCACGATTTTACCCACCAGTACATCTGATTTAATGTAAATCCTATAGGGATTTAGGATTGACTAATCTTTTGTAACTTTGAAAAACTGTCTAAACGAAATCCTCGAGCTCACCAACGAAATAACCCCTTCAGACACTAGAACTGTGATAACTGCACCTTCTTTCCTAGGAAGAAGACGACTACATTCGGTACCCACTAATTTCAAAATACAGAACATACAAACTCCTGGATGACTCCAATCACATAACCATAACCAGTTATATGATATTATGATTATACAAACTCTGAGAACTTTAAGACAGGACTTCAAAAGAGCCGAAAATTTAATAATCCATACCATCAGCTTAGATCGTCTCTTACAAATCTTCTTCCGGGGATGGAGGCATTACAATTCCTTGATTCATAGTGTATAATACATGGTATTGAAATTTGTATTACCATTGTTCATCATACGACAAAGCTCAATAAATATTCCATCGAACTGACATGGCCATGACAGAATTACTTATTTCCAGTTTAGTTACATTTATTATTTGTTTATAACTCCAAAATCAATCTTTAATATTTCACACGATGCTTTAGTTGTTAGATATTGTCGTTTTTTGAGAAGAATTTTACAGTAACTAATAGAGTAGTGATTCTAATTTAGCTTATTGTTATAAAGAGTTCTGATTATACACTTCTTCTGGAGTTGAGCTTGAAACGTACTTTAACTAAAGTTAGATATTTCAGAACCCTCCTGGGACTTCTGGGATATTGATTTGCAAAACTTCGCCCAAGTTTTCAGATTATGATCCTAAAAGGTCAATGTTCAGTCAAATTTCAAGGATCGTCTAATATGAATTGAAATGATGTTAGTGATTTTGAAAGCAATGCTTATTATTTAGATTTTACAAAGTGTAGTATCAATGTTCAGACAGTTTAGTATAAAGGTTATTTTGAAAGGTATTAAAAAACGTTTTTCTTCAAACGTATAATAATATCTATATTATTTTCAGCAACACAGATCGTAGAAATAACCTAGTCTTCTACTAGTGAAATAATGTATTGTACTAGTAAGAAACAATAGCAACTATGGGCGTTGTAACCAAATAGGCAGGAACTGTCATTTAATTTTTATTCACCTGGATGTTTGTCAGTTTTGAAAAGTGTATTGTAAAAATGTCTCAAGAAGAATTTCAATGTACACCTCCGGAATTAGTCGAAATTAGTCACTAATTCCGACGAATTCAGGAAAAGTGTATGATTTTGCTTATGAAAAATGTATAAAATGGTGCAAAGAAAATACTGTACTGAGATACAAGTTCGATACTATGGACAAAATGATTAAACGTCAATTAAACATCAAACATAATGTAAAAATGGAAAATTATACAAATTACCTGCATTTTAAGAGCAACAATGAGAAAAATATACCCCGAAAAAATCAAAAGTATTAACAAAAGACCAATTTGATGAATTTATTCAGAATGCACCGAATAAAGTTTATTTAGCAACAAAGGTAGGTATCCTTTAGAACATTAATAATCAAATTGACAATAATTAACGTATTTCGAACTTAAAATATTCATACCACGATAGCTCAACGGTAGATCTTTTGTGTTCAGTCTCGGAGGTCTGCGGTTCGATTCGCAACACCGACCGTTTCGTTTTTTACTAATTTCAATGTTTGTTTTCAGGTTATATTAATATTTGGATTCACAGGAGCCTGTAGATGCATTCAACTCGTTAATTTTAAGTACAGCGAAATCCAAGATAAAGGAAATTTAATTTTAGTAAATATAGCAAACACATAAAAAACGGTCGTTTACTGTACTTTTTTACATTTTTATATTTACATACATACAACAACACATAAAACGTAGGAAACGTAGGATGAAAGTACTTCAAAAAGAAGTAGAATCCATAAATACTGAATTAAATAAGGAGAATATTTTTAATACTCAATCATGTTAATCTTCAATTTTCCGCCAATCAAGAAGAGCTACGGGAAATTCTGGTAACAATTAAAACTGTATCATTTGTAATAAATTAAGAAAAGGGCTTAATGGAACTTTGTACACAATTTCAAAATTTTTTGCTGCGGAGAAGCTTTTAAAAGCTGCTACTAAATAGAATGATGATGGTTTTAGAAGAATTCACCTGAATTTTTACTATACTTTACTTTATTTTACAGTCAATATCACTACGATACACAAAATTCAGGTCAAAAAGTGGACAGACCTTCTAATAGTTATTCTCGTGAAACGATTGATAACACATTTTTAATCCTAATAAACGAAATAAAAATAAACTTTGTTAATCAAGCATTTCAATTGGATTATCTAATACTATTATTACTGACAATGAGGAAATCGATGAGTGAGATTATGAACCAGTTAATAATCGAACACTTAAAACTCTTCTGATTGCCAAGTACAGAGATAAAGTGTTATTTTCTCATCCTTAAGATAGAACAAAATCACCACTGGTCATATTCTGAAGCAATTCATTTGAAAAATCATTGGAATTTTACGGGATTATGACAATAAGCATAAAAAAATACAAGATTCTGCTAAATTAATAAGACGGGAAATATTAGATCATGATTCAATATGAAAGGGTATGTCTGTGATGAATCTGTGATCGATAAGACTTCAAATGATTTCTCGAAATGCCTCCGAAAATAGTTTTTTTCGAAAATTGATAGAAACTGTCTGCGCGTTGGGAGCATATTGTGATAACATAAATAAAACATATAAAAAAACAAAATTATGCAAATCTATTTAGGTTAATTTGTTCAAGACATCAAGAAATATTTGATAAAAAATTATAACATTTCAATTTTTTAGGTATATTATTTAATTCATATCTATTAATGGGTTTGAGATACGATAATAGGTGTGATGGCTTTTTTCATTGGAAATATTATATAGAATATAAAAAAAATCAATTCATTCCAATAACATCAAAAGATATCAAGTGTCATCTTACACTTTTATGATCAGAACATTAAAAAAAAAAATTACGACTCGAATCAATTTCGCAAACGAATGCGCCACTATGCTCTGCACTGTATAGATTGGGAATAAGGTTAACTTATGAATGACATTATGAACTTATTCTATACACTATAAGATGAAACTAAAGGAGAATGAATTATTACTCAATTTTCCTGAAGATGGATGAAGTTGACTTAAAAGATAATATTAAAACCACCTACTTCCACTATACGCCATTATGATAAATGTATTTTCTCCAAGCATATAATAATAACGTATGCTAGTTTCTGCAACATAAGCTGTAGAATTATCTATTATTCTATTAGCGCAGGAGTCAGTTCGCATTTATTTACTAACATTATGAAATTATTATTGTACTTTAAAATAAAAAAAACCAGCAAATAAAAGGAGGAGAGATATCATAACCTTGGTTTCTTGTAAATATTATGCTGTTAATATCAACTCGACATACCAATATTTGAAATATATATTAATGAATCATTAATTGGTTGAATACAGTTAATCTTAAAAACTGAATATTGTTCGTGTTGAATGCAAATATCAACCATTACAGTTAAAGCCATCCACTTTAATCTTTCAATAATACTGATAATGAAAAACAATGTGTACTAGGAAAATTTGTTATTTGCTTACCTGGTGTAGTTTCTGAAATTACAGGTGTGTCGCAGGTAGGACCGGTAAAGTTTGAGGTACACGCACATCTAACAGCCGCTACCCCTACATGACTGAAAAAGATATATTTTTGAATAAATGTTCAGGATTATATGACTATTGTAAGAAAAACGTGTTTGTTATCGGAATAATTTTTCACCTTCCAGCTAAGTAAAATTTGATAATAGAAATCAAAAAATTCACCTCGTAATGCCAAAGTAGATTTTCCTACCACCATTCTTAACCCTTTCAGAGCTGATTTTCATTTTTTTTTGTAAAATCATTGGGACTCAACAATTGCCGTTGTAGATTTCTATATGTACAATAGAATGTTCAAAAGGTCGGAAAACAATTTTTCCACATGTTATAGAAAAACTTTATTTTCTACGGAAATTTACAAAATAGTTGAGTTTTTTACAAGACAAAAGTGGACTCTACATTTTTGAAAAAAAATATGACTACGCTGTTTGCAACGTACCATTATGCATCCGTAGGTTCCTCGTTATTGTCATAGTGGGGCATATGATCAACAATATCAAATTGTGCATCTCACCTCTTCTGACAGTTTCTGATGATGTTGGAGTATCATCACAAGTTGAGCTGGGTCTTCCTCTTTTTCTTACATTTTCAATAGGCCTACGTGCCATTAAAGACCATTAGTTACATCAAAGCGAAAGTAAAGAAAATCAATTACTTTATCTTCGGGAATATTTCTTAGTTGACATTCTCTTTTATATTCCAGCCATGAATTAGCTAGAACAAAATCTATCATGTGAATTATTAGTCGCAAAGTCCATTTTCGCGAATCATTGAATATTCTATAGGTGCTAATCATTTGATTTAATAAGTCATAACCTCCCATTGAGTGACTGTACTTTTGCAATTACTTCACGCCTCGGTATATTTGAGTATTTATTAGATTTCTTGTCCCACCTTCTAGTAATATCTTCCCGTCCTTTCCCAATGAAGCTGGAAGCCATGCAAACAGTTTTATTGTCTAGCCATTTTACCAGTGGAATATTATCTGCACTCCTAAATTCGTCTGGTCTGTAACACACAGGCAGATTATGAAATCGATTCAGTCGCACGGTACAGCTGTCCCAGTTTTTTTGGCAGAGCATTTAAAACATCATAAGATGGAAAGTAATTGTCGTAGAAGAGTTTATGATTATTTGAACCAATTCTGTTTGCAAAATGTAAGAAGACACAATCCCTATTGATTTCTTTTCGTTTCGTTGGCTGAATAGGAAATCATAGGCCATTCCACTTTTTCCATACAAACAACAATTTTTTATGCCCCAACGATATTGTTTTCCTTTTACATATTGTTTGATATTAAGATTACCAGTAGAAATACTATTTACTCATCGATGCAGAGGTTTTCCTCTAAAATCAGTTGAGTTGAGAACATCTTTTCCTAACATTATCTAACAAAGGGTGAACTATATAAAACTTTGCAATTTTCATACATACTCATCAATTAGTAACTTATACAAAAATTCCAATGAAATTGCTCAAAGTTTTAGCAAAAAACTACAATTAATGATCACTTACTAGGCAAATCCAATTTCTCGTCGGTCATGTTCAACAAGGGATTAAGTAGTTGTAATCTTACCTACTAGATGTCGCCAATCGTTTCAGTATTTTAAAACACATGTACATGGGAAATGCCACAGGATCACATGTAAATTGCGAACAAAATAATGAACAATTAAAATAGTATGTACACTAGGGTTGTCAACCTCGAATTGAAAAAACCAGGATATGAAGCTAGAAAAACCAGGACAATTAATAGAGTTGTGAAGTAATTAAAATAATAACACTTTGTGATAAAAATATTTGAATGAAATTATACGAGTTGAAAAATAGTTATTAAAATATGAACTATTAGATATTGGATACTATAAATTATAGTTACAACTAAATAGTAACCTGACTGGATAGCTAGCTCAGTATGTCTAATGCGCGAATTTCAAAATTTGAAAACCCAGGACGCTGCTTAAAAAACTATTCAGGACACCCCAAGACACTATAAAAACTAGGACATGTCGTGAGAAAATAGGACGGTTGGCAACCCTGATGTACACCATAGTGTACTGTACGCCTGAAAGGGTTAAATAGCGTTGTTTGTTGGAATCCAACACCAAATTGAAATGGCTTATACTATTGGAATTTATTGAGATACTTGTAAAATAAGGTTGAATTTTACAATTTCTAGTATTTCCGTATTTTTGAGTGCATGCCCTCTTTTTAATGAGGGTTACCATCACTAGGCTTTAGCTCTTCTGTATGTTATGACCCAAAAAGAAGTTATTTAATTATGATGGTGATATTCGTTTATATTTTGAATTATGACATTTAATCAGAAGATCGATAGGATATTTCTTTAACCAATTAATTTTTAGCAAGTGATTCAGCTTTATGAATCCAATTTCACTCAGGTCCAATAATTTATCCATTATGTAGACAATTTATTTGAAAAATCGGAAATATTAACACCAATTTTAGATCGGTCTATGATGGTAAATTGTTACCAACTCATAACGATAGTATCTGTTACATAGAATGACAAATACCACGACTCGAAATTATTGATAGTTAGCATATATATATTTTGTTTTTATTTGAGAGCTTCTAATTTTTTAATCAGTTGCAGGTATCCGAATGTGATTTAGTGTAGTAGAGAAATAATTTATAATCTGCATCGAAAATAGACCCATTCATTATATCTCATATCATAGCGTTATTTATTGCTAATACTGTCAACCGCATATAACTAATTATTTAATTTCCAGTGAAATTTAATTGCTGATTTGTACATGTGCGAAATTTGAGGGATGATATACGGTTTGTGCAAAAAATGTAATGAACTGGTATAGAAGCAATTATTTAAATTGGATCTCATTGGATTTCATTATTATTAACTGCTAGATCACGGTAAAATTAATCAAAAACTGGACAAAAGAAGAATCAATTTTTTCCCAATGTTCACAAAGATATATTTGACGAATACCGGAAATTTTAGTTTCGAAACATAAATTGGTCGTGTTAGGATCAGTAGTTAAGAAAGTAAACAAATAAACAAAACATTTCAAGACATCCAGTTATAAATTATGAATAAATTTCTTGAAGTCGTGGTAAGAACAAATACCATCCGTATCAAATTCATCTGCATCAGTATTTATACAATGATGACTTTTACCACAGAATACGCTTTTGTTTATGGATCCTTGATCGATTCGTAGACGAAGAAGACCTCAAGTCTGTTATTTACTGACGGGATTCACTTTCCATAATAATGCTCTAGTGAATATAGTGAAAAGTCCCAATTTTCACTATTACGACACTGTGGTCTGCAAATATCGATGGTTAATGAATTTGCTCAATAGAATTGTGGAGATCCACGTAATACCTATTCGAATCTACGAAATTTCTCAGGATTCTGGAATCGGAATTTTGAGATTTCTGCATAAAACCTTAGTCAAAGCAATACATTTCCGCATGCGTTGAGAGATTCTAACTAAAATTTCAGCATATTGGATTAGCAGTTTCAGTTTCACTTTGGTATAAGTGAGGGACTGTAAAGATTTTTCTGAGAATGGAAAAAATTTGGTATCGAGCTGCCATTGAATACTTATACGCCTACGCAAATGGATGAGAAGTTGAACAATGTGTGAATACGGTGTTTTCTCCATTATTTACGTCAAAAAAATTTTATGCAGTTGAATTTAATCGAAGTTGTGTGAGCTAGACTGACTCCGAGCGTTTAAGACAGCTAAAAACTGCGATAACCAGCGATAGCACCAAAATTGTTTAGCAAATAGTACTGACAATCGTTGGAAAGAGCTTGAAGAGATCGAAGAGGCTATCGGCATATCACCTTTGAATACTCTAAGTTATCCGCGCGATAAGTTTGCTTACTTTGGAACAAAAGCCAATTATTGAATATTTTCCAGTACTTATAAATATCACTTGAGCTAAATTAGTCGGATTTTTCAGGTCGAATCAGGCAATGACGGTTTTGTCGGCCGGGAAAGTAATGACGGTCGTTTTTTGGGATCGTCATGGGGTTGTGTTCATCGACTATATTAAATAAGGTGGAAAAATAGGTGACTATTGAGTAATTGTTTGATAATATGAAGGAGAAATCGCAATGAGCGACAGGATTTGAATGAAAATTCTGTGCTTTTACATCAGGTGATAACTAAAATTCACGATTTGCAATCTAGTGAACTAGTTCACTCCCGTTTACCTGTTTCCTGTAAAGTTGCACTTGCAGGAAAGGAATTTTCATTAGACGAAGACGCAATCGCATAAGTAAACGTTCATTTTGAAAAAAAGACTATAATTTTTGAATGGTTGAATGAAAATTTTGATACAATCCTTATAAAGACAAATCATAGAAGCGAGAATGACCTAGACAACCCAACAATAAAAATATACTGCTTCTTCTAAGAATAATTGCCCCTAGAATGACGGCATATTATTGACAGAACTCCTATCACTTCTTGTTGAATTTATCCATGTTATCATGGAACCTGGTATACTCAACAACTTTCTTTGAATGGATCACGATGGGTCTTTTTGTTCTAACTTCAGTGCTACTAATAATCTCATCAATGTACTTTTTAACAGTTGATCTCAATCAAATGTCACAGTGAAAACGACTTCCATAAATATTCTCTTCACACTCTATCTCATAGTAATCAGTAATTTTTTAAGAGGTATTTGATTTTGGAAAAAGCACCAAAAAAACTGATGGATTCTTTATTGGAATCGATAGAACTATCAGTATAATTTAATGTTTGAAATGCAAATCGCGGCTCCGCTTTAGATAGCCCATGTACAAGGTGCAATTTTGGCACACTCACTCCAACATATTGGCCGGTATTTCACGAATAAATGCTTAAATATTCATAGTCATCTACTAGATCGGTTTCAATTTCCATGTCTCAATAATTCAAAAGTATCACAAGCAGTTTCCCTATTTATGGGAACTTACATGCATCGTCCTCCATTTTTACAAGTACGTACACCCCCTGGATCGCAAAATGAATTGGATCCATTGGAACAGGTTGGTCCTGAATATCCTTGTAAACATGAGCAGCTGAATTTCCTGAAAAAGATAACATAATTGATTGATTGTCATCTGTAAATCATGAGTTCACTCTAAAATTACTACCAAGATACATCAATGTAATCTCATGATATAAGTAACTGAAAAAAGATCTTCAGAAACTAATTCGAATAAAAAAACGAACGATGTTTGTTAATTACTTTCATACCTTTCACAAGAAGTACTACAATATAATCTAATGATAACAAGTAAAATTAAGTGCTTGTAAGCAATAAATATAGGAAGCGAAGATGAATTAAGTGGCGAGAGATCTGTTCTTCGAGACGGAACAATAATTTAATATTTCAAATTATATTGCGATTATATTTCTTCACATTGTTTGGAAATACTATAATAGTACCGGAAATGTGTTTTGGGACGTGCATAGACAAGATATCTAGATGCCCAACACATTACTCGTTTTTTACCCCTCCCGTCTAGGGCGCCCTCTAGGCGCGCAGTATAGTTATTTAATTGCCCGACCTTGTATGTGGTGTTCCATATTTTGTATCTTAAATCCTGTGATCTCTGCTCAACGTTGCTCTTGTATCGTTTGTCATCTATGTTTTCCTTTAGCTCGTGGTAGAGGGGATAGTTACGGGATGCGAAGTCCCGGTTATATGAGGGTTGGGGCGTAACAGCTCGACCAAATTTCTTCAGAAGCTCCTGTGTTTGACGAGTGATGTGATGTGGTCGGAAAAGAAACACTTCCTCCGTCAGTCATCTTCGCTCGCCGGATATTGATTGATTTTTCACAATATCTGTCTAAGTTTGTTGTGTCCTAGGTTGCTTGGAATCAATGAGGAGTATTCCCTCCGATCCTACATTACAGTTGTGGAGTCGGAGTGACGCGACTGAGGATCCCCCGAATGCTGACTGATAGATTCACGGAGCAATAAATAGGGAATTTGCATTTGTTTAAATGTATTTATCTTTCTGTTTATTTATTTCAATTTATTTAGTTCTTGATATGAAATATTATTATAAAGTGAAATAGTCAATTAAAAGTGAAGAAAAATATCTAAATATTATATTGAAAATCGCAAATATTTCAAATTTTTAACTATATAAGAAAACGATTCTCATTGGTTTTTAGTTGTGACGTCATAGGTTTAATAAAAACATTGAGTAGTTGTCTGCTTGATGATCACGAGGTTATCGTTGCCAGCAATATAGCTGAAGATGAAAAATTGACGTTTCGACTTAACTTCAGTCTTTATAAAATAAATAAATTTTTGACCTATAACAAAAACATATTTCTTAGACTTTTTGATATGTCTATGTATCTAAATTATTTTAGGTCTCTTCTGTTTTAAAATTAGTTTTCTTAATGATAAAATCACGTCTCAAATATTTAGCAGTAATCAATTAAATTATTTATGGTTTCATTAGAAGTGTATAAAGCTTTTATAGGTTTATTACATGATCACGTTAAAAAGTAAAGGCATATAAATAATTGAGATAAATTTGAAACTTACATTAAAATGATGTTGGCAACAAAAATAATAACATCTCCAGGATCGTCCAACGACCAACACTTTCAAACCATTTTTGTTGTAGTATATTCCAATTTCTTGGCATTATAAAAAAACTTTATCACGTGTTTTGTGTTTTAGTCGTAGTATTTTTATATTGATTCAAATTACGTTTCATAAACTATTTTTCAGATTAATCAAAGTTCAAAACTAAATATGTTTATTTTATACCTATGACGTCACGCAATATGGCGTCCTCACTGAAATGTTTAAACTGCCTTCAAAAATTTTTAATTTTCGATAATTTTTTTTCTATAAATATTGATCAAAGAATTAAAAAAAAAGTATGATAAAATTTGTATGTAAACTATCTAAAACTACTTTATTCTCGAACCATGCAAGTACCCTATTGGTTTAAGCCATACCAAATTTAGCAATTTGTATCTGAGATTGGAGTTCATGAAGTGATGCAGGTCACGAAGAAGATATTTGGAAATCATGCATTGTGTAGCAACTACAGTCTGAAGCTTATTTGATTCATAATCGGAATTGAATCAAAATTTGTTTTTTTTGCGCTTAGCATGATATAGTTGAATGGATTGTGAACATCCTATTACGTAAAACTCCATATTTAATCATCATTCATTTAAAATAGGTGAATTTACTCTCAATAAATATATTATAATATGAAATAATTGCACGATTATAGTTAAATTACACATTAACCAACATAAGCTCCAGAACCCAAAGAGAAAAGAAGACGAGTAATAATAAATGGGCTAGCCCAAGTAATAATTGAATTTTCATAAAAATAATTCAAAAATACTGGATAAAAATAATTATTATGAAAGTATATAAACAATTATACATATACTTACGTGTAATAGTCATAGCAATTTCCAGTGAATCCACAATCCATCATGGTACAAGAATTACTTCTTACGCTCCCTGTAGTGATTTCATAAGTAATGTTGAAACCAAATACGTCCAAAAATTTATCCAATACTCTCAAATGCACACTATCTGCAGAGGATAACTTCAATTGTATTACCAAAAAGCTTTGATAAGTTTTTATCCATCTGGTACGACTTATATTGGTCTCGTTCACTGTATGAATTATTTTTGGATTAATTTTGTAATCGTCACCATAAATTTGATATTCTGTGAATGTCAAGCCTTCGTAAACAAAAAGTTGAGTTAGGTAGACAACTATCGAAGTATTTGCAGCTGAAGATAATTGAGCGTCAATTACCCATTCACAATTTATAGGAACTTTAAAGGGACCTGTAATATCGGAATTTATTATTTGTAATAGTGATATGTAATTTTAGTATGCTGTTTTTACCTGGAAAATTTGGCGTACTTAAGACTCCTCTCGCAGCAGTATACACACCACCACAGCTTTTCTTGTTAGCACCAGAAAAAGTTGAAGAGAAAGTAGACAGTAGAACGAGAAGAATCCACATTATAGACGAGGTTTTCGACAGTTGGGTAGAATCAGATTATACCTGGAACTGACAAAATATATATATATATATATATATATATATATATATATATATAATAAATGTAGAATCCAGTTATCTGCTTCCAGTACAAGTCAAGTATTCTATTGATATCTTTATGGTCCAGAAAAATAAATTAATCTATTGTGATAGTCAAATAACTGACATAATAAGTATGGAATATCTCAATTATATTGAAAGGGGCTTATGTGATTTTTATGAATTTTGGATTCCATATTTTGATTCATATTCATAGGAAAATATAATGGTATTTTCCATTTCCAAAAGATTTTTTGGTTGTAGATGGAAGTAACCATGAATATGGAAACCTGCAAAAAATAAAATAAATATCTGAATATTAGCAGGTTTTGTTCTATTAACAATGATTCTCAAGTAACTGCACGGGAAATAGTCCGACGGATTGATGTATATGAGACAGTTTTAAATAATGGAATTCGTGTATTAAACTTTAATAAAAAAGAATCCATCATTTGTACAGTATTATTTCAGCCCATTAACAATCTTCTGAAGGTACCAGAAGAGACAGTCTCTCAAATATCGAAGATTTTCAAATGACTAGTATCCAAGGCTATAGTCTCCTATAAACGCCGTCGGTCGCGTACAGCGTCACACCTTACGCTGCGTCACGATCCGTACTATAGGAATGTACTATTGTGGTCTCTATCACACGCTGACGTTGGCGTTTGGGCCCCGTAGACGGTATTCAAACGCTTTGCGCCGCGACTTTAGTTATTTCGAACCATTGCAGCGTAGACGTCGTATCTAGCGTCAGCACAAAATGTCGAAATTCCATTAACAAAAAAAAAACGAATTATTGATTGAATCAGTCCAATATTATCGTGGATTGTGCAATTTTGCCTTTTTGATGGCAGTTGTATTAAATATTCCCCCACAAGTTCTACGATATGTTTTAATTGTTCTTGTTTGACACGAAAATATTTAATAAGTTTAGTATTGTTGTCTTTCAAGTGCTTCATTTTCAAAATCTGGAAAGGTCCTTCTTCCTTCCTTTTCATAAATAATCGGTGCCTTGTTGCTTTTATTTTTCTTCGTATGCAGTCGTCTTGTGCCTTCTCTTCAAGTAACATTAGCGACACCAAAAGTGTGAAATTTGTATCCATTCTATATCAAATGACTACACAATAACACGACCAACTGTTGTGAATGAGGAGTCATCGTTCGCGAAGAAGTTGTAGTGACCGCTGATGCTATGGCTGGCGCTTAGACGTCGATCGGAATGCTTACGCTCAAGTTGGACGCGCCTTATAGGATTTGATAGAAGACCAAGGCCTAAAGTTATACCTAACGTTCTATAGCGTTTCCATTATTATAATTTTAGCAACTAAGTAATTTAGCTTTTTACTGATACTTATTGATATTCGAATACTTATGATAGTGCCGTTTGTCATGTGATACTGGTAACATTGATGTAACTTTAGAAGCAAGTAGTGCGTCATTCTTATTGAAGCTATCAGTTGTGGGTTAATTTTGAATGGAGTGCAGAAACGAAAACGAACGCATAGGAAAGATTGCTTAACAGAGCGCACTTGTCAGAATTGGTATAAAAAATTCCGTTCTGGAGATTTTTCCCTCAAAGATGAGCAACGTTCTGGTCGGCCTACTGAAATTGATGATGACCAAAACAAAGTCATAATTGAAGAGGATCGTCATATAACTATTCGAAGGGCTGCAGAGAGGCTACATGTATCGCTCACAACCATTGAAAAATATTCAAATTGTCTTGGGCTAGTTAAGAAGCTTAATATGTGGGTACCTTACGAATTGGAAGAAATTCATTGTGCACAAAGAATCAACATTTGCGATACGCACCTTAAACGAAATGAGACCGACCCTTTCTTGAAAAGAATCATCATCGGTGATGAAAAATGGGTTTTGTACATTAACATAGTTCAAATACGATCATGGAGCAAACACATAAACTAGCACAAACCACATGGTACTGGATGAAGCAATGCAAGGTATCACACATCTTTCACAACTCGTGGGAAACTATTGGAGATTGGCTGGATAGTAATGCTACATCCACCATACACCCCTGATCTGGCATCATCTGATTACAATTTGTTTCAAGTTTATCGAGACCATCATCTGTATAATATATGTATAATATATATATATATATATATATATATATATATATATATATATATATATATATATATATACCTAGAGCAATGCTATTTACAGGCTCAATGTATTTCAATTAGGGTGATAAGATAAAGCACAAGAGCGTTGGTGTTGGTGGACCAATTATCTAATATTTGGGTAGAAAAATCTATTTTTTCAAGAACTACAACTATTCAAGTGGACCCATCGCTTCTTATACCACCCACTGTATTTCACTCACTTGAACTCAAGTTCACTAGTGCAAATGCGTTGCCAACCGTGATGCTTAAGATTTAATTTATAGGCCACTTTGGTCTAGGATGAAATAACACCCTCAATACTTGTTATGGTAGTTATTCAGACAGATGCACTTAATTGTAGTCCTTTTTGGAAGAAAATCTTTATTATACCGCTTTAACTTGTTCCAACTAAATATTAAATTATAAAACGTAAGTAGACGAGTGAAATGTATCTGCCTGTAAAGGCGTTTGGTTTAAACAGGGTACCAGACGTGATATAAGCCCTTTTTGTACCCTATTCGTTTTTTTTTCTGGAAAACGAGATTTCGAAGCAAACACTATAAAGGAAAATGATTTCTTTGCAAATAAACCGAATAAAACAAAAACATTTCAATTATTATCTTAACAAATAATCATGGTAGTCAGAATCGTCTGAACTAGAATCACAATTTGATTGAATTATGATGGGTTGTAAAGAGGGTTATTTTTCAAAGCTCTTGGTGGATTTCTACAACCTATTCACTCAGTTCTGGAGACTGATTACATTTTCGTAATTGTGATTTTACGTTTGCTCATAAATCTATAGGGTTAAATATGCAATAGTAAGGATGTAGTCTGGGAAGAGTACGATCCTGTTCTTTGCACAGCTTGTCAATTTAATAAATTTTCTCCAATTTTTAACCTTTAATAACACTTCAATAACACTCGTTATTACATTCAGAACGGGTTTAAAATATTTTTGTTGTTAAAATCGATAATATTTTCACATGAAAGTAAAGAGCCACAGCCCCACATCCAAAAAGCCATGTGGCTCGCGTGCCGCAGTTTGCCCAGGCCTGTTTCAAATAAAGAGTAAAATATCTGGAAAAAATGAAATATAATCGTCGGATTGCTTAAGTTTTTCACTAAAATCGATAGTTACTTGAAATCCATAGTATCCAGCTTCATATACTTTTATTACCCTAACAAATCTTTATTTTCACGTTGAAACTCAGAATTCAAATAAGTTCAAGTCTGACAAATATCAGCTAGGAAAGGTAAATCACTTACTTACAATATTCTCCCGTCTCTTTGAAAGTTATAAGAGCGTGGCGGCTTACATATTCCATCTTCTGACATTTCACTCGGTAGTTTTATTTTGTGATCAAAATAACATTGACAAATTGCCGAATTATTTGAGACAGCTTTGAAACACATGAAACAGACAATTCTGATATCAATATCAATTCACAAACATAATATACCGTTACGTCGTTGTTGAACGTCACTTGCGAATGACGCATCAGACTAAAGGAGTCCGCAGAGTTTGAGGCCTGCCAACTGCTAAGACTATATGAAAATATGTCTATTGGTACGTTTTATTTTTTTATTATTATTTCGGTAATCATTGTATGAGGCCCATTCTAAATGGATTCAACCAGCAAAAAAATCTAAGTGTTTGATTATTTTCAAACTTTAGGATATCATTCTATATCCAATTTAAAGAAATACGGCCACTTGGATTTTTCCAACAAATAATATTTATTTGTATCACCAAGGTTTCAAGAAAATATAAATCTGAAATCATGAATTTAGGACAGAGGATGCTTAAAAAAATGGAAATTAGAAAATATTCGCCAATTCACTACACAGATAATCATCTATCCACTAGTTATCCTTATTTATTTTAAAGCGATGTTAATTTTTTTCGAAACATCAATTTATTAATCTTATATTTTTAGAAAAAGGATATCGCGAAAATGAATGGATTGTTTATAAGAAGGTATCTGTTATCTGTTATCTGTATCAACGATAATATATTAAATTGTCTAAATGTTGAGTTAACTGTTTATTGATTTGGATGGTTTGGCAAGGGAATATTGCAAATTATAGTTTTTTTCCAGCGAAAGACAACAGCAATTTCCATAATAATGAGAAATAATTGTTCACATCTTTGGCTAACAATTCAAAATATGTTCCTACATTGATTGTGTGAATAAAATGATTACAAACTCGAAATAGGATCAATAAATTATCTATGGTCCATTTTAAATGTATTCACCCTGCAAAAAAATCAATGTTTTCGATTATTTTCAAACCTTCGGGATATAATTCTATATTTAATTTGAATAAATATGGCCACTTTCATTTTTCCGAAAAAGCTTTTTTGAGCCTTGTGCGCCATGTGGAAATCTACGTTGTGAAAACGATATTCAAGCATTTTTAGTGGTACACTCATTTCAACCCTCCGCCATTATGGTCCAAATTAACCTATCGGGTCTAATTTTCATGGAATTTGCGTTATTTATTCTACTTTCAGCCGGTGTTCTCAGAATTCACTTTATATTAAAAATACCACAAAATGTTTTCTTTTTGCAAAAATTGATTTCTCGTATGATCTGACCCACCTTTTTGCCAAACGGGAGTTAATTAAAATGCCCCGTTCGTAAAATTACTATTCTACGTGAAAAAATACATGAGAAACATATATGTATAAGTTCTAGTGACACTCTGCTTATCCGACAATTAAAAATCGTCAGACAATACTCATTTACTGGTGGGGGAGCGGTCAATACTGCTCATAGGGCCAAGAATAAAACCGTGGTAATCTTATGTATTTTGAGCCGCTGAATCCAAATATGCCCGGCATTTTCGCGGAAAACTGGTACGTTTTTTTTCCGTATAATGCATATTTGAAAATTTATAAATTTTTTATAAAGTCGAAAAATCTGATTTTCACTAACTTTCGATATTAATAACTTTTGACCAAATAAACGTTCTTTAAAATTAAGAAATCGTACTTGTTTTTTGAACCTCACTCTACAAATTGGTATACTTCGATATTAGTGCAGGTCTGGCATTTTGCACTTATCGTGATTGACAACGTGGCGCTCTGTTCTGGCGCGCATCTTATGTCGCTAGTTTACTATCTACCTTGAAAAAAGATCAACAACAAAACTTGGCATCAACATTAACAATTTCATTCCATTACACAACCAAATTGAAATGTAATACCTCTATATATATATATATATATATATATATATATATATATATATATATATATATATATATTTTTTTCAATAACTTTTTGTCGTTACATTACAAGTTGATTTTATTGCTATTACTTCATAAATCCATGAAGCCAATTGAGAAAATTGAATGGAAACTTTCGATTTAGATAATTAGTCATTAATATGAAATAATGAAAATTCGATATCAACGTTAGTGAATGAAAACATAGAAGTGTGAAAATTTATCAATACTAATGACAGTATTAAATATAGGAATTAAATTTAAATATCGAAATTCAAAAGTTTTCGTGGGCTCCCATTAGTAAGTAGCACTAAACAAGACAGTTCTTGTTCAAGTATTTTTTTCTGCTCACGGCATGAGCATGTTTATACACGTTTTTTATATATACTGTGATGGTGCTGCATTATGTAGCGATAAATTAAGGTTAAGTTAATTTATAATACTTCTCAAGCATGCGCAGTATAGATAAAGTGTCTCGAACGAGAGAGAAAATAAAAATTCTCGACACCGTGACGTAGTGACGTTTTTTTCCATACCGTTTTCCTGTCCATAGAGTATTACATATATGATTTCAAGTTTTGTTCATAACATGGACAAATCAGTATATTTATTTGATCAAGCAACACAACAACAAAGACTCGTTCCAGTGAAAAGGGACGAGAGCAAATGTGGCTGACGGCGTTACAGAGAAAACATGTGGTTTATACAGATCGAAGTAATGTGTAAGTTTTGACCAGCTTCTTTATTGGGTTTATCATGACAAAAAATGTGATATCACTGAATCACCTTCTACTTCAGCATTATAAAATTACATATACTTAGAGCTTTCCGCGTAACATATAAACAAGTTAATTATTAAACTAACATCATACCAAAGCTGGATCCATTTTTGTACGGATATAAAGCTTAGCATGATCTATTAATTCCATATATTATTGCCATGATGAAGTATCATGTTGTCGATGTAAAGCTTGCATTTCCGAAAAATCTTGCAGTTGGCATCGAATATTGTTCATTTCCTTCTTGTCATATAATAAAAACAAAAATGAATTCAACAATCCTGAAGCATTCGACAACAGCATGTGCGTAGACATGTAATGGACCTGCACTAATATTGAAGTATACCAGTTTGTAGAGTAAGGTTCAAAGAACAAGTACTATTTTTGGATTTTAAAAATGTCAGTTGGTCATAAGTTATTAACATCGGAATTAAGTGAAGATCGTCATTTTTCGACATCCAGGAATTTATAAATTTTTAAATATGCATTATACGGGTAAATAACCGGACACTTTATCTTCTTAGAATGAGCCATATTTGTAAAAAAAATTGTCGAAACCGAAAAAACCATTTTTTCATAATGCATAATGCAAAATCGTACCAGTTTTTCGCAAAAACACCGGCCATATCTGAATTTAGCGGCTCAAAATACATAAAACCATTTTATCCTGGACCCTATGATTGCATACTGCAGCATTGATCGCTCTCGGACTATAAATATCTCCGGAAAAATTCAATATTATTTTGAAGTTTGCAATATTTTCGATGATTTATTTTGGAAAGAATACAAAAAATATTTCGGGGCGTATCCACCATGTATAATTAAAAGTAATTTTTCCTTAATTTTCATCGTATAAGTTAAATTTAAGTCGAGGCAAGTTAATATATACAGAATTAAAACAAGATGTAGATATTTTTTATTAAATTTCTTTTAGATTGAAGAAAATTACAGATCTGATTATTAATCAGCTCAAGTAGCACTACAACTTAGTTGTATGCGTTTTTCCTATAATCAGCATATTCCACCTTTGATTACCTATTCAATTACCAAATAATCAGAACAGTCATTAACAATTTAGGAGAAATTATACATTATACAAGGTGTATTCTTTGCAAAATGAATGATCGAAAATATAAATTATTACAAGCTTAGGAAATAATGCTGAATTCTTCCGGGGATTTGTGAATGAGTAACGTCTGACGATTTTTATTTGTCGGATAAGCTAAGTGTCACTAAAAATGTTTCTAAATACCGTAATATATGTTTTCCATGTTTGTTTTATGATAAAACCTATTTTATTAAGGTTGGTAGTGAAATACGTAACGTTTGTGGGGCATGGATAGGTCAAAATCGATATTTTCGTTGTTCGGTCAGATTTTCCAAACGGGGCATTTTGTTTAACTGCCGTTTGGTAAAAACGTAGGCCAGGGGTTACTAAAAAACATATCCAAATATCGCGCGATATTAAATGTTGGGTTTGCGAGAAATCGATTTTTTCAGAAGAAGTCATTTTGTAGTATTTTCAATGTAATGTTAATTCTGAGATCACCAGCTGAAAGTAAAGTGGATAACGCACATTTAAAAAAAATGGTACCGATAGGTTAATTTGGGCCATAATGGCGGAGGGTTAAAATGAGTCTACCACTAAAAACGCTTGAATATCGTTTTCACAACGTAGATTTCCACATGGCACAGAGGGCTCAAAAAAGCTTTTTCGGAAAAATGAAAGTGGCCATATTTGGAAAAATTCGAAGAAGTCGATTTGTTTTTTAAGGCAAATTCATTTAGAATAGGCCATAGCTAATTTATTGACCTTATTTCGAATTTGTAATGAATATATTTACTGAATTAATGTATGAACATATTTTCAATTGACTCATTCTACAATTATATGATTGTTACAGAAATTATTAATATTGTACTTATTGTGCTATTTTTCTATTTACTTCTCTATATTATAATGTTCTGGTTCTTGTAATAATATTTGTTATTAATTTCAAAGTCATTAGTTCATGTTTCGAGATGGTGATGTTTTGTTCTTATTTTCAAGATTATACCTGTAGGTTAACTTGGCGAATGGTTAATGACACTATCAGCTGTTTTTAGCGAGTTTAATAACGCTTCTAAAGCTAAGTTCGTTTCATTCACTGTTAGGTTACCTGGAGTAGGTATGGGTTCATTCAATATTTATTGTTGTACCGTACCTGTCTCACTCTATTTTCGTGTGAAACGTTGTTTATATTTTTCGACTCTTAAGAATACCAATTGTCATCTTCTCTCTCTGCTACAAAATTGTAGCAGATGCTTCTGGGAATGGATTAACGAGATGCCGAGAGGATCAGTTATCCCTCATAGTTTATTCATATCTTGAAGTGTGGGGATATGTCCTCACTTCAGTGCTTCGAAATGAACGTCTTCGTCTCATATTGTTTACCCTCTGGAGTAAAGAGGTATTATTTTTTTTAGTAATCCTTTTCCGCTATATTCCTTTTTTTTCTCAACATTTGTTGAAATGGATTATCATTACACCTATTCCTGCTCATGCTTTTGTTCCTAATGGAAGTTTTTTTGTATACCAGAGGGCCTTCTTCACTATTAGCAGAAGGCTATCTCTACCTCACCCTACACTACCATGGTTTACCTGGAGATCCACAAATTTGGATGCACTAATTCCAGTTTCGATCCAGATATCAAGATCGATATGAGTAGCTGTCTCGATTTTGACCGTCTGCCTGTCCATTGCTGTCCATCGTTGGAAAACTATGTCTGAAACTTACCATCATCGAGGAACGATTTAGCATCGAAGCATCGAATTGGGTCTTTTATGTATATCTGTGAGTGAAATTTTATATATTTTTATTAGATTTGAGCTAGCGTTTGATATTGAATACATCAAAACAGACCAACAAAGTTGATTGAAGTGTGTAAAAAAACAGTCTGATGGATTGAGATCGAGTGATTTACCGGTCTGAATATTTCTCTCAATTTACTTCTACTCGGCATATAATGAATTTATGTATTACACATTGTATAACATGGAGTTACTAATGAAATTTAATATTTACTCTTCAAAATCAATAATATATATGCAACCAAATAATGCTACAAGATACGAACCCACCCATACATAATTCACAAAGGTAATTGAGAATCGAATCCCTTTACTCCGTAGTTTACGTTTACTGTAGTTATACACTGATAAATGATTAATTGTATATACTTAGGAGCATTATAAAGTTTACGTACACAAGGCGAATAATTGGTCTTTCCACGCATAATATTAACCTCAATCTCGTCTAAGTCTTTCCTAGTTCAAAGCTTATATTGATTCAATTTGGTTCAATAACAGTCGCACTAACGTTGCGATTTGTATCTGAAGGAATTGAAATTGAACTAATAATTCATCCAAATTATACGCTGAAAGTTATTTATCTGAACGTACTCTTCTAATTCAACAAACGATTCAATTTCATTGCGGTCTTAAATTATTCGCTCATATATTTTGAATGAGGCAAAAGAACACATTGGTTCATTAAACGTGGTGCTTTATCTTGGATCAATGAAATCGAAAAATTGGAATATCGAGCCATAATTAAGTACCTGTATTTAGAAGGTGGTTAGAAAATGACCGTGTTCTTCAACCACTTTACCCACACGCCTATTTATATCTAAGCGTGAGGAGCGCTGCACGTACTTGTTAACTGTACAGCACTTAGACTGTAGCAGTTGCTGATTTTTGGTAGCACAAAACGGTATTTTAGTATAAGGCTAAAAGACATACGCCACTATGAATAATCTTTTATTTAGCAACTACTTTAGGTCGTAAAGCTACAGTAGTTGGTGCCTTATTGACTTCTGTCGATATAAATTGAGACACTTTCAGGATAAAAAGTTATTAATAAAATATGACTACACTACACAAAATGTTAAACACAAAACTTGTCCTGCGCCCAAATACAGTAAATAACACTTGAAACGTGAATTGAATAAAAGAACTATGTTAATTCATCAAGAGAAATTAATTTGACTTTTCATTTTTAAATGCACTGACAACTGACTCCCATTTTTTTTTTTGAGATCAGGTAGTCGTAAATTTATTAATCATTTTTGAAAGATCATCGATTCTAAAATCGAATGATCATTCATTGGTTTGAGAATATAATTCTCGAACAGAAGGGCTAAGAAGTAAGCAGATTTACGAAGATATGCTCAATTCCCTTGGTGATCAATGTCCTTCGGATGCGACCGTTAAAAATTGGACTGCAAGCTTCAAAAGAGGTGAATTTTCCATTGAAGATGATGACCGATCGGGAAGGCCCTGTCAGTCCCCGAAAATATTGATCCAGTTTCTGTCCTTCGCGATTTGGCTAAAACGGATATCTGAAGCACCGAATATTTCATACGAACGGATTCATCATATAGTTCACGTCAATTTGGACATGAGAGAAATTGCTGCAAAATGGATCCCCAAATGTTTGAATTTTAACCAAAGCGTGCAAGGGTAGAAGCCTAGCTTTCGATCTGGGCTCTATTTGAAAACGATGTAGATTTATTGAACCGAATTGTTACCATGGATGTGACTTGGGTACATTTCTACGATCCAGAAACAAAGCAACAATCGATGGAATGGCGACACTCTGGTTCTCCAAGACTCAAGAAGTTTCGTGTCCAAAAATCTGCTGGAAAAGTTTTTGCTTCAGTTTTTCAGGATTGCCATGGAGTAATCATGAGTGACTTCTTGGATAAGGGTAGAACAATAACTGGAGATTACTATTTGACATTACTGACCACTCTACGGAGTTTTGTTTCGATGACCTCACTCGAAATGATGGATCTTGATGACAACTGTGGTTGTTCCCATATCAAACAGTATTTAAAATCGATTCCACTTCTATTTTGTTCCTTACATTATAAATTTATTAAGTTAGGTTAGTGCTAGTAGTAAGAGAATGTCAAGTATTCCATATTCAGCTTTTATCGTTCAAAAATCATCGAATGACATTTGTTTCTATGTTCTCACTAGAAAAGGTGGATCTTGATGACACGCGTGCTGGCTCTAATATAAAATCGTATGTGAAAACGATTATATTTTTAATTTGTTCCTCAACTCATAATTTGAATAGGTTAGGTTAGACTAGGTTAGATTTAAGTGTCCATTAAGTACGACAGATTCTTGTCAAGAAGAATTTTATATTCAACTTTCAACCTCGAATTCTTGGAATGACTTATATTTCGATGCGCTCTCTTAAGTACTGGATCTTGTTCCAATATAAAATCGATTTTAAATAAGATTTGGCCTTGAAACATGCACCAGTTCCGTTGAGATCCACCACTTCTAGTGAGGCTGTCGAAAAAAAGTCACCAAGGAATTATCGATGGTTAGAAGTTGAATGTAAAACTCTTCTTGACAAGAATCTCTTGCACTCAAAACATGTTTGAATGCATTATTGCCGAGACTATTAGATCAGAGTATCCTCGATGAAGTATCTAAAGCTCGAACACCATCTAACCTTACCTGAACAAATTGAGTTAAGACATAAAATAAAATTGGAAAGGCTTTTAAATACGATCATTGATATTTGAACAAGCACCCTTCTTATCAAGATTCACCACTTCTAGTGAGGTAATCGAAACCAGAGTTATTCAAGAAATTTTTGATGGTCAAATGTGGAATACTTTTTGACAAGAATCTAATATAATAATTCAATAAGCACTTAATTACGCGAAATAGAGGGCAAAAAATTCTCTATTCTATTTTTCTCTTGGGACAGCCAACTTTATGGGAGTAATATTATTCTGCACCATTAGCAATTAACTGCTGACCTTTTTCCAGCTTTGGACGTAGCGAAAATCTTATACTCTCTCCATCTGAGTTGTTTATTTTGCCAAAAGATATATCCCCATTGAACCATTTTTTTTTTATTTCGACCAGTCAATTAGTTAGCAGCGCTCTAAATGGAATCTGCCATTGATTCCAAATTAATCAGTCTAATGATAATAAATAACAATAATTGTTTAAATAATTTGTGGTGCAATATATACAGTGTGTCTACTTATGTGGGAACCATATGGAAATCTTTATACATTAGTGGTTTTATGAAAGTTACTCTTGATAAAAAGTTCTGTATGGTCCAAAAGCTGGAATGCAACTAGCAGATATCAATTTTTTAAAGCAGTATACGAGGTTTGTCAAAAAATTTGAGTTTTGTATAAGAGTAAAGTATCTTCATTTTTTACAATTCAAAAATTTACTAAATCGTGGATTATTGGACATAATACAAATACAAATAGAGAGGCCGCAAATATTTTTAATAATAGACATCCGCATAGAAACATTGGGCATTCAAATAAATTTAGTAGAAGTAAAGAAAATACATTTAAGAATAAACGCTGAAAACGAGTTGCCAATGAAGACACTGAATTTGAAGTGATGCTTTCTGACGTGGAAGTTCCAAAAATGTCATTAAGAATTAAGAGCCTCTGCAATCCAAACTACTTTAGTGAGTACATATACAGTGGCAAATATTTGGAAAGGTAAAAAATGTCATGCGAACAAACCGTAATTTATACACACGTTACTATCGAGGGATTACGATATTCGTTTTGAATTTTGCGCTCTGATCCAAGGAAAGTTGGATGAATACAGGAACTTTAATATTTTTCGATGAGGCAACATTTTCTTTAAACGGAACCGTATCATCAGAAATTTGTCGCTGGTGGTCTAACAGTAATCCAAATTTTGTAATAAAAACTCGGGACCAATATTCTTTTAAAACGAACGTATGGTATGGTGTATACAAAAATAAATTGATTGGACCTTCCTTTTTCGAAATTCCTAAAATGCCGCACAATACTTACAATTATTAGAAAATCTTCCAATTCAAGCACGTATGACAATTTGGTTCCAGCAAGACGGTGCTTCCATCCATAGTATATTAAACGTTAGAGTACCCCTTGAAAATATGTTTAATGGGAAAGTGATTCACAGGTATTCAGATATTTTTTGGCCTCATAGTTCTGCTAATTTGACACCCATTGACTTTTTTAACGGGGTTACTTAAAACAGCAAGGTTATCAGCGAGGACCATTTGATGATGTAGACCATTTGAAGAGGATTATTTCTAAAGAATATTTATAAAGGGAAGGGGGATATGTCGAAGCTGTAGGACATTGAATTGAGATTTAATTATGTTTTTTTCTGTTTAATAGATATTCTTTGTATGGATTTTTCTATTTCTACAATAAATAATTATTATGCATTCATTACGTATATAAATTGCACGGTTGTTAAAAACAGTTATGCATAGAAAGATTATCATATTTTCAACAGGTGAGAGCTTACTGTGTACTGCTTAAAAAAATTGATATCTGATGATCACATTTTAACTTTTGGACCATGCAGAACTTTTTAATACGAATAACTTAAGTAGACATACTTTATAAATATTGAATTTTTCCATTGTTTTGACATCCATTAAAGCCGAGTGTGGGTCGATTGTCACTTTATGTTGATTAAGAATTTCCTAAGGTCGAATCAAATAAATTCTTATATATTTGGATTAATTTTTGAGTCTATTGATGCCGAAACTGGATTTTTTACGACTTTGAGTTAGATTCCATGACATATTTCTTTAAATTGAATCATTAATCCCTATATTCAGTTAGTGTTATCTCAGTAGTTTCTGGAAAAATATCTCTTATTTTCCATCCAAATCTTCACCAATGACTGGTTTGTTTCTTCATTTTGATTTATTGTACAGAAGTTGGTAGATTTTCACAATTGTTATTTGAAATGATCAAGTGATATAAAAAAAATAGCGGAATAGTATTAATTTCAAAATCCAAACCAAACGCCCTGTAACTACTTAGTTCTAATTTAGCAACTAAGAGTATGCTGAACTAATGCGAACGACAGTATAACTGTGGTGAGTGCAAGTTGTAGAAGCTGTGGTTTTGAGATTGAAATGTGATAAAAGTTATATAAATTGGAATTGTTCAATTGCAGGCGTCACTTTATTTCAGACATGTTTAGGATTACTCTAGCAAAAAAAACATAATGTGATAATAATACACTGACCATAAACTTACTTACAAAATGAGTGTAAAGTGTAAACCAAAAGAATAAAAATATTATATTGAACCTAAAAATATTACAAGGAAAATTGAAATATCAAGCTAGTAAACTAGTGTACCCTTTTCGGAATATTTTGAATTGAAAATTATAAAGTGTTAACCGACGCTGGTATGGAGAATAGCCCGGACGAGGATAAGGTATGCTATTTTTTATGCATTGTAAAGCTCCACCGCACTTGAATTACACAATTTGGTCGTATCTTGTATATTATACTATACAAGACCCATTATGACCTACACCGCAGAGACATGTCCAGAAACGGCAAAAACTAAAAGAATGATGGAAACAGCAGAGATGAAAGTCCTACGAAGGATAGCCGGAAAAATCCTACTGGACAGAGAAAGAAGTGAGAACATCAGAAGATTGTGCAAAATAGATGATATCAACGTATGGGCTTTATGAAGAAAGTGGAATGAGCACATAAGTATGGATAACAACAGACTGGTGAGATAACGAGCGATAAATCCCCAATGGGCCGAAGGAGTACCGGCCGATCTAGGAAAAGGTGGAGCGACAACCTTGAAGCAGGATAGGATGCAATAGGATGCCTGAAGATACACGGAAGAGGAAGAAGAAGGTGGTATCTAGAAAAGAGGTTATATTAAGAGTGGTAAATTCACCTGAAGAATTGAAAAATATAATTCTAAGTCACTTTAATGACCTCATAGCTGACTCCTAACGGCTTAGAAGATCAATAGATTCCTTAGAAAAAACGATAGACTTGTGTAATCGTGAAAACGAAGGACATTTTGAACACCTTCTTCTTCTTCTCATGCCTTTCTTTCCCTCTACTCTCCCTGTAGTATTTTTTGTAGCAGTAGGTATTTGTCTTTCAATATTTTCATATTTCGGCTGGTATAGTGAACTATCTAGATAGCAGATACTACACCTAAAATGTTAAAAGTAACGCATACCTCATTCTAATGTTTCAAAAGCCCCATTTCCACAAATACCACATACTTGACTTTATTCTAACATTTCATGAGAAAACCGGTGAAAACTTTGAACAAATATCTGGTTCTACTGAAAATTTTTGACATTTAATCAATCGATATCTAACAATAACAATAATAAAAATTTGTTCACAATGAGGCTAATTTTTACATGAACAAAAATAGTATGGTGAGCAGGCATAACTTTTATTATCACTCCATAAGCAATCCGAACCTTGTAAAAACTAATAGTTATAATAAGCGATTTACATATAAATTTTTAGTATTGTATTGTTGGGGACCAAGTGATAGGACACATTTCATTGACGGTCGCGTAATGATTATGTATGAGATTTTTCATTATCACTCCAAAAGTTTCCATTCAATATTCGACGAAGAATGTAGCTTTGATACGATGGTACTCCAGTTCATCAACGGCTCTTAAAGCACACATTGTTGAATTAGATATGGGGTGCGGTATGACCCCTTCCCCATATTTAATTTCATATGCGACCAAATGCTTAAGAATAAGAGATCGTAAATGTTAAAGCAATTGTAAAAAATATGAATGAGTCGAATTGTATTGTGAAGATTGAGAAGAAATTGAGGAACTTCTATCTTCGTAATTATGAATTGATAAAAGCCGTGACATGTAATATAACCTTTAAAATAGTAAGCACATTATATTAGTGAACATCTAAGTAAAAGTGCATAATAATTAAAATTATTTTAAGTGCATCATTCATTAAAATAATTGTAGGTAGAAAGAGTTTTCATTAAGGAAATATTTCATGCTTTCTGCGAAGAAGCAATTCGTTTTAATGCATCTCAAGTATACTTTTAATTATTAGCATCAATATTAATGAAGTTTTGGGTTGTCAATAAACTTTCAATTTCCATTATTAATAAAGCTTTTGGTTATGAAAGCTCATATTTCAGTATTCACTCACCAAACTATCTAGTTTATAATTGATTATAACAACGCTCCTCTTTGTTTATGAACATGGAGATGGTGACATGAAGGTTACTGATTTTACGAATATAATACAAAAGGTTCAAGAAGAATTTTTCATTATAAGTCGTTTTCCTAGGCGTATAAGTGCAGTAGATCGAACTCACTAAAAAATATCTCCTGGGAGAAATAATGCGGAAATTTTTAATAAGAGATAGACATAAGCCTGAAATTCCTACAGTTGAATACATAGCAACAATTAACGAAAAAGCTAACAACTAAATTGATTTGTAAAAATTGTAAGTTAAAAACTTCCTGGTGTCTTCCTTGACAGGATAGCTCCAAAAAATGAGAAACTAAATGAACAGCAGCATTCTGATGGTGTCATACTGGCTTGGGATTCTCGTAGAAGTTAGAAACTTAAACAGAAGCACCTTGATGATGACTTCCTTGCCAGGATCGCTCCAAAAAGTGGGAAACCGAATGAACAGCAGCACTCTGATGGTGACATTCTGACTCGGTATGCTAGAAGCTAGAATAGGAGCACTTTGATGATGCTTCCCATGCCAGGATCACACCAAAAAGTGCGTAATACCGATATAGTAGCACACAGAAGGTATCTGGATAGGAATGATTCCAAAACATTCTTAGGAACTCGGATAGAGCTATATCCAAAACTTATTTGTTGAATTATGTCCAACATGCTATTATTGTCACGAGAACTATAAAAGGATCACAATTTTCTGTATGCTCCTATGAGAAAACGTTCCTGTATTAGGAGAGAGCTAACAGAGAAAGGATCTAGCAGTGTCTTTTCATATGGGATTATTTCCAAAAGTTTCCTACCACTAGATTCCAATTCTATATAGAATAATGACAATTTTCTCTTCTACTTATCTGAACAAATCAATTTTTTATAATTGATTTTCTTTAAATATCATTATATACCATGCTCAACGAAAATAATAAATAATAACCTAAAATCCAGTTCAGGTACTGCAATAAATAGAACAATAAATTTTTTGTAACCATATTAGATATCTAACAAGATCTAAATAATTATTATTGATATTGTTTCATTTTTTTTTCTGAGACGTTATAAAAGTTAAATGTAAAGTTGTTATTATAACAATTAGTAAATTGCTCTGGATTTTGTAATGTTGCATTATTAGTGGTATCCCTAACATATTGCCTCCTGTTGCTGTATAGATGAAGTACACAAACTTGCATTGTTTTTGGGTTGTGCAGTGTCACTATCTTTGGCACCCTGCCTATTTTGTTTACAACCCATTACTTGAAGGGTGCATTTTTCATTTTTATAATTGTATTCGTGTACCGTATATCGTATATAGTTCGAGACCATATATGATATAAGAAAAAGAAGCATTTCAGTACATGTATATTTCGTGACTTTTCAGTTCCTGTGTGAAATTTTTGAGTGAGGTTATTACTTATAGAGACGCTCAAATATTCGGTAACAAATATAACATCTTATAGACTTCTCAATGAGAACTCTTCTTAAACATCTCATCAATGCAAGTCTTATCGCAAAAATGGAGAAAGTAGTAGAATTTTCTAAAATACAATTTGAGTTTCCCGCGGAAAACTAAGTATTGATACTGAGAACTTGTTTCTAGCTAATAATCAGACAGCAGAAAAAGATATTCAGAATGATAGAGACCTACTTTTATAATAGAGAGCGCTTGATTAGGCAGGAACATCCTAAGCAAATTACAAGTGTAGGTTTACAAAGATCCATCTGAGTTTTAAGACAAAACTCTCCCTGCAACTTATTCAGTACATTGCCAATCAAATAGATGTTCTTTGATTGCTACCTTATCATTGTTAGCTTATTCATATAAACCTTATAATACATAATTCAGAATTGGATCTGTGGACCGTCAACTATGCACTTCAATAGATGATGTGACCCCATTAGTATGAGAAACTGCTACAAATATCGTTCGAGATGAGAGGTGAATCACTCGGATATGTGCTAATCAAATTTTTTCTTAGTTTGCTCTATAAAATAAATGGAATTGTATAATTTGCAAGGGTGGGTGCCATATTACTATAGGTGTTAGGGAATTGTGGCAACTTTCCAGAAGCTTTTGAACATAAAAATTAACCCCCATGAATGCTGAACGCTAATTTTTAGAGTTTGAATCGCCTTTATCAATCCAAAATTTGCACAAATTGTATATTAGTGTTTCTTCTCTTTAAAGTATCACCTCCGTGCCAATGGATGTCTTTCACAGAAAAATAATTTACTTACATATAAGAATTCCACAAGTTTCTTATTATATTTCCTAATTAAATATTAGTTAAATATTCCATGCGAATAGTGCTGGAATAATTTGTACCATCACTTATTTCGTTTTTAAGGACTCTCATCATATTTTCTTTTTCTTGAATCTAAAATATGCCACTAAAACTCAAGTTTTGAAAGCAGTATTATCGTTTAACGAATTCAAACTTCATCCACAAGCATCTCAATTTTTGGAATGTATTGTGTACAAGAAGAGAATATTTTAAATTGTTTCCTCACAATATTCATGTATCCTATAGTACATTGTTCAGTTAAATAAACACTTGCTAAGCGATGTTTTTTGTGTCCAATGTATACATCAAAGTTGTAACGAGCAAAAATACATGAAACAAACTATTGAAAAGTGTAATTTTCGGTGTATGTAACAAATGTTTATGACATTTCATCGATTGGAAACCAATTATAAACAATTGAGAGAGTCGTGTTTTAAGTTTTGATTAATTGCATTGATAACAGTGATTGCGAGCTACACGGAAATTTCAAATGTTACATATCGGTTGCTAAGCGCTAGGTACATGCAAATGATATCATTAAAGTCATTAATTTATATTGATGCTTGAAAGATGGTGTGTATATAATTATTTTTCATGGATTTTCTGCTACTACCGCTAAGGATCATTAGCACTTTCACAACTGTGATATTTTTTTAGTATGAACGCTTATACTTGATTGTTTGTAAATTACATTCACCAAATATTGAGTATCATGATGGGAAAATTGTAGACTATCTTTTACATATAATTTACATATTAACGTTAAAATATGAGATTTGTTATTTTATAGACTATCCAGTTATTCCATGAAATAACTGATCGTGTCCGTTACAGTGTGTTATATGTTATTAATTTGACACTTTAACTGGTTATTTAATAGAATAACGATCTGCAGCACATTATAATGTGAAATGATCTTTATCATATATCTCGCTTTATAGTATAAGGTAGATTCACGTTTTGTTTAATAATATGGAAAAAAAAGTAGCGAAAAAGTTGTAGAAACCGAATGATAAAAGAACTTAATCGTCGATACAAAAATATCACGCAAAACGATACTAAGATTTTCCTGAATTTTGAAATGAAAACGCAAAGCGGGCAGAGAAGGTGTAGTTGTTATTAAGCCCACGATTTTTTCACATATGAATTCAAAATTTCAGGTTCACCTCATAGATTTTTCAACCACAACTTGATGGAAACTATAAATTTATTTTATACAAAGTTTGTCTTCAAACAAAGAGATCAGAAAAAGTTGCAGGACAGTTGCTTGATATATTCATGTTGTTTGGACCCTCATGTATATTGAAGTCGGACAATGGAAGATAATTTTGTAACAAATATATTGATGACTCAAAAGTAACTTGGTTAGAGCTTAAGATCGTGCGTGGCAAACCAAGACATAGCCAACGCCAAGGAAGTTTTGAGAGAGCGAATCACGACTTAGTAAATGAATGCAAGACAACCAGTCAACTTCGTTGAGTAAAGGGTTCAAATTTATCCAGTGTATGGAGAACAGAGCATTCCATTCTGGTATTAAAATGTCTCTACGAGGCTATGTTTGGTTGCGCAGCTAGAGTTGGACTGTCAACAACTGCCTTTCCGAAGGGAGCACTTAATTCGTTGGTCAACAAAGATTGCAAAATACTTTGACTGCAATGATGTTTCTGATAATGAAAAAGTAGTTGAACAAATGATATCAAATAATCCCATTACGAAAGTATGCGTTGTTTTTTTAAAAAAATGCAGTGAAGATATAGTTTGCTTCAAATGTTTCAGAAGATGAAGTTGAGCAGAAAATCTGCAAATTATGTTTAAATAAACTTAATCTTCAAAAAGAAAGAGACAAGTCTACAAAATGTTTAAAAATTCAACCGAAAAAAATTAAATCTCATTCTGAAGCCTATGTGGGGTTCACCCTCCGTATCCCAGTGCCTGAAGTTAACAGAGGAAAAGGTGGTGCCAAATCTATTTTAGCTATCATCATGAAAATAACCGAATAAGCATTTTTTCAATTGGTCCCAAGAAACGGCTGCATAAAATAATTATATTGGCGATCCCAATCTGCGAACAAAAACTAATCAAAATCGAAGAAGTACCGGATGTAGAAACATCGCTACGGTCGGTTGCTGGTCAGGGATTTAGAAAATGTTCGTGTAAAACTCATGTGTCAACAAAAAATATTTCTGTTTCATAAATAATGTTCTTTGTAATTCCAAGTGTGGTTTTAATAATCCTTGTCGTAACAAATGATTTTATGGTACGTTTCCATAAATACCAGTAATACTCTGCATAAACTAGATAAATTTCTTCTTTTTTGTTGTTGAAGTCATTGCTATATATTTATCGATATAATAAAATCACTAATATTGACTATTATTCAAATATTAAGGATCACATACTATTTTTTATTATAATCAACTTAATTATATATCGCTAATAACAAGCATTTAACTTTGATTAATTACTTATCTCAACAAATGTTCAATTGTTCCTGTAATTTGTATCAATGATTCATTTCAATGACCTTAAGCTTATGATCGTTCCACTTTCGATAATTCTTCACTTCCTTTTCCAAAACTTCACCTCTAAACACTTCTCAAAAAAGCGAAGCTTCTCCAAAGCAAACTTAAAATTTCCAAAAAACTACAACCAAAGAGTCGATACCAAAGATTTTTAAAAAAATAGCCTCAAAAGTTGCACACAAGAGTCACAGAAGATGACAAAAAAAAGCGTTTCACATTTTATTCTGTTTTTTATATGTTAGTAAATTTAGCTCCAGTTATCACAATCTCATTTTCATAAAAGCTATAGACGTGAGACAATCACAAATTTCCAGTTTTTTATGTGAAAATTTGAGTGGTAATTTCAGTTTCCTGAAACTTCCGGTTATATCGGAAGTGGACCTAGCTTTGAACGGAATGCTATGGTTTTTATTAAATTCTTGTAATCTAGGCAAAATTTCGATAAAACTTTATATAAAGCAACGTATGCCTAAAGTCCACTATTCTTTAATTATTTCACATTTTCTAATTTTTTGGACACATGCAGCATGCATTAAGAGAGTCAGGTCTAAAATTTTTGGGATTTGGACGAATAACACTTAAAGGTTGGAAAATCTGTGAAAATCTTGACAAAACTTCATAAAGGGTGTTCAGAAAATGGTGCCGAATTTCGCTATCTAAAAACTTCGAAAACTTGATTTTTTCAAATAGCAACCCCAATTTTTCTCTTTACCATTAGATTCTACGCTAAAATCTTCATGGTTTTTAATTGTCGGTTGTCTGCAGCGACCAAAAAAAGCTAACATATCAACAAATAAACAAACAATGAGTATATATTTAAGCTTTAAGCTCAACTCCAGACATTTGAATACCATGAAGATTTTAGTTTTTCCAAGTTTCTACAAAAACCGTTGATTTGTGATATATGAATTAACGGAGTCCCCTTAATTTGAAGCGTAGAATCTAATGGTGAAGAGAAAATGGGGGTTGCGTTTTGAAAAAATCAAGTTTTCGAAGTTTTTAGGTAGCGAAATTCGGCACCAATTTCTGAACACCCTATGTAAATTTTTGTCAAGGTCAAGGAAAACTGTAAGTGTTATTTGTTCAAATTACAAAAATATTAGACCTGAATCACTCAAATTTTTTAGTGGAGGGCTGCATTTGTCCAAAAATTTAGAAAATGTGAGATAATTAAAAAATGGTGAACTTTAGGCATGCATATAGAATTATATTGAAATTATATGTAGATTCCAAAAATTTGATAAAAACCATAGCATTCCGTTGAAAATAACGAATTTTGGGTCCGATTTTAGAAAACTGAAATTATTTTAGCTGCAACGAGATTCTTTTGGAGTTAAGCTGGTGTATAGAAAAATTTTTGACACATATTCACCCCAAACTTATATAAAATGAGATTTTCATATCCTAACACCTTAAGGTTCTCTAATTTCATCAGATCACAAAAGATTGTATGGTGTTTTCATGAGTTTGAAGAAATCTTTCTCAATTTCTATCACTTAGTAACTGATAGAAATTCCTCGACGTCATCTAAACTTTTTAACTTCTTCGATTAAATTTTAATAAATGAATTTCCTCAAAACCCTACTTTTTTCTCTTGCCACACAATATATTTAAGAGATATTCACAATCAGTTGAAATTGAGTTATTCCTTCAAGTGTTAGCTATTGAAATAATCAACTGAACTGATATCTAATTTAGATGTAGCCACCCTTTCAATATCAACAAACTAATACAAAATTTTCAGACCAATGTTGTTTGAGAAACGCCTCATATATTATTCATCAACTACCAATAAAATTAAAGTTTTCTAATCAAATATTTCGGAACGTTGCGTTGATGTATTGAAACGGATGGAAAATACTGTTTATGGCTGGAGTTGCAAAAACGGGTACGCACCGATTGGCTTTAAATTTTTACTAATGATAGGTTTGCGTAGTGTAAAGTATTTGAATAAATTAAGAACGTGAGAGACAGCGTCTAATAATTCAAATCACGTATAGAAAGAGTGTAAATAAATAGAAAAAAAAAACATTACAATAGATACTCTATTACACACAGCGCGGTAAGATTACTGATTTTTTTTAATGCAGCTAGTGACATAACGTTCTTTCAAATCTATATTTAATCAGTACACAGGTGTAACAATCTAGTGCAACAATCAGAATTTGAAAATTTTCAATAGTACGGTCACAGTATGAAGCAAACTTTCAGCTTTTATATCTCGGCTTCTAATTATCGTAATAAAAAAATCTTTTTTGAAATACGCGTTTTCTAACGCCAAACTCATTTCAAGTTTATGTAGAAAGTTTAATTTTATTTTTAATGCAAAAATGTTTATAAAAAGTTATGTAAAAAACTGTAACATTTTTTTTATTCCATATCTAAAACTATAATTTTTCCCTTATCGATTGCAACCAACCGCGTTTTGATATCGTTGATGTTTCCAAAAGGACGTGTCATTGAAATTTTCGCGAGCGCCAGACAATCTCCCTACGTCCCTATGTTTTGATCTTGATACGGCTATTTTCAGTATGATTGTCAGTTAAAGAACGACTTTTTGAAAAAATTCTCATTTTTTGGAAAATTTCAAGTCGAAAAAATTTCCATTTCACAAATCGACTTCCGTCATCGTGTAGGGTATGAGATTTCCTATGAATTTAATCTCGACGATTTTTTTGTGCCAGTACGTCAAAAAAAGATATAAGCAAAAATACCATCGAATTTTACTTCTTTCAAATGAGTTTTCACGGTATTTGGTCAGAAATCTAGGAAAGCGATAAGGGGTCGGTTCACTTACGTAAAAAATTGTCACCTCTACTGAAGAAAGATATTGCAAAAAGCATAGGAAGAAAATTATTGTGTTTGATGAGGAAATTTGAGTTGTTTTTTTTTGTCATAGAAAATATAAATACAGATAGAAAATATTAGTTAGGTTAGGTTAGGAAATGTTTTTCCATCTCCTTTCCTTGCGAGACGCATAAAATCCTTTTAGGTACAATCATCTAGTGTTGGATACAGTATGTTGCAAAAAATTTGAGCCAATTGGTGGTTTCCCATTTTTGGAACTCTGCCCTCTTAATGCCACGATAATGTACAAGGCACAAGTACGATACTAATCTTCAAAACTAGGAATAAGCTCAACAACCATCACAAAGACAATTACAATTTTGTCGGCTTAAATCATGGTGGTAGCACATTTATTGACAAACCGCAGCAATACAAAATGTGTCAATGACAAATTTGAACCAAATCGAGAAAAAAAGGTATTTTCAGTATGTATCTACATTCTTTATTTATCATCGTAGGAGGACCGGAAAAAATTTATTGATAATAATTCATCACAAACTATCGCTTTTGAGTAACGTGTACGATACCATCAACAGATGGCTCACACCCACACCAGCCGAATTGTTAAAGTTCATTGAGTATTGAATCATATAATGTGCTATTATTTAATGAGAATTACTGATGACTTTCAATATGTTATGATTAATCTATTCTAATCTCTAGGATTCACTTCTCGACAAAGATACGTCTAATATTGTTATTGTTTCATGAAGTCTCTATATTTCTAAATCAAACACTGTATAAGTAACTAATTTATTTCAATGTCATATTTCAGCATTTTAAATCTTTCCAATTGCGACATGCTCTATATTAATTAATAAGAATTGTATGTTATCTCGCTATGGATTCATCCGTCGTAAAATTTTCCATTAATATTGTGAAGTGAACATTTCCTTTAGTCGGCTATCTCGTATTTTATTAAAGAATAATATTTCTCATTTAAATGAGGAAATTTATAGATCTGTTATATTTCATATCAAAAGCTCACGAAATTTAACGTGATTATTTGGCGTGATTTCAATCCTTTTCCTTTTTTATTTATATTCAATGTAGCAAAACTAAAGTTTGGATGGAAACATATACTCAGCTTTTAATTAATATTCTTTGCCTAACTTTTTTATTGAGGAGTTAGAGTGTAAAAACGGAACGTTTACCGAGGAAAGTTCGGAATGTTTTGAATATAATTTTCTTAGACCCATTCATTTTTTTAACTGGAAGAAATGTAATTATGGTTTTGTATCAATGGAGATAAATCAATGGAGAAATCAATGGGGAACGTGAAAAACTACCACCCGGCTAATAAAGAGTTAACTACGATGCATTCTTTTACCAAATACATTTTTTCTATACAATCTAACATTGGGAAGATTTCAATAATTATAATAAATGGTATGCCGTTCCTTGAAGGAGAAAATAACAACTCGATGTTGCATTGCATCTTAAATTCCAATATAAATTTTAAATATGAGACGATATTTATTCGCAGTGAAAATTCAATGCATTCATTTTTATGATCGTTGGGATATAATTAAAAAGGCAACAATCATTGAAACAATGTATTTTAAACTATTCATCTCTTTTAAATTCTGGAATAAATTTTATATAAGTATAGATTTCGGTAAACCTCAATTATGGAGCTCATGTTGAAAAAGCGAGCCTACAAACTCTCAGATCAAAACAGCACCTAATAGCACTGAAATACCCATTTCAACAAGAACTATCACTGTTATGATTAAAATTCCCACTTTTTTTTAGATATCAGATGGATGGCTCGTCATTTCGTCGTTACCAGGAAAAATAACGAATTCAGAATCTAATGTGAAGAATATGTGTAGAGATTTATTTTTCGTTTATCTACTCATTAGTCTACTTAAGTTGAAATCATTTGGAAAACTTTTTCATTAGTGATTTTATGGTCCAAAAGTTGGAATGCAACTAGCAAATATCAATTTTCCAAAGCAGTATACGAGGTTTGTCAAAACATTTGAATTTTATGCAAGAGTAATTATCTTTATACAAAATTTCAAATCTATTTTCGTTTATTGATGTTGATAACAGGTGAAGATGTAGCTTCGATGGACAATCTACAAAAACTTATTTATATATTAATTATCACATAAAATGACATAACAGTAGTCAATAACAAGGTAAGAAAAATGTTTTATCTGAAGGAATCAGATAGATCCTGTCCGAATTAATAGAAAATATATATTTGAAATAAGAAATGTGACAGGAAATGAAGTTGATTCGAACTACTTCTTATTAATATTAGAATGTGATGAAGAGTGAAGAGAGAAAACGAATCGGCAAACCGAACAAACGATGTTGAAGTGTTTCGAAAAAAATCAACATTTCTATTCAATATTTTGTCAAGAAGGGAAAACATAGTTTCCACTTTTCGAAATCCTTAATAAATACTGATTATTTTTCATGTGATATTCTTTATATATAAATGCCATAATTACCAGTTTCGTTAAACATTTTATTAACTTACTGACACTAGACCTTGTTACGAGATATGTATTAGCATATAAATTATTGAGGAATTTCCAAATAAAACGAGTGTATTCAATCGTAGCCATCTAAATATACAATATTTATTATAACTTTGGAGATACTGTAAATAATTTTCCCGAAAGAAGGAGAGATGTGACAACAATGTAGGTACCACCATAATATCATAAGACCTTTGTGTACAAAAAGTGATGAAAATCGTACAAGCAGTTTTCGGGATAATTGAGGTGTTCTATACATAAAGTTCACTCTGTATAATATATAATTTTAAAACTAAATTAAATGGTTTTTTGAAGTGTAGAATGCAAAATGAAAAATATAACTTTGTGTGTCATTACCTTTTTAAAGCAGTTTTATCTGAAACGATTATTCTTATTTGTGACACTAGAAGCTTCCAACATTAATTATCAACTCAATTGTTTTATTTTCTTTGTTTGGGAAGGCATTGAACAATGCGGGCGGAAATAGGAATTTGTACACTCCACATTCACTCACATTTATGCTATATATTTATAAAAACTTGTTCAGCCATTGAATTGAATAAATCCATGTAGTGAGTTTTAGAATTTTCGAAATTCCTATAGTTCAATTTAATGTCAGAGTGAGATAAAGATTTTACATATCATATTTATATATTTCAGTAACTTGGTGCCTTTTTGGTAGTATTTGGTAAATTTAAGAAATGCACATTATTAAAAAAGATATCAGTTTTCACGAAAATTGAGTTTTTCAATGGTGAGTTGATATAATAATTATCAAAAATTTCAGTGGAAGACAGGAATCTTTTTATTGTTCATTTTGCAGCCTGAACTTGATTGTGAAATTGTTCCTCATAATCCAAACTAAATTGTTCTTTTTCACGGGTTGAAGTTTGTCTAAATGACCTTAGATTGTTTCATTGAGACAATACAGATGAAATATCATATACTGATAAATCATGAAAAAGTTCACTGTAATAAATTTATGGAATATAGAATAATTCGGATTATTATTCTTAAATAGATTTTCGCTTATATATCGAGCTATGGAATGGAAGCTATGGAAGTGCACAACAAGAGAATCAATCAGTTAATGAGAAAAAGTTTTGATATTGGAAGTATAAATTACCATAATCCACAATTTTCGCATAATCTTTGGACAATTTTAATGCAAAATTTAGCACTACTCTATCAAAATACTATATAATTGCAGTGAGGTACAACTTAACCGCAAGATCTTTCTATGCAAGTTTTTGTGGGTTGGCTAAATTGCTCAAAGATATCAAGTAGCGAATCGTGAACTGATCGTTTTGTTTTGTAGTGAGTAATTTGAATTTTGAAAGAGTCTGGTGTTAGATACCCAACTATAATGAAGCTAGATCAAGTTTTCGTACAATTAGTTCATTCCTTCTTATTGCCCTATCAGCTCAATTATTCTAATTTGACTTTATGAATAGATGAAGATGATTTTTGTACTTTTCTATCAATAAGCATTTTTAGTCTAAAGCGAACAATGAAATTTGTTGTCCTCATTATCAAATTAATTATCTACTCAATTTTTTGTTCTTAAGAATCAACCAAAATAATTTTTATGAAGGAACCAGGCTTGAATTTATATGAAGAACTTATACAACAAGAAGTTTGAGGTCGTCTATTTGAATTAATTGTGTCTTTGTAATTAATAACTTTCAGAATCTTTGCCGGTGATCAGTTCCTTACTTAAGTTTGTTTTATTTGGTTACAAAGTTCACTTAAAACTTTGTATTCATGTTGAGCTTTACATTTAAGAGTCAGAAAACATTGGTTTTTTTGAGCTTATGTTGAAAATAAATATTTCTCTCTTTTTCTTTGGGTGAGTCTGTGATCGGTTCTAGCGGTGTTGCCACTATTGTACGTCTTATCTCAATTTTGGCTCCGCATAAAATAAATAAGGAGGCAAAGCCCACCTCGTACCTCCAACAACGAACCAATCAAGATTGAAATTATTCGATGTTACATCTAAAATTTAGGTATTTGCGGGAGCACTTCAATACTTGTGATATCTGACGATGGTCAGCCCACGAAATGTCTCAACCACACCTGTCATTCCTTATTCAGTACTAAGGTAAGTCCATGGTTCATGTTCTACAAATTAATCTCTCGAAATCCTGTGATATGCTTTTTATATCGTGTGTATCAAAAAACTAACATCATTTAGATGGTATTCTGATATTGGTAGGGATGAAAAAACTTTATTTTCAACACACAGGCATTTGAATTGATACAACAAAGATGTCAATTTAAAAAGTCCCAGGGTAAGTGATTCGAGGCGTCCGGATCTGATATTTGAGTAATAAGTAGTCTTTTATTCGAATAACTTCCAATTTGGATGGTTCAAGAAGTAAATTGCTAGAATATTGAAAACTTTGTTTCTTTACACTTTCAAAATTGGAACTATCGAGAGAGGTGAAATGTCATTTCAGTGACAGATATTCATATCCATACTACAATAATGAATGATAAGAACTACAAATTTTAGTAATTTTTTGTTGTTGCCAATGACTTTGTTCACTGAAAATGTAGGTATTCAGTCAATATCAGGTCGAGCTCAAGGTAATATTAACCAAAGAAATTTGAATATTACAACAAAAAATATCTACTATTTTCTATGTTATTCATTTCTATCTAGTACCAATTACGCAGTTTCCTGAATTCATGATAAAAAACACCTTAGAACTAGGACATATTAAGAAAATGATATTTCCTTTTTATTGATTACAATGATTACAATATAACTTTTAAAATAAGAACTAACAAAATACAGATTTTTCTAATAAACAAATTGAGAAATGTGAAATGTGAATTAATACTAAACTTGTTTATATAAATTATATTTTCACGATATTATTTCACTGTGTCTCAAAATCAAAACGATTCAAAACCAGAAAATGAACCGATTAGACATAATACAGAAGAAAAGTATAAAAATTTTGAAATAAAAAAATAAATACTCTCCCTGTAAACATAAATCGATAAAATTGGTAAAATTAGTAAAATAAATCAGCTTTCTATAATAAACTAAGAAAAAATTTTGATCTAACATGATTCTATCAGATAACATCTTTTCGTCCTCCACTTCCATTAAATGATGCTTTCCTCGTTTGAGGTAAACTATTTCTAATAGAGTACAGCTCACAGGTAAAGTGTTATTTTCTTTTTTTTTTTTCTTGTATGAGTTCGTACAACGCGAATATGTTCGTAGATCCCTGATCACAAACTGTAGCAAGAACTTTCATATTCATATTTTGCAGCTCCTGGATCACATGAAGAATCATTTGTTTCAAGGTCTGTACAAGGTCTGTATTGTATGCGATGTTAAATATCAGGCAATGACTTGCTTCCAACTCCTCCTTATTCCCCTACCCAGAAAAACTAGTGCATGGTTTATAACTTTCTTCCAGTCTTCATGGACATAGATGTTTTTGAAGAAACGTTTCTGTTTTTCCACTAAACCAAAATCCTGATCGCATGACATGTATGAATGTCCGCTCACACAAAAATAATAAATACCATATTCAGTAGAACTGGAAACAATAAACTGATAGAAAAAAGCCATCTTGATATGCCCTCCACATTCATCAAAGTACCACCACTAAATATTTTTTACATTTTACAATATTTTAAAAGGAATTTAATAGACAGGAAGCTATTTCTTGGGGACCTCTGGGTGGTCATAGTTTCGTTCCACAGAAACATGTACACTTCTTCATTTTTCATATTATGAATACCTATGCATTATGTGCAGAGGAGGTGTTTTCATAAGATTGAAGCAAATTACACATATACATCTTCATGATTTTTATAGATTTCTATATCTTTTTTTGAACCTTCTCTTGCGGCATTTGCCTTGAACAAGTGCAAGTTTCTTTCTTGTTCAAGTGTCAATTTTTCATCATTATCAACCGCTTTAATTTTAATGTTAAATGCATCACACTTTTTGTATGAATCAGTTACAAGGAATGAAAACTTAGGTTAAATTTTTCATTAAATATTTTGCTAAAAATAAACTTCGATGCTGAATTTCTAGCTCTTCTAGCGCAAAGAGGGTACAAAATACTCAAATTCAAATCTGGCGATAACTATTTGCGGTTTGTCTTATGTATGGACATATCAGCCTATCCCGCCAAATTACAGAGTTGCTAGTGTGCACAAATGGCTTGACCAAGTTAGGCCGCTATTGCGTTTTTGTCACAAAATGTTACTGCTATGGAAAAAGATATTTAGTGGCGCCATGTCTTAGTTACATGAGAAACTGACATTCGGCCATTTTTGCATCGAAATATTGACACAACTGAATTAGTTTATTTACTGAATATCATTGTCTATCAAACGAATACACACTGATCAAAATACGGGAAATATTTTAATAGTGTAAGAGTATACTAAATTGTATTGTGTTCTTCTAAAGACGAACAAGAAAGTAATGCTTGAGAACAGCTGTAAATTCGTCAAATTTGATAGAATAACTAGAAGACATCTCATAATTTCATAGCTTTTCACTGATTAACTTAGTTCAACCCAACCTCACGTTAACTTATAACAATAACGTATAACAACAAATAACTATTTTATTTTTTGATATTCTTGACTCTTCTATTTCAAAATTAGTTTTTTTAATAATTCTTGACAGATAGATAAAATCGACTTCTCGACTTTTCTTCAAATTTTATCTTTTGATAATATCAAGATTTAAAAACATAAATATTTAAAGGCTTTTACACCCTGGGTGAACATGAGTTACGATATGATCTATCATCTTGTCAGGTAGATTATCAATTTATTTCATGATTCACGTTCAAGTTTGTCAAGACCGGGTTTCTTAGCGTTGGCCTAAGCTAAGCACCGTCGTTCAAGTCTGGGGGCTTCTACATGGTCTAGCAACAGAACTTTAACGACGACGACGAATCAAAATGTTTAGGTTGATCGATTATATAAAAATATTTTCGTCTTATTTCTCTACTCCACATAAATGGTGAGGCACATATATCATACATACTTTCGATCCGATCATACAGTCGCCTGAGTTTCTGAAAAGTATATTGTACACGCGGTGTAGTTAAAATGTTTCCAATATTTCTCAGAACCGTCTTCCCATCGTACTCAGATTATACAGTCTATTTATTGTATCGTGGGATGCGTGTCGCTGAGCATTATTCTTGTCGATTCGATATTATAACATTACTGGGAAAATGTTATCTTTTCGTCCAGCAGATGAGGTAAGAGTGTGGAATACTCTTCTCCTGTAGATCTTGTTTTCCAAGCACAATATACCCCAAAGTCTGCGATTTTCTTCGGCTTTCTCTTCCGAACAACATTTTTACATCGCAAACATTTTCGCGCGATATTATTTGAATCAAGACTGTCATTAGTTGTGGCGAGTTTAGACGAAAATCGGACATGAGCCATAAACTTGTATGGTATATGTTGTTAATCATATCAATCCCGCACCGATTCGCTTTCAGGGAGCACAATCGGATCGGAAGTGGGTATGATATTTATCATCCAATTAATACGAGCGTTTCTACTTAAATTTTGAGTTATGGCAACACTGATGTGAATATGTAAAATCTGTCATAATAAACTTTGTCATTTTCAATAGTGAACGTACTTAGATCATGTTATCAAACGAGTGCTATTTGAGTTGTTCACAGATAAACTAAACAAGAATGAACTTATGATGGTTAATTAACCCAGCGATAATTATCTTATCATAACCGCTTCTTCAATAAAGGTCTTTCATTATTATATATTTCGTTGTTTAATCTAAAATGAATCGAACGATATAGCGACTGGCCATGTTATGTTGGATGCAATGGGATGTCCCTGCTGTTTTGATATAATCATTTTCCATTTGAAATTATTTTGATTTGAAAATATTGCACAAATTTAGCTCTTGTATGTAAATCGCTTGGTTATTTAGTTGAAGCACAAAAGCGTTCCTTATTTTCACTCCTCATTAACGTAAATTATCAGAATATCAAATTATAAATTCAGCTACTTATATACCTACAAAGTTTATTGTATTCATTGAGATTTATGGTACACATCATAGATGATTGATTCCGGATGTATTTTGGACACTCCAGTTCCATTAAAGTATCAAATTACGTACTTTATTTTGTACGATTTTGACTCTAGCGACCACACCCTTCCATCCAGATTTCTCAGTATTTAAAAGCTGTTTGTAAATAGAGAGATTTCTTAATATTCTGGGGTTCGTTCGAGTATGGTCGTCGGATTATTGAAACCACGTTCAACCACTTATTTTATTATTCAATAAATAGTTTATTTAAAAGTAGTTTTGATGTTTTAATAAAACGAATATGGTCAACCATCATTGGTTAGCTTGAAGATACATTACACCTGCATGTGGAGTAACGTTTGTTAAGTTTATATATAAGTCTCATTCCATGAGTAAATTCTATGGATGGACATTTCTAATTAAGTTTTTAAATGAAATCTTCTACATTTGTCTATTTGGATGTCAAATATAACTAAAGTATCATCCAAATTACTGTACCAAAGACTAGGTAAATACTGAAACTCTTGACTAATATGCTTTTCTAAGTGACTCATGAATAGTTCAGCCATAAACGGTGATGGGAAATTTCCCATAGCTGTTTCCCCATGTTGTTTGTAAAATTCGGTTTTGTACTCGAAATACTTTTGCTTCGTACATTTTTTGTTCATCGTAAATTTTCTTTCATTATATTAGCTTCAAAATTATTAGAGTGCAGAAAATCCTCAAGGTACTCTGAGGTCTGTGAAATAAGCACGCTTAGTAATAATAAAGTCTCTAACGATTTTTCTACTCAAAATATCTGTGGTTTGAATGGGTAGTTTCTGACATTCTTCTGTAAATATCATAACTAGATATTCAAATTGTTGAGAAAATTGGTCTCATTGCTCTTCCAGATTTGTTAGTTTTTTTACATTATTTTCACGTGTATAATACACTCCTCTGGACTCACCATGTATATGGAAAATTCTTGGTTATCGAAACGCGGGTTACACAGTGTAATTGTGAGTGTTGGTGTACTGATTGTATAAACAGTGTGTTCAGTATAAATATCATCAATGTTCCGTATAGCTATAGGGCTATCCATCCATCGATTCCATTCCGTGTTAATGTAGTTTTGTGTGAACAAACTTATTGATTGTCCGTTTGAGTTATCTGATAAATGTAACGACACTTTGACCGAGTTTGATATTCTTACAGGTAGAGATGCTACAAAAATAGAAACGTGAAAGATTAAAGCAAATGTTTCTTCTTCAGTATCATCAATCATTTATGCAAAAAATGTTGGAGTTAACAATGATGAAATATGAGACCGATGTCATTTGACGGCAATTACTTTGAAGTGAACTCATAATGCCTATTATTCGAGCTATAAATCACTCGATTTCATATCAATATTCTCACATGATTTAGCAATTTTGTTCAAAAATAATCGCAAATTCATGGTTATCTTGAAGAAATAGCTGTAATAATCGCGTCCATAAATCATTTTTTCCGAAACAACACCGGTTATGATGATTTTCTGATAATTTTGTTTCTATAAATTATTCTGAACGAGTAGTCTAATATGATAACGTGGGAAACAAATATATCATTTACTTAGTCCGTCAGGGATGCACTCTCACCCATGTTATTTAACGTATACGTAGAACAAATTTTACAGCTGGCATTAAGAGACCATCAAAGGCATTGAAGTAAATGATATTAGGTATCCGACGTTACTGCGATATTAGTCAACAACGTAGAAGACCTACAAGAGCTATTAACGAAATTGGAACCAAATACGGTCTCACAAACACGGCGAAGCTCAATTACTTGTCAATGGAAAGAGAGAGTCGAGAAATTTCAATACCTGTATGTTAAATGAAAAATGAAAATGGGATTGCAACGAGGAAGTTAAAACTCGGATAGCCATTGCAAAAAGTCCCACTAAGCCTTAGGTTGAGGGTGATAAAATGTTACATTTGGCCAATCCTTCTGTATGGTGTGGAGACGTGGTCCCTGAAAGTGAGAACCTTAAGCAGAATAGAAGCAATGGAAATGTGGCTGTTGCGCAGACTTCTGCGCATCCCATGGACCGAGCACATGACGAATGAAGAAATACTGAAGAGTGCGGGTGTGGAAAAAGAAATGATCGCGGTTATTGAACAATATATCTTCGTAGATTAAAAGTTTTGGACAAGAGAACACCTACACGCTCCAAAGTATATAGTAGTTGAAGAAGAATTCTCATGAAAGTTACCTTTGTTTTTTCCACTTAATCAAGAAATATAGGGTGTTCTATACAAAACTCCAAAGTTGATAGCGATACTGAAGAATTGGAATTCTCTTTATAATACAAAAGTCAATATTCTAAAAATTCGTTTAAATACAAAGAACTTTTGGAATTTAAATTTATTGATGACTTTTACAGGTTTTGAGAGAAGTATATGGGTCATCTTAAGTTTGACATAATCATTGTTTTGTACAGAAAAATGAAAATACCTCGAAAACAAATAATTTTGAGAATATAGAATGCGCCATAAAAATTTCCATTTATCTTGCATAAGATTCAATGAATATTATCGAAGTGAATTATTTTCCAGAATTTCCACTACTATTTGAATACTGGAAAACAAACATGAAAACGACTAAATAGAAATACAAATAAAATAAAATTTCAATATACAGAAAAAAACCACAATGAGTAACAAAAGTTATAGTAGTATATCATATAGAAGTCGTTTACAGAGTAGAAGGCACTTTCCAGTAAGTAAAGATTATGTCGATTTGATTTCAATTGGCAAATGATTGGGCATTTTTTGCATTGTAAAATATTTACTTATAAAGATCATTCAAATAATTTTTGCAATTACTTTTACTAATTCGTTCTTTCCACTACGACTATTTATTTCTAACTAACTACGTTTACACAATTCATTTATATACTTAAATAAAATTCTACAAATTTCAAGAACAAGAAGAAACAAAAGAAAAATATTTCATATGAATTATTTAAAAGACTATTAATAAACCGCCTGATACTAAATTTGAATACAAATAAACATTGAAGGAGTTTCGAGATTTGCGAAAAATGTGAAAGACGAAAAAAGCCGTACGAATTCGCCGAATTTTTAAAATTCCATCGAAGCTGGCCAGTATGCCCGGAATTGAATATTATTATTCGAATAGAAGTAGTTTACAGAGTAGAAGGCACTTTCCAGTAAATATACCCTCAAATTATTGCGAAATGTGAGAAAAGATGGTATCAATTTGATTTCAATTGGCTAGTGATTGTGCAATATTTTGCATTGTAAAATATTGAACCCTTAACTGATTCTGAACGTGGAGTAGATAGGTAAAGGTCTAGCTCGCGTTTCTAAGTGGATAGCCGTGCAACGACCTTTCTAAAATTTGAGAAGCGTGATTACGAATCAGCCAAACGGATTCAAAGATAAATAAGGAAGGAATATTCAGAATTTTGAATCTTTCAAAGAAGTCCCTGCTGTTTATTTCGAGTAAATATCGAACAGCTCTCTTCTGTAGTTTGAAGATTCGCTCCAAATTGAGTAGCACCACACGTATCCCAAAAGGCACTAATAAAATAAAATTCAGTACTCGAGAAAATGAAGTAAATTGAATATGCGTAAAACAAATAGCAGATTGAAATTTTTTCTAAAATTCCGTCAATATGCGGATCAAGTAGAAGAACTCGTATAATAGAAAAAATCAAATATGATCCCCAACAGGATGGCGAATTAAAATGTGTGTAATAAATGGTACTATTAGTAGAATAGAGCAGCGGCTATTCTATAAGTGTATTGAAATATCACTAGATTTCTTTCATTGAAAATTTGGAACGTTCCTTCCACTTTTATATACATAAATAGTACTAAAAGAAGCGTAAATAAATTGTGTTTGAGTCACCTCTGAACTGGAACGAATTAGAGTCTTTATGCCTCTAGGGAAAATGCAAGGGTTTTTGAGAGGTGCTGATAGTTACCAAATAAACGTTGATTCAACACTGATTCAATTTAATGGCAAAATTGCTTGGTGGTTGTCGGTTAAGCGAGTGTTTAACTGTGTGCTGTGACGTATATCAATCATGAATGAAATTCCAAATTTATTGTAAAAACATTTTTCACGTAATTTTCCCAAAAGCAGTTGATCGAATGAAAAATTTAAATCAATGTTTGTACGAAAAAAATACCAATTGGATTTATCTGAAATGTGAAATGGTGCAAGCTTTGTTTTGTTTTCCATTTATTTTGTCTCGTCGCCGAGAAATGTGATCCAAATCTGGTAATATAAATCAGGTTATATCAATAAGAAAATGAAGGAAGGAATAAGTAATTTGTATACTTATAGAAATACAATGAAGGCGAATAATATAAAAAAGTGATAAGAATGCGTTTTTTGAATGTTTCATTTGAATTGACTTTAAAAGGACAATACGAAGATCAGGAGTCATTGAACACAGAAGTTTTACCAAGGACGTATCGATTTTGGTTTACAACTAGATTGGGAACAGGAAAAACATCAGAACTAAGCAACAGTGTTCAAAGGTACATCCAAATAAATCTAGTAACAAAGCTTGTGGTTGTTTTGCGCTACAACACTATCGAAAGGCATGTATAGAGGTTTGGAATTGCGTAAATCCAGTTTCGATGCTAATTGATAGTGTTTTGGAAAAAATTGCTTATTGAAACTCCATACAAATTAATTACCCAAAGCTATGTCGATGTTTGGTTTTCTGAATGGATATAATAAAATATAAATATCCCGATTGCAATGATATACAATGGTTTACACAAAAAGTAAATTTGAAAATGTCTGCAGCATCAATGGCTTAATAAGAATATGTTCGTTTTTTTCAACATCCTTTCAAAAAACTTAGATACTAGATAAACTAGTCTATTAGAAATTACCACTATCGTCACTTAGGTTGAATGATACACATTTTATTTTTTGAAACTTTTTCTACAATCGTAAACACTAAAAAAACAAATCCAATATAATCTGTCTTGGAAAATTTTCAAAAAGAAATACAAAAAAATTGCATGCATGTATTGTTACGAACAAGCTAGCGAAATGGGTCCTTGGGTCGGTCCTGTCCACCTAGAATGCGATTTTAAAATTCGGTGAATTCATATTTTTTATAAATGGCGGAAGCGCCTTTGATTCCATTTAGAACTTTTTATTATAGCGGGCGGTTTATTCACTGTATTCCTTCCAATTCATTTCTAGAAAAGTCTATTTCTTCATTACTTTTTGTTCGAGAACTTTTTAGAATTCTATTTAGGTATATAAATGATTTGTGTAAACGCAGCTAGTGAAAAGAACGAATTAGTAGAAGTCATAGCAGAAATTATTTAAGTGATATTAAATAAGTTGAGGTGGATTGTAGAGTGTGTGGATAAATTAAGAAACATTATAGTATGATATGAGTTAAGAAATGAAATCATAATTTTCACATAAGACATCACCTCCAAAAATCGCCGAAATAAAAGTAGATACTCCATTAAACTACCTCCTCTATGAACAGGATAGAAGTATACTAGAAGTGTTTTGGACTATAGAAAATAATCCCATCGTTAGAGACAACTGTATTTTCATTTTAATGTTCTTTCTATATCCTAAATCGGTAACTGTGAATTAGTCCCCATTTCATAAATAAATCCAGTAGTTCAATTTTGATTTCAGTTCAAATGAAAAAGCGTAATTTATGTTTCATTTGTATAAAAGTTCTATAAAATTTGTAAGATTGTTATTCGGTTTGTGATCATTCATCTGAATGGTACCGGAAAAAAATTAGCATTATTGTTTGTGTACTTGACAATATTCTGTTTCTGCACGCCATTGGAACCTACCGAATGCTGCCAGATATGGTTTGAATGGATTGGGAAAATAATATAGCTAATGGAATAGAGTGATAAGAATCTGCATTCGTCGCAGATTTGTCTTCCTTTTTACTTAGTAGAATGATTGATTCTCCCCATTGGTATGGTCGAGAACACTCTAGTTTGAATCAGAATTTGTGCAGACTCGATTGTTTCACGAGAGAATTTGTGCATATTTCTTAATAAGAGTTGGGAAGTGATATTATCTTCACGTATAGCAGATTAAAAACGAATAAGTGAAAGGTACAGGAAAAAAAAACAGACATGTCACTTTTTATTCAAAATTTAGGTATTGAGTCCATTATATTCTGCCATTGAAGATGCTCAGCTTAGAATTCAATCTATAGTGTACAGGAAAAGAAACAGCTTTGTCCAAGTGTTCATGTAAACGACGCATTATTTTGATAGTCGGTAAACGGTTATTTCTAGCAATGAGTCAGATGAGTCCATCACACACAAACTTATGGTAACAAAAAAAAAGAAAACCAGATGCTTGTCAGAGGTCGCGAAAAAGATAATATTATGGACACATCAACCTGGACCACCTTGTAATTGCGTAATATTGAAATGTTTTGTTGTGATTTACAATTGACAAAGAAACATTTCAATTCTTGCTTAGTGCCGCGTCAAAATGAATCCACGATGCTAGTTATTCGTACCGAGTGCGTGTCCTAGACCATGATACTCCTGTATATCCAAAGCATTTTGTTCGATTTATGGAATAAGAAAAATGAGATGAAGCTCGTTTATTTCAAATATATTTCCGTTTCCTATGGGATTTTCTTTTCTCTTTTTAGATGTGCAAAAAAAGAAAAAAGAAAAATTAACGACGGTCCGTAAAGAACAAAAAATCCCCGAAAAAGTGCAAAAAATAATGACATTATAACAAAGACGGATTTTACATCAACGATCACGATTATTTGATATCACCTTACACCATAAATAATTTTTTGTTTTTCGAAGGTAAAACGAGGTGAGAAAAGATTGCGGAAATTCCCATCGTTCGACGTGTCATATATATTGCGTTAATCTCGGTACGCCCTATATGTTGAATTTACACATGAGGATACATTCGAAATCTTGTTAATATTGTACCGAAATTGTACCGTACTCGTTAATCAGTAAATAAAAGAATGAGGGGAAAGGAAACAGATAAAACGCGAAAGCGACGACGTAAGTCCATGTGTCTCTTTCTCTAACTATTTTTTTGCAGCTAAATATTTGTTTTATCGTTCGTTATATTTTTTTTTCTATCTACCTCTTGACCATCCATTTACCTATTCTCATCTGCCTCTCCTAATATTTGCCACCCCTCTATCCATCTGCTTCTCCTTCTGTCTTCTTTCTATCTGTCTGCCAATATTTTTCGATCTCCATCCGTTTCTCCACCTGTCTTCCATAATACTAACTGTCTTTCTGCTGCTTCTTCTATTTACATAAAAGAAAGACTAAAACGCACTGGCATAGTGCAATCCATGGACGACTTAACAAGGCATTTGGTATGTGATCAGTAATTAATTTCTTGAAAACCAACAAACCGATTAGAGAGGGAATATTTTGTTATGAATTCTCTCTCACTTTATTATTGTAAGCCTTTATAAAAGTCTTTTATTCGTTACTTTAAACAGACTTTTCATCAAAAGAGGCCACAAATCAAGATAATTCATCACCAAAAACATATTTAAAAGTCTAAAAAATGAGGAGTTGAAGAAAATTATGTAAATTAAAATTGGAACGAAGTCTACCAACTAGACTTCCAGATTTGGGATTCCGGAAAATAAAACACTCAAGTCTATACCATTCAATATGTATTTCCAGCTTCCGAATACTTATGTATTCACCATCGGAGACTGAAATGATTGTCAAAGAGAATCTAAAAAATGTATAAGAGTGCAACAATGTTAAAAACCACTTACATTAATTAACTGACAATTGTAGTGTCTTAAATTTATTCAAAGTGACGCGTGACATACATACTAAGTTTATTATGACTGACATTAAATTTTTATAAGTTGGATTAGATTAGGTCGATATGAATGAAGTTGAACATTTATTGGTTAAGCGGTAAACAGAATGAACGCGAGTATCACGGGATTTAGACGTTCATGAATTTCAACTTGTTGAGAAACTGTGATAACGCACACAATGATTGCGCTTGTGTGCGCTCCTGACTTTGAGGTTTATCAACTTTCTACTTTTTGCGTCGCTGTGCGTCAAAAACATAACCTCAGTTTTCTAGTGTAGTTCGTAGCTGCAGATATTCTGAAAAATGACTTCCCTGAGTGAAAGGCTGATAGAGTGTGTCGTGAGTGTGTATATCACAGTCCCCCAAATTAATTCTTCCAATTCGCCTGCATCTATTTCGTTCATTTTAAGTAGTAAAGTAACTGGAGATATTTCTATCAAAATCGGTCTCACCCACCAATGCCGTGTCAAATGACGCTTTGTATATATGTCTCTAAGCATTTCAAACAGTGAAGTAAGTATATAATACATCATAAATAATATCGTTGATCACTTTTCAAATTTCTTTATATACAAGCATTTTCAAGGTTATTTTCACTAGCGAACCAACGTCATGTTCGAGTTCATTTTGTGCAGCATTTAATGTGGGGTGTATTTTTAAAATTTAATAACGTCTATAGCATGTCATATTCGCGTTCATTATGTGCACCGCTTAAGATTACGTTGTTATGAAGGAAATTGATGATTTTAGGTTAGGTAAGGTAAGTTGGTAACAAATGGCTATGAATTTTTCTATAAAGTTTGTTTCTTCAAAATCTAAGAGATTTGCAAAGATTATACTAAATTACTGCAAATCAGTTTTTGTATTAACCTAGCGGTATCTCATACGGCCAATTTTGAATTTCCCGCCTTAATTTTTGAATTTCTGCTGACCTTGAGACTCTCAGTACCTTTCTAGTTTACGTTGATGCGTATAGTGGAATAACACGTGTAAGTTAGGAGCGATCTTTTTAAGCACACCGGGCAGTAGCGTAAGTGCTGGAATTTTTGTTCTAGTTTATAGATTTTTATTTCTCGTTCTTTTTTTTAGGGTGCTTCTTTTATAAAGATATCATAGAGGGTGGGGTCATCGTAGATGCATCCAGATGATCCAAAATTTGAGGATGAAAGTTACGTCTCTGAAAATAAGCATGATACAGAATCGGAGCAATCCGTATATGAAGAAGAACATAAACAATGAACTTGAAGAAAATCTGAGAAGACAAGATTTTTTCACGGGCGTGAGAAGGTAAACGCTACGAAATGGTCAAAACAACCGCTTCTAGCTAATTCTAAAACAAGAAGTCACAACTTAGTGAAGAGTTTACTTGGGTTACGAGGTCCAGCAAGGGTATTGGGAGAAAATGCAAGCCCTCTGCATGTATGGGAACTACTATTTATCGCAAATATGCTGCATGAAGTTGTGCATTGGACAAATCGTAAACTTTCTCAAATTCGGAGAAAGTACAATAACCAAGACCATTCACCATTGGAAGACGTAGATGTTGCTGAGATGAGAGCTTTTTTGGGGTTGCTTACATACACAGAAGTTTTCAAGGCAGGAAGAGAGAGTTTAAAGGGAGTTTTTTTGCTACTGATGGCACTGTAAGAGATGTATTTAGGTGTACAGTGTCAAGAAGAAGGTTTGAAACTTTATTAGTCTCACTGATATTTGATAATGACACAGATAGAGTAGACAGAACGAAGGAAGATAGAACTACAGCTATTTCTGATCTATTTAGGAACTTTATTGATAATTCTCAAAAAAACTTTTCCTTGGGGACATTTGCTTGCGTGGATGAGATCTTAGTGGGTAAACCTGCAAAATATAATATAAAGATTATGTGCCTCAAAGATGCCAAAAATAATTAATTGTATAATGCTTACATTTATTGAAGAGAAGATTCAGATAGTTATGGATTATGAGCAAAAGAAAAAAATTGCACTCAGTCTGTGGTAAGGTTAGGAAAGCCCATAAAAAAGACCAACAGAAACATGACGGCACAAGATTGATTTAGCAGTTTACATCTTGCGACAGAATTACAAAACAGAGGACTAACATTTTTAGGTACATTGAAAAAAAAAACAAGCCGATGATTCCTGCCTCTTTTTTGCCAGATAAAAAGAAGGAAATCGGTAGTAGATAATACGGATTCAAAGAAAACATTACTCTGCTTTCTCATGTTCCTAAGAAAAATAAGGTTGTATTACGGGGTGTCCCATGACGAGTTGTAGAAAATTTGACCGTTGCAGACCCATATACACTATTTTTTTACGAAGATACCCTTAAAGATATGAAAAGGTTTTTTGTTGGGTTGCTTTCAGCAAGGTCAGACGTATCTGAATCTATTTTGAAAAATTTTTCTTTTTATTCAGTGTGTGCATAAAAAGTGTTCAAAGTTTAACTCCATAAATATCAAATTTATTTATTTTTTTTAATAGAACTACCGGGTTTTTTTCTATTTCAATGCATTTGGAGGTGAATTCATATTTACTTTCCTCATCTTTATGAAGATATTAAATGTTTTCTGTAAATTTTTAGAGATGCAGTTGCGGTCTAATTTTTTTGACCCGTTAGTACAAGCACTGAGAAATAAAAAAGTATTTTTCTTTATCTTGTCAAGGTCTCTAAAAAAATTGAATCAAATTGTATTCACTAATCCGATTCCAACTTTTAGTCGTTTTCGAGATAGTTGAGGTTTTAAATTATTATTGTATTTTTTAACAAGTTTTGATTTTTTATGTATACTTCTAGAAGGCTTTGTAATGAATAACACTTATTTAACTGTCATTAGTCAATTGTTGATACATTCGAAAATCGTTGAAATGGCTCGTTCTCGATATGACAAGGACATACACTTTATTTGCTGCAAGATATCCAGATAGACCGCGACCAAACTCGCATACTTGTAAAAGAATCCTCCACAATTTGAAACTATACGATTCAATTGAAGGAAAAGTTAATAGAATTGAACTAGTTATATTGACAATAATAATGCCGAAATTAATGTTGGTGCTCATTTCACTGTTTATCCAGAGTAAGCAAATCGTAGATTCACTGTATGTTACGAAAACATAAAATGCATCCTTATTCTTACCATTTGTTGACACAAATGGTTTAATTCTCATATCTTACTGTAAATAAAGCACATTTTCTTGTCACAACTTTGCCATATTTACATTGTATTAAAACCAAATTCACATAATCTTCTTTATTTCTTAGTGCTTGTATCAACGGGTCAAAATAATTTAATTAATAATTTAATTTTTTACAAAAAAATCAATAACTCAAAATTATGATTTTCTCGAAAAACGGTTTTACACAGAAGTATACTAAAAAAAATGTATTAATATACAAAGTGTTCTATTTGAAATAACAAAGTTACGGTACATCTTTGAAAATATTCTATTTCAAAAGATTATATCCGAAAACCGAAATGTAGAAGTTTTCATGATTATACTATAAGTATTTTACCATATAAAGATGGTTTAAATCGTCATGGGACACCCTGTATAGTGATTATATTAAGGAAATTGCCAATGTAGTCATATACTCACTGTCACTTCATCTAGATCTAATTCATATGATTTGTTTTCACTACATTTAACTTCGTATATGTGATAGAATGAACGTTGTTTTTCCAAAAAATCTTCGCTTCCATAAACCCTCTTTTCGCTTTACCTCACTATCCTAACATGATGACTAGCTTCGAATTAAGAAATAGTTTATATCTGTAAGAAGATGGGTAGTTAATCTTTCGATTTCCTAGATAGTTGTTATCAAAATTTCCTAAATAGTTGTTATCAAGATTAACTATACTTATTTTCTTTTTCTGCTCATATCTTATATGTGAATAATTTCTATTCATTCTTATTTCAATCAACATTCTATTATCTTCCATTTTCTTGAATGGACTAGTTGAATTATGATCAAATCAACCCCGCAAGTAAGATTTAAGCTGCTTTCTACAATTAAAACATTACTCTAAATTTGATAGCTCTGTGAAAAATTTAAATTCTATGACGGTCACCGGAGATTTCTCGTTCTGTTAGCGAAATTAAAAAGGCTTCAAGGAAGAGCTATGTCATCATCATCAATCTCAAGTTCTGAATAATTCAGTAGAGAATCGCAGTGTGACCAACTTAATTCTTCATAAAATGCTTGGGTGGGTTTTATTCTACTAAATCACTTCCTTCAATATACAAATCAGACTCTATATAAAATTTTGGTGAAGGGACAAAGGAAAAGTTTCAAACACCATTGAATAATATAACTTAAGACGGAATGACGGATTTGCATCAAAGATTTCAGGACTAACCAGTAATCAATGAATAAACATTTTCGGTTTCTCAAAATTGGTGGAGGTTCACTCCAGTAGAAATTATAATTATTATTAAGAACTGTTCAATTCAGTAGCACCGAAAAATTACGTGAAATTTTTTTGATTGTTCCAACTCCTATGAAAAATTTTAGTGTTTTGAAGTTCGCGAATAAACTGTTTCAATGAATATCTATACTCTATTCGTAAAGTATGTGGAGGAGTTTGAGAACAATTGAGGCAGATGGTTTTAATTTAACTTTGTTCGCGGGTTTGATTACGAATAAGTTTAGGGACAATCGTATGCGCATCTGAATTAATAATTTGAAAGTAACAGTTCTGTGTTCGTGGGTCACACCGATTTCGGTGGCGAATCAATTATAGCAATTCTTGAGTTTTGTGAGAGGACAATACCAAAATGTATGCGTCATTTGTTGAATATGAAGACTTGTTTTTCTACGTGTTCATTTCAATCGAGCTGGAAGTGTGAAGTTGTTATTTGCTATAAAATAAAATTATATGAAGTCGTCGTTTAGACTTGTAAAGAAAAAATTGGCGACACTTTGAAGTATAGTGAGGTGATTTTATATTATTCAATATTCTAATTTCACTTTAATTTCCTATTTTTTCGAGATGATTTGATTTCGGGCCACATATTTTGTGATCCTTTTCATGCTTGTTGGGTTATTTACTCCCACGACGAGTTAAAACTAACTGTATATGGCAAAGTATTTATAGTACAATCATGAAAATTTCTACGTTTGTGCTTTCGGATACGATATATTCAACTAAAATATTTTCTTTGTAATTTTTGTAGGAACATCGTGTATATTAAAACATTTTTGAAATCTTCGTAGAATTTTGTTATACTTTTCTCTGAAAACTTTTTTCGAAAAAATGCATACTTCTTGAGTTATTAATTTTTTTGTAAAAAATTTTTGACCATTGCACTTATAAATTATTGTTTTACGAAGATAGCCTTGAAGATATCAAAATGGATTTTGTTCAGTTGCTTTTAAGTCAGACGTATATGAATCAATAACAAGAAATTTTTCATTTCTTACAGGGTGTGTATAAAAAGTGTTCAAAGTTTAACTTCATTGATATCAAATTTCTTTATTTTATAAATAGAACCACTCGGTTTTTTCTATTTTGATGCTGTTAGAAAGAAAGAATAGGGTAAATTTTTATATACTTTCCCATACCTAAACCTTAGGGTTATCTGGGTATTAAATATTTTCTGTAAATTTGTACCCGTTGATACAAGCACTAAGAAATAAAAAAGCATTGTTCTTTATCTTGTCAAGTTCTGTGAGAAAAATCGAATCAAATTGTATTTACTACACCTATTCCAACTTTTAGTCGTTTCCGAGATATTTAAGGTTTTAAATTATTATTGTATATTTTAACAAGTTTTAATTTTTCATGTATACTTTTAGTAGAATTTGTAATAAATGACACGTTTCCAACTGTCATTATTCAATTGTTGATACTTTCGAAAATCGTTCTCAATTTAATAACAATTAAACAAAATTTAGACCACACCGGCATCTCTAAAAATTCACAGATCACATTCAATATCTGGATACCCCCGTATAAAATAAAAAATTTCAAACATAGATTCAAATACATCTGACCTTGTTAAAAGCAATCGAATGAAAATTATTTTCATATCTTCAAGGGTGTCCTTCTAAAGAACTAATTTATAAGCGTCTGCAATGGTCAAATTTTTTACAATAAAATTCATAACTTAAAAAGTATGCATTTTTCGAAACAAGTTTCCAGACAAAAATATATTGACATTTTACATAAATTTTGAAAATGTGTTAATAAACAGGGTGTTCCAATCAAAATAACAAAGTTACAGTCGGTAGAACCGGAAGTCGACCATCTTTGAAAATATTTTACTTGAAAATACCGTATCCGAAAACCCAAACGTAGAAATTTTCATACTTCCAAGTACATGATTCTCCAGTAAAATACTTTAAAGTTTTCTTGTTCGAAAATATTTACCATGATGTTTGTGTTGAATACATTAGTTTTAATAAGTTTTTTTACGTGTTTGGAAACTTTCGTTTTATATTCGGTATCTGAATCTTGAAGTATTTGATCGATCGCGTTCTGTATACTGAAAATAGATAGTTTCACAAGAAGAGATCTACATGATTTCGGTCGCATTTACATAAACTTTGGAGAATCGCAAATTTAAAGATTGTGAGTAAATACGAACTAACTTTTTTTGTTGTCGACCACATCATTCACCAACAAAAACGGAAATAAATGTACCTTTTCCTATAAATACCAGTAATATCAAGTCTTCATCGGTCAAAATACCTGTATAAATACTCAGGCATCGTAAGGCGTGGGCGGTATGGGAGAGCGCCCACGGCCTCGGCGTGCTAAGGACCTCACACCTAACAGCCGAAAATACATTTAAAAAAGTATAGAAAATTCGAAAGTACTCTCCACAAGGTTTTTCTTATTCATGGGCCCCATCGTTTTAAACGAAATGTTTAGTTTGGAATTTGTCATGTTAACGGGTGTTAATATTATAAGCAATTTATGGCAATCTATACCAGTCCATTTAAGCATTACTCTTGAACATTTGCATACATTTTGTGACTAGAACAAAGAATACCGACAAACTGGATTCGAAAAATGCTTGTCTGACTCTCGTCAGTTTGTTGAGTAAAGCAGTTATGATTTGCCAGAAGATTTCAAAAATTGAAGAGTAGCCAAAAAGAAACGGTTGTTTGATTATGAAGGCAGCGATCTATCTATATTTGTTAAAAGCCGGTATGAAACAGAGTTTTTTAAAATCATGATTGATTTCGTGATAAGTAACATGGAATCGAGATTTATGTCTTTAAATCAACATTTTGAAAATTTCGGTTTTCTTAATGACTTAAGCAAGTTGAAAAAAATTCCAAAAGAGGAGATACTGAAAAACTGACAAGATTAACACACAGTCCTGCAAGTAGGTGAGAGCAGTGACTTCCAACCTTATGAGCTGTATGAGGATTCCAAATTTATCCAACTCCATTTAAGACGTGAAACATTTGCTCCGATATATCATTATGATTTGAAAAAAAATTACCCAAATATTAACATTGTCATTAAAATTGTTAACAATACCTGTTACGACTGCTTCCGCTGAAAGGACATTTTCAAAATAAAAACTAATTAAAAATTATTTAAGAATTACTATGGGTCAAGAAAGACTTGGCAGTTTGATCTATTTAAGCAGATATAGCGAATAATTAAGGAGTTCAGTAAAATCAAAAGTAGTAAATTTCTGTTTCTTTGATCAATTTTTTTGTTGTTCTAAAGAAGTACGAGTAAAAATTAGGTTTTTCTCTCAATGAACAAAAAAACCGTTTAATTTCAAGCGATTTTTCAATTTATATTCCCTCCTTTTTGCATTAAGTTCAGGTCTTCCGCTGCCACTGTTTACACAGGTATTCCTGATAAGATTTTCCTCCTGGTTTTTATAAGAGGTTCACACAAGCAAAACTTATGTAATAATAAATATACCGTCAATTTCTTTTGATATATTAATGCTTCGAAATGTTCTCGATTATTCATCAATCTGTCAAAAATTTTTCAGAAAAACTAATTTTCAAACAGAAGAGACATAAAATCAAGAACATTCAGAAGTATTAACAATAAATATTTTCATACATGTAGATAGTTTAAATTTTAAAATTAAAATTTGAGAGAAAATTATGCGTAGAATTCAGAAAACACCCTGGGAAAAAATAATACTGATATGTACAAGAACGTAATATTCTTCACTTCATCACTTCATTATGATGAATGTTACAAGTATCTGTAAGCAACTCAAATATCATTCCCATGACAACGCGTTCTGAATACGTTCACCATCAAAAATGTCGTATTTTATGGTGGCAAAATCAGATTTGACATATTCACATTAGTGTTGCTTTATCTCCAAACTCAAGTAGTAGCCCCTTGTATTACGTGATAGATTTCTATATAAATTTGTGCTAGAAACTATAACTTTGCTCAACCATTAAATTTCATTTTATTTTCTCCACAAGTATCTAGACTTTTAAAAATGAAACTAGAACTCTCAGGCGACAAAAGGTGATAAAAAAGACTGAAATTTGATGCTCAACACAAGGAAGACAATTTATCACTCGCATAACATATTTTCTCGATTTTTCATGGCTCGAATAAGAAGAGTAAATAACAAACATTCTAGGTTCTTTTAGTGTGGAGACGGTATAGAATACTATGTACAGTGTGATATGTGTGTCAGTATCATGAAGAATATAATTTCATGAATGTTCACAGCAGTTCACTAATCAATAAAATCTAAAAAGAGAGAATGTACACTATAATATTGTAATAAGTCAATAGTAGGTTATATATATCGACATAATAGACTAACTATATATGAGGAATATCATGTATTATTTCAGTCTTTGCACAGGGACACCAAAAGAATGATTCCTGGTGATGAAATTTACTGGTAGCTTTTTTATGCGTGAACTTCGAACATGAATATAATATCAATTATTTTTATAGAAGAAAGACTTATCGTAACTCTCCAGGTAGTTTGTTTAGTTTTGTTTTCATGGTTCAAAGAATTCATTTCATGTTCATAAATTGTGTACTGTATCCTCAAATGAATGAATCAAAAATGTTATACACAGAAGCGACACTTTTTTGTAGCCTTTCAGAATCATTTTCTTCATTAATTATGCTACTTGGTAGTTCATAACAACTGATGAGTAATCAGGCGGAGATCCGTCTCATCTGAAATACATTTTCTCTATTGAATCCAAAGACATATGGCTTAGAAGTTAGGCTTCTATGATTTGACATCACAATTTCGCCATTCATCGAAGGGAAATCATTCTGAGTAAGTTTCAGTTGAGCCAGCATACGGGTACTCGTTATTCAAATGATAACACTGGCCTACACAATTTTCGTAACACGCACAACTATTTCTAGAATGCTAGTACCTTTTATACGTCGATTGCTACTGAAGTTTCTCACATTGCCATTATAAAGTTTGACATTTTCAATGGTGAAGTAACTTAGAACTTACAACATACGAGTTGTTTACTGATAATTGAAACCACGAACATCTTCGAGCGATGTTTTTCCAAGACTTTTGTTGTGGATTAAACCGACAGCAGTATGCCGATGAATTCGCATCTGGACCAATGTGTTTTGTTGCTTTTCCTAATTCAATCGTGGCCGTACTTCGCTACAGGATGAATTTCGTGAAGGTAGTCCAAAATAGGCTGTTTTGCTAAAAAACATCGATACTGTGCAAGAACTGATATTGCAAGATCGTCATGTGACATAGCGCAAGAATGAGACATACTCGGGCATCAGTTCCACATTGATTCAATGTTCGAAAAATCCAGTGAAACCATTCGCAGAAGACGAATCATCCTCCGCCACGACAATGAGAGCTCTCACACATCATTTAAAACAAAAACGTTTTTGAACTGTCAAAATATCGCATTCATCACTCATCTGCGATACGGTCTTGGCTCCCAATGATTGCTTCTTATTCTCGCAGATCGAAAATAAATTGCCAGGTCAAAATTTTTTTACAGCTGAAGAAGCGGTAAAAATGCAAAAATGCTACGACAATTGGTTCAAACCCATACAAAAATGTATTGATGTTAATGAATGAACATTATATTATATCAAAACTTGAGTAGGAATCTTCGTACGATAAAAACAATATTCATAAGTTTCCTAATATACATCACTTCAAAATGTGTTTCTTTTTTATCCACCCGTAGTGAATTTTATGAGGTTTTATTCAATTGGCCTGTATTTATCAGCAGAAAGATCTAACAGACTGAGTTAGTCATTCCCGCCTGGTTTCAGTTCCGGCAAACCATATTTGATTGTTTAAAGAAGACGTATTTGAATCTATGTCGAAAAATTCTCCGTTTCATACAGGGTGTGTTCAAAGTTTAACTTCATAAATATCAAATTTCTTTATTTTTCTAGATAGAACTACTCGGTCTTTTCTATTTTAATGCATTCAGGGGTCAAAATAGGGCAAATTCATGAATACTTTTCTATAAATTTTTAGATATGCAGTGTGGGTGTGGTCTATATTTTATTTTGACTAACAAATAAAAAAGTATTGAAAAAAAAATGAAATCAAATTGTATTTACTAATCCTATTCCAGCTTCTAGTCGTTCCTGAGATATTTGAGGTTTTAAATTATCATTGTATTTTTTAATAAGTTCTAATTTTTAATGTTCCTTCTCAATTTAATAACGAAGATTATGTAAATTTACTTTCAATACATGGTGAATGTGACAAAGTTGTTACAAGACCATGTATTTAATTTGCTGCAAGATATTCAGATAGACCACGACCAAACTCGCATACTTGTAAAAGAATTCTCAACAATTTGAAGTTATACGGTTCACTTGAAGCAAAAGTTTACGGGTCAAAATGAAATTTAGACACCAGCATCTCTACAAATTTACAGAAAACATTTGATATCTGGATAACGGTGAGATTTAGGTATAGAAAAGTATAGATAAATTTACTTTAGAATGCATTAAATTAGAAAACACTGGGTGGTTCTATTTAAAAAAAGGAAAGAAATTTGATATTTATAAAGTTAAACTTTGAATACTTTTTATACACACCCTGTATAAAATGGAAAATTTCTCAACATAGATTCAAATACGTCTGATCTTGCTAAATCGAAACATATCATCAAGAGTATCCTTGTAAAAAAATAATGTATAAGGGTCTGCAACGGTGAAATTTTTTACAAAAAATTTAATAACTCAAAAAGTATGCATTTTTCGAAAAACATTTTTAGACATAAGTATACTGAAATATCCGAAAACCCAAGCGTCGAAATTTTCATGATTTTACTATAGGTATTTTGCCATATACAGATAGTTTTAACTCGTCGTGATACATCAACTCTTCCACCAAATGTTCCTTCTTTTGTGGAATTTTTATTTTGGAATCACATCTTTTCCATAGTTCCATACCTTGTTTGATTGGTTTTACAGGAACATATTCTTTCATTAATAATCTAACTTTGAATTTTGTCACAGTCTCGTCAATTGATTGATACGTACTATCACATCTGTCAAACAAAAAGGTATTTTTTTTGAAAGAATGATTCTTCTTCTATGTAATACTCCTTGGAAGCGTCATTTAGTCCTTCGGAGTTATTGAAGTACAGTTTTTAAAGAAGTAACTAACATCTGTACCTGGAGAATATTCATATCAATAAATATAATACTTTAATCTAATTTCTTCCTTCTTAGACGTTTTTTATATGCTTTTGTTGATCAATTATCTTGATTTGATCTTATCAAAATTTCGTTTGAAAGCATATATTGACGTTTCGACTACTTTCAGTCTTAATATAGAGAGGGAGAGACAGAAATGCTTTATTATCAAAACATTGTTAGAATTTGTAGACAAAAGCCTGTAAAAACTAAGAAACAAACATAAAAATAACTATATAAAGTTACAAATAGAATAAAATTTCAATATTCAGAAAAAAACACGATGAATCACAAAATTTTGGGTGATAGTAATAGGCAATAATTGTATATATGTTCATAGCAAAATTAAACCAGTATGCAGCATGCCAGGAATCCAAACTTTGGTAGACTGCATCAACAGACAAGAATTTCTTTCGAAATCTCCGAATATTTTTTTTTCTTTTAAATCTGCAAAGATAAATTCATTGACTTGATGCAAGTTTTTATTTCTTCTGTTCAAGAATGGAGAGTGTTGAAAGAAAGACTGGAAGAGGAGAATGGACAGAAGCTATGAAAAATAAAACAAAAGATGGGTTCTATTTAAGCAAGGAAGACTGATTTGGTTTCAAAAGAGAGAATAGTGATGAAAGATTGCGCGTGATAAGTCTCGTCCTTCTAAGCATCCACCCCCAGATAGATACGTGGATGGATGCAAAGAAAAACATTCTATCACCTTCTGTCATTTTGACAGATCCTCATTCGCGCCGCTCGTAGACTCCTTACACTTCTCTGAGATCTATGGTTCTGGGAAGTCTTATCTTTTTGTTAAGAGTTGGCCTGTTGGCTATACACTCTTGTTTTCTTATTCTGGACGTCTTAATGTTAATTAATCTAGAAGAATCAATCAAAGTAGTCAAGTACAGATCCATCCTAACCTAACCAAAACGCTCCGAAACCTTGATAACGATTTTTCTGAAAAATTTTAATAGCTCAAAATAATCCCTGCTTATATTTTGCTCCATTTTATTTAGAACCATCAGAAGGTTGGATCGCTTGTTACAACTGTAATACGTACTTGAGTAGATTTGAAATTTCCTCTTTCAAAAAAGGATATCTCACAACATAACAATTATCGATCATAAATACATCAGTATTCGGAAGTTTTGAATGAATATTGAAGGAAGTAGACTTCAGTCTTTGATTTATCGAAACTTCAATAAGTTAGTTGGTAAAGACAATCAGACATCAAATAACATCAATAAATATTTCGAGCTTTTGAATACTTATGTATCATAATCAAGAACTAAAATTAGGTCAAAGTAAGCTTCATATACATTATGTACGTGTACAACGAGCAATGGTACGAGAAAACCAAACGAATTCTAGTTATGCTGAAACTACTGCTGAAATCCTCACTTAGTAAAAAGTTGACGTAATGAAGTCCATTAATCTATGTTTAGATATCCCCACTGCGGAACTTCTTGATATACCTTATAACTTCGGTAGATCTTACCGCTACTTGAGTAAAACTGAGTTCTGATCTCGAGATTGTGATGGTGGAAGGAAGGGTCCTCATTGTCTCCATAGAATTTCTACTGGATAGATATGTTACAGTTTTGAATTATATCAGCCAATCTAACTTCCTATCAGAAGTTCTTCTATTGAATTCTTGCCTCTATAAATAAGGCGCTGCCAAAGCCGAGAACTTTCTAATTGGAAGAAGTTCCCGCAACTTTGGGTTAACTTTAAAGCATAAAAGAGTTGAGTAGGACTGAACGAATATATATTTCAACCTCAACAGTTAATATTCATCACAATAATTGAAAAGATGGAGCATTTCATTTATTTGATCCCGCATAATTACTGCGGTATTTCCAGCTTTTGAGTCAGCATCCATCTATTATATAATGAAAAGTTTGTTATACAATATTATATAATGTATCAGCTACAAAGTACGTAAAATATTGTGTTATATGAGAATTGCTTAGGATTATGAAACTCGGCGTGCGTTGCGCCTTCGACCAACTTTTTATAATCCGTTTAATGTTTTTTTATATCAGTTTTCATAGCAAGCAGTTCAAAAGATTGTTTTTTTTTTAATAATTTCTGTTTATTAATTTTTTTATATTTTGAGATCTTTGGAGAATTATTTTTGGATATATAAAGTTTATGTAGCGCAGTTTAGTTCAGTTTATACGAAATAGTCGTAGTAAATAGAAAGGATTAGCCAAGTATTCGAAGAATTTGAACGAATTATTTGAATAAATTTACGTTAGTTAAGTGATATTGATAAGTTGATTATATTGGTAAGTTAAGTGTAGTGTATAGTATTTAAATAAATTAGCAGCGTATGAGTCAGTGTTTATTAATCAACCTGACGAATGGGAATAGTACAAATAAATAAGAAAAACATTACAATATGCACTATAGCGCTTCTTAATTAAAGGTGTATAGCATTTTTTGGCTTTTAATTGTATATTCATCGTAAATATAACAAAATAACTTGTCCAAAGAAAATAATTGATGACATTTATTAGATACTTACAGAATTTAACCCAAAATTGACAATTTGGTAGAGAAAATATTGGAACGATTTTAGACATTAATGACAAAAACTGATATTTTTCTATTAACCTTCGAAGCGCTACCAATAAAGTGCAGAACAGATTTGGTTTGAGTAACTTTCATCTGAATGAATTGTATCTGTTCACTTCAGTCAACATTGTTCACAATTTTTAATTGCTGTTACATTCAATATTGAGCTATAGTATATTTAGGTGATGTTTTCGAACGGTTTTATAGAATACTTCAGAATACTCCAGAATATTCGATATTTTTGTAATTATATAGGCAATGTCAAGTTGCAGCGTGAAGAACAAGCAATTGAGATACCTTACAATTTACAGCATGAAAATATATTATCCCCCTCCAGCACCCACTCAAAAATTAAGACAAGGGTGATAATAGGGTGGTTATTCGTTTATTGGTAAGAAGTAATCCGATTATGGGATCTCAATCTGCTTACTCCACGCAACGAATCACCCCTTTTTTCCTGGTTGATTCCAAGTCCTCAATTCCAATTCCTTGGAATTTTATCGAGGAAATGAAAAGCTGAAAAAAAAATAAGTGAAATTATCAAATTTGGAAATAAAAATAATATGCTTAACATCAAGAGCACTACCAAACATCTTGTACTTGAAGGAGTAGAGTGTGACGTTAGTTAGGGACGGGTAACAAGTGTTTCTATCAATATTGAATATTTAAATTGATCAATATTTCTATCAACGTCATTTTTCATATTGCATTTTCACAAGAATTTACACAACTCAAAGCCACCACAAATCTCAATTAATTATTTACCAGATGATGAATACATGAATTTTTGTGCTCCCCGAAATATATAAAAATTAGTCTACTTTGGAGTTTCAATGCCACGTTCCTAATAAGAAAACGCTCATAATATAGCTGACGTTATCCAAATATCCAAAATTGAAATTTAGAACACTAGAAAATAAAAGAATTAATATTATATATCAAGTGCCTTGTACTAATTGTGACGCTATCTACATAGGGCAAACATCTCAGTATTTAGAAAATGGACTATAAGGTCATCAATACGATAAAAAAAATAAAACTACGGTAACATGCCATGAAATATCAAATAAGCATAAATTCAATAATATTCAAGAATTCTTGGAACCGAATCTACGAATAAGAGAATTCTTGGAAATGATTCACATTCATAAAGACGAAAAAGCTATAAATGATAAAAGAACCTAAATAAGTTGAGTAAAATTTATAAGTCTATTTTGTAAATTCTAATAAAACTACAAATAATTCGATTGATCAAGTACTGTTACATATTTAAGATGTAAGGTCTAAGGAAAAATTAATTTTTCTAATTAGAACAATTTCTATTTTGATTTTGTCCTTATTTTGATATTCATGATGTAGGTGATCTATTTATTGATCAATATAAATACGCAAATTGTCAGTGTCAGTATCATATTTTGATAAAGACTTGAAGAAAAGTCAAAAGGTCAAATTTTATCTTCCAAAAATTATTAAAAAAACCAATTTTAAAACAGAAGAGACCTAAAATCAATAACATTTAGATGCATTAATTTATCAAAAGGTCTAAGAAATCTAAACTATATATATATATATATATATATATATATATATATATATATATATATATATATATGTATGTATGTATATTTGTGAGAAAGAAAACGATGGAGAATGTAACAACGAGTGATTAAGCGGAATATTTTTATGTTAATAGTAGCTAAAAGAACTTTATATTGTTTGAGACGGACCTGAACTGGTATTGTATTACACAACAATTTCTCATATCTGCAGTATCATTAGCAGAAACGTATAACAATGATAATTATAGAGGAACGGAATGCTTATGTTAATGGAAGATATTTAACTGAAAGTTTTGGCCGTGGCTGTTGAATTTATCAAGTTGTTTTTGAAACAGAAGTTATATTCTGTCTTCATAAATGAGAAATCCACTTCCTCAAATGTAGCAATTTGGTTATCTTGCGATTACTTTATAACTCAGTTTACAAAGATAAAATGAACCCTTCAAGTCATGAAAGAATATATGCTATTATTATGACTAAAATGTTTGTTAGAATAGAATGGATTTTCTCCAGAGTCTTACATAATTTTAAGGATAAGTAGTTCATCTGACTGGTAGAAAAAATTCCTTCAAATTATTTGAAGCTCAAAAAGTAATATGGCTATTATCGGCTATTAAACCTCGTTTTTTCTACATGGCTTTTATTATTAATTCGACAATAATAATCCTTCTATTTGAATACGTACAACGCAATTCAAAGTTCAAGTCTCAGAAGGAGATATGAATCAATTCACAATACAGTGTGATATGGGCTCCCATTCCAACGGTCAGGCAGAATTAAAAACAATAGATATTTTTAAATGTTGTCTATATATAGCTTCCTTCTATTCATTTTCTTCGTTGAAAAAGTGTGATGGAGACTATTAGATACCAAAGGAAGAAGGAATCTACCCTTTTACATAGTTAAACATACTCTGAGTCAGAAGTTTGTCTTGAGATTAAATTTCATGTGAACATCATATAACATTTAGAGGACTTCACTCAAAAGGAGGAGGGTTCTCGGGCTAGGCTAGCACGATGACTGGGGTAAAAGAAACATACTGCTCACAGAACTGCAGGAACAGTCTTGGAAATCGATCGGAACCATATTATGAAGACATACGCTACGAAAAGGAATAAACGACCTGGGAGACGTAAACGCACCATAACAAGACTTGCCTGCGGGAATATAACATCGTGGAATGGCAGAGACATGAAGATTGTTAACAAAATGAAACAACATAATGCGCTCTATCAGAAACGAAAAGGTAAAGACAGAGCACATCAACAGAGAGAAGAGCTAAGCAATAACGAGCACAATCCGAAGTGGGAATTCTACTTCACGAGAAATACGAACAATGTATAGAAAACATAGACTACATTAACGACAGAATCCTGAAAATAGCACCTATGAAAGCATTATACCAAGAGAGGTTGCTATAGTCTATTTCAGAAAGGTGTAGAGTATTAAAATGGGGAGTTTCGTCCAGTTCGGCTCAATTTCGGTGTCGGCCATAGGCCTTTATAATTATATTTGCTTAGTTTATCGCATCAGTATTTAGGACAATACTAAATTAGGACAAAGAAGGCGGAAACTGAAATTCAGGCAAAACCGGAGAGAAGGTCACCTCCAATAATACTGAAATCCCCACTTATGTGGACAATAAGAAACAGGAAAATCGATACACAGTGTAGAATGGGAATACACACAGGAAAGATTACAATGACAAGAAGGCTAGATACCTATACCACAATAAAATTAGTGTGTTAGAGCAGAAAAGGTACGACGGACATGTACAATGTTTCCACCATGGGCTAACCACGTGAAGCATGGACGTGCCCTGTGTAAGATATGCGGGAGCCCACAGAGCGGCGGACAGCAGCTTAAGCAGGATAGAAGAGCCAAAATGTATCAACTGCGGAGGAGAGCACCCAGCGAACTACAGAGGATGCCCGAAAAACCCGAGGAAGACGGAGAAGAAACCAGATATGAACACCACACAAGCAGGAGGCAGCTACGCAATAGCTGCTAAGAAAACGCCAGCCCCAGCAAGACAAGGAACGCCCGAGCTACTGAGTGTGCTAAAGAACATCCAGACCCTCATAGCAGCACTCATCGACCAATTTAAACGTAAAGTAAAACAGAGCGCAGCCGGATCACTAAGTTAAGTTAGCTTAAAAAAATTTTCAAAAACACAAAAATCAGAAACAAATATCGTTTCCAAGATCCTAGGTTTTCCGAGACAGCCCAGCCCACGAGAGGACAACCCTGACACGGTAATTCTGCACTTCATAACCAAGTGCCGAGTTATACATCGGTTACAGCTGTGAAGAAGACGAAGGACCACTCGGATTAGATATTTCCTTGCCGAAGGAGGTAGGAAGGGATTCACCCTAGGTAGCGAAAACACACACATATTGAGACGTCCAGAAAAAGAAAACAAGAGTATAGTATAGCCTACAAATTAACTCTTAACAAAAAGATAAGCGAAACTGCGATGCGAATGAGAATAAGGACCAGTCTAAATGACAGTGTTTCATGGAATATCCTTCCTCGTACCCACCCGTGGATTTATCTGGGGGTGGATGTGTGTGTGGTTTACAGAGATTTGGAATGAAAACGTTTCAGTATACTATAACTTCTAGATCAGGATTTGTTCCGGTCATCAACCGGGAAAATACAAGAGAGCAATAGATGATAACTCAGTCAGAGTGATTGTGAATTTGAATAACTAGATAAACCCTGCACTTTATAGTAGGTCACTCCTACTGCTGACATAATTACATCTTGTATAATTGCAATGAGTATGTCTCTATTTCAGTTGAGTTATTAAATTATACGGCGGCGAATTATTAAATGTTGTATGCATATTAACCAAAGAACACATGGAAAGAAATGGGGATGTGAGAGATTAGCAAGAAAATAATAAGCAATTATAATGAATCACTTAACATCAATACTTTAATATACATTTTGAAAACTTAACTGTCTTGATAACATGAATTAATGGAATTATATTCAATCAAATTTGCCAAAGGAAACCAATACATTAATTACAACGTTAATAAATTGAAAACATCAAATGAATGATATTTCCAATCTTTCCAAACTTCTTTAGAAAGACAATAGCTCAAATATCTTTCACCTTTCGATGTTTCACAAAAAATAAACCTGTGAAATAACCCACACTAATACGTTTTCTCGTTCAAGAGTTTAAGTCGAGTTGAATTTACTTCGTTTTACGAATCATCACTCCACCAAATTATGTTAAATGTTGCTTGCATGATGGAGTGAATTATGAAAGTTATTTTGCGGTTGGATTCAGTGAGTCGGAATTCATGAGCCTAATGAATTTCAGATAGAATCATTTTATTCCTTGTTTCCATAAATGCAAGATTGATTAATCTCGACTGTATAATCACAAAAAATATTCTGGAGTTGGAATTGAATGATTATCATATTATTAACGTGAGATTACATTTTATTTAGCCTTTCGTTGTGAAGAACTGAAATGAGTTGATTAATCAGAATGCTGCTCCAAATATTTCAATAATAGATTGGAAAGCCTTCAATACGACGAAGAAAAAGCAACAACTTACTGATTAATTGAAAAAATAATTAGAAATATAAAATATTCTAGGTACACAGTTTAGAAATGTTGAGTGGTATATATGCATATAGTTTGTTTTTGAATATGAACAATATTATCATCATAAGTTATAAAATTCTTATAAACGTGGAGGCTAATTTACAAACTACATTTTTATTAAACTAAGGTAGGTATCTAACAGATACATTCTTTTTCAATACAGTTCTAATCCATCCAAGGAGAGAAAAGTCTGAGTGAATAAAATCTGGGTTGTTGAGAGGTTATTCCAGGCTCTCAAACTTCAACTTTTGGGTTATTTCTTTAAAATGACGGATGTGCTGATGGTAATTGACGTGCGAGAGCAATATTTTCTCTGGAAGTGGGGAAATAATGTGTTTTTTTTTTCATTCGTAATAATTGAATTGACCTCTAAAGCTCTTAGGATGGACGGTAGGAAACTTTAGTATTTGCCTATTGTATAGAAATGTTTTGTTTGTAACACCAAACAAGCTCTACCAACTCAACGCAAAAGTACCAGATCTTAATTATTTTAAGTGCATTAATCAGTTGTTTTGTTTGAAAGATAGACTTGTGAGTTGGTAGTATGCATTGTCCTTAAATAAATTGAGCTACATTTGAATGGATTTATGATGATAATGTTTCTGAGAAAATCTTTGAGGCTAGCAATGATGTAGTTAGAAGAGATTATATGTCTCCACAATATTTCCAAAATTGTCAAAACCAGTAAAGATAGACCTCAGATTGAGTGAGTGATTTGAAGTGAACTAGAATTGCTTCCAAATTTTCTAATAAATTCACTCTATTTATATTCACTCCTTAATGCTTGGCTATTTGTCCTTATTTCTGATGAGCTGAATGTTCTTTAAGCCGAATATTAATAGACCTATTTGTTCACCCAACATACTTCTGGTCGAAATCATTACTGCTAATTCCAAAAGTATTGCTGGATATACACTGCGGTCCATATATATGAAATGAATTCAATTTTAGCGTGATTACGTACTATGTGAAAAAAATCTGGTCGATTCTTATTCTTAAATTGACAATTCACAGTATGAATATATCATCCCTCTCCAGCACCCTCTCTGAATTATAAGCACCTCCTCGAAAATTTTAAATAAGAAAGGGGTCGTGTGGTACCTTGTTGTAAAGGGGTTTTAGTCCTCTATTCAACAATATGAGTTTTTTTAAATTTGGTTCAATCATAATTGAGAAAATTAATTTTTTAAATGTGAAATTTTGATGATATCTCTATCACAAAATTTACGTAGAAAGAAGATAATAATACATGATATTTAGAATGTATTTTCCAATGTTCTTTAAAATCAAACTGAATGTTCAAAATTACCACCATTTACTTCTTGACAATAACCTTGGCGTTTTTGGAATTCTCCTACAACATTTTGTATGACCTCAGAGATTAATTTTTCCCATCATCCTAACTTTTAAATCGACAATATTGTCAGTTCTTTTCGTATCTGTTCTACTAAAATTCAGGAAAAATCTCTGAAGATACTAAAATATTAGCCAAAAAGCCAATGAACAATTGATATGAATCTAGTAGGCTTCTATCCTTTAGGTATTTGAAGTTACTAAAATTATACAGTATAATATTTGTGCGCGTATTAAATTTAATTATTATTTAACTTGAAGACGCGACATTTTGATTATAATTTGTTGTGGTGATAAACCAACGTACAGTTAGAAATCTTTCAAACGAGGTTTTTCCCAATATGTGGATTGGAAGACGTGGAACGATCGAATGGGCGCGTAGATCCCCTGATTTGACTCCTCTCGATTACTTCCTATGGAGTTATTCAAAATCTGAAATATATTTCAACAAACCAGACAAAATTGCTGATTTAAAACTTAGTATAATGGATGAAATTAACAAAAAGTACATTGAAAAATATATTTTATATATCATCGACATTATTATTCTCATTCTACGTAAAGTTTGTGATAAGAGACATTATCAATATTAGAAATTGATTTTCTCAATTATTATTGCACCTAATTCAAAATAAAATATATTATTGATTAGAGGATTGACATTCCTTTCCCACAAGGTGCCACACGATCCCTTTTCTTTTTTAAAATGTACCATAAATTGTCAATTTAAGAATAAAAATCGACCTGTTTGAGGTTTTTTTCAGATAGTACATAATAAAGTTAAAATTGAATTTATTTCATACATATGAATAGCATTGTATACCTATTCTGTTGAAGTAATTTCCGAATCCCTTTGTGTAAAAAGAATTAGAAAGTATCAGATCAAATTTTTTCTATTTTATGTTTTTTAAAGAAGGTGGTGTCACAGAGGATTTTTTCAATTTATGAAGGTTAATTCTCTCATCATGGCCGTTGAGTACAGCCACATCATCTATATAATTCCTTTTCTCATTATATCTTTTGATGTTAAGAGAAAAATTGATCAAACGTTGTTCTAGAAAAAAGAAATCCGCCATTTTATGTTGGATACTATGTACAATGGAAAAAATTAGGAATGTACCATCACGTAGTGGTGCTTTTTAAAAACATTATATCAATAGACTGAACAAATTATAAATGAATAATGTGTTTCAATAGAGTTTAGAATAGCATTTTAATGAAGATTTTGTTCCTGTGAACAAGATTCAAATCATTTGAAATTAAATGTAACTCTAAATAAAAATATATTTTTTGGCTGGAAATTTTTAAATTTGTACATGTAATAAACCCTTTACTCCATTGAAATTTAGGAAAAAAATATATATCAGTGAGATCGAAATTCATTTTGCAGAGATTCCATTCATGCAACAGAGAGAAGAAAGTAAAAATGTTACTGAAGATAAAATGATTACAAAGTTAATGCAAAGGATGGACGAGAGGATGAATAAGGACAGAAAAAATGAACCCGAATACAACCTTGCTTTGTGTCTGGTTGGAGATTTGAAATCAATTCATCCAGACTATAAAATGGATTCCAAAATGGAGATCATGAGAGTTTTGAAAAAATACATGCATATGTCTAACAGCTATACTCCAAACTATCCAGGACATTTTATATTACAAGTTCAGAGATAAATCGTTGCCATTCTGTCTTATTGCAGCCAATTGATTCTTTACCAAGTGTTAATGACGAGAACATTAACGCTGAAGATACAATTTTTCTGAATAGTGATTTCCTAAATTCTGGTACTAACCACTTTTTAACGTGAAATAATTTAATCGCTACTGTAAAACCACCGTTATTTTTATATTTTTATGATAAAAATATACCTTATAGTATATTACGAGTCTTGACATTCGCAGGTAAATACGAAACTTTTTGAATTATTTTTCATTAATTTGCAAAATAACACGAAGTAGTCCGCTCTTTTCCATTTTCCATAATTATATTCCGAAAGTAGTTAAATAATTGAAAGTTGTCTTGAATAATAGGATGGGAAATAAATTTATTGTTTACTCTATTTAGTACCTCAAAATATGACCTATTGCTATATCAAAGTGCATTCCTGAAATCCATTTAAGGAAATATTCCAATGAAGCGATTGGAAATTCTCAAGAACATAGATAACCAATAGTGTATCTCTAACAATAGATTATCGAACTCTTTGAATAATATTCAGAAATTCACACGTTTCCCGAAGATCACATTAATTAGGAGAATTGGAATGAGAAATTGCCAAAAATTTCTCAAAATAGGCCAGGTATCAGCCAATAGGAACTTTGATAATCAAGATAGACTTTCTTGAAAAGTGGTATGAAGGTACTATTTATAACCTTCTTCAAAAGTTACCCTTTACCAAAGGGTGCTTTTGCCCTGGGGGTGAAAGCCACCGCTTCTTGGAGATGAGAATTTATTCCATCAAAATAATTTCGTCGGTCTATAAATTGACTAATTCTGAGCAACTTTTACTTCACAAAGTTTTTTCCTAAAGTTGATACTTTTAGAGTTTTTAACGATTGAAACTGTTCATTTTACATTGTAAAACGCATATTTTTCACCATTTTTTGTCATAAATAACTAAGTTTTTATTTTATATACAAAATTATTCGGAATAAAAATGTATCTAAAAAAAAAAGAAATTCATTTTTTAAGAAACTCTGTAAATTTAAAAATATCTGAGTTATTGCTCTTCGCTATTTAAATTGAAAACCTAAAATAACTTGAGATTTATAAAATTTTTGGAAAAAATACAAGAGAACAAGCACATAGAAACACCTTTAAAATGAGCATGGTTAGAAGTCTTTTGCATAAAAGTTCACTGTTTTATGATAAAATTAAGTTTTCATTTTTTTCTTTTTTGAAAAATTTCATAATTTGTCCCTAACCAGAACCACCCTAATTGGAATTGATCGTAATCCACTTGCAATTAACTTCATGTATTGAGGAGAAAATCCATGTGATTTGACCGGTTTTGAATGCTTATTTTGGGAAAAATTATTAATTAAATTGGACTATTCATGTTATGAGATAATTTTCCAAATATTAATTGGGGGGTTACTCTTGCCAAAAATTTTGAGCCTTTTAAATCTGTTTCATAAAAATAAAAAGGGATACATTAATCCAAAGTTTGCATCGCGTACCAAATGTGGTTTATGCAATCCCTTTGAGCAGCACCATTTTTGAAAGGGGGGTTGAAAAACTTAATTAATATGATTGATTAAAGTACTTGAAATCTCCTACTGTGTTTAAGTGTATAAACTTTAAAAAGTTTCTAGCTTGAAAATTGAGCGAGTTATATATATAATCTAAAAACATGCTAGAATCGGAGAAATTTTTTACGATAAAATTTAGTTTTCACCCCTAAAAAATGAAAAAGCTCCCCTCAGCTCAGGGTATATTTTGAATAAGGGGGAAAGTAAAACTTAAATCCAAATTTTCATAAAAAAAATTTTAATGTTTTTTACCGCTGGTTCCTGGCCTATAATACAACAATTAGATTAAAATTTTATCGAATGATACAATCATTTTTATATGTTCACAAGGGCATTTGGTTGATGAGAAATTATTCCTTTCGTATGCATACTGAACCTACAGTACCGTACACCAACACTCACAATTATACTGTCTCACGTGCGTTTCGATAACCAAGTTATCGTCTTCGAAGACTGAAGGTAAACTGAAACTGTGTGTTATGAATATTATGAATGGTTCTAGGGATTTCAACTTGGCTTTCACATGCCTGATTTCACTGTGATCTTTCTTACTCATAATACAAATGTGGCAAGAAACACATTTCAAATATTTCCAAAAAAGATTACTCTGTTATTAATTGATATTTCCAAATTTCAATTTTTTAACTTCTAAAAATGTGAGAAATGTCATCTACAATATTTTTTATAAAATAATAATGGAAACAAACGGCAATCATCATGGTCCAGTCAACAACAGTAAAAACAGAATTCATTCAAGACGGAAATATTTGCGTGAAATTAAGTTCTATTCAGCCTTCACTTCAAAATCTACTCTATGCCAAAAAGTTCAATATATTGTAAGGTGTGAAAACTACCCCTTATCATCAAAATTGAATAAAATATAAGTTAAATTTAAAAAATTGGAAAAAAACATCTGTGGGATTAAAATGAAGATGAAATGATGTTTCACCCTTTATCAATATATTCCAATCCTTCTTATATACATGTATATGTAGGAAGTACCTTATCAAGGCACGACTTATAGCGAAAATAAGGAACGCGGGTGGAATTTTCGAAATGCAGTTTGGTTATACCGAAGGAAAAAACTGCTAATTCTTTGCATATAATAATCAGAAGCTCTATCTCTTGGTAACACTTGATACAAAAAATGCATTTAATTCATCTCCATGGCTGGGGATTTTACCAACGCTTCGATAAAAAATAATATCACCATATTTAGAACGTTTGATAAAAAGCTACTTTCATAACAGAGAGCTCCTGATTGGGCGGGAACGTCACATGTAAATCACATGTGGAGCACCACAAGGATCCATCTCAGATCCAACCCAGTGGAACCTCTATTATGACAAAATAATCAATCTGAAGATGCCGCATAACATCAATCTTATTGGTTATGCTGATGACCTTGGAGTGGAACATCAAACAATCTACTGTTTATCCTGACAGATAATGAAATACATAGGATATTGGAATATATGAAATAAATTAATCTAGAACTCGCGGAAGAACAGTAAAGCTATACTCATGGTCCATGGTGCAGTGCAGTAAGACTGGTGACCATAGAAGTGGAAAGCACCCGTGTTGCGACTGAATCAGAATAAGGTACCTTGGAGTCTGCATAGATCAGGGAACTTCAATGGAAAGACATATTTCGAATACCTGCAAAAAAGCTGAGGCATTTGCGATGGCCTTGGCCGCTGAATGTCAACCCAATGGTCTTCTGTAAAGCGAAAACTCACTCACTCAATCATTTTATATACAGCTTCATATCGGTCTCATGTATTCAAATTCCAAAAATAGAGCAACATGTTTACGTGAATTTAAAGAAAACTAGCCATTAGAATCTGCGAACAGTATCAACAGGAGCAGTAGTACTAGTAGCTGATGTGATACAATTAGATTTACTACCAAGGGAAACAAAGTTGAAATATGGAGAAGATAATGTAACTAAATAAAGGAAAAAGAGGTATCCATGGCAAGTCACCGAAGACGATGGGACAGTATAACAGACAAAGGTAGCTGGACAAAAAAATTAATCCCTAATATCAAAATTTTGCTCAATAGAAAACACTGACGTGTAAATTACCAACTGGAACAGCTACTCATAGTACATGGATGTTTCATGGCTTATTTTTACCGTTTCAAAATTAAAGATCCACCAATTTGTCCTTATTTTCCTGAAGTGAAAATACTGCATTCCAAAGATGGCAGGAGGAACGTTGAGTAACCATACAAAAAATCAAGAGATTAATATTACCAGAAAATATTATTCATAAAATAATGGCAAGGAAGTCTGGAAAACCCTATCTAATATGGTGACAAAAACAATAAATCAAAAGCAAAAAGATTTGGTTGATAGATCAAAATAAGTCCAATCAGTACGATGAAGTAGTACCTTCTGGTGGTTCCGTTATACTGTCTGTTGAAAAGCGAGGATGGAGGATTAAGTGGCTGAAAACACATATCGGCTTAGGGTACATTTTTTTTTCAAGATATACTGTTAAAATTTCAAGCAAATTTCTGCGTCTTAGTGGAAATCTGGGGTTGTTCACTGGACTACTAGTATTGTCGAAATTATTTGCAATACATACCTTAAATCTCTGTAATAATCTTGCATTGTAGCATTGACGAAAGACAGGTATTGAGGTCAAAATGTATGTCATTTCATACATAATCTATCCCAAAACTAGATACAACAATTCTTGTAATACCTTTCATTGAAATAAAGACAGTCCTTATTAGTTTAACAAATCGGTTTTGTGAATAAAAGCAAAACATTTAATACAAGAAATATAAAACCGTATAATCAGTTCCCTTATCAGATATTTTATTTGGTGTCAGCCATGAATATACTATGGGAACACTTTATTTCCTATACCTTTCTTTCATATCTGGAAGATTCCAATCTCATAAATATACATGAGAGTAAATAAGTTTTTCGCCGATAATTTTTGTTAAACTGTGAAAAGTTACTTAAGAACAATCACTCTACATAATGTTAACAGTTCTGATATAAAAGCTGTTAGAAGTTTAACTAGTCTGAATTCTCGATTACGTGTTCGAGTTTAAAACTTTAGTTGGGATAGACGTTATATATTTTAAAATTACCTTGACTGAATAGATTTGGTTTTCTTTGATCAGCGAACTAGAAATCCTTCCGATCTTCTCAGTTTGATAATAAATATTTAAACCAACGTGATGTACGAAATTCTTATAGTTATTTAATTTAATTTCTATTGAAAACCAAAAAGTTATATTTTTTATCATGTCTACGAATTACTTGAGAACTCTTGAGCAAAATTCGATGAAATTTGTTACCAACAGTGAAAATTAGAAAAAACGCGAACGAAATCGTGCGACAAGTGGGACTGGAGTTGCGTAAATTTACTAGGGTCTGTCGAAAATGAATTATGGTTATTGAATATCCCAAATAGCACAAACAGATACCTCATTCTGAATATACAGTATATTCGGATAACTAAATTCAATTAAAAATAAAATTTACGTGATATAGTCTAAGAGCTGGTCGCCACTTCGACTAAGGTACTTTCACAAGGCTGAAACTTTTTCTATATAATATTTAAAGTAAAAAAATCAGGTCTGAATTTAATCAATTTATTTTTTTTTCTTACATAACACACAGATCATTTCTTGCACTTCCAAACTGGTATTGAACAATCAAGTATCCAAAAATATTATAAAAATGCAATGCAGCGTTGCGACTGACAAGCCTAACTGACTGTTGTGATGAAAATAGTGTACTACCCGTCTTAGCAACTTTTTATCCATTTCACAGATACTTGTAACCGAGCAAATCATATGGAATTTTTTTTTACTCAAAATGTCTAATTTGTGAAGATAATTTTTTTTAAATAAAATATTTGCAATATGTAAATAACAGTGGATATTGTTGCAACCTCGCTAACCCTGCCAGAAGTTGATATTTTCACATTAAATATAATAAATAACATATAGAAAAAGGTTCAGCCTTGTAAAAGTACCTTAGTCGAAGTTGTGACCAGCTCTCCGACTAATTTAGATTCAAGCATTACCACAGACGGCGTAGCTAGCGCCATCTATGATTACTATACATTTATGTATTCACTATGGATACACATGAATGCATCTGAAATATATTGCATTTCCTTAATATAACACTTATATGTACCTGCTGAACACACTATTTACACTACCACTACACCGACACCAACAATTATACTGTCTGTGAGGTGCGTTTCGGTAACCAAGTTATCGTCTTGGTAAAGGTAAACTGTTCACCTTCAGTCTCTGAAGTATAATTGTAAGTGTTGGGGTAGTGGTAGTGTGTTCAGTATGAATATCAGCGATGGTTCAAAAAAATCCAACTTAGGTATGTACCATCTACTCGAATTTTGGATGTACTATGAATATTTATATGAGTTTGAATTCAGGGCCAGTATAGTGGCCGCGGTTCACAGCGGAAAAACCAAAAGGCTACTATAGTGGCCGGCGGTAGTGAACGTGTTAAGGCCGATTTATAATCTTGGCTTTCTGTTTGCCGTTGCCGTTTGGGGGTGACGTTTGCAGTTTGACGTCTATTGACCCTATTCATAAACTTGACTTGATGCTGTTAACCAAAAAATTTTGTTTTTCTTTTTTACGTGTGTAAGGTTTTTGTTTTTGCGATATTTTCATGTTCTTGTTTGGCTCTTTTCTGTATTTCAGTATTGCTTTCAATGTTTGTTGGAATTGTAGAACTTGAAGAGTTTTTGTAAAAAGATGTTGCTCTCAAAATTGAGTTATTGAAACAACTCTTAACATCAAATGCTGCATGAAAAACATAAAACTTTCTCAAAAACACTATTAACATTTCCAATTTTCATGAATTTTATAGTTGCCAATACACTTTTTTGAGACTTTACACGTATTAAACATTCTCTAACTTCACTAACTGCAAATTCTTGTTATATTCATAATTATTCATACGTAATAATCACATTTTTTAATTCAATTGAACCAAACTATTTATAGAACACCTTTCCGTTGCAACAAAAATTTTTTTACCATAATAAATAGTATAATAAGAAAGTTTATCAAAATTCAAGCCAAAACAAATAAATATTAACATGAACTATAAGAAACATTAACCTACTGAGTAGTCGAGAATGATTTGGGGCCTGAGCGGTACCTATCGAAAATTGAAATTATATATTTATACAACAGTCAAATGAATTTCTCATTCTGTTCAATATAATAGAGCCAGAAGTCTTCTGTATAATTCTTCCAATACCTATTACAGAAGACAGTTATGCGAGGATCAATCAATATATCATAAATACGCACGGCACTCATACCAAATTAAGATATAAAAAAATTGTGTGTGTGTGTCAGCTCCGACGCACGACTGGAGTTTACTTCTTAAGTTCGATAGTCTAACCAGACGCAAAAAGAGTTTATTTAACTTAAAAAAGATTGGTTGATTGCCAGAATATTTTGGGCTTCATTCATTAATTTTTTTTTAATCTGTAAGCTCGCTGTCTCTCGGCTGGAGTTTTGGGAGGTTTAGATTTTTTCCTAGCTAAAAAATATAAAAAAAAATTAGAAAATTTATAAATGCATAATTATAAAAATTTCAATCGACTTTAAGAAAATTGGTAAAATAAGGTTTTTATAAACATTTTTTTAAAATTATTATAATTAATTTTTTATTTAAAATATAATATTATCTTAATAATTAACAAAAATGGTTATAAAAAGATAATTATGTCACTAAATCTTTTACATACAATAATAAATAGTACATGAAAATCATTTAAATAAGCTAAAAAATAACTTTTCGAAAGAAAATTATATAAAAACATTATTATAATGAAAAAATATTGTCGATTTTTCTGATATTATCGAATTATTGACTACAGTTGTTAATATTAAAAAATTATTTATAAAATAAATCATAATAACGTGGAAGAATTTATAGACATCGACAAAAAAATTAATTTTTGGTTAGATTAGAAATTTTCTATTTTATGTGGATGCGCTCGATAATTCATATTGGGTTGATTATCTAATTTTATGTGTTGTTTTCAAATATATATTTATATGAACTACATCGATAATTATTAAAATATTTAATAAATACAAATTGCACATGCTCATACATGAATTATAACGTACCTTGCAACCACATGTTTGTTAGATGTTCCGGCAATATCATCTACACCTCTTTCTGCCATAGTTATTTGAAAATACTTTCAGTTCACTTTAGCGGAACACAATGATAATAAAACTTCACAATGACAGCAATATAAGTATGTTGACACTAACAAATTAGAAAGTTGTGCATCATAGGATGCGCACCAAAAACGTAACGAGGTCATTCATGGATAGATTTTACTCCTCACATTTTTCTCATACCGGGCCCCTTATATATGCATATCGATTCTTAAGGAGTAAACTCCAAAAATTATATTCACTCTCGGTATAAAATTCGGTAAACATACAACATCGTCAGTCCACATGGACTCTCGTCTCCATTTACCAATCAAAACATCGAATCGTAAACATACATGCGTTTCTATTGAACGAAGCCGTATGTATACAATTTCTTAGAAATATTCCTGACAGACATTGGCGTCACTTGACGAGATTAATTTTATTTATAAATTTCTTTAAATAAATCGAAATATGGCGTTCTTTAGACCACGAGCGATTGTAAACAATGAAATTGCAAAGTGTAGTGATAATAGACAGCTATGAATTTTATAATAAAGATTTAGATATACAAACATAGCAAGTTATTTTTAAATATATACGAATGTTCGAAAAAGAAAAATATTGAGCAATCTGATAATGCACTCTTAATGAGAATTGGTGAATTAAATAGAGTAAATAAATTTACCATTTATAGAGTAGTCACGAACCAGTTAACAAAACTACTCAAGATTTTAGACGTAGGGACAATTTATACTTTATATAAGGAGAACAGGATTGCGATATTAGAAGTAATACAGCAAAATGTAGCAGATTATCCAGAAAACATATACTAGTTTAGAAACATTGCGTCAAGTTTTGTCAGCATGTGATTTCAAGTACAAAAAACTGAAGGAACGGATGGCACTAACCGAATCGTTCGATCACGACAAGATTATTTGTGTCAGATACCGGAGTTCCTATAGACACATAATTTATCTAGATGAAACATGGTTTGACAGTCACGTTGGTTGGGTTCATTTCATTCATTTTCCTAGATGGTTTTTGCTTTGAAATTTCGTTTTCCAGAAAAAAAAAACGAATGGGGTACAAAAAGGGCTAAGTGCACGTCTGGTATCCAGTTTGAACGAAACTCCCTTACAGGCAGATACATTCTACTCGTCTATTTACGTTTTATAATTTAATATTCAATTGTATCAACTTAACGAGGTATAGTAATGATTTTTTCTAAGTTCAAAGTAGAACTACATATAACTGCACCTGTCTAAATAACGGCGTATATTTTAAAAATATTTATAAATATAATAAATTTATAAAATGAGGTATCTACGCCCATGGTAGGTCAAATAAATTGTCGGCAATGGTTTTTATATTTGCAATTGATATTGGAAGAAACGTAATAATAAATGATTATTTTCAATTTTACAAATATGGTTGAATTGACATGTACGTGGCAATCTGTTCGATCCACAGAATCCAGAAGTGAGTTCTGGAGTTCTGTTGTTCGACCTGTTCGAATTTTATAGTTGCCAATACACTTTTTTGAGACTTTACACGTATTAAACATTCTCTAACTTCACTAACTGCAAATTCTTGTTATATTCATAATTATTCATACGTAATAATCACATTTTTTAATTCAATTGAACCAAACTATTTATAGAACACCTTTCCGTTGCAACAAAAATTTTTTTACCATAATAAATAGTATAATAAGAAAGTTTATCAAAATTCAAGCCAAAACAAATAAATATTAACATGAACTATAAGAAACATTAACCTACTGAGTAGTCGAGAATGATTTGGGGCCTGAGCGGTACCTATCGAAAATTGAAATTATATATTTATACAACAGTCAAATGAATTTCTCATTCTGTTCAATATAATAGAGCCAGAAGTCTTCTGTATAATTCTTCCAATACCTATTACAGAAGACAGTTATGCGAGGATCAATCAATATATCATAAATACGCACGGCACTCATACCAAATTAAGATATAAAAAAATTGTGTGTGTGTGTCAGCTCCGACGCACGACTGGAGTTTACTTCTTAAGTTCGATAGTCTAACCAGACGCAAAAAGAGTTTATTTAACTTAAAAAAGATTGGTTGATTGCCAGAATATTTTGGGCTTCATTCATTAATTTTTTTTTAATCTGTAAGCTCGCTGTCTCTCGGCTGGAGTTTTGGGAGGTTTAGATTTTTTCCTAGCTAAAAAATATAAAAAAAAATTAGAAAATTTATAAATGCATAATTATAAAAATTTCAATCGACTTTAAGAAAATTGGTAAAATAAGGTTTTTATAAACATTTTTTTTAAATTATTATAATTAATTTTTTATTTAAAATATAATATTATCTTAATAATTAACAAAAATGGTTATAAAAAGATAATTATGTCACTAAATCTTTTACATACAATAATAAATAGTACATGAAAATCATTTAAATAAGCTAAAAAATAACTTTTCGAAAGAAAATTATATAAAAACATTATTATAATGAAAAAATATTGTCGATTTTTCTGATATTATCGAATTATTGACTACAGTTGTTAATATTAAAAAATTATTTATAAAATAAATCATAATAACGTGGAAGAATTTATAGACATCGACAAAAAAATTAATTTTTGGTTAGATTAGAAATTTTCTATTTTATGTGGATGCGCTCGATAATTCATATTGGGTTGATTATCTAATTTTATGTGTTGTTTTCAAATATATATTTATATGAACTACATCGATAATTATTAAAATATTTAATAAATACAAATTGCACATGCTCATACATGAATTATAACGTACCTTGCAACCACATGTTTGTTAGATGTTCCGGCAATATCATCTACACCTCTTTCTGCCATAGTTATTTGAAAATACTTTCAGTTCACTTTAGCGGAACACAATGATAATAAAACTTCACAATGACAGCAATATAAGTATGTTGACACTAACAAATTAGAAAGTTGTGCATCATAGGATGCGCACCAAAAACGTAACGAGGTCATTCATGGATAGATTTTACTCCTCACATTTTTCTCATACCGGGCCCCTTATATATGCATATCGATTCTTAAGGAGTAAACTCCAAAAATTATATTCACTCTCGGTATAAAATTCGGTAAACATACAACATCGTCAGTCCACATGGACTCTCGTCTCCATTTACCAATCAAAACATCGAATCGTAAACATACATGCGTTTCTATTGAACGAAGCCGTATGTATACAATTTCTTAGAAATATTCCTGACAGACATTGGCGTCACTTGACGAGATTAATTTTATTTATAAATTTCTTTAAATAAATCGAAATATGGCGTTCTTTAGACCACGAGCGATTGTAAACAATGAAATTGCAAAGTGTAGTGATAATAGACAGCTATGAATTTTATAATAAAGATTTAGATATACAAACATAGCAAGTTATTTTTAAATATATACGAATGTTCGAAAAAGAAAAATATTGAGCAATCTGATAATGCACTCTTAATGAGAATTGGTGAATTAAATAGAGTAAATAAATTTACCATTTATAGAGTAGTCACGAACCAGTTAACAAAACTACTCAAGATTTTAGACGTAGGGACAATTTATACTTTATATAAGGAGAACAGGATTGCGATATTAGAAGTAATACAGCAAAATGTAGCAGATTATCCAGAAAACATATACTAGTTTAGAAACATTGCGTCAAGTTTTGTCAGCATGTGATTTCAAGTACAAAAAACTGAAGGAACGGATGGCACTAACCGAATCGTTCGATCACGACAAGATTATTTGTGTCAGATACCGGAGTTCCTATAGACACATAATTTATCTAGATGAAACATGGTTTGACAGTCACGTTGGTTGGGTTCATTTCATTCATTTTCCTAGATGGTTTTTGCTTTGAAATTTCGTTTTCCAGAAAAAAAAAAAACGAATGGGGTACAAAAAGGGCTAAGTGCACGTCTGGTATCCAGTTTGAACGAAACTCCCTTACAGGCAGATACATTCTACTCGTCTATTTACGTTTTATAATTTAATATTCAATTGTATCAACTTAACGAGGTATAGTAATGATTTTTTCTAAGTTCAAAGTAGAACTACATATAACTGCACCTGTCTAAATAACGGCGTATATTTTAAAAATATTTATAAATATAATAAATTTATAAAATGAGGTATCTACGCCCATGGTAGGTCAAATAAATTGTCGGCAATGGTTTTTATATTTGCAATTGATATTGGAAGAAACGTAATAATAAATGATTATTTTCAATTTTACAAATATGGTTGAATTGACATGTACGTGGCAATCTGTTCGATCCACAGAATCCAGAAGTGAGTTCTGGAGTTCTGTTGTTCGACCTCGGAATGTCTCGTCTGCTATTACGACTTGCAGAACTTTTTTTTAGATGGCAAGAACACTATTCGAAAGCTTGAATTTTTTATTTAATGAAGAGTTTAAAATTTGCTGCAAGCTTCAACATATTCAATATATATGTATAAAAGAACTAAAGTGAATTTAGTTCTCCGTGAGGATTGAACCACGCGTTGGAATTTTAAAAATTTTCGACGTTTCGGCTCCCACTTTGGAGCCATTATCAAGAGAAGGGTGGGGATAGGGTGGTTATTCGTTCATTGGTAAGAAGTTATCCGATTCCGTGATCTCAATCTGCCTACTCCACCCAACGAATCACCCCTTTTACTTGGTTGATTCTAAGCCCTCAATCTGCCTACTCTTTGGAATTTTACCGAAAAAATTAAAAGCTGAAACAAAACAAATATAAAATTATTGAAATAGAAAATAAAAATAATATGCTAAACATCAAGAACTAACACTGTTGACACTTAAACACTTAGGCAGTTTAATAAATGGGAGCTGTCTACGAGAATTGTTCCCGTTTATGACAAGAATATTTTTCTCGGTTAATAGCCTAACCAACCACTTAGATTTTACGTTGAAACTACCTATTAGCTAGTGTGCAAGCAAACAAACAAAATTTTGAGCTTTATAATATTGGTGATGAGTTTACATATATTTTATACCGTTAGGAGCGTTCCTAAAATTCATCATCGGAAAAGCTCGCTCAATGCGGTTGTCGGAATTCCTCTTACGCAATTTCAAGGCATCCGTTTTGAGTTGATAGATAAAACATGAAGGAGAATTTAGAATGAGTATCGAACTCGAATCTGAAATTGCGTTGAGAATGTTGTGTTGAATGAATTATTAGTAAACGTAAGTATGTTTCGGAAGGAGATTACTTGGAAGATAAAATGATGTATTTCAACGAATAATAACAAATATTGTGCCCCATTGAACTATTTCAAGTACAATTCAATCAAATACAGTATCAATAATGATGCAGCTGATGTCATTTCAACTTCTAGATAATGACCGTGTCCATTTGGGTAGTGGACTCAATAGTCCGAGGGTGGTCAATGCTGCCGTGTGTAATAATGGGGCCAAGAATGAAACAATGGTATTCTTATATATTTTAAGACGCTGAATTCAAATATGCCCGGTGTTTCTGCGGTAACCACATACGTTTTGTTTAAATCGCAATTGCTTAAACAAATTATCAATAAATGGTTTTTTCGGTTCGGACAATTTTTTTACGCAAATATGGTCCATTTTAAAAAGAGAAGGTATCTTGTCAAAAAATCGACGATTTTAATAATTGTTGACCAACTGAACTTTTTTAAAATTGAAAAATCGTACTTGTTCTTTGAACCTTACTCTACAAATTGGTATACTTCGATATTAGTGCAAGTTGGGCGTTCGGCATTTATCGCCATTGATAATAATTATAAATAAATATTATTAAGCGCATTCTCAACGTTGTATCGCGTGGCGACCAGCCTGCGCACACTCAGAACGAGAGGGTCACAGCTCAAAAAATTTGATTTGCGGGAAATTAAGTTTAGTATATCATAAACAGCAAAGTGACGATTTTGTGATTGATACCCTCTGAATTTTTTTTGTGCAACAATAAACCTTCCTTTTATTAATTCATTACATTTTGCCATTTATTTGAGTTTAGAATATTATTTGTATGAACAATATTTTGACTTGTGAAGATGCAACATTTTTTGTTTGAGTTATTACCATTTCATAAATACAAATTCATGGAAAGATTTTTCCAAATTTTGTATTTCTTAAATAAAGTTGAATGTAAAAGGTATTAAAAAAAAGTAGTTAAGTAAAAACGTTTTATTGGAAAATATGAGTCACAATTTTTATAAAAAAGTAACCTAAATAATATTGTTAAAAGATTTGGACGATTTTTAAAACTCGGCACTTAATATCACATTCTGTTTTGTTTCTTGATTGCACTAATTCTAATTTATTGGAAATACAAATTATTCTTAGTTATACATCGTGTAATATTTTAAAAAAAAATACAAAATTGACATAATATATATCATATATCAGGAACATCTGAATAATCAAATGAATACTCAAACTATTTTATAAAAATGTACATACAATGTAATACAAATAAATAAAATAATAGTATTATGAAGAAATTAATTTAATTTTTAGTCTTAGTTTCCTCTTTTATTGGTAACTTTTCACTTCAAGTCAAAATACGTGTACGGAATGTAATTCTTCTTAAATAAGGACATGAGATTTTTTTTGTGGAAAGGGATTCCCGGTAGTGACTTTTATGCTGGCACTGATGTCCATTCTTTCAAGTACATTATCTAGCTGGTCCTGTTTGGTGAAGGACAACGCCGATGTTCTCCTCCGTTTTTTTTTTAATTTTCTGTTCTTCAAAAAATGTTGTAGAATCGTCAACTTTAGCTGAAGTTCTGAAGTTTTTGTCAAGATAAGTCTTAGAATGCATCATAAAAGGATTATTTCTTTCCATTTTAATAATCGGTGCATCTCCAATACTTAATCGTTGCCCTTCGGTGTCTTTGATGGAGTTAAGTTCAAGCTTCGAACTCAAAACTGAAAAATAGTTCATTGACTACGTCTAGAGGTGAATTTTCTCTGAAGTTCTAAATTAACTGTATGTATTGTTGAGGTACGAAAATCGGTCCAGATTTTCTAGCTCTCGATATTTCCTTTTCAATTCTTCAATGGATTCCGTCCCCTTCATTTAGTGTGTGACCTTTTATAGAATATTTGTTTGTAATCCGAGAATTTCTTGAAATATAGCCAAAGCGTACATGTACATAGTCGCAATGAATTGGTTTTGTTGAGGGTGACAATTATCATTAAAAGTGCGCACCGAAAATGACCCGATGTGCGCTGATCGAGGCATGTCGCCACGCGTTGCAACATTGATAAAGCGCTTAATTGTCAATCACTATAAATGCCAAAAGCCGGATCTGCATTTATATCGAAGTATACCAATTTGTAGAGTAGGATTCAAAGAACAAATAAGATTTTCCAATTTTGGAAAATGTTCAGTTGGTCAAAAGTTCGAAAGTTAGTACGAATCGTAGATTTTTCGACTTACAAATTTTCGCAATAACGCCGGGCATATTTGGATCCAGCGGCTCAAAATACATACGGTTTTATTCTTAGCCCTATTATTGCACACGGCAGCATTGACCGCTTCCGTACTATAACACCTTCAAGCGATTTTTCCAGGAGAATATTCGGGATAAACCTAAAGTAGAACAGCCGAAGAGACTAAATTAGGAGCATCACGGTAATTTATTAGCTTAAGATTGAACTAGGAATGTCTAGATAAAAGATAGTGTAATATATTTTCTGATGTGTCTTTTTCTCAGCGGTCAGTAAATTTTTGAAAATAGGAAAGAAAAAACAACGAACAAAAGAAACTATTGAAGTGTATCAAACATTGGTGGTTCCAGCACTCATCATGTCAGTGATAGAAAAGGTATATTAGTCTGCTGTCTTGAAAAGGAGAAGGAAGGACAAAAAATAAAAATAAAAAAATTCATCAGATCACGTTCAGGGATGATATTAAGTAAGTTAATGATATTAATGTTTCCATTTTATACTCGGTACTGTATCCAAATATAATTTAAAATCAAACGACTATTTATAGGATTTCAATAAATATATTTCATCCGAGAAATTTTAATCGTGTTAAGTAAAACTAAAATTCCTAGAGGAGAAGTGCAACAGGAAAAAAGGTGAACAGATTACAGGCTTAAATCCAGCTTCGCGAACTCTATACACATTTCTTTCAACTGCAACCTGTGGAAATCGTGAGACTATGTTTTTTCCAGAGTTTTTACCTCATACTTTTTAAACTGATAAAAGTCTTATCAAGTTAAGCTTCAATAGTTATTATTGAAATATATAATTTTAGAGCAGTAATGGATTCAATTTATTCCGACTCAGGCGATTATTATTGTTTTTTTTTTTCCACTTTTCTGATGCGCTGCTCTTAGAGCAAAATTTGTTATAAAGTCTCATACTGGATGAACGTGGTGCAAAATAGGTGTTTTTACTTCTCTATTACTATTATACGAGGTTACTGATAAAATCTTCAGTTATCTAGTCCATCAATGTGGCAATTTATTACAATAATAGTGAAGATGAATACAGTGGAGTCTGAGTAATCCTCAATCTATGTAATCCGAATGCCGACCATTCTTTCCTCTATCTCCCTATCTCTCTCTCTCTCTTGCCGATGATGTGACTGTTTTGTCTTTACTATTGAAGTAAATTCACGTTTTGAGCTAGACTCGGGGGCCACCTGTTTTTACAGGTTATAAAAATTGTTATTACACCAAAATATAAACAAAAACTGCATCATAGCTAAGAAGCGGGCAATATTGGATCTCCTCTTTCTGCAAATATGGAAAACCAACTAATTTAGAGAAGTATCAAAAAACACGCTCGTTTGTGACTTAAGCCGGGATAAAAACGAGAAAGTTCCAGATTGAAAATAACGCTCAAGTGGCTAGGACCTGCTCTTTCGATGCAAGTAAAAGATGGCTGAATAATTCCAAAAAGCATTATGGCAAACGCCCGGCAGGAAATATCAAGTTTCTATTAACGCGGTCAATATTCAAAAAGAAAACTTTTGAATGAGATAGAAGTAGAAGACTTCTATTCCGGACAAATCTATGATGTAGACGAATTAGGATTAGTTTAAGAGACTCTGCCTGATAAAAGTTTAACGTTTTCTGTTAAAACTATTAATACGGAAACAAACGTATCGGAGGAAATAATCACGTTCATGCCTCTGCAGCCTGGAATTAAAAATTTCAGTTAGTAGCCGTGGGCAAGGCAAGAAGCCAAGGTCTTCTGTATCCGTAAAATTACCAGTGCATTACCCAGACCAACGGCGCGATTGGTTAACTAAAGATATTTTTCTAGAGTGATTTAGTGAACATCTCTTTCCTCTCCTCGCAAAATTCGCCCAAACGTCCAGATGTTGACGATTTGATCACATAAGGTAGCAATTTTTCCATTCTGTTCATGTCACACCTTTGATTGTGTATGTGAATCAAAATGTGAAAAAATGTTTCAATTAATTATCAAAATAATCCGCTATTTTGAGTTTTTTATGTAAAATTTTAACATTATAAGATGTTGAAAGAAAATCACAATTCAAGACGCGATTTTTCAATGGTGGGATCACGTGTCGTCATCTTTCGACATAAAAAACGATCTCTCACTCAGTCTTCTACGCAACCATGGGTATACCGATAAAACCATTTCCACTTTTTTAATAATCAGTGAGAATTGCAAAGCACCCATAGCTGATGATGAGATCAGAGCTCAAATTAATGATGAGTCTGGGGATGAAGCATCTTGTTTTGACAATTTTTTAGCTTTAAATGTCGAAAAATTTACTCATTCGCAAGTCAAGACAGCACTGAACATTTGTTTGAATATTGCCGAAGGAAATGAATTGTCTTTATCTGAGAAGATGAAGCATGCGTGAATTGAGGGATGAAGCCTCTTCTTTGGAAATATAAATATAGTAATGATAAAAATATTTCTATCAAACGTTATTCTGAATATCGAATTTTTGAACAAATTAATTTAATGGTTTTACAAGAATTAATACCATTTTGGTGTTTCATTGCTAAATTCCCCCCAAAAAGAATACGCTTTCATATATTTGTAATTAATTGAAGTTTGTTCTAATGAGAAAAATTGATTTTTTCTTAGTGTTTACATCTCAAATATGTAGCAGTAATCAATTTAATTATTTGTAGTTTCATAAGGACTTGGAAAATAGAGCTATAAATTTTACTTAAATTATTTAGGTCTGTTTTATCATTTACAGCATTTTCGTTCTTATAAATGTGAACCATTTCTAAAAATTCTCTTTTTCGTGTATATTAGATTTCTTTCCAAAAAGTTTTGCATCTTTAAAATGGAATTTATGTTGCTTTGATAATTCGCGGTTCGTTAATGGATTTTTTTTATCGTATTGATTACCTTTAAGTCTTTTTCTAAATACCTAGATGTCTGCCCTATGTAGAAAGCGTGACAATTAGTACTTGATGTATAATATTACATTTTTTGTTTTTTGGTGTTTCAGAATTTAGTTTAGTGAAATATTTGGATAATGTACTTTCTCGTTTATGACTTATACTAACATCTTTTTTATTCTAATATTAATGGGATAATTGTTGTACATATTCAAAGGGACGTTGATAGAAATATTGATTAATTGGAATATTTCAATTAATCAATATTTGTGTGTGTTTGGGTGTGTGTGTGTATTAATATATATATATATATATATATATATATATATATATATATATATATATATATATATATATATATATATATATAAATTGATATATTTCATCGTACTTTTTATTGGTTATTAAAAGCTCGAATATATGCAAGCGTCGTTCCATTTAGAACGCATTTTATTGTCGAGCACGTAAATGAATAGAGTGTCAATTCATTTTAGCTATAAGCCCTTTTGCTTTAACGCCGCCGCTAACATATGAAATGATGTTTCGGCGCAATTTGATAGTGAGCTGTATCACAAACAGGTGCATATTCACACCATGCGATATTTCCATATAGAGAGTAGTTTGGTAATTCTTCAACAAGAACTTCTCGAATCTATCTTCCAATTTTCATCATAATAGCTGTTAAAAAATATGAAGATATAGATTTTGAAATCAAAGTAGAACGCCGTTATTCTTATTATTCTTACTCACTTATGGTTCAGTGAATATGAAAAAGCGGACACCATATATATACCGAAATTGAGTTTTTTTTTTCATAAGGAACGGAATATTAGAATGAATGCAAATTTATTCTATATAAGAGATGATGAATAGATGTTGAAATATAACTGTGCAATATTATACAACTCAGGTAATTTTTCGAGGATGGAGTGAGATTTTATATTATCTTTGATGAAACAAAAATCTAGATTTTTTTATTGTGAAACTAAAACTGTGTGTTTATTGTGTTCATACAATAGGATATATACAGGAATTGAGATTCTATGAAACATTTCCTAGTTTTTTGTGGTTATTTATCTATTGTTTTAGAATTAATTGGATATCGACATTTGTGATAAAAAAATTATGTAATTTGTATCATACAGAAGCTCTTATTAAGTGATAAACAAAAAATTAGCAAAGATATATACACCTTCATCTAGGTCTATTATTTTTCGATGATTATAAATTTACATATATTTATAACAGAGTGATATTATCAAGAAGTGCCAAGAGAAAAAAGGAGTATCGCAGAGACCATTCACTGGCCATCAACTTCATTTTTCTCAATGCTCAATCATGCAGGAAGCAGCGCTGTGATTGTACAAATGATCAATAATCGCATTCAATCAGGGAAAACTGATAATAGGAGAAAGTTGATTCGTAATTTAGGAATGGCTTTTATTGAAGATTACTTGAGAAGGATAACTTAAGAATTATAAGGTATTGTTGTAAGCGCATACAATGCTTATCCAAGGATAATTCCAAGATCCATAATAAGAAACTCGATAGGAGAAAAAATCGAAATATCAAGTAAACTATGGTAAGTAATATTTTAACTGAAACAAATTCAACAATGAAATGCGGTATTTGTGAACCCACACCAAAGATATGAAACCCTCAGCAGTAACCTTTCGGGGCGCATTGTAGAACAAAAAAACGATTCCAGGCGGATTTTGGAGCTAAATTATCTTCAACTGTGGACAAATCAAAGCCAGGGTACGGCTCCCCAAATGACGAGAACACCGTTAGAAAATTCTTCCAAAACCCTGAAAACTCGGAAATTACAGGGGTTGACAAGAGGTTAATTCAAAATTTTTCAACCATTAGTATTAGCTAGTCGTAATGCCATTGATCTGGATAAATTTAGGGTATTGCTAGACGAAACCAAAAATTTGTATATATCTCTTTATACATTATACAATATGTCAAACAGAACCAAAAGTGATTGTTTACGGGTGTGAGCTAATCGATGAATTTGCCTTACCCATCGGAGAACTTTCTGAGGACGCCCTCGAGGAAAGGCATAGAGAAGTCAGAACACATCAATTATATCATACCAGAAACGACTACAAATAGCAATTTATTGCGTATCATTCTTTTTACTTCAGACACCTCAATTTCATCAAGAAGAAAGATGGAAAAGAAAAAAAAAATCAAATGCAACAGTTGTAAATGAAGAGGCAAAAAATGTTTTAAACAAGAAGAAAACTTCATAAACGGTTTAGATTTCAATCTGAACTTATTTGATATTGTAGTTTTTTCAAAGTTTTATTTATGATTATGTGCAATGCATCTATAAATGATATAATTATGTACTAAATTTCATTTATGTTTCAATATATATAAAAAAAATGGTGGTCAGCCACCTGCTTGGGACACAACCAACCATATTTGAAATTTACAAGGTCTTGGAGCTTCTCTTGCTAAAGAAGGCTGGAAAGGTCTCATCGATAGACATATTTACACACTACAACGATAGAAAAACCCTTCACGAGGGAAAAATAGCTTCCGGAATGTCCCGCAGAGCTGTGGTGAGAGGGAGTAAATAACGCGCGCAAAACTTGACACGAAATTCGGTTAGTGTCTGTCAGAATGACAGGAGGTGATGGATTGTCCTGTTCAACATCCATCTGTGGAAGTGTGTGATACAAAAAGAGATAGAGAGAGAGAAAATGAGGAAGAGTCATGACAATAATAACAATAAAACATACTTAAAATATAATAGATGTTCCCAGTCTTACAGATAGACGTTACCATAAATCACATTGACCAATCAGACTCCTTTTCAAAGTATTATGGCGATTCTTAATCAAAACATCAACTACCATTGGTACACGAAGTTAAAACGAAACCGTACAAGCGCCGATGAATAACGAGCAGTATATTAAAAAGAGGCGGCTACACCAAATGTTCTGGAAATCGTGATGATAAGTTAAATTGAGAGCGGTTAAAGATATCAAGAAGATGTAACGGTTCTTTGCAACGATACATCATCGTAGTTAATACCTGAATCAACCACTACACACCTGAATCAAAACGACAATCATCTGAGTGGACTAGATTTGACAATAGCTTTCCGAAAAGACCAAAAATGCAGAAATCGGTTGACAAGGTTATGATCCCTATGGAATATATTTCGTGAAAGATTTGAGAAAGGAAAGAGCAAACAATTGTGATTGATACTGTAGATTATTATTATTATTATTATTACCTAAATACGAAAGAAAACAATCTGTATCGTCAAGGTAAGATATACTCTGCCACAAGTCTTTCATATGAAGATATACTGTGTCTTCAACTGACTTTTCAACATATCTTTCAATCATTTTTCAGTATTAGGTAATGTAGACCAGATTAATAAAGTATACAGTGGATAGGAATAGAACGTTGGATTATTTCTTATTAATGCAGATATTGAACTGAGGAATACATCCATATTTCCATAACGCTAGTAGACTTAAAAGCCATAAATAATGGTTTAAGTTGAGACTTCAGGTTTGGCAAACTCAATGGAAGCTTTTACCGGACATGATAAATATGAATTATAGTATAATATCATAATTTCAAATTCGGTAAAACTTGTAATCGACAAATTTATGAGTTGGTTCTGTAACGAGCGGAGCTTCTCGGGAAGTTTTCTCTGAATTTAATCCGTACGAATTTAGAGATCCTCGTAACTGTACTACTTAATCTTCTCATAGCACGAACAAAGCCACTGAAACAATACAAAACACTGTACTGTACATTTTTACTTTCTGGCTCGTGTTTCGACGAAAATGTTATCTCTAAGGTCTCGATATTCTCTCTTGGCAAATAAATTTAATGCTAAATATTTTGTCGTGTTTATTTGACTACGATTTCTCTCTTCAAAGTTCCACATTTTATTTTACGAAACGGTTGCTTATTTTGATTTCATAATATGTCTATTCCTACTAAAAGATGATTCATTGGTAGTTTTTCACGTATTACTACTTTTTGCCTCTTGATAATTTTGAGTCATTTGGATTCTGGATTCTGGATGTAACTTCATCACCTCCAAGTCTGAAGAATAATGGACTTACTTGTTTGTTTTTGGTTTCTTCCTTCAAGTACGACATCTTCTTTCTTCTGGTCTTCTATTGTTTTCTTTTTTCCAAAGTTGTTCAAATTATCAAAACAAATAATTATTGTATACACTGTTAAAAATTTCTTTGGTAAACTTACCAAAAATGTGTAGGAAGTCTGAACGCACAATTTAGTGAATTTACTAAGCAAAATAACTCAATTCAGATTGAAGAAATTACAAAATACTTTATAAAATTCACTAAGCGATACAAGAAAATTAGTTTAGCTATTTAACTATATAATTTTGTAATTTCAAAGATTTATCGTGAGGATACTGAATAAATTTAATATGCAGTGCTGTAACTTCATCACTCAAACTTTAGCTCAGTTTGAAAACAAAATTTATTTTTTCATTCACTATACAACAAACTATCTGTTTCTGACAAGCTTGTATAGCTGTGATTTATTCCAAGTTTTCTTTTTACATAAAATTCCCGTCTTCTTCTAAATCAAAAACTTATTTGAAAATAAGAGTCTTAAGTATTTTAGACTCAAGAATAAATGCAAACGGCGTAGCTATCGCCATATTTCCATCACAATTTTTTTTGTAATTCCACATAGTAAATCAAGATCTAGAAATTTTGAATAATCTTTACACATTGTTATTTAAAAATAATAAACAGTTGATTATAATGACTCTTCAAGTAAGACTTATCTTCTAATATTAAAATTACACCTAGTCTTAGTGAATTTTTTGAGAAAATTACTCAAATTGTGTTTTGGAATCAAACACACCAATAGTGATTTCAGCCATCATATGTTTTGAAAACAATGGTAATTTTACAAAAAAATTTCCAGTATAGATTCGTGAATTATTTATTTCTTGAATTAGTTTTATATTATCAGCAATTTGATCAATTTCGTAAAATTTCTCTAAAGCAACTCAAATTTTGTGAATTATAAGTTTGACTATTTTAGGATTTGAAAGATATTTTTGGTAAAATAATTGATTCTATTCTTTTAATTTGAATATTGGTTCAAAATATTCCATGTTTCCCTTGAATCTTTCATTTTTCCGGAATTCTAATTGATGGATTTCTCATTTCTAGATAACGATCTGAAGCACATTTGGATAACGCTTCAGTTACAGAATTAGTAACCACTGAAATTTCGTTATTATTTACTTGTTCATTGATAGCTTTTTGGTATTTCTCATATAAAGAGTTTTGTGAGAAGCTATTTCAGTAACGGTATAAGTGTACCGAAAATTATTTAGGTTAGTTGAGAGCCCAGAAAGAGATAATATGTTAAAATATACTTGAATTCAGGTATTTGTTCTCGTTTATAGATTAGTAAGCAAAATTTAAGAAATTTCTTGACTTGGAATTACTGAGCTATGGATAGAATTCAATTCATTTAATTTGAAAAATTTGAATGCAATTCCAATGTTAACAATGATTATGTGTAACATGCCATTCGGCTTGTTACGTTTTTCATCAAAACATTTTGAATATTCCTTTGTTCAAGTATCGTGGCACAGCAGTAACTTCGGATTTATTCATTCTAACATTCAAGTTTTTGAGAATTGATTCGAATTCTTCCTTAACATATCTACACTTCAAGCAAATTGATTTTTAATGTCAGGATATTTGCATATTAACTTCTTGAATTGTTCTTGATTTTGCTGTAACATTCATTCATTGCATTAGATATACCTTTTTTCGTCAATTGAAGTCACAAAAAGCCATTTATCTATTTTTCCTACAGCATTTGTTAGTCCCCTTTCCGTCCTAATATGAGGCTTACTTTTTATCTGAAGTATCAATTGAAATGTTTTGTTTTTTTACAATTCGTTCAGCCAGGTAAAGGTACGAAATAGGATTTGTTGCCTTAGCTTCTATTGAACTATTCTATAAACTATAAAAACATTGCTTTGAATTTCCTTTTTGCTCATTATATCTCCTGTTGTGCCTTTGTGGTAGAGTATTATCTGCGTTGTCAATTTCATTTTTCTGTATTACGGTATTACTTTCAGGTGTTCTAATTATATTTTCATGATTAGTTCCTTGAATATTTCTAGTCGTTTATAATTTCTGACTCTTCAATTTTTAGTAATGTTGTATCTCTGAAATTTTATCCTATTACACTATTTCGTGATTGGAGGAAGATGGTGAATCAATTCTGTTTTCGTTTCTTTAACGCGAGAATAATCGCGAACATCGATAAGCTTTGATGCAAAACGAGCACATGATGTTACGGCACATTGAGAACGGCAACACAAAGCGTCCGTTCGACACATGTCAAAAATTCAAAATAATACATAATTAAGCATGTTCCAATTGAGTTTTGGTTTCTCACGTAATAACTCACAACTCACATAACGTGTCGAGCCCCGCGCTCATTGAATTTTAGGTGAAAATACAAAAGGCAGTCAACAGCTTGTTTTAGTAATTCCCGAAAAAAGTTCTCGTCAAATTAAAGCGAAAAGACCAATACTATGTTGAGTTAGATTCAATATTGTTGAGTTGTTCTAAAACGAACCGCATGTGGGAATGCTTACGTGAAATTGCCACGTACGTTTACTTTTCAAACTAAATCTGGGTGTTAGTTTTGATACCGTCGCGATCATATTCACTGCCATTATGCATTTTTTCACCTACGTGTTGCAAAATACGTTTTCATGCATACAAAAAAAAAATAGCTGGCACACATATTTTTTTGCACTATTGAAGTCATATACTCATTATTATTTGTATTCAACGGCAAGAAAGCGTAAAGTCGCAAAATATACCAACTTAAATTTCTCCTACACAGAGCAGACCTGCATGTTCCCCCATTCGTGTTCGTTCCTGTTGCGTAGAATGGAAACTTTTCCCAAAAAAAAATGGCAAAAAGAAGTAGCGAAAGTGACGTGGAAATGAGCACAAATTTTACAATGTGTTCGGAAGGACAAGGGAAGAAAATAAGTAAGTACGGGCGGATGATAGATGTTGCAAAGAAGATAAGGCTACAATCACACGAAACCGGAGAAGACTGCAAGTGCAAACGCTTAAAATGTTTTGAAAACGTTCCGTCGGCTGCAAGGCAAAGTATAATAAGAAATTTCAACCTACTGAAAAGTACAAACGAACAGAACATTTATTTGTGTGGTCTGATCAGTGTACAATCTGTTCAACGGCGGAGACCTCGTGTGGATGAAATGTCCGCAAAATTTCACGGTGGGTCATTTTCATACAAAGCAAGATTTTCTTGCAATGACGGAACAAAGGAAATTCCTGTCTGTTACAAGGCTTTCCTTTCGTTACATGGCATTGAAAAGAGGAAGCTCGAAGTGTTGCAATGCTCGCTGAAAATGGCTGGTATGGCTCCAGTAGACAGACGTGGGAAACATAGAAACAGGGCAAATGAATTAGATACAAAAATTAAGGACGCAATTATTAAATACATCAAATCATTCAACGGACGACAAAGCCATTATAGTATTAAAAAATCTTCATAATTGTATTTACCGAAAGAGCTGCAGATTAAAAAAATGTACAAGCTGTTTATAGAACAAGCAAAGGGACATATTTCCTATGAAACCTGAAAACATTGGTCGACAAAAAATGTGGAATGCAGAAAATGTGGCATTTCTCCTGGCCACCATAGCCGTAGTCACATTTAAGAACAATTCATTATTTTATTTTATTAAACCTTAGCAAATGAGTCCAACATTTATTTTATAAGAAATGTGTATTGCATCACTTTCAAATTTCCAATTATGTTCACTTATCGGCCAAAACAATTCCTTTGGGGCATTTTAAAAAAAGGAATGATGTTGACAGGCAAATATTTCACGCCCTTTATAGTATATACCTATACCAGACAGGTTAATTTGAAGACGCATGTAAAATGTGTTCTGGGATAAATGATAATTAGGTACATTTTGCAAGAGGGTAATAAAAGATCAAAGTATGAGGTATACTCAAATGGTTATTGACAAGTTTGGGTTAAAGAAAAAGTCCCAATACACAACTGTATTTCTAGCTCAATGTTTGGCACAGAAACGTTTACAAAACTTTAGTGAATAATGAAAATGTCGACCTTTGAAAACTATACTCGAATACGTAAAGTGAAGACCTATGCAGTCTCTGTTAAAGAGAAAGCCATGGCTTTAAATGTATATGGTGCATTAAAATATCAATACCCTTCAGTAAGTGTGGTTGATCTAACAAGTATGTGTTCGAAGATGACAGGTCTAGGAAAATCAACGGTCTACAAACTTCTTAAGGAAAGGAAAACAAGTGGACCTTTAAGTGGATCAAACTCTCGGTAGGGAAGGCCAAATGCTTACATCGATGAAGATTACAAATATGCAATCCCCAGGAAAGTCCACTCATTTCACATTAAAAAGAAAATTCTAACCAGCAGAAATAAGCTTTGGCAAGTTCTACATGAACTAAATTTTTGTTGGGAAAAATAACGTAAAAATTCGTATTCAAGTTACCACTTGAGACAAGTTGAAAGCCTACGTACGACGTCATGGGGAAAACAAGACATTATTAACTGGTTAATATAAAACCATATTACATTTAACAATGACAACAATCCCATCGAATTGATATGGGCCCAAGTTAAAGGCGAAGTAGCTCGGAAAAACACAACATTCAAATTAAAGGACTTTGGAATAATACTAAGCGAAACTTTAAAAAACGTTACTGCTAAAAACTGGCAAAGACAACATTATTGATCAAACTATAGAACCTCTCATGATCAATTTAAACAATTCATCCACTAATCCTTTGGAATGAAATACATATATTGCAAATATTTATATACTTTAAATATGTTACAGGAAATATTTGCAGACTGTTGTATATAATACAGTTATTTGTAATTTAGTATATTTTGTATTTTTTATTATCTATTTTTCATACTTACATGTATATACTCGTATTTGTAAATAATTGAAGGAAAATAACTATTTATATTGAAAAGCGATAATAATAATTTATTGATTACTTAAAACCTATTCCAACGGCTATGATGTTAAGGGTCTTCTCAATTTTTGGGGAGATTCAGAGGTTGGTGTGGAAGTATGAAAATAGAGAGAGAAATAAAGATATTTTTCAATTTTGGAAAGAAAAGGATGGCCATTAGGATTATCTAGGTAACCGCTTACATTTTAGTACGGTCAATTATGGGGATAATATATCTCTGCTCAGTTACTTATTTATCATTGGCATATTTAAATATTCCACATTTTGGATGTGAAGTACAGTACTAAAAATTTCAGAGTTTTGCATTTATTACTCTACGCTCTTTCCACATAGAGTATAGATAATAGCACTATTACTTATATTGGGAAATGTTTTCTTTGGTTCTACAGTAAATATTTCCTGAAATGTGTTACATCTCTTAATCTGAAACTAAATTCAAATTCCGAATCTACTGACTGAATCTATGTGATTACGCGATCTTTCTGATCGAAGGAAGTATCCCTATTCAAAGAACTTTTCACATTAATTAAGAAATTTTTGAGGAAAATTTGATTCCTAGAATACTACAGAATTGAACCGAATCGAGAACTTTGAGATAGAGTGCAATAATTGAGGTTCTATCAATTCAGCCGAGTTTAAAGGCATTCTGTTCTTGGACGTCGAGATGTTTCGATGCAAATTATATGAGTACTAATTGTTGATCATTAAAACTAACACAAATGAATTCGTAATATTATAGCTCTTTATAAATGATTCTTTCTTCTTCTTTAAAATATATCCTGGATACAAGAGAGTAGCAATAAGGGGCGAGAGTGGGTACATTTTTTGTGAAAAAAATCGTGATCGAAAATTTCCCAGTTGAAGGTCTCAACACAATTTTTGACATCTCAAAGGGTTATCAGCTAGGTGGATACAAAAAGGGTGGCAGATAAAAGTGAGGAGGATGAATTTTGGGAAAAAATCGTCATCGATAATATATTAGACATTTTGACTACTGAAAGTTGAATCCCTAAGGTTTCTAAATCCAAAAGGGATGACAATTCGGTGGACATTTAGGACAGTAAAACGGAGTAAAATTGTCCCTAACGCGTACTTTATATATGTTTTCTCTAATTTCTGCCAATCTATTTAACAGACACAACTATCATTGACTCATTCAGTTTCTTGTTTGTATTGTTGGATAACCCAATGGAGATAGGGATTGATAACCGATAAGTCGAGCAATGTCTACCTCGTATTCTTGAAGAGTTTCATCACGCTTCCGCCATCGGTTCTTCAGCTACGATTCGTACAGTTGTTCAAGATGTTCGTGACCGTATCTCATGTCCAACCTCTTCTTCAGCTGCTCAACGTCATCAGTATCTTCAATAGGTATCGCCTGGAGTATATCTAAAGTATCCCTCGCAGTGCAATTGTCAAGTTCACTGGTTCTTCTTTATCCGACCAATTATTCACTCTAGCAGTTGCCACAAATTGCTTACCGTAATTAGTCCAAGACGTTTTACCATGAAACGTTGAGGCGTTGACTCGGGTAGAACAACATATCTCTTCTTTTTCGAGTGTTGCGTAGTTTTATATGTTCGATCTTCTTCTTTTCTAGTGTTTTTTGTTTTTAAATCTGGCATATTTACCTCCTTGATTTTCTCGTCCATCTGATTTTAGAGATGACATTTTTGTCGATTTTCAATGAAAATTTCGGCAGAAATGTCGCTCTTCATAGTGTAAACTTTCTCATCGATATTAGTCGTATTATCATACTTCATTGTCGAATATCCTCCTTAATGTTGGAAATCTTGTCATCCAAATTGACAAAAATATCGTTTCTCAATCTCGAAATCTTCTTGTCAATATTAGTCGAAATATCATTCCTCAGAGTTGAAATATCGTTCTTCGTATAAGAAATCGACGAGATCAAGATGGAAGCCACGTCTTTAAATAAATGGCGTTCATAACTGATAATTTTATCACAGAACAAATATATGACTTTTTAAAGTCACATTTACTTCATTAACATCGATATCACACTCACTTTCATCGATCTCGCCATTATCAGCTGCCTCGTCATCCATCTCATCAACTGTTTCATTCTCCAAAAGAATATCACGAACAATATCTGGCTTTTGAGGACCAACAAACCATTTAAACTCATGGATATCTTATCTTTTCATAGTTTCCTACATTTTTCACAATAACAAGTTCGGTTAGAACTGTTTCTTCGGTAATCAAACAAATACTTGCAATGTATTGAGCCCTTAGAAAGATATAGTGCAGACTCCAATAGCGGCAAGGTTTTTTTAAAAAAGTGTTCATTCAAATCTTTAAATTTATCTAGACACTTAAATAATGTATGTCATAACCGTTTTTCTGTAAATTTGAAATTTGAAACAATTTTTTGAAATACAAAAAAAAGGATTTCAAAAAATTTTGATATCCAAAAAATTTTTAAAATTTCTCTTCTGTGGAAGATAGTAGTGTTCTCAAGCAAATAAAATTTACGTTATTAATTTTTTTTTCTTCATTTTTCATATTATTTAGAGAGATATGTGAAATTTTGAGATTTTATTTTATTTATAAAGCGGAAATATCCTGATATTGGGTTGTTCAACAATTGGTTTATCAACTTCATTTGAATCAATTCTATTATGTTGTTTAAAAATCATAGAATAAGAAAAGAAATGAATCAGTAATAGATATGTCTGCTAAATGAAGTAACTTACAAAAATGAGAGAAAACATATATTTAGTACCCTATTTTACTGCCCTCGGTTTCCACCTAACAAAATTCTGATCCTTTTTGTATCCACCTATCTGTCCGCCTATCGGGATTTCAAGTAATTGAGTTAAGGTCTTCAACTGGTAAAATTTTGGAGTATATTTTTGATCACGTTTTTTCCCTAAGAATTTTATATTATTGCTATCTCCTGTATCCAGTAGGTTGTCAGGCTGCTCCGGAACATAATTAACAATAAAAATTGAATATATTTTACAGGAGAAACTCCATATTAGCGATGATGATGATTTTACGTCTCTAGCTCTTAGACTATAACTACTTCCATAAACTTTTGGAAAGTCTCTACTCATCTATCTCCGAGTATCTCGAATATTGCTATTGTTCAAACCATATTGGATTTTACACGGCATAGAAAGAACTACAGACTAATTTTAAATTCAATGATTTTGACAGAAAAATAAATATGTGACTACTTCATATGAAAAATTTCGATGAAAATGCGGTTACTGTTTCACAATTTCTGTTAGTGCAATCAGAATTGATGAAGTTCAGTGCCTGAATGCCTGAATGCCTGAATGCTGAAATTTCACATGGCACAAGTAGAAAGGATTATGAATGGTCGTTTTTATCAGAGAGAAAGAGAGCTAATGAAATTTTATTTCTTCTGTTTACACAACAAACCACTTGACAAAAATGATTTATCTAACGAAAACCGCATTTTCACTCCATCTATTCGCAAAACAAGGAATAAAAAATTATTGGCAAAGATCCATCCTTCAATATCTGTTATACCTTTCGGGTATACGTTATTGTATAAAGTTAGTGCTTAGTTTCCAATAAAGTATTTACCACCTTATAGTTGATAACCATCGCCCCGAGTGACTCGACATCTTGTCGACTATTGGTGAAGATATACTCGTAGATATGTATGTTTTCAATTCTGTCCCAAACTAATCTGTATACCAAACCAACCCTTCATAGCTCAGAAAAAAGGGAGTGTCATCTTCTCAGTTTTCTTAATCTTGCAGTACCTACTTTAGTACATCACATTCATACGCCGCTTCTATCCCGTATGCTTGTATTGCACCATATTCGCAGTTTTTTCCGCTAGATATTCAGGTACTATTATAGGTATTAGGTATTATATAAGTAGAAAGAACGTTAGGCTGGTAGTACTCAAAGATTTTGTTGAGTGATATTTCGCCTAGTTTGTGTGTAAATACTACTCGACCTCACTTTTCTTAGTGGGGCTCTGTCTCTCTTCCATCAAGTCGGATCATACTATTCAGTTCAAACTTGCTGTTAGCCAATAAAATCCGGAGGAGCGAAGCTACCATTGGTTGGTCCATCAGGTCATGCAAGAATGTGTAGTGTGTTGAGATTAAATATTGGATTGTGTTTCTTGCAGTCCAATCCTCTTTTTGGTTAGAGGCCCGCGTGTTTTTAATTTCGCTGGCTCCTGGGGTTTTGGATTCAATATCCTTTCCAGGTTTCTGTGCAGGATTCCTAAAGGGGACCTCATCTTCGGGACCTGTGAAGTACATTTTTGTTTTTATATAACCTTGATCGGAAGTGTGCTGTGATGGGGGCTTTCTTGACCTTGGCATGGTTATTTTGGCATTGGCGTCTGTGACTAGCCTTCTGCCTTATCGGCCTTGGTCTACACCTTATAAAAATAGGCTATCTCCAAATAAACTTGGGAGGTAAGGCTCACTTTGATAAGTTCGGTTGCTCTTGAGGTCGCTCGGAGTAGCTGACTGGCACTATAGTAATTCTTGTATCCGCAAAGCAGTCTCGTTGTAGTTCAAGTTTGAAGAACAGACCTGGTTCTTTTCATGAATTTTTGTACTGCCCAGGGAGTCGCCGGGATGTTCCTGTGGCTTTTCAGGATTGGTGGATTGATGATTCCTTTCATATCTCGACGAATAACTAGAACAGTGTGCGATGAGGAGATAACGTGTGGTTCTGGATCCACATCACGAGTCATTCTCTCTTTTTGACCGTTCCTATTATTTCTCTTCTCATGGCCCGATCTTCGGTATAGAAATCATCTCTTAAGGCGCCTCTATAATATCTTTGCAACTTTTTGAACAGCAATCATATGATTTTCGTACTGTGAAATCTTTTCTCTCAATGAAATGTGATTGACACAAGATTTTACGAACTCTTCTGGATTTATAGTTTTTTTCATAAATTACCACGAGTTTACAAGCAATTGTTTGATCTGTACGCCCATATTCCTGTTTAAATAGGTGCCATGTGTCCCAAGGGCAATTTTTTGTACTATGTCCTTAGTACCATCAAGCAATCAGTACAAATCTCAGACTTTGGTCATTCTGGTCTAGTTTTTAAACCTATCGGATTTAAGAACAGGTTCCAATTAGAAAAGCCCGAATACTTAGGAAAAATATAAGGCTATTGAAAATCAGTGCATCGAATGTACCAAATTCAATTATTTGAGAAATTAACTTCGTTGACATCACTCCAACTTCTTACCTGAAGAATTGGAAGATAAACTTTTAAATTACCCTAAAGATGGAAACAAGAAAGAATGTAAAATAATTTAATTTCTATGACAGAGTTTATACAATTTTGAATTAATGAATACATAATATGATTAGATCAGGGAGTAATTCAATGAACTTCCTTTCCAATTCAGTATTGTTGCAGTTCCTGTAGATATTGCGGTTCATCAACATAAACCCTTGATGAGAAATTTCTTAGACAAAAATCTGGAAGTGCAATATTTGATGATTTTGAAGGTCATTCTATTGGTACCCCATTTTCCAGAAAAGCACTGATTCAAATATCGCCTAATTGGTGAAAATTGGTTCAATATCTTCTCGCAGAAAATGCAAATGAGGTTCTCCTTCAAGATATTCTTTGAATCAAAAAGGATCAATAATTCTGTCATCAATTATTCCCGTCAAGATTTATTTTCAGATGGTGTGAAGTATCACCTCCAATAATTTGATGCAGTTTATAGAATTTGGGACAATTTGTTCAATAAAACATGGATAGCAGTTTATACGGCATGAGATGGGAATCATCAGCCTTAACTTATTGATTCAACTGAACTTTATACCACTGGTAGTTTTCGTCATTGATAATACGTGAAATCGATTGTTAAAATGCTTGTGTCAGTTGTCATTTTTTCTTAAAGTATTACGAAGATTACCCTCAACATTAAAAACATCAAGCTTTTCATTTTCTCACAATTTAACTGACAACTGATCAGCTGATACGTCTGTCTATAAACTCTGAATTGGAAATATTCCATACAAAGGAAGACGGTATCTGTATCTCTTCGAGTTGTTTGAGCTAGTACTGCGATGTGGTCGCTTTGATTCATTTTTAATTCATCACTAATGATGTGCTCAGATTATTAACTCGTCCATTAATTCGAATTATTTGAACGAGGCCCTTTTCAATTCAATTTCAAATCCAAGCAAATGGATACTTGTTCATTTTCTGAAGTTTCGTCACTATATGAAAGAAACTTTTCCTGAATAGCTCATTAATGGTTATTCAGCACCCGCGCTATAAATACCTATTCACGTAATTCCTCCAACTTTATGCACCATTCCAGAATAGTTTCAATTCCATTTTCTTGATTTCCCTATATTTAAAGTCCGTTTTAAAAACGGCACCCAGAGCAAAGTTCCCGGCGTCTACTATAAGTTTGAATGGACGAATAAAGTCTGCGTATTGTGATATAGGATCATTTATATATTCTCGCTGTTTCGTAACAGTTCATATAATTGAAATTGTTTATTTCCAGAATAGTTGGGGGTTCAATTAGTTGAGAGGCAATCCTTGAAAATCGATAAACGATAAACGATATCATACCAGGTAGAGTGAAATAAACTAATTAGTAGATTTATGGTAAATTTGGTTGAGGTTTTTTATATATTGTCTATCATTTACAGAAAATACATCTTGTTTTTATGTATTTCATTTCTCTGATTGATAATTTTGTTGGTTTGCGGGCTAAAAGTTTTTTTTCAACTCAAATTAATGATGTTCATTTTTGTCGAGTTTGTGTAGAGCAGTTGATGCATTCTTGGTGTAGTTGTTACCATTTATTCTGCTCCATGTATTGTGTAATAATATCTAGAAATATATTCAAGCTAAGAAGAAAATACATACATACCACTCCCCTATACAAAGGAACTCTCAGAAAAACTGAAATACATTTTATCTAAACATAACATCAATATAAGTCATAGATCACACATTATCACCTCTATTCACTACACTTAAAGATAAAACTAAAGACACTAAGTAAACAAATATTATATATTCTATACAAGAATTATAAAGGGATTATAAATAGATTATATAGGATATAAAAATCTTACCTCTAAGCACAAACTACCAAAAATTATTGATCAAAGAATTGATATACTCACAACAAGATGAATTTTCTGTGAATGATAGATAAGATAAAAAACTTAAATAACTCCTTCTTATGTTGTGGGTAAGTTAATTATATTCCATTATCATGTTTGAACTCTTAATAATAAGTTTTAATGGATATGTTAAAAATCAAATAGTGATACCTTTGAACGATTCTATTATCCCCCCAACACTCCTTCTGAATTATAAGTACCCCTTCGAAAATTTTTATTTAAAAAGGGGTCGTGTGGCAACTTTTTTTTAATTTGGTGCAGCCATAACTGAGAAAATTTTTATGATGTCTCTATCACAAAACTTAACGTAGAATGAAGATAATAATTTTGCCTAATATTTGAAATGTATTTTTCTATGTATTTCACAATTGAATTGAATTAAAAATCAAAATTACCACCATTCACTTCTTGACAATAACCGAGGCGATTTTGGAATTCTCATACAACATGTTGTATGACCTTAGGGTTTATTTCCGTTATCCTAACTTTTAAATCAACAATATTATCTGGAATATTGAAATATACTTCAGATTTCAAATAAACCAATGTTGGTAGTAGATACATCGGTCTATCCCATTTGAATGACTAACATCAGAAAAAAGTTTTTGTAATGTAGGCACTAAGAAGTTAATAAAAAAATCTAAATAAACCTCACCATGCGCCCTCAAAAAAATAAGGGCCAATAATTTTATTGCCGGACATTGTCTCAACTTTATCTATGAAATGAAATTTTGAGATCTCCACCGGAGATTTTGAAAAAAGTTCAAGCTGCCACACATAATTTCTTACCGTTAAAATCCAAAGAATGGTACGAAATTACCTATCAAAAATTTATGGATTGGCGACACAATCATAACGTTCAATCCTTTTCGGAGAATATTTTACTTGCGAAATATCAAAAACTATGGAGTCATCTTTTCTCTATCGGCCATTTATTCGATGCTAAGAACTACAATAAACATTAACATCAACAAAGCAAATCATATCTTCGTCTTCTGATGTACCGAAAGTGTATTACAATTATAAATAACCGTTCATCACCATTAAATAATAAGACACAATCGATTTACAATAGTTGTTCAATTGTTATTAACAACAAATATAATAAAGTTTGAATTAATAATTGCGATGTTTTTTGTTGAAAGGAAAAAAATGAATGAGCGTAGAAAAAGTATAGTACATTACACAAGTTGTAAGCCCATTACGCACTCATGAAATTTTTCATTTCGTGCATAATGGGTTACTTACAACTGTTATTGCGTGATATACTATTATGACTTGGTGGTATCAAACAACAAATAACAACAATTTTCGTATATTAACAAAAACAATGTGTCTGTGAGAAATTATTTGTTGACACACGTCAACAAAAAATGGGGAAAAATCTAATTGCTCGGTATTAGAGTGTTTTGTATAGCTGCAGTGAAAATTACATTGTATAATCTAAAAATGGTAGATGTCATATATACGGCAGCGTCTATTACTCTACTTGCAAACATTAATCGCGGATGTATGTCGGTGAACATGCCTAAACCTATTTTGAGCCAGGAATATCAAGTAGTTTCAACGTTGATGTTGTACTGAATATAGTGGAATGGGAAGGAGAATTCGTTTAAACGAACAAGAAATGAGGGAAGAAGAAGCCATTTGGTGACACTGTGTGGAAAATATGACTCTCTACCGGGGAATAACCAAGAGTTGTCTAATGGAATACGGAACGTATTATTCGATGGAATGTATTTCATTTTCTAGATTTAGCATTACTCTAAAGTAGTGGATAAAAGATGATTAAATATATATGAGTTTATGTAGGCTATTCAAAATAAATGATTCAATTTGCTAGGTTTCTAACTATATTTACTCAAAGAAGGGGCTTATTGTAACAGGGGTAAGTATAAACAGGCTGTTTCCACTAGTATCTCAAACTTTATTTCTTTGACTCGATTTGACATACAAACCACGTCACATCATGTTGCCATAGGCAGTATCCCGCTTCATTGATACACACGCTTTATTTTTGCCAGGTAATATAAAAATGAACTGTCGTAAAATTTTGGTTTGCTTTATTATTATCGACAATTTTCAAATTATCTTCATCTTATTTACATTCAAATTTATCTATCTTTGATCAGAATATTTTTTACATTCTATGGGTTAATTTGTTCGCGAATGCTGGATAATCTAACATCTATAATGTCTTGGTGAGGCTTACATACAGTGATGCAACCTCTTATACCTCATATTAAGTCTATTGGACAACTTTTTTTCAGTCATTTCGCGTTTCATGACGTAGTGTCTAGTAGTGGATTCGAGTTTCTATAGTTTTGTGGTGTTTGATGATCCACTCTTGGATAACTTCTTGTATCGTGGGCACTCCCAGGTCCACGTGAATTGTGTTATTTGTAACATACCATGGAGCATCTACTAGTTGACGGAGTATCTCAAATTGGGATCTCTGAATAATATTTGTATTAGATTTGGAAGCCCAACCGCAAGGCTCTATTCCATATGTCCAAATAGGCTTGATAACAGATTTGTAGATAAGGACTTTGTTTTCAAGTGAGACTTTGGATTTTTTCCCTATCAACCAATGTAGTTCTCTGGCTTTTATATCAAGTTGTTTCCTTTTTTTGTGACGTGTTGTGTCCAGTTGAGTGTTTTGTATTTGGCACTATCTGCTTGTGGTATTTCCGTGTTGCTTAACTTAACTAGCGGACAAATAGCCGTAAGTAGCGTGAATGCTACATTTATTCATCTGATCCCATCAACTTTAATTCTCCATTTTTATATCCACTCCTGTAATTGGTCAAGATGAGACTGGACATTTTTTGCTGCTGTTTGTGGCTCTTGCTCATTGTAGAGGATGACTGTGTCAGCAAAAGTTCTTGTTGTTGTATACTGTGTTTCTGGTAGATCTGATGTAGCGGGCCTAGCACGCTACCCTGGACTTTTCCTCGTTAACTTTTGTTTGCAAGATTCTGTCAGAAGTGGGTAGTAGTTTGGAGGAAGATTTGTTTCAATTTTGTTTGTCACACTCTGTCAAAAGCCTGTCCGATATCAAGGAAAACAGCAGAGCAGTATTCATTGTATTCAAGGGCTTTGTTTATTTTCTGGGTGAGTCGGTGGACTTGTTGCACCGTCGAATTTTTTTGTCGGAATCCAAATTGATGGCAGGGGATCTGCTCCTGTAGAGGTGAGTCTTCAGTTTTTCTATGTAGGAGTAATTTTTCAAGGAGTTTGGACATTATAGGTAGAAGGCTTATTGGACGGTAAGATGACACGTTGGTTGGATCTTTGCCTGGTTTACCAATTAATATGATTTGTGCAGCTTTATATGATTTTGGCCAGTATCCGAGTCTCAGAATTACATTGTAGATGTATGTTAGCATGACTACTCCTTTTTGTGGGAATTCTTGATAAATGTTTAAAAATCATACCATGAAGTTATTTGTAAAAAAATTCCGGGGCTTGTGTTACAACATGCTCCAAGTTATGATGTAGATATCTATTTTATTTACTTTTCTCCTAGAATAAGAGTGTGTGAAAAAAATAAGAGCGCGCAACACAAAGGCAAGAAGTGTACGAGTTAGCGGCAGCTGAAGTTTTAGAAAAAAAAGGCAGTATTCAATTTCAACATTCCAAAATGTTTCTTTTCTTATTTCTATTCTAAGTTTTTGTTCGATGTACCTATATATTCCATCTACCATCTTTGCTGTCTCCTTTTCCATTTCTTAAATGTTTCGCATTAGTGCCGTTTCAAATATTATATGGTGTGTCAAAATACTGTTTGTTACATTTATTAATGTTCGATAACAATATTATGAGACCAGTGATATGACCCTGACTATAAAATGTACCAAAAATGGAACGGCACAATGTTTTATCATATTGATTGGAATAACGAAGTTTTATTTAGCCAAATTCGACTCGTTCAAGCCTTGAATTGTAGAATGTATCATTCATGTGGGGTGGAGATCCAGTTGAATGAATCAATGAGAGCAAGAATAATGTTTATATCGTTCTGGGATATTTTTATTATTATTTCATGTGATGGTTGGAGGATTTGCCATGAAAAATAACAGATTACTAGCAAAAATTGTTTATTTAGAAATAAAACGGATAAGGATGATTGATTTTCGATAGAAATAAGGTCATTATTTTTGCAAGCCATCGAAAAATTGACATTGTTTTTTAGTATTTAGCCGCACTCTGTATATCCATCAACTGTATGTACCTTGACAGACCAATTGGAGGTAACCGTTGAATCTAAGAAGACGATTCGGATATTCAGTACAGATTCAGAGTCTCGAAAAGTGATTTATAACGTTAAGAAAATGGAAAATCGTTCGAAATATTTTAGTAGCTATCTGTCAGGGTATAATTGTATAATTCAGTACTAATAATAATGAGGAATTTTTTTTTTATTATCAAGTAACTTCAAACTTTTGTTCGTATTTACTTGTCTATCTAGAAATAACCGAATATTGTCAGAGTATATATTAGTTTAGTTTTCTGCACATAAATTCAATAGTTTGCACACAAAAAGTTATATACATATATATATATATATATATATATATATATATATATATATATTTCTACTTTCTAAATGAATAAATTTTTGTTCTATTCTCTATTCCATTTACATAATCTTGAAATTATCCTAATATTCCAGTGAATGATAAGCAATCGTTCTATTTCTGATATTAATGCTAACGAGTTCTTAAAATGGACCAGCACGTTTTTAATCAACAAGTTTACTTTAGAAACGTTTGTTATTATATCAGAAAAGTGCTTAGAAGTTCATAGCATTTTTGATTTCAATCACGTAATGAATTCATAACACCTATCCATCGTTACCATTTCGATAGTGCATTCCTTGAAAAATGAGACTGAATTATGATGATCTGAAGAGTTTTCTGGAATGCGGCTTTTCTAGGATGACGTAATCCCTAAGGATCGGTCTTATCTCTATAATAAAATTCTTCTATAATTTTCTCTGTCTATTTATGCTGATAGATATACAATAACTGTTGGATCAACATCATGTTAAATGACATTCAATAACATTATTCCTCAATCCTTACACTTCCATTCCATGTGAAGAACAATCGAAGCAAGAAAGCTATAGTTCTCGATTTTATATTTCCAACTAGAAAATACACTCAATTATTTTCGACCGTTTGACAATCTCTAGATACCATAAGAAGTGTACTTTCTTAATAGAAATCAAAAAATTGTCACAAGACATATAGCTTTAGTTTCAAGATATCATCACTTTAATTCAATATTGATAAATGCTGCTTGGTAATTTTATATCGACAGAAATGCAAAACTTCATTTAAATCTTGCATGTAAAAGTCGAATCAACAAAAATTTGTCAATGGATTCAAGAAATATTGGAGAAAAAACAGAGAATTCTATTAATTCCTATAATGTGGACGGATAGAACCATCGTTTTACAAAGCAGAAAAGAAAAACAAATATCGTAGACAAAGTAGTAATTGAAATTGAAATAACTGGAAAACATTCTCGTCCAGTAATTATGGGGGTTATATATAATGAGTACACATTAACATGAAAACTATATTTAGAAAATTACTACCTAAAGTAGTTCAGATTTTGAACTGATTTCACCTGAAAAAATTGAACAAATAATTTACCAGCAAGATAGAGCACAAACCCAGAATCTATGATGGCCAATTCTATTTTTAAATTTTTCATAATGAACTTTTTTCAGATAGTCCGGATTTTGGACAGTTGGATACATTTTTGGTAATGATTGAAGTCGTCGAATTAATAGAAATAAAATAAGAGCAGGAATTTATGAACGGTATCAGAGATATAGTGATGCAATACCAACTAGTTTGATATTATATTTATTCAAATATTCAACTGATTCCCGTAGCCTAAAGAAGTACTACTGAATTATTCAAAGCGCTGCGGAGTCCCGGTTATAATAATTGAACTTTTATCAAGCAAAACATTATAAGTATCAAATATACAATGAAATGTTTGAAATAAAAACTGGAAAAAATAGTCTCCTGGAAGGGTTAACAAATCTTGTCTTCGTTCTGTAGTCACTCCTTAACTCGCTTTTTTAGTGACTGTAGGCAGTGTATGGTTAACTTCTCCACATATTGGTTTCCATCGAACGGCGCTAGTTGATTTTCGTAGACTACGTTCGGTTTTAGATTGGGGATCTTGCTTATACGGTAGATTCTTTTCTTGATTAAGTATGGAGCTTCCCAAGATTTTTGACATCGGATTGTAAAACAATACTTTGTCTCCTTCCTTTCTCCTCCTCCTGATCACAGATTCTCTAGAACCCATGGATCTCGAAATTTTCTCTTGTCTGTGGTCTTTCAAGAGCACATATCAGTTAATGAATTCTTCCACCATTACCTCGGCGACAGTCATGGCCTCTTTACTTAGGATCGCGTAAATAGTTCCAGCGTTATACTGTTTCATGAGTGCCTTTCCCTTTAGGTATGGTCCATCACTCGTAGCAAAAGTTGTCCATTTCTCACACCAGTCCTTCACATCGTCGGAACTATTCATCCAATAAAACACCTCACGGATTCGTTGCAGGGTTTTTTTCACTTTCAAATAACGTCCCGATAGACTGCCGTGTAACTTCTCCAATACCTCAGCTACTCTCCTTTTCGGAAGGACTAACTCGGAACCACTATAGTTTTCAAGGTTCCTTTTTACCAGGTCTTTCTAGGAGTCTCTCTGAGCTCAATATGCCTCATGTACCAATCTTGCCGAGTAGTTCGCTGGTTTTCTTTCTTTAATTGCCAAATCATTTTTAGGTGAGGATCTTTCTCTCAATCTCCTCTGATCCTTATGGGTAACCATTCTTGGTTGACCACTGTAGTTCTTGAAACTACAACCTAGATTTCGGTTTGTTGTGGTGGGACCACAGGACGTTTGTATTTAGTTGGTTGACACCAGCTCGATGTTCGAAATAAAATTTTATTTTTGAAGACGTTAAATCTATCTAGTGATCATGTCCTCGGGATTCTGCATCAACCACTTGTGTGCTGCATGCATAAAAAAGATCATAAAAGATTTAAAAACAATACAAAGTCTTGTCGCTTTATAAAGACTGGCAATTTGTATCGAACAGGGTGGGTTTCACGGTCTGTGTTTGTGGAAGAGTTTGTAACAATAATAAAAATTTGAGAATTCTTAAGGGGTATGTTTCTATGTACTGTAACTAAATTGAACTTAAATTTCATTTTGGGTACGTAAATGATGTCCGCAGGAAAAATTTTCTTTATTTGTTGGCGAACAGAAAGCATGCGATAAGTATAATGAAAAACAATTTAGAGAGAAAGTATTCATTATATTGCTATTTGTTATATCGTTTTATATTAGCTGCCCAGCTGAATCGATTAAAGGAATGAAAACATAGAATTACTGTGTTATGTTTTCAAGATACCTTATATCTATGTTAATGAAGTATAAACACTATAAATGTCATAATCAATTCAATGGGTGAATGTGTTTATTTAACTGAAAAATTGAAAATAATTTCCAACGTTATCAGTTTCGAATTGATGTGATCAATGAAAAAATATTCCTCAAGAAAAGCTTTGGGTGGTTTATATTAACCCATTTGGTCGATAATAAACAAATATTCTCAAGTTTATAAAGAGAAAACTAAAAACGTCATCTACTGGATATGATGTTTTGTTAAATAATTCAATTTGACTCGAGGGCTTCTTTTAGCATAGTTTTCTATTAAAATAATTTTTCAGTTTAGCAACAATTTCCTGGGGAAAAATTACCTTCAATATCAAATTTTTTTTATTACAAGTTTTTGTTAACAGTCAGAATATTTAATATCAAATTTACGAAAGAATTATTCAGTTCAACTGTGCCTTTCTTAAACCAATATTATTTATTTTGGCATATGCTTCTTTTTGAAAATATTGATACTATCTTGTGATAACGATACTTGTTTGTGCAATGGCACTTGTAACGTTGAATAAAACTTTTAAGAACTTGCAGATTTTTGGAACTTGCCTTTGTATAGTGTAGTACTCAAATACCTATGCATATCTGTATTTATTATATACCACGAAGAATATTAGCGTCACCTATATGTGTTTGTTGATGAGATTGTTTGTTCATAACTTCGATAACCTTACCAGCCACACCGTTATGCCTCGATATAAGTTTCGACGAGATGTAGGTATATGAGCATCAAAGCCATTATACGAGGATGGTATTAATTCACATGAAACACAAAAATGAATGAAAAATACTAGTATTAATCTGAAAAAAGTGTTGGGCGCTCGATGTACGAGAAATATGGATCAAAGCGCCTCACGGTTTTTTCACAATAATACCCGTATTTTTGATTCATTCTTGTTTTAAAGTTATTAATTTCTAATACTCGATCAATAATATCTGTTTTGCGATATTTCTGATCGATCGGGAGTATTTCTCTTTGATTGAGATTGGTAATTGGAGACTAATTCATTTCTATAATTTCTTCAGTATTTCTAGTAATATCTAGTTTTGGTAGCATGATTATTTCACTCAATCTCCAGCAGGGTTCTTGTTTAGTTTTTTTCAATATTCTTTATAAGAGAGATAAAATTTGTCACTTGGACTTTTCTTTAAGTCTTTATCAATAGAAAACTAGACAAGTCAAAACGTCAAATTTTATCTATATTTTAAAAATTATTAAAAAAACTAATTTTGACCTAAAATCAAGAACAATTAGAAGCATAAACATATTGAAAGGTCTGAGAAATAACAAATTAAAGAAATATTTAATTACATACATTGCATTAGATTTATATTTGGTTCTTTTTTTTTCAGTGTTACAAGAGGAATGTCTTCTGGTTGGGTATAACCTATTATTTATAATACTCCCATAGCTTTGTAAGTGGGGTGGATGCAACAATACAAATAATGTTCAAACGATGTGCTTTTTGATTATCATCCCCAGCCCTCTCTACTTGGATTGATTCAATGAATGGAATATTTGTAATTCAGTCTCAATTTTCATAGTACCTGTTTATAGGGAGTTCACTTCACCTCTAGTTCAAGTCTTCCGTGTATAAGTCTCAAATTTCCGCTAGTGTTGATCATTTCCTTTTTTTTTTTCTGTTTTGTCTGATTGGGTAATTCAGTTTTCTGCATTTTCAGTGTTTTCTCCACTATGCGGGAAAATCATATATCTTGAATTGCTGGAGGTGAAGATATCTGATCTATTGTAGTCTTTCTTCTTCATTTCACCTTCTTTGTATCTCTTTTATTATTATACACCTCATCTCTTACTTCTGATATCTTTCCTATGTACTTTATTTTTTCCCAATTTTCTGTAACGTTACTGGATATTTTCATCTGTTATTATGTATTAAAATTTAAATTTCTGGTTTGAATTGTTAACTATTAATTAACAGTTTTCCAATTTTAAGATCATTGTCGTATTCAAGTTGGTTTTGAATATATAATCAATAAGCTCAAATTCTTATTTTCATGAATACATTAACAATTTAACTAGCAAACAAATGAGCGAATTGGGTTGAAATATTTATCGAATTACAAGTCTGTCTGTACACGAAGTTGAGTTGAAAATACGCTACAAAATTCTAAGCCTTGATGCATTTGCGCGAGTATTTGATTATTAAATGTTCTTCTCACTGAATTGACAACGCAACGAAATAGATTTTGATCAAACATCAATTAGAAATTCGATATTTTTCATTATTTACTTTGCAAAAGAGATGGCTTCAATACTAAATGATTTTCCTTACTGATCAATTTTTATTCGGAATCCTTATTTTAAATGATAGAGACGAAATATAATATACTCACGTTCGACTCTCACAAAGGATATAACTATTGCTAGCTGTGTGATTGTCTGTACTCGAACTATTTAAAGTACATTCAATTGTTAATTTTCAAATTTGATGGTATATAGGCCAGGTATTCAAGAATATTCTTTAATGCAGCACCGAATTATATTAAATTTTGACAGATGATAAGTATGTGTCTAAAACGCGAGATCTACATGGTCAACGTCAAAGTGTACAACCCCCCGTGGGGATGCCACCTCTTCTCGGGGGTGGAAAATTTTTCACCCAAAATTATCCGAAAAATCAAAAGATCGGCAAATTTAAAGAAGGAAATGTCATGTAAAGTTTTTTCGCCAGATCAAGAGTTTTTGAGTTATTCGCAAATGAAAAGTACGATTTTTCGTCAAAAAAGCTCATTTTTCAATAGTTTTTTACGTATAATTCTGTAATGATGCATTCCATCGAAAAAAAGTGATGAACAAAAATGAAGCTTTTAGAAAAACGAAGAAACAATTTTAAGATCTCAATTTTCTACCTAAAGCAAGTTAATTATACATGAATAGGTTTTGTTTTACGTTAGCATTTAACCTCAAAAACAAAAGGTCATACAATACTTATAAAGACCTTTCAAATGACCACTAATAAAAGTCGTTTCGACTGAAATTTCAGTGAGATATGATGTAAAATAGTTAAAGCTAAAAAAATTGCACTAAAAGTAATGCCATTTCATTGACAATCAAAATTAAACTTATTCCATTCCTTATACCAAATACTTTATTCGGATGTTATTCACATCTGAAATGTTGGCTGATTAGAAATGACCATTAAGTAATACTTTTTTACATTTTCCAAAATTTTCTCCATAATTATAAGAGATGATACATAATATACAAATAAGAACAAAGAAAATATCAAATTAAAGCATTTTTTATGGCGATTATTCAGCTTTTTTAATTTTTTTATACTATAACGGTCAAACTTTAACCTATCACAATGTTATTGTTAGCAGTATAGCAGTATAGCTATATAGCCTAACCTAACCAAAGATTGTTGGGCTATAAGTTTATTTAATATGAATCGAACATATAAAAGACAAGTGGGTGCTCGGCGTTATAAAGATTATACCGAAAAACATCTGCGTAGAGCTTTTCGATTGATTAGAAGTAAGCAAATGGCTGCACCTAATCATGACAGAATTGAGAGTGATGTTAAAGGGTCATTTAGACAAATAAGATGTCCGCCTAAAGAAGTTCAAAGACAATTTTCCTGGTGTAGACTGGTGCGAGAATTTTATCTATAGACACAAGCATGAATTATCCAACAAACAGTGCCGAAATATTGAAAAAGCAAGAGCTGAAAAAACAGATGAGGGAATGAACAATTATTTTGATAATTTAGGAACATGGCAGGAATTCCACCTAGTTCCATCGTTAACTACGACGAGATTAATCTGACAGACGATCCTGGATCGTCTAAATGTGTTTTCAGAAAAGGGATTAAATCCCCTAAAAGCATTATGAACTCAACAAAGTCCTCAATATCCGTCATGTTTGCTACCGTTGTAGATAGAACTTTGTTTGCTCCATAATGCGGAGAGATTATTTGATTCCTGGTGTATCGGGGGACCCCCTTCATAATAGAGCCAACCAGATGGTTTGACCAGTACGCATTTGATGACTGGTTTACATAAATGGTTATATCTTGGGCCAAAAAAATTGATGGGCCGAAAGTTCTAATCGAAGATAATCTAGTTGAGTGATTTAAACATAATCATCAGACAATGCCAAAGAAACAATATTAGATATATCTTTCTATCCTCAAATTCAACACACTTGACACAACCTTTTGATGTTAGCTCTTGAAAGTAGTTTGGCGCCGTATAATAACAATCTACAAAACCAAAAATCCCCGAAACAGAACAATAAACAAAAGCACTTTTCCTAATTTATTGAAAAAGCCCATTGAAGGAATGTTCCAGAGAAGAGGTTCTTGATAGAATGCTTAATAAAAGATTTGATAGAACCAATACTGATATTAGCGAGACCTTGTTATATTTCCTTAATGGAAACAGAGCTTCTTTAAAAGCAAGCACACCAAAGAGAAAGAGAATAATAAGAATTGAACCTGGAAAATCTGTTGCAAGTGAGGATTTTACAACAAGTATACATAAAGAGAAGAAACGTGATAACGAAAGTGAATAATATGACTTGACCATGAAAAGTGAATCTAAGGACAGACAGACAGACTGATGACCGCCATGACGAACCACAAGCCCATTGCTCCCGTGATATTGTAGCTGGCAAAACTGGATATGAATCGAAATTAATTGGAATTAAAAATTTCGATTTTCTACTTGTAGTACTTTCAGGGAAAAATACAATACAAGTATTTTGTTGCAAAAGTTATTGACAAAGAAAAAGAATCTTGTAATGTGAAGTTTTTATGACTAAAATCACAAACAATTTTCCTAATATCGATGACATAGGTCTCATTCTTAAACACGATGTTGTGACTATTAAAGAATCTCCAGAACTTGCATCGGCGTCAAGACAAATGTTTACATTTCGATTTTTCCAAATATAACATGTTTTAGAATTATGTTCTTATTATTTTGTTACCTAATAGTTATTATTATTTTACCAAAGAGTTATTTGTTGACTTGCGAAAAGGTGAATGATCCTTTATTTGCTTAGAAATATACATTTTTGATGTAATAATGAATTATGTTCATTAAATGTTATTTAAATAGCTCCTTAGATTCTCTACAATCTGGCATGTGTTTAATGGTTGATAGAGGTTTTAAACATGTAGAACAGTATTAATGTAAGTAGGAAGTGCAACTTGTAACACCCCCAAGTGTTGTTACGGGAAGCTAGTTACCCGAAAGTGAAGTGAAGAAAACAAAACAGAGTATTAGCTTGCGTATTTATGTAGAGAGGATTATTAGAGGCTTGAGAGAATTTGACATATTTAGAACACATGTATGTCTTAACACAAATTCTGTCAAAGTATTATTGGAATTATTGTGATTGCAAGTGTACATACTGCTTCGGCCAATAGAACTGCATTTATGTTCACGATTCGATGTTTTCATTGGTAAACAGTGGAGACGATTAGTCGACGTGGACGCAATATTATTGGACGGGTATTTTCATTTTAAAAATAAAGGTCTCGCCTTTGTTACCAAAAACTTTTCGGCCAGTGAGCTATAGAATATAAATTAACCCACTATAATAGCAGATTGATAACTAAAATTTTCATAAAATTCAGATCACCGATAAACATCATATTATCAGCCTCGCTTTATGCATGTTCAGTCCAATAATAATTGTTTTCATATTTATATCATAAATTGAACATAAGCATGACATCTATACATTTTCTGAGACAGTGCCATTTATCTTAACTCCCGAATACAATGCTTCAAAGTAAAAATGATGAAACACTAGATTTCTGCAAACTTTTTATACACGAGCCTGCCAGGTTATTTGTCGGAAACAAACAAAACTGAAACTTTGTAAGGAAAGAAAAATTGGACATTGAGTTTGAAACAAAAAAGTTGAGATTCTTCAACAAACTTTGTTGTTTCGTTTTTCACAATAGTATGTTTATATTTAAAAAACATTGAAAAATACATTCTAAATATTATACGACATTATTATCTTCATTCTGCGTAAAGTTTTCTGATTGAGACTTTATCAAAACATTACATCTTAAGAATCAGTTTTCTCAGTTATGATTGCAGCAAATTTAGAAACACTGAACAGAGGACTAAAATCCCTCTACAAAAAGGTTCCACACACGACCAACTTTCTTATTAAAAATTTTTGAGGGAGTGCTTTTATTTCAGGGGAGGTGCTGGATGGGGATAATATTCCTATACTGTGAATTGTCAATTTGAGAATGAAAATTGAAGTTTTTCAGTTTTTTTTTCAACACTGTACACAATAAATCTAAATTTGAATTTATTCGACACATATGGACCACATTGTATACAGCCGTATCATTTTATTTCAACTTTTTTTAGGTATATGGCCCTTTTGAAAACAGAAGTTATTATTTTCTTTTATTTTGTCATAAAATAAAATCTTTTAAGAATTCAGAAAATACGATGTTACGAATTTCGCTGAGTCAGCTAATTAATTTAGAAAAAACATTGTTTAGCTGATAGTACATGAATATCAAACAGCAAGAGAATTAACGAACACAATGTAGCTAAGAGAAAAACCTGGAAATTATAGTCAAATCCAAAAAAGGCAAATACTACCAATATTATTCGAAGTGTGGGTGAAAATGGGCATATATTATATTCGCTATAACATATCCAATAATGATAACTCAACTAATTTTTGCAAACTGAGTCGTTTCCATCGAAACGAGAATAATTATTTTCACGTAACCTAATTGGTAACATACATGAAATATTGGATACGAGTATGCAGTTTCAATTAATGATTAATAAAAGTACTCAAATCAACCCAGTCAAGGGTAAAAGTTTGTATGTACTGCAGAACAGACAAACCTAACAATAGAAACTCAAAGATTCTTCCATTATAGGGCATTAAGAAACCAATTGAACGAACCGGTGTTTTGTTATAAACAATAATTTGATAAAAATATACATGGAATTCAATAACTATTTAAACAATGAGAAGCAATTTGAATGCTTGAAACAGTATAGCAAAAACTACATATCGATATTCTTTTCCTGTTCGAAAATATCTTCAAACAAGTGTAAATTGATAAATTAACAGGATTATCAAATTTAATGACGCTCATTTTATCCAAAGACAAAGGTCAAGAAAGGTACTCAGGCTATCCATCTATTGAGATATGAATCAACCATAAAACCTCTTCGAACTAATTCGCTGGACACCCATAATAGCGGAACAGCATGGACTTCATCATCTTTAATTAGCACCACTCAGGACCGAAATAAGTATGCCGAAATTGTGGCCAACCTTCATTAAATGGAGATGGCACCTCAAGAAGGAGATTGTTGCATATACTCTAGCCTTAATGGCCGCTTGACATGATGTCAGTCAACATATAATGCAATGCAGGACGCAATTTTCTCGATCAAAAGCATGCGCTGATGAAGCTCAGCTGATTGTTTATACAGTCTAAGTTTCAATTTTAGAGAGAAATGAGTTTCTATACTGCTGATATTACGCTTCATTTTCCTCAGGAGTTTTTCAAATGTTTCTTCATCCATTATTTTTTTTCTGTTTTCTCGTCCAATTCTATAGCTAAACTGTCCATCAGACTCCAAAAGCAAGGCAGAGGCAGATATAATTGTTGCCAGTGCTGGAGGTTAGGCAATTGTTTACTTTTTCTCTTGGAATTTTGATTAGTGGCAACCATGACGCAATTGTGAGAGACTTAAATAATGGCAAACGACGGACAATATTCCTCCATGTAATATTTTGATTTTGCAAGGAATTGCTTGCAATTTTTTGCATGTTGTCTTGCATCATGTCAAGAGGCTTTAACAGTTGAATTTTCATGCAATCCAAATAAGTACATATCAAACTAGATACATCGTTGTTTGTAGGAAGTATCTTACTTTTAGTTCTAAAATAAATAAATTTCGTATCTAATGTTGAAGAAATCGTGATAAAACCTGAAAAAAGAAATAACTTAGATTGATAATTTGACCAATATTTAACTTCACTGATTCACACATTTAAGCCGTTTTTGAACGAACAAGTTTTTTTGATGCCAAAATATGTATTAAATATCTTCTCATCACTTTATTTCATAGGAAGAGTAAAATTCCAGCATTTTTAGTATTTATCATAAAAAATACATCTCCTCACATAATTTCCTCTAAGATAACTCACCGTAAATTCAAACCGTCATTCGCGCAATTGATCTGAATATATAATATTTCCAATACCTATATAAACACGAGTTTAACAGATTCAATCACCTGAACAGGATCATCATACATTGTGGATAATGCAAGACTAACATTTGGATTCATGAATTTTCCCATTACCATTACATCCACAATGTAACTATCCTAAAATTTATCACCTTTTTCCTCATTTTTAGCTTCTTCCGAGACAACGATCCCTAATTTGAAATACCTGAATTATCGACAAATCATTCGAGCACCAACTTAAACGGAAAGAAATGTATGTTCAAATTTATAAGAGCCAGGCGTTGAACACATTACCTCTGCTCAGTATTTTTGGGGCTATGGTGGAATTTAGCTATTTCAAGAAAGCTCGCGGGTAAGCTATACCCGGTCACAAAAGTCATGTTAAATTTATATACTCAACCTTCCTTATTTTTCATTATTTCTTATTGAAGACTACAATATAAAAAATCTGATGGAGTCCATTTCTTTTTGAGTTTAAACTTGAGGAAACAAAAAAACGGGGAAAGTTATAAATAACAAAGCCTTATTGAAATAATTACGTTGTATACTAGGTAATATGTGATGATTGGAATTCCACGTAGATCATTTCCGTCAACAACTCACTGAGCGGCGTCGGCAAAAATCCATACAATTTGAACATTCAAAGATATTTAGCTTGTACGGAAAACGGTAATTAAGGGACACGAAGACATCTGAACGGAAAGAACAAGTTTCTGTTGACATTATTGGGGACCATTGGATTGTATGTAACGCCTTTTCTCAATATAAAGCAAGAACGCCTTAACGGAGCGGGTCTGGTACGATTTTCATTCTACTAGAATACTAGATGAATGACACTTAATTGGTTCACAGATTCTTATCTGCAGAATTTAATGTAATCCAAGTCGAAGTAATTTTAGCTTGACTAGGGTGATTGCGTTATTGACATTTGAGTCATTAAATAACAGTACCAAGAGAAACTCAAAAGCTCAATCAGGAAGTGAGTTTGAAGGTGACGCATCTCTAACAACAATAAAGAAGAGGATAATACATTTCAACCTCTAGATTTTAGGGGGCATATTGATATCAATGTAACTGAGAGCTGTATTGAGAAATTTTATCCAGGTCTGATTCTAATGAAGATAGTTAAATATTAGGAGGAAAATATCTTTCGTGGGTGGTATGGATCCATGTTTTCTTCCCGCGCTTATTTTCTGAAGCGATTCTAAGAGCTAATAGACTAATACCTAGTCACTAATTTGGATTTAGAGATCTGCATGCACCGATAGAACAAGTCTATCGAGTCACAAAAAAAATGTAGCTGTCTTTTGAAGATAAAGAATACTCTTCGAGTGCCTTATCAAGCATTCGACAATATCTGGCACGAGAGATTACCTTACAAAATTAGGATGAATCTTCTGCACAACCTTTTGCTAATTCTTGAATCCTACCTACACTTTAAAGTCAACATCCAAGATCACGTTACAACTTTATATCCAATTATATTAGCCGTTCCACAAGGAAGTACACTTTTTGTATCTTATGTTTACAGTTAATATTCCCATACACAAAAACATAGTAATCAACGCAATATATACAGATGACACTGTTGTGCTATTATCCTATCAGGACCAAGATATAGCCTCACACAGACTAAACACGCAGACTAAAGATATTAATAGGACTAAAAAAGAGTGAAATATACCGCGGAACTCATTTGAACTGACGACTAAAATGGGGCACACACATACTAACCAAGAGAAAGCAATTAGAACTCAGTTAACTGTACTTATTAAAAGATCAAATATCCCCACTAACAATTAACAACAAGCTGCTAATATACAAAATCACACTAAAATCAATTTGGAGTTATGGTATTCAACTATGGGGCACTGCATCCAACTCAAATATAGAAATTCTAGACAGATTTCAAACAAAAGTAAACAGAATTATTGTAAATGCTTCATGGTGTGTACCCAGCAACAATATTGCTTCAAATTAAGTCGCTTGAAGAAGACATATCTGACTTTTCTCACCTATCAACCTCTAATGAAAACTCCTGCTGGAGAAGGCTTTGAAGGTATCTTCAGTGTGATCTGTCTGATAGATTCAAACGCCAAAGTGATGTGTAGATATCTCTCAATCAAATTAATTTTTTTTTAAGTGATGATCTAAGTATGGAAATATACAATTATCAATGACATCATTACTTATGGAATAGATTATTTGTGTTGGACACAAAACGTTTGCTTTGCTTCAAATTAAAACACATGATACTAAGACACATCCATGTTGATCAAATAAATGATATATATTTCCAATGGAGTTGGAATAAAATACTTTTATTTTATCAACATCAACTAATTCTATACTCTACTTATAGTACACCTTGGATTAAAATATTATTGGAACACTGTCCACAAAGATGCTTCGGTAAATTTGTTTTTACATTTAAAATTATTTTTTTTTATCGGACATTTCGTTATTTCTCGTGGTTTCTTCAATTGTGGGCATCGTAATATTGAAGGTTCACAAGCATCTACTCGACCTATTTCAGAAGAGGAGGAAGATTTTAGGCATTTCGCGTTATTCATAGTTTTGAAAACTTCAGTCATGAGAGGTGTCTTACATCCAGAGCAAGAGCCGGGTATTTTACTTCTTTTCTTCTTCATTGGCTTACAAACTTTGGTTAGCGATTCACAAGTGGAAACATCGTTTTTGGTACAATTACAAGCAGATTTGGAAACTTGGATACTTCTCTTTTTCTTTTTAGTTCTGCATATACTCGGAGCAGATTCGTGAGAAATTGGCACACATTTCAAGCAAGTACATCTTGATCTAGAAACGTTGGTACTCCTTTTCTGTTTTTTGCATTTGCATACAGTTGAAGTTGATTCATAAGGACTCGTTTTCTGGCTTTGACAAATACTACAACAACACTTTTTCCTCTTCTTCTTCTTCTTCTTTTTGGATTTGCACATAGTTGAATCGGATTCACAGGCGTCAGCTCGACAATCAGGTACTTCTAGTTGCGGCGAAGAGCAAATAGGTTTACAATCGCTAGTATTTGAAGGTTTATAAATTGTAATTCTCAATTTAGATCCCATAGTCTCCACTTTGCAAGCAAAATTCGAATTGAGAGTCTTACACGTTGATTTACACATTTTCTTTTGTCGATTGGAACAACAAGAGCAGCATTTCTTACTTGGACAACATGGTTTACATTTCGGTAAACACTTTTTCTTAGGTTTACATTTACAACATCCTTTGTTAGACATGGGTAGATATATAATTTTCGGAGGAGGTGGAGCTTTCGCGAAACATTCATCCAAACCGCAACGTTTAACAGTAGTGCATGGTTTTATGTCTTCTCCGCAAGGTTGACATGACATAATTGGGCCACGTGGACAAGTTCTCCATTTTCCAACCTTCAAACATGGTTGATACCTCTGTAATGGGAGATTGAATGCTCGAAGTCGACATAATCTGCAAGGTTTGCGGGGTTGACAATGTGAATATATATTGTACATTTCTGAATGTACATCGATATTCAAGCGTAAAAATAATGACTTCCTTATCAATTTCTCTACCTAACCATTATTTAGTTCACATTCCTCTCTATTGTATCCTCGATTTTCCACTAAAATTTACTTTTTATTGATAGACATATTAGATTGTGTCAAAATATATTTTGACTCAAAAGAGTGAGGTTAAATATTTTTGACAACTTCTTAATCCATACCTTATTATTGGAAATGCTGTGTAGATGTCAGTGTATCTTCGTTTCATTTTGAAATGTCGACCAAACAGTACAAAATGTAAGCAAAAAGGGGGGAAGTATAGTGAAAACTCGTTGAACAACAAATTTATATCAATACAAAATAGTGATAGGTATTCCAAAATAAACCGGTTTCTGTTTCTAATTGCGATTAATCAAGGATTCAATTTCTGTCTGAATACTTTTTAATACGATTCACGTGTATGATAGTTTTCTAAAATCCTAAATGAGGTCACATAAATTCAAATTATTCCTCAAAAACTAAGTTTCTTACTTTTTTCTACTATATATTTTCGAGTATTGAATCGATAGTATTTCAGTTTTATGAAAATGATCATCTAAGAAATGCGAACAACAAACTAATGTATTCGTTTCCCATTCATAATTTTTGAATTTGAATGTTTGCAAAATTTTGTATTCAATTGAGTTTTGCTTTCATTTTTATTTGAGAAAAGAGGAGTTTATAAGTGGGTTAAGCTTTCTCATCAACTTTCTGAAACAACAAGAAACACGGCAATAGTCATTGAGATAAGAGATTAGTACTACTCAACTAAAGATTCTGATATTTGAATGAAATGAGACTAAATTTGAGAGAACTCGAGAGAGCACTACAAATTGAAAAAAGTAGTGAAGCTTGAAAATATACTCAATGCAAGCAAATTAACTTAGAATTCCACGGAAATATACTACCTTCCACTTGACCGGATTTCTATTATTAGAAAGAACATCACTTTTCAGAATATTACACTGTGAAAATATAGTTTACGAATTTTTGCAATGGAACCTTAAACCAATAATTGATACCCACATCAATTACAGAACTACTTATTGCATGTAGGGATTGAGGGAGAGAAATGCTTTATTGTTGAAAAATTGCTACAATTTGTACACAAAAGTTTGTAAAAACTAAAAGACAAAATAACTTGATAAAGATACAAATGAAATAAAATTTCAACATATAGAAGAAAACAATGTGTAATAAAATTATAGGTAACAGTAATAGGTAATAATAAGTATATAGGTCCTGGACAAAAAATGAAACAGGATCCAGCATACTCGGTATTGAATATTATCATTAGAATATAAATGCGGGAAAAGATGATATCGATTTTATTTCAATTGGCAAGTAATTGTGCATTTTCTTGCATTGTAAAATATTGAGCCCTGAACTAATTCTGAACGTAGAGTAAGTAGGTAAAGGTAGTGCTCCGCGTTCTTAAGTTGATAGCTGTGCAACCATTTTTCCGAAATTGGTGGTCCATGGTGGTTGTTGTATAGTAAAAAAGGGTGCAATGTATTCTTATATGTTAAAACTGGTTGATACAGAGACTAGAATCGCACTTTCAATGAAGGTTAATAAAATCACTAGATATGGTCCTATGAAGTTGTTCCAAAAAAAAACTAGTATCGTCTGCAAATAAACATATTTAACCACATATGTCTAGATAGGCTATGTCGTTTATAAACAGAAGAAACAGAATATGGCCTAGTACTGAGCCTTGGGGCACTCCACATTCTATTGGCATGCAAGAAGACATCGTTGTATCAACCCTTACAAACTGACTTCTGTTTGTAAGGTGTGATTTGAACCAAGGTGTTCCCGTAGTACTGCGGTTTGATGATTAAAATATTAAGACCAACACAATAAAAAGCATTAGAAAAATGACAAAAGATTGTTACAGTGGAGTGTTGGATGTTTAGGCTAGAGTACACAATATTAAGGAGGGAGACTATAGCATCATTTGTGCATTTGTTACTTAAGAACCCAATTTGTGGGGAAGTAGTATTTTATGGTCGCAATATTCATGTGTAAAATATAACAATATCAAAATAATGTATCTACTCATCCTAACCTTATCCAATTTTTCTCATGAATATCGAATAACTGTATGCCTTGGCAGACTTGGAAAGTTATGAGGTTATCAACTGTTTTCCATTGCTAGTACTTACAATTGAATTATTATCAAATATCCTCTTTATGATGTTTTATGGTTTTTTGTAATATTCTTTTTCCATTGTATTTTTAAAAAGACCTCTACTATTGAAGCATATTAATATCAATTAATAATCACATAAATTTTCTAATATACAAAATTCTCGTGTTACGTTGTTTCTAGCTGAACTCCTCCGAAACAACTTTTCTTATGAAATTTTATGTGTACATCGGATGGGTCTGCGAATCAAACAACATCTTTTTTCTATCCCCATAAATTTTAAGGGTAGTACACTCCTAAGCTTTTCAAAATTTTATCTTCTTATGATACATCTTTTCAATTTTCAACCGCCTATGATCAATCCCTATTTTTCCATTGTGGTTTTTCAATTTCTCCACAGATCCGTAATAGGATTGCAAGATGGCAATGGAATATAATAATTATAGTGCGATAAATTATTATGAATTGAATTTTCTTTTTGTATCGATCGTAGCAGTGACTGTTATACGAATCATGTTAATTTCACTTTCATAGTAAATTTATCATCAAGTTCCAGTGCAATTGTTATTTATTAATAAATGAAAGACAGTTTTTACTCTCTTGTAAATAAACACGTGTTGTGAACTCCCGCTAACAACGGCCATTATCGTACCTGTACATATTGTACTTTACATTTTTTGTAAATAGTTCTAAATAAAAACAGATATATGGTTAATAAATATACGTGTTTTATTATTGTGAAAGGAAAGGCAAATAATGAGCAAACGAATACAATATTAAGTCACTGTTTTTCACAAATAAATATTTTAACTCAATTTATTTCTGTTACATATACATTCAACAATGCCAACAATACTTAAAGGGACCAATTTGAGTTGTCGAACAATCAAATCTCATGCAGATAAGAGCACGAGCATCAGGCGAATAAAACAATCAACATTACAAAAGACACGAGATGAATGGAATCAACAGAGACAATTAGAACGAAAAGAAACGCGCAAATTCATAGTAAACAGACGTAGAGTAATTGGTCAGCAACGCCAACAAATTCCTCGAGCAATAACATCAGATTTATTCCTTCGACTAGCATTCCAGTATGATCCTGATGTAGAATATTGGGCTCATTACAAAATGGTTATTGGACAACTATGTGTGGCACCCTATACACCTATAGTAAGTTAGTTACTTTTATTGAACCAAAATAATATTTGCTAGGTCAGCTATTCAACTATTTGAATCACAGTAAACTTCATACTCACTTTCATACTGATAAAGTACATCTTCTACTAAAGAAAATTACGGTGATACAGTCTTTTTTAGGTAGAATAAGGAACAGAAAAATTGTAGAATTGTACTTCGAGAAGTCACACTTTCCCAGTGCATCGATCAATGTTCTTCTATTACCACATCTAATATTGTAACAAATTAAACTGTTTGAGCTTTTCTGGTTAAAGCCGACTGCCACAGAAAAGCGGTTGTCAACCTTGGACATCAATTGATAGAATTATACAAAAATTGTGGAGGGATGATTTCACAAACAGCTACACTGGCTATGTCGAATTTTGAGTTAATTATTTGTTTGTTTGTTGGCACTTCAGCATTTGTTTTTCTCAGAGACTAGATGGTTAACTAATATTACATCATTGTTAGTTACACAGATAAAAATTAGCTATGGAATTTGTCAAAAGTTTATTTATTAGGCTCATCCCAAATTTAGTTATTTTTCTCTCACTCTCGTATACGCTATATAATTTGGTTAAACTGCAAAACATTTTAAGAGGAAAACTTTTAATTGTTAAGGTAAAATCAAAAGCAACAAATGAAAAATAATAGTCTAAAATATATATATCAAACTGACCTTGATTTATTTGAATTGAATTGAAACCCAATTCCCATATGATCACTATGATACCTATGTCAACATATGTTGAACATATATGTACGTCTGAGATATGATTTCGAGTAACTATCCTCAAAGTGCAGTTCAGGATTTTACTCACATCCACAGAGTCAGATATAATGTTAGTGAACGGTTTGAAAGCAAATTCGACACTTTCAGAGTTCAAGATATTAGTATAAACTTTTCAGTCGACACCGGAAGTTATGCATCCGCAATTAATCCAGAGTTAGCACACGAATTTTATAAAAATCGCATAAACGATGAATAATTCAATAGCCAACAGAAGTTAATTTCATCAAAATTCAGCTGATATTCCATTATTTGGAAATTTTAATCTGAAATATTATCATTAATATCCAACAAACTTCATGTTTAGACACTAGAGGCAATTATCTCTGCGATTTTTAACCCGAATGTACATAATAATGAAGTACTGAAAATAATTCCATTGTTATTCCAGATCGTCGCTAATAAATCATTTGAATCCCTGTTACTGAAACAAATGGCAAGGGTATACATGAATAGGAAAACTTGGTAAATGGTTTAGAAATGACTAGAGTCTGTTAAATTATCTGTAGTAATTTTGCTATCAACACCATTAAAATCCCGTTGAACATCATAAAAGTGATATTTTGAGCTTACTGTGAGTGAGCTTAAATGAAATGCGAATTTGATGCATAGATAACAAATACGTACCAGAATAACTTAAATACTGAGATTACGAAGAAAAATCGATGTCTAGCATGGAATCAATTTCAAATGCGATTATTGAATTTTGGAACAAGTACCTAGCTCATCAAGATCCACTACTTTCGTGAGGTCATCGAAACAAAAGTAATTTCGGAAATTTTCGTTTGTAAAATGTTGCATAAGGAATACTTTATAAGTAGAATCTGTTGCACTAATTCAGAACTCAATTTTCTTGGGAAAGGCAAAAAATTATTTTAATTCAAATGAATTGTCCTGCAAAAACAAAATACCTTTGGATAGCTTACCGCGTCTTTTCTCTTCAATTTTTTCCTGTAGAGTGGTCAGTAATGTCGAATAGTAATCTCCAGTTATTGTTCTACCCTTATCCAAAAAATCAATCATGATTACTGCATGGCAATCCCAAAAAACTGAAGCAAGAACTTTTCCAGCAGATTTTTGGATACGAAACTTCTTAGGTCTTGGAGAACCAGAGTATCGTCATTCCATCGATTGTTGCTTTGTTTCTGGTTAGGTTCTTTTCATCATTTATAGCTTTTTCGTTCTTATGAAAATGAACCATTTCCAAAAACTCTCTTTTTCCTGTATTTGATTCCGTTTCAAGAATTTATGTTGTATTGATGACCTTCTAGTTTACTTTCTAAAAACTGAGATGTCTAGCTTATGTAAACATTATAATCAATTAAGAAACAAACCCGAAACTAAACATCAGAATATTTTTCCTTACCATATATAAAAAGACTTTCCCAACAACTATCGAATTATTTCAATAAATATGATTTTAGCATAGAGGACATAGTAGATTTTGCTAATACTGAAATCTAAAACACCCAAAAACAAAAGAGGTAATATGATATATGAAGAATCTTATAATGATTGTCACGCTATCTACATAGGGCAGACATCTCAGTGTTTATAAAACAGGCTAAAAGGTTATCGATACAATAAAAAAAATGGAACTACATCAATAAACCACAAAATATCAATAAAAACAAACATTTAATTATGAAGATCCAAAAATTCTTGAAACGGAATCACATACACGGAAAAGAGAATTTTTAGAAATGGTTCATACATAAAAACGAGAAAGCTAACAATGAGTAGAAAGACTTATATAATTAAAGTGAGATTTATAGTTTAGCATGCAAATTGTCAGTGTCACATCATATCATGTCATAAGTAATCGAAACGTCAATATTTTATGCTTGAAATTTTAATTTGCTCACGAATACATCTTTATCCTCTTAAATACTATTTGCCTGCAGCTTAACTTTCTTGAAAATTGGCATTAATCCATAATAATTCCAGTACTAACATCACCAATCATAAAAATGGATTCTCTTCAATATTTTTTTATTGTCTTTATGTTTCAAGAGTTGTAAATAATATCATGATTACCCGGTATAACATTTTATTATCTAGACAAAATTACCATATAATTATTCAATATTCAAAAATTTTGTGTTATTATTCTATGGAACATTACTGTCAAAAGCTGTAAATAAAATTTATATACCATCAGCGGGACTAAAGCTGGCCGTATAGAATAAGTAAACACATATTAACAATTCAAACTTCGTGGCGAGGATCTATCAAGCGGAAAATAAAATTACCAAGCTCCACAACGTTTATATAACGGATATTTTTTTTTGTAAACAGTTTAGATGTGACCTAAGAAGAACGGATATAAGGGTATGCAAGAGGCTTATTGTTATTCGTCCCTTTTTACGGCTTTCCAGTCCGATCTTGGTGAAACAGATAACTCGTTACGTAATTTAGATATTTCAGACTCTGAAGAGCTGAATTGAATTATATGTTACACAATTTGCAATCTTGTTGTAGAGAAAACAAATAAGTAGAACATTTCAATTTATTGGGATTTATTTTGAATGAACATTTGGTTATCGTAGAGCAATTTAGGGTCTATTAAAAAATCGAAATATCTCTTTATATACAGCATTGAAAAGCTCTGGCTAATTACACAGAAAAACTAACACACGATGAATTACTCGGGCTTCTACTGAGTCGTCCCCTTCTCAATGGGGACTTCTCATTTATCATTTTAGGAAAGACCCATAGTCGCATGGTGCTAAATCTGTTTTGCAAAGTGATTGTGGTCAAGCACGAAAACTTTCAGCTTCTAAAAACTCTAAGCTCTTATCATCCCATGCGACTGACACAAATTTCACATCCAGTAACATTTTGGTGATAGAATATAATTCGGCTATACAGGAAAATGATTTTCAATTTCATAAGAATGGAAACATGGTTTTATTTTTTGTTGTTCTGTCAGAATAAAGCTGGTAGCTGGTAGCTCCATATTGATCATGTCGTTTGATATTTCCTCAATACCTTGAGCTTTTTTGTTTTTGTGTTTAGTCGCCATTTGTTGTATTTTCTCCAAAGATATGGTACATCTCTCAATTTGTTCCTCATCTTGATGTAAGTTATGTATTATTGTACTTGTTGTTGTTGAAACGAAGAGTTCTCTAAAATACCTCTCCCTTTCTTCCATAGTGATTTTTGTGTTCTGTATTTACTCATTTATTGGCTTTTTTCTATTCCCTGAGTAGGTCCCATATGTTCTTTTGTCATCCATAGAGATCATTCTCCATATCATTCGATAATTTTATTCAATTTTGATTTTCAGAATATTTTCGTTGACCCTATTTCTTACAGATTTTTGCTCATTATATGTCACTGCTTTGGATCTATACAGCAAGTACGATTTTTTCTTCTCTTCAGCCAACATCTTAATTCCTTTTCCGAAATTTGAATGAAATATATGTTTAAGAGTTTAAGACTAAATTTTATATGTCTGCTCTGCGATCTTGCTGACTCTCTGAAAAGGCTGGTTTGGGAAAATCGACTAGAAAATGTGTGCCGTCAGCATCTTCTTATGTGAATCTATGTTGAAGGACGACATAATTAGTGTTATTCCATGAAAAAAGAATACTGAATGATTGCAATGAAATTACATCGGGTTCAAAAAAATCAACCGGTACACATTTTTAATTAGACAGTGTTCGTTGATAACTTTTAGTTACATTTCATACTTATCGAAAATTACGATATATTGTTTGGAAACTCTCTTAATTTTCTATTTAAAAACCCTATTATTCTTAAGTTTATGGCAACAATCGAGATAGTATAAAATATTACAGAAAATCGCTATGGGCTATTCATATTTTCATTTGTTGTTTACAAAAATAACCAAAAGAGTTTCTGCACGGAAGTTTGAAACGCCTCAGCAATCTGTTTTGTAATCCTCAGTCGATAATGTATATAAATATAAACATATAAATAATAGTTTCAATAATGATTGGGTTACGGAAATGAAACTACAGGAAGTAACTTGTCTATAGCATGAGAAATTTCCATATCATTGGTCTCTATTTTATTGAGAGCAATTTGTGATACGATTATTATTTTGAACTACTTCAAAATTTGGTTATACCTACTTTTTCAAATTTGTATCTCTATCAGAAAAACCAAAAAAAAAAAAAATTAGTTGATGCGATATGATTTTAGAAAGAGAGATGGAGATGGAGAATATCCATGTTTATTTCATACAAGCAATCAACTCCTGAATTTTGTCGCATAAATTTAGAACACTCTGTGTATCGTTCAGTTCTCGATGGTCCGATGACTTTAACAATGAACCAACTATGTATTTCTATATCCAGTCAATCATTAAAACGAAATTACCACGTTCTTTACGCGATAACCCGGATATCCTACTGACTGCGCCAATAATAAATTTGATAGCTGGAATTAGCTTTTAAAAAACATTTATTATTACAATTAATAGAAAATATGGAGTCAATTACAATAAAATATGTGTTATCAGTCATAAACTCGCTTTGAAACAACACATATTTTATGGAAATTGTCGTCATATTTTCTATTAATAGTAATAATAGATGTTTTGGAAAAGCTACTTCGAGCTATTGAATTCATTATTCATTGAGATTAATAGAGAAATAATCTGCCATTCGTTTCAATGTTTTCTATACAGGGTGAGTCGGGAGGAGCGCACCAAACTCTATTATACACGTGAAAATAATGTAAAAAAAAACTCATACGTTCTTATCCGATTTCAATTTGTTTACAAGTTATGGAGTAATTGAAAATGTTCATTTAGTTTTCCACTTATTATAACATTATAAAAGTATGCCATGTTCGAGGCTCAACGGCATTTGATAATTCTGACGTTTTGATGCACTGTCAGTGTACATTGAATAGTAACTGAACGTTTAATTTCGAATTTATGTGATTGTTAGTGTTGCAAAATGCCAGATACTTATTCAAATTTAGAATATGCAAATATGGTGTTTGTTTATGGTTTCGGTATATGGAAATGCTACAGCTGCTGCTGAAGAATATCGTCAACGTTTTCCACACCAAAAATATATTCTACATCTGGTAGAAGAACATGCAACTACTAGCTCACGGAGAATTGCCATTCAATTGGGAATTCCACAAAATGAATTACAAGGCCTACTAGAGAATGTTTCTGTGAATATTAGAATACAGATGTACTATTAGCACGATGGAGCTCCTGCAAGTGTCTCCAGACCTTACACCACTAGATTTTTGTTTATAGGGCTGGATGAGAAATGAATTATATATAAAGAGGTTGTATGAATTCATTAATCATTAGAATGATAGACGGAAAAAATATCAATTCATGATTGATGAGCGTTTATAATAATTTTGTATGCTTTATTCAAGCAAAATTATTGAAAATGTAGAAAAAATGAGGAGGAATTTTTTTGCATTTCATGTTTCATGTCATCCATCGACTCATATTCGTTTCATCGCTTATCATTTTTATTAGAGATGTAAAAATAAAACCAGGGAGATTTTTATGTATTGTTGACATCAGTTTATGAGATATTCCATAATCTGGAAGTTTGAACGGCTTTTACATATATCAAGAAAACTGATTATCGAGGAGATGTTATAGAGCATATAACGAGCAATTCCAGTTTATGGGTTCAAATATAAACTGTTCAGTTTCCATTTGAAATCATTGATACTTTCCAATGAAAACGTTTTCATAAACTTCTGAATTACATAAGTATTGAAAATAAATTTTGAAGCAATAATCTTAATAGGTCCCAAACAAAACAAAGTTTTCACTCACGGGCTAGTCGTCAAAACGGCGCTGTTCCCAAGTTATTGGAAAAGTTTGGTCGAAGATTCTAGAAACGACCTAATAATATAACCTCACAAACTCACATTTAATTCAAAATTATTATCGAAAAGATGGCATATTCATGAAAAAACCATCAACCTGTTGTATTTGTACGGACAAGCTCATCAAAAACATCACGTGATTTCGAACATAGTTAGCACTTAAAGAAATAATCATTTTTTGATATCAAAATTAACCATCTGAATTATATAGAGTGAGTTTGGAACGCCTCAATTTTCTCGGAAACGGTTTGTACGATTTGTATAAATTTTTATGTACAAGACTGCTACAATAACAAATTTGACATTTCAATAAATTATTATTGTTGAAGTTTATCGAAAGTCACAATGAATAGTTTATCTGAAAAAGAACGAATTGATATTTTGATGATATTAGAATATCGTGATGGGCATAGAAGCGTGTAATATCTTTGATAATTTATATCCTAACCGAAATCCCATAACGAGGTCTGCTGTCAGTAAATAAAAGTCTAACGAAACTGGTTCAGTAAAAGATAAACTGCATCAACTGAGAACAAATCTTTAGATATTTGTGTCCTTTTTGAATACGATCCACACTTGAGTACCAGACAAATATCCAGGTGAGTATTTTCAACTACATTTGAAAAACGCTTCCTAGAAAAAGCGAGCTATCAAAATATATTCCGATTGTAATTAATATACCCCAAAAACTTTCAGTTGAATTAAGCATGAAAAATCTCGCTGGCATACGGGGTTATACTTGTAATTTTACAATTGCTCAATTGGACAATTCCCTATCATTTGTGTAGTCCTGGTCTGAAATGCATACCTGTGCAAGAAAACTGTTTTCCATGCAACAGATGGAGTTAGTTCTAATATTTCCGAGGAATATCTACTTCAAATTCAAGATCTAAAAACCATGGAATTCATAATTGTTCAATGATATTTATTCAATGGAAATAAAAATTCATAAATTCCATTGGGAATTTATTATAAGTGATAGCTGACGAAAAACTAAGATCCTTTCTAAGCTCAGGTGGTTATCAGTGAATATAATGTTTATCGATTACGCTTTCGTTGGTAAAATGCCGTCGTCGGGACTAACACTTTAAAATTCTCTGATTAATTCCTAATTATCTACCATCTCTTTGATTTATTTGAAGAGAAAATACTATTAAAATGGATATAATTTGCATTTTTGGAAGTTACATTATTAAATATTCCCATGCTAGCATTCACATTCGACTGGCGAGCTTTTAATTTTCTTTTCCCATGAATATCTTAGATATGAATTAATATGAGATATTTATTGGGAACAGGAAATATTTAAGCTGAGTGACAGGAAACTGAATTTTCATTCATGAAAAATATATAACCAAAATATTAAATGTCATTGAACACTACATTTTCATTGTATTTTTGGTAAAGGGGTGGGTCTTAAGGGATGTCAGGGTGTAGAGAATGAAAAATCCCTTCGTGAATACCGAATACCGAATACTGAATACTGAAAAAATTGAAACTGAAACTTTAATATCAGAAAGAATGCAAAATCTAAAAGTTGGCAGTCATTAAATTTATTTTTATTTCATTCTCTGCAAACTTTTGAGGTTTGAAAAATAAAAATTATTAACCAATTAAATTTTATTAAAATGTTATGAATTTCTCACAGTAAAAATGAAATTGCAATGTTTTAAATCGTTAAAAGATTTTTTTCTTTTTAAAGAGTTTTAAGGGTTGATACTTCAAAATTTATGATTTGCTATAATATAATATGTTGAAATATTTTGCCGCATAAACGAAAAATATTTGAATTGAGAAAAAGTAGGGAAAACTATATATAATATTGGTATTTTTCGATAAGGGGTGGTTTTCTCCCCTTAAAAACAATTTGCACACCTTGCGACCTTGAGGGCAAGATGAGCTTTATTCTAAATTTTCAGGAAAATCGGAGCTGCATCAAACAATTCGGAGGTTTGACACCATTTTGAGCTTGAATGCCTGCACCACATGACATTATTTAAATTATAGAGAATGTCTCATAAATCATGTCGGTTTCCAATGTTTACTGTGTGTATCGAATGATTATACAAAAAGGAAGCTTCAATATACGAAGTATAATCCCCTGAAAATGTTTGATATATTAACGAAATCTGACCTCAACAAAGTTTATGTTCGAGCTATTCAGAACATATACAGAAAGTCAAAAGGTGTATCTTGCTAGGAAATACCATTTCGACATTCGAAAAGTTTAAGAAAAAGGTTTAGATTATCACCAACACTATTTGAAATATACATTCAAGAAACTCTGAGTAGTTGAAGAATGTGTGGAAAAGTTAGCACAGCCTTATTCGAAATTCTAACAATAAAAGTTATGCTGATTTGTGTGTTTAATTGTATTAAATTTGTGCTGTTTGTGCTTTGTGCTGTTTGTGCTACTAGAGAGAAATTGGAAAAATTAATTGGAGCACAATAAAAAAATTTTTCTCTTTTTTCGAGAGGTTCGCCAACCACTTTGTCATTAGACACGGGATTTTTTTATTACAAAACTATAGGTTTCTATCGCAACGGTAAAAGTTGTATTGAGTTGTTCTAGTATCCTAGGTCACTGTGAAGTAGATCAGTAAAAATTATATACGAAGAAAACATTGAATGATTTATTAATAATCCATTAAAACCCTTCTTTTTTCTCTTCGCTTATCCTCATCGGTTTATAGTATATACAGCCATGTGGCCATGGTGTATTATCCTGGCTCGATGTGGTCTTTAGAGAGGTTTTCCTGAAGCCTTCCTCAGGAAGTCCAATTTTTACGTAGCTGGTGTAATTCCCAATAATGTTTTGCTGGAAGGATGCGTGAAGGATTCCGGTTAGAGAATATTGCTTGGTTTGGTTCTCTTCAGTTACTTCGATTCTTTGCGGCAGATCTTCCAGCGCCATTTTGGTGTTATCTCCGATGTCTGTTTTGATAAGTAGATATGAACCGTATCGAACCTGTACTTTTGTTTCCTATCCACAACACTTTCCTGGCATGGTAGAATCCTATTTAGTTTCTTTCAGTTCTTTGAATCCTTAATCTCTTACTGTATTGGAGTTGACCGACGAAAAGGTGGTGCTCCTTAGTTTTTCTTTCTTTTCACACTTGGCAAAACTGCTCCCTCATAACGCTTGGACATTCTTTGAATAAAACTTTGGCGAGATTGCCTATGTGGACCTCTGCATTTATTTCCATTATTTTCATCCTCCGTTCGCAACGCCATGGATATGTGATTCTCACATAACTTTTTTATATTCTTAGTTATACTTCAGAATGTGCGCCAAAATTTGACACTTGTTGTCAAATACCCATATGTTTTTTATTGTTTATGATGCGCCAGTTGGTACTGTTTGGGATCGCAGGGAGCATTATGCCTGGATACAATGATGGATCAAATCGGAGAATCATACTTCGATGACTTCTCCATTTTGTTCTTGTTTCTTCAATTTTGTCCAGCCCGTAATTCAATCATGACTTGAAAATCGCCATCGCTTTTTTCGGAAAATGATTGTTGTTATTTCGCTGTGTTATTGTCGGGATTTTTTGTTTCCACGATAATCTCGTCATTTGTACGTCCTCTTTTTTCATATTCTCCGACGCCAAAGCTAACCGGATTTTCCACGGGGAATGACAAAATATGTGGACGATGACGTTATTTTGCAACGGAGTGCACTAATCGATTCTAAATGAAATATTACCGCGAAAATTTATAGAAATAACCATTCCATTCAATTTATTGTTCCATTGTTCATTACCGTTTTACACTAACAAAATGAACTCTGGCAAAAAATGTTTCCACAAGTTTTCTTCATAATTTTTCCCGAAGAATCGATTGGTGCAGTCTGTTTTGCAATACAAAAACCTTCTAGCATAATTTGTTTCATATAATTTTTTACAAACAATTGCAAATTACAAAATGGATATTTTTCTCATTTGCCTATGAATGGCACAGCAAATAAAACACAGCAGTTTGCCGATGCCGATGCCGATGCCTAACTTCGATTTTTGGTAATAAAAATACCATATCGATGGTTTTCGAATTCAACAGTGGTCGCACTTGGCTACAGGATGAATTTCATGAAGATAATCCAAATTCGTTTGTTGTATCAGAAAACATCGATGATGTGCGTAAGCTGATATTGCAAGATCGTTATGTGACATACCGTGAGATTGAAGCATACTTTGACTCTCAAAAAGATTTGTTCATGTTTGATATGTATAATTTGACAATCGCTCAAAAAACAGCTCGTGAAGATTGGGGGGCGAAGAAATGCTGAGAAAAATCGATGGCGGTGCTTCAAAAAAAGTCATGGATCTATATGAATGGTATATATGAACCTAAAACTCAACAATCGACTGTATGGATTTCCAAAATCTAACAAAAGTTGCTCGGGTACGAAGCATTTTTGAATGGTACACCATCTTTTTTTTGCCAGAAGTGCATGTTGGAACAGTCAAAATATCGTACCGTCCAGTCCTCTTTTACAACCCCGCGGATCAAAAATAACTTGAGGTCAACGTATTTCTACGCATGAAGGACTCGTAGGTACGTCCAAATCTCATGTTTAGGAGGCTTCTCAATCAGAATGGAAAAAATGCTTCGACAATATTTTGAAAAACAATAAAACCAATTCAAATTATAAATATTTGTTTTTACTTTTCTATTTCATAGTTCATAGTTTCATAGTTGGAGTAGACACGTTTATTTTCATATTTTTTGTCAAGTTCGATATGACAGCCTCAATCCTTACTACTTAAAATAGTAATTGTGATCTATCAAATTTGTTCTTGGGCAATTTTCTTCATAAAACAATCCTTTGTAATATAGATTAGAAGAGTATTCAATTAAACCTTCTCATTTAATATGTATAAGAACCAGAAGGAAGCATATTCGATTTATCAACATCAGAATTTACCCTATAAACAGAATAGTGGAATGAGGAATTTACGCTGAAATGAATAATGAGATACTGAATTTCTGATACTTTTTATTGTGTCCGCATTTAGATTTACGACATGACCTAAATAATCCATTTCCTTTCTCCATAATTCAACATCATCGACCTGTATTTTTAAATTGGATTTTCTGAACCATTCTATGTGTTCTTGTGACAAAGTGGAAAATGTTATTATGTCATATAGATAGACGAGTTATTGTTTATTCTGTGTGCCTGCACGTAAGGATATTATTAATTACACGCTGGAGAGTAACGGAAACTCCTTTCGACCCAAATGGAATGTGAAAAAATCACTTCTCGTTCTCAGTTGAGGAAATTGTTTGTCATGTCATCTTCACCCATTTGAATTTAGGATCAGTCAATCATTAATTATAACTTTTTACTACCTAGAAGTATGTTATCAAAAACTATCCATAAGATGGATGGCCACAATAAATTACTTTTCCGAATGGACTTCCATTCCATTATTCTTAATTGCTTCTTCTTGAACTCTGTTCTTGTGAATCGATTGAATTAACATATTCAGAATATGTCTTCAATCAACTTAAATGTAAGTTTGAAGTAATTTTGAAGTACCAGCGGAATACCGATAAATTGATGTTCTGAGCGGGCGTCTGCCTGTGGAGTAGGTCTTCCAAATATTGCTATAAGTGGAATTATGTGGGACAGCTTGATAGTATCAGTAAAACACACCCTCGGGTAATTCTTGGAGCCGACCTCTAACATCCAGAACGAGTTTGGACGTTGTAGAGGATTAGAAGCTGTTGAGAGTAATGATGTATATTAAATTATGACGCTAGATTTTGAGGTTTTATTCAATTGAGTCTGAAATTGATAAGAGTGCTTTTCACCATGAATACTTACTCAGTACAGCGAACTATAAATTTTTTCGAACGATCAAAAAATATTATTTCGCGAGTTTATCTCTATCATCTCTACGTCTCGAACAGCTTCCCACAAATCAAGCCAAAGATTAATCGAAAGGTGAGTAGAATAGATTGGACAATAAATCGTAACGTAACGAGCGTATTATCATAATATTACATACAGAACTGTTCTTCAATAAATGCGGTCTTTTTTGTTAAGTTTGTTATCAATACTTGTTCAGCATAATACTGGTAACTTATTACTGTTAATACATGGATAAATTCCATTCGTTCGACTATATTTTTATTTTTGTCTATTGCGACAAACGCCAATTTCGTTTGGATAACATTTGAAGATATCTCATACCAGTTCAGTTGGAATGTTGACTTCATTAACAAGAAAACTTCTGCCCTTTTATTTCTTCTAACACCCAAGTATGTTCCTACTGGTATATTGTATTACCAGCTGCGAAAACATAAGTTCTTCGAAAGGGTTAAATCAACATTTTTGGTATAACAAAGAACAAAAAGTACTTGATTATCGCCTTCAAAAGAGTTTCTAAATTATAATGATCTAAAGTGATGTAAAAGGATTATATAATAAGGTTATATCAAAGTTTTTTGTAGCACAAAAACCAAAAAGTAGTTTATTATTATAAACTGAAGTGATATAAACATCTCTTTAAGAATATATTTAACTTCTATTTTCGTGCAATTTTATTGAGGGCATTGTCGAATTGTGAGAACAAAATTCATTTGAAGGGTTTCATAAAAGAAAGACATTTCTATAAATTTGTACTTTCAGAATATATCAATTTTGTTATATTCCAGTTATTTCCATTCATGATTCTATTAGTGACAATTTCTCAATAGCAATATAAGGAACAATAACTTGGTTATAGTATTTTATAAATACCCTCTCTCCACCATATTTCTTATCTTCATATATCTGCCATGATCTTTTTATTGTTAGGTTTCGTGTTCGCCGGATTCTGTGCTTGGGTTATAATGAGTTTGCTTTCTGGATGGCTTAATTAACGTTATTTACCACAAATATTCCACAAAAGGTCAAATCCTTAGTGTTGGGGTAAATTTTTTATTTCTGTAACCGTGGTTTTTTAAACGTTCACATTTTATTAGCGTTGATTGAATACATTGCTGACGAACTGTCTCTATTAAAGTAGTTGACACTTTCATTGATATCCAATTCAACAGCCAAATTATTGAAAAATTTCTAAAAGTAAGGGATAACGTTGTATTGAAATTCATGAGATAAGGTTCAGAGTTAATGATATGATAATAGAAATATTCGGAAAAAATGACTTCTAATTTCGTAAAAAATATCATTTTTACATTAAGGTAAACCTGAGAGATTTCTTCTATGGACATGACCGGGAAAACCTTATGAAAAATAACTCATTTTCAATAGGATCAATCTAATGTGATCCTATTGTGAACCTTGTCAGATAACCTAATAATAAATATTTACGTTTCCAATAAGGTGATCCTAAGAAGTTCCTTATGTGGATACGATCAGAGAAACCTCATGAAAAATTCCTCATTTTATATTGGCTTATCCTGAAGTGATCCTAGTGTGGACCTCCCCAGGATAACCTGATAAGAAATATAAGGTGATCCTGAGAGGTTTCTTATACGGACATGATAAGAAAAACCTGATATTTATATATTTGTCTTTATAAGGTTAACCTCATTTTATTTGACCTGATAAGGTCATCATTATTGTTTCAAGGAAAAGAGGAAACAATTTTAGTCAGGTTAGATTTTATTTGTACGAAACACCAAGTTTTATAAAGTCCAATTTACTACAAAATGTAACATTAAGATCATTGATTGTTGTAAGCACATTATTAGAAATACGACTCGTGAAATAAGTGGGACTGTTTCCGAGTGAAAGATAACGTATCACATTCCAAAATTTTTTCGTTAAATTATCACTTCTGGTGATTACTATTCACTGAACAACAGCCATAGAGGTTAGTGCATAGCTTTCTATAAAAACAACTATATCAGTCGTCCGGAAATAACTTTGCCAACAAGCAGTTCATCGGATCCTTGAATTAATCTGGTCTTTATTGCAAAAAACGCCAAAAAATAGATTTTGATAGAACTTCGATAATACTGCTCCATTCTAAAATAGTTTTGGTGATTTTTGTTTATACGTCATATCAAATATTTTACCGAAATTTGTATTATCTTAAAGGGTAATTTAGAAACTTGCAAATCATTTCTCGTAATTAATTTCTCCGGAAATAGTTATTTATGCAACAACTGAGTAAAGTAATACTTTTTTTCACGAGTAGGCAATTCCTTCGAGTGAAAAAGTTATTTTACTCACGAGTTTCATACAAAAGTTTCTATACGTGAAAAAATTCGTCAAAACATTTATCAATTTTCATTTTGTGACGGTAATATTAAAAGTACAACTGTGAGCATTATTAATTTGAATGAAGAAGTGGTTAATTGAATTGGCAACATTTAACGAGTTCAAAGAAATAACCATCGTCTATAGTTGTATTGGTACTTATTAGTTTCAAGTATTTCCTGATGTCTACGTCGTTATTTACCATTAGGGTGCCTTTCAGTTTTAAATAAGTCGACCAAAGTGTTGAAGACTTCCACATTTTGGATTTAATTTCAAAGTTATCAGGTAACAATCTTCCTGTGAAGCTGTTTATGCCCTTTCTTCACTATTACTCTCCATCACTAATAAAAATACTACACTCCTTTTAATTAGACAGTTTATCGGAAAAACGAATTCACATGAGGAAGAAAGCACAATCCACTATTTTGATAAAACAATTTTATAATTGTTTCAAGGAATCACACGTATCGGACCTTTTTTTAACGCAATAGAGTAAGAAAATAAACCGCTACGATACTTTCTTTCACGCTTTTTGACCAGATTCAGAAGTTACATTCTGATTTTTGCTTCTTGTCATATGTTTGTTTGATTGCATCCACTTATCTTAGTTATAAGTTATAGTGCGGTCTATATCCTAATAAGAATATGATATGGAGGTGTATTACGCTTGAATGGAAGCACAGTTGTTTCAGCAATATTAAGAACTGTTTAATGAAAACCAAGCCTTCAGTTGAAATGAACTGGTAATAAATGATGTTTGGAGTTATGAACAATTGAGGGAAAACACAGAAAGCGCAATCAAACCACTACAAGCTGAATAATCCAACGGAAATTTGAATCATCAGAGAAAAAAAACAGTCGAAAAGAAACACTAGACCGACAGGATGTTTAGTTTAGATGAAGTTGAACAACATGTTGATATGGCAGACTATCTACAAAAAAGTGGAATTGAATATTACATCATAATGATGTCTGGATAAAATATAAAAACAACGTAAATAAGGTAGATACAGAAACCTTACTAAGGCTGGTTTTAGCGCATTTTCACTTTATGACTTGCGTTTTGTCCGTCTGGTTTTTTGAAATTAATTCCTCTATAGCTATGGATGTGCGAAAAAGGAAGAAATTTTGGAAATTATAAGGATAAAATTGATTTTTTTTGGAGGCTTGAAAATATTTACTTTATTACTTGGCATTGGGAACTTCAAAGAACTTTGAGAATCCATAACATTAGTATCATTATAGAAATCTTTTTTTATCACAATAATTTATTGATTTGGAATTTCCGGAACCATTGGAGACGTTCATACTGAACATATTATTTACACCACCACCGAACCAATACTTACAATTACACTGTCTGACGCGCGTTTCGACAACCAAGTTATCGTCTTCAGAGACTGAAGGTAAACTGTTTACAGACAGTGTGATTGAGTGTTGGTTTAGTGGTAGTGTAAGCAGTATGTTCAGTACAATAAATTCTTGTTTATTTGGAAACTTAGTCTAACGGTAAAAAATGCGCTGTAGTCTCTCAGGCCGAAAGTGCGACGACTTTCTCGTTATAAATCTTAGTTATCAAAAATTGAGCACTAGGATTTCGAATAGTTACAAGAAAATTACATCAAGCCTGCAGAGCTAAACAGTTTGTCTGGATGACTAAAACATTGAAAAATCATTTCACACTAAGAAATATCATTGCTACAGTGCAATTTTTGCAAGGAGTATGGACCTCCAAGAAGGTTCCGAAGAATAATAAGAAAAGCAGAAAGCAAAACAAACATGTGGATCAATCGCAGTAAAATAAAGTATAAAAACTATATTTTTAATAGGAAAAATTTATTTTAGTTATATGGATATTATTTAAAATATTTCCCACTCTTCATACCTTTTTTTCGAAGTATGTTACATTGTTTATTGTAACAAAAAAAGACAATATAGATCATGATACATTCGCAGCAGCAAAATTTTGCGTTATGCAGTAAAGAGTAAAAGGAAAACAAGCTTTTTATTTCGTGAATCATGTTTCAAAAAACACGATTTATCGTTGGTTTTCCAATCGAGTTTAATTTAAACATGAGGTTTGTGAATATGCAGTTTGATACAGTTAGATTGATGAACCATAAAGACCTGATGGCATTTTGAAATAATCCGATAAATGAATTGAAAAGCCATTACGAGAAAATAGGGTGTTATCCTTTTAGAATGTGGAACGAATAAGAATCGATAATTTTCGCTTCTCTAATTTGACGTTTTAGAATACGAATGTGACTGACAGTTTCCCTTAAAGTCAGCTACTGTCAAGTTTACTCACATAACAGCCGCTATTGCGATCTCATTTGAATCTCATCTATAGACACATGTCTTTGAATGGCGAGTGGACAGCGGTGGCCAAACCAAGCCTGTTGTATTAAGAGATAGGAACATTTTTGTCTCTGATGAATGTGTCATACGTTACTGAAAGGTGATTTAGAATTGATCAACAAAATATAAGTCAGAAACAAAATGAATGAACAACTAAAAACAATGACCGACGGCCAATTTCACCTTCCAGATACTAGTTTCACTTGGAGCAAACCTGACGTTATGACACTTCATAGGACAATATCTAGGAACACTAATCTTTTTTTGTCTCAACGTTCTTAAAACTTGAATTTTATCACATAAAAAACGTTACAGCTTATTGTGATGAATAACACCACCATTGAATGGTTACATATTACCGCGTTATCTAAAAAATTGAGTTCCCCCTGTTTTGCGCTGAGATCAGTTTTCTAAACTTATTCACCAACACTTTAATATGCCCTTTTTGCGTCGCATATCCAATACGCCCTTCCTTTATGGGGTATGTGCGACTCAATTCGAGCAAATCCTCAAACTACAAAAGAGATTTGAGATATTGACACAGAGAGTCTCTTTTTTAGATTTAGAAGATAATTGTACAGCTATCCATTTAGGAACATGGAGCACGTTCAGAATTAGTTAAGGGCTCAATACTATACATTGCAATAAAAAATGCAGAATCATTTGTCAATTGAAATATAATCTATGACATTTTTCCCGCTTTTATCTGGAACGTGCCTTCTACTATGTTTGATTCTCAGAATTTGTGTTAATACTGATTTTTAAAATCGATTATCACACATTTTAGATTTGTTTTTGGTTTGTTTTTTTATTTCTATTGTCTACAAATTGTGAATAATTTTTTGACAATAAATCAGTTTCTCTCTCCCCCCCCTCAACCAATACACAACGATGTTGAGTTATTCACGATGATAAATTTTTCACAAACGCATTCGGTTCCATTCTTCTGATTTAGTAATTTGAATGTGTTACAGTGATAAACTATTTAATTTGCATTTACATGAATAATCATAAAAAGCAATTATTATTGTGAAATATTGAAATCGAAATTATTCTCACAAAAAAATTTATTTTGTTTCAAGATTATTCCGACGCATTGCTTGAAACTATTTATTTCAAAATTATCTTGTTCGAGAGTTAATTTTGTAGTATTTGTACCTACATAATAATAGGAAACAAGGATGATAACTTCTGATGTTGGTCATTTTCGATCTATTTTTCAGAAATTAAGAATAATACAAAAAAAAATAGTCCAAAAGTCAAAGCTCTGTATTATTTCTGTATTCTACAATGAGGGAAAACGTCCCGGTTACTCAAATTTGTTTGTGAGTAATGGAATCAAAAATCATTTTTGATCCAATATACTTTTTCCAATTATCGCGAAAAATACTTTTATTACGGTACCTATAGATGATCTTTCCAACTATCAAGAGTCCAAAATAAATAAACTCCCTCCACCATTTCATGATCTATCTTCATATTCCATTCCTCATATCAACCAAGATATAATGATAATAAAATAAAATTAAGATATAAACAAATAATAATATAATATGATAATGAAATGGTAATTATATAATAATATAATAATAATACTTAAGTCTTCTAAATTTTCAGCTCCATTTTACATAGAATTTACACACTCACCAATTCTAATCTCAAAATACAAACTCTATCTACATATTTTGATTTTGATGATTGCTATGAATGCGTTGTAGGAACAAACCACTTCCAGCTCAAATAAAACGCGGAAATTGAACTCACACCAACAATATGTAGTCCTGATCCAATTCAGTATTCATAATATCGCTGGAGAAGACAAAAAGGTATAAAATCAAACTAAAATTGGGACCAGAAGTTTCAAAAAGAATTGTGAATAACCGAAAATCCTCTATTCGTATATACATCGGTTGAAATTGTAGGATGAGGGCAAGTAAGTAATTGCGATCAAAATATGGGGATACGGTAAGTTATCTCAATAGAGTATTGCTGTGGAATGAGATACAGAGAGTTAGGTTCAAAATTTTTTTTTTCGCGTTACTGCTTATTTATCGGTTTTATCACTGATATTACAAAGATAGGGATAAGGACAATTGTTTTATATGTCGTCTTTAGCAGATATCGCAAAACCAAAGTTATATGTTGATGTATTTGAATAGTAGCTTCTAATGAAGAATCTTTCCAGTGGATCCACCATAGCAAATTTCACCACTCGCTGAATTTGTGAATATAATATGCTCTATGAAATATTTGACATAATTTTTTCTTGAGAATATACTTCTAATATGTAATAGACGATTTACTTCTGTTGTGTCGGCTGCCAGTTGACGTAAACAAAATTGAAACCAACTTAATCCAAACTTACATATGTTTGTACTATAATTCGTATATCACATCACTCACCAACACACAGATGGCGCTGCTATTGTTATATCGATAAGACTAGTTAGACTAGTTAGTCAGAGTGAAGTTACTTTTGTTATTTTCAAAACAATTTCGTGTATTGATTTATCATTGCTTATTGATGAAAAAAGATACTGTACAAGCTCAGCAATGGCTTCAAAAGTATTATTCGGACTCTGTTCCATCGAAAAGAATCATTTGTTATTGGTTTGATGGTGGTCATACAAACAAGGATAATTGTGAACGTTGTGGTCGTCCAATTGAGGTAATTACTCCAGAAAGCATAAAAATTCCACAAATTGTTTATATATAAGGCAGTGTGTTTACAATTGAGCATGAACATTGGACCATGAGAAAGCTTTTTTCAAAGTGGGTGCCATGTATACTCACAGTCGATCAAAAACAACAACGTGTTGATGATTGAGAGCAGTTTTTGGCCATGTTTGAACGTAATGAATCAGATTTGTAGCATTGGATAAAACATGGATTCATCACTTCACTCCGGAAATCAAAATTAAATTATCAACATCTGAATGTACTGTATCCGGTGAACCATATCCGAAGCGTCTAAAGACACAACAGTCAGCTGGGAAGGCTATGGCTTCATTATTTTGGGATGCGCATGAAATATTGTTCATGGACCATCTGAAAAGGAAGAGACAACCAATACCGAATACTGCATAGAGTTGTTGGATCGCTTGAATGCAAAAATAAAAGAAAAACGGCCTCATATGTCGAAGAAAAAAACATTGTTTAACCAAGACAATCAACCGATTTACAAGTCTATGTCAACGATGATTAAATTGAACGACTTCTATTTCGAATTGCTTTCTCATCCACCGTTCACTCAAAAACTCGTTCACAGTGACTTCTGGCTATTCGCTGATCTCAAAACATGCTTACCGTTAAGAAATTCAGCTCAAATGAAGAAGCAATTGCTGAAACTGTAGACTTTTTTGAAGCAAAGGACAAATCTCTAACAAGCAGGGCACCGAGAAGATGGAGTAGCGTTGGAATGATTGTATTGTTCTTGAAGGAGATTGCATTTATGAATAAAATCGATTTTTAGCAAAAAATGTGTTTGTCTCTCTCAATTAGACTGATCTATACAATAACACTTATTTAATTTAGTTAAATACACTGATTGATTTGTTCTTACTATCTCGATATGTTCATTTACTATCTCGATATGTTCATTTACTATCTCGATATGTTCATTATTAAATCAAATTAATCACTTACTCCGGCTGATAGATAAAGTATTTATACCTAACGGCTTTATAGATAATTCCTATTCTTAATATTTCTAGAACACCGTAAAATTACAAAAAAGCCTTATAATAATTTTTTTTTTTTCAAATGAGTGACAATAAAAAAGTTTATTGAATTATATCATAAATAACTTGTGTATTCACCAAACTATAGTTTCGATTAACATAATAAAACAGGACAGGATTCACGGTCTATGTCAGTGGACGAGTTTGTATGATTATTATACGGATATGTTCGAATTAGACGGTTATTAATACGTTTCATTCATCAGGCATCTCAATATAGTTTATATGAGTGGATTTTTATACTACTGATGTCAAAACTATCTTATTCGATTATATGGAGCTGGAAACATTGAGAAAACCGGTGAATATATTCAAATGTTATTATGAAAGTGATTTCCGTCAACAAATTCTATATTGAGAAACTTGGGTAGATATTTTGCTATCTGGATTGAATAAACTCAGAAAGTTATCTCTCTTGTATTATATGAAATGTTAGAACATTAATTATCACATTCAAATAACGTTGTTATCATAAAGTTCTTGAACAAACCTTGAAATTTGAGTTTCATACAGAAAACTTGTTATATTTTTTCCAACAGATTCAACATTATATTAAGAATGGTATATATGCTAAAAACCATAAAATTTCCAAATAATATGCGATTAATAATTTATAATTGAGTATGAAGGAGCGAAAAGAGTTTGAGAAAGGTCAAATGAATTTTCTCTGTTGAACATCTCTAATTCAGTTGATTGCTTGGATGAATTGAGTTCATATTGTCGTAGTATATAGGGCATATAGGATATTCCTTTCTTTTTGTGTATCAAACTTACTCATAGAAAGTGTGATACTGTATTTTATGTTGTGGCTATAGAAAATAGAATAATTGATATGGGAAGCGGTATAGAATCATTTCCGTTTGATGATACTTCTATCTATCTTCAGAAAAATGTCAGAGAAAAAACGAATGGAAAATACATCACAATATGTCTATGAAGCCTTTTAGATAGCGTTGTTAACTAAGGAGGAGGATTCCTGTGCCAAAAACTTTTTTGTTTCCACCATCAGAAATTAATCCTTAAAAGCCTTTGAATGTAAATAGACACATGAGATGCGAAAATGACTTTCGGTGTGAAATTTGCAATACTTTCCAATTGAAATGAGATTTGAAAAACAGGAAGAAAGATAACAAAAACGACTGAATGTTCTATTGAATGTAATAGCTAGGCATACAGGTCCGTTCCTCCTTGTTCGCTTTGCGCATGCGCTGCGTTTCGGCGGGTACTTTTGAAATAGTATTTGTTCATTGGTAGAATATTATTACTATTATTGATGGATTAATTTCATGTCAATAAAATCTTCATTCAAACTGTAAAACATTTTCATGAAATTGAAATTTATTCGAAAAACATTCAATTTGAGCTTTGTTTTAATCTATTTTTGGATATTATTTAGTTCCTTCGATTACAAGAAACTTCAGAAAATTGGATTTGAATTAGTCGATATTTGTTTATATGTATTATAACTACAATTAATATTGTCCACACTAACAGTGAAATTCGATTCTACTTCTACACTAAGCACTTAGATAACTAACTCCAAAGGCTTCGTCTTCTTCAATCTTCTCTCTAGGTTCGTATTGTCGAAGAGCTGGATTTCCTCGATGTTCACATGTTTCAGAAGTTGCTGCTCGCTACTCTTTGCGAGTTTAGTGGATACCTGCCTTAATTTTATTAATTGATGTCTGTAGGTTGATTGCCGCTTCTTCGTGGGAATGGCTTACGGTCAAAATAGCTATCGCCCGCAAACGTGCTGATAGTGTGGTTCTCTTATTAAGGGATGTCACTGGTGTATAAGATGTAAAGAACCATCACAAAAACACTACCTTCTGGTATGTGGTACACCCGCGTTGATTTTTTTCAAGTTTGAGTAAGCATCTTCTTGCTTTATTTTGAAGGTTCGTTCTTTTATATAGTACTGAGCCCTTCATGCCAAACACTGTCAAATATCTGAGCCACGTCTAAGAAAACAGAGGAGCAGACTTTTTTCTTTTCTAGTGATTTTTCTATGACATCGGTTATCCTGTGTACTTGGTCTATGGTGGAGTGGTTTGCCCTGAATGTTCGTCAAGTATAGGGTTTATTCTTCTTAGTAGTATTTTCACAAATGGCTTTGATTTTAGTAACAGTGGTATTGGTCTGTATCAAGATATCACGTTTAGTGGTTTTCCTAGTTTGGGAAAACATGGTCATAATTGAATTGTAACATTACATTGAGAGTATGATAATCAATATTAATGTCCCGACTGCATGTCAAATTGTCGATAATTTAATTTTCTCGAGTGCGCGAATGCGCACGAGAGGAAATTATGAGACAATTTGACATGCACGAAAGGGCATTTTGGCAGACTATTTCCTGAGAAAAATTCAATTTAAAATAAACAATAATTGTTCCTTTTCTTAAAATATAAAATTAAAACCAAATGATGTTTATTAATCCTAGACGAAAATTTGGCACTAGTGCAAATTATCGATAATTTGCACTAGTGCAGTATTATCGCTGAAATTTGATCGTTGCTAGGTGAACATAAAATATTACAGCTTTTTGGTTGGCTTAAATTTTTCGAAGGAAATAGTCACTGTAACTATATAATTCGGTACAGGATAGTGTATTAGTTGAATGGAACACTCAAATTAAGTTGAAATGTCTTGTTCACTATCAACTCTCTTTTCTCCAAACCTCTATCAACATTTTGCGAATAATTACAAAGTATTAGCCTTCAAATAATTAACAGTTTTCTCAATCTTCATTTTATTTTAGATTTATGAAGGGATTCAAAAGAAAATCGACGGAATCAACTGAATAAATTAATATTAATTTAACAATTCATCAATTAGGATTTCAATTATAAAGATTTTTAGGAATATGTAACTCAAACGATAATGAATATTTAAACGGTATGTTCGGTTAAAGAGCGCAGTGTGCAATCGTTTTTGTCGTTACCAGCTTTTCTATTTGACGAAGACTGCAGAGTTTTAATTTCTGCGTTATGATTTCTAATTAGAAAGGAGTCTAAGATAATGGTGGAGTATGAACGAAAGTATGAGAGAGATGAATTTTTAGAGAAAAGCTTGTTAAAACAAAAAAACAAACATAAAAATAACTAAATATACAAACGAAATAAAATTTCAATATACAGAAGAAAACCACAAAATTATAGGTAATAATGATTATTTAAAATATGAAGATATCATTAGTTAAGACGGTTATTAATACGTTTCATCCATCAACAAAGTAGAAAACAAAGTGAAATCCCGTCCCTTGAGAATTTTTTCGATTTTTTGAAACAACGTAGTGGTATTCTAGAGCGCACTCAAAATATTCAAGCTTCTACTTCTAATTCAAATGATACTAAACAAAAGTTTAGTCCCAAATATTCGAAAACAACTGCTCACGTGAATTCTATGATTCCTACAAACAGTCAATCAGATTGTTATTATTGTAAAAATGCTTCACATCGTATCTATACGTGTGAATCATTTGAAAATTTGTCTATCAGTGATAAATATAAATTCATGCATTCGAATAATCTCTGTAAAAACTGTCTAGGAGGTCGCCACATCACAAGGGATTGTAAATCTCTAAAATCTTGTTCAATATGTTAAAAAAGACATCATACTTATCTCCATTCTGACTCTTTCCGTGCAAATGATAATGCACATAATAATAATAATGGTTCTATCCCCCAAAACCGTTATAACAACTCACAATCTATTCACTCCAATGTACATACGACAAATGGTCAACATCCTCACACCAAATCGATAAATAATCGAAATAATAACTTTAATCGTCAAATTGACGAAAATTCACATTCTCACCAGGCTACTGATAATCGACAAAATCCTTCTAGACCACAGAAGAATTTTGATAATGCTGAAACCAACAAAAACTCACAAGATAATAATTCTAACGTATTTGCTATACAAACACAATCCTTATCTGCTCTATCCACTGAATGCCACGTGCTTCTAGCTATGGCTAAAATAATTATGTATGACTCTCACAATAACCCATTTAAAACTACTATTCTGCTAGACAACGGTTCCCAAAACTCATTTGTTTCACAAGAACTAGTAAATAAACTACAATTGAAAACGTTTGAAAAAACACTGCAAATTTCCGGCATATCACAAACAGTATCAACCACAAATAAAATGGTTTATTTAAAATTCTTTCCACATTCCAATCCGATCAAACACTTTGAAATACCTTGTGCAGTATTGCCAAAAATTACTTGCAAATTACCACAAGTAAAAATTAACGTAAGCCAGCTACGTCTGCCTACTGATATTATTCTAGCCAATCCAGAATTTAACATACCATCGGAGATTCACATTCTAGTTGGGGCCGATTTATATTACAAACTTCTTACACCAGATATCATAGATCTCGGTAAAAAATTACCTAGTTTACAAAATACTAGCTTAGGCTGGATAATTGCTGGAACTATTCCAAACAGTGCTTCTTTTAATTCCGTGAATATTCAAAATAATGATTCCGTGTTTACAAGCTGTAATCATATTTCTATATCGAACAAAGACCTAAGTTCATCTCTTTCTAAATTTTGGGAACAGGAGAAAATTCCTTCTAAGAGTATTCTCTCGTCTGACGACGAACTAGCGGAAACTATTTTTCAAAATTCCACACAAATTCTGGAAAACGGCAGGCTCCAAGTCAATTTTCCGTTTAAATCTGAAAAAGAACACCATAAACTCGGTGAATCATTTCTAATAGCTAAAAGGCGATTTCTCTCGCTCGAAAATAGAATCCATAAAAATCCAGAATTATTTTCTGAATATAGTAAATTTATTTCTGAATACGTAAACTTGGGACATGCAAAATATGTCACTCTTAACCTCACTAATTCAAAAAACGAATTAAAATATTTTATCCCACACTTATGCGTAATTCGTGAACAAAGTATATCTACAAAACTTCGTGTTGTCTTTGATTCTAGTTGCCCTACCTCAACAGGTGTTTCCTTAAATGATATAACTTTGAAAGGGTACCAGGTGCAACCAGATCTATTCGATATTCTTTGCCGTTTTAGGCTAAATAAGTTTGCGATAACTTCTGACGTACAAAAAATGTTTCGTCAAATTTCTATAAACACAGAACATCGTTTTTTACAAAATATATTATGGCGAGAAAATCCTCAACAACCCCTGCAGTGCATTGATTTATCAACTCTAACTTATGGTTGCAATTTCTCTCCGTTTGTAGCGACAAGAGTATTGCAAGAGATTGCAAATAATAATAGTTCCAATTTCTCTTTAGCGGCAAACGCCCTCATATCCGAAACTTACATGTATGATATAATTTCAGGTACAAATTCTGAACATGAATTGATAAAATTAATTCAAGAATTAAAAATTGTATTAGGAAATCACGGGTTCAATTTACATAAGTGGGCCTCAAATAACTCAAACGTTCTCGCTGAAATTTCTGATTCAAACAATTCTTCCTTCTTACAAAATCCTGAAAAATGCATTAGTCTTGATTAAGAAAATTCTCAAAATAAAGTTCTAGGCCTAAATTGGATCCCAGCTTCTGATAATTTGAACATTTCTGTCCCCACTACCTTTTCAATATTCCCCGCAACCAAGAGAAAAATTCTCTCAACCATATCGCAATGTTTCGATCCTCTTGGACTTTATAATCCCATAATATTGTCTGGAAAACTTTTGGTCAAACAATTATGGCAAGCTAAAATTGACTGGGACACAGAGATATCAGATCCAGTCATACTGGAAAAATGCCATACATTCGTAAACAATCTTCCTAAGCTATCTCAATTAACTATTCCAAGATTCATTTTTTTGGACAAATCTATCAATCTCATCGAAATGCATGGTTTCTCAGACGCGAGTCTGAAAGCTATTTACGAACCATTTATTCTGACAATTCTGTTTCCTGTAATTTAATTTCGGCAAAATCGCGTGTATCCCCCGTTTCTACCACAATTACACTTCCTCGGCTAGAATTATCAGCCATGCTCCTACTGTCTAATTTAGTGGACAAAATTTATAAAAACTTTCAAACAAAGATTAATATTATTTCTGTAAATTTCTGGTCCGACAGCCAGATTGCTTTATGCTGGCGCAATGGTGAACCCAGCCGTTGGACAGTATTTGTAGGCAACAGAGTTGCTAACATTCAAGCCATAACTAAAGATCATTCATGGAGGTAAATACTATCGATAATCCCGCTGATTTGGTGTCACGTGGCACTAGCGCAAATAATTTAATTTCTAATAAACTTTGGTGGCATAGACCGAAATTTTTATCAAATTCCACTCTCGATTTATCAAAATTTGATAATTTTGCATACCCAAACCTTCATCTTTCTGACATTCCCGAAACAAAAACTGTCGTCATGACTACCCCAACAGAAGAAAGTTTTCTTTTAACTTTATTAAATTTTCCTGTTATAAGAAGTTGCAAAGAACAATGGCGTACGTACATAGGTTCATCAGAAATTGTAAGAATTCGAACAAATTTTCTGGTCCTTTGACAGTATCCGAATTGAGCAAATCTGAAATCTTTATAATCAAGACCCTACAACAAACTAAATTTCAAAAGGAAATTAATGAGATTAAACAGAATAAAATTTTATCTGATAAGCAAATAAATAAGCTGAAACCTTTTTTAGACGATAAAGGAATGCTTCGAGTCGGTGGACGTCTTGCTAACGCTGACCTTTCTTTTAACCAAAAATATCCATTACTTCTGCCGTCAAAAAATATAACTGTCAACTTAATGATTAAAGCTGAACATGAAAGGCTTGGACACGCTGGAGCTCAAACAGTGTTGTACAATTTTCGACTAAATTTCTGGCCATTAAATGGTTTAAAAATTACCAAAAAGCTTATTCGAAGCTGTCATAAGTGTTTTCGTTTTTCAACTAAGCCATATACACAAATTATGGCAGACCTTCCACGAGATAGAGTCATCCCTGCTCGACCGTTTCAAAAAACAGGACTGGACTTTGGTGGGCCATTTCTCATAAAATCTTCCAAATTACGAAAAGCTCCCTTGGTGAAATGCTATATTGCGCTTTTCGTATGTTTTGTCACTAAAGCTATTCACATTGAAGCTGTTACTTCTTTATCAACTGAAGCCTTTATCTTGACCCTAAAACGGTTCATTTCCCGTCGTGGCAAACCTGCCAAAATTTATTCCGACAACGCCACTAATTTTCAGGGCGCTGATAACACTTTTAGAGATTTAGAAATATTTTTCAAAAATCAAAATAATATTGATTCTATTCAAAATTTTTTATCGCATTCCAAAATTGAATGGAAATTCATACCTCCTAGAGCGCCACATTTTGGAAGAATATGGGAAAGCGGAATAAAAAGCTCGAAAAAGCTCATGTCAAAAATTCTTGGAGACTCCAAATTAGCATATGAAGAGTTCTCTACAATTCTAGCCCAAATAGAGGCAATTTTAAATAGCAGACCTATATCACCATTATCTAATGACCCTTCTGACTTGGAATGTTTGACCCCAGGTCATTTTCTTATCGGCGCTAGCCTAACTTCCTTTCCTGAAAAAGATAATACCACCATCCCTGAAAATCGGCTGTCACTATGGCAACAATGTACGCTGGTCGACTGAATACTTGAATCAATTACAAAATCGACCAAAGTGGCTCAAGTCTTTCCCTAATCTGAAAGTTGATTGTTTAGTTCTTCTTAAAGAGGATATGCTACCCCTCTACAGTGGTCTACAGGAAGAATCATCGAAACGATGCCGGGGCCTGATGGGAATGTGAGGGTAGTAAAAGTTAAAACAGCAACTGGTATATACACCAGAGCCATCTCTAAAATAGTCCCTTTTCCTGAGTCTGATGAGTCACTTCTCGGTGAAAAGTGACTGATATTCAACATAGGCTTATCGTTAATTTTTCTTAATATCATAAAATGCATTGAATTCCCTTTCTCGATTTTTAATTTTTACCGTGCGATATTGACATGCTTACAAACATTTTAATGCTATTTCAGTCCCATTTATCGAGCATTTTGAAACTTTTCAAGTTTCAAGGGGCCCAATATGTTCGAGAATTATATTCTCAAACCAATGAATGATCATTCGATTTTAGAATCGATGATCTTTCAAAAATGATTAATAAATTTACGACTACCTGATCTCAAAAAAAATGGGAGTCAGTTGTCAGTGCATTTAAAAATGGAAAGTAAAATTAATTTCTCTTGATGAATTAACATAGTTCTTTTATTCAATTTACGTTTCAAGTGTTATTTACTGTATTTGGGCGCAGGACAAGTTTTGTGTTTATCATTTTGTGTAGTGTAGTCATATTTTATTATAACTTTTTATCCTGAAAGTGTCTCAATTTATATCGACAGAAGTCAATAAGGCACCAACTACTGTAGCTTTACGACCTAAAGTACTTGCTAAATAAAAGATTATTCATAGTGGCGTATGTCTTTTAGCCTTATACTAAAATACCGTTTTGTGCTACCAAAAATCAGCAACTGCTACAGTCTAAGTGCTATACAGTTAACAAGTACGTGCAGCGCTCCTCACGCTTAGATATAAATAGGCGTGTGGGTAAAGTGGTTGAAGAACACGGTCATTTTCCAACCAAGTACAAAGTTGATATAAAATTTTTATATTATCCGTACAATGAAATTCAGATTTTGTTATTTTCGATCCGTTCATAAAATGAACTGTAGAAAAAGAGAATGCTGGATAAGCCTTTTCTTTACATCAAATTTATTAGGAACGAAGACAATACAGTTTGGATTCACTGGAATAGGAGACCTGAAATATATCAATTATCATTTATATGGCTTACGTAACAGAAAGATCAATTTAATCAAACAGATAGAAAATAGAGTCTCTAACATTTTAAATCCAAGATTTCATGGATGGAAACTAGAAATATTCTATAAAGTTTCTCATGAAAACTCATATACTCACTGTGAAATATCCTCAGGGATCTCTGTAATTGAAATATTTGTAATCCAATTATCTTGTGTCTCATTAACTGAATAATTTTTCTTACAAGAGTATTTAGTTTATTTTTCTGTTTTTGTTTGATTTAATAAATAAATGTGAAGTATATTCTTTCTTAACATTGTAAGGGGAAGCATCTTTTGTAATATCGGTTTGCTATGAGTTTAATTTCGAACCTTGCTTTTAAATGTTAAACATCTTACGGCCAAACAGAATCAAGAACATCTTACTGTTTGACAAAACTCATAACTTAGAAAATAACATTTTAGCTGTGATATAATTATATAAACATAGTAGATGTATCCATATAACTATTTCACAGTTGTAAATTTTCAAGACTGTCCAATGTTTTTGATAACAATTTTGGATAACCAGCATATAATAAACTTCGAGGATAATCTTCAGCACTTAATCTGCTCACTTGGGCAATTCACACAATCCCGTTATGATTTCAAATGGATTAACTAATTTAATATATGATGTTTCCACAACTCATGGGAATGAAAACGTCGGAAGTTATGGAGTACTCTTAACTGATATTAGATCTTGGGGTACGAGGCTGAATCGAAAATTGTAAATAATTAGTTGTTAATCATATACCCATTGAGAACAACAGTTTTAATCCGAAAAAAAATTACAATTATTTGAAACCAACAATCTTTGTAATCAATTCAAGTTTGATAACTTGAAGAAATCGACGTAACCAAATGAAAAAACTAATTGGTTTTCCGAATGATTATTCAATCATCATCTAAAGAATAAAAAAAATTGTTTTATTTACATACATATTTCTTTACATACATGTGGATATTCACAAAAAGAATGAACGCCGCGGCGTCACCTTCTTCGGAAAAAATCAAATATTTCTTACGATATAAAGCTAGAAAAAAGTATCGGACATATCATGAAATTTGATTTTACAATATAATTCGAGTACGGCTTGTTCTACAGAGGTAGAAATAAGTTAGGCATCGCTTTCGAAAAATCCACACAAGAAGAATTGAACCTGCCTCGGGTGGATGTGTGGACAGATATCCACACGAGAGTTCGTAGTTTTTTGAGGGTCACGTAACGGGCCAAAGATATCTAGAAATTCTCGAAGATTTACGTAGACAACGATCCAACATTCGCAAACATGTCATTTAATGCAGGATTGAGCTTCGTCGCACTACGCGTTATGTGTGCGGGAATACCTTGATGTTCATTTTGAATAATTGATAGACAGACGAGGATTTGTTGAGTGGTCCACTCGGTCGTGTGACCTGTCACCCTGTGATTTCTCCTTGTGAGGCCGTCTCAAAGACCGCGTTTTTGTAAGTGGACCTCGCACTCTTCCCGACTGCAATTAAAGAAGAATTTGTAGCTCTTCACGAACAGCTTCGCAGGACTTGCGTCTTCATTAAGAAAAGTTGCCATAAACGCATTGATTAAGATGGGTATCAATTTAAACACTTACAATACCCATATTTCGAATCCCTTCTGTTATTTTTTTTAATTAATCACTCATGTCACCGATTTTATTTTATCACAACCATCCCGTTGTGGAGAGGATGCTTGTCGATCTTCATAAACGACTTGGTTAAGTTGGAAACACAAATGCGTAGATATTATATGGATATGGATTGCATCAAGCATCGCTCCCATGGCTGTGATATAGATACGGAATCCCCTCCTCTGCCACATGGATCTGTTTTTTCAATCTGTGGCGTAGATTACGCCAGACCGGTAACTCTCTACGAAGACAACAAACTTTGAATTGGTTTACTGACGGAATATATGGAGCTGTGCACTGTGAACTTTACGTTGGCAAGATTTTCTTGGTTAGATTTGAAGACATGAAGAAGAATGTATTGACCAGTTGCCAGATTCGAGAAAGTGGTTGAGATGAGGATTTCGCTAATTCTAACCACTCAGCTCTGCGAAAAACTCGTTCCGAGGGAACCAGCCAAGCTTAACCATGGAAAATAAAATCAGAGAAAACTGGCAAGTAGAAACTTTAGTGACGGGCTATTCAACTATATGCGAGGATATTCAAAGAATTGAAGCGGATATTCTATTCAATGTGAACATGAAATATTAACGTCGTTTCACGAAAAAGTGTGTTTTGTTCCTATCGTGCAATTTTCCCATTTTCCACAAATAGTCAAAGTTTATAGTATTTGAACGGTTGCTGAAGCTCTATAATCGTCATTTACCGTTCTATCACCATTTGTATCAATTTAACAACTACATTCCCCAAGTTATAGTCACAAGTACGAATCAAACAAAATGAATTTCACACGGGAAATGGAAATCTCAACTCAAATGTAGCTCGATTCAAATTATTTACATTTTTTTTCTTCTGGCGACTCTTCCAAACAATCATTACTAGTATTTTATATCTCTTGGAACGTCAGCACTCTATTTAGAATTTACTCTGGCTTTGGTTCAAATGAGCTTTGTTTAGATTCCAATCTAGGAAGACAGCAAACCAATTGATTCTGTCTTTGATCATAAAAAACGTGAAGAGAATGATAGTTAAGTATATTCAATCTTTAAGAAACATTATTCATTCGAAACATATTGTTAAAAGCTATTGATTTGCAATTATTGATCCGGCGATGACGGGAAAAATACAAGTATAATATACAGGGTGTTTCTAAATTCATGTGACAAAATTCAGGAGGTAACTTCTCGTATGAAATTAATATGGGTCTTCTCATCCCACCACTTTCAGAGATATCATGTGATGACTAAAAGTGAGTTTTCATGCACTGGCAGAGGACTAACTACGAGTATTACGAGGGTGAAATTAGCAGCCCTCACTTTATTTCATACCAAACTTTTTTTCAGGATGATGTACTTAAAATGCTTGTTTTATTTAAGTTTATTTTCTATTTTCAAGCAGAAATTAACAAAATCAATGGAATAAATTCAGGCTTACTAATTTCCAACCTGAAAAAATACCCGTGGTTAGTCCCTGGCGATTGCACGAAAATTTCAGAATTACAAGTTTCTAGCTTTACTGAAATTTTATAAAAAAAATTTCATAAACACATTTGAACGGTTCAAGAGGGGAAATTTTGTTATAGGGAAGCCCCGTCTTAATTGCTTACAAACAATCACCTCCTGAATATTGTCGTATGAATTTAGAAACTTCCTTTTTAAGTTTAACAATTACAGCTATCGCGAGAAATTATACTTGGAGATAATTGTGAATCATGACTTAAGAAAATGAAAGAAGAAAAAATTGATTGACTTAGAAAACAGGTCAAAACATTACCTAACCTTAAAACCGCAAGGTGAAACTGATATTATGAAAAGGACGGTGGAAGAAATACTGTTTTATTAAGTACAAGTAATCGATTTTTTCGTGAAAATTACTTCGAGGTAGGTCTAAGGGGTCTAAGGGTCTTTAATTTTTTAAACAGCATAACCATAACCATAACATGAAGAAAATTTGACCCCTCGAGCATTTTTTTAAGTAAAGAATAAAATCGGTCCGATTTTCATGACGAAATCGTCAAATGTCGTACGGGCTTATTATTTTTTGGGTTTTTGAAGTTAATATACATGGAAAAATAATTTTAAAAGCAGAAGCAGCTCATCACTAATTAGATAGATTTCCTGGCATTAATATTACATTACAATACTGTAGACTATGAGTTCATTATCATTAAGACAAATAAGTTTTATGATGGTTGTAACCCACTCTAATATTAAATATAAGAATGTCTCATTTTATTCCAATTTCCATTATTATTCATTGTATCAATCAGGGTTTTTACATTCCTCACATACATTTTTTACTTTAATACATTTTTAAACAAGAATATCATATTTCAAGAAGATATTACCCATACAACTGTCAAACTGTATAGATGTGATAAATATTTTAATTATATTATAATATAAATGAATATTTTTGAAATTATGAATATACTAGTTAGCATGCGATCTTTTTTCAGTTATCATTTATTTGAAAGCAACCCTTATCTCAAATAACATTTAACATAATTATCTATGAGTTTGTCTTTATCACCTATTATTTTATATTAATATCACTTATTTAAAAAATTTGAAATTTTTAAAACAGTGTTATTTTAAATCAAATATTTCAACGGTTTTGTTTATAATCCTATTTATATTCTACAGATTTACATGGCTTTTAGCCATCCTTAGTTTTTATCTTGAACCTCTCTTTCTAATGTTGGCATCTCGAAGCCACGTGTGAAAATATAGGAAGGGCGGTCCATGACCCTTAATAGGTCCATATTTTTTATTCATTATAATATAGTGCCAGCCTAGTGTCGCGGCCAGTATTCCCAGTAAAAAAAGAGCATTATTAGTCCAGTCAAAATAGACATTTGACTTAGCCAAAATTCACATAGAGCTGAAAATAGGCAGAAACGTTAAATGCATCATTATAAATGAAATGTCAAAAATGGATTTTTTCATCTATCCATTTTTCTGGAAAACGGTAAGTATTATCGTGAAAATAGGTTTATAAAAAGATCATACAATTCTCTATAAAAATGGTTCACCAATTCATATTTCACATAATGTCCGCACCACCCATAAAGTAATATCCTTGGCGCATTTTTTAAGGTATTTTTCCCACTAGGTATACTCTACGATCTAATGTAATGAAGAAAGTTTGATCAAATGGTATCCCATTGATTTGAAAGAATGGTAATATTGCTAATGATCAATGTGAAATGGGTTGTTTTCTTCTACATGTTATTATATTAGATAATTGTCTAATTCTTCTTCGACAATTATTTCTTCGTCTTCATTTTCTTCTTCTTGCGAAATTCTGTTCGCTGTTCTGAGAAAAAGAATTTATCAATTGTCTCTTCATTCGTTTCATAAATATCTTCATCTGTTCTATTTGTCTCAAGATTTTAACAAGTCTGACCGTGACAATTGATGCATATTGCCGAACAAAATAATCCCACTTTTTGACAGCTACAAAGCAGTTTTTCTGGAGCAAGTGGGAGTAAAGTCTGAATTGACTCCAAATAATTATCTGTTGATTTCCAGCCCCATACTTCTGGGTGCAACTCATGGCCTAGCCACACTCGAACTTCTTAATATACACGATACAAGTGTTGAGAGGCAGAAGGAGATGCTGGAGGCAGATAAGACAACTGTAGTGTTTTATTGTTCCATGCAGATTTTATAAATCTCTAATATCTATATTTGTGTATGAAATAAAATTTTTGGGAGCATTGCAAAAAGAAAACGAATTCCATTTGTAACGATGTCGTGTGGAGAAGAATCAATCTTTGTAAATACTACTGCGCAATCAATTAAATCATTACGTTTTTCGAACAATTTGAATACTGATATTTCACCTCTACGATCAACCCCTATTTTTTATTTGTTAATTATAAACTTTAATTTTTCTGATGAGATTTTTATTTTCATTTTGTCATGAGTTATGATAAAAACATTTATATTACTCTCAATTTTGCACCCTTCTACGTTGAACAGCTATTTTTCCATTGCAATTTTTAAATCTTTAAATCGATCGTTCCAGTATAAAAATTATTTATCAATAGATGAAAAGACAGTAGTTTTTACTGTCATGTAAATAAACACGTGTCGTGAGCTGCCGCCAACAACGGCCATTATCGTACCTGTACATACTGTACTTATTATTTTGTGGAAATAGCTCTAAATCAAAACAGAACCGTGTACGTGTTTAATAAATATACGTGTTTTATTATTGTGAAAGGAAAGTCAAATAAATATTATAACTTGACTTATTTATGTAACATGTATAGTCAGTAATGCCAGCAAGACCTGAAGGGACCAATTTGAGTCGTCGAACAATCAGAAATAGGAGATTTGTTATCAAGAGGAAATTAGAAAAAGTTGATAATAAATATTTCACAGATGTAACAGACATTTTAAATTATTCAGTAATTCAGAGAATAGAGAATATTATTGGGGATCTATTTATAAGAAACTTCTTGAACTGAATTAACAATGCTTCCAAATAGCAGTTACGAAAATTCAATATAAATATAAGAAACGGATTTTAGAACATTTTTCGGCTTATAGTTACAAAACGACTAGATTCAATAGATGTAAATTGCGTTTTTGAATAGAGAAATTCGGCACCATGTTCTGAACACCCTATAAAAATTTTTGTCAAGGTTTTCACAGATTTTGGTAAGCTGTAAGTGTTATTTGTCCAAATCCCAGAAATATTAGACCTGCCTCACTTAAATTAGCGTGCTATTTAGTTCGATCTGTTAACGAAAATATCAATATGAATACAAAAAATTTTCACCCCAGTCTATTAGACTCGGAGAGGTATTGTTCTAATAGACTATATGTCAAGAGAAATGAAAATAAATGTTGAGAGGTAACTGCAGTGGAAGATCATGGATCATTGAAAAGTGACAGAACCACTAGACTTCCATCTATTCACAAATTTTTGTAAGTTAGAAAGGCGATTAGAAAATAATAACAAATCCAAGACAACTGTTTTCAAGATATTGATAAAGGGAGTGAGAGAAAAATAAGCCCTCTGGAAGACAGAGAGGTTCAGAGAATATTAAATTCAGACATTAGCTGTGTTACGTTCAACAAAAAGAAGAGAAGAGTTGATAAAACTATGCAAACAATTTGAAAACGGAGAAATAGATATGAGAAGTTATTTAGCGTTCACTCATAATAATCAATATTACACCTTTCTAACATGAAAATATCACAACGACGACGAGAATAAACATTTGGAATATAAGCATCGTTATTACGCTCAAAGGAAATGGTTGAAGAACAGTAAATTCATATGGGATACTAACTGAAAGTGTTATTAACACTTTTTCATTCCATCACACGGTAATCAATAATTAGTGGCTTGTTAATTGACTGACAACCCACAATCTTACACAATTGGGCTCTATTAGAGCTGTGGACTGATAGAACGATAGGTTTCCAAATAGAGAGCAACTAAATTTGTGCAGGAATTCTACAGGCTTGTCCATCTACTACTATAGCTACTTTTTAAATAATTCTGTCATAGTACATGGATCTTGAACAACGTATCAGTATTATATTTGTTTCTAGATTGAGATAAAAGTACCGGAAAGCTCATCAAAACCTGTTTACAAGACGGGTCTAGGTAGAGGAGACGTTTTTTCATTTAAATTAAGTGAATAGAAAAAAAACTAAACTTAAATATTTCAGTGTGATAAAGTTTGGGATTGATCCCTCATAGAATACTTCTTGTAGAATGATTACTGGAAAAGAAAAGAAGAAACAAATTATACATATCATGTCTTATGTGTTAATATAGTGAAGTTATTGATAGCAATAATTAATAATAAATATCGAGCAAAAGCCATATAAAATATTCGGAAGCTTTGTGCTTCATGAAGAAAGGCAACAGCTCCCAATTCATAGCTATGTATTATAATCATAAATATTGAATATCATTAACATCATGGAGAAGAATTTGAAAAATATTTCTACATGTGAGAAATTTTAGGAGAATTATAAGTATCGCGAATGGAAATGAAACTGTTTGAATTATTGTTATTGTTTTCCATTCAATTTTATGTACGTGGATATTTCTCCTGTTTTTTAGAAATGTTTATTTTCTAATCAAAAATCATTTTTATTTTCATTTCTTTATACAAACAGCGAATTTCTCCGTGGATCCATTAGGCGTGAAAAGTTATTTGGAATGAAATTAATACAAAAATAATATAACCACTGAACAGCCTTTTATACGAGAATATTTCCAAAATTTCTCTCTTCATAGTCATAATACCGGAGAATAAAGTTTTCGTAAAAAGTTATCCCAACATTATATCAAGTATCATGGACCCTAAGGGAAGATGGTCAGAGAAATAACCAAATTAACAATTCGCGACTTGTTAATAAATTCATCTCGCCCATCTCTCTCTTAAAAGGAGTTTATTTTGAAAAGAGGCATGATTGAACTACTAGAATTCCTAGCCAAAAGGTATGACAGTAACTAGGTTAAAATTTTTGGAACCTATGGTGATATTAATACCAGACACTATCACTACACCGACGCTCACAATTGCACTGTCTGACCTGTGTTTCGATAACCTAGTTATCGTCTTCAGAGAATGAATGTAAACGGAAACCTATTAATTTGACTTATCTCTTTTATACAAAATTTTGTCACCAACGAACTTTCTCCCGCACTATAAACTCCTTTGGCAGTAATCTTTACATTTAATCCTTAACGACTCAACTACACAGTGGGAATTATTTTTCGTAGGACAGGATGCATTGGTGAGAATATTAGTATACAATATGTAATTCAAGTTAATAGGATTCAGTTTGAAGACTATAACATGATTTTTGACATTCGCGTCAGCCAGTGTAATTGTGAGTGTTGGTGTAGTGGTATTATGAACAGTATATTTAGTAGAAACGAGAGTAGACAGATATATGTATCATTTTAAAATCTGCTGATATGGTGTAACAACTATCAGCAGATATTTGCTTTTACTGAATACTGGCATCATGAAAATGTACCAGTTTTCATCGAAAAATAAAGAGTTATTAGTAGATATCATAGAGGTAATTCAATTCAGGGCGGAACCCTAAATTCATCTTCAGGAGAGGACTTCTCGGCTGTATCAAATTAGGATTTTTTACAAATAGAAAATGCTATTGAATTTTCCATAACTCACAACAAAACTATCGATTAATATATTATTTTTATTTATAGAACACCTAAATCTAATATTCATTCTTTTTTCGTTAACCTTCTAAATTCACTCGATGCTCTGCCTACTAAGAGCAGAAGAATTCAATGGTGGTTTTAACATTGACTTTACTAATGATTCGGGAGTCTCTGGTAAATATTTTTGAGTAGTTTTGGCTAAATATGCACTTAGTAGTTAATTCAGGTCTCTCTGACCATGAGGCTGTTTTCTCCGAATTTGTAATACTTTGTAGATCTCTTAAGAAGCACACTCATTTGGTGAGGATATTCTCCATTCAAAAATTCACCAAATTACATAACTTATGTTTAGCTAATGATTGGACTGATTTTCTAACGAAATTGACTCTAATTTTTCAGACATTCTCGATAAAATTATCATTAGAATCGATGGGTTATCAGCTAAGATATTTTTGAATTTTCCAGAAGTGATGATTAATGTTTTACGATCTCTAATCAACAAATAGTTTGAAAGGGGACTTTTGTCGAGCTATAATTTTTCCCCTGTACAAGGGTGGTAAGAAAAAAAAACACTAGTAACTATCGTCCTATTGCATTGTCACCAATCCTATCGTAGATGATTCAACGACTATTGAAAAACCGTCTATTATCCTTTTTTTATACATAAAATCTTGATAGCTCAACAATTCGATTTCCTATAAAGTCAATAACGCTATTTGTACTGTTCTCAATGGAATATATTTCTCACTCAACTATTAATTTTATATAGCTTCGGTTTTTTGTGATTTCGCTAAGGCCTTCGATTGTGTTGATCAAGAAATTCTGATTAACAAACTAGACTAGTATAACATCCGAGGTGTTCTCTTAAAATGGTTTATATCTTACTCTGAATGTCGAAAACAATTGGTAAGAGCTAATGGTAAAGTTTCAAGTAAATTGCCAATTGGTTAGGTGTTAGTGATATGCCGAAGGATTCAGTTTAGGGTCTCGTTCTTTTTTTGATTTTCATCAATGAACTCACAGACCTACGGATCAATTGTAAATTCACTTTATTCGCGGATGATAACAGTGTAACTTAGAGTGGTTTGCATATGCAGGATTAACTTCAGTTTTATCCTATCAGTTTTATCAGTTTTATCCTATACATGAGCTTTACCAGCTCTAAAACTCAACAGTTACTTAATACGATCCTCATATTCGATCAAGTTTCTTGCTCCACATATTGGTGATGCCCTTCAATGGTCTGTACAAGTAGAAAACATGGCAAAAAAATTATCCTGTGTTTAGTTTGCGATTGAATCTGTGTCTGAATAGCTCGATTCTTGTACTGCTTCAATAACTTACTACTGTCCGAATTGCATCATCGGTATGGTTTGCCTTTATGGGGTCTTGTCATTTGCACCTCTTCGAATATATCTTCAAATTACCAAAAAGAGCTATTCGTTATATGCTTTGAGTAGTAGAACGCATTGCGAATTCTATTTTAAAAAACTCAAAATTCTAAATCTCTCCGCTCTTTTCATTTTAGAATATGTTTGTTTGGTTAGCAAACACTTTCAGAACTCAACTGAGAGACCCATTCATGTCCACCATACTAGAAAAAAGGATTTGAGCATTTACATATCTCCTGATCTGGTGAAAAAGTGCCATCAAATACATTACTACGTTCCTAAGATTGACAATGACATTTCTATTTGAAAGTCTTCATTATTCTGTGGCAGAATTCTATAATTTACCATAGACTCAATATAATTGCATCATTAAATTCAATTGCATATTATAACAACTTATATAAAAACCCTTGCCGGCCATTTTTTTTGATCTACCATAGACGTATATACCTCATTTTATGAATTTATTATTTTTATAAATACATTTAAAAATATGGATATCTTATGCGAGAAAGTATTCGTTAAAAGGCACTCGAAATTTAAATTGGGCGGTATTATATTCTATTATTTAGACAGATGCCCTTAACTATAGTCCTACTTGAAAAAAATCATTATTATACCTCGTTATTTTGCTACAACTTAATATTAAATCATAAAACGTAAATAGACAAGTGAAATGTACCTGCCTGTGAGGGAGTTTGGTTTAAACAGGGTAAATTGAGCTCTTTTTGTACCCCATTCGTTTTTTTTTATCTGGAAAACAAAATTTCAAAGCAAAAACCATAAAGGAAAATAAATTCTTCACAAATAAAACAACAAAGAACACATTCAAATTTCGAAGTATATTTATAAATAATCATGGTAGTCAGAATCGTTTGAACTTGAGTCATCATTTAATTGAATTATGAAGGGTTGTCATTGGTAAACAGTGGAGATGATGAGTTCACCTGGACTAACAGTTTGTTAGATATTTACCGAATTTTATACGGGGAGTGAACATTATTTCCCATTTCTTAGTTTGGTATGAGTGCCGTGCGTATTTTTGAAATATTGATTGTTCCTCGGACAACTATCTTCTGCAATTGATACAGGTGTCATTCGAGGTCCATTTTTCAAGTTAATTTGCTCCAAATTGTGTACTTCCAAATTCCATAACCGATGCTAGTTTTATATAGTACAATTCGAATGAGGAATTTTGTGAATAGTTTGAGGTCAACTAGGAACTAGGTCTAATAGTAAAGGAAGAAGGAGAGATTTGTAACTTTTAAGTAACCAAAAATTGGAATAACGTTTTGAATATAATGTAAAAGATAGATAGAATATTTATTACATGAAACGAAACGTAGCAACTCATTATCAAGTATGACAAAATATCCAACAATTGCAAAACAATAATTGAAATCGTTAAAATATCAAATATGAGTAATATAAATAATTTCTAAATATGTTTTAATGAAACGACCTATTTTTGAGAGGTAAATTCTATCAGTTAATGTATTAAATATAATCGAAAAAAGTGCCGACCTTCGTAAAATCCATTTGAAATCTCAAGCGTTTCCTTCCAGTATAAGTATGAAAGCAATACCTTTCAATGTATTCACAATATTCTATCAGTTGAAGTTTCCTGCAGTATTCCAAAGCTCTGCATACTTTTTGAAGTCCATTCAAATGAAAAAAATGTTATGTGTAGCTGAAATTCAAAAGAGAGTATACCCAAGGGCTTGCTTTTATACAAGCACTGAGTTTGCTGTGGCGTTATTTGATAGGAAGAATACATTTGTTTTTATAACATAAATGAAAACATACTTGCAATTAGTATTCGAACATGTATTTGAATTTTCAGGTTTCGAATAAATGAATAGCCAGCAAAATAGAAATCGGTGCACATAGAAATGTTTCAATTTTCAGATTTTTTAGGTAATGAATCAGTAAACAATTTTCATTAGCGAAATAATGAAATATTAATGATTTGATGACTGAGTAGTGTTATAACTTGTGAATGAAATGTTCATAATGATGTTATACTGTCCATTTATTCCTAGAGATGGTGTCATCAATTAAACTTCAATCAACGAATTATTCTTGCTGTATATTGTTTAATTACTAATTTGATAAAATTAAAAATTTATCGAATGGCCACCGCGATAACCCGACATGAATCCAGACTTTTTCCAGAGGGGTCACATCGTTTATAGAACAAAACCTATCAATACCATGAATTGAAAGACAGGATTACCACAGATATAAGAAGAACTGAGCAGTCGGGGATTTTGCAGAGTGTATTGCAAAGTTTTAAAAATCGTACGGCTTGTTGTATCCTTCAGTTGTAGATTTTCTGCGCCATGATTTTTATAAATATTCCACGGCCCAGTTTCGTTGAGGTTTTTATTAACTTACTGACACTAGACTTGATTTGCATCGGCACATAAATTATTAAAGAACATTCGAATTAAACGAGTTTATTCAATCGTAGTAGTAATATGATATGACAACAACATATGACAACAATAATGGTAGTTATTCTAGTTGACTGATTGTGATAAATTCCCCTGGAGACTACAACAAAAATATGTTATGTTTGAACAATATAAAATTCCGCAGCCCCAACTACAATAAAACAAATTCACTATTTTCAGTACATATTTGAATTCATTGTTATCGGAAAGAATTTTATGACTAGTGATATAAAATATTTTTTAGTTCTATTCCATGTTTGTTAATAACATACAGCTAGAATTAGTTTGTTTAACACTTTTTTGACAGAGCTTATTTCGTATTTTCAACACCTTCTATGCGTTACAACGTTGTACATACCATACAAATAATATAATAAAACGGAAGTTGAGGGAGAAATAAACGAGACAAGAATACCGCAACTCGTTTCACTACAGCAAACAATTACTCATTGGAATTAATACGAGCTCAAATTAAGGGTCGTGAAAACACCACATACAGAATCTTTTTACTAAAAGCATGGGGCAGATAGATAGAATTTTGATAGTTGTTGGTCATTAGTAGCAATATTAGTAGGAATATTTTTCTGTCTACTGTAATTCTAAAGCAGAATATATACAGGGTCATTCATGGGAACCGGAAATTTCTTAGAAAGAATCACAAAAATTGAAAATTTGTTAAATCATAGCATTTGTTACTTAATCACTTACGAAAAATTATGTTCGGCAAGTGATTGCAAGTGAATTGCGATCTTTAGGTCCTCTAAAGTACGCGGTTTATTGTTTTACACACACGATTTCAGCAACCCCTACAGAAAAAAAAACTTGTTCAATTTCTCCGGAGTTCTTTGGGGAAGCGGTGGTTTTTTTTTCAATATTGATCCACTTGTTCGAAGGTTGTTTACCCATCGCAATATTGTGTTACGAGAAGGGACACTTGCATTAATATGGATATTAAACTGACGACGGAAATCTCGCTGAACAGCAGTTACGGATTCTTTATTTCCCACAAAATTGTCATACGCGTACAAGCGTTGATCTAGCATCCACGGATCGATCTCAATGGCTGAAATGTAAATGTCACGTGCCCCTCCCTCCATGAGCGTCTGTGTCCAACCCACTGGTAAACCCTGTCTTCGGTTACTATTGGAAACATTGGGAGAAAATGAGAGGTATGATTAAAATAAAAGAAAATCCGAGGCACATCTATTGAACAATTGTAGTGGGATCAGCAATAGTAAATTCAGAGTTACATAAGTATCTTCATAAAAAAAAATTTGTTACTTGGTGGGTGCTATGACACTTTGTGAATTTCCAATAGGCATGCAGTTGGACTTGTGAAATATTGGTAGATATCCACGAGGAGAGAGGTGTGTGGATTCACGTAGATTCACCAAGAGCAACTGTTGATCCAGTGTAGCTTGTTAGAAAAAGAATTGCAAACAGAGGTACTGCGATTCGACCAACTCCACGATAGTCAATCTATGGGTTAGTTAGGAATTAGTTGATATCTCGAAACAGTAATTGAAGGATGTATAGGAATAATCCGGAAATATACAGATTAAGATATGATGAATGAATATCATTGTTAAGGAGGTATATACTATAAAACAATATTGTATTTAGAAAATTTCAAAGTAGACAAGAGGTTAGAGAACAGTATTGTAATCTCAATGGTCTTCGACGCACGTGGCATGATTGGATTAGTCGTTAGTACCTCGTATCTTTGAAGATGTTTACATTTTCTATTTTATTCTGGGTTAGTAACATTGAAATAAAGTGGATTTCTATCAATATTTCTTATATTTTGCAATAATCACTGAATAAGTTTACTTGTGCACTTGTAGAACAGTGAAAGATAATGCATTCTAGTAAATTTGGGACGCCTGCTATTGCGATGAAAATTACTCGTACAATACCTGCCATTTTTGAGTAAATGGAGCAAATACTTGCTATTTGGATTGAAGATATGGATAGAAATAATGCTTCAATGTGCCAAGATATCATATGGGTTGGAGCGATTTCTTTAAATGTCAGCCTTGAACAGCAATAAGGTGAAAGCTCCCATTGCTATCAATTGCTGGTTTGAAAAATTAGAAAGATTATTGAATTTGCATTTGTATAACTGATGAAGTAGTAAGCACATATACAGCAGGTGCTTCCGAATTTCCTACCCAGCTATACAATTATATACTGCGAAAGGAAAATTCCCGCTTCCTTGATCTTCAATATAGATAAAACCGGTCTTCAGTGGAAAAAGATGTCATTTCGAACTTTTATCTTAAGAAAAAAGGCAGGCAAGTGGTTTTAGAGCAGTCAAAAATCAATTGACTCTTCTTCTGGGTAGAAATGCCACTGAAGTCTTCAAATTGGAACCTTTTCTGGTATATCATTAGTAGAGGTGATGTTTTTGCCATCAAAGCCATCATAGCCTATGGACCAGGGAGCTATAGCAAACTTCAAGGCTCACATACACCACCGAACAACTTGTCAGCAGATTCGAGAAACAGATGAAGAAGGACAACAACCTATGTGTGATTGATGGAAGAGACCACTTTCAAAAGTATATTCTGGTCTAGGGATACTGGAAAGTTCGAGCATGTTTTATATAAGCGTCAATTTACAAAAAAAGGTGCACCAATTCAGCTCATTAACTTTCTACTTCCTAGGAATTTCAACATGTTAAACCATCCTGAATTCAGATGTTTTTAATGAGAAATTCAACCTTCGACCTTTGCTCCTCTGCATCAAAATATAACTTGACTTTGACAATTTATATAATCATATCAATCAATTACCTACAACAAAGATATCAAAATATGCTAGACACTAAGGTCTAACTTTTTGTCGAGGCAACTAACCAGACGAGTGACAAAAGAAGATTATAATACCGCGTTACATATTTACGTATTTTTTTCTCGAAATCGCTCAAATTGAAAAATACTTGAAAAAATATTAGTAATAGTTACACAGCTGAATAATATGATTATTTTTTGAAAATCGGCATCCAAATTTTATTTATTTTCATTTATTTATATCAATCGTTGACTTTCCTGTTGATTCTATATCACTCGGGTTCAATTTTTCTCATTTAAAAAATTGTCCAAACTGAACCAATGAAAACAGGAGGACCGTAAGAAAAAAATAGAAAATGAACTTCCATATCCTTCCCTGCAAAAAATTTTGAATGCAATACGGATTTATAAGGAGAATTTAATTATATATTTTCTATTTGCAAGCAGTAATTTCTTACTGCTTCATAAGCGTGTTGTACAATTGCAAATGGTGCTAGTTCGTTGCTAGATTATGAAATGATTTAGTGCTGGAGTCATGAAAATTTTATATTAATATCTAACTTTGCTTGTTTCTAAAATACATGTTTCATCAAGAATTCGTTAAAATTTGGATTGAAATTGACTGAAAATGAAACCCTTCAGGGTATGTTTTAAATGAAGTTAAATTGGAATTCATTGGTAAATTGTGAAAATGCTATGAAAAGCAGGTTGTTCCAGCACCGACTTCCAGTATAACTGCTTATAGACACCTGAAAATATTTCAACTGAAATGATTTTGTCGAAAAACTCACACACATTTTTTTGAATATTAACAGAAGTTTTTGATATACATGTTTATTCAGCTCAGCAGTATACAAAAGTTAAAGCAGATATTTCTCGGTAGAGCATAAAGTAAGGTCCTTTCAAGAATATCAGGAGAAAACTGATTAATTATTTATATCAAAAGTTTACGAAACATTGCTGTTTTCTTTGTCTATGGGGCAGTCGGGTAGAAGATCAACACTATGTAAAAAAATTAGCAACCAAGAAGTTAGTTTATACCCCTTCCAGATCCCAAAAATGTCCTTCTGTCCCCCCTTCACATTAAACATGGATTGCTGGAAAACTGTATAAAGGCTATGGATAAAGAGGGTGATAGATTCAAATACATTAGAGAAGTCTTTCCCGAATTCAGTGATGCCAAATTAAAGGAAGGTATTTTTATTGGACCACAAATAAGAAAATAGCTGAACGATGACAATTTTGCAAAATAGCTCACCAGACAGGAACTTAGAGAATGGAAGGCATTTTTTAGAGTAGTGAGGGGATTTTTGAAAATGCATTTCCTGTAATGAGCCAAGATACTAGAACAATTCAAATTAGGTATCAAGGACGATTGGAATTCGGTCATGATGTGTGATTATTATTGTTGGCTTTCAAAAAGAGGAAGTGCAACTCTTCATAAAAGGAAAATGTAGAGCTAAAGGTCCATTGTATCCCAATATGCTTCACTATTTTTCGCTTATGAAAATCTCTGCAATAAGAAACATCCTATCCCCATGAAAGTCCTTTTTCGGTGAAAAAAAAACGACTCTATCATCTACAGGAGTATTGATTAATATGATAAAGTTCAGTGCCTTCTCTTTCCTATGAATTTGAAAATTTGAGGAATTACAGTCATCATTACTTTTCACATTTTGAAATTATTTACACTTTTACAGGGTGTTTCAGAGTTACATATTATTTTGTAAAGAAACGCACTTTATTACTCATTACTCATTACAATAATATGAGGTTGTTTGTTCTACGGCGAAAGCATTTGGATAGTAGTAAAAAATCTTATTTATTTCGTTAATATTAATTGAACCTGATACAGGGTGGATCAAAATACTAATATATTATTATCTCAAATGAATCAACTTGTATTTCATGGGAGTGTCGAAAAGTACTACCCACTTTTTTCATTAAGCATTACCTATACCTAAAATTATTTGTAGTTCTGTAGATATTTCGACTTTATTGTGGTTATAAAGTTATTTTATTGACTAATGCAATGATTTTTACATCTTAAAAAATAAATCATTCAAGAGTTAATCCTGAACCAATTCTGAATTTTTCAAATTTAACTTTGTGAAGTGGTTTAGTGGAAATATCAGCCAAAAGTTGATTTACACTCCCAATATGCGTAATACTGATTACATCATTTTCAATCTCTTCTTTCATTAAACTAAAACGAATGTCAACGTTTGTCAATCTTTTATTCTCTCCGAATTATACGCTTAATCTTAATTGCCGATTGGGTATCTTCATAAATAGTAAGTGACGGTTGTAAATCAAATAAACAAAAATCTTTCAAAAGTTTTCTTTTCCAACATGCTTCAGAAATTCCTAAACTTCTGATTTGCCGACGAGATTGAAATACATTGCTTTTTCCTACTAGCCCATGTTATAGTATAACATAGTAACTTGAATAAATATCTTGTAGTTGACTTTCTATATTGGGCATCACCTCACCAATTAGGGTCTACATATCCATTTAAAACATTGATATTCTCATGAATTCTGAAAATTAACTTCAAGTTTAGAGTTCCCTTAATAACGATAAGTTCCTTATATCGATATACAAACAGCAGTATATTTCAAATAAATTACAGGAACGAGACAATAAGAAACTATCATATTCATTAGAGGGTGGGTACACGTCTTGAAATAGCCACTAAAATTGCGAATTATTTCTATAGAAACATTTCGAAATGATTCCGTACTCTATCCATCATATCGTTCCTGGTTGGTGGTATTTTGTTCACGTTATTTTTGAATGAGATCCAAGATAACTGAGTCTGTTTTATTAAAATCTGGTGACTTTGGTGGCTACTGCACTGTAGCTTTTTTTTCGATCTATCTTACAGGGAAAAGTTCATTCGGTTCCCCATTAATTGATTAATTAACGTGAGTAGGCACACCATTATTATATATTATTCGAAAACTACATCCTTCGACGTGACGTCGTTTTTGACAAATAAGTCATAACAAAATAATGTTTTAGTATTTTGATTCACCCTATATAAGATTCAATGAAAATAATCGAAATAAATAATTTTTCAGTATTTTTACTACTATTCGAATGCTTTAGCCGCAAGGATTTTCATTTTTGAAAGTCCCTTACATTGTATTTCATTTAAAAAAAAAGTAGCTTTGATATCGCACAGCATGCTGGTACACCCAGGAAGATGAATAATTTTAAAATGTGAGTACTAGTGATGGCTATGATCCCTAACATTTATAAATTGATATCACAAAAGACAAAGGAGGTACTGAACTTTAATAATGTACCTAACAAATTGTTGCACAGTGAAATAAGTACTAAACCCTCCGGTAGAATTGCGCTACAACGCCACGTATATTCTTAGCAGTTCGTATAGTTTTTTTCTCGGGTCTCTTTGTTATGGTAATAGAAGGAAGGACGGTTGGTTGTTTCCTCATAATAGAATACATTCTCTGTAATAAAGAAGAATCACTGTTCCCAACATATAAAACAGTTATTGAGGATAACCGGATGAAATAGAATGAGAAAAAGTACATCTTATAGTGAGCTCACAAAATCCTTAAAAGGTAAACGAAAACAAGTTCAATTTGAAGCTACTATTTAATCGAAAGTATCATCACGTTGATATAAATACAGAAACTATAAATATTATTAATATAGAAATAATTATTTGAATTTTGTACTAATTAAGACCTCTTAGATGTCCCAGAAAATATCACTCATACTATAATCATGAACTGTATCAAAAATGTAGATTTGTTACAAGTTGCGAATGAAATAACTTTACTAGATATCAACATTTTCATCATCTGTCCAAATTTTCTTCATTTATGAACAGTGGGCTATCAAATGATAGTCCATAAATATATGCCGGAAATAAAACGAGATTTCATCTTGCAATATTCATTTTCATTCATTAGTAGGTGAGATTCACTTCGAAAATTAGATTCATAGGGAACAAGTTCGCAAAATGAATCGTAGGCCGGCCCTGTCCAGCTATAATGGAATTATAAAATTTGAAGAAGGTGCATATGGAGAGATTCGTTCGTTGTTTGAGTGTAAACAATTTTTTATAGCAAGCGGGTTATGTACATATTGTTTCTTCTGAATAATTTCCAGGAAGGTTTATTTATTTATTTGTTTTGTTTCTTTTTGTTCTGAATCTAGAGAATTCTCTTGAGCTAGGTATATAAGTTTATAATGTATCGTAGTTAGTTTTAAATAAATAGTCGTAGTGAAAAGAATGAATTAGTAATAATAATCGCAGAAATTATTTTAGTGATATTTATAAGTAAATTATTATGAGTATAGTGTATGAATAAACGTTACCTTCATATATCAGATATGAAAAGTAGTTATTAGTTACAGTTATAGGAATTTATTAATTTCTGTGAATAGTATTTTAAGATTCATATACATTGAAATTAATTAATTACATTTGAAGCTGTGAAATATAATGATTTTTTTGTTGGTATCTTTTTGGCAACACTATTTTTGATAGATCACGCGAGAATCGTGTCTTGTGGCATTGTCAAACTCGTTCAGTTTGGTTTATAATTGATAATCATGAATCGACTTACGATCGAGCAAGCTTGCAACTATTCGGAAGCTTGTACACTGTTTGGTGCGGATTATAGGCCACTGGCATCATCGGATCGTACTTCCTCAAACTACTGTGAATGGTGACAGCTACCGTGTGATGATTGACGATTTTTTTTTTGACTGAAATGGAAGAATTGGACATGCCTGATACTTGGTTTCAACAAGACGGTGCCACATGCCACAAATTGAGAACCGCCATGGTGAACAGTTTATCTCACGTTTGGGGCCCGTCAATTGGCCGCCTAGATCGTGTGATTTAACGCCTTTGGACTATTTCTTGTGGGGTTATGTTAACGCTAATGTCTACAGGGATAAACCAGCAACGATTGACGCACTTGAAGCCAATATTGAAGCATTTATTCGTGAAATGCCGGCCGATATGTTGGGGAGAGTGTGCCAAAATTGGACCTTACGCCACCCTGTCGGTCAATATTCTTATTAAACAGGAAATTTGTTGTTCAATTTGAATTCAACATTGTCGTCTACAAAGAATAGTCGTAATTACATTGCATTGATATATAAAAATGAGAGAAATAAAGAATAAAATAATTAAAATTTGATATACACCATTTTTTCATTTGAGGGAATGATATCCTAAACTGAACATTTATACTACACTTAAAAATTGGCAGTCACCTTTAGCAAAGCAACGTCTTTAGAAATTTAGGTTAAAGCAGAACTTGAAAAAAATGCTGAAGCTTAAATAAAATATCTTGAGAGGAGTCAACCAACAAAAAAACTTGTGAAAGATGTGACAGAGCGAAAACATAGAGCTGCTAAAATTGAATAAACGAAAAAAATATAAAGAAATGTGCTAAGAAAATTACGGATATAACACCGGTTTCTACTCCACTTCCAGTTTCATCTATGTCCGAGAGCGAACTACATTGTAAAAAAAAATGTAAAATTGCGAGGTGAAGTGGGAAAACATAAAATATCGTAGACTGGTCTACTTGGATATTGATGAACCATTGTATCGAGAAATAAGACTCAGTTCGCAATGTGCCCTACTAGTTAATTAACTTTCGTTGATTTTTTTTTTTGTAAAATAAACTTTTTTTGTTAATTTCTCTAATGATAACTGACATATCTTTTTGTTTTTTATTCTAGTGGATATCCTTTAGAACACACAAAGTACATGTAAGGCACAGCTGGGTTACTTAGGTTACTACTGCTTTACTATTCTGTGTCTAACTTCTGGAATATTCAAGAAATGATGTATCTATCTAATTGTTTTATTGTATGATAGAAGATAGAGCTTATTTAACTCCTTTGTCTTTGTTATGTCGAATAATCTGAAAAGTTCTGGTTGTTTGGTCACGCAGTGATCTAAACTATCGATAATATTTGATTAAATTGATGTTTCTGTGATTTTACTTCATAGGAATTTCATAGTAATAAGTGATAACAACTATTTAAACCATTATATTAGTGAGTCTGATTATGCGCATTTGATAATGCAACGTTATTTTTTAACAATATCAACGCTGTTTTCTAAATTTTCTATCTCTTAGTTTATACATTACCTAGAATCAATGAGAATATCGCTAAACCGAAATGTATTGATATTATACACTGAAATATTGAAAGTTTATATCCACATAAATATATGAGAAAAAATAAAATTAAGTTAATTATGCATCGAGAAGTATCATGACCCAATTACGTGATTCCATGAAAATCAGTATTCGATAAAACTTTCCTATGCCTTTTAATCAGAAAAACAAAATGTTTTTATGAATCATGTTTGCGAGGAAAACCTACACGTGATTTATTATTCACAATTACTGTATAATAAATGAAGTGAAATTCTTCTCTCGCTCGCTACAGCTCATTCTGGACCTAGGTTCGATTCGGAATAAATCAACTTTTTTTTTATTAATATTGTTTGGAAGAATAACCCCATAATTTTTTTATGAAAAAGCCTATTCATCGATGCACAACAACACAAAACAACCTGAAATGAACAAAAATTTCAAACAAATCTGAGCCAAATCGGTTCTAGTGAAAATATTTTGAAGAAAAATGAAAATACTTATCTCGATTTGTTGGTTGGGTGCAATAGGTAAATTACATGTATCGTTGATATAAATAAAATACATTATTTCAACACCAAAGATACAGGAGATTAATTCGAAGAAAACTAGTTTTGACCAAAATATAGTGTGTATCAATTATCTTTCCAGCTTAAGCAAAATACTGTAAAAATTATTCGTTTATTAGGTTGCAGCTGGGAAGTATTATGTCAAACTAATTATTCTCCCAAACAATATTAATAAAAAAAATTTACTTGCTGGTAATCTAACATGAATTCACAGAATAAGCTGTGGCGAGGGAGGGAAGCCGTGTAGATATGTATCTCGGTAATTCAATTTTGATTCAATAGATTATGAAAAATTCATAATACGATTATGTATTGATATCTAGTTAACCTAGACCAGTGGTCGGCAGCGTGTGGCTCGCGAGCAATATGCGTCTCTTTGGATGTGAAACGGTGGCTCTTCAGTTCCATACGCAAATATTATTGATTTTATCAAAAAAATATTTAAAAATCGTTCTGAATCTATTAACGAGGATTAAGCACGGATTCTATCTTTCAACGACTTTCCGCCTCCTCCCCCGTGACACACGTCATTAGATCGTTATCAATGTTGCCAAGGCTAGATAAGTTGCCAAGATAAATTCACTTTGAAAGAAGAAATAAAACCGATTGAAATGTTTTGTTCATTTAATTCATAAAACTTATTCTTACTTATTACCTTATTTTACAAAGCAAAAATTAATAAAAAAAAAATAAATACAGCAGATATATTTTGGTATAACAATGATTTCGAATAGAACTTCTGAATAAAGATCTCACCAGGTTTAAGATTCTCCTCCTCTTGGGATCATAAAATGTTCTTTTTGTCAGATATATGTCTTCCCAAGTTCCGAAATAAGAACTTCTACGCTTTGCAAAAATACCTTGAAGATCATTGCATCAATTTAAATAAAATAGCAAATGATGAGGTCAAAAGTATAACAGGAGAAAATTAAGAGACACAAAGATTCCTCAGAGCAAAATAAATTGTTAATAGCATAGCATAGTCAAAAGTACTCTACCAACGCCAATTTGAAGAATTGTTAAACGAAATGGCGACTTAGTATACGGACCTCCTTCTTCATAATAAGTGTGAGATAGCTTTCCAAAAGTAAGGTGTTGAAATGTTTGTGCTTGAATGAAATAAATACATTCCTAATGGAAAAAAGCATTAATTACCCTGAACTAAGGAGTGGTTTGAAAAATTTCACTTCATGATGAGTATCACAGGGAAATTAAATGACCTAAATCTAAAATTGCAAGAAAAGGGAAACCCAGTTTTTGTTTTGGTAGAACAATTGGTTTGTTTTAAGAAAAAATTGAATAGTTTTGTAGAAGATATTCATAACACTGCAACTGTTGACACGATTTACTTCATCACACTTATAAAAGATAAATTTGCTGATAGATTTGAGCAATTCAAAACCAACAAAACCACTCTAGCAGTGATCTCTAGAAATGCAACCGATATGAAAATTGAAGCTTTGTGGATTGGAAAATGTACAGAGTTGAAAAGCAAGTCCAGAAATATATGTACGTTACGCAACAAAAGTAGGCAGCTCTAAAATTAATGCCGCGAGTTGAAGCTCTTATATACGCTGCATAGAATAGTCTTCCAGTCAGGTGAAGAAATTGAAATTTGGTCTGTTGACTAGCCTCAGATCGATATTTTCGTGCAAGCGTTAAACGTAAAGTAACTACCAACAAATGAAAATTTAGAGTCGTATTTAGAATTTAAAACAAGTTACGAGCCAAATTTATCCAAACTTTCCAAAATCATACAAAGCCAACGCTCCAATTAAATTTGTTTGCCTAATTATTTGTTATTGAAGTACAAATTAGGGTTGTTAGTGAATGTTCAATTGTTTTAATTTCTTATCCGAATAATAGGGTATTATATCTCAATATTATTTAATTTGTTGTGATAAACACTACAAATATGTGAATATATATTTATATATCTTTTTTCTTACGAATAAAACATCAGTTTTATGCACCAAAAAAAATCACCTATGCAAGAACTATTTATTATTGGCATTAAAAATATTTATGGTTCTTTGAAATTTTATAAATTGTAATTTTTGGACCTCCTGACTCAAAAGGTTACCGACCCATGGCCTAAACCAGTTCCATATATAAAAAAATATTGCGTTACCAGAACAACGAACAATAACTTATTAGAAGTGTCAGTGTAAAGTTTGACATCAAAAAAGTAAACCAGAGTTACGCAATAAATTAGAAGAAAAAAAATGCCCACCGAAACTGTGAAAATCGACTACAAGCTTCAAAAGAGGTTAATTTTCCATTGAAGATGGTGACCGATCGGTAAGGTCAGTTTTTGGGTAAATCCCTGAAAATATCGATGCAATTCATGACATGATTCAATAAGACCGTCGAATTGAGTTAAAAGGGATATTTGGAGCACTGAAAAATTGCTGCAGAATGGATCCCCAGATGCAGTAGGAGCATCGCGTTCGATCTGTGCTCGATTTCGAAACCATGTAGACTTCTGACTGAACTGTTACATTTCTACGACCCAGAAACAAAGCAACAACAAGACCTTAGAAGTTTCTTGTCCAAAAATCTGCTGGAAAAGTTCTTGCTTCAGCTTTTTGGGATTGCTATGGGGTAATCATGATTGATTTCTTGGATAAGGGTGGAACAATAACTGGAGATTACTATTCGACATTACTGACCACTCAACGGGTAAAATTGAAGAGTTGTTTTGTTTTTGCAGGGCAACGCCCCTGCACACAAATCTCATGTTGCCATGCAAAAAATTCGTGTTTTAGGGTTTGAATTACTAAAAGCCCCTTATTCTCCAAATTTGGCTCAGTTCGACTATCAACTCTTTCCTCAACTGATCATGAAGAACTGGAGTATATAAAGGGTATACTATTTGAAAGAATATGTTGATGTGTACCCTTGTACGCCTTTTTGAACAAATGAACTGGATTAGATAAAATACTTGAAGTCACATTTCTATGTCAACCTAGAGGAAATCAAAACATTGGCGTTGCGTTACTTTATGAACACATTCCGTGTTCGTCGTCGCGTTTGCCATAAGTGGAATAGAAATTTCTTTGGAAAAATGATGAACGACAGACAACAATCAATAATATTCCACTTCCCATGAAATAAAATTTTGATGATTGACATTTGACCCACCTCCACTAATGAATGTAAGTTTTTGGTAACAATAAATTGAAATTATATGATTCAGTATGATTGTTGTTTATGTGGTAATTTCTTTTGTCACAATATTTCACAAACGCGTTTTCATTCAAGAAAATACTTTTGTATTGGAACTCAATCAACATGGCTCAGAATACAGCTCATGATATCTCAAACTTAAGAAATATCTCATCCCGTATTATTCATTAAAAATATTCTTTGATGAAGAAATTAATAGAAAGATTGTATTCGGAGCTATTCTGTTCAAAGTTCATTCGATGACTGAGAGAGCCAACGTTAAAATTAAGACCGTAATTTTCTACTTTTAATATAGTGCCGCTCTATACTGTCACAAATATGGACAACATCCTATTGTTGAGAAAATATGTCAAGCGGCAAAAGATCAGGTGAATGAGAACTTGATAAAATATAAAAAATGATCTTCAAAGAATCTGATATAAATTCTCGATTCCCATAATATCTGAGTTTGAAACTTAGACATGTGTTTCGAAATTATTTAGATAAATAGCGTTAGCTGTCACATGCAATTTGAAAATATTATATCTTCGACTGTGAATCGAATGTATGTAGAAATGATTGAATTTGAGGTTATTGGATAGTAATTTGCATAATTGGAATTGTTTGATTATAATTCCATATCGTTTGGGGTTTATTTATATTATAAAAAGACAGCAATGATAGAATAATTGGTGAGACATTTCCATTTTGAAATTTGATGTTTAAATCCGGTTTTTCTTCTAAATAATGTCTACTCTAGCTCAAACAACCATCACTCCACTCTAACAACTTTTTGTGATTTTTCTAATGCTTTTTATTGTGTTGATCCTAATACTTCAATCAACAAATTGCAGTACTACGGTTTCAGGGAAACACCTCTAGCATGATTCAAGTCATACCTTAACAACAGAAGTCAGCTTGTAAAGGTTGATACAACGATGCCTTCTTGCAAGCCAATAGAATATGGAGTGCACCAAGGCTCAGTATTGGGCCCCTTTTTTGTTTATTCTGTTCATAAACGTCATCGCCTATTCGCCTATTTAGGCATCAGTGGTAAAATATGTCTATTTGCAGACGATACTAGTTTCTCTTGTAGCAACCCTGATGTCATAGCACTTCATGGGACCATATCTAGTGACCTAATCGCCCTTAAATCATGGTGCGATTCTAATCTTCTCTTTCTAGAACAAAAGTTTTATCATATAAAAATACATTGCTGCCTTTTTTATTAAATAACACCACCGCTGGCGTAGTTGAATCTGTATAATTCTTAGGGCTTGTTGTGGACTATTCCTTGAAATGGGAGCTACATATTGCCGCCTTATGTAAAAAATTCAGCTCCTCCTGTTTCGCGCTGAGATTAATTTTCAAAGAACTAAACTTCTCCATCTCCTTAACAGTCTATTACCCCCTTATTTGAGCGAATCTTTAAACTACAAAAGAGAGATGTTAGAAATTTACTCGGACTAAACAGCAGGGCTCACTGCAGGGACCAAAAGATAGAAAATTCTGACTCTTCCTTCATTATTCATCTTTGAATCTGCCTAATTCGTGAGCAAGCTTCTCCAATTTCAAAAAGGTCATTGCACCTACCTACCTACACGTTCAGAATTAGTTAAGCGCTCAATATTTCACAATGCTAAAAAATGCACAATCACTTGAATCAATTGAAATTAAATCGATATCATCTCTTCCCGCATTTCCAATAATTTGAGGACATATCACTGGAAAGTGTCTTCCACTCTCTAAACGACTTCTCTTCCCGGATATGATGGATACTTGTTTAATTTTGCTATGGACTACGACTATATAAACTAATTATTACCTATTGATATTACTCATAATTTTTTTTACTCTTTGTGGTTTTCTTCTGTATATTGAAATTTTATTTCATTTGTATCACCATTTAGTAATTTTTATGTTTGTTTTCAGTTTTTACAAGCTTTTGTTTACAAATTGTAATAATTTGTTGTCAATGAAGCATTTCTCTCTATCTCTCTTCTTCTTTCTATTTGTCCACCAATCTATTTCCTCTTTCTAGATATATTATTTTCGATTTCCAGATTTCCATATTTTTCAGTCTTGACTGTGAAATGGATTTTTATTTAAAATTTCGTTCATATGTGCAATTTCATTTTTCTTATTCAGTCATCTACATTAAGAATAGATAGAATGTTAATCTTCTACAGCACACTCATGAATTTGTTTATATACTTCATTTCCATCTTTGAAATACAATGAAGTGAGCATCGTCTTGAGACATGTCTGCTTATTTGCAGTTTTCTCAAGCTCTTCAATTCTAATCACTTTTTATGGCAATAATAAACACGCATTGAAAATTTTAAGATCTGTAATCTTTTCTCATAATATAGAATGTTATTTTGAAGAACGAACATCTGAATAATTACGTAGTGAGTTGAAAAGTGTGTGAATGTACTTGATTTCTTCGATAGAAGAGGTTAGTTAGATAGCTAAATGATGATAGGGGTCGGGGCATTTTAAATTTCCAGTTTCTCGTCATTTCGATGCCGTATCAAAAGTTTTTTTTTGGTTTTTAAAATCGATTCAGATATAGATTTGTTAATTTATAATTTATGAACTTACTTCTTTATATCGAGTGAATAATTTCTCCATAATTTTTCACTTATATTTTTGAATAGCGATTCAATTGTAGAACTAGCAACTTCAATTGCAATTATTTCTCAATTTTCTGATCACACAAATGGGTAACTTTCCCGTTGGAAGAGCAAATTTGTGAAATTTGTTATTCCATAATCTGGAATTTGGACACTTTTCCTGAAAAAGTAACCTTTCATACTTTTATTTTTATTATAAGATCTTCACATTTTACACGTGCTCGAAAGAACTATTTTCGTTTTTATTTCTTTTTGACACAATAATGAATACATTGTTTGATGCAGTTGTATGGAATATTTTGAGCAGTCACATCAAAAAATACATACAACAGCAAAAGCGTAATAATACGTGAAACCATTTCTCTAGTCAGAAAATCGTCGCTGATAACGGAACTCACCGACCGAGCTGAAGTAACTATAAATGGTAGAGAAACCAAATAAATTGCTAAATTTTTCTTATAAAGAATCCTTATAATAATCTTAACATCGATTTGAACCTCATAGACATTAGGCAAAATAATGGAATTAATTTTCTTGTTGTCACAGTATCTCTAATTAAAAAAAAATGAATGAGAACTGAATAGTATACAAAACCACCTTGGTCCTTAAGATCAGCAATCCTACCTTCTATGAGACTAAGTGTTAGTTCGAATTATACAATAATTGAGTAAGTATATTAATGTGAAGTACCTCTGTTATTTGTACTTAGAGGTAGGAGTTTCTAAATCAAAAGGGCAATAAATTTTGAAAAAGCGTTTAAACCGTAAAAGTTGAATATTGCGCAAGAATTGCATCCTAATCAGCCATTGGAATTTTCAAATTGATTTGTAACGAAAATTAATGAAGATCTTGATTTTACAAAAGAGGTGATATAGTCTGATAAATTCCATATAAGTATCGGTGGCATATGTAATAACTAAATTCAAGACATTAGTATCAATAAAAATAACATACATACCTACATGTTTTTTATGGGACACTAAAATTGTATTTACAATTCTTGATGGAAGCTTAACTGCCCAAGGATACCTAAATATATATAAAATTGCTGAAGGACATACCTTTGGCACAGCGAAATCAGCAAGATGGAGTGCCCGCTCGTAATTCAAGGGTAGTTAGAGAATATTCATTTTGGCAAACACAGGCCAATCATCAAATCGGCATAATAATATAGATCATCAACCGAAAAAGCATTCGAAACTTACAAAGGAAACCGTTTATGATTTTAAATGCCTTAAAGCGAATTGAAACTGTATGTGGTTCATATATAAGACCAAAGACAGTTTGAACAATTTTATTAGATTTATATGTTTTTTTTTTCGGTTTTTGTAATGAATTTTCTAATTTGATTCTTGCAATTACAGTTTTTAATATTGAATCTGTATCGATATATTTTTTGTTTTCAACAGTTTCAAGTTTATGTTGAAGAATGATATTTTGAGTTTTTGCTTAGAATATAATCAAATAACTTGGTTTAAATCACATAGCGATTTAAAAAAGTAATAATTAAATATTAATTAAATGCTTGTGTTAAAGGATTCATGGCCTACTATTGAATAAATAAATATTTTTCGGCTTCAATGTCCATTTGTTTGTTTGTGCCCAATTTAAAAATCAATGCTCTATAAAAATTTCTAAATACGCCACTGACTTTTATGTAAAAATATCTATTATAAGCAGTTTTCATTTTTTTTTTCTATCTTATACAGGACCTGAAAAATAATAACATACCCAGAAGTGAACATTTTTGTTTTCGCCTCGTATTTCAGGAACAAAGATAGTTGGAGTATTTCTGTTTGTGGTTTTAAGAGTTTTACAAAAAAGTGATAAAGGTTTGTGAAAACGGCATGTCTATATCTTTGACAATAGCTGAGATACAGTGCAGTCTCAATCACAATGGAACACGTGTACAATTCACCCCATAATTTGCTTTGAATCGGGTTTCAATTGCTAGGATGCCAAACTAGCTCTGAAAATAGAGAACACCGGTAACAAATAGAGCTTCAACACACCTACGTTTATCTATTAGCAGTGTTTTTTTCAATAACAAAAGACTGGAGTAAATAAATGCTCGAGTATACAATCTGGAACATAGAACCAATTGCGAGAACTGAAACTTATTTCGGGTAGGAAATAACCATAGTTTATACATTTAGTAGAAATCGAACGCTTGGGCCATATTCAAACATCAATTACCTACTGACCTCAAACGTGAGATCCAATTTATGAGAGATGTTAGAAATTTACTCGGACTAAACAGCAGGGCTCACTGCAGGGACCAAAAGATAGAAAATTCTGTTTCTTCCTCTCTGACAATAACAGTATGTGGTGAAATTTCAAAAGATAAAAAAATGATCTTTCCAATAAAGAATCAACATTCTCTGAACCATAGATAGGCCAGCTCCATGAAAACATCCCCATGGCGTTCCTATGGGGGTATATACTCGAAAATATCCTGACGGACACCATCTACCAAAGATATGTTTTGAAACAGTGCTGGCAAGATTTCAGGCTAGTAGGCTGCTCACGTGAATTGAAAGAAGACGATATAGTTACCACCGACGGAAACAATCTTGGTGCTGTAATCATTAGTTAAGAGTCCGAGCAACAGTTCTAATAAAATTCCCCACGCACATCCTCAATAAGAAAGCATCCGATTCAGCTGCACCAGTTATACTACGGCGAAACCTTTTTTTAATATGTGTTATTCACATATGCATTTATTTTTTCATTGACAATCCATTGAATAATCATAACTTCTACTATTATAACACTTAAATAGACACTTCCCCTCATTTTGTATGGTGAAATTGTGGGAAATCATATGATAGATTCTAATAGTGATTTGAATAGAAGAAACTTCCTAAGATTCTTGAAAACGTTATTTTAAGATCTCTTGGGGCGTAATCCTTTAAATATTAGACCAAAGATGTGGCTGCTATGGAACTTTTAGAACGTATCTTCGGCAGTTATACCTGACGAGATGTTAGGTTATCTTTTGGACGTGGGGTAACACTGCAACTACTGAAAATGGTACTCTATTCAAGCAACTTGTGTAATTCATCTTATGTTACTATGTTACAATATTTTTAGTGGAGTTTTCACAACTGCAGAAATCTATAGGATCATCAATTGGAAGTAATGAAATAATGTTTGAATTTGGCGACAGTGACAACCAATATTCGAACACTATATCATGAAATGAAATCATGGAACAACAAATATCATAATTGATAGTTTCTTGCTGTGAACTTCACTTGTCGGAATTGGATAGAGATTAAATAGAGAATAAAGAATAAAGATCGAAGTCCTACACAAAAAATTGAATATCCCGAAGAACAACAAAACTTATGTTCAAGAAACCTCATTTGAAATTTATTCAATTTGCTATTTAGAATTGAAAAAATGTGAACAAAGATAGTGTATTCCATTTTAACAATCCTATTTTTCATTTGTTCAACTCAACAAAGACATCCTGTGTGGTTGGAAATCATTTTGAAATGGTAGCCGCAATTGATGGTCATATATAAAAAAAGAATATTAAAAAATGTTGTGACTGTATATTATCAATGAAAAGCACTTTAGCCATTCAGTCAAAATTCTAATTATCAATTATCAATCAAACGTAGAAGCGATTGTGATTTGAAAAACATCATAAAGGATTTGTTTGTGTATTATAAGAGTTGCCGGGACTAATAAATTGTAAAGGGTCAGAATCGACCGAAAAATCATATTAGTGCTGAGCATAGGCAAAACTTTCTCAAAAACTTACCCAGTAAATCACATTAGGGTAAACATTACGATGCTCTTAACACAAGTTTCACTTCCAATTTTCTATGCAGAAAGTAAGGATTTTCACATTTACTCGAACGCGATATTTCGATAATGCTGAAATTAGTATCAGAATACTAACCGCACGATGCTATCATCTGTATGGATATAGAGTCACTGCGGCAGGAATAGCTGAAGAGACTGAAAGATCTCAAAAACGCGGATGCTGGAATTACGTCGCTTAGCGTCGAAACGTATCGAGTAGGGAGGAGAGGGATTGCAACTTTATTCAAATTTGGAATGATCCTTATACTTTTTAAAGGTATTGAAACTCGGTTAGCCATGGAATTTGAGAATTTGTGAGTCATGAATAATAAAACAGTTTTGGAGGAAAATATATCAAATTGATAAATCTCTGATACCAATACGAACATTTTCTGATTGGATATAATTCTTGGTGTGAAATAATCTGGTATCTTCATTTTAATTCAATTCGAATAATGTATTTATAGCTTCATTATCTCTTCAAATCAAATGGATGAACAGTAAATTACGCACCTAGGGAAAAAAATAGAGCGTTCCCGTCCAGCTTTCGGCTCTACTTTTCTCCCGTGGTGTGTATTCTATTTTTTTTCTCACCTGGATTAAAAATTTGTCCTTGACGTATCCTAATAAACCAAAGGGGTGCAGGGGCAAAGCCTCGTCGTGGGTTGAGCGGCGGGAACCAATTTGCTGAATAAATGCTTGAATTTTGTCTTTTCTCTTATTATGGCTCTTGAATCATGAGGATAATAGTTTTGAAATGGAATAAGAGTGGTGTGGGGAATATGGCGAGTAATATGTTGAATTGTTGCCCCATAGTTCTACAAGGAAAATCAGTTTGGGATTTTCAGTCTGTCGAGAGGTGATAAGTGGCTTACATGTAATCGTCACTGATGAAAATAAAAATTTCATTTGCGAAAATAGAGTGTAAACTTCGTGTATGTTTGTTTACAATAATTGTACTGACAAAAGTCACCAAAGTAGAAGAAATACATTCAAAGAACAAAGATCTGGGAGAAAAAATTGGGAACAAAGAATCATGGTACTGCAAAGCTTGCCAAGAATACGTTAAAAACGATAAGCGATTGTGGTCGGTGTACTTTCATGAAGAATGCGTAGAGTACCAAGAATGATAAAATATATTTTGTCTATTCGGATTGTTTGTTTGTTGTGTTGATAATTGATTGAATCCATAAATTATATCTTCAAGAATGAGGGTACGCTTTCTATAAAATATCAATGTACGTATTTACTTTCCTCTAATTTGTATCAAGGTTTCTGCTAAACATGGGCATATTTACTACATTTACCTTGGTCAATTTTCAACTTAAACTGACGGTTTTCTAGCACGAAGATCTACCAATAAATACTTTCCACATATTTTTCGTAAATTTAAGATGAATGGACAGAAGCAATTAATGCATTCCGATATTTTCACTCATTTCATACCATTTCCAATATGAGAATATTCCGATTAAATTATTCAGTATTGATAATGGTATTGTTTCTATCCAGTACTATTTTAATGTAATTATGAACAAATATGTCCATATTGATATTCTAATATTATTTACCCTAATAATAATTTCAATTCATATTTCCTAATATAACTGATAATTGACATGATACCATTTTCCGCGAGAAAATCTTGTGACTGAGGCACCCTTAATGTCATCACAGGTGGTGAAAGATTGAAGGTTGTCGTCGGATGTCAACTTCTTGAATCCAAAATATATCCATCTTCTTGATACAAAAACATTAGTTATGATGTACCTCTATTATACATACCCCACGAGATGCGGATATATAGGAAACTTTAAATAATATTGTATTCTGGATTAGAAAATGAGGAAGAATTTCTAACTACATGTGATATTTACCAATACAAACTCACATAATTGCATATACAAGGTGTCTCAAAGGAAGAGGATTTTACCAAGAAAAACATGAAAAACGTCAACCATCTTTATGATTTATGATGGCAAGCCTCAATTTTTTTCAAAAGGAAGAGAAGGTCAAGTGATACTTGTTATGAAGTAATTCTGATACCAAACAAATTGCATTCATCCATTACAAAGTAATGGCGATGTGTACATTTGAATTGTTCTCAATGCATTCCAACTCTTTTTTCTGCCAACATCTGGAGGGTTTCATCGAAATAATCAAAAGTATACCGCAAACGCCACTCCACTGACCAGGGATGGCGAACCCCAATTTTCTTCAAATGGAAACGAAAGTCAAGTGATACTTGTTATGGAGGAATTTCCATACCAAACAAATTGCATTCTTCTGAAAATGAAATTATCATCAACCTTTTTAATAAACCCTCACAGCTAATATCAATCAAATTGCAAGTAGAGGGAAAATAGAAAGAAGAAAATTTCAGATGCTGACAATAGTCCAACATCATCGATAGCTGATTATTTTCAAATAAAATGAATGGGAGCGGGCCAAAAAATGCCTTTGCGGCGACATGTAAATTGATACTTTAATTCCAAGAGATTTCAAAAATTGTTTATTTTCATCTAGTAGAGTTGTCTGTTTGCTCTCATTAAACTGTAGACCAGAACTACCAGAAAGGTATTTGTGTGCAATGTGGATAATTTGGAGACCATACTTTTCTGATGTGTAAAGTAACAGCAATTTCTTCACCTTGAAAATTGAAGAGATTTCCCAATTGATAAAAGATTTTCACTATATGCATCTTTCGTCATGCTTTTCATGTCATTGTTCAAGACTTTAGCTATATTATAACGAAAAAATTGTTTTCCCAGTACCCCAACATGAAGATATTGTTTGTATCATCGATATTTCGTATAGAATTGAACGTACTGAAATTGGTGAGACCTATTTCATAGTCTGTAGCATCATCCAAATAAATAGGGGGGTTGAGGTTGTAGCTTTGTTCTAATCAATTACCGCAAACAGTGAAACTGAGGGACATATTTGTGCGATGAAGGATGAAAATATTCACTTAGTTATAATATTTACATAAAAAATCCGGAGAGTGATGTCCGCATTGATGGGAAGTCATTATTGTAAAATATCTGTACATTCCCGCTATAATTCAGTTGACGGGGTAAATTGTTATAAGTGCTGATGTACATAATTTGATTCCAGTTTTTATACCAGCAGCCCTATTTGTAAGTCGTTTATGTTGATATCTTAGGTAGAGTATCTCGCATAAATACTCCCCTTAAATATGGAATTTTTAGTAGTTCAATATATTTTGTCAAATATTTGTCAGTTAATGCCCGATTGGGCATCTTATTTCTCATCGAATCCTTTGTATAATCTCAAATATAGTTCCTATCCATTACGCAGTATTTTGCACTTCCTTTGACTCGTTCTTAAGCTCTGTTTTCTAAAATATTATTAGCAACGTGTCTGTCGGCTATTACTTACATAGTATGCTGTATCGTGCTCCCGCGCAGTTGTTAATAACGTCTGACTAATCTTTGAACTTAGTTCCCAGACCAGAGTAGCGATAATCAAACGGATATAGCTCAAGTGGTACTTTATTAATTAATGGACAATGCAGTGATATCCGTATTTCTTTACCTGTGATTAATCACGATCCTTCTTGTGAACATAAAATTAGTAAACACGGTGCATTATTTGGTGGTGATTCGAAACGAGGGTTGACCATTGAACCTAGAAAAATGGTGAAAATTGATCATCCGAACGGAGTGAGATTTAAGAATATTTAAGTCTATTCTAGAATCCCTCATCAACCAATATCATCAAACCCATGAAAAAAATTAGATATGAGGAATATAATGTTTTTCAGGACGTAATTCGTCCGGAAGATATTAAAAATAACTCAGTAATAATTTTTGATGTTATTGATACATGAGATTAAAAAATTATTCAAAGCTACTACTTGTGTTTTGGTTGCCACAGATCTACAGATTACTAATTATTTATGTTAAACAAATTCAGCAAATCCTGAACAATTAATACGGGACTAGGCAAACTTTTTGGTTATATTCCAAGAAGTATTTAATGAACATCGAGCAAATATCTTGCACCAAAATATTTCAGATTTTTATAGATAACTCCAGTTATTAATCATTCAAAAGCTCTTTATTTTTTATAAAACAAGCACAAAAATAAGAACAAATGTGTAAAACAAAATATATATCTGCATGAATTCAAAAATCCTTGAGACTAGTGAGACATTTTTAGTGGAAAAAAAAGTCATCAGTCTTCATTCTCAGTGGTAACTACGTCTTTCTTCTGACTTGGCACTATCATCACAAATTGTAGATAAAATAAGCATTTTCATTATTTGAAGAGAATTACAGCTTATTACAAAATATGACTTCGTATAATAAATGCACGGAAAACTTTTATATCTAGATACTACAAAATGAGAAAAATAATACTGGGCTAATTCGTTTTCTATTGTATGAAATCAACAATACAATTACTTTGGGAAAAAATGAAAATAATAACAGTATAAAATCACAAACACTGTGGGAAAAACAGGGAAGCGATTAGTTTGCACCTTTTATAAATTTTTGTAACACAGAGGCATGACAGCTACACCATTGGTTTTTTTCTGGAAAAAAGAGAGTAATGCTTCTTTTTTTTATTAGTGAAGCCTGACTTTCTTGTATAGGCATTGGAGTGTGTTACAGTTGGAGTGAAACTGAAACTGCAAGAAGCAGATGAACTGCTTCGACGTTTCTTCTTCTGGTTTGCTATGTTGATAGATTTGAAATCTTGCTAAGAGAATGATGAAAAAATCCAGGCTCATCTTTCTGGGTCCCAATCATACAGATATCAGCGATTGGTACTTTAACCATCTTCATTGAACAAAGCGTCCTTTATTGTCAAGTCAGCAGTCAGCTTTTTCAAATTGATAATTTCGGAGAAATCTATTTTCTTGCCAGCGTATGCTGGAGGTATCTTCTTTGCTTGTGAGATGATAGAAATATAATTTTCTGGGACGTAGATAGGTGAGGCTTTTCTACATTTCTCTATAGCCCGTTATATAACAAAATGAACGTTGTCGCCATCGTTTTGAGTGTGTCCAATTACTAAAAATTTGTGCGCTATTGATCTGATAAAAGGCTGATGATTCTACTTGAGGGCAAGGCAGGAAGCTTGTAGATTAAAAACTGTCACAATTTTATCTGCATCTTTTTCTGATCGAGCCATTTCCTTTTCTCCTAAATGCTCTGGGTAATTATCTTCGAGCTGTGCTTTCTCAGATTCAGAGGCGTTCAGGTAGCCCAAACAAAAATTGAAATCGGTGTTGAATATGAATACTTAACGAATGGCTGGTTAGCTTCTTTCTAGACCTCGACATAATCACGATGCAGATCTACAATTGACTTTCCTCCTTCAATGTACTGCTTTTTACTATCCGATCGGCAGTAGTGGCTTTCGAGTGGGATTGATGTGATTTCGTACACCAATGTTGGATTTTTACATTCAAAACAGTACCATTATCATAATAGTTCAGTTTTGTATTAAAGATTGATATGAAAGTTACTTACTGTTGGTTTATCACATAATAACCCACTATTGCACAATAGAACTCCACTCTCTCTATGTGTGGCAAGGATAAAAACTGAAACGATTCACTCTTGCATGCCCCCCCTCTGCACAAATCAAAGATGGCCCACTTACGTGCACCCCATCTAGGAATGATCCACTAAGTTGCTTAAGAAACGGTCTTACACAGAGTTAGTAGAGGCAATTTGAAGAAAAAATTCATACAATAAACTGAAAATCGCTCTATTTTGAGTTAGACCAGTCTTGAACTGGACAAGCGATATATGATAACCATGTGAATGTTAACATTCCTTTTTGAAGATTTCAAAAATATGTGTCCTTATTGCTGGAAGAATGAATATGGGTTCCATACGATAGATAAATACTTCTACCTATCTTCTGGTGAATATCGAAAAGGATTTGATGAGTATATATAAAGAAGAGATGGTTCAAATCCATCAGTCACAATAAATAATCGATTCACTGCACTGCACATCTAGGTAGGCCCCCAGAAAAAAATACAAAAGTCTTCAAAACGATATTGCCCAGTCACAAAAACAACTGGAAAAAATTTATCAACCAATAACTGAACTTCTTAAGCAGTTACTTACGACAATTGAGAGACCTATTAAGCAGGTAAATATCAAATTAGAACCACTGGAATCTCCTAGTAGCCAGATGTGTTTACCATACCAGGCGCACCTAACCATAGACAATAAATTAGACCGTTTTATAGACTAGCACATGTAACTCCCGGTGAGCGTCTTAGATGTACAATCATAAAACAGCTCAGTTTTTTGAGAAATTAAGATATTTATGAAACTAAAAATGATGGCGGCGATTCACTGGATCGAACCATTAATTACCCGAAAGGGCTACAAGAGTTTTTTGAACAATATGCAGCACCGCTTTCTAAGGAGTGTATTGTAAGGATCATAAATGAAACTGATGGTGTTTAAGAACACGTTTTAGGTATTTTACACAACCCAACAAACCAACAAAGAAAGAATTTTCTGCTGGTGATTCAGAAATTACTTTCAAGCCTACAATACAGAATGGAAGGCAGTTTACTGATCCTAATATCATAGTTGAAGGCATTAGCTATCCTGGGACACCTGATTTGTATGAGCTCCTATTGAAAAAATCGCTCATATCTTTCAAAAACGATGATGTCATGATTTACGTGAATATTATCAAATAGACAAGTGCAAATCGTCATGAAAGTTACCCTGATCTTCCAATTAAATTTTGGATGCCGAAAATAGATTCATTATTGAGTGAGGGTGAAATAATTCAATAACTAAGTAGGCGGCAACTACAATTTTATATCAGTAGTTTGCGGTCCATCAAATAATGTTTATCAACAAATTTGGTAGCCATTTCATTTCGAAATCAAACCATGATCCATCGAGTGATATAGTTCAAGCATCGCCTCTATATCTATGGCAGAAATATACCTACTATACAAATTCCATTTTTCGAAAATTTGGAGAGATTATATTGAATAAGGAAATTTGTGTATTGTATTGGATAATGGAGCAATTGCATTCAAGTTTCCAAACAGTGTATCTCATTATAATGCCGACGTTGATGTAGTAAACAATGACATTTTTGAATTTCATGCACTTGTTTGGTATATTCATTCTGAAAGGAGATGTTATTGAGTAAAATTAGGGTCTTCTACGAACATTTGCATCGAAAAACTGCCGAAGTCTCCTATACAAAAATGTCTAAATGTCAAATGTCTTGTATTAAATTTAATTTAATAAAAATGTGTGTGTTTTTTTGCTAATAAAAATCATGTATAATTATGAAATTGATTTTATTCCGTAGGTGCATCTTGTGATGTCACACAAATGAATTATTTTCTCTGGTTCTATATGTTCAAGTAAGATTTCTGCTAGAAGTCGTCGTACTAGTTATAATTCCACATTTTTTTACCATCAATCAATAGTAGTCTATGTGTGCGTACTGCTCTGTAGATGTCTGATAGATGCCGTCCGTCCAATTCTTATGTTGCTCCATGTTAAAGTATGTATAATATATTTCGCAACAATTCCATCTAGCTCAAATATTGAGTGTGATTCTTTACTTTTAAAATGTCTTTACTTTCCAATTTCTTCGTGTTTAATTGGAGTCACGTGACTACATCTCTATCAAACGTTATATGATATGTATGATAATCTGGAAGTGAATGCCGTTTATCCCATTCGACCCCTGCCATTCGTAAAAGCAGAGACAATAATGCCTTTTTGCCACGATACACGATTTGTGACCCCTGTATACGTGTTTTAATACCCTCTTGATATCATCGTAAGTCTATGCACCCTGTATATGCCTTTTTAATGCCCTTCGTTAGTACTTTTTCGATGGTCTCTGTATATTCCTTCTTGTGTACAGGGCCTTTACGACGAGGTGAATCGATGTATATGGGAAAGTACTGGGAAAATTTCCTTGCATGGGTTTTCCGAAATGCTCGTTTCAGCTAAAATAATTCCAGTTTTCTGAAATGGTTATACCGAAAGTAGACCCAAATTCGTTATATATAAACGGAATGCTATGGTTTTTATGAAATTTTTGTAATCTACACAAAATTTCAATATACTTTTATGAAAGGCCTAAAGTCCACCATTTTTTAATTATTTCAGATTTTCGAAATTCTTGGACAAATGCAACCCTCCCCTAAAAAAATTATATTTCTAAGTTTAAGTGAATCGGGCTTCATATTTTTGAGATTTGGAAAAATAACACTTACAGCTCTCAAAATCTGTGAAAATCTTGACAAAAATTTATATAGTGTGTTCAGAAAACGATGTCGATTTCGCTACTTCGTTAGTAAATTCATATATCTCAAATTAACGGTTTTTGTAGAAACTTGAGAAAAGTGAAATCTAACTAAAAAAAACAAAAGCTAACATATCAACAAACAAACAATGAAAACAGTTTGACATTTAAGCGTTGCAAAAGTGTTCATCATGACCCGTTTAGGATTTATTAATGAAGATTACTTCAATTTGCTAATAATATACGGGGAATGTGATAGGGTTGTAGAACGAGCCTACAATACTTCCCGTTTGCGATATCCTGAGAAACCACGACCCACCCCTGATACACTTACGCGGCTCATCCATAATTGTAAAACCCACGGTCGGTTTGTTGCACCGTGCAGCAAATTGAAACCTATCGTAGATAATGAAGCCAATGAAATTACAGTCTTGGGATACTGAAAATTCATTAACCGATGCGGAAAGAGATTTGGGACTATCGGAGATAAGTATTCACAGGCTTCTTGAAAAACACAAGTTCCATCCGTATTTAATCTCGTTGGCAGAAAATTTCAGTTTTTTCACCAAAATTCGTTAATTTGAAAGATATTAATTTAATAACGAAGCTCCCTTAATTTGAAGCGAAGAATCCAATGGTAAAAAGAAAAATGGAGGTTGTCATTTGAAAAAACTGAAAGTTTTCGAAGCTTTTAGATAGCGACCATAGACAAGCGATGCCTTATTTAAGTCATGTTGAAATTAGGCGTAGATTCCAAAAAATTTAATAAAAACCATAACATTCCGTTTAAAATAACGAAGTTTGAGTCTACTTCCGGTATAACCGGAAGTTACAGGAAACTGGAATTATTTTTCAGTGATCCTCTTTTATCATACTCCGTATTTCGCTTCCCCATGTTGAGTATCCGTAATCGCAAATGTGCGGTTAGACGCGAGAGACGCCACAGTGACCTTTGAACGTCTGCCGGCGATCCCAAGCGACCCATACTCTACTCAAATGTTAACATAGGATAGGTGTAGATAAGCAACGAACAAAACAATGTTACAAAAAGTTCACAATTACTAAAAAATACTATGAAACACAATAAGATGTATCTGCTTCAGCCAACCATTTTTATGTTTTGGTTAAACTATTATTTTGCAACCTAATTTTGGATGCAAACAGAAATAAAATATGATTATCCTCAGAGGAAAGATACATTTTCAGGTAGGTTCGAAACATTGGATATAGATATCATTTATTGTATTTGCAAGGTGATTATACATTTTCCATTTCATGATTTTTGATATAAAATGAGATTTATTACCTTGATATATTCAAGTTCCAGAAACCAACACATGACGGTCCAGTTCGCTTGAACTTCCAATTGAGATATAGCATATCAACAGACCTGTTACGCTTTTTCTTATATGTATACATTATTTTCCTATTTCAGCAATTGAAATCTTTTTTTATTACAAAATTCGCATCAACCGTATACTGGTAGTAGTAGTAGTGGTAGATTTGATGATGATCTTTCTGAGTTAAAAGATGGACATTCTGAGATTATGTGTTTTATGGTCGATTTGCAATTGCTATATTTTGGTTCAGGTTTCGCATCAAATAAGTGGCTATGCGTCAGTTGCGTATGGTCTAAACGCAGAGGTGTTAGAACAACTTCATCTCTGCGATTTTTGCTTTTATTCCAGTGTGTGAGGGGATCCAACAAAATGCTATTTTTTTTTTGTGGTCTTTTATATATTGCAGTTGTTGCATGACTTTGATTGCTAGGGAATTTGTGGTGTGAAGTTGGATTGAGCTAAGGGGGTACCGTACCGTCTTGAGATTTCGAGTCTGTGTACATATAATCTAATTCTAGCATAAAAAGGATCTGACTTCATTTGGAAAAAGATTTGGGAAAAAAGCAATTTTAGAGAGTAGTACTGGAAGGATTGGATTTCACTTTGGCTGGTTCAAATATATTCTTTTGTCTTCTAAGGACGGTTCCCCTAATTCGCAGTACAGACTATCCACTGGTGTTGTTTTTAATGCACCTGTTATCGAAGGTAAGGCTGAATTAGAAAGCTGTGGATTTTTTTCAGAAACGATTTGATAGCTTTTAAATATACGATTGCTCCATACTCTAGTTTAGTTTTGATTAATAAGAGTTCGGTACAATGTTAGTGATGTCTGTCGATCTGCACCTCATTCTTTGTTCCTTAGCATTTTTAGTAAGTTTAATCGTTTGTAGTATGCAGCTTAGTATGTGGTCAAATAGCATACTGTGAAATTTTATTGATGTTTTCATTTTTATGTCTTCAGTATAAAGTTTCAATACTGGTATGTTCTTTTGTCTTGAGAAAAGAATGTAGCGAATTTTTGTAGTTGAAAAAGTAAAACCAGTTTTTTGTAACCACAAGTTATGGATAAAAGCATGACTTTGTGAGAAGAGATTTTAATATTTTCCTTTACACTAAACAACCAAATCATCTGCGTATAATCGAGCTTTTACTGGTAACTTTTTTTTAGGATGTCGTTGATTGCGATGACAAAGAATGTGGGGCTTATATTTGATCCTTGAGGTATACCAGTTTCTAAATATGTTTTTCCGGAGGTCGTATCGTTTTGACTTTAAATGTTCAATTTCTCAGGAACTTTTTGATAAAAACCAGCAATGTCAAAAAATTGCTTAATCGGCAAATGCTTCGTTGATTTTCTTTCAAAGTCTATGATATTATCCAGGACTGATCTACGTTGTCTAAGTCCTCTTTGTTCCGGTATAATAAGGTTTCTTTTTTCTATAGTCCAGAGCAATCTGTTGTTTATAATTTTTTCCATTAGTTTGCACATAAGAGAGATATAGGTCGATAGGATTCAGGATGGGGATCCATGCCAATTTTCATGAAAGTTATGCTGCAGCCAAATTGTATTGAACAGGTGAAGGAAGTATTCGTGAGCAATTGAGGGGAGATGTTTCAAGAAGATAACTGGTATTTCATCTGGTCCTGGTGACGTTTCTTTCAAGCTCGAATGAATTTATTGGTTCGTTTTAATTGAACTGTATCATTATCTCATCCTTCTTTTATCTTCTGAGTAATAACAGTATCGTCGTAATTACATGTGCTGGAGCGGTTTTTGTAGGTGCTAGCTAGTATTGAGACTATTTTGGAGTTATCTGTGCATCCATCTTTCTCCAGTATCTGAATATTATAGTGCTTGTGAAGTCCTGATATCTTTCTCATTCTTTTCCATACGTCATGAGCATTTCAGAATTTATTGTATCCAGGATTTCTGTTTAGCATTTTTCATTGTACGTCTAGCTTCGGCTCGAGTTTTCAAGAATTTTGTTTGTTGGTGTATTGTATCTTATATATCTATTGAAAGCTTTTTTGTTCCTCTTAATTGCTGATTATCAGTCGCTATACCACCACGCCACATGATTGCGTAATTCTTCCGATTGATATGCCTGCTGTTAGCTGAAAGATACTCATAAGATTTTCTAAGGTTTCGTCTATATCTGTTGGAATTATGTAAGTTGTCAAACTATTTGAAATTGTTTTGAAAAGAGCCAAGTCTGCTTTTTCAAGGTATAGGTCGTGATTGTGATTTGGTTATGAATAACGATTGGATAGTGGTAACTGTTGTACGTGAAGTCCAGCCGATCCCAGGGAAGTGCCGGAATCAAAGATGGGTCAAAAATAGTGAATACATGAATTCTAGCTTGTCTTCCATCACTTAAGATGGAGATAATTGCGTCATCAAGAATATCTCCTAATAAGCGACCTCTGTAGTTTATTGATGTGGATCCCCACATGGTGTTATGGGCGTTGAAGTCCCCGACTATTATTCTAGGTTGAGGCATTCGTTCAGTTAGTATTTCAGCATCTACTTGATATGCTGGAGGGATATATACATTGCCGATATTTACTTTTTGGTTAGTGTGTAGTTCGATAGCTACTGCTTCTAGGTTTGTAAGGATTGTGATTTCTGAAGCGTGGAGAGTTTTTTCCACAAATATTGCTACTTCTTGCTAGCTAAATAATTGGTTTAGTTGGTTAATGTTTGTTTGAGATGAATCACTTTATGTTTCTGAAATGTCTGTTTCTGATATGTTTAATTGCATGTGAGAAACCAGTTTTTCCTTGAGTTCAGTGCATCTGATTTTGATAGATCTGTCCTCAAAGAATGGATGAATTATTTGTTAGCGTGTCCATTAATGCAGTAAAATCATCTGTGTAGTTCTTCATGGAACTTATTGGATCAGTTGAATCCTAGACATTCTCAAAAAGGTCAGATATCTAGCTGTGTTCAGAAATGATTTTTCTAATTGCTTCCATGAGAATTTCTGTAAAGATGTCTGATTTATTTATATGCTTTTTACTTGGCCTATTTGGTTTGGGGAAAGAAGGTTTCTTAGGGCTCTCTGATTCGTTTCCTTCTGTTTGATGAGGATCCGTTATTATTTGCTAGTAGTTGCGTTTAGTGCTGTTTTGCGGAATTTCTTTTATGTTTATGAGGGATATATTCTGGGAGTGACGTGTTATAGGGGTTTATGATGGGAACTCGGTGTCTGCTTGGGAAGTATTGGCTTCGGTATTTTAAGGTTTTCGGAAAGGCTGGGTGGGATTTTGTGGTAGTTCAGTTATTTGAGGTTCGCCATAAGTTTGTAATTGAGTTTTTACAGTTTGCTGGTTTTTTGCATATAAAACATAATAGACGGTCTCGAGATAGATAAATTCTGTAGCTGATGGACTCGTGTGAGATCATTTGACAATCGGGTATTTGGAGTGTGGGTGGTGAAATGAATGTCTTCTGCAGCTATAGATGTGGTTATATCCTGAAATTGTGAGGCTAATTTTGAGGCTTGAGATTGGTGAGAGTATATTGAGACCTATTTTGTTAAGTTCTTCAATTAGAGCTGAGTGTGGGGCTTACAGGTGTTATAATCTTCCGGGCTTGCATCGGAGTGTTGTTAATAATTATCAGTCCTTCATGATAGTTCTTGAAGCATTCTGCAATATCTTCATTTGATATGAATAGAATATTTTTTGGATCGATTAGCTCTCCAAGTGCTCTCCAGGTAATTTTGAATGTTCAGGTTATCAACAGCTGTAAAAACGATTGCTTGATGTTTTATAGGTTGACTAAGTGCAGATAAGTATGTTTTTGTAAAGTTTGTATTCCGAGAGCTTCTGTAGTCAGAAGTTCCAACATTTTCCAAAGTTTTTTTGCGAATTCTTCTTCCAAACCAAATCTTTTTAGCTGTGCAGAATATGAAGATTTGGTAAGATGCAAGAATAGGCTTATTTTCAAAGCATACCCGATATAATAATGTTCGCGAATATCCTAGATTTAGTCCTGAAGTGTGTACTAAAGATGTGTGTTGATTGAATTCACAAACACAGGTGAATCAAACATTTCACATTGTATAGTCATCCAATTCTAGAGGATATAGAAGACCAAGTGATAGGCGGAAATCATCACCCAAATAAAAGGTTTTTTAGGTTTACTTCACTCCGCCGCAATTTTTAGTAGCTTTGTCAATATCTACAGTTTAGTAGAGTTTAGTTCGATAGAGATCAGTTATCGAATTCAGCTTCCTCAAATAAGTCTGGATTTTACCTGGCAAACAATGACGATTGAATTGAATTGAATTTGAGAGCTACCATTATATGGTTTTAATTGAGACATGTCGTTTGAACACTCACAAAACCTGTCCCTTACTTTTCTTTTCAGCCATGATGGAACCTCACGAGCTTTATGGAGTTCGTTTAAAATTTACATGAAATATGTCTTAGACAGTAGAGAAACTTGTTTCAAATTTTATTCTAAATTCTTCTCTCCGCATGAAATTTTTTGGAATTTTATTCCGAACAACACTTTGTATATTTTTCTGGAATAATTACAATAATTTTTTATCATAAACAATTGGTTCATGTGCTTATTTTGCTCGGGAATGTATGTAAATTCTTCCATTTTCTGAATCATCGAACCTCTGCCAATGGATCAAGATAAATATAGTATGAATCAAAATCGTCTCGATTTTAGGTCTTCTGTTTCGACTACCTTCAGTCTTTATAAAAATATGAAATTAACACTGACAATTTGCGTATTTATATTAATCAAAAGATGACCTCCATCATGAATATCAAAATAAGAATAAAATCAAAATAGAAATTTATTTTTCCCTTAGATTTTCATCTCAGAAATACGTAGCAGTCATCAATTAGATTTGTAGTTGTATTAGAATTTACGATGCAGAGCTAAAAAATTCACTTGAATTATGTTTAGCTTTCCCGTTCTTATAAATGTGAACAATTCTGCTCATTATAACTGAATTTATGTTTTTTTTTTATATTTCGTGTTTCGTTGATGCAGTTTTATTTTTTCTATTGTATTGATGACCTTTTAGACTATTTCCTAAATACTAAGTTGTCTGGCTTATGTGGACAGCGTTATAATTAGTACGAAACACATATATTAATAAAAAATTGGACAAAATTGAAGAATAAACAGAGATACCTCAAAACGAATTTATAAAAGCTATAGAACTAATACAACAACATATTTGAGAAATGAAAATTAAATATACAAACAAATTGATAGTTGTACTGTGAAAGCTTCCATATCAAATGTTATAGAACAATTAGTAATGAAAGATCTTGAGGAAACTGACCTAAGTACAATATTCCATTCTGATTCAGTTATGAGGATAATTGCATTACTGCCGAACCACAAAATCATCTCGAAAGATCTATCCAAGTATCAAATCAAGAAAAGGATAAACAAATACTATAATCAATCAAGAAACAAAACAAAGACGGAACATAAGAACATAAAAGTTACCATATGTACAAGGACTTTCCGAACAACAATCAAATTAGTTCAATATAGATGTTATTAGTTTGAATCATAAGAGAAATTTAAAACACCAAACACAAAAATGAGAAATATTACATGTCAAGTGCCTTGTACTAATTTTAATGCTCTCAGGGCAGACATCTCAGTATTTGAGAAATAGACTAAAAGATCATCAAAACGACAAATATAAATAAAACTGCATCAACAAACCACGAAATACAAATAAAAACATGAATTCGATTATAAAGATTAAAAAATTCTTGGAACGGAATTTAATACACGAAAAAGAGAATTTTTAGAAATGGTTCACATTGATAAGAACGAAAAAGCTGTGAATGATAAAAAATATCTAAATAATTCAAGTAAAAGTTATGTTCAATATTACTCGGTATAAACCGTGTAATTAGCGCCGTCGATGAGAAATTGATATTAAAACAAATTCATTGGATGTATCAACTTCCAGAACATATTCATATGAAATTTTAATATAATGTTGCCAGTAGTAGCGGCAAAATTGTAAGAAATGTGTATAATTTATTTTTCTTCAACGCCTTTTATCTTGAATATTAGTTAGGTTGGCGTTACGAACATTTTTTACTGAGCAAACCCCAAATATTTTTCAGTTTTCTGCCTAACCTAGAGGCGTGATCACCTTTTTTTGAAACACCCTGTATATGAATAGTGTTAGCAAATCTATCTACGCAAAAAAGAAACAATGTTGTTCCAAATGTTCATGTAAAAAATATTTTTTGTACGACCGTGCGTTTTAACCCACTTTCCCGCACGCATTTAGGTTTTGAAAGTGTCACTTTCCCGCACTAGTGCGGGAAAGTAAAATTATGCAAATTTTGACCTTATTAGATAGTTTTCTACTTTCGACTATAACTATTGTTACTACTGATGAATAAATATTTACTAAAGAGAGCAACAAATAAAAATTAAACCTTTTCTAGCTTTTTGTAGCATTTTTAATTTTTTGAAAATATAAAATAATACAGATTTTTTTCATATAACCATGTAATTGTTACTAAAACGTCAAAGTTGTTCAAAACGTCTTGGAAGTGACCGAATAAGTGCAATCTTCTTCTAAATTAAATCACATTGAACCGAATCCGAAACAATAATGGATTCATCTAACGGCGAACTTCCCGAAGTCATTTTGAAGGCTGCAAATGAAACTAATTCCGAGCTGTTATCTGCCAAATGACTTAAAACCGTTGCCGTCATCGTCATCTTTATGCGACCTGCAACCGATGCCATCCTCATCGACATCATCTAGGTCCAGTTGAAACCAAATACCGGCAATTCTTACTAGTCTACAGAATACAACAAATTGTTTTTTCAATATTAATATTTACTATAATTAGTAGTTTTTAGTTAAAGTTTTGTTGTATTATCATGTTTGTTGGAATAAAATAATTTTAGAAAAATGGGTTTGTACACTTTTTTGTGTGTACGGTCGTAGAAAAAATAATGTTCCTAACTCGTGCGTAAATTGTCTTTCCCGCACTTGACCGTTTGCTTGGGACAACTGCAGTCGCGTGCGGGAAAGTATCACTTTTCGCACTTGTTAGGAAAATAACTAAGGTTACTCGAAATATGTGATAAAATCGCTCCAATTGGAATGTAAGAAATAATCCCCGACTCTCAGTTGTATAATCGTATCGGAATTATTCAACTCATCTATCGGATAAACTTAAAGCGGAAGTTCATGATATTGGACTAGTGTTAAGCAATTGAACTTCCACCTCGAAAATTGATTTTCAGAAATTTCCGTATAACTATTCCCATTTGAAGGAAGTGAGATAAATATCAGAGAATGAAGTGCTCATGATGCTTCAAACTTCCTTCATTCGTGGCTGTCTCTTTTCGTAATGTGTTTAGCATAAAATGAGAGCAAATCACAAAATTTTTGTCATTCATATTTCTGCTTTTTCATTAGAATCAATCTGAATCATATTCTACTTCAGTAATCAGAGTTTTTAAATTTTATTTCTAGATAATAGGCAGAAAATTTTGTTTGGTGGTTGACTTCCTCCAGTTTGGTATGCTCAAAACTAAAATTGGAATCAAATTCTACGCATGTAGGTAGGTATTTGAAATATTTTTTATTCCATAAACTCTGGAATATACATCAATTTTGTCATTTATATTAGTCTCGGAACACTTCGAATAACTTAATAAATCATATGAAAGATGATTCCTGATCCAAAATTTAATAAAAAGAACTTTACAAACTCTTTTATGAAAACTCATATCCTTCATATTTTCTGAAACTAATTACTTATTCTTCAACTCTTTATGTTTACTCAGTTCACACTTCGAGAAAATAATGAAATATATTTTTCCACAATTATCGCAAAAATAATTGGCTAAAATTTGAATGTTCCAAATTTTTAAAAACAGAAGCAGAATATTTCAAAAGTACAGTCACGAAGACAATCATAGCTAGCGACGCGGCCTCTAGCGCCCAATTACAATTGAATCAAGCGAAAAAAAATCCAACTTTGCGAGAAAAAATAATCATTCCACAGTATAGAAATATAACAAGTATAATAATAATCAAATTTAATTACAATGATTAGTTAAGATTTGCGGCAGAATTAAATTGTCTTATTTCTTTTAAAAAACATTCAATTCATCGATTCCAAAATTCTTTATTAAAATTGACCCTTGATAGAAATATTAATTGATAGAAGCTGTGATTCTGGTTACTATAGAAATTGTTATCAATTTTCATTGGTTGGATTGTGAATGACACTAAATTTTTATAGGTTAGATAGGGTTAGGTTGTTGTGAATAATGTTGAATTTTTATTGTTTAGTTTATGAATGAAATAAAATTTTTATAGGTTAGGTCGTTATGAATTGAATTGAATATTATTCATAATTTCATAGGTTAGGTGAGGTTAGTTGGTTTTCAATCACGTTGAATTTTCTATAGAATTTGTTTTTCCAAATCTAAAAGTTGAGCATAGATTGTTTAAATCATTTTCCTTATTGATGCATCCATCATTCTGAGCTATATATGTTGTTTTTAAAAATAGAGTTTTTCTGTAGTTTTCCTCAGTTATCTAAGCTTTGCCACATTCATGATTCATATTATGTCGCTAATGAACAATTGCCAGGATATAATTTGGTATAGCCTTTTGTGGGAGGTTATGCAATTGGTGAGTGACTTCTTCGACTGAACAATGTACTTCTTGGTATTTTATCTTTCATTTTAGTAGAAATAGATTGAATATCTTAATAGTGTGATGTTTGAGGATTACAGAAAGTTCAGGAGTAACTGATTTTATATATAGTAAAGATGTAGAAATACGTGTCATAAAATGACGTTTAAAAGTTATATGGTACTAAATGTCTAGATTTAGTTCTTGTAGATTTTATCAAAATACTTTAAAACAGAAGGGACCTAAAATCAAGTACATTTAAAAACATAAAAATATAAAAACATATATATATATATATATATATATATATATATATATATATATATATCCTCAATTTCTTTATGTTTCTAAATGTTCTTGATTTTACGTCCCTTCTGTTTTAAAGTATTTTGATGAAATCTACAAGACCTAAATCTAGACATTTAGTAACATATAACTTTCAAACGTCGAAATGTAAATTTGCATCTGACTTTAGAAAATTATTAAAAAAACTAATTTTGAAACAAAAGAGACCTAAAATTTAGAACATTTAGTAACATATATCAAAATAAAGGATTTCTACTAATCACCTCTGAAATAATTTCGAAATTCAATATTTCGAAAACGTATTCCACCATTCTTCAAAGGATAAAACAACTACTTTCCTGGCTAATGCCAGGAAAGTGATCATTTTTAAACTCTTATACGGTTTATTTGATGGAATGTCTTGATTTTAGGTTTTCTCTAATTGAAGCTCCGTTTTGAAACAGATAAATATCGAAAAGAAAAAATTTATATGCACAGGAGATCGAATCTAAAAACAAGGATTCACATCTGCTTTGTCAGAGCTTTGTTTCAAATACGTATGCATGTTTCCAAAAGTGAAATTCTGAAATAATGGGGATGGTGGGTATCTTTGGAATTCTCTTCCGAAGTTTCGTTCGACCTGATTTTGTCTCTATGAACCATAATATGCATTAAGCTTTCTGTTCTTCACTTATTCATGCAAAAGACAGAATATAAATATCTCGTTTTTGTTCGCAGTTATGAATTTTTGTTGATGTATGAATAAGTTGTAAAGATAATTTTGGAACAACCTGTATTTTATCTCTTCAATATACATATATCCTATACTCATTCTGTTTTTCGAACGCATGTACTCGTTCTATATCTCCTTCTTTCATTTTATGAATATCAATTTTTTTTTGAATATTCTCAGGTCTTTTTCGGCTTCTGTGAACAAACTAACAATTTTAAAAGATCGTGTATTGAAATCTGCCTGGAGCTTGCTAATATTAGACGTTAGTTCGTCTTATAATAAATTCAATTCATTTTTTATTTTTGCTGGAAATTTACTCAATTTTCTAGTAAAAATATCCGATATCTTCGCTGCTCCGATATCATCCATTATTATTCTTCGCTAAAGCAAATCACATCAACTAATCGATAATCAGGAACTTATGAGAATTTAACGGGCCAGATAGCAGCGCTATATGATAACAAGTAACGAGTCTTTTTAATGTTAATAGTTGATAATATTGATAAAAATCTGAAAGTGATGTGGGGGAGATCAAGTTATTCGAAGTGTGCTTTTATCTTCTTATGAATTACCATAATATATTTTAGGTAAACTCATGTTTCACGATAATCAGAATTTTATATTGAATCCGAAAAATACGTGGAAACTATTTTTTTTTTTTCAAATTTTACCAAAGTAAACTGGCACTTTATATATGATAATCGAATTCTTCATCGAATTATGAGCATTTTTCATCACACGTTTCAGTTTATCTCTGCAAATAAGAGCTTGGTACAAGTGAGAACCTTGTGATGAAAAAAATACCGGTTCTGCTTAGCCGGTTTTTATGAATTTCATGTTGCTTAAACGAGCTTTGATCAGTAATACCAAATTTATAAATTTTAAGCAATGTAATTAAGAATGTAAATGCTAGAGGAAGTTTTTATCCTACAGGGTGTTTCTATATTCGACCGACAACGCTCTACTACAGAGATATCTCAATAAATGATTCATTTTTATTTAGGAAGAACGCCTCAAGTTTTTTTTTCAAATTTGGTTACTAATATGCTCCTTAATAAGGAGTGGCTCGCTGTCACAGTTAGTTGTCACTTTTATCCCCCTATATTTTACGCCACTGCAGCAAATTCTTTTTTGAATTCAGTTTTGAATTGTTTGATTATTTTTGGTTGAAAAACGAATAACCTTTTATGGAGTTATGGTAATCAGTTTTTTAACTAAAAATCAGCCAATTTAAAACACAAATAAAAAATAGTTTGCTCCAGTAGCGTAAAAAATAAGGGATAAAAGTAACAACTAAGCCTGACAAATTTTGTTAATGTCAAAATATTACTTTATTAAGGAGCATATTGGTTACCAAATTTGAAGGCGTTCTTGATTCATGGCAAATTTTTATTTTGATTCAAAATAGTGAACATTCTATATATCAGCAACTAGGCCCCGTAAGGGATCGTATTCCTAAATCAAAATGAATCATTTATTGAGATCTCTTTGTGGTAGAGCGTTTTCGGTCGAATATAGAAACATCTATTACTTGTTTGAAGTAAAGCTTCATCAACATAACACGAAACTGTCATATTGCTTGAAATGAACACTAGTCGTTATGGGCTACCATCAGCAAGAACTTTCAAAATCATTATACCAACATTCTTATGCACATGCATTTCAAGAGAAAACCTAATAGCACTTCGCTCTTCACAGTAACGTGTAAAGCTTCATCAACCATCATGCATACCTAAATGCGATTATTACTGAATACGTCATTATGCCTTTTGCTTCAAAGTACTGATGTTCCCTGCATCAGCTAATACGTTGATAAAAATATTCTGTAAACAAAGAAAACACTAATCAAAGGCGGTTCAAGAAGAAACTATAGACTCGAATGCGGCTATGTAGGGTACACATGATAATCTATGGAAATGACGAATTTTTTGCATGACAACATGAGATTTGTGTGCACGGGCGTTGTCCTGCAAAATCAAAACACCTTTGGATAGCTTTCAGCGTCATTTCTCTTTAATTTTTTCTCGTAGAGTAGTCAGTAATGTCGAATAGTAATCTCCAGTTATTGTTCTACCCTTATCCAAAAAATCTCCAAATTCCAGAAGATTGTTGGACACGAAACATCTTAGGTCTTGGAGAGAACCAGAGTGTCGCCATTCCATAGATTGTTGCTTTGTTTCTGGATCGTAGAAATGTACCCAAGTCTCATCCATAGTAACAATTCGGTTTAAGAAATCTACATCGTTTTCAAATCGAGCACAGATCGAATGCGATGCTTCTACCCTTGCACGCTTTTGGTCAACATTAAAACATTTGGGGATCCATTTCGCAGCAATTTTTCTCATGTCCAACTTGATGTGAACTATATGATGAACGCGTTCGTATGAAATATTCAGTGTCATGAATTGCATCGATATTTTCGGGGACTGACACAGAAACTGGCCTTCCCGATCGGTCGTCATCATCTTCAATGGACAATTTACCTCTTTTGAAGCTTGCAGTCCAATTTTTCACGGTCGCATACGAAGGACATTGATCAACAAGGGTATTGAGCATATCTTCGTAAATCTGTTTACCTCTTAACCCTTTTAAATATAGATACTTGATTATGGCTCGGTACTCAAATTTTTAGATTTAATTCATAGCGTAACTCTAGTTTACTTTTTTGACGTCAAACTTCACACTGACACTTCTAATAATTTATTGTTCGTTGCAATGGTAATTGTTTATACGTGTAAGTGGTCTAGGTTAAGTATGTTGATGGTGAAAGCTAGAAATATAAAGTACAAACACTCCGCTATTATTTGCGATTGTAATTGAAAACTGTGATTGCTCCTTCAAAAAATGTACACAAGTCCATTAGTGGAATGGAGAATTCAGAACGATGCACTCGGGATAACATTGGTTGTTTTTTTCTCTTAATAAAAACATTATAATAGGTGATGTGCTTTAGAAAATGAATGAATAAATTTTAGAGTGAATATGACATTATCTCTTGAAGTCTCACCTTTCCGTTGAAACTATTATGAAATTTCTCATTAATTCAGTTGTTAAGAATGGGTGGTTTCATTTTACCAATCATACAATAATTCTGAGACAGTAGAGAGTGGTATTGTGGAAACAAAAAAAACTTTTCAATACTTCGTCCTGTTCACAAGTACTTACTGACTCTCGCTGCTGAACATGCACGATTTTATACCACGTGATAAAACTCTTGAAGAGTTTTATAACGTTTCTTCCGCTGCGATTGGCGAATATGTTAGTGGATGTTAGTGACAATATCGCATGTCCAGCCTCTTCTTCAGATGTGTGAGGTCATCATTTTCTTCAAGAGGTATAATCTGGAGTACATCTAGGGCATCTCCTCGCATTGAAATGGTCAAATTCACTGCTTTTTTCTTTATCCAAACAAGTATTCTCTCTACAAGCTGTCTCAAATTGTTTAACGTAATTGTCTAAGATGACTCACCTTCAAACGTTGGGGAATTCTCTCCGATAGAACTGCCAATGTCTTCTGGTTTGAGTTGTGTGTGTAGATAGTATGATTTAATTACCTAGATCTTTTGTTTTTCTGGAATGTCTTCTGTTCTTGAATTTGAAATATTTTTCTCTAACTCCTCGATTTCTTGTCCGTCGTTGTTATTTCATTCCTTGTCCAATTTATGGGATGAAATTTTATTTTCCATGTCAGCTGCATTATCAGTTTTCAATGATGAAATATCTACAGAAATATCATTCTCCATAGTTGAAATCTTCTTATCCATATCGTTGGCAGAAATATCGTTTTCCAGAGTCGAATTGTTGTCATTCATGGTCGAAATCTTGTCGTCGAAATTGGCAGAGATATTGTTTTTGAAAGTCGAAATATCCTTCATAGTAGAAAACCGTTCAATCGAGTTCTAAGTGAAGGCGTCGTCTTTGAATACAAAAGTTTTCTGATCAAAGCCGTTACTTACCAGGGCCACTTTGAGTCTTTCTACTAGTTCTTTCTTATTACAGGACATTTCTAAATCATGACTCTCCAAATCTGTCTCCTAACTATGTTTATATAACTGTTTTTTCATAATACCCCACATCTGACAACAATGTTTTTTCTATCTATTTATCAATATTCGTGTTACTGTATTTAGATCCAAATAGATCTCATCAAAATCTTACAAAAATTATGTTTATGGGTGAGGTAACAAGTGATGATAACTTTGAATTCGAAAATTCCCTAAGGTAACAGTAGCAAAATTATCAGCATAAACTACCATTGTAGGGAAAATATTTGTAATAATATCATTATAATTTTTATTCCAGTTCCTTAGTTCCCCACTGCGCTGCTCCTTGATACAAAAACAGAAACTATGAAAATTACATGAAGAACTGGTACAAAACTTTTATCATACATAAATTATACGGAGTTATGGTTGTAAAATGCTGTCATACTGTTTCATATACGAGGATGGCCCCAGAAATACCCGATCTAACAAAGAAAACACAGAAATGTTGGAAAAAAATACATTCATTTTTTAACGTAATCCTCGTCAAAATAGTTTAGTTCACCTCTTAATTATTGGAAAATCTTGGAGCACTGAGTCATTTTTTCAAGTATGGGAACAGAAAATTATCAGAAGGATTGAAATCTGATACATGAGGTAGCAAGCTTCAAATCATTAATTTTGACCATTGCAATAAGGGATGCGTGAGCTGGTGCATTCTCTTGATGACAACACTCTTCTTAGCCAAATTCGGTCGTTTTTGCTTAATTTCTTCGCTCAGACGTTGCAATAATTTCGTAAATACTCGCTGTTGATAGTTTTTTATTTTTCAAGTCGAAAAAAGACTTCAATTTAGGTGCCTCCGATCATGAAGAAGTGTTAACAAAATCTTCGGTGAAATCCAATAGTACAAATGCTTCTCACAAATTACGCCGTATCTTTTCGGAAAAAAGTTTTCAAAACTTTAAGAACAGTTGTCAAACAACTGACTGGTACATGTTCTCTGGTAATGTGGACTTTGAATTTTCTAGATTCATGAAAACGCTAACTATTGGAACGTAGAAGATTCCTATGAACACTTAAACAGTCTAATTTGATCAGCAAGCAATAATTGTACGCCAATGCATCAGATTACATTTACTAACTTCATTCGGGAAATGTTAGAAAGTACATTTTAATATTAGAGAAATCACATGAAAGTATTAAAATATCATATTTTAACAACTAAAACAGAAGTAGTAGCTGTAGAGCAAAATTTGGACAGCTCTCATCCATTATTTTTTGTTATCATTTCTATCAACTGAAAATTCATACCTATGTATTTTTTTCAAGCGTTCTGCTTGCAAGAAAAATCGTTTTGTTTATTAGAAGTCCAAAAATATCCACGGTACCTTCCAAGGAATGAAAAGCAGCCCTCCTGCGAGCAATCTTTTTTCCTCTGAATTTAAAAATATGTCAATTGCTTTGATGAATTTTGATAATAAATGGTTTAATGATCGAAGAAATTGTGTATTATTTGAATGATAGTCATTTATATCTATCTTCACGAAATCCGAAATATACAAATATATTGTTAGTTGTCGCTCCTAGGTACTTGTATTAACTTTGAGCTGATGTAAAAAGCAGAGGCTTTGGGAGGCAAATTAGCACGGTCTCTTATGAATAAGGATAAAGACACGAGAAGAAAGAAAAACAAAATAAACAGGATGAACTACTAAGAGAATAAAAACAAGAAATTTCACAGACAGAAAGTATTAAAGAAAGTATTAAAGAGACACCAAGGAATGAAGCAGAAGAAACAATATGATGAAAACATGAGGTACATAAAGAACGGAAATTTCATAAACGAAAGAATTCTCACAGTGGACATAAAACAAGAAAGAGAAACTGAAGAGCTATCAATGGTTGTACCATACCAACCAACTAAAGATGAGAAAACAGATGAAAGTAACTGTTACATAATAAAGGACGATCTGATTTGTAGAGCATGAAAAGAGAATAAGGATAAGAGCAAAAAATAATAAAGATGGAAGAATAATAGACTCATGTAAAAAGAATGAACTTGTGACCTGAAAAAAACTTCCAATACAATTAGATTCATGAAATGAAAAGAGAAGTTAGAGGTAGACAAGAAAATCCATTTATTTTCTAGTGAGTAAAAGGGTTCATAAATTAGAGTGGTAATGAAACACAGAAGGAATGAAAATAACAAACAGAAGGACACAAAAAAGCAATTATTAGAGAATTAGATGTTATAAACAAATTGGTGATTGAAAACTATGAAAAATGCAATAAAATGAAAATGAGAAACAAAAATGGATATACTTAACAACTGAAACGCAATCAGTCTATGAAAGATACATGAGGAACAGTCAGAAGTTGAAAGATTAGTTAAGGAACAAAAACAGAAGAAGGAAAGGATATTCACTAGATAGAAAACAGAGGCAGAGACAAGTAGGAGTAGCAGAAACATGAACAACAAAAGCAGAAATGAGTTCGAAATTAAATGGAATACAATAAGTGATACAGAAACTGAAACGGGGAGCACCAGGAATAGACAAAATAACGACAGAAATAGAAATAGCAGATATTACTAAAAATCATTCTGTTTCAAATATGATACAGAAAAAGCGCAATACGATTGGTAAGTAGCTATATTTACACCAATACATAAGAAAGGAGAACGATTATAGGGGAATCCCATTACTTAGTATCATCTGCAAAATAAATACGAATGTAATAGAAAACAGAGCAGACTTACATCAAAGAATTAAAACCAATAGAGGAACAACAAATGCAAACTACATAATTATATAAATAAATGAAAAAGCAATGAGAAAATAGATAATAAATCAACATAAAATAAAATAAGGAATGACATTAAGAGAGAAGATTTGGACGGAAAATCAATTCGAAACAAAATCGAAGAAGGACAAGGAAGGACGAGAAGACAGACAATACAAGATAGGAAAGGATAGAGACAGCTGTGGCGCAAAATTGTGTCCAGAAATGCGGAGTGATATTGGATTTGCTGTTGAAAAACATGTGGACAGAGTTATTAGAGTAATGGTTAGGTTATTGCTTTGGTTCACAACTCTTATTTATTACAGACTTAGCGTTATATTGATGTCGCCTCATAGACCACTTTTATACCTTCTCAGAATAAGCCTCGACAAGTTCTCTTGTCTATAAAACAAGTCGAAGAGAAAAATATCTAATCGCCTCCTCCATCCAAAAATTCGAGCTCAGTTTGTTAAGAAACTTGATGTTACATGGAACGAGGTGTCATAAGCTATCGACTATCTCCTTTGGTGCATTTTTAGATGAGTATTCAGCTACTTGGTTAGCAAATAAATCATAAGTACCTGTTAATGGAATGTCACGGAAATATTATCACTCCATCCAATCTATCGTACTAGTACATTATCGAATATATGAGGTGGATAAACGATTTCTTTCGTTTTGGGTATAACTTGTCTAATCTCACTGATTATTAATTATCAGACAAACTCAAGCAATTTCGAAATCCTCAATAAACAAAATGAGTTGTTAGTGCCAGCTGATGACTTTCAGTTTATCCAACTTGTGATTAAACTTTTGATACTCAAATTAAAAGTTTCTCGAATATCTCCAAGCTAACTCCTGACTTGGGCGAAACCAATTGGGAATTTTAGTTAAAAATTCACGATTCTCATACACGACGGTATTTCCACAGAGTATATAAAGGACAAGGAAAGTGGGTTAACAACTTTGTTATACAGTCAAACTAGCAAGATCCCGCGTAAAGCTCAGCATTTTTGGCGTGGGTGGAAGGTGAGGGATATATTAGTACAAACATATTCATTCAATGATATTTTTGGTATAACAAACTTTTATTTTTATTTATCTTCTCTGATACTTTTCAGCACTTGTACAGAAAATTGCTATGCAACATAAGCGCTCGGCATATTCTGAATAGAATTTTGAGGAATTGAAAGAGTTTCTGTGAATAAAACAATAAGTTCTCGCTACTGTGCAGTTATGTTGGTGGTTTTATCTCGGATTGAGACACTGAAGCTGAAATTTTGTAGGATTCTATCGATATTCTTGCTCACTATGAATCATACAGGTACAGAAAACAGAAATACGTCTCAAATATTCTTCTATTAATTAATATAAAAAATGTTCCCATTCGATATCTACTCGTGTAGTGCACAAAACCATTATCTATACAAATTTAAATAATAGTACCATTGATTTATTCTCCTACAAGTTAGGTTATTGGATTTTTGTTTTGAGAAAGAAGAAAAAAGATATTTTCAATTGTATATGGCTTTATTGTGTTCCAAAATATTCTCTATTGTAATCAATACACTTTTGGCAACGTTTGAACAAATTGTCGAAGCATTTTTCCCATTTCGATTGTTTATTTTTGATCAGCAGGAAACAAGGACTGCACAGCGGATGACTCATCATTCCGATATGTTTTGTGTCTTAGAGATTGATTACTAATAAGAAACAGGCCGAGCATTTTTACATTTACCTGAAAAGCCACTAGAATAATATTTGCTATGATTTTGTTGTAGTAGTTTCCCTGTTGAAAAAGAAGACGTGAAAGCGGAAAGATCTATCTCAACTTTGGCTGAACCAATACCATATGTGTTGTGAAAGCAAGAACAAAATATTGCGTTACCATTGGAACGAAAAATAACTTATTAGAAGTGTCAGTGTAAAGTTTGACTTCAAAAAAGTGAACCAAAGTTATGCAATAAATTGAAAGAAACAAGATGTCCACCGAAATTGCGAAAATCTGAAAATTTGAGTATCGAGCCATCATCAAGTATCTACATTTAAAAGGGTTAAGAAGTAAACAGATTTACGAGGATATGCTCAATACCCTTGTTGATCAATGTTCTTCGTATGCGACCGTGAAAAATTGGACTGCAAGCTTCAAAAGAGGTGAATTTTCCATTGAAGATGATAACCGATCGGGAAGGTCAGTTTCTGTGTCAGTACCTGCCAATATCGATTCAGTTCATGACATGATTTTATCAGACCGTCGAATTGGGCTAAAGCGGATATCTGAAGCACTGAACATTTCATACGAACGCATTCATCATATAGTTCACGTCAATTTTGACATGAGAGAAATTGCTGCAAAATGGATCCCCAAATGTTTGAATGTTGACCAAAAGCATGCAAGGGTAGAAGCATCGCGTTCGATTTGAAAACGATGTAGACTTCTTAAACCGAATTATTACTATTGATAAGACTTGGATACATTTCTATGATCCAGAAATAGAGCAACAATCGATGGAATGGCGACACTCTGGTTCTCCAACACCTTAGAAGTTTCGTGTCTAAAAATCTGCTGGAAAATATCTTGCTTCAGTTTTTTGAGATTGCCATGGAGTAATCATCATTGATTTTTTGGTTAAGGGTAGATCAATAACTGGAGATTACTATTCGACATTACTGACCACTGTACGAGAAAAAATTAAAGAGAAAAGACGGTGATGTTGCAAAAAATTGGTGATTTAGGATTTGAATTACTAAAACATCCCCCTTATTCACCAGATTTGGCTCCGTCCGACTATCAACACTTTTCTCAACTGAAAAAAGTTTAAAAGGTAGTAAATTTTCTTCCAACGAGGAAATAATAAACGCTATATCGTTACAAGTTCGCTGTAATAAATGTCTCCAATTAAGAGGAGAATATGTTGAGTGATAAAATATTTTGACATTGAAATTTTGTTTGGTTCTACAGTAGGCTAGAATTTTTCAATATATCCTCGTATGTCATAGGTAGTCATTTTGTTTTAATTAATACCTTATTATGTGATACGTGATTATGATGTTCCATTCTTGGTAACATTTGATTTAAATGGAATGAAAGTGTCTTTTCATTTTACGTAATATGAAAATTACTCATTTGACGAAAATTTTTCAACAAGGTGCCATATTTAAGTTTTGTTAAGTTTTGTAAAGCCGGTCTTGGAATTTCTCACGTTAGCTAATACCTACCAGTCGAATGTTTGATAGTAGTGCCCGCATCTTAAAAAATTAGTAATCGAATGAGCTGTACAAACACTCTAACCAATTGAAATGTATGGTCAATCTCAGCAACCACTGCGTAATTTGATAAGGATGAGGCGCTGATATTTTGAGTATCCTCGTGGAATTCTCCCTGCATGCTAGAAGCTAGAACATTTATAATACTTGCTTCGGATCTATCATAACGATTTATCTGATAAGCAGGTCATGCGCTACTCTGTCTCACTGCGGAAAAACGCGTCTGTCTGCAATTTGCAAGGTATTGGTAGGAGGTGTCTTGAATACAGTTATATCACAATAAAAATGCGAAATGATCACTTAGAAATTCCAACTCAGTATTAGCTCGTGAAGAATCTTGTGTTTCCTGAGCTCAATTAAATTTTACTCCTTACAGCAAATTTTAAGTCTTCAAATAGAAAAGGAAATATTTCAGCTAGCATATTTCCTTTCTTACGAGTTTTTTTTGTTCATGTCAAAAAGTGTAGAATCACTTTTGGATAAACGTTAGGTTGTTTTGTGCAAATTTAAGAGAATAATTATTTTCTTTATCGATGTTGCATTTGATTTCGTCGAACAATTTGGAATAATACATAGCAATTTTCTCTTGACCATTTTGATAGCAATAATTTCCATGAGATGTCTTCAATTAATCGATTTTGTAGGTACAATCGCTTATACCTTTCGGTACTTGTCACTGTTAGTGTTCATAAAGATTATCGGTTGTATGGTTTTCCTAGATCCTTCACCAATATTGGGAATTTCTTATCAGGAATCAACTAATTGTATGGTTGAGAGAAATTATGTTTTATTGTCGATGACGGATGTCTTCTGCACTGTGTAATAACTATTCATGAGGCAATGCCTCCTCTTTGAGGAGAAAAAGGAAACTTCTTTCATCGGAACGTTGGAGAAACCACCTGATTTCGATCGTCGGCTAAGGTACTCTGAACACGTTCCTGTCCCGAGAACCACATATGAGTCACAAAACGCAACTATGCGTGTAATTTTATGATGCACGTGTGTTTCGTTGAACAAGCAACAAACACGACAAAGGTTTTATACGTCAACGTTTCATTTCTGTTCATTTTTTGAATAGGGACGTCTAGTGAGTCTAGAGGGTATGATATCTCGCAAAGCTGTACGGAAAAGCATTTTTATTTCAACAGAAACAACAAAATAAAGTGCTTTTTAACAAAGACTAGAGAGAAAAATTAATCAAACGCTTTGTTACAAATATAATATTCTGGGTATATCCTTGTTTTTAACTTTTTTGTTTTAAGTTTGTCTTGCATATTTCTTCCAAATGTATATTATAAGCATCACATAGTTTATTCCAAACTAAGTACTCAATTGTTTTAGATATTTCCTAAAAATTTATGTTTGTTGAAAAGTTCTTTCGCTATGGAAATAGATTTTTCATCATTTCAATTGAACGTTTATCTAGTCATTGAGATCATTCTTGAAGTGGCTCCGGTTCGGTCGATTCTGAGGAATATTAGTTTGGTTAGCTAACTATCTATGCATAAAAAGTTGGTTCATTGTATTCTTACCAAAATACTCTTTGAGCATCATGTATGAGACAAAATGTATGGGTATGATATAACACGTGCAAAAAGAGGAAAATAACAATAGAGGGAGCAGACATGATCAAAGATGTGGGATAAACCTTAAGAAAGACCTAGTTTTGAGGTAAGAACAAAGCTAAAAGAAGAATAGGAGATAATCTTGAATCAACGAAACAAAAGTAGGAAGCCCCAGCATGATTAGAATTACGTAGAAACTGAAGAAAAATGAAAAAGCCGCATAATTCCTACTATTACCTAAATTAAACTCAAGGAGAAAAAGAGCTTTGAATGGTACTGGAGATTCGGAAATAAAAAGTTAGCGTACAAATATGATTGTTTTGATTTCGTTTATTTTAGACAAGTGCTGCTTACAAACTTTGGCTGTATCCTAACATTATTTATTTCAAAGTTCAGAAGGGATCCAACCATAAGCAATTTGCCAAGACTTGTTGTTAACTTTCAACTTGATCAAAGAAAATAAATAACACAATTCAAGAGACATTCTTCATTCATTCATTGATAATTCCAGGACACCTATTTTAGTGAATACAAATTGGGAACCAACCATCATGCAAACAAGAGGCAATTACCAATATATTTAATTTATATTTGAAGTAAAATTTTTGATATATAATAATGAATTTCTGTCAATTCTGTCAGCTCTTTTTTCTCAACATATTTCACATTATTATGTGTTTAATACAAAATAGGTTGTGCGACAAATCGATTATTGCCGATTATTGCAAAAGGACAAATGAGTAGGTAGAATATAATTTTCAAAACAAAATATTTATCCATAAATCCTGTAAAATCAATTAAAGATCTGAGATTCCGGCTCCAAATTAACCACAAGAGCTCATGGTGAGATTAGGATCGAAAGATCCCAACATCTGCTATCACACTACAAAAAATTATGCCCAGGAAAAGTGGATCAAATTGTGACAATAGAGATTGACTGGAGTAATGGATAAATCATGGAATAATAATAGATAATGCAAAGGACACTGCTTTCGAGAAATCATTCAGCTTTCAATACAGCTTTTTGAAATGTGATTTAAAACCAAATGAATTGAGAGCAGGACAAGAGAAACTAAGAAACGGAGTCACGTAATGGACCGGATAGCTATAAATTATGGATTCTATATAAACAAAGAAATACAGATTTCAATGTGATAATTGAACAATTATGAGATATAAATCTGAGAAGTAACTTGTATAACACTGAATTATTCAGTTAATTGTTCAATAAGAGTAGCAAAAAAATCGATATATTATATTTGTGACGAATTCAGACAGGATATTGCGATGAGAAGAGCTCAATAAAAAGTCAACGAATGGCTTACTTGGGAAATTGAAAACTTTTTCATGCAGTGTCAGGCGCATAAAGTGAGTTCAGGATACAAAAGAAACCAACGCGAGGTGCAGTAAGTAGGTAGAGACTGGCATCCACATAACTTCGATTCTCACATATTCTATCTTTCAAAGGAAAAGAGTTTACTCACATAGAAAATGATGTACACGACATTTCCACCCGGAAGATCGTTGAAGTTCAACAATAATCGATTCCAAAAAAAACATTTTATACTATAATCGAAATTGAAAATGTCTTCAATCTCACCCTGTTTAGTGCATATGAATAAGGAAAGATATATTATAAAATTCCGTATCTTTGAAATTCTGTGAACTGGAAAAAAATATGAAATTTTATTCAAAATTCACAGTTATTCTATAGAACTTGATATGTAGATACCTTTCCAAAATAGCGAAGATCAGCGGAATCCTTTTTTTCAAACAAAATTTGTGAATAACGATTCACGGAAGACGACTAACTTTTTGGAAAGTGATTATGTCGTAAAATTGTATTACAATGGATTTTGTGAAGAATTTCTTTGGTTAATATAAGATTACATCAAGTTTAAATCGGATCACTATAAACATGAACTTACAGGATGTCCCACGACGAGTTTAAACTATCTGTATATTGCAAAATACTAATAGTAAAATCATGCAAATTTCTACGTTTCGGTTTTCGGATACGATCTTTTCAGCTGTGACTTTGTTATTTTGAATGGAACATCCTGTATATTGATACATTTTTGAAATCTACATAGAATTTTAGTATACTTTTAACTCAAAGCTTTTTTCGAAAAGTGCATACTTCTTGAGTAAATCTTTTTTTTGTAGAAGTTTTGACCGCTGCAGACCCATATACATTAGTTTTTTACGAGGATACACTTGAATATATGAAAATGGTTTCTTTGGAGAAGTACAATGAAATTTTTTGATATCTCGCTTGGTTTTCGAGACATCAATACTTGAAGTTATAATCAAACGTTAGTTCAAAATTCGCTGTATTGAATAGATGGCGTTCAACACTTTGTTTCAAATGAATATTTTATCACCTCAAATTCAATATGAATCTTAGAATTCTATAGAAAAAAAAATTTTATTAAATTTTCATGTTATTTACCCTGAAATTATATTGGAAAAACACACTTTTATAGCAAAATGAGCCTCCCATAAGAAAAAAAAAATAATAGAATAAAACTAAAATAATCCTCATGCGTAAAAATCTTCCTTAGACAATTTGGCTGTTAAAAAATCACGATTTTTGAGCTTTTTGCACTCAAAGTGTACCACGAGAATGTTAGGTTAGGTTAGGTTAGGTTAGGTTAGGTTGATAGTACTAAAAATTGAAACTCTATATTTTCATTTGAGGTTTATTTTAAATAAAAAATCATGAGGCGGGCAACTAGTTTTATGAATGGTTGGAATTTTTCATTTTATATGTGGATTTGTTAAACAATAGTAATATTCGTTTCACTATCTCTTTCGCAAAATATACACCCGTCGCAAATACTGGAAATTAGAACTTTGAATTTGGCCAACGTGGTCTGCTACTGGGAAAAATAAAAATGAATATGAACAAACTTAAAGAAACGAAAGTATAACAAAAACTAGAAGAAACCAATATTGAACTGCCTATTAAAGGTAACAGCAACATTAAATCAATCGACGCAGAGGAAAGCGTTAACATCGGTAGGAAAACTTATAAACGTGTTTCATACAATGTTGAGCATCATTCAGCTTCTAAAAATATTTACGTAAGCGGTTATTCCACGTTAGTAAAGCAAGTTGTCCAACTTGGGTGTGTTCTAACTGAAACTATCAATTACAAATGGAATGTATTGGAAGAAGCAGAAAATATTACATAATTAGTAGAATTGTAAGTTTTTCATCAAATATTCTATCATATCATCGTTACACTACTATTCCCATTAAAACACGAATAATTATCTGAAGAGACCGTTAATTTATAGAAATGTGTCGAGTGTAGATAAACTTTTTTTTTCAATTTTATTGCTTACCAAAAGTTGGGGAGGCTTGTCGTCATAAATAATTAAGTTTGATGCAGTCTCATGACATCTTCTATTGTCAATTATTCTTGCAACTTTATGAAACTACTAGCATGTGGATTAAAAGTATTCATTGGAATAATTTTCTCTTCGTATGTATCCTTATTTCGCAGTATCTTAATCCTGAATTTATACAAGATAGAATCAAGGAAATCTGTCCCGGGTAAAACGTATCCGCACTTTTCCAGGTTGAAGTTAAGTGGCTTTAATTCAGTTTGCCTGGTCTTTCTCTGTGTTGTGATCTTCTCTGTAAATAAGTCACCTGCTAATCCAATTACAAAATGTAAAGTAGAAACTTTCTTTTAGAATATTTTTGACACATGTACGTTAAGATTGTTATTAGGATGATAATGGCAACCAATATAACTGAAATTAGAATCATGTAAAATTGTGAGATGATAAATAACAAAAATGAAAAGAACATTGATATTGGGTACTGATGAAGAGTTTAAACTCATAAATTATGAATAGTTGTCAATAAAAGATTATGTAGACTTTTTCTGATATACATTCTATAATTTAGCATCCTCAAAGAACATTTTGGAGATAACGGTTCAGAGAACGATAAAAAAATGTCATTCTCATTATGTTTTTTCCTATTTATTGATATCATTTGTGTCAGGACTGTGAGACAATTTACAGAATATATGAAGAAGCTTCAGGTAATCTGAGGTTCCAAACTAAAACATACAATTTTCAGTGGAAGAAGACCTTTTGCAACCTAGTTTCTCCCTATTTCACCATAAACGGAAGAATTTTGGAAGAAGATGGAAAAATTCTGACAACAAGATGTCTTCTGGGTCTGAATCGGTACAAAAATTGTATTAAAACTCTGTTACTTCTAAAAACACTAAAAGATATTAGGCTTAGTAGACACTGACAAGCGTATATTCTGTGGTGATATGGAAGAAATTACAAGCACAATAAATGAGATTCACTCTAGTACAATATAACATTCAATCTACTTTTTAAGTAAAGTAAAAATTTGGATTCTGGATGTAAAAGTGATTTTGTTGGATATTTCTCTATCTAACAGGAACTCATAGCTACCAAGAATGAGAAAAAAGACATCTTCCGAACTCTTTTATCTAAAGGTGTAGGGACAAAAAATCCGAACTTTTTTTGACAAATTGGGCGTTGACTGAGAATATTAATAATTGTTTCTCTTAATTCAGCAGTTGTCAAATATCCCAAGTATAAATACAACGTTTCTGTCAGAAGTTTAGTTTCTGATATGAAAAATCTAAAAGAAAACGAACGACGTAAAATTATTGCCAATTTCCATGAAAAAATCAGACATCGCTTACGATTAATCACTCTTCAAGAATAGGAATCGACTGAAAAACAATTTACTATATCCTCACTATATCAGGCAGAAAATCAAAATATATTAAACAAAGTAGAGAAGTAGAGAGAGATTTTGCGAAAATTGTACAGAAAATTAAAAACTGATACGAAATATGAAAGCAACATTCCCCAGTTCTGCAGCTGCCAGGTTGGGAGTGCAACAACACCAATAAGGATCGAATCGATGCATTAGAAAAAAATAAAATAAGGGAAGCAACGGAAACGAGAACAAAGATCAAAATTACTAATTTAGGAACGAGTAGGTTGAACAGATCTGAATGAAAAGGAGCTTAAGCTCTAGTATATGAAAAAACTGTATTTATATTCTTTAAAAATATAACCAAACAAGAATCAATTCTATTTTATTCATTCGGTTCTCGAAATAAATAGTAAATATCACATGAGAACTATTATACAAAATATGTCTAAAACAAAAGGAAATCAATTAAAATAACAGGAATATATACGAATAAGAAAAAATTCATCACAAACTTCACTAAATTCACTTTTAGAATGTAGATAGATAGTGGACGATTTAGCAACAAAACTGAAGTATATTGAATTATTCGTATGGAGTTGGAGGTCGATAACAAATCAATTTCTCGATAAACTCGAATGTTGGAACCGATAAATAATAAGTGACTGCTATGCCACACAACGTGGAAAAAAGAATATTCAAATTATTTCAAGACAATGGCATGTTACAAGGAACAGAATGAAGCTCAAAAATCAAGAAAATCGGCAGCCAAACAATCTGAGAAGCACCAAATGGAACAAAAAAGTCAAAAGAGTCATATTTTACTGTTGGCGGGAGTGAACAGCGAATGATAAAACTTATCATTGAGACAAAGAAGTGAATTCAGAAGTGTATTTCGAATGACTCAAAAAAGTCAAATCGTTAGTATGGTTGGCGATGATATCTTCTGGTGGTCATTCTTAGCATATATTTCTCCTGTATATTCTGTAACCGCTAAAATATATGAAAAAGAGTGTGCTAGATCTAGACTTATACAGTTCCATAAAGGAAAAGGAAATTTTGTGTTTTGGTCAGTTATGGCAATTTTAGGAATGTTCCTAATGTGCCTCAATGGAGACCAATTGAAGGTTTATGATGAAATTGGCACAAAACGTCTATTCTTGAGGCTGGGAAGCAACTACTGGAGCAGAATTAAGCAAAAGAATTTTGATCAAACTTCGGTAAACGACATATTCAGTATTTTACAATTTAAAAGTAAGTAATTAGGTGCTGATTGAGTTATTTGAAATTTGTATAATTTTAGAGTGGTAACCATTGTTTCGTATAGAAGAGTACTAATAATTGAATTAAAACAAACAGTTTGTACGGATTTCTTGTCCCCACACACATTTTATTATTTAGAATACAATAATGAATTACTAAGAAAATCATCGGACACTTTTTTCATTCAGAAAAATATGATTCTTGAATGTTGACGATTAACAACTGAAAATACTGATATACATCACATCTCAAAAAGAAATCAGAACTTCTCTTTGAACTCTCCGTTGGATGGAAATGAAAATTGCCTCAATTTTCATAGGAAAAGCACCATCTTACATTGTTAAAAACTCTCATACTACGCAAACAAACTCCCTAGCACAAAAATATAAAGTAAATCAATGAGTTACAGTTTTATGTGTTCCTCTAGCGTTAACTTTCACTTGATTCGAACAAAAGCAAAAGTCATATCATGTCGTTTTTAGTTTTCACTCGTCTTTCTTGCATTCACTTACACTCAATTTGAAAAATACTACCATTTGCAGATATCTTATACTAATATCACCAATATACAAAATTTAGAGAATGATGAGTAGAATTTTGAAACAACAGAATGAAATGATAACAGATCCCTAATTAAATGTGAAATCCTATATCACGAGAACATTATTCATTTAACCGAAATATATAAGCAAGTTTAATCTCCTTGAAGATTATTTATTCACAAAATTATCGTGATTTGAATCACTGATATTTCAATGTCAGAGAAGCAAACATGTCAAATTAGATATAATAGCAAACAAAGGAAAACGTTATTCGGAATTCCAGAGAAAAAACTCAAATCTCAATGGAATAGAAAAGGATTATTCATATGAAACGGATCAAAAAGATACGGAAATTGTTCAATGATAAACATGAAAATTTAATTTGCTCCAATACTTTATATGGAATACTGAGAGAGTATCGAGAATAAAATGAAAAAAAAGTCCAACTGGAACTGATAACTAACAGGAATGAGAAAAAAACCTTTTATGTAAAGGTGTGAGGACAAATAAATTGGGCGTTGACTGAAAATGCTAATAATTGTTCCTCGTAATTCAGCAGTTGTTAAATTTCTTGAAAAAAACAAGAAATCCTTTATGGTTAATCACTTTTCAAGAATAGAATTATCCAGACAAACTTTCGGCGTATGAGGCAGGTTTTTCGATTGAAAGAAAGGGGTGAGGCAGAAAACCAAAAAATACTAAAAAAAAGGAAATTACATGAAAAAAATCTGAATTATTCTAGTATTTATTTTAATATAAAATAGGATTATTGTAAACACTTGCCAATGAATTGTAGTTAATTCCCTGGTGAAATTAATTCTGTTCATTCAACTTTATGAAAATATTGTAATTTTGAGTCTAATAAATTTTAAAAACATATTTTCGGAAATCAAAATATAACTAGAACCTTTGATTGAAGCGGCTTACGGAATTCTGGGAGTCATTTTGCTAAACTTGGACAGAAAATTTCAAATCGATAAATGATTTCGAGAATAACGAGTAGGATTTGGAAAAAACAGGAAATGATAACAAATCCATGTCTAAATGTGAAATCCTACATCAGAAAAACATTATGCATTTAGTTGAAATATATTAGCAAGTTTAACCTCCTTAAAGATTATTTATTTGCGAAATTATCGTGATTTGAATCACTGATATTTCAATATCACCAATACTTTAAATGGAATACTGAGAAAGTATTGAGAATAAAACAAAAAAAGTCGAAATATATGGAAATAAAAAGTAAAAAAGGAGCTCATCAATCAGCTACAGTGGAAATAAAAAGACATTTCATAATTTCAAAATTATAATGCAGAGAGAATAAGCAAAGCAACGGAATAGAGTCTTGATTTAGAATTTCAGAAACAACTCTCAAACCCCAATAAAATAATGATAGAAAATTATTCATATAAAACAGATCAAAAAGACACGGAATTTGCTCGATGATAAACACGAAGAAATTATTTCATGGGAAGAAAATTATTACATTCTTCAAATACTTAACTTGCTTCTATTTCTGAGGTTCATTTCTCCGTAATATAATTTTTCAGGAAATGGAGATATGTTTTATCAGTTTTATGGAGATATTCTAAGAAAAATTTATTTATCGAGTAAATTATGGGCTCCATCCACACAGATTGAAGAACACGGATATCTCCTATGCTTGCTGATATGTAATGGATCAAATTTTGGACTTTGTTCAATCTATTTTGCCGTTCAGTTACTCCTAATCATAAAGTATGTGGAACAATGGTAATTTTGACTTCAGTTGTGTATTCATCATAGGGGACAGAAATTATGGTAAAAATACGTATAAAAGTACAACAATTCGGAACGTTCGGAATTCCGTTTAAAATGACCATTTGATTTAATTACATTATATTATTAGAAACTCAAATTCTAGTTCATAGTTATCATGAAAAGGATAAAAAATGTGTTTTTTTAAAGTTGTTACGAATTATCTCGTAGTTGCCTTCTGTAACATAAATCTCTTCGCGGAAGCCAACTACGTGTTAATTCATACGCACACACACTATACGACCTGTCGCTTCTCTAAAGCTAAATCATATAGGAGGATTTATTGATATCTAGTTAGCCTAGACCAGTACCATGCATAAGCAAAATATTGCGTTACCATAGCAACGAACAATAACTTATTAGAAGTGTAAGTGTAAAGTTTGACGTCAAAAAAGTAAACTAAAGTTACGCAATAAATTGAAAGCCATCATCAAGTACCTGTACTTAAAAGGGTTAAGAGGTAAGCAGATTTACGAAGATATGATTAATACCCTTGGTGATCAATGTCCTTCGTATGCGACCGTGAAAAATTGGACTGCAAGTTTCAAAAGAGGTGAATTTTCCATTGTCAGTCCCTCGAAAGTATTCGACATTACTGACCACTCTACGGGAAAAAAATTGAAGAGAAAAGACAAGCAAAGCTATCCAAAGGTGTTTTGATTTTGCAGGACAACGCCCCTGCACACAAATCTCATGTTGCCATGCAAAAAATTCGTGATTTAGGGTTTGAATTACTAGAACACCCCCCTTATTCACCAGATTTGGTTCCGTCCGACTATCATCTCTTTCCTCAACTGAAAAAAGCTTTAAAAGGTCGTAAATTTTCTTCCAATGAGGAGGTAATAAAAGCTGTGGAGGTCTGGTTTGCAGAGCAAGAAGAAATATAATAAAGGTCTAGAGACGTTGCAGGTTCGCTGTAATAAATGTATCCAATTAAGAGGAGAATATGCTGAGTAATAAAATATTTTGACATTGAAATTTCGTTTGGTTCTAGAGTAGGCTGAGAATTTTTCAATATATTCTCTTACACGCGTCCATATTCGTCAGTAGTATCTCAGATATTGTCGAGAGCATTAAATTTACATCTTTCTTGAGTATTTTGTTTTATAATTAAATTATCAAATATTCAATATGGATAAGAAAAAACCACTAACTCAAAATGAAATTGGGTACTACGCGAATCTAAGAAGGCCCAAAAAGGTTTCATTAAATTTTTCAGAGAGAAAACAGCGCCCGACAAAGCCATGTCGAATATGTACACAAGCAAAAAAACTTAGAGAAACTCGTTATTTCCGTCCAGCATGTAAAGAAAATGTATGGAAAATTGCTTTAAAAAGCTCCACAAACAATAAAATATCTTTATAATCATATTTTTAGTTCGTTTTTTAATAAATTTTCTGTTCATGCAAACCATTCTTTTCCCAGAAGCCATCCATCGATATTAGTACTTATATATTCCGAGTTTAATAGTAGCTGCACAAAAATGGCAACTAAACACTCGTAGTTGGCATCCTAGAAAAGAAAGCAATTTACGAGTTATCTCGTAGTTAACAATCAACATATTAAAATAGAAATGGAAATTATATGCTTACCATTGAGGACATCGTTGACAGTAACAGCACATTTTTTATGAAGTATGAGAAAGATGGGTTTTTGGTGATTATATACGTTATAATATGAGATAGAATTGCATCCGATGTTGTGATCGAGAAATTCTTATTTTCAATTAATATGAAAAGTTGTCTTATCTTCCTAATTTATTTTTTATTGAGTAACTCTCTCAACTATATAACAAATGTATTGAAAATACAGTAAATTGGAGAAAAGTGAACACAAATTGGTGAATTCAATTTTTAATAAATACTTTGGTTGGAAAAAGCAATCTAAAGTTCATAAAATCCAATACATCTTAGAAAGTTTCTAGCCATTCTAGAAAATTGACTTTGTTTCGTTAAACTTTGATTTCGTATCAACATAGAACGTTCAGAACTTTTTTTTTGGAAAAGGCTCATTATTTTTTAAAGAGTATCAAAAGTGAGGGAAACTTGAAAAAGTAGATTATGCATCAAAACATCCTTACAAAGAGTCAAGATATTCCTATAATTCACATAAAAATAACACATATAGACACGTGAGTAGTTTCCACAAGCCACCATTTAAGAAAATAAAACAAAAATGGGTAGGTTTTTAAATACATACACCCCACAAAAATTATCGCATCACTCATTATTTTTCAAATATTTTAAATGTGTTGCCTGTTTTACGAATTTTATTATTTATTACGAATTAAAACAACAATAGATACGCCTTTTGCAACATTTATTTAAATCAGTTTAATCTACAGAGGACAAAAAGTTTGATTTACCAAAACACAGAAAATATCAAAAAAATTGTACAAAACATCTATACAAAAAAATGAACTGAAACCAGCCAATGAATTTCTAATAGCGTGTGTTGCCGCCCCTCGCTCTAATTACAGCTTCCATTCATCAGCGTTTATTGTTTATTGCAAGCCAAAAAAAGCTTATTGAAAAATCCTTCGTATAAGTTAGGATAAGTATGGGCAAAGTTTAATAAATATTAGCAAAATATAGCAGTTCAATGCGTATAGTTTGGCTGGTTATAGATGAAAAATAAATTCATGATATTCGGTAATACGTACTTGAACAAATCAAAATCTCCAGTACGAATATCTCTGGATAGAGTTAAGTAATAGTGAAATTAGTCTATAAATATAGGTATTAAATAAAACTAGGATGTTTTTCCATACTCTCCATTCAAAGTCGAAGTCTCAAATACAATAATTATTCAAAAGTACTTTTAAGTAATTTTACAGACGCACAATTTCTTCATTAATTGTATCTAATACTTCCACATTATCAATATCTAAAAGACTTGAAATGTTAAATCTGCAGACCCACTGACACGGATGAAGCCTCTTACACCGATTGTGTTTTCCTTCCTTATACCAGCAACTGACTCATAAGCTAACAAAATTTTCCTATAGCTTTAAAGTATGACATCATGATGTGGAATGGTCCCAAATAAATAAATGTAAGAAAGTAACATCGACCTTTTTCTCCGATTTTGATTTATAAAATTACAAACTTCATCAAAAACTGCTTAATGCTTTAACGATATTTTGTGATAGTATATTGTTGAATCCATTACATCTTGCACTTTCTCAATTAATTCTGCATTAAGTCTTCATCTCCGCCATTAAATTTAATTAAAAAGTCATTTTTACCGCACGCATGCAATTTTACTCGTTTCAATCATGTCTTTTAGTTTTTTTGGTCACAATGTGGTTTGTATCAATTATCATATCACTTTAAATTGATTAATTGAAAAATTACATTAATTTATCAATTCTCTCATGAGGAGAGGAATTAACATCACATCCAAATACCGCACAAGGTTCCTCAGAAATACATAAAATTGGTTTTGATTCTAATTCAACAATAGGCTCAACACACTTTGCTCAGGCATTACAATAGGTTCAGGCATAGTACTACCTGGATTTTAGTTTGATGCTATATCTGAATCTAGAACTATAGAATTATTTTGTTGACTTGAGATAAATTGTATACATTAATTATAATCAGTAGTAAGATTATTTGACATGATGTCGATGTAACTCCATAAGTTTTATTAGTATTTTTTATATTTTCTGAATTGGCAGAATAATACTTTTTTGGAAAAGCAGTAAAATTCGTAAACGAACTTCTACTGTTTGGTTTCATTCTTTAAATTATTACTTATACGTACAACAAAATTCGATTAGACATTGTATGCTAATTTTAACAGAATTGTTGAATAATTTAGAGTTAATGTGGATTTTATGTAAGTCGGCTTATTTTCTCTGTCGATAAATCAATCTCTTCTTTCCCATTAGCATACTCATCCAATTCATCTTAATGTAATGAAAACTTGGAAATTAAATTCTTTTGTTCGTAACTCCTACATTAGGATCTATTAATATATACACTGTCTGAGGCGCGTTTCGATAACCAACTTATAGTCTTCGGAGACTGAAGGTAAACATGTGAAATCGATGTAGGTTCATGTAAATCGGAAGTGAAAACCTTGGTAGCCTGGACTATAATATGAAGTTTGTTGAGGAACAGCACTTATTTGAGATAGAGTAAAACATCCACTGAAACTGCAATAATCTCCTGGATACATAGCGAGAGTTGGATCATCATAAATAGATAACTTTTCACGGAAAATTCAACTACACCATTCTTCATTGTACGAATTTGTAAATCTTGAAGTTACTTGTCAATGAAATATAATTTGCTTTCCAAGTTCTGTATAATCTTGTACATTTCTTGTGATTATAAATAATAGAATCTTGCTGATGCGTGAATAATTAATTTGTTCGAATCCAGTATCGTTACCAACACTATCGAAATTATCTGATTAAGTTTTCTTGTCATCGGAAAGTGGAACATTAGTCTACTCTATTTCTATAAAGTCTGTTCATTTCTATTTTTACAAAGAATAGGAGTTAACTACGAAAACATCACACAATCACTTCTAATATACTGGTCGATAGAAAATTTTTTTGTAGTAACACAAGAATGTGCATATTGTGATGAAATGGACCTATAAAAATACGAATTTATGAGAAAAATAATTGTAACACGTAAGGTTTTCATGTTAGATTTTTAGAACCATTTTAATTTGTGAAATATTTAATATTTATTAAAAAAATAATTTCACGTTTTCTTTATCGTATATATTGACAATATTCATAGTTTACATCAAATAAACATGCCTCACATCTATTGAAAACAAAAATCTAGAAAAAATCACTTTAAATATTAATTAGCTTTACTTTTTTTGTTATGAGGGGTTGTAGTGTCTCTTCTTAATATCCAACTGTAATTACCAATCATGACCAAATTCCATCGTCCTTGATATCGAGTTTCCATTGTTCTAATATCTTGGTGGAGCCTTTCACCCTGCTAATCACCGACAGTTCCCAAATTTTCGTGAAAAAATGTCAGATGGGAATGGAAGAAATTTTCAATGGCATTCGAGCACTAAGGGATTTATAGTCGTCTAGAAATTCATCAACTCACTGTTGGTAGTTCGGATTCATATTGTTGCCTAAAGTCCCCTCACTACACTAACAAATGCCTTCCATGCTCTAAGTTTCTGCCTGCTGAGCTTTTGTGCAAAATTGTCATCGTCCAGCAATTTTTTTATTTGTGGCCCAATAAAAATATCTTCCTTCAATTTGGCATCACTCAACTAGGGAAAAATTTCTCTAAGGTAATTGAATCTATCACCCTCTTTATCCATAGCCTTTACAGGGTTTTCATCAATGCAAGTTCACTGTGAAGGGGGGGGGCAGAAGGATATTTTTGGGATCTGCAAGGGTTATAAACGCAACATTTTAAGATTCTTGTCTGCCAATTTTTTTTGCATAATGTTGATCTACTGCCCGACTGTCCCATAGACTAAGAAAATATCAATGTTTCGTATACCCCCCCACGAAGTCCAAAAAAAATTCCAATCACCTTCAGGTCCTCAATATCTGCCACTTATACTTGTTGTAGTTAATTTGTCTAAAAGCAAGCGAATATTTCTTCCATCTTCACAGAATGAGCAACTGGTATAGACGCTCTTAAATTTCCATTATGTAATAAGACTGCTTTGACGAGTATTTGACGAGTCAAAAAATAGACGCCACTTACTGGGATTATGCTCAATATCAAGCTCCTTCATTAGACCATCAATATCCCTACACCCAAACAACGAATTTTCTATATTGTGGAATGCAGAAAATAACATTTCTTTTTCTAAAAGTCGTAATTTTCGTCACTTTGGCTAAAAAATTCGATGTCTCAAGACGTAAAGCAAGCAAGTATCGTACTAAATTATTCAACTCACTTAGAACAACCAAATGTGTCTCGGATTTATCAGATTTTTAGAAATTTTAGACGTTTGCAACATAAAGCCATATTAGTTCCAACCCTTTGATAAAAACCAAAGCTGAAACAGAAAATTTTCCTCTCACAGGCTCAGCACTGATGTGAACTTAGACGAGGGGGTTAATTGACTCCGCACCGCACGAAACGTATTAACATCGATTATAGGTTAATTATACGACTCTATTTAGAAATTCTTAGTTGTTCGAACAGATTTCAGAGTGTTCAAACGAATTAGGCGCGAGCAATAGAAATAATAAAAAAAAAACACGCTAAATAGTAGAATTAACCGAGTATTTCATTGAACTATTGTCTTTTGCATCCCCTATTTTTCATTCATTTTTCACAACTCACAGTTTCAAAATATTTTTTACCGTTCGCAAAGTATTTTGAAAGCAAATAAGAACATACCAAGTATATTTGTTACATGTAATTTTTAAGCACACTTCATACAAAATTTTGTCTCGATATTTCACTTCGGTACAAATGCTGTATAAGAGGCTTTACTTCAGAGAATTTTTATTTTATGTTAAAAACGATATACTTCTGGTTCCAAATCGACAGATGTAATTTTAGCTGAGTTGTCACATTATATTTGGCACTAATGGACCGAAACAAAATGAGAAAAGTATTTTAAACATCGTTTATACATCTCGAATAACAATCAATCACAATCAACCTTTGAGGTATACGGTCTTGAAGATAGAATCCATATAAATGTCTTCTGCTTGAGTGGCTTCGAATACGTGTATGTGCAAATAAACGTGCGCAATAAAGCTCAAACTCCTCCAATCAATCACGACAAAAATTGAAAAAAATAGATGAAATAAGTTTAACATCAGAAATATTCAGATTTAAAGGAGCATTTTAATAAATTGAGATAGCATTTTCTTTCAAAACGGATCGTATCAAGTAGTACTTCATATACAATAATCAAATTCTTCAAATTCTGCGCATTTTTCACTCAAAAAGTTCGATTCTGTCTATTCAAATTAATAAGTGATTGATAATGGGAAACTTCTATGAACAAATGCCTGAAGTCCAGTGCGGCTTAACCGTTTTGATGTTTTCTAAAAGAGATTTTGTCGAGCAATACTGAATATATGAACTCTAATCAATTAAATTAGAAACGTGATTTCTAGAGGGAGTTGTTTCGTATATCATACAGGTGATTTTTCTTGACAAATTAGAATAGAATCATGAAAGTTATCTGAGAGTGAACAAAATTGAAATTAAAGTAAATTTTGATCTTATATTACCAAATGATACCTTCAATGGTCGAACTTACCTGAAAATAATTTCTACGTGTAATTCGGGGCCACTTCTATTATAATTTTTTCTTTAAACCTGTAATATAATCCGTTCCTGAAATTATTACCAAAGTTGCCCACTTGGCACACAAATCAATTATTCTCATACTTCCATTTGTTCAATTTTAGAAAGTAGACGTTGGTAATTTGGGGGAAATACCCTCTACTCCACGACCATTGCTGCGTTTCAGTTAATTGCTGCTCTACAAAATTAGAAAAAGTGTTATATCGCCACCAACAAGACATCCTTATACATGAGATGTAATTACTCGTACAATATAATATCCAAATTTGTATGAATTAATTGAATTCAAAATCACCTGAGTACTGAAATTCGATATTTGGAAACAACAATCAAAAGAAGAAACGGTGTCATTCCATGTTTCATACATTCATTGCCTGATCCAAAAAATCACCTCTAAGTGGTATTTTCAAATCTGTGGTGAATATAGGATCGAAAAAAATGGTCAGCGCAATTATCTTGTGTTAACTTCAATTCATTTTCCAGCTCTATCATCATTATTGGTAGTAATTGAGTATGACGTTCAATTTATTACAGTTGATGAAATATTGTCGATAGCAAATTCAATTCAGCTACCGTCCAGAATCTGATAATATTTATATCAAGAGCTCGTCTAGAATGAATGGTTTTATATCAGAGATATCTCAATAAATTCATTTTGATTTAGGAATACGAACCCTAACAAGGTAGCTAGTTGCTGAGATATAGATTTCAAAATTTTGAATCAAAATAAAAAATTTGCCATAAATCAAGAACGCCTTCAAATTTTTTCTCAAATTTGCTGACCAAAATGCACCTTAATAAAGTAATATTTTACCATAAACAAACTTTGGAAAAATTCAACCAGTGGCACTCTGTCAGGGTTAGTTTCCACTTTTATTCCCCTATTTTTTACGCGTCCGGAGCAATTTTTTTTCAATTTTGTTTTAAATTTCTCTATTAATTTTTCTTAAAAAAACTAATAACCTTTCATGAAGCTAAAATAAACGGTGTTGTAGAAATTTGCCTCTGAAAAGAAGTCTGCAAGCACGGAAGTAATTTACAAATTAATCAATTATTCATTCAATTTTGAATAATGATTAAGGGTAAGTAGTTCAAAAGAAATAAAAACTTTTCATAATTTCAATTTCACATTTTTAAATGACAAAACGGTGTAATAAGTGTATTGAAGTGAGCGGCCAATAGTTTGAACAACTACTGTGACTTTGTCAATTTTGTTATTGTTGTAATACATTTTGTTTGTAATTATGATTATGAATAATTTTTATTTTAGCTCTATAAAGGGTTATTAGTTGTTCAACTGAAAATAATCAAGCAATTTTTAACAAAATTAAAAAAAAAAACAGTTGCTCCAGAGGCGTAAAAAATAGGGGGATAAAAGTGAAAACTAAACCAGATAGCGCCCGACTTGTTGAATTTTTCCAAAGTTTGTTTATGCCAAAATATTGGCATCATTAAGGAGCATATTAGTCACCAAATTTGGAAAAAAAGAATAAATGAGGTTCTTGATTTATAGCAAAGTTTTGATTTTTATTCAAAATTTTGAACCCCCAAATATCTCAGCAGCTAGGGCCCTTAAGGTTTCGTATTCCTATATCAAAATGAATCATTTATTGAGATCTCTTTGTGGTAGAGCGTTGTCGGTCGAATATAGAAACACCCTGTGTAATCCTAGAGCATTGATTAGTTTAAAAAAACTTCAGGGTAACGTTTGCTACTATCGCACCTCATTCTAGCCAGGTGTCGTTTCAGGTGATTCGTTTCAATGCACAGAATTATCCAGGATCATATGCATCAAATTATGAAATTGATAATATGAGAAATATCTTGATTCCAAAGCATCAGGCAACGGTTTGCCTTAACTACCACAGCATTATTCCGGATAGCTGGCATCCAACAAATTCAGGATAGCCTCACTAGTCAATACACTTTACTATAATATGCTATACTATAATATACTTTACACTAAGACTTATCAATTTCAAAACATATTAATTCATTCAAACACTGTTTACTTGAGTATTCCGATGTGATCAAGAAGACATCAGATCATTTACTGATTTCTCGATAATTCGGTTCTAAAATATGAACAAAAAAAAATACCTACTTAGAAGTTGATTCTATAAAACGATCATAACATACTTCATATGCGTTATAAAAAATAATATAAAGAAACTTCCGATGTTTAATAAATGTGAGTGATACTATTGAAAATAATCTAAATTAATCAAACTTCATATACTATTAGCATACTACTACTACTAGCATAATAGGACCGGCTCCACGATCTACGTTAGTAGAAGAGTTCGTAACCATACGTTGAATAATAAGGATATTTACCACTTGTTCTAAGCTGATATAACCCATAAGGCCTTAATTTGAAACTTTCTTTGTTGAAATATGTCGCAATGGTTCTTCATAAAATTCTCTCTCAAATTATTTTGGACCTCATGTCATATGAGTATATGGTAGTTTTATAGGGTCAGTTAGGCTACTCATGTGACATTTTTTTTTAATTTGTGATAATTTGTTTGAATTATTCCAAAATTTGTTCTTTTGCAGTTATTACGCGGTGACGCTCAGCGGGTTGGCAACACTGAGTGTTTGGGAGCGCTGCAGCCGATTAGTCATTGTCTGAATTACACGTTTTTGGTTTCTTAGACACTTATTGTCACGCGTATAACTAGAAGTGAGGTTATGTCTGTGGCGTATGTGTTTAATTCACGTGTACACGTTTAAGCTGTTTCCTTGTTTGTTTTTACTATAATTATCATGCAGAATGGGAAACCGATTATTTGTTTACGCAAGTTAAAGATAAATGTGTGTTTTTACTTTGTAATGTGAATGTTTCTGCTGGAAAGAAAGGAAATGTTGAGCGACATTCCAATACAGTTCATAGTGAAATTGAATTCAGTTACCGTGCGAAGATGAGGAGTTGATTGAAACTGCCTTTTTAGAAGCTGCAGATACATTATTTGATAACTTCAAAAGAGGAAGAGGAAGACGAAAACGCGGAAAGTACCAAAGAGGATCAGGATTCTCAGAGTCGAAAAACCTATTAACGAGGTCGTACAGACCGATATCTCTGTTACCAGTTATATTAAAAGGTATTAAACGTAAACGCAAACCAAAAAAGGGAAGTACCAGAGGAGGTCATGATTATCAGACTCGAATAAGGTCATACAAACGAATATCTCCGTTAATAGTTATATCAAAAGATAGTAAACACAAACTTCAGACGAAAACGCGGGAAGTACTAGAGGAAATAATGATTCTCAGACTTGAAGAACCTATAAACGAAGTTGTGCAGACCAAAATATCTGTTACCAGTTATATCACAATATGTTTTTGGATAGACTTGAATCTGAAGAGATAAATGCATACCTTGACTCATTGATCAATTGAGAGATCAAAAGAATAAAAAAAAGATATATTTAGGTGTATTTCTAGACGTAGGATAAGCATCTGATGAATTTTGTCATCACAAATTTAAAATGAGCTTACTACCAATGAAATTAAGCTTACTATTAGAATCCTACATTAGTGAAAGTATGATTCGTATTAAATTGTAAGATCAATATTCATAACAAAGGTCGACAAAGGCTGATGTACTACAAAAACAGTGCTGTAAATCTCCTGTACACGTCTGATATATGTGTAACCGAATGAGCTACAGTAGCCTCAATTGCAGACAACACGTGTGTACTTGCTATTCAAAAAACTGAACAAGAAGCTGATGAATATTGTTCAAATGCTTATAATCATTGATGATCATATTATTCCATATGCAAATAGCGCTAACTATATATTTATGAGGTTGGGTAAGGAACAACATTCAAAATACAACATCAAGAGGGAAATGAAGAACTAAATCAAATATAAAAAACTTTACTGACTCCGAGGTAGAAACTCTGTGTGGACTTTATGAGATAAAACATTGGAGCCGTGTCAGTTCAATGAAAATAATAACAAAATTCGGGACCTAGGAATGGAAACATTACTAACCTATGATGATAGTATTGAGCAGAAGTTTTGGTGTAGAAGAAAGTCCAGTACATGTTTTGTAGTGTGATAGCCAACAGAGAACAAAACCGAGAGAACTCAATAGGGTCGAACACTTTAGTTTACAAGATTTTAATAGGGGAATAATTTTATATTGATATCATCTCTAGATGGATTAGATCGATCATAACGAGATTTTGGGGAAAAACAAGTTAGGCATGAAAATATATAATATAAAATAAGAAAGTGTGTAAAATTCTTACACTATGGCTGTCTTCATACTTCATTTTTAACAATATTGCCTTCCCACAAGTCGAGATTGAAGGCTAAAAACAAACAATGAAAAATATTCTCAACAGAAGAAACGAGCGATAATTTATACCTCCAGTGGTGGTATTCTCAATCAACAGATAAAGTGCCTGTCAGTTCTCGAAGGAGTAATTTCATTCTTAGTCACCAGCCTTCTGTTTATACTTTCAATGTGTCTGATTTCTCACCAGATAATTTATTTTCCTTTTCGTTTTCATTGAATGCAGATATAGAGTGTTTTCTAAATTGTCCAACAAAATAAGGCAAAATTATAGGTAAAGAATTATGATAATGCTGATATATAATTTTCCTTTTACAATTGATAAAATTATAAGAAAAAATAATTTCAAAACAGAATAGACTTGAAATCAAGAACATTCAGAAGTATAAATATATCAAAAGGAATAAGAAATAAAAACACAAGAGTTTGAGTCCCAGAACCGCAATACATGATCATAGGAAAGTTTTGAATATTTTTCGTCATAAAAACCTTCAATTTACAATTGCAATCGAGAAAAATAATAAAATCAATTTTCTTGTGATAATATCACATTATATAAAACTAACAATAACATAAAAACAGAATGGAATACGAAACTAATTTGGCCATCAAGATATTTGAACTTCAATTCATGTCATCCTTTGTCGCAAAAAGCAAAAACTGCATTGAAACAAAATAATTATCCGGAAAAAATGATAAATAACATATTCAAGAAAAGGATACAGATACTACAATCAATTGAAAAACAGAACAGAAACGAAACATCCAAACATAAAACATTTTTCCTTACCATATGTACATGGACTTTCCCAACAACTATGAAATTATTTTAATAAATATGATATTAGTATTAGTCATAGAGGACATATTACGTTATCGAAATATTTCACTAAATTGAAATCTGAAACATCAAGAAACACAAGAATTAATATTATATATCAAGTGCCTTGTACTAATTGTGATGCTTTTAACATAGGGCAGACATCTCAGTATTTAGAAAATAGAGTAAAAGGTCATCAATACTATAAGAATAAAACTGCGTTATTGAAATATGAAAAAAACATGAATTCAATTATAAAGATTCAAAAATTCGTGGAACGGAATCTAATACTCGAAAATTTTTAGAAATGGTTCACATTCATAAAACCGAAAAAGCTATAAATATAATTAGGATAACATTATTTGAAGGTGCTCTGATAATATCTGATATATGGAAAAAAAAAGAGCGAGTGATACTGTGTCCAAAAGAGTTTTCAATGCTTCATAAAGCAATGTAGCATTTTTAGATTGCTTCTCGTGTTTATTCATTTTTTTCTCCATCAAAACTTGTGAAATACATACCATAATTGACCGGGTTGTTCGTTATGTTTTTGTTAAAAATTTTTTAAGTTTCCAATTGTTTTCCAAATTTATTTTAGCCATTGACAATCATTTTATTCCAAATACAATTTTTGCGTATTTTACTTAAATGCTTTTTCACTAAAATAAGCCTGAAGGTATGGGATATGTAGAAAATATTCAAACACTCAAAGTTCTTCTATAAGTGGTAGCTCAAAATGCTCAAATCAGAGAATCATTGCAATTTAGGTGCATACTAGTATAATTTTTCTCCCCAACTCACACTGAGATTAATTGTGTTTTTGACGTTAGGGTGGATCTTATCTCGGTATCTGGCGCCGACGACTTATTCGGTAACTAATTTCAGACAGCATTCAACAGTTTGAGTGTGACAGGGAAATTCATGAAATTTCCCTACGTCGGCAGTTTTACTGGCAGCGATTCTAAATACTTTTCGTAACATTAGTGACTCTTTCAATTATTTGAATTTAATCATTTGTTATAACATCAAGAATAATATCCCTCATAACGTTTTATCAAGCTTGAATGTCACTGTTTTGTGTACCATCATCAAATTACCGAATCGCAAACAACATTCCACTGTAGCGGTCTAACTTATTGTTTAATCTAATAATAGTACCACAACCGAGTATCCACATAACTTATTGAAAACTTTTTACTTCTTCTTCAAGTCTCCACTTCATCATTTTTGAATGTTGAATCATTTCAAACTCTAAGAATGGAAATTTGCAATCACCAAATTCGTATTACGAGGATATATTGAAAAATTCCTAGCCTACTATAGAACCAAACAAAATTTCAATGTCAGAATATTTTATTACTCAACATATTCTCCTCTCAATTAGATACATTCATCGCAGCGAACTTGCAACGTCTCTAGACCTTAGAAAAAAAATGTTTCTTCTTTCTCTGCAAACCAGACTTTCACAGGTTTTATAACCTCCTCGTTGGAAGAAAATTTACGACCTTATGAACTTTTTTTCAGTTGAGGAAAGAGCCAAATCTGGTGAATAAGGGGGGTGTTCTAGTAATTCAAACCCTAAATCACGAGTTTTTTGCATGGTAACATGAGATTTGTATACGGGGGGTTGTCCTGCAAAAACAAAACACCTTTGGATAGTTTTTCGCGTCTTCCTCTTTAATTTTTTCCCGTAGAGTGGTCAGTAATATCGAATAGTTGCTTTGTTTCTGGATCGTAGAAATGTACCCAAGTCTCATCCATAGTAACAATTCGGTTTAAGAAGTCTACATCGTTTTCAAATTGAGCACAGATTTAACGCGATGATTCTACCCTTGCACGCTTTTGGTCAACATTCAAACATTTGGGGATCCATTTCGCAGCAATTTTTCTCATGTCCAAATTGACGTGAACTATATGATGAACTATAAAATATTCAGTTCATCAGATATCCGTTTTAGCCCAATTCGATGGTCTGATAAAATCATGTCATGAACTACATCGATATTTTCGAGGATTGACACAGAAACTAGCCTTCCCGATCGGTCATCATTTTCAATGGAAAATTTACATCTTTTGAAGCTTGCAGTCCAATTTTTCACGGTCGCATACCAAGGACATTGATCACCAAGTACTTGATGATGGCTCGATACTCCAATTTTTAGATTTTCACAATTTTGGTGGACATCCTCTTTCTTTCAATTTATCTTGTAACTCTGGTTCACTTTTTTGACATCAAACTTTACACTGAAACTTCTAATAAGTTATTATTCGCTGCTATAGTAACGCAATATTTTATTTATGCATGGAACTGGTCTAGACTAACTAGATATCAATACATCCTCGTACTTCTGTTTTCTTAATACACCCATTTTTCTTAAAATACAACTACATTGCTTGCCACTTTATCCGTTTTTTGTCCAATTATTATTCTCTCTATATTACTCTTCATCATACGCTCAAAGCCTTGCTACAAACTGTACTAGCACATCTCATTATATCATATCCATTTCTCTATAGAATTTTGAATGTACAATCCACTCTACATTGTAATGTTACAAACCATTTTCTTGTATTTTGAAATTATAGTTGTTCTCAATTATTTTCATATTGAAAAGCTTGATTAATGTGATGGGGAAAATACGCCTGTCTAGAATTCCAATTTTTCTATTTAGTAGTCACCTACTAGACTTGATACTTGAGTTTTGATATAGACAAATTGAAGCAATTTTTTTTGAATATCGCTCATTTGAAACTGCTTCTGTTTTTTTTTCTCCTAAATAGGAATTATATTTTGACTTTGCTATGTGTGTTGCTTTATTATTGTGTATACTTGTCTTTTTCTTTGAAAATAACAATTTCTTATTTTAGTTTGATATAGATCGATGAGCTTTCCTTCGTTGTCATTATCTGCTTATTTTCGGTGCAACTTCAAATCTCCTCAAATTAATATTTTCTTATTGTGACCCATTTTTCTTCTCCTCCATTCCCTTACTTGATGGTCCAAAGTTAAGTTTTTTTGATCCGTGTACAATCTCTGTCAATTTTCCTTAGTATTTATCGTTCCAGAATCTATTTTCCTTTTATACGCAATTGTCGTTTACCTCTAAGGCTGTCCGAATTTGCGAATATACCAATTAGCTTAAATTCTCAAAAGTTTTTTCATGTCATTGTAACATCCTCCAGCATGGTGGACCGAGAAGATTTCTGTCGGATACATCCATTGTAGGCCAAACTTCCAATAGTCACGCGATCCAAGAAATAGATTTTCAAGGACATGATAGTAGAACTGAATTTGATTTTTTATATCCCTAGCTGATTGGCTGAGAATCAGTGGGCGTTTGTCAAGATTTTTTGCTATAGAGATGTTCACTCTCTATACAACTTGTTAGAATCTTCATCAACATTTGACCAGGTATATATTCCAAGTAAATAAAAATAATAAGTCAATAGATCACCAAAAACCCGATAACCTCTCTAGTTAACCTGATTTCAAAACTTTGACATTGAAATATTCCATAACCATCATTGATTGCTATAAGCCCCAACTAATCTCGAAAAACCATATCTTGAGCTAGTTTCAGAAATTTTCAATCCAATTTGAAGCTCTGAATCATAAAATTGAAATTACCTCAAAGACAGTAACTTCATTAAAATTTTATCAACTTGGTGAAAAATAGTTGACAAAAATAATTTTTATGACGAACTTCAGACTGGATAGAAATCTAGAAAAATTCAAAACTTTAACATCACAAACTTTCAGAGCTTTATATCATACTTTTTACGGTATGCTTGAAGTTGTTAAGTACTGTTTTGAATAATTAAATTTGGATTATGTATTACTGAGGAAATTTCAGACAGATTCTCTTGAAAGCAGATTTGGAAAATGAAGGCAACTTGCTGATGGTCGAAAAAATATTTCTATAAACGGTTAAAAAAAAGAATCAACTCTAGAAGAATGGAATGGTGAGAACCGATTCATCTTATGATATCTCCTTGTTAACGCCTTATTGTATATTGACGCTGCTATGATTCCATGCGCAAGCGTGAGTTTAGTTTGATGAACGATACAGAGCAGTTAAAGACAAAAGCAATACGTGAACCAGAAAATTTCACGCTCCATTTTATTATGTTTATTATAATATATCTTATTGATAAAGTGTGTTGAATAAGAAAACTTAATTGTTTCTTTGGATAGAAAATGACCTCACGAACAAATCATGAGTGATATCGAAGGTACTGAAAATAAAAAATCAGGATTACATCACAAGCGCGATAAATTGATTCGATTTGACAGTTTATTAAAGACTATTTTTTACACTTGTTGCCGAGGCATAAGAAATTATTCGGTCGAATTCAGAAAGTAAAAATATGACTTCTATGACTGACAAAATGTTGTTTTTGAAATTCAACCTTTGCGCATTGTGTTCATTATTCAATTCGTTAAGCTGGTGCCACACGATGCGTCCAATGATTCCAACGTTGGAAATTGGTATGATTATACGCAGTAACATCCACTTTATTTCTAAAGAATTTTCATCTCTTGAGATTCCTGCCTTCGTCCTATGTTCGGTCAAAACTAGAAGGTCTTATTCTCAATGTTCAGCCATGCGCTAGAACGCTAAAAGGTCATTTTCATCCCATAACTTAATTGGATTCTTTACAAAAAATATTTTGCCATTATCATCTATTATTTTTCCTTGGAGCCATACGCCATATGGAGTGTAAAAAAATGTTTGGGTCCTGGGAAAATCTATCAAGTTTGGTAGGGGCTCAAAGTGTTGAATTACTTCATCTCGAGAATCTTTGTTACCCTAAATCGAGGGTAATCGAATCACAACACTGAAAAAACCCTAAAATTTATAAATGACAGCAATTTCGAATTCTCATTATTCAATATTCCAAAATGCCGGAGGAAACTTATTCAATTTTGATTCACTTTGTTCGAGACCAATATGCGCTCTCATATCTTCCACATTTCTATTCGGTATGCATCATTCAAATATAATAAAATATGTCCCGCTACCAGAATAAATGACATACGTTTTGTGCCTTATTCTCTCGAGAACCTCACAATACTATACTTTTCAGTGGCAATATAACGGATTATTGATAAATTTCTATACTATAAGGAATTGCTACAATCCTTTTCCGTCGTCTATATTCACGAAAGCCCAATTAAGATAAGTTGGTTTGAATTCCTTAATGGAAAACTCAAAATATGTGTGCTTTGGTCAAATGTTCAATGCAAAAAGCAAACAAATCCAGTAGAAAATAATTTAATATGAATTTCTCCAACCTTGTTGGAAAGTTGGATTCAGAAAAAAGTTAAAAATTGAATTTTCGTACTATTTCGGTATTCATCAAAATATTTCGTTTAGTTGTGATTTCGTGAATAAAATATTGTTTTCACAGGGTAATTATACAGACTGTTTCAGCGCTTCTAGAATAGATAGAAAACTGAAACATATTTGGAGTTTTCACAGTAAAAAATTTTCGTAACACCATCCGTATTCAAGATTCAAGGGCGTTGAAGTAAAAAATACACATTTTTCACGACTTTGTCGCAACCACTGGCAATATTGTATTGAAATTTTATACCAACATGTTTTGGAAGCTTATACATCCAATGAATTTGTTTTTATGTTTACTTCTCATAGAGGGCGCTAGGGTCAGACATAAACACAAATTCATTGGATGTACTAGCTTCCAAAACAAATTCTTATTAAATTTCAATGAAATGTTACTAGTAGTTCATTTCAGATCATAATTTGGTGAATGAATGTATAAAAAATCTGGCAAACGCTGAGGATAGAAGTAGGCATAGCTTATAGGTACATCCCTTGTATAGATATGTAGAAGACGCATCGCTGCTTAAGAATTTGATTGATCCCGTCCTGTTTTAACTAAAAAACAGAAATTAGATTGATGATACTTGACTTGAGACTCGAGTTTCAAGAGTTAACTTTCATCTACGCTAAGAAAAATTAACTGAACTACCCGAATAAGTATGGCACTTACGTAAAAGAGAGAAATATGAAAATAAGTAATAATTATCATTACACCGATTGAGGACAATCAATATTTGAATCAAAAACATAGAGTTCAGATTGTTACTGGAAGAAAACTGTCAAATTTATCAATATTACTATCAAAAAAATTGAAACCATTTGCCGAAAAAGCTGAGCAGAAATTCCATTACCATTCAAAACTTGCGTATAATTTGGTGAAACTATAAAAACATACTAAATTTTCGACTTTAGTTGGCGCATGTAGCTTAAAGTGGAAAAAATTAAAATTACTTGAGATAAATTTTCAAAAATCTTTCGAAAGGTAATGGAACTTCGAAATCGCTAAAATGTTTTTTTCGATTCACCCTCATAACAATTATCTGATTGATAATTGGATTTAATGTAACAACAAAACAAAATGTGTGTAGAACGAACAATTATGTGATTAATAAACACACGACGCACTGAGACAAGGAGGTGGGCTGAGCCCAACTTTATTTATCATATTTATCAACGATATCATCCAAGACTGTAGCCAAAACACCGAAAAATTGAATGAAGATGAACGTGAAAAAATCGAATGTGATTGCAATTACACAAGATCATCTGGCACTAAACATATGTATAAATAAGTCTGAGATAAAAAAAGTAAATGATTACCAATATTTAGGGGTTAAAATTGGAAATGCTGGCAGGAAGGATTCAGAAATTTATACAAGAATTGACAAAGCCATTAAAGTTATTGAAATGAAAACAAATTTATCAACAGAGAGGAAATAGGAAGACGAGTGAAAGGGATAACTAGGAGAAATCGTGTTGGAAACCAGACAGTAAGAGCTGAGTTAAAATTGGAATCCGTATTGCATTTTATAAGAAATAGATATCTGAGCTGGTGGGGGCACTAACACAGAATGAAGAAAACCAGATTAGTGAAACAAGTATGGCAGGCAAGACCAGAGAACAAAAGAAAAAGAGGGAGACCAAAAATCTGACATGGAATGATTCGAAAGCAAAAGCAAAAATTAAAAAAGAATGGTGGAAATTCGTACATGGATAATAGGAAAATAAGTAGGTGATAGAACTTTTAACCTCTATTTTTTTGCTTAATTGTGCTTCTGATGCAGAATCCATTATCCAATGAAATTTCTACACAAATATGTGCTCTTTTACGTGCGTTATAAATATTTGCTTCCAATTACATCGGCTTACTTCGAAAACCTCCAAGTCAGTTTTGACTATTTTTGCAGGAGGGATGAAAAACCTGTATGGAGTGCCATATACCATACCGTACCATACTGATCTTTCAATAATCAATAATTACATTTGGTTACGACTTTTTCACAATAATTTATGCTAAAAAATATAATTATAAACTTTATAGCCTGACATACAAGGTTTTGAAACACATATCACAACACATTCTAAAGTCTTAGGTTTTATTTGTTTCCCATTCTGACTACATTCTAATCGTCATAAAATATAATTATAATTAAAAGATTTATTATAAAAATCTTCTATCAAACGGTAGAGTGTCATAAAAAAAATAGTCCAAGGGTATTACTTCCTTCAGTTGCATTGGATGGTCGTCACTTTTTTTATAGGTAAGGGATTTTATTAAAGAAGAGCTATAGCGTTAACCACTTGACTTTTTCCGTTTAGTTTTTTTCCAATGCCACCCAATCGTCGTTAAAATTCAGTTTGTGGTATAGTTTTCCATCAGGTCTGTCTGTAAGACACACAAATCATTAACAGGATGAATGGTAGTGTTTTTGAAATATCTAGGATTTAAATATCCAACTTGATAGGGTCGATGATTTGATCGAGCCGATTTACAATACACTCTATTCTCTATTATGATTTCTTCGCTCCATTGTGGAATGCATGCCTAGATTATTTAGAGCAAACTCTTCATGAAAAGTTTTTAAGTAAAGAGTCAGTAACTGTCTTAAATATTTCTTTTTATTCCACGCAGTATTTGATTCAAAATCATAAGCATATTTTGAAAAATAACAGCCGAATGCAAAATTGCAGACTTTTGAGTAATTCCACGAGAAGCAACGTCATAGAAGGTTTTGCTATTGTCAGATAGATGTCATTATAACTAATTTAAAAGTTAAGAGCTTTGAAGGAGATATTTTGAATCTATTTGTATCAAAATCTGTTAAAACGTGAAAATCGGACTTTCTTTGATGTAAGCCGATGACTAGTAGTGATAATTAAAGCATTTAACATTATTAAAATTGGAATATTGAGTGAAATTTATTTTTCTAATAGTTATTTAAGAATTACTCACATCGATCAAATTTATAACAATCAAATTACGCTATAAATAATATCATCACTTTCTTAAAAAATGATATGATTATTATATGATGCTTTGCGAAAAAGATTTATTATTGCAGGACTTATAAACATGACATAATGCCTATCGTTCAAACGGCGAATTTTTCATTACAAATAGGCAAATTAAACATTTGAGGACAACAACCAACATTCTCATTGTTACGAGCTGAACACAAAGGACAGGGTCCTATTATGGTAGTAGTTACTTCAAAGGCAAAAGGAATTTTATTTTTGTTTGTGCTATCTAATTTGAGTAATGGACGAAACCAAGCGGTGGGTTATAAAGCATTTTCAACATCAAACAGAAAATAGTCTAATATTTTTATAGGATTTCACAAGTGCTAAGTATCAATTTCATTCTTATTAACAAATTCTGAGAACGGCCAAAAATTATAAGTTGCCATAACATATTTCCTAAAATATCCAAATTCTCTGGAGAATGGTAAAATATAATGAAAAATAATTAACTATATTTGTACTTGAAATTGATTTTAGGGGTGAGATTTTTTACAGATTCACTTAAATTGTCTTCCCGAAGAAGTGAATTCCAGATACACCAAGATTTTTAAGCTGACATCCGTCTACAAGACGTGGTAATGTAGTTCAAGTGATTTACAAATAAAAAGGAACCAAATGAAGTTCAATACCAAATTGTAATATCGAACTTAGAAATAGTATTCATTCAACTGTATCAAGGCATCATTGGTAATCGTCTTAAGTTAACCTCCACGCCAACATGATACGTTGCTTTGAAAAATATATATAATGCAGGGTGTTTCAAAAAAGGTGATTCCGTCTCTAGGATAGATAGAAAACTAAAAAAAAATTAGGGTTTGCGCAGTTTTCGTAATGCCTTCCATATTCAATATAAAGGACGTTGAAGAAGAAAATTATATACATTTCTTAAGATTTTTACACTACTATTGGCAACATTGTATTAAAATTTTATACTAATAAGGAAGTTGATACATCTAATGAATTTGTTTTTATGTCTGACTTTCGTAGAGGGCGCTAGTTATACGGTTCGTATTGAACAGTAGTATAGAACATAACTTATTCAATAAGTTATCAAGCCAAATTTGAACTTAAACATCATCTAATTTCACACCAAAAAGGTACTTTTGATAAAACTGGATACTTTGTACCGTTTTCGGGGAAATTTGATTAGAAAATTATGAATATTATTATTAATAAGTACTTTTGGAAGCAGCCAATATAATAATTATATCATATGAAACTACGAAATTTATTCAAGCAAGAAATACAAAGAAAAACTAAGTCAAGAGAATCCAGAACAATCCACATAATTATATCTCTGGAATTTAACATATTTCTTGAATGTATGTCTTACGACGCGACGTAGGATTTATGGTAATATACAAATAAATGTGACGAAAAAGTGCAGAGCTGTATTCCCATTGTTTATTCTCAATTTAATCATTCTTTCCTTTCATAAAATAATTTATTGTAACTTTTGACTTGTGAGGTCTCATTTTTTACTATGATTTACTATGACTAATTCCTTTTTTTTACGATAACTTCATAGTAGTTGAAAATCTACTTTGAATTTGAATTAGGATCGAAAATCCTTATACGCGGAAGGGCTACTTTCTGCGAAATATTGTGTTGAATTTGGAGCTGTTATAATTAAATTATGAGGTTATCACAGAACAAGTGAGTGTGCTCTTTTTTTGGCTTCCGAATTATTTTACAATAAAGGAGCATTGGACAATATTGACAAGAAACCAGTATCAATCGTTTTCCATGTTTTCGTTACTGAATGTACGAGGCGTTAAGCGCCGTAGGTGTAATGATTTTGATCTTGTTATAAAAATAAAAAAGCTCGAGAATAATAATCCGAATGCGATTGAGGATAAAAATACTGCAAATATAAATATATAGGAAGGTACACATATGAGCGAGTGAGAAAATTAGTTCGCCCTGTTTGCAGAGGTATCCGCTGGAAACTAGAAAGAAAAATATCTATTTTATCCAAATGAAAATGAGATTCTATGTAATTAAAAAAGTCTTATTCAACTTATTGAAAGTTATTTTGTTGGGAACGAAGACATGGGTATGTGTAGATATTTTCTCTGTAAGAGAATTCACAGAAAACTACATATAATCCCTAAAGTCTTATACAGAAGGTTATAAAAGTTATTCGAATATTTACAGTAATAAAGATATAATCAACTCCCCAGATAATCACTTTGAGTGTAAGTATCTGTCGTCGCCTATATCAGGTGGTTCCCAGATTTGATATTTACGATGAAAACCACAATCAAAAAATTATAGACAGTCGAAAAATTCACATATCAGAATTATTACATGATAAGATTTATGGGAAATCGTTTCTGCAGACAGTGAAACGTAACCCAAGCGAAAAGTTTAGTAAATAGTGAATAGTTTAGTTAATTTAGTGCTATCTTATGACGTAAGTGAGGAGTAATATACTTTTTTCTCATACTGTACTGTGAAGTCGACTTTACAGTTCTAATTTGAATCCCAAAAATGGCAGTTTACATTATCCTTGTACTTTACAGTTCTCTTATATTGTCCAAATCAAAATTCAATATGTCTGTCTTTGTTTACAATGTTACGTTAGTGACTTCTGTTAATCTCGTACCGTACTAAATCACTTTCTAGACTTATAACGTAAATAACTATTTCCTTCGACCACTTATGAAATGATAGATTGCACAGTCATTTTTACCTAACAAAAGAAACTTATTTCATCCATGTTCTAAAAAATAACAAAACATACATGTATTAAGTTATATACGGTCTTGAACGATAGAGGGAATACGCGAATACAATATGAATCTGGCTGGGTGCTGAAAGGTAAAAGGCTAAATTTAAGAATATTGAAGAAGTAGACAATAATAATTATTTCGTTCTTGTTAGATTTCTAATATAGTTACAAAAAAATGTATTGTTCTACTCGTTCTTTTTCTGTTCTTTAGTTATAATATACTTCATGACCATTCCTTTAGTTTCTGTCATTTTTACTATAACAGAATAAAAAATATTTTGTAGGATTTTTCAACTTTTCAGCACATTGTTTATATACTTTTCATCACATGAATGATATTGTGCAATTGACTTTCTCATTTAGAAAATGGGTTTTTTAAAAATTTTTTACGTTGTCTTGAGAAAAATAGTGTACACGCTGCACAGCTCGAGTAAAATAGTAACTAGTACGAAATGTTTCACTTTCCAAACTCCTCATGTAATATACTATTTCGTACCTCTTGACTGAACGTGATTATTCAGCTCTGGAATCGATTACGCTCCATCTAAATGAAAAATAATAAACAGGACGCAAATTTTTTTCTCTGCTCTCCTTTTGATAATATCTCCCTCTATGTAGTAAAATCAATTCAAAGATTAGAGCAGAAAAAGCTACATACAAACTAAGAAATTGCGCAGAAACATCAAAAAAAGATAAATGAGAATGGTCGTGGTCGAGGGAAATGGAAAACCAAGTAAATGAAAAGGAAATAGCATGAAAAAATTACATATCAAATATAATATATACAAGAAAGACAGAAAATACCAAAGAGCTAATTAAAACATCAAAGAATAAAGAATGTCAAAAATTCGGAGAAAAATTTGAGCAAAAACTTTCCTACTACAAAACATTAAAAAATTTCAAGACATAACCTGAGACGTATTTTGTTGAAAACAAGAATGGAGAAATATCGAAAAAGGAAGAGGAAATCATACAAAGGTGGGGAAAATATTTCCAGGAACTACTCAATAATGAGTCGGATATTGTAAGAATTAACATAACGCGAGAATTAGAAAAAATAATTAGTAAAGAAGAGATAGAGCCTGCTAATACAGAACTAAATAATGGAAAAACACCACTATATGACAAAGTAACTCCAGAAATGATCAAACGATGTCCCAAAGAGGAAAACACGTGCTGTTTCATATGAGAGAAAAGAATTAGATTAATAGTAGAAGACACATTTGAAGAATCTCGATTGACAAGAAGTACGAAAAATTCTGTATGTATACCCAGTGTAGTTTTTTGATTAGGTAAATTGAAATAGGTTGCGATAAGCAAGAGAATTTTTGAAAAGGTAATCATACCTACAGCTTGAGTTTTGCAATTTCCATTTCTATACTACAAAAATAAATGATCTGTTTCGACAATTGTGGGTCGTTGGTTTTTATATTCTTCATAAATGTCTACCAAGTTTAGTCTATTGTCAGATATTTCACCAATAACAGTAAATCGACGTTGAACATGAGTTTTTGGATCAGGTACTGTGATAATTGAAACATTTCCGGTATTATTAACATCGTTATACTTCATTTTATATAATTTCTCTGTCCGCAGAAATCCTGCGATTCCGAATATTGGAGCAAACAACATTAAAATTTTTTGTTGTCATACCTCATGCATGAGATAATGATCGTCTGGATCTTGCAACACAAACTTATTAATTTCTTCACAAGCAAATGTTTCTTGGATCTATCCCCAACTGATTCATTTTTCAAATATGCAATGAGTTTCGAGTATTTACTGATGTCAATTAGGGTGCCCTTCAGTTATGAATAAGTCGACTTCCACATTTTGGATTTAGTTTCAAATTAAGCTAGTTTCTGTGAAGCTGTTTATGCTTTTTTTAGTACAGCCTTTCGTAAAAAATTACATTCCTTTAAATACTGTTCCCTGGATTTCTCAGGGAGAAGATTCATAATCGCTGCAAGTTGCCGCTTCATCAAAATCTTGTGGTGAGCCGTTCAAACTTTCTTTACTATTACTCTCCATCACCAATAATAATACTACACTCCTTTTAATTAGACACAAAACGGATTTATTTCAACGAATATCAACGAATAACAGTATAACAGAATACTTTATCGGAGAAATTAATTGACACAAGAAAGAAAACGTTCACAGCCCACCATATTGATAAAACAATTTTATAATTGCTTTCAAAAGTAACACGTTACGGCACTTTTTGTAACACTAAAGCGTGAAAAAATGAGCCGCTACGGTACTTTTTTTCACGCTTTTTGACCGATTCAGAAATTACGTTCTTTATAAATTATTAAAAAAAAAGCGAATATTATAACGGACGTAGAAAAAGTATATTTGTGATTTCAGTGCAGTATCTAATGGTAATTTTTAGTACTGTTTTGGAGTTTTTTCTTATCGTTAATAAACTTGATTTAGAGCACATGAAATTGTCTTTACTGCATGTGTACTTCTTGTCATCGCACTCACAACCATGTGTTTCTAGATGGATGATGGGGGCATCTCCAATGATCCATATGAAAAATAGCAACGGAGATGGAGGCGCTTGTTTGATAAAATACTTACTTGTTAAGTTGGTCAATCATTTTAAAAAATAACGAAAGTGACAAGCATAATAGTGATCTTGATATGTCTTCAACATCACCAGCACCACATCAGCAACTCTCTGTAGGCAATCACCTTAAAATATGACAAAACGCATATCTGGGAGGTGAATAAAATGTTATTTCAAGGTCTACTAGAAATAAGACAACCTATTCACATAAATATAGACCTTGAAACACGGGGACTCCATGGGACTGCCTACTACTAAAATCAAAATCATCTACCAGGTACTGTCCATGAACGTGTTAATTATCTGACACCTTTTTTGAAAAATTGCAAAATCTTGATAAAATAATCTGAGAATGCCAAAATCTTCACATAAAACAAAATATTGTCGAAATAATAATGAATACGTAGCACAAAATTATTTTAGGGAAATAAAACTTTAAACTCAGACGAGTCTCATGTATTTGAATTTCCAACTTCCTGTAAATATAACTTTTGACATTTTTACACTAATACTCTAAAAAGATGCGAACAAAATGGAAAATAATACGTCTGAAGCAATTAAACAGCACAATAGAGCGGATGTACCAGAAGTTATAACTTCAGCTCTGATAATGAGATTTTTGCTCACCACTGACAAGTTCTGTAAGTTGAATTTGCATAGAAACAGAAGTTCTGCTGTTTTAAAGTTTTAAAAATCGATAAAAGACTCGTTAGAGACTAAATTAAAACAAAAACTGACGACTTTTCAAACTGACAATTATTCTGTTCCATATTAATTGTGGATTATAAATTAGCAATAAAAATTCAAGTTACGTCGAGAAATTTATTGATATTAAGATCCATGACCACACATTGACATGAAATAAGAGGGCCATTTTTTTAAATCTCCGATAGGCTATAAATAAAAAACAAGTTCATATCAAACTATAATTTTTTTTACTACCAAAATATTGGTGCACTTACGATTAGTTTTCGACATAATCATCGAAGAGATTCAGATATTTGTCATATCTGTGGACAAGCTTTTCAATACCCTCTTCAAAGAAAGTTGCCGCTAATGAATTCGAGTAGAGTACAAAACAAACTTCTGGAAATTCCGTAATCAACGCAGTAATGGTGAATCTGCGGTTTTCTTTAACCATTCTGTCAAGTCGTTGTACCAGCACAACGCCGACTGACGCCTGAATGACAACAATGGCAGAGTGTGTAGTGCAAGAGCTTCGCAGTCACCTACAGTGAATACCCGTATATTGGGAAGGATCAATTTTATTATCTGCTATGTGGACATTAAGAAAGTTACTTGGAATTTATTATGTCACGTATCGGTCAGTCAGATGTCGATGGACTATCGTTTTATTGAAACAATTTATTAGGTTAGGTTAAATGTTAACCTGTATTAAGTATTTTTGAATACAAGGTCACATGGCTGGTTGCCACAGTAATCTCACAAAACATAGTGAAAGGAAAACTATCGAAACTATTTCAGCCATTACATATCAAGAACTAAAGATTCTTCAAAAGAAACTTGGTCTGTTATGAATGATTTGAGGAATAAAACCTGTTCATCAAATACTATTGACCTCGATCCAGACAAACTTGATAATTATTTTGTGAACGTTAGTGAAATTATCAGCTCTAGCATATCTCCAAGTCGATATGATCTTTATTTTCTCTTTACTTCCAAAAGAATCACTGACAGTCTGATAGATAGATAAAATCTAGTGCAAAACATACTCAGTATTCAATACAAGAAATCCAGCTAAGTTATTTTTCAATTTTCCAGAAGGCATCACTTACGTTTCTGTTCTCTAATCAATGAGTTCTTTGAAAATGGTCTTTTCTCGAGCTGTTTGAAAACTTCTATAATAGTTCTTCTGCACAAAGGTGGCGAAAAATATAACACTAGTAACTATCATCCTATTACATTATCACCCATCTTATCTAAGATAATTAGAAAACTAATAAGAAACCGTCTTTTGCCTTTTCTATTTAAAAATTGTTGTTGAAAGCTCTACAGTTTGGTTTCCTACTTAAGAAATGCACTAATGACGCTACGTTCTTAATGAAGTTTATGCCTCACCTGATAATAAATTTTCGTGATTTCGCTAATGCCTTCGATTGTGAAATTCTGATTAACAAACTAGGGTATTATGACATCTATTGAGATGGTTTGTATCTTACCTTGAATGTATAAAACAACTGGTACGAGCTAATGGTCTAGTAATCTACCATTCGGCAGTGGTGTACCTCAATGTTCAGTTTTAGGTACAATTCTTCTTTTGATATTCATTAATGATGTCACAGACTTACGAATTATTCACTTCATTTGCTGAAGAAACCAGTGTTCCATCTGTCCTGGTGTGATGCGAGCGGGCTCTGCTGAAACACTGGGAAAACTTTGCTTTACGCTACATTTATGGTTTGAGTAGTAGAACGCATTGCGAATTTTATTTAAAAAACACAAAATTTCAACTCTGCTCAAACTTTTTATCTTAGAATCAGTTCATTTGTCAACTGAGAGAACCGTCAACAAAAGAAAAAAAATTGACATTTACTCAGAAAAATTCCATCACCTTCAATTAACAGAAATTATCCAATCAGCTACCATTAGAATTAAAAGTGGCAAATACATTTAATAAGTTCCGGAGATTAACAAGGGCCTTGAAAGACCCTATTATACTGGAGCAGAATTCTCCAATCTGCCATAGAGTGGTATAGTTCGATTTAGTTGGAATTAAGATATGAATATTTTATTATAATTATTTTTAAGCCAAGTTGTTATTTTATATTAGCTAATATAAAATTGTGTTGTTTTGTCCATAATACTGTTAAATTTTCTCATGAGAATATAGCTTATATCTTTCTATCAAAATATCCATGGGAGAAATAACTTTAGAAGACGTAATATTGGAGGAGGTAGAAGTTTCACTCATACTTAAGTGTGAAATTCAAATTTTTCATTCAAGATTCCCCTATTGAGAAAGAATATATAACTCCTGTGATACACTCTGAAAAACGCAAGACTGAATTTTATTCCGTAAATTATTCAATAGCTATTTCAGGTTATATAATCTAAATAAATAAAAAATGTACACCACTTCCTGAGGAAGAGTCTCCTGCCGGGGAATTTGAGATTATAATTTCAATTTAATATGTCGAACTTGTTTGTGAAGGGGATGAGGTTGTAACGGTATATAATACCGTTATGCTAGCAGAAATAATAATTAGAAAATATTAAGACCAATAGTGTGTTATTCCGAAAAGAATCTCATTTATATAAAATTCAAATATTGCCGCCAGTTATGGCATTGCGCCTTCCGGCGAGCGCCAAATATCCATAAGCATATGTTGCTAACACAAAAGATTCTTTTTCTTGTGTGTCGCCGTGCTGAGCGAATGTGCATCGATTACCGGCAAACGCAAGGTAGGAATATTTTCTAATTACAGTTTATAACTAATTCAGATGTAATGTTTTTCTCATAATAATCGATTTATTTAGATTAAATATTGTATAATTTCAAGCTAAAATTTCTCCCAATGTAATTATTCAGTTTCAACGTTTTTCACAAATAGTTTTTTCTTAATTGAAGGAATATGGTCTGGTAATTAAACACCATCGCCTGCTAATTTACTAATGGCTAGCTAATTCCTGAATTCGCTTATTTGTCATACTGACAGATCAACGTTTAGCGAATATGAATTCGGATTGGCATGCTCGAAGAGAATATCTTAAGCTAGACATGTGAAAAGCACGTGGTTAGCATTCAAGCCAACCACATACATATATGTCGAGAACTCACGATAGTTTGTAATTCTTTTTTAAATATCTCCTCAATATCTGACACAAGATCTAAGTGATGTGCCTATATGTTTTAATTATACCTTTGGAACACTGAACTAATGGTTTTTGCTTGGTCAATATAGTAGTTGTATTTTATAGAAAACTAAATAACTAACTCCATGAATAATTACTTTTATTTTGGATAAAACAGGACTATATACATTTATGCTTTCACAAATTTTAATCAGTAAATTCGTAAAATATTTAATGTATATTTTTTTTATGTTAATGAAACCCAGAACATTTTTTAGTACGTTAGCGATCAACGTATATTATCGTACAATAATCTTCATTTTTCCTGATAAACAGTGTGTAGTTTTGTGCATCTTTCGGTCCACACTGATATAAATCTGACCAGAAAATGTTACTGTCGCCCTATCATAACTAAAACCCAAAAGGAAGGAACAACAACGCACACACTATTAAGGCGATTACTCACTTCCCTGAGATTGTCTCATTATCGATTATTAGAATTAACTCTGTATAAATTCGCGACATAAAGGTAGGTACAAGGTTTCGTGGATTTATAATAACAGTGATACTTCTACGAGAAATCTTTCTTTTCAGCACATCATTCTTATATTTTTGGTATTCGTTGAGGATTTGCTCTATATTCATCTGTATTTGAATTTTTGGTTGTTTCAATGATGCTTTACACGTTTTCTGGGTAGTTGCTGAAACTTGAGCTTAATTTGGAAATAAGTGAATTTGAGAATGAATATATTTATATAAACAATGAAGGCGAAGAAGAATCATTAACGTATGTCACAAAGTGACACCTCAAGTGCTCTAGAATGTACAAACTATTTTTCAAATTAACGAATTCTCTCTATAGCAAGCACATACAACGTCACGTAGATACTAAGATATACTCGTATATTAATAATTTTACTACGAGCAGCAATTAGTTCAGTTTCCATAAAAAATATACTTCAATTTTCATAGTTCATAGTACCAGGGCTGAATCATGAACACTTCTTGCTGACGTCCTTTGAAGATGTGATTTGACAGCCTTATTTTTTCAAATATCTACCCAACAGTTTCAATGTTTTAAGAGAAATCAAGATAATTCATGTACGCAAAAATATATTTATTCCAAACATAGATTTCATAATTATCGATCTATTTGTACTCGTCGGAAAATATATACTAGCACTTCTACAATGGTATATCAAGCAGATTATAATATATTTCAATAGAAATTCGAATGATAATTAACATGGAATAAATGACAAAAATATTGTGTCACAACAAATTTTCGAAATGTCCTCCTTTATGTTGTTTGTTTGGAAATTATTTAACAAACGCACTAATCCAAAAAGTTACTGTATAGTGGCACTTTCATGTTGAATTTTGTTCGTTGACCCAATTACATAATACAATTTTGATTATCGATATTGCAAATTTCATTAAATTTGGATAATGAAGGGGCCTTTAAACAATTATCAGTAGTCATAGAATAACTATTCACCTATCAAACATATTTTGATGCTACTTCTGGAATTTTGTGGAATTAAACATATTTTCACGTATGGCACTTGACCATAAAAATATTACTCAAGAGTTGGATTCATTTTGAGCTGCATCCAATATGATATGTCTACAATTCTTGAGTACATCCACATGGGATTTCTCCTGGAACATTTTCTGTACTTGTACTTTGAGTTTCAGTATCTTCTGTTTATGTTTAAACAATTTTGGAAAAAAAAAACGACAGTCTCCCATCCAGATTCAGAATCACACTTTCTCAGTGCGCCTATTTGGAAACACTTCTATCTCATATTTTTGTCCAAATTAGGCAAGGTATATTAGGTAACCTTAACTGATTAATAATTTATTTACTCACTTATTCTCGAAATCTGCATTTACGGTTCTGAAGATATCCCATAATCTGCTAGATTGATAGACATTTTTTACGATTTACCTCTGTAGCATAAACTTTTTCTCTAAGATACGACCAAACTGTGTAATCCGAGGAATTAAAATCGCACAACTGAGGAGGACAATGAATCGAAGCTTCTGCACTCCTACCAATTCATTGATTCGAAAAATGGTTACCCAACTACTTACGACACCTTTTATTAAAGTGTGGTGGAGGTCCACGTACATAAAAACTAGAGATAAACGCTCTACCCAGGTATATATCACCATTTGCATTTACATGTAGAAAGTGATTACCTATTAATTTCTTACCTAAAGTTGCTGCCCAATATCCTTATGACATGTGGATGAATGACAGTTTTCCATAGCAAACTCAGAGAAAATGCTATTGCCGTATAAAATTCAATGTTAAATAATTATGGGTACTCAACGATTGGGGGCCTTGATTTAAAACAAAAAACAGTTTGAGTCCCGGAATCGCAATCCACGATCATCAAATTGTTGTTTGTTTAATACTAAGGCCTCCAATAGCTCAGTGTCTATACTAATTTAACTTTCAAAAACAAGGTCCTGTACTGATTAGACCGGATTTTTGTGGAACGTGACAAGAAACGAAAGCCGTCAGTCCCAATGTTTTTAAATGTATTCATTTTGTCGATGGGATCTCATTTACGCGACATAATATTTTAAATTCACATAATGCTTACTAATTAATTAATTAATTAATAACTTCATAATTTTTGAATCAAAATATTCCGAAATTGGTATACTGGTAGTTTTATCAAGAGTACCCTTTTGCTGTAAAATTGAATGATCTGAAATTTTGCTCAATCAATCTCATATTGAGAGACTTATGTTCAATACTACTTGATACGAACCGAGTAACCAGCGCCATCCATGGGAGTCGAACGTAAAAACAAATTCATTGGATGTATCAGCTTCCAAACATATTCATATAAAATTTCCTCAACGCCATTTATCTTGAATACGGATTGCGTTACGAATATTTTTCAATTTTATATCTATCCTAGGGACTGGATCACCTTCTTTTGAAATACCCTGTATGTTTTAAAAATTTAATTGTGCTTCGTCAATAATTACCTAGTGATTCAGTCCTAAAACCTATAATTTAAGTTTCTCCAGTGAACAATGGATTTTTTATGTATATTACATAAAGGGGGGATCAAAAATGTTAGAAAGTCAAAGTGAGAAACAGAAAACAGAAAGGTTGAGAAACACTGATTTACATAGTAAAATAATCAAACTAGTGTGATAGAAATTTTGCTATAAACAAACCTTCACTGTCCCAACTTTTATCTCACAGATTTCGAAAAAAAATTGTGTTAAAATAAACATAGAGACCAATATACATTAATAGTACTGTCAGTATTTATACATTTTCTATTCTTTAAACTAAAATCTATTCATTCCACAGTAGAATGTCGGTAACAAAAATTTGAAATTTTGTTTGCTACTATTTTCCGTAGTATTCATCCTTTTGGGTCGGTTGAACTAGGGTTGGAAAACGCCGGATATTACGGGAACGGTTTAGAAGTGATCTGCCAGCGTTATTAATTATAACTTATTCCATTCAAACTTAGTCGATTGAATAAGGATTAATTTATGAACCGTGCCGAGTAGTACAAGATAAATTGTCGTTTTCTATTCCTATCATTTCGGTTATAATATATTAACAAAAGCGGTATATATTTATACAATTCAATAGTATCCTTGATAATATAAACTTTACTGTATCTCGTATGTTGGCGGAACTTATAAAATGATTTACAACTTCAAAATGTACGATGTACGAGTAGTTGATCCATAATTAGTTAGTTTTTCTTAGTTTTTTAACTTTCCTTGAATTAATACTACACGAATCTACTTAATTTTCTTTCTTTATTTCCTACTAAATGTTCCCCTTCACTTTCCAGAGAATTAGGTGATTTCTAGTTTCAGTATCCACTCATTTCCAGTATTTTAATAAAAAATTTTCCGCTCACAGAAGATAATGTATTCAACTCTAACAAAACAGCAAGAAGCTATCCTAGTTCCATGTCACGCACGAAATTTGAAATAAAAGTATCAGGACAAAATATTTTTTTTATATTTGTGCTTGTGGAAAAATAATTCATGGATATTCTCCCGCATACGGCTTTTTTTCCATAATAATTCCTACTGTGAATTTCGTGAAAATTTATCGTATGTAATTCGTAGTATAAAATCAAAAACACCGGGTACCCTTCATAAGAAAAACCGATTCACGTTTTGAAATATTAATATTAATTTCCTTTACAGTGACTGCACGTCCAGGATATAATTTCTGCCAGACTTATAAATCCAAGGATTATCATACATACAACGAGCTGAAAAATAGAAACGGGGGATTTTCAGAAATGAGCTGTCAATTTTTTTCTGTGGATAAAATTTCATAACTACGAGGATGTATTGATATCTAATTAGCATAGATTAGTTCCATGCATAAACAAAATATTGCATGAAGTTTGACGTCAAAAAAGTAAGCCAGATCTACACAATAAATTAAAAGAAAAAAGATGTCCACTGAACCATCATCAATTTCTGTGTCAGTCCCCGCAAATATCGATGCAGTTCATGACATAATTTTATCAGACCGTCGAATTGGGCTAGAACGGATATCTGAAGCAATGAATATTTCATACGAATGCGTTCATCATATAGTTCACGTCTATTTGGATATGAGAAAAATTGCTACAAAATGGATCTCCAAATGTTTGAATGTTGACCAAAAGCTTGCAAGGATAGAAGCATCGCGTTCGATCTGTGCTCGATTTGAAAACGATGTAGACTTCTTAAACCGAATTGTTACTATTGATAAGACTTGCGGATACATTTCTACGATCTAGAAACAAAGCAACAATCGATGGAATGGCGACACTCTGGTTCTCTCCAAGACCTAAGAAGTTTCGTGTCTAAAAAACTGCTGGAAAAAATTTTGCTTCAGCTTTTTGGGATTGTCATAGAGTAATCATGATTGATTTTATAGATGAGGGTAGAACAGAAATTGGAGTTTACTATTCGACATTACTGATTAATTTTTGCAGGACAACGCCCCTGTACACAAATCTCATATTGCCATGCAAAAAATTCGTGATTTAGGGTTTGAATTACTAAGACATCCCCCTTATTAACCAGATTTGGCTCCGTATGACTATCATCTCTTTCCTAAACTGGAAAAAGTTCGAAAGGTCGTAAATTTCCTTCCAACGAGTAGGTTATAAAAGCTGTGGAGGAGAATATGTTGAGTAATAAAATATTTTGACATTGAAATTTTGTTTGGTTCCATAGTAGGCTAAAAAGTTTTCAATATATCCTCGTACTAAATTCAAATCAGCAATTTAAAGATCACGAATGTTATGACATGTGGTAGAGGAGAATCATAATTTCACATACTGTATTTGATAAAGAAAATTAGGATGTTAACTTTTCTATCGAGAATAACCACATCAGCTAGTTTAAAATGAAATTTTCTGGTTTTTTTCGTTAAAGTGATATACGAGGGCTGCTACTTAAGTTTTAAGATAGACAAATGAAAACAAATGTTAATATGATTCAATATGGTTTTATGGTTTTCTAGCCAGATGTCGAAGCATTTTTCCATTGTGATTGAGGTAACTCCTGAATACGTGATTTGAAAACATCAATTGCTTTTTCAGGTATAGAAAATTTATCTTTGATCTCTGGAAATAACAAGAAATCATTTGATTCCAAGCAAAAGCTTTATAGCTAATGCCCAAACGATTCAATGATGTATCACCCAAAGATAATATAAAATCCGCGAAAATTTATTCAAAATTACTCAATAGATTCGAAGATAAGTGCCCCTGCAAAACTCAAATGTATGAATGGTGAGAAATGGTGGCAAACTTGCCACATGCGTGGACACCAGACCGAGTGTTACCGATAAGAGCATCAAAGTTGTAGATAAACTCATTTTGGGAGACTGACGTAGTCCTGAACATAATATGGCTGAAGAATTGGGCATCAACGCAACTACTAAACTAAAGCCAGATAGGTACCAAGACTTCTATTTTGAGCAGAAATTCACAGGCTGGGAAGTTTGCACGCATCTTTTGCAGCGTGGAGTGGAGGAAAAAAGACCAAGGCGCGCTACAAAAAGCGAAGGTTTCACTGTTAGTGGTGAATGTGTTGTGTATAGTGTTTTGGGATATGAGAGAAGTAATTGCGGTTGATTTTTTTCACTGAACAACGAGTTGTGAACGCGTAGTATTATAGTAACCTCCTAGAAATCAGAGTGAAACTTAGAAATCAAAATGACTCGATTTTCAATCCGAAAGTGCGATATTGCCGCAATAAAACGCATAATTTTCGGCTTAAGATGGAAACATTGAACGAATTGGATTGAAAGACACTGAAACATCCTCAGAGTTTCAATTTGTTGCAATACGACGAATCCTTCTTGTGCGAATGGTTACGTGACAAACCGAAAGATTTTCATGGAATAGGCATCTAAAAGCTTCCGGAAAGGTGGCCAAATGATGTAGAAGGTAACGAAGTTTATCTAGAAATCTAAAAAATTACAGCTGTGTAGTTTTTATAGCGAAGTTCCGGTTTACATGTCAACCACCCTCGTCATTTCCATTATTATTAAATAATTATTAACAGAATGAAATCCAGACTATTGGGTGGCTATGAAATTAGTTAATAATTTTTGCCAAACTACTCACTCCGATTCTTGATCAGAAAACAGTTTCTTCAATAATCTATAAAAATGTCTTTTAAAAATTTTTATTTTGGCGTTCATGCCCAATTAAAAAATTTCGCCCAAAACTGTCTTAGTTCAGATTTTAGTTTTCTCAAGAATGTCTATTTTTTATTGAATAATTCTACCTTAGAAAGAAGGATTCAATCGTATACATTATAAAATTTTAGAATTTTAAACGATCCGTTTTGTATAATCTACGAGGTATGCTGATAGTGATTTGCATTGCCAATGTTGAATCTATATAAATTGTGAAAAAAACCATTTCGAGTTCACGGGATTTTTGCTCTAAGCCAACAATTGATAAAATGTGCAGAGATTTATGCAAAACACTGAATATATGAACAAGTATTTTAATTAGTGAACGTTGATCCGTACCAAAAGCCATAAGTTTTGTCTTTGTAGCTCTCTTGTAATCATTTTTCCCCACATAATACGAGAATATTCAAAATTCCACAGCACACATGATTATTAAATAACTGTACTGAAGGTCAAACGCATGTCATGTAAACTCGTAGTTCTAATATAAAAGAAACAGACCATCATAAGAATATTTATTTAAAATATAGGGGTTTTTTAACAAGGAATAACAAGGTTTCTTCAACTATAGTTATAATGAATGTTAATTAATGCCTTGGACTAATTTTGGATCTAATCACTGCTTGATAATGGTGATGTTATTAAATGTTAATAAACAATAAGTATTATTAGATTGACTTTATTAATAATACATAAATGAAGCACAATAATACATGAATAAAAGTATGCACGTAACGCAGTATATAAAATGCACTTGAAAAAGTCTTTCGTTTAATTATAAATGAATGGACTGTAAAAAACACTTTTGTATAAACACTGATAACTGGATGTGAACTGCTGAATGCGACTGGCTGTCGCGTGGGCTGGTGGCGGACTGACCGTGGTGGGTCATCCTTCGGGGCTCTTCAGACGGAAGGGGAAGAGCAATAAAATTTGGCTTTCTTGGTTTCCCGTCTACCTGGCATTTTTATTTCGCACAGGCACAATTATATTTAGTGTGCGCATCGTTGCTATACTCCAACACCCTTCCTCAACGAACGCACACCTGCAGTGATTTATTGACATACTAATCCGCCTTTTTCTGCAAAGTATCGTAGCTTGTTTTTTCCTAATGGCTTTGTTAGCATGTCATCATTTCATCTGTTTGGCAGTACTCGTCATAATCGACACCGTATTTTTGCGTAAATAAAAAATTCAACGTCCAGATTTTCCATGGTACTCCTTCACACATCAACACAATTGCAAACTGACTATTCAAAATGACAAAAAGCACCAATTGAAATCAATATAATTTTGAAACACCTGTCGCGACACGTTTTGTAATTCGACGCGTCAGGATTTTAGTACACCGCGACATAGGCGGCGAGCGGCTGATTGACGTCGATGCATAACATTTAACAACGTGCTTTTAAAAAACTCCGAGTGTTTTTTGTCACCCCGCGACCAGCAACGAAAAAAGAGGCGTTAATGTTTTCAATGCGACCGTAGCCGCGGGTAAAAGCTAGTAACTGATGAATGAATTGACATATAATTTAAAGTAGTGTTTCCACATAATTCATATGTGATTATCAAGCGAGTGTGGGTTTGCATTCTGTCGAAATACATTATTTTCAAAGGATTATGTTCCAAATTGAGTGAATGTTTGAAAAATTTCAAATTGAAAACATGATATCTCACCGTTGAGAAATAAAAAATTATCAACCTGTTTGTTTCTTTACATTATCTCCGACGCACGACAAAGAAATACGAAACTGTTTTGATAAGCCTTAAGCTACATTATAAACGGGCAGCCTTCGTCTATTACGCGGTTCGCTGTAGCAGTTGTCAGAAATATGAGATTTAATAAAGTTTGTGTGTTTGGATGCTTTAGAGTGGAATGAGATATTGTTCAACAAATATACGAAGAAAGTAGATGGGAATATATACATTTGAGGTATTTATAATGTATAAGGTATTTATATTCCTGTTTCAAGACATTTTCTCAAAATATTGCCTGTAGTAAAAAACATTTCTTTATAGTATCGATCAGAAGATTCGCGAAGCATTCACGAAGTTTGTTTTGAATCTTTGTCTTATTATTTGATATGTCTTCCTCACAAATTAGCAGGATTTCCTGAAGTCTCGTATCTCAACTATTTATTATTTATAATTTTCCTTCACTACTTCACTTCAACATTTTGCCTCTTCCTTATATCTCAATATCGTTCTTCTTTATATTTTCTATACTCTCGGGAGTTTTCTCAGGTACATAATATCCACAACTTGTAGTTAGCTTACGAATATCTGTATCAGTATCAAGCAATTTTTGACTTGGAACAGATAAATCCCTCCCTCCTAAATATGATATGTTTTTTTTAAAAGAGTGATATAAACTAGGCACAACTGATCAATAATTTACACTACGGCAAATCATGGAAATATGCTACAAACGTGATATTTATCAAATGTTTTGGTACAGTAGGTGCATCGTAGGAAATCTTGTGCTGAAGTAAAGGATTTCCTGCAGTCTCGTATCTCAACTATTTATTTTCTATATTTTTCCTCACTACTATCTACTACACTATATAATCACCATGAGGTGTCTCTTAATCTGCGAAAACTTTATTTTAAAAGCACATCTACGAGGATATATTGAAAAGTTCTTAGCCTACTATAGAACCAAACAAAATTTTAATGTCAAAATATTTTATTACTCAACATATTCTCTTCTTAATAGGATACATTTATTACAGCGAACCTGCAACGTCTCTAGACCTTTCAAAAAAAATGTTTCTTCTTGCTCTGCAAACTAGACCTCCACACTTTTTATTACCTCCTCGTTGGAGAAAATTTACGACCTTTTAAACATTTTTTCAGTCGAGGAAAGAGATGATAGTCGGACGGAAACAATTCTGATGAAAAAGGGGGCTGTTCTAATTATTCAAACCCTGAATCATAAATTTTTTGCATGGCAACATGAGACTTGTGAGCAGGGGCATTGTCCTGCAATAACAAACAGCTTTGGATAGCTTTCCGCGCCTTTTCTCTTTAATTTTTTCCCGTAGAGTGGTCAGTAATGTCGAATAGTAATCTCCAGTTTTTGTTCTACCTTTAATCAAAAAATCAATCATGATTACACCTTGGCAATCCCAAAAAATTCAAGCAAGAACTTTCCAGCAGATTTTTAGACACTAAATTTCTTAGGTCTTGTAGAACCAGAGTGTCGTCATTCCATCGATTGTTGCTTTATTTCTGGATCATAGAAATGTATCCAAGTCTTATCAATAGTAATAATTCGGTTTAAGAAGTCTACATCGTTTTCAAATCGAGCACAAATTGAACGCGATGCTTCTATCCTTGCAAGCTTTTGGTCAACATTCAAACATTCGAGGATCCATTCTGCAGCACTTTTTCTCATGTCCAAATTGACGTGAACTATATGATAACGTGTTCGTATGAAATATGCATTACTTCAGATATCCGTTCTAGCCCAATTCGACGGTCTGATAAAATTATGTCATGAACTGCATCGATATTTGCGGGGACTGACACCGATCGGTCATCAGCTTCAATGGAAAATTTACCTCTTTTGAAGCTTGTAGTCCAATTTTTCACGGTCGCGTACGAAGGACATTGATCACCAAGGGTATTAATCATATCTTCGTAAATCTGCTTACCTCTTAACCATTTCAAATACAGGTACCTGACGATGGCTCGAACTTCCAAACTTTCTTGAATTGTACAATATTGCCCAAGCAGCTTAGGTGGCTGCTCATTTCAGTTTTGTGGTTTGAAACCGGGTACGACTGATCAATAACTTACACTACTGCTTTTCATTGAAAGATGCTATGGACATGATATTTATCTAAATTCAGGAGCTTTCGATATTAAGCAAGCTTTTGATAGCTTTGGTACGTCCTAATAAACTGAAATGAGCAAAACTTTGAATGGAAATCCCCACCAAAATGATCACTATGACCATGATGGCAATGCAAAAATCTTCTGCTAGAGTTGGTAGGTGGCGAGTCTTTTGATACTATTTGGTATTACACAAGGAGATGCAAATAAGATAAGAGAGATATTGCAGTAAAAGCTAGAAATAGAGAAATACTATTATAACTGTTCGAAGAAGTAGAAAGAGAATTTGAAAAATTCTGCCTTATTATAATTGATTTATGTCGGCATCAGAATATTGTAAGAAATAATTTAGTAATAGATTATGAAACTTTCAAAGATGTGATTAGATTCAAATATATCGGAGAAAATATGACCAATCATACTAAATCAAGCACTCATACAAGAAAGAATACAAAATAGCAATGGAGCGTATTTTACGAACCTAAGACTCATGCAAAACAAACTAACAACAAATGGAACGAAGTTAAAAATCTCCGGATTCTAATAGGAGCATTCGTAATTTATAGCAGTGAATGCTGAGTGAAGACACAAAAAACCATGAAAGGTATTTGAAAGAATAGTTATCAGAAGAATATATGGAGGAGCTATAATGAATAGAGAAAACTGGAGGATGTGAAATAATAGAGAAATCGATAGACTTTTAGGCAATGTAAACATCGTAGGATCGATTGAAGCCGAGAGGTTAAGTTGGTTTGGCCACTTTTAAACAATTGAGGATAAACGGATCACATGGTCTAATCGGGTTCACGAATAATGGATGTGAGGAAATGGGGAAGATTGGTAAAGGACATATTGGGAAGGAAAAAGAACAATAAATACGAAATGACTCGATCTAACCTTCTTGTTGCCAGCGACGATACGATATGGAAACCATAAAAGGCCGTTCTAAAGAAGCAGACAATATATGGTTACGCAATCCGTTGATGGATAAAAGATTTTTTTAAAAAATTATCAAAGTTCTGGAAAAGTCCATACTAATCAAGAAAAGAATCAACGTTGCCATCTATCGCAATAGCAATAACTTCAATGGAAAACAGTAAGAGGCTGACTAGCCCCGTTCGAAGGATATCATGACATGGAGGACCTATAGCCGAAGATCAATCCAACTATCGCGTGTGTGAATCCCTTTAAAGCCTTATTTTCCATTTGTTCAAGGCAAATTGAAGATTTCCAGCAATTCGAATATTCCGGAAAGTGAGTTAATGTATAAAAACTAGTCTCTAACAGCCGCAGTAATAAGTAAATAAATTGATGTCATAGTGAACAGATCGGGATAGTAAATCAGTTTATTTGAATGAATTAGTGAGTTGAGAGGTAGATAAATCTCTAGTAATGAGTGTTGATGAATAGTTTAGTATATTCACTTTTAGTTTATGAATAAATTACGTAAGTGAGATAGACCCTTTGTATAAATTCCTCACACCGCCTAAAAGCTGTTCAAATGAATAATAAAAATTACATTATCAAAAACAATAGGAGTTATAACTAAAAGTTAGAACTAGCGGCAGAGAGTTCTTCACTTCTCCTATTATAGAGAGCGTGCGTGCCATTCCAACCAGGAATGAAGTTTTCCCCCCTACTAACGACGAGTGGTGGTATGTGTTTTGAATACCAAATTACGAAGTAAAGAGAATTTTGGTTCTGGTTTTGACATTCTGCATTTTAATGTAGAATTCTACAATAAATGTGATACATTGCTACTGAGAATTCAGGTATTTTTCATATCGATATGTATAAGAGATAACAATAAAATCTCAATTCATGGTGAGCTCCCATTTTAATAAATAAATGTATTCGGCTACTCAGTAAGAATATATATATATATATATATATATATATATATATATATATATATATATATATATATAAATATATTTGAAAAGTGTTAAACATGTTGAATAAATGGAATATCTGAATGTTAATAACAGGAAATTCGATGTGAATTATTAACGAGAAACTCTCTCCATCAGTTGCTCTGAGGCAAACTAAATGACTAAATGAATGTTCAGTGCTCGATCAGCAAATGACGGAATTTCATTCTTGGTTTATCATTCCCAAGAATGAATTTGCTTCACATATAAAAATCTTGATATGAAAAATCATAATTATAAATGGAGAAGTTAGAAATAATTTGCTTCATTTCTTATTAAGATAAACACAAATAGAATAAATGAAAAACTAACCAATAGTCAAGAAACAAAATTTGATTATGTTTCTTAGAATATAAACCTATCTATTTGATTATTTTTCTTATCGAACCGATCCGTTTTTTACAAGAAGTTTTCATCAGAAGTACGCAATACATCGATCCTTAATTGACTACTAACTGATTGGGATTCAATTCAAAGTTTAACTGCGAAGAAAGTTATAAATTATAATTATTACAACTCATTAATTCAAAATTAAACTACCCATAAATTGAAATTTTGAAGGTGCGTATTAGACCGGGAGCCAGTTGCATTTTCAACTAGTCATTCCGTACCACCCAATTCTGCTTGTCCTGACAGAACTCATCTTAGGAGTGAACGTAATGACCTTCAGCTGGCAAGGTCGCGTACGGTCCGTTTGATCCGGGTGTATCCTAATTTAACACCGGAGCAATTAACTATTGCAGTCTCGGTTTATAGGTATACTTCTTGCAAATATTGACTGCACTATGTACAATGTCGATTTTATAACACGTTGTGTAGAGACCCAAACCAACTGTACGCAATTTTTTACCGTCGTTTCCGAAAAAAAAATGTATATTAAAATCATTAGAATAGTAATAACCAAGCTGAAATAAAAGTATTTCATAATTTATAGTGTATTTAACAAAAGTAAAACATTCAGCCGGTAATTCACGGATAGAAAGTATTTCACTTAGGCGATCATCTGAAGGTTTTTTTTTGTTGAATATACAATATAATCTACCATATCAGTTGAATTTACGAAGTGTAATACACCTGGATCAAAGGGATCCGGTAGCATTTAGGCAGAATCTACCATTGATTAGAAATAGTCTATAAACTAAGGTCTCTCATTGGTTGCTGCTAATCGCTGGTACGCACTATTGCCAATAGTAGGTATGTAAAAGGTACAATACAGGCTTCATTATTCTATTATTTATACATTTCAAATAATTACATGTTTATGTTTAATGCGACTTCGCATTCTGTACATTTTTATTTACATTGAAAGCGAATTTTCTTTTCCTTTTTGAGTGTGTTTTTTCACTAGTTGCTGGTGCAGTTTGCACACCTCGCAGGCTTAGTTTTTGTTTTGGACACTTTGATGTAAGATGTTGTCCAGCACATTTTAGGCATCTTGGTGCTCTGCCATAGTTTGATATAGGATACCCCCCATTGTTAGCAAATGTGGCATTCGATTATTGGCTTTGTCTGCCTACGATGTTCCCATTGTATTCTTATGTGCTCTACCACACTTACACACACTATTTGATAGAGTGGTCTACCTTATCTTCTCTATTTATATGTAGCACCAACTGTAATTTTATTTGTTGCAATTTTAACGGAGTGAAATTTTAATGTGCTTGATGTATCAATAATTCCTCGTGCATTCATATCTCAGATATTTTGCAAGTGAACAAATCATCAATTGAATTTGAAGTCACTTTTTTTGCTACGCTATTGAATTCCCTTTCACAGTATTCTTCTGATCACTGATGGTCACCGCGTTCGGGCACTGCAACAACAACAAATTCTGCTGCTTATTTCACCCGTCGATCTGATTTTTCATAACCCTACATTTCAATGTTGTGTGGACTCTATTTGAATATCATTATCTAAGCTGTGTCTTGCATAGTTCAAATGCATGGTTTCTAAGTGGAATATTGTGCAGAACACACAATTTGTAGCGATAAAAGTGATGGAAAATATATTGCGATTCTAAACAATCAACCTATAATTATTGATAACTTGTAACTGTAAGTTGTTCTGAATATCGGCGTTTAATGATCTAACGCGCCTTTTCAGGCTACCAATCAAACGTGAAAGGAAGAATTTTATTTGTTTGATGGAGGATGCAAACTGTTTCCAATAGCAACTTTCGAATCAATATGAACACAGCAAGCAAAAGTTTGCTATATTCACAAAAAGGCTGTTCAAACTTTTCAGCTCTTTTGTCTGTTTATATAATTAATTTTGAAATTAATTTGAAACTTTTGATTGTTGTAAAACTTATTTCTTCAAATTCCACTCGTTTAATCAATGTTCTTTGAAGTATTGTATCTTATTGATCTCAAAATTCATGTTAAATGGATGTTCCAAATATTTCATTGCTCCAAAAATATACTTTTTGGGGAAAAACAAAATTGTAGCTCATATTCATGAAGTTATGTTGAGAAATCACTTAACCAAGCTTAAAAAATTGTGATGTTATTCTTCGGGAGTGAAAATAATAAATTTTAATGGATGATAATGTATGTCAAAGTAGTGTGTTTGAGGTAATAAACAATTCTACACTCCCTATCAATGGTTACCAATCAGTAACTTTTACATAAACAGGACAATATAAAAATAACAAAAATGAAATTTTGAATCGATTTTTTAACAAAAAATTTGCTTAACTCTTTACTTAAAATATATGGCTTACGAGATATGTAGATTGTAAGTTTTCTTTAAATATTCTATCAACCAGGTCATCTGAAACGACATATTTGCGTCCTTGGCCCTGTTCATCATCCACATCATTACGGCCATCTTAAACTTTCGACACCATTCACGCATGAAAATTTCCTCATACACACGACTCATTCTCCGGTGAATTTCTGTAGCACTACTGCCTTCAGCCTGTAGAAAACCAATCACATTTTGCATTTCATTCATTATCAATAATGAGGGACATGTTCACGTAGCTGTAGCACAACGCCGGCTGACGCCTGAATGTCCGCGCAACGTCTGCACGAAGCGATTGGTGGTTGAAAAAAAAACGGCCCTCGTGTATTGTTGTAAATGCTAAGGAAACTGTTCGCTAGAAAAATACATTCTGAGGAAAATCATCATAGGTATTAAAACACAATGAAACATTCGTACTACATATTATCAAAGATCATATTACTGACATGAGGAAAAACTTTTAAAAAAGATTTATAATCATTGTTCAGCTAGTTGGGTACTGTCAAATAAGCTTCTACGTGTTATGCAACTAAACATTGCAAGTGACTTAATTTGTAAATGGCAGTTACCTGTCAATCTTTTCAAAACGTGTCATCAATAATTATTTCATATCAGCATCGGTTATAACTCCATAATTTTCAAATCAAAATATTCTGAAAACGGTACACAGTATCTAGTTTTATCAAGAGTACCTTTTTAGTGTAAAATTAAATTACGGTTGAGTTCGCTTGAAATTTTGCTTAATAAATCTAATATTGATATGCTCAATAACACTTATTATTATATTATTACTCTGGAGAGCAATTTATTGTAATGCTGTTCTTATTTATTTGAACAGTTTCTAATCACAAAAATGTCGGGTGAACTTATATACACTAACAACAATTCACTAATACTCAGCACACTAATTTATTTTAATACAAATTGCTTACCAACTCCGTTCGGCTTATACAGACTCGTTTCATGCATTACATCAGAATCTTCGAATTCCTGGAAATATCTTATTTGTTGTAAACAAACCAAAAGTAATTATTAAAAATTGTTTTTATGAAAAATACAATGTGAATAGGTCACAAACAAATAAACACACCTTCCAAAAAAATACAGAAATTACACGACGAGTCTACGAAACTTTTCGATCAATATAATTTAGAACCGGCTGCACGGACTATATTAGTGGACGAGTTCGTGACAATTCAATTTTTGGAACGAATGAATCAGAATTATATAGGTTCCTTTTTCTTGAGTTGAACAAAACCTGGTATTATTATATCATAAACCAGAGTTTCTCGTCAATACACCATCTCAGTTCCAGAAGTCATACTTGTATTTTTCCTAATGTATTTTCAAAGAGACTTATCATTGCAGTGAAGTCCGAATATTCTTCACTCTGGAGGGATCATCCATCATTAGTTGTATTCCTATACACGGGCTATTCGATTACAAAAAATTTTAAAATTTTATTTAATCTAGTATAGCCTCTGACAAAGAATCAAGTAGAGGAAATTTTCAAAATTACATTTCAAATTCACTTCTGTACCCAACGAATATCAAATAACTGGTTTCTTAATTACATCTTTGTCAATCTTACGGAAAACATGTCGCAATTTAATGCGAAAATATCGGAAAAATCTAATAAAAACAAGTCGAATTTCACTGTAAACAACTAATCGCATCAATCGCTCACATATCAGTATCCAATATAGTACACTGAAATACATCGTTCCACATCTCTATCGCTCCAGGGAAAACGATTTGAAACCTGAATGGAAGTCATTACTTGCGGTAGAGATTTATTCACATCCTTAATCGGATCACTAACTTCCGTGGAACAGAATTCCGATACCTGGAGGACTTTATAAGCTGTAAGTTCATGGTAATTTTCAGAATTACCTTGACGCTTTAGATGTAATTCGATGAAATTCGAAATATACGGAGGAAAATGGGAAAATTATTTTAAAGAGATTATTTCGTAAATTATTTTCGATTATGAGTGATTTGAGAATCGTTAAACACAGAAGAAAATTTCACATAAAGCTTTTTCTCGAAGATAAGTTATAAAATGGAAAGCTGTTCATAATACTATTAATTTTAAACCTTATCATTTTGTAGTTGACTCTATTTTTTAGGTTATCATCAATGGATGATATTCTCCGAAAATATGCAATTCACCATCACTCAATAAGCCGTGTTTCTAAGTAAAGTAACCACATTTTTCTACCAGAAATCGATTTCATTCATCAATGTGTCCTCGTTCAAGAGAAATACAATAATTTCAACAATTCTCTAACTTCTCGATTCCGTGCTTGTAGAAGGATTTGTCTTTTGCCTTGAAATAGGCTTCTGGTTTAGCAATTGCTTCTCCATTCTAGCTGAATTTCTTAACGACGAGCATTTTCTTCAGATCAGCGAATAGCCAATAGTCACTGGGTGCCAGATATGGACTATACGGTGGATTGGGCAGCAAGTATAACTTGTTCAATTTAAACTTGTGACTTGTGAATCGGTGCATTGTCTTGGTAAAACAGTGTTTTTTTCTGCCAACAACTCTATGTAGTATTCGCTATTGATTGTCTTTTCCTTTTGGAGATAAACAATATTCCGTACGTATCCCAAGCTACTGAAGCCATAACCTTCCTAGCTAACTGTTGCGCATTTGAACGCTTCAGACTTGATGCACCAGCTGCAACCCACTCAGTTGATGATTGTTTTGATACCAGAGTGAAGTGATGGATTCACGTTCCATCCATAGCCACATATCGATGCAAAAATCTGATTCATCAAGTGTAAACATGGCCGAACACTGCCCTGAATCATTAACACGCTGTTGTTTTCGATCGACTTTTTGGTAAACGCGACACCCTCTTTTAGAAAAAAGCTCTCTCATGGTCAAATGTTCATTTATAATTTTGAGCACATTGCCTTCTGATCGATATCTTTATTGCCTCAGCTATCTCACGCAATTCAAATTTACGATTAGATACCAAACTTTTCCATATATTCAGGAGTAACCATCTCAATGGGACAACTAGAACATTCACCATTATCTGTACGACAACCTTTAAATTCAGCAAACTAATAACAAATGGTTCTTTCCGAAGGAGCAGAGTCCGGATAACACTTTTGAAGCCATAGAGGAGCTCTTATAGTATTTTTTTTTCATCAAGAAGCAATGATGAGTTAACACACGAAATTGTTCTGAATCCATTGTTATGAAAATAATAAGACACACATAGTCTTCTGAAAGTTTGTACTCCATAAACGTCATATTTGATTTGACTATGACAGCCCCCAGCGAAAACCTAACCCAAAAAAAGCTTCCAAGCCAAAAGGTAACGTTCATCAGAGTACTCATATACTTGTAACATATTCCTGAAGCAGGAACTATGAACTACAAAAAAATTTGAAGTTGTTTGGCCGATCCTTTGAACATTTTAGAACAGTCCTAGAATCAGGTTAATAAAAATTGCTCGAGATATTGAATCCAGTAATTATGTAGGCTTCTATCGCATTTACAATCGAATCGAATTATTTGAAATCAGAAACATTTTTTTTGAGAAAATTTTCTTTCAATGAGAGGGAGAACATTTTCTTGAACGTTTCTCACATAGCTGGAAATTTTATCTGGAAGCATTAAATAAAAAACTCTATGGAGTGTAAAACATGAAATTTCACACCACGCAACATGAGAAACTCACTGAAAGAAAATTGTTAATACTAAAGAGAAACACAATCAATGAAACTTTAGAAAAAATCCTTACTAATATGGATGTTTGTTACGCTTTCACGCAAAAACTACTTGACGAATCATCATGAAACTTTGTACACATATTCTGGGAAGTACTAGAAGTAACATAGTATACTTTTTATTGCAAAAAATATTTTTACAGAAATAAAAAAAAGTTGTTATTGCTACTTCAACACCATCTAACATACAGTAATGAAGTTCAAACCCCCAATTCAATTGACCATAGTTTCAGCTATTTGGAATTTTTGTATGTCTAAAAAATGCCTTTGAAGCGTAAATCTACATTATCTAGAAATTTGTCTCGGGTCCGTGCAGAAAAAGTTCACGAAATACAAACAAAAACACAATTGGGGTGGTTGGTGGACAATGTACAGTTGGTACAAAACTTCAGTAATGGAAAGGGACAGATTATTATTGCAAAGAGTTTGATGGAAAAGACGAAAAGATTGATATGTGTGGTGCCAGTGCCCTGTCTGGGAGGAAAATCATATATTTTATTTATGATAAATGATGATTTATTTCGTAGTTGGCAGTCAACCTGTTAAAAAAATTGTCTGCTTCACAAAAACATGTATTTTATAGTAGATTGATAATCCTCGATTATTACCTTTGTGGAAATAGACGATATTTTCAGTGAGTGTATTATCTATCGATAAAATGGACGATATTTCTATGTTTGTGTTTTCATTGTCAAAATCTAGAATCATTTGCTATTTTCTTGAATCCCTCGAATATTTCTCTAATAACATTGAATTACAAACGACAGTAGAACGAATTCATAAAACTTTCGAAAGATGGATCATTATTTCCTGCCGCTTATACAGGTACTATGGTAAAATGTATTATAATCGTATTATAATCAAGGAGGTTTTGTTCATGATACAAAATGTTATTACTAGATAACAAAGAAAAATAAAAAAACTTTAGAGACATTACGCAGAAGCTTAAAATATTCATTTATTGATGATCTGGAGTATTACGGTAGAATAATAATGACAGTTTTCTGAAACGTCCTAATAAAGGTTTTTATTTCAATACCTTTTGTTCCTCATTCCACTCCTGAATTCTCCGCTATTGGATAAAATGCTATTTCTTTTTAATTTTTGAATTTCACCATTATTCCTTAAATCAACAGTTTCCGAAAAAAATATCATTGTGTGGCCTCTTGTGATTATTTAGGAAAATACAAAACAATCAAATTACATCAATAGGTTAATTCGAATTTCTAAGAGGTCCAATGTTTTTCGAAATACTGCGAAAGGTCGGGGCGTGTTTAAATGAAGGAGCTAGGAAATTTGAGGTCACTTCTTAAAGTCAGCACAGGTAGGATATGAAAATGCCAGCCGGTTTTCCCGAACGAAAAAATTGGCTGAAAAACCTGATAACGGGCGCGCGTGAATCCTTTTGTAACGTGGGGTTTAAACCTCAAATAAGAGCGGTGTCCTAGCGCAAGAAGTTTGGCAGGCCGGAAAACACTCGTAAGAAGCGATCGAAAGTGCCGGAAAACTCATCTGAAAAACCTCATAACGTGCGCACGCGAAACCTTTTGTAAGCGGCTAAGGCGTCAACCTCCAAGTTCGCCGGTCTTCGGTTCAAATCCCATTCACGTTGTGGAGAAAATATAACTTTCTTTTTATAAATCACTACTGCAAATTTTCTTTTTACATCGAAATAAATTTGAGACCTGTCTGCCCTTTATTGTAAATTATGCATCAGTATTTAGCATCTTTAATTTAATTATGTTGTTTGCGAAGAATTTTACATCCATGCACCTTTCTTGGAGATTTACAATTTTGATGAACAGAAAAAGGGGAAAATTAATATACCTAGAACCAAAAATAAATGAAAATATAGTTTGAAAAAGTGAAAAAAACATGCTTTCAAAACACATCAAAATAAAAAGTTGAAAATAACTTTTTTTTGAATAAGTTGAAACAATAATGAAAATAACTGATATTATTTTGAAAAAGCGCACAATAATATTAGTAATTTTCATTAATTCTTGTTTCAAGCTTGATAAAAAAAAAAGTTATTTTCAGCTTTTCAGTTTGGTATACTTTGAAATAGTATTTTCATATTTCTTAAACTATATTTTCAAAGGGTGATCGACCATAAGGGTAATGCAGACACATATTATTTTTGAGTGTTCATGAAATATATCTTGGTACTCACACATTATAAAATGTCGATTATTGATTGGTGTGATATGTCATGAAATGTTATTGATTTTTAACAATGAAAAATGTTGAGGAAGTTCCACTGACACGTGAATGACTATGCACACTCTCTGTGAGAAATTTTTGAGAGTAACTTATAAGATTTGCATTTTCGAACATTTCACATGTTTAAGAGAGAAACCCGCAAACGTTGTGAAATGGCGTTGTTGCTAGAATTCAATCAATTTGTATCAACAGGCTCTTTAATGAGAAATAATATCATATATCTGTGGCAAAACATATAATAGAACGGCGAAGGACAGTTGAAATTATTAGTTTCAAATCAATTAAAATTTCCACAAACACAAACCCTCGATGTTTGTATTCTATTTCCATGGTTCTAACATGTCACTCACAATATAAGAGCTTTCCTTCAAATATATTAATTAATATCAATTGTATTACCAGCTGAATATTTATTCTGTCTACTCCAAGTTGCGGGTAAATAGCTGCTAATTAGTTTGGATAATCATTCGAATCAGCGTATAGAAAATTAACAAGTTTGTCACCTGAAACAGCATCCATTATAGTAGAATCTAACTGTTGGAATGGTTGAACACAATTGGAAGTTGTTAGTTCAAATTTTATTTATCAAGACGAGAGTCGAGGTTCACAGCTCAGTTCGGATTAAGTTCAAGATTGTGACTTTACAAATACAGTGCAACCTTTAATATAACGTATCTCAATATAACGACTTCCTCGATTCAACAAATTCTTCGTAATCCCCTTGATTTGTCCATGAGAGTCAATGTAAAATATACCTTGACATTACGAACATTTTTTGCGAACAACCTCTTTATAACGAATTTTCAACTATGAAGAAAAAGTATAAATACCTCCAATTAACTCTTAATCTCATAGCATGAGTGTCATGTCGCGACAGGTTTCGACACGCTTTTGTTCGTAAAACAATTATTGTTGAGGTGAATAAAACTATTTTTTTACCTCTTTAAAACGAATTTTGAGCCAACCTAACCTCAACATAACAAACCTCAGTTAAACGAATTACTTGATATAACGAATATGTATTTACTTGTCCGATTTGTTATATCGAGGTTGCACTGTATATATATTTTTATCCAAAAATAATTTTTTTCTTTGAAGTTACATTTTTAGCTACTCATTTTATGTTGGGGATATTCAATATCCAATATTGTCTGCACAAAAATCAACAGAAATGTTTTGTAAGACAATATACACTCGTGGTCAAAAATAACGCGCCACCAATCATTTCGACCCAATAAATCAAATTTTCTTAAAAATAAAACTTGCATTCGAAACAATAATGTGTATTTCCGCCTCTGGGTGTAATTGTTGTTAACATTCTCCTGGACACGCTTTCAATTAGGTGCTGTATCACTTCTTGAGTTATGTTCTCCCATTCTTCTAATGTCGCTTGCTGAAGCTCAAATAAATTTTGAAGAGATGGATTTCGGTGGCGAATGCGGCGTTTTAGAATGTCCCAGTCTTACTCTATAGGATTCATATTTGGCCTTCCTGGTGTCTTGTCCAGGGTATGAATCCCTACTTCGTTTAGTTAAACCAGAACGTCTGCCGCAACGTGTGGTCTAGCATTAACATGCATTAAATCATCACCAATAAATAGCCCAAACGGAACGACGTGATTTTTAAGAATGTCAGTTATGTATCATGCTGCGTTAAGGACGGGTCTAGGAAGAGACACTAATTCGGTGCGGGTGTGAAAACAAATTACTCCCGGAAACATGATAGACCCTTCTTAGAACGGCTCTCTTGGAATGATACCAGACTGCGCAAATCTGTCTCCTCGCCGTCTTCGAAACGTTGCCTTGCAAATCTCAGTCTAGCAGCACGATGCTGTCTGGTTAGCAAAGGTGCCTGCAGAGCTCTTCTGCTGTGTAGACCAGCATTCTGAAGGTGTTATCTTATTGATCTATCAGAGATATTTACATTTCGGACTTATTGTAAAGGCTGTTGAGCTCGACACCTGTCCTTGACCGATTCCTTAATGAATTTAATTGAAAAAAACGTTCATCTCGAGGAGTTAAAATTGAAGGACGTCCTTGCCCAGGCCTCCTAGAATGTGAACCGGACTCTCGAAATCTTTGCATGAATCGCCCAAAGGTTGTGTGGTGTTCTTTCAGCTTCGCGTTCACCTAACTGCCTAACTCTATTCATTTTTTGTTTAACTAGTCTCGACTTTAACACACCTTGATTGACTTAAATTACTGCTGTCCACAAGTTGGTACAACAATAGAATGAAAGAAACATCAAAATATGCATAAAATTAAAATTTTAAAAAAACCACAAAAACAGCTATTTGCTGATAAGAAATTTTGCTACACTTTGTCGCTAACATTTAAGATACTTTCTGTTATAGAAGAAAAAAAAAAGAAACCCAAAATAATAATATTTGAAGTTTTGATATTGAAATAAAAGGTGGCGCGTTATTTATGGCCACGAGTTTATTTTTAGATAGAAAATAGTTTAGGCTTTTCGGAATAGTTTTATCCTGTTTTGTTTATTATCAAAATATAATCTGACATTGCAAATTCCCTTATTAAATATTAAAGAAACTCATTTCATTTTGTGAAAATATATACTTAGTGAACTACTTTTAAGGTGTATTTTTTATGGCATACGGTAATTTCATATTTCATAATAATAATATTTGAAGTTTTGATATTGAAATAAAAGGTGGTGCGTTATTTATGGCCACGAGTTTATTTTTAGATAGAAAATAGTTTAGGCTTTTCGGAATAGTTTTATCCTGTTTTGTTTATTATCAAAATATAATCTGACATTGCAAATTCCCTTATTAAATATTAAAGAAACTCATTTCATTTTGTGAAAATATATACTTAGTGAACTACTTTTAAGGTGTATTTTTTATGGCATACGGTAATTTCATATTTCATAATAATAATATTTGAAGTTTTGATATTGAAATAAAAGGTGGTGCGTTATTTATGGCCACGAGTTTATTTTTAGATAGAAAATAGTTTAGGCTTTTCGGAATAGGTTTATCCTGTTTTGTTTATTATCAAAATATAATCTGACATTGCAAATTCCCTTATTAAATATTAAAGAAACTCATTTCATTTTGTGAAAATATATACTTAGTGAACTACTTTTAAGGTGTATTTTTATGGCATACGGTAATTTCATATTTATCAGAATAATTTGGAAGCCATTAAGAAAATTCTTGGATATATGACAAGAATTTTGAATGCAAATGCATCTAAGTTTATGATCTGATTTGATCAGTTTATCAGCCGTACTAATAATCACTGATCTGTGAGATAGGATAATATGAAAAAATAAATATCTTGAGGACTAATTTGGTTTATATAACATTATATCGAATCCACAATAACAGAAGAATTGGATGGTATCCAATAACAATGTTATCACTAAAAAGTTTACATGGGACAGGCAAGATATATTGGCTCAAGAATATGATACAAAAATCAAACTTCAATATTGAATTACAGAATATCAATTCAAAACTATACATTCAATTGGAAAATCAACATCATTTATATATATAAAAAAAACAGTTAGTGTGGATGTTCTTATTAACTTGATCACTTAACATTGCTAAGAGGAATGGCGAGTTTGATTTCCATGATTTTACCCGTTTTCACATTCCGATTATAGGTAGAATATAAATGATGGAATATTCTATCCCGTTCGTCTAGCTAGCGTGTACCTGATGAAACGTTATTCGATTTTTATCTTCATCTAAACTATCGACGAAATGTAAAATTGATCAGCATGAAACATTTTCCCCCGGACTATAATCTTAGCACAGAAATATTGATTATTGAAATGTCACCAGATGCTATTTCCTACTCACGAACCAGAAACGACAATTATTTTTCTGAAAAAGTAATTTATCGATGTTTTCTTTCTTTACGAGCGGTTTCTTTCAATTAATACATATTTTTGTTGGATGATTCCAAAGAAAGGTTCTCTGTGAAAATATCCGTCATTGTAACGTTCATAGATCGCAATGGTTGAATGGATTTTTTTCAAATGAAAAATGAAGTAAATATCACTTTTCAATATTTATGTGAGAATTTATTCTGTATCCATTTAAGAGAAGTGATTTGAAGCATAATGATAATTTCTTTAAAAAAATAATTGATAAGAAAAATTAACACCGGATGTCAAGTACGTATCATACAAATTTATTATTCGTGTTTTTACATCAAGGTTTCGAAAGGTCAAAGAAAAGGAAACAAGTTAATTCAGGAGTTTGGATCAACAGGAGATATGGAGAGGGCAAATTTTTTGTAATTGAGAAGAAGGAAGAACTGATACTATCTTATGTTGTAAAGGATTCAGGTGCTCGAAAGACATTATTTACGTGGCTTATAGAACGGCAACGGAAAAAAGTTCTTTTAACAGGAGTTATTTTGTTGGAAAAGGCGAAATACATCCATGAAAGTCTTGAGCGAAGGGAGTTTTCTTCCAATTATGGTTGGATGGAAATAGACCGAGAAGTCAACTCAAAATAACCGGCGAAAAGTCATCCAAGTAACTCAGAAATTATGTATTCGGAATAATTCTACGTAATTTGTTTTTGAACAGTTATCAATAGACTGTTTCGTTTTCCTACTTCGGATAGAAGTGGAAATATGTTATTTTCTGTAATGGTAATACATGTTTCACTTCCGGTACAAGTATTCTCTTCAAAATGTTCATTACCATCATCTCAATTCGGTCTGAGAAATATATGTTGAGTATACTTGGAGACATTCTACTTTGTATGCATATGAAAAAGCAGCGTTTTAAGCTTTGACAGGATAATGACAAATATTTTCTACAAAGTCTTGATTATCAATAAGCGACTATCTTTGTACAAAAAAGTGTTCAGAAAATTGTTTATCCGTTCTTAAGCATCAAATTTGGATATTCAAGAAGAGATGGCTTATGAGTAATCTTCAATTGAATTCTCGTCTATACATACAGTATCCTATTGAGACCTTTTCCATAATTATTCGTACTTGAAAATTTTGTTTCTCACACAAAACTACTAAACTCAACGTTAAAATGTGTCCATTCTTTGGAAATGTATACTATTGAAAAATTTCAGTAGGTATTCTGAAATGTGGTTACCAGTATTTTATGATGAGAATCATGTCATATTCATGTCATCATCATCATCAAGCCTTTCAATCCCATGTGGATTATGGCTATCGCTTTTGGCGCTTTAAATCCTATTTTTTTCAAGGTGGATTACTCCTCATTTTTTAATTTTCATTTTTTCTATAGTTTTTCGTTTGTTTTGGCTGCTTCTGTTATTATTTTCCATTCTATTCAGTTCCGGCTCTTATGTCCTCCTCTATTTCGTTTCTCCGAATTTTTCTTGGCCTGCCCCTTCTCCTTGGTCACAAATGTGATCCATTGCGTCATTGTTTTGATCATTTCAATAGATTTTCTAATCATTGTGTGCCCTTATCTATTTCTTCGTTTTTCTTTGCTCTTCTCTCTCCTTCCTGCGTTATGTTTTGGCTTGTTCTAGTTCTCATTATATTTCTTCCGGTCCTTTCAAGTTCTCCTTCTCTTTTGTTCATTACTGTTGTTTCCATCGCTTATATGATTACTGGTCTTATTAGCGTCTTGATCATGTTTATTTTGTTTTGTTTGGTTATGTTTTTATTTCTTCCATAGGTTTGATAGCCCTTTTGTACCCTATCCTTTATCTTCTCTCTGGTTGTTTGTCCCAACGTTATTCGTAGATAGTTAAAGGTCGATACTGTTCAAAATTGTATTTGCTAGTTGTCAGTTGGTTTGCTGTCTGCTCTGCATTTATTTCCATTCCGTAATTTCTTGCTTCTCTTTCTAATTTGTTGATCGATTTTAATTCTCTCTGTCCATTTGCTATGATGTTCTTATTTTGTAGTCCGCGTTTCTTACAATGCCTTCCAGAAATATAATAAATAAATAGCGTTGGTGACATTGGGTCTACCTGCTTAACGCCCTTATTTGTGTGCGTTTAATTTGATTTTGTACTTTGGAATCTCACTTCAATGTCGCTCTTATTTAGTATTATTTCTATGAGTTTTCTCAATTTTTTTGGGTATCCTTGTCTTTCTAATTCCTCTCTCTTTTTATTGAGTCGAAAGTACTTCCGAAGTCAATAAAGACTATATTTATGTACTTCTCTTTTATATTCCGCTGTCTTTTCTATCATTTGGTGTGGATTGTGTCTATAATTGATCTTCCTAAAGCCGATTAGATAAACCCCTAGTTCTCTCTCTGCTAATTCCTTCAACTTTTTATTTATCAAATTTGCAAATATTGTGTAGGCGATATTTAGCAGGGTGATGGCTCTATAGTTCTCACATATTTTTTTATCACCTTTCTAATATATTGGTGTGATTATGCCTGTGCGCTCCACTCGTCCGGGTTTTTTTTTTGTTTCCATATCTGCTTTATTAGTTGATGATATTCATGTATTCGAATAATTTCTTACCATCTTGTTTAAATCATTGAAATGACTTTCCAAATTGTCATTATCCATTTCTTGATGTAAATTTCAACTATTCGCTTCCTTTTTTGCTTGTCGCTGTGAAGAGTGTTTTACTCATGATGGTGTTTCAATAGAATTAAACTTTGAGATAGAATCCATCATCACAGTGGGATTCATAAATGAGACATCCCCTATCAAATTTGCAAGAATCCGTACGAATTCTTATCAGTTGGAATTGCCTCCTACTTTTCAGTGGAATGTAATACTTTATAGTCAACTTCAAACGCAGAGGTTGAATTTATAGTGTTCCAAGTACTTTGCCCAAAAGTTTTATCGCTCTGTTATTCCATGCTTGAAATCAACTATTTCCGGTCCAACTATACATTCTCAAAATAGTTTATAAATATAATTACTTCGGCTACCACAAAATATTATCATCTATCAGTTTATATGCGGCATTCATAACATTATTCCAATTCAAACCGTATTGAGTGGACCTAATCTGAAATAACATTTTTATGTTTTATATTGAGTTGATTTTTTTCATCCAACTAAAAAATATATCTCGACATAAAAAGTATTCAAGAACTTTCTCACATTATATTTCATATTATGCCATAATTATGATAGAACGTTTGTGAAATATTCTAATCCAATTCATAACGTATTATAAAGGTGACGAAAATTGTGGTAGTTGATGATCCAGCATTGTTTTCTTTATTTGTTGCGTTGAAATAATCAATTCAATAATTCAAAATTATCAAGTCAGAAACACCTGGTTTAATGCAAAATAAAGCAGAACTCGAATAGTTCTATATTACTGCGTGAACTAGTAGTATTAACGTCATTTAAACAAATTTTATGCAATTTTGAACATATATAAAAGAAGCGCGGGTATTTTCAACAGACGAAAACCTAATTAAAAGTTTAGTTTGTGTACATTGGGGAAAAGTATGTTTATTTAATTCAGGGATTTTGTATAGAAAGTCCTTGTTCGAAATAACATATATTTGCATATTAACAAGAAACCGTATTGTTTGTTATTGGTTCGAAAATAAAAATTGATTCCATGAATTCTGTATTCGCATTTATTTCATATGGAAAGTTCTTGTAGTAAATGGATTTTTCATTCCATAAGAAAAATAAACGTTATACAAAGTATATACATAATCCTGAAACATTTTGAGTTATAAACTGACGTTCTTGAAACTCAAAATATAATCTCCACCTCTAAATCTCTTTAAGTGGCTGGTATACGTACATATAGTTTTTAAAGTTTGAATATTGATAATAATGATTCAAGCATACACCATAGCAGTGACTTTTTTGGGTATTAATCCTCCATAATTTTACATTTCATATTGCCTTTTACTGAATAATTTCCTGTAAGGTATAAAATATTGATGTGTTTTATATAGCCGTACCTCACCCTCGCAGTACAACATCAAAGCGCGGCAGAAATATTATACATTCATTCTTTGTTCAGATCTATAGCGATTACGATAAATTGATTTAATAAATATATTTTTGAAAACGAGTCTTTCTTTAATAAAAGTAAAGCGAAGAGATCAGCCCAGAATAATTATCCATCCTCGAATAAATTAGACCTGCCTGTATAGGTATTCAAATGAAGAATAAGTTGAATTTTTTATCTTGATTTGTGAATTTTACGAATTCACAAAATTCTGCGGGCGCAATTACAAACAAATATATCAAATTCCTCAACATATAACAATGTTGTATTTATTTTGTGAGAAATATTATTATTCTATACACAACGTGGCAACGTCGCTTTGGTCATTGTTGTTCACTCCGCTAGGTCATCGCCAAAGGCGGGAGCCACTGTTGAATAGACGTTTAAAGTAACCTAACCTACATACTTCTCTACAAAATGAAATCCAATCACAAGCAGGGGTTGCTGTTATCGATATTTCCCTCATTTTATTTATTGTAGACCACCTCATATTGTGAAGAAGTTTCTTATTGGGAACGTGGCAAGGAAACACCAAAGTGTACTAACTTCAATATATTTTCCGAGCTTTCGAATACTTATGTATTCATCCAGAGGTATAACCTAATCTAGATAATCTCAAATTTTATTTTTCATTTGGTGTTGTATTGTAAACAACATGGCAACGTTGTTTTGGTCATTGCTTCCCCGATAGACCATCGCCGACGGCTAAAACCACTGTTGAATGAATGTTCAAAGTAATTACATTACATTATATTACACCTAAGTTTTGGAAGAATATTTTTAACGTTGCTAGAAGTCATTTAAATTCAAGTCATCAACACACAGTGTATTTACTACTAAAGACATTTCCATGTAATTCTCGTTTTTCTCGTATCTTTGATTGATTGATACTTGAATATTTAGATGCGGTTTTCAACTTTAATTGCCCCTAAGAGAAAGATTTCAAAATTTGATTTATTTTGCATTGATATTTCTTTCAAATAATGAATTTTTCAAAGCAACAGCAGTAAAATTATAGATATCTCATTGAGTCTGCTTTTGCACCCACCCTTATCTTTTATTTTAATTATAAATCATACATAAAAATTATATATATCTCAGTGTATTATACAGTATCTGTTATTATGAACTGAACCTCTAGTGGTGGCATCATGAGTATAAAAATAAATATACTGTGAAGTTTTTCGTATTTATTCACATTCTTACGTCATTAATTTATTTACACACTATACAATATACGTAACTGATAATAATTTACTTACAAATATCACTTAAATAATTTCTGCGATTACTTTTACTTATTCAACCTTTTCATAACGAATATTTATTTAAGACTAACTAACTGCGTGTTCAAAAATAATTTATGTACCTAAGTAAAATTGTACAAAGTTCAGGAACAAAAATAAACAAAAGAAATAAATAAATAGAATTTCCTAGAAATTGTTTAGAAGAAATACTGTCAACAAATCGCCTGCTACTAAAAAAATTTTATACAAATAAACATCAAATGAGGTCCGTTATTCATAAAAAATGTGAAAGACGCCGCCCGAAAAGCGCCGCGCGATTTCGCCGAGTTTTCTAATTCTATAGTAGCTGGTCAGGGCCAGCTTAGGGAACCATTTTGCGAACTGGTTCTTAGCATCACACTAGTTTATTTAGGTATCTGACATCCAGCTTTCAACCAGATACACGGTATAAATAAAATACATTATATAACTAAGCATCAACAGTTGGAAGATGGTTTCATTGTTTAGGTAAAGCAATTTCTTATCTTATTAATATGGGATGATAAAAAAATCTGATAATTTTTTAATGAGACAAGAGTAATTCACAAAATCGCATTTCTCCAAATTTTCACAAAATGTACTCCATTAGAATTTGTGTATTGGGAAACTCCTAGCATGGATCATTAAATTATAAATTATGTAATGTCTAGAGAGAGATATATCGTCGACATCACTCTCCAGATGAAAGGACGGAAGGTTGAATAAAAAATAACACCGCTGTCTCTTCTGGACCAGGGATAAGGAAAAATGGCGAGAGAGTTGATTAAATTTCATTCACCCTAGTGAACTTGTATCAACGTCAAACAAAGAATTGTTATATAGGTATCAGAGAATAATATCTATTCTCTATAGACTATATGATGTATATTGTATCCAAAATATGGCATAAGTGGCATGTAAAGAATGAAATTCTTGAAACAGTATACCGAAATAATTATTTGAAAATGAGAAAATAACATTCAATCTTTCATAGGAAGCAAACAACAGACTATCCTTGAAGTTGATAGCTGATATCACGAAAATTTTGGCATGTTTATAACCATTATAGCTCACAGCTACTAATAACTAGTCTAACTCTGAAAGACTTTGTTTTAATATTGTCACGTCTGCCATTTGAACAGAGCAATTATCATCTGCATGTACCGCAAACAAATTAGAAACTTTTTTCTCCGTAGCTTGGTTGGATTTTCGTTGGCGATATTCATACTGAATACATTGTTTACACCACTACTACACCAATGACACTGTCTGACGCGTGTTTCGATAACCAAGTTATCTTCTTCCGAGATTAAAGGTAGACTAAAATGTAATAACTTGACTTAACTGTTTTATAGTAAATTTTCCATCCAGTAAACCTTCTCCCGCGAAAATTAAACCAGCGGGAAAAAACTCATTGGCGGGAATATTGATTCTTTGACTGTTAAACTATAGAGTGGGCTGTAAGGTATTGGCCCTTTGTCCCTATTTAAGCTACTCTTACATCTAGCAATTTCAATGATTTCAGATGCATCCAACAATTTATTATTGGATACATTTTTTAACAATTTCACGTTATCAATAAATAACCATCTATCAGCACAAGAAATCTTAATACTGTCAGCAGATAAAGGAAACAAAATTGTGATAATGGTCAAGAAATACTATTTCGAAAGAGTGGACATACTTCAAAAATCTCGAGGAATCTGCTGAGTACAATGATCACAAATGTAATAGGAACATTTAAAAATTGTAAGAAGCTTGTCACCGGTACACTAAGGTATAAGTTATCCGTAAGCGTAAGAGTTTGAAAACCTAACCATGAAACTTTCCAGAGTTTTCCAGGGTAGAATTCTAGAGTTTATCAACAAAGTGAAGACTACATAAATTGAAGATGGGGATATTCTAATCTCCTTTGTTGTAAGGTCATTATTTCTCAGCGTGCCGATTTCATAGAGCTTCGTGTACCTTGAGGACTTACTGAGATCTAATAATTTGAGAGCTGATGTTATAGAAGAATATTTACAGTTAACAGAAATATGTATGGAACAAAACTATTTCCTGTAAAACCAAATTTGGAAAAGAGTGGTATATATGAAATGAGCTGCGGAGATTGTGACAGAAAGTATATTGGGCAGACTAAGAGATCCGTTATTGTCCGGTTTAAAGAGCACATAGCTCATTTGAAACAAGGACGGACCGGAAAATTATGCTTTGCCGATTACGCTGCCAATCACAATCATGACATAAATATTGATAATGAGCTTTGAAATTGCTAGATGTAAGAGTAGCTTAAATAGGGACAAAGGGCAAATTTCTTACAGCCCACTCTATAGTTTAGCAGTCAAAAAATGAATATAAATATTCCCGCAAAGGAGTTTTTTCCCGCTGATTTAATTTTCGCGGGAGAAGGTTTACTGGTTGGAAAGTTCAATATAAAACAGGTAAGTCAAGTTATTAGATTCTATATTATTTATACTGACAATTTTGTCTTCATTTCTGAAAGTAATACAAGTCTTCAATGAACACGAGAAAATTTTAGTTATTCCAGGATTCAAGAAATAATTTTATTTCTTAAAATTGTAGAGAAAAATTGTGAAAATCATTCAATAGAAGTGAGTTACACAATTATATAGCATAAATTTCTTAGTACTTCGTCAAATTTTCAATTTAAATGTTTTAAAATTTGCCAGCATTCAGGAAGATTCAAGAGTTATTTAGAGAAATTTCTTACCTCACTTTCATTGTGTCTAATTTTTTCTGTGAAGGGGTTGTCATAACTCTGAAAAATAAAAAGGAATTGCAAAAAGAAATTAGATACACTTCTGGTATATCCAGAAGCTGTAAAAATATTTCAACTAAACAGCTTTCCAAAAAATGTTTCCACTAATGAGCACTTGAAATCAGTTAAGTAACAAGCTTACAAGCAATAAAATATTTTCCAGTCCAGATCTATATGTTCCTAAGGTATCCATATTATTTCTTAGAAGCTGTTACATTTATTTTGAAATTTCCAAAACCAGAATAATTTTAACATGACTTACATGCAGGTACTGAAAGACTGAGAAGCCTAGACCAGTACAAAATTTATATCACAGTTTCATAACATCGCGTTTCAATGGAAGTTACAAATTTAAAACATTATCTACAAGAACTTTTGATTCTTATCACTTTATTGTGCGTTAATTATACCATGATATTTATAATAGTTCTATAATAGATTCTAGATGTTTAATAATTGAGTATTAATCAAAGTTTGAAAGAACATAGACAAATGGCACAACCCGTTTACAAGTATTAACGAAAGAATAATTTCATTTGACTACGACAACAATGAACATACGGTAATAGTATGTACCCAGCGGCGTCGAAAGGAAACATTCTTCATTTTTCATTATTCCCCGTATTCTTACGAAGTTGATAAAATAGTAATGTAAAACTCTATATATAAACCAAATTTTTATTTGTTTCAACTGTGATAAAGTTTATTATTGTGAAGTTATTTTTATGATTCTAAGCTAGCAAAAATCCTTTTCTCTACAGAACAAAGTTATAACCATCAAAGAATAAATCTTTGTTGAGTTACTACCACTTAGTTTGATAAAGTGTCCATTGTTATGACAATCATAAAATATTATCGTTGTTAGTGAGTTCATTGCGCAATGATGGATAAAATTAATTTTATCGTATGTTGAAGGGGTTATTACTTTGTATGACCGAGAAATATTTTGGGCCATTATTGAAATATGATTCGACATTTATTATACATATCTAAATACATTCGAAATTATTATACTAAGATGAATAGAATGTATACGGTATTCGCATAATTCATTGCTCAATATTTTTCTGTATATGGACCCGATCTAAAGGGACTTGAAATCAAAAATTGCTTTGCATCGCTTAACGGTCAGTGCAAACAAATTGAGAATCTTAAGTTATACTTAACTTTATAAAGTCCGACATCTAACACCTCAAACCCTTTTCAAATTCAAACTTCCTAATAACTGATATTTAATTAAACCATCTCACTTCATAAAAAATTAACTAAGACTAATTGTTATTTAAAGTGAAAATAAATATATTAAAATAATAGTACATTATATAACAAGTTTGGAAAGTGGTACATTTCGAACTAGCTAATGTTTTACACGAGCCGCGTAGCGACGAGTGCTGTAACGTAACGAGTGCGAAATACACTACGAACACAAAAAAATTCTTCAAAAAATGTATGACGACGCAATCTAAAAGTTGTTCGTTCTGTATTCACTTACATACCGATAGTTGCGTTTTAAGTGATCCATGTAGTGAAAGTGACGTACTGCAAAACACTTTCGGGACGATATGGAGTAGACAACTTCAACTTCCCAAGTGACTCCAGTCACTTCATTGTTGATAATTTGACAGTTTCACTTCGATGATTTTGCATGGCGGGTGGGCTTCTTCCACAATATATATAAATGACTCAATAACAAACAACATTTGCTCACATAATACTTTCTTCCACCACAAATATGAATCAATCATCAAATTCTATCGAGACACAAACACAACTACAGAGACTCCATCAACATAGTAGATATATATACATTTTTCATTCACATCCAATCCAATAAATATTAATAATTGTCCTGGAGGTACAATTAATTATATTGTTCGATAAATAAAATGTTTATAATTCTCTATTATTTATTTTCTTTTGGATCTTATGCGTCGTCTGTTGTGTACGCCGCGGCTGAAATACTACTTTGTTGAGCTCGTCTGTTGCTCGCCGTGCTTCGCTCGTCTCGCAATCTTCAGACTCAAATAACTATTTTAAATAAACAATCAATTAAACAATATCACACATGTGTTGAAAAGTTTATTAATACGTACGCTGAAAAGTTAAAAGATCCTACAAAATATTTTTTATTTTGTAATAGTAATTTTCATTCAACTACTTCATACATTACCCATTAATATTAATAACAATTCATTTTAACGTTTAAATTATCTTGCAGATACTAGTATGTATTTGAACACAAATCACAATTAACTTTCTATTTTTATTGTAAACACCAATATAACCTCAAAAAATCATACTGTCTACTTCTTCAGTCTTCTTAAATTTGGCCTTTTGCCTTTCGGCACCCAGCCAGATTCATATTGTATTCGCTTATTCCCTCTATCGTTCGAGACCGTATATAACAAAAGAAAAAGAAGCATTTCAATAAATGTATGTTTTGTTATTTTTCAGTACATGGATGAAATAAGTTTCTTTTGTTATTCATTTTATTCAACTGATATATTCGTTATTTTATGTTGTTATTTATTTCAAAATTAATCAATGTTATTTCATTTTTCCCACATCACATTTCACTTTTTCCACTTTAAATAATGAGACAAACGGTATCACAAGCTTTCTGCATATAATATAATGTTCTATATTATATGAATATATTGATTCAAAATATTCGCTTCCCATTTTTTTTTGATCTTTCATGTTGTGTTATGTCCCCTAGTAGAATGGCATTCACGAAAATCACTTTCTCGACCAAAGTCTTTTTCGTTCAGAGTTTTATATAGACCAGAGTAGATAATTTTTGAAACCAAAAAAAATCATAGAGAGATGAAACTCTTCGGGAAAGGAAGAGACTATAATAAAAATGAAAGGAAGAATAATTTATAAGGGATCTGAGGTCGGGAAGGGGGAGGAGGTAAGTTTTTAAAGTAAAAAAAAAAACATTTATTCTGATTTTCACCAAAACTACGAATCCTATATTTTTTTTGACTTAATACACCGAAAAAAAATTGAATCCAGAAATTTTTCTAGCCATTTGTTCAATTATTAGTGCTTTATTAAAATTTCACACTCCAATCACACAAAAAATGTGAGATTCCATAAAACACAGATAAACATGAGTAATTATAGTGTGAAATTTTGCTAAATTACAGTGCATTTGAAGCACGAAGAGGTAAGTTTTTATCAAAATTCGAAAAAATATTTTTTTGTTAATCAGAAATAAACCACCAACTATTTCAATTTTTCACATAAATTTTGAAGTTATGTGAAAAATGTGTTAATACAAAAGATATATATTTAATATTGGTATTACAAAATTAAAATTGATAAAAGTTTTTTCGAATTCTTTCAAGTCTACGGATGTAGAAAAAATTTTGCTCGTGAGTAAAAACTTTTTTCACACGTAGGAATGTTCTACTCGTGAAAAAAGTATCACTTCACTCACTTGTTGCTTATATAACTATTAAAAATTATTGATTTCCTTTTTAACAGCGAATATATTTACTTGTAATATTTATAGACGAAAGAAACTATGGGTATTAGATTTTATGAGTTCAGTTCCTAAAAATTTTATTTTCCAGTATCAAAGACAGGAATTCACTTAAATAAATAACAAAATGAAGGTCTACGTGGTTGTTTTATTAATTGAACCATTACTAAAGAAAAAAATAAGTGAATATTATGATAAAACCTTCTAACTCATTCTTAATTTTCTTTCAAATAGATATTATTTTATCCATTTTCAATATAAATCTATTATTATGGGTGTGAAATAAACAATTTGTTTCTCTGTATAAAAACATATCAACGCACTTTATAGAATCGGCTACCTCATACCCCCAGCCAACTCGAGTTGAAGTTTCAGCGCAATCTCTTGGATCATGAGCAGTATTAAACATTTTAATGGAGTTATATCAACCAAAACATTTCGAACCGTTTAGAAAAATAACTGGACGAAAGTTGGTATTGAATATACTTCCATTTTTAATTGTGGCGTGAATGGAACAAAAAAAAAATGAGACAAACGACAGTTTTTTATTACAATCAAAAAATACAAAATATACACCGCGACTCAATGGATCTATTGTGTTCCCCTTTATTGATTTCGAGATAATGTTCTCTGAGCAACAGAATCTGCAGGCTGCATAATCTACTAAGTGTAATATCTTGAGCTGTCCATTGAGGCAACATACCCTTCATAAATACATAATTATCATAAAACTACTACTATATCGTTTTTAGTGTTTTCTTGCGTGCTTGTATGCCATTTTAAACCTTTCAAAATTATTGATTTTTTCTACATTATGATTATAATATTTAACACAGTCTTCTCTAAGGCCCGCGATCGCAATGTGTCACAGAAAAAAGAATCATGTTTTTTAGAGCTTTTAGATTTGATTCAATTCCTCTACGGATGTTTATAAGTACTTTTAAGGACAACGCGGTGCCTAAACAAGAAAGGAGAGAGAGAAAGACAGTATCGCCATCTCTTGACAGCAAGTGAAATATCTTATAATTTTTTTCGAGAACGATAGAATCTTCCACATCTTCCACCAAACGGAAAACATCAGGGAATTCTGTAGGTTTTTACTGTATAATTCATCAGGAGTCATTGACATCCAAACATTTGAAAATGGACCATGTCATGCAACCTATCATTAAAATTGTAAACTTTACAACGGGCAAAGGACTAAATCACTGACAATTCAGGAATTTTTTACAAGATTTGGACGAAAAATTCTCTGATGTTTCTTATTTCACCGAAGTTCGTTAGCTCAGCTTTTTGGTAGATAAGAATAAACACTTGACTGATCTGAATATAAAGGTACAGGCTAAAAATCTTATTGTCACTCAAAAGTATTCATATATTCAAGTCTTTGAGTGTTGAGGCTGTGAGAAAATCAGGTGAAAAATCAAACTTTGGACCATCTCCCTCATTTAAAATCATTTGTCTCAGTAAACCAAAAATAATTGGATGAATATTCTCAGCTTCTGCTAAATTCTGTTACGGAGTTCAACAATCGTTTTGAAAAATTTCACAAAATGAATGAAAATCCCCAATGTATGCAGCACGCATTCTCTGCATGTTTGATAGCACCTACTTATGTGAGCAGATGTTTTCCGTTAGGAAAATAAATAGGAACAAACATCGCACAAGACTTTCGAATGAACATCTCCAATCAATTCTTAAAATAACTGCAACGAATATGATACCTGACATCATGAGCTTGTCAAAAACAAGAAAAGTCAGGTATCTGGAGACAGTCTTATAACGAGAATGCTAAATGATTAATAAATCTAGATCAAGTTCGTAGATTTTTATAGTTTCTCATTGACATTTGCGTCTTAGAATTCTAATATCTGACTTCACAGAATTTTGGTCATTTTATTCTAAATAGTCCCACAAGAAAAATAGTACAATGCTGGCAAAAATAACTCTTAATACAAAGTTTCAGAATAACTGATTATTTTTACCAATGGATACATCAAGTCCTTAAAAAAATTTTTCCAACCTTCATGTGTTAATTCTATAACAAAATATGACACAATGGGAGACCTAAAATTATAATGACTATTCGATATTGTTCAATCCTTGACAAAGCGTAGTTTTTCATTGTTATACCGTCGAATCAAATTTTCAACTCGCTTACTATTAGTTTCATTATTAGCAAATTGCTACACAACTCATTCAAACAACTCGGTTATTCGAATTTGTATTCAGCTATGAAGTGGAGGAATATTTGCACGAATGGAGAATATACTAGTTGATGTAGTTACACCAAATCCGATCATTGAAATTATACTTTTAGAATGTTCACTAATATAAATGACCCATTTTCCTTATCTTTATATCCGGTATCGATGAGACTAATTTTTTAGTTTGAAAATTAGTTGTACCGCCGTTTTTTACAGCTCAATAGTTTTATAAATTAATCTGCTATACTCTACGAATAAGATTATAATATAAACTAAATAAATAACCCAAGGATTTGAAATTGATATGAATTCGATAATATCATATTCAACATCTGAATATATGAAACATTGACTGAATAACTGACTCACCAACAAACTACAATGAAAAAACTCACACCTAAAGTGGTTGAATATAAAATGTACACAAACTTTGCAGTAGTGGAAAGAGACATGGAAGTCCGTCACCTCAAAGTTATATTCTATCAATGTACAATGTAGAGTTTTTGCTAAAGATCAAATAATAATGAATACGTAAATAATTTGTAGGTACATTTTGGATAAACTATTCCATTACTACGTGCGTTTCTCTGTCGATTGTATATGATATTGTGAGTTGTGCCAACATTATTGCATGAAAACATCTGAATCTCAAGACATCCTATAACATTATGTCACAAGGAATATTTTGAGCTAATAGAAATACCCAGATTTAACATGTATGCACTCCAATTCTCAAGTTATTTCGTTAAGGTTTTGTAGAATAAGCTATAGAAGTGGAAAATATAAATGGATAGTTAAATAAAGTTTCAAATCGTGGAAAATAAAGGGCCTCGAGCATTCAACGAGTCACAATCAATTTACGTCGAGGTTGCCCGAACATAACCTCACCTATTTCATTCATATGTTTCCAATTATTATCTCTAAATATTCATTTCTAATAAAAATTTCTTGGTTGTTTCACCATTTTCCATTTTTTGTAACAGTTTCGCATGTTTTTCTTGCACTACTTATCAATTAATGTCAATTGCTTTCCATAGAATATTGATATTAGTATTGTTTGTGTTTTTAAGAATAGTATTTTCATTTCCACTCACAACAAAATACGACTGTTTTTACAAACAACATATATAACTGACAATGATCCTTGCATTAATAGAAATACTGATTCAAAAAACCTCAGTGTAATCTATACAAATTTCTTAGATTTTGAAAAATTATCTTTATGAAAAAATTCATAGTCATCAGTTATCAACTAACCTAACCTAACCTATAAAAATCAACTTCCTTCATAACGACGTGACTTAATCTAAAGCGGTACGAATATGACGCGCTCTAGACATCAATAAATTTCGTTCGCTAGTAAAAATAACCTTAAAAGTGCATCTTGAAATTTGAACAGTGATCAACGATTTTGAATGATTTATGATGTATTATATACTTACTTCACTATATGAAATGCGTCAGTTGACACGGCATTGGTGGGTGAGACCGATCAATTTTGATAGAAATATCTCCAGTTACTTTACTACTTAAAATGAACGACATAGATCCAGACGAATTTGTCTAAACATAGAAGAAAGAATCGGGATTTATATGATTAATTTTTCAACTTATTGAGCTGAGACTTAACAAAACATGCAATGAGAAAACCTGATTGTCGATTGGATCAGGAAGTTAATTACCAGTTTTGTAGTGGAATTTTCGAATGAGAAAATCATCAGCATTTCGTTCAAAGAAGTCTTTTTGCAACTACTAACTACACTAGAAAAGTGAGGTTATGTTTTTGACGTTCAGTGACGATCAGCTCGCAAAAGTAGAAAGTTGGTTGGTGAATTTTCTATGACATTTATGAAAGTCTAGAGCGCGTCATCGCTCAACTAAAAATTTTATGTCGTTCAAAATGTAACGAATAAATTTTCAACTTGATTCATAACGACCTAATCTGACCCAACTTATAAAAATTTATTGCCAATCATAATAAACTTAATATATATGTCAAGCGTCAATTGAATATTAAATTTTGAATCCTGTGAATTTAATAATTAATAAATAGAACATTCAAGACAACAAAATTCTAAATTAATCAATGTAAGTGGTTTTCAATATTGTTGCACTCGTATACATTTTTTAGATTTTATTGATGATGATGACGATGATAAATACATAAGTATTCGGAAGCTGGAAATATACACATTATATTTTTTTATTTTCAGCAATCTTAACTCTAAAAGGCTTATAAATTGGCAGACTACGTACAAGTTTTAATTAACATAATTTTCATCAACTTTTTATTTTTTAGACCTTTCAATATGTTTTTCGTGATGAATTGTCTTCATTTGATAAAAAATCTGTTTAAAGTAACAAATGAAAGACTTTTACAAAGTCGCACGCCTAAAATGCTCCTGTCTCTATATTTTATCATAATAGAGTGAGAATTCATAACAACATATTGATTTTTTAATCGGTTTGTTGTTTTACAAGAGTTGCTGTAATCGTTCATTTTTTTTTAATTTGGAGAGGCTCCAAATTCACATTTATATGTATGTTTTTATCAGTATTGATGAAAGACGGCCCAAAAAATCCCCCGTTTAGATGAATGTGGAGTCTTCTGTGAGATTTCTACCATTGGATGTATAAATGTAAATCACATACCGACTAACTCATACTCATACTCATATATATTGTTAATAATTCATCCCAAAGATCAAAGCTTTGTGCATATTTCGAATATGTCAAATGTGCATTTGCAATTCTGTTTCTCAGAAAGTAGGGCTTTTCTGCTCCTTTAATACTCATTTATTATTCATATCTTTAGTTACAAGACTAGATATGAGATAATAGTTGGAGAAAAGTTTAGTAAGACAATTTGGCATTAAGGATAAATTGGATGATAATTTGATAATAATTCAAAATTTCGCGTCTTGCTTGAATTGAGGTATGATTTTATATGAAATATTCATAATAACAACTACGATGTTCCAACTTAAGAAACTGGCTGAATGTTCACTGTATAAGCGCTAAAAATTTTAACGTATTTTATGTTGAGATATTTCCTTTTCAAAATTGGTAGCTAATTCAGAGTAGATCTAAATCTAGTCGATAATCACCTAGGGAACACTATGAATTTGGAAACCAGTATAGCAAATATACAATTTAAATACTATAGTTTATTTTAGAAAGGTATAGAGTAGTAAAACCTCATTAGATATGCAAATGGACCACAGAGTGACTTAACGAATTTTTAAGCCACTTTCATAGTTTGGCATTGAGTTCATTGTAAAATTCGTTCTTTTTATTAAGTGCAGGTAGTACAATCCGGGTTGGGATCAACTCATGGGTTTAGCCTATTGTTATGAAATTGAGCGGAATTGGACGGAATTCCCCATTTTATTACTCTATACCTTTCTGAAATAGACTATGACTAGTTCTCTCTACGTGGCTTAAATAATTGCACATTAAAGTAAATGAAAATGTCCGTCCACAGAGAAAGGGCACATTTAACGGTCATTACTTACAAAAACAAGAGCACGTCAAATACTTAGTAAGTAAATAATGAATTGTTTCTCTACAGAGCGATTCTGTAACCAATTATGGAGTTATGAGATACAACTCTGGGGCGCATCGTCCAAATCCAACATGGTAATTCTACAAAAGTTCTTCGTAGTATTGTAAACATCCCAGGGTATGTACTGTTACGGACTCGTCCACGATATGGACCGTTAAGCCGATCCTATCCGATTATAATGGAATGCTAAAATTTGTCAAAATCACTGTCTTTCATATACTTTTTGTAAAAAACGGTGAGTTGTTCAAGCATAAGAAGGGCTTTTATAGAACTCAAAATAACTCATATTACTCTAAGCAATGGATTTCAAGGAAGATACACCCGCAAATCTGGAGAAAAGCCTGTTTTCAGTAATTCAGTCTAATGGGGGCTTTACATAAGGTGAACAAGATATAAAGATATTTGTGAAAAACTATCTAAATAGAAAATAGATTCAAAAGTCACGCCTAGTTAACAATACACTAGGTGATGAATGAATTAATTTTTTTTAAAACTGCTCAATGAAGAACTGGGTCAAAGATAACCATAGAAGCTATCGAAGATCGTTTTCGTAATCTACCCACAAGACACACTGTTAAATGTTGAGCTAAATGAGATATTCAAAGTTCAGGAGAAGAGTGAAACATTCAGAACGTGTGATGAAATATTCAAAAACTTCATTTATTATCTGTGGGTCCACAAGTGGTGGGCTTCTGCTGAATACTGTATAAAGGAGAACATCTCTGGAACACATGAAATGCTGCTGATCTGTCGGGTTCAGAACTGTGCTGTAGTGCACGCACTCTTAAGAAAACATGGCTGGGATCGATTCTAGAACTTCAACTGACTGGTTTGACGCAAGGTTAGATAATTTGAAGAAAAAGTGAAGTAATAAAAATGTCACCACAAACTACGCAGACGCGGTATTATCTTATTACTGATCTAATTTCACGATGACACTGCTTTCACGATGAAAGTCACAATAGGGGGTTTTTGGGACCGTTTAAAACGGCCTGGTGCTATTTTGACTTCGTAGAAATTGTCGCTTAAAGGAATCAATATCCCTCGTGGTTTGAAGCAGCATTCGCAAAAATGGACTCCGTCTCCTTTGAATATCCTGAGGGGTTCTGGAAAAATTTCCTAATGGAAATCTTAAAGAAGCAGAAAAATTTGAGAGATTATAAATAAATCCAGAGAATAGAACTAAAAGTTCGTCAGAATATACCACCCACAGTTGGGGAAAGAGAGCTCAGAAAAGTTTATTAATGCCTGCTTATATGTGCCTCTTGAAAAGAAATCCACCAAAGTCAGATCTGGGAATCTGAGTGGCCAACTATATGAATCTCTATCTATCGGGAACTTTTCCATTCAGATAATTTCTTACAACTCATTAACAATGTGCAGGTGCTTTATCCAATTGCAGATACATTTTTGCTCCAATATATGAAGAAGTATGTTTCAAGAGATCCCAAAACTATGTTTCAAATTCTCATGCATTTTCATCCATTCAAGAACCATTGATAAATAGTGATTTCCTACAATCCCATCCAACATAGTCATTTTTCATCGATTTCCACATATCACAAAAAGAGTGCCTATTCACAGTTTCATCATAGTGACAATTATGACCATTGGCTAGACTCGTATTGTGGAAAGTGGATTTCTCTGTATAATATATAAATTAGAGGAAGTCTTTTTCCTTTGAGATTCTATCAAGTATCCATAAGTATAAGCCTATGTGATCAAATTCATTACCATAATGAATATTTACGCAGCTGAATATTATAAGAATGGTTTCTGTGCCTCTTAAGAATCCTAGGAACATAGTATTGACATTCAACCTTATTTCTGACAATTTTTCTGGTGCTTATGTTAGAATTATCTGCTACTGATCCTAACACAAAGAATTCATTGTGTTTGTAGGTGGCAGTCATCGTCTTCATATGATTTTTGTAAACAATTCCATCTGAAGCAAGATGTCTTGCTAGTACCGTTAAGAATTTATCTTTCGTGGATAGTCTAATTGAAGTTGTTCTTGTGCATATGCCCTTGATACCATAAGGTTGTTTTCACGGCCAAATAACTTTTGTGAACTTGTATAAATTGAGTAGGTTCATCAGAATCAAAGTTCTATGTTAATTTGCCATTTTTGCAAAAACTATCTCAAAAGCAATGAAATCTTTGTACTTAAAAATGTCAAAATTATTCCACTTTTCTATAGAAATTGTGAGTTTGATTGATTCAACTACTTTTATTTACATGTTTAAGTGAAGAAAAGTTAAAAAAATGTGACCGTTTGCTAACTAAAGACTTTGAAAAGTTACTCACCCTCTATAGGTGAGGTTACCCAGTAGTTTAAAATACATATATCGATTAAGCACATCGAGTACAAGTTAATGCAATTTTCAATCTCTATCTAGTCATCAAAATATGACTGCTTTGTCCATATTTTCCCTATCGATCATCTAACAAAGTGAATGTTTTGATTATCGCCTCGAGAGTGTTTCCATATCGCTGTTAAGGACATGTATTGAATTGAAAAATTATTAACAAAAACAGCATAGTCATGTCAGTTCAATTTATCTCATAAATTCAAGGCATTTCTTGAATCAATTCAAATATTTGCAAGGACTAATGGTCGTCTCCATTTGCTCAGTTGGAGCCTTTCACATCAGGGGTGAGATGGTTGATTAACTTGTCAGCTGAGGGTAGGAGAGATTCCATTGCATAATAGAGCAGGATAGGCTTAGCTTCTATTAAAATCTAAATTTGATTTTCAGATGTTTATCCATTCTACTCGTATATGCAAGTGCTGCTCTGTTATAATGTTGAATCAAAAACAATCAATAGAGTCCATACAGTTTACCTTCAGTCTCTGAAGACGATAGCTTGGTTATCGAAACGGGCGTCAGACAGTGTAATTTTTAGTGTTGGTGTAGTGGTGGTGTAAACAGTATATTCAGTGAAAATAATTATATGCATGAATTTTATTTCAGTGATAAGAAGTTCTTTGTGTCTTGTAATCAAATTTATTTTTCATTCTAGCGGAATCTTGATATTTGTTCCTTCTAATACATTGGTTTCTCAATTCTCAAGGCTCTTTCGAAGCAACCTTCTATTATTGTAGAAATAGAAAATATTAATATTCCTTTAGTTAATGTTCACTACTTATGAACACATTTTGAATAGTTTTTCAAATTTTTCCTCAAGCTACTGACATTAAGTTAGTGTATGTGTTGATTATATGGCCTCGCAAAGTCTCACTCGACTAAGCTCATGAATTATCAATTTCAAAACTGATTGTTCAGTTTCATGAACCATGCTATTAAGCTGTTGTTTAACTGGACTGCAAAATTATTTTGCTCAAATATGAAAAATATGTTCTAAGTAGTCAAAGGAACGATGCAGTGAGGCAAAAGGTTAGAGTGAATGATGATTTTGTGTAAGAAAACTTAACTAACAAACTTATGAAACTTCGTACTTAAATTTTCAAGTCTTATCATCATTTTAGTATATTAAATTTTTACTTCTTCTATAATAGCAGGATTTCTTTTCTCAAATATTTATCGAAAACTTCTTCTTCTGTTTCCTATCCACTATTATTGGATGTTGGCGATTATATTTTCGCTGTGTGAACCAGATATTCTATGTTTCTGAGGCCTATCCACTCTCTTATTTTCCTCCAGCCAATACATTGGCTTTCTCCAGATATTCCGCTTACCATTTATCCTACCCTCAACTACCTACCACCTAACAACCTTCAGTGTATAACCATTTTTTCTTTTTATATTCAGAAAAATTTCTCTGTCTTTTCCATTCTTCTTAGGATCACTTCATTTGTCACTTTGTCAGTCCATGGTACTCCTAGCGTTCGACAATAGCTCACAATTTATTGATCACTAATTTCTCAACGTTCCATACCATTAGGAAATAACGACCTTACGTATATTTTGGTAATGATATTCTTAAATTTGGGAAAATGAATGCAGATCAAATCAATCTGACCTCTCTCTCTCTCTCTCTCTCTCTCTCTCTCTCTCTCTCTTCAGTCCTCGTCCAACCAGCTATCGAAGAGCTTGTGTCGTATTACCCGCTCCAATGCAGCAATGCTTGTATATGTGTCACTGCTCAATCCTCAATAGTGTCTGCTAATGGAACTGAGTTCTCACTCCCGTATCTCCATTTTTTAGTTCTTCATTAAGATGGCTTTACAGTAGAGGTTAAATAATTGGAGATAGGATGCATCCTTGTCTGACTATCCTATTAATTTCTTTGTCATTTGTTGTTAATTCATCTGTTGTTACGTGAACGGTTTGGTGCTAGTACAAATTTTGAATGCATCGTATATCCCATTCGTTGTTCTTGATACTTTGATTAATTTGTGATGTTGAGTCTTGTCGAAGGCCTTTCCGTAATCAACAAAGGAGAGGCACGCATTCTTATGTGCAATTCGGCAGTTTTGGACTAGCATACGGATTCTGAATAGAGGATATATGTAATTCAGTTCACTGAGTAAGATTTGCAAAGAGATTTTCAATGCGTTACACATCAGATTAATCGCTATCGAGTAGAATCAGAGACATTCTAGAAGACTTGAAGCGAGAGAGTTATCGAAATAAAAAAAAGAGAGTAATCTCCATGTTATATCATTTACCTTTATTGTTTGGAAATCCAAGTTATTTGAATGTGTCTCCTGAAATATCAAGGTGGTAAGTTGCTCATTACGTTATTGCTTGTGCAGTTTCAAATGTAACAAGTAGTATATTATTTTTTAATGTTACCTAATGACTATGAATAAACTAATCAGTCGGAGGAAAGATTTCTAAATTGCTTCCTGAATAAAAGATAGCTGCAAGACGAGAAAAGCAAAAAACAATATTTTATCTACCAGAATACATACACAAGTTTGTCATTTATTTTGGAATTCTAAGTTCCCAGTTTTCAGTGTAAAACATGGCTCTCCAATTTCTGTGCTCTCAAATATTTATTAGCGAATCAGCAGAAGCGAAAGAAAATTATATGAACAAAATAACAATAGTATAGTGGTAAAAACCAAATATTACCAATACATCAACTGATGGTTGTAGCTAAGGTTTCCTTAATTATCAAAAAGAGCTGATTAAGAATATTTTGTTATTGGATAAAGTAAGAAAAGAGATATACGAGGATATATAAAAAAATTCACAACCTACTATAGAATGAAACAAAATTTCAATTTTATTACTCAACATATTCTCCTTTTAATTGGATACATTTATTACAGCGAACCTGCAACGTCTCTAGACCTTAGAAAAAAAATGTTTCTTTTTGCTCTGCAAACCAGACCTCCACATCTTTTATTATCTTCTCGATGAAAGAAGATTTACGTTGAGTAAAGGGATGATAGTCGGACTGAGCCAAATCTGGTGAATAAGGGGGTGTTCTAGTAATTTGAACCCTAATTCAGGAATTTTTTGCATGGCTACTTGAGATTTATGTGCAGGGGCGTTGTCCTGGAAAAACAAAACACCATTGGATAGCTTTTTGCATCTTTTCTCTCCAATTTCCACCCATAAAGTGGTCAGTAATGTAAAAGTCAAACATGATTACTCCATGGCTATCCCAAAAAACTGAAGCAAGAACTTTCACAGCAGATTTTTGGACACGAAACTTCTTAGGCCTTGGAGAACCAGATTGTCGCCATTCCAACGATTGTTGCTTTGTTTCTGGATAGTAGAAATGTATCAAGTCTCATCCATAGTAACATCTTTAATGGAAAATTTGCCACTTTTGAAGCTTTCAGTCCAATTTTTCACGGTTAGCATACGAAAGACATTGATCACCAAGAGTATTAAGTATATCATCGTAAATTTACCTACCTCTTGACACTTTTAAATACAGGTACTTGATGATGGTTCGATACACCAATTTTTCAATCTCCACAATTTCGGTGGACATCTTGTTTCTTTCAATTTATTGCATAACTTTGGTTCACTTTTTTGACGTCAAACTTTACACTGACACTTCTAATAATTTATTGTCTGTTGCTATGGTAACGCAATATTTTGTTTATGTATGGAACTGGTCTAGGCTAACTAGATATCAATACATCTTCGTATATAAAATGTTTAGTAATTATCAAAATATAATATTTGACAATTCATTTTTGAACACACAATTGTTAGCCTACGCGTCCATGATCTTCAGTTCGGTCTGTAAATGCGCAAAGACAGCTTAGTAGGTAGATCCCGTGACAACTACCATTGTTTCTTTGGATTATTATAGAAAAGTAGAACAGCGTCAAGTATAGTTTATGTTGTTTATTCTTGAGATCAAATTTCTAATAAAAAATGTCACCTTCTCTTGGGAAACACCTTCCAGGTAAAAACGAGCTTCATCCGAAAACAAAGTGTTGTTAGTAATTTAAAAGCGTTCAATTGCGTGAACTTCTTTTTATGAGGAAGCTGATGGCAAATTTATCTATCCAGTTAACGGTCAACGTGTGAACAATATACGACACGACCCTGATACGAGGTCTGACTATTAAATAATGAAGTTTTCTTTGGTGAGCTCCTGAAGGCAGCTCTGCCGTTTTTGCTTTACCGCTTTCATCGACTCAAATCGGGTCCCTTTCAAAGCAGATCTTTTTTAGCCTTCTTAACCTTTCAAGGAAATCTGAGAAGTCCCGTCGACAAAAGAGCTTTTGGTCAGGAGTCAGATTTTTTGGCACCAGCTTCGCACATGTCATGTGTATTTCCTCGTGTAAAATTTTTATAATCATTTCTTTATCGGCGTTTACAGCCTTGACTATCATCCGGATGCTTATTCGACGATCTGCACGAGCAATTTGGTTGATTTTGGTCAATGTTTCCGGAGTTGGAACAGTCACAGGGTGACCTGGGCACTGGTCATCTTCAGTGCTTTCTCGGCCTAAGCTAAAGCGTTTACACCACTTGAATCTCGCGTCCCGAGATAAAATATTGTCCCCATAGGACTCTTGCAACAATCTATAACACTCAGTCGGAGTATTTTTCAATTTAATGGGAAATTTGAGATTGATGCGCTTCTCCTGTTTTCCGTCTCACATGGTTTTCGGTACAAGAAAAAAACGCGTTCGTTTCAAACCGCTACTGCAAAAATACTATAATAGTGATGGAAACGTGTTTTAGGACGTGCAAAGACAAGATATTTAGAAACCCAAAGCATTACTCGTTTGTCACCATACTCGTCTAAGGCGCAGTCTCGTTATTTAATAGCCAGACCTCGTATACCTGATTGTGTAGGATTCTTCAACCCTTCCATTCTAATTGAATTATCGAAAGGTCAGAAGGAGTCCACAATACAACTAATTACTTTCAGAATTAACCTGACCAGTGTATAATCGATCAATTGATGTTAATTTAGTTAATTTTCCAGCAGCATCGTCGACATTGCGAATACAAAGCAGAGAGAACGAAACAGAGCTCAAAGTTTTCATTGGACTGATGGAATTACCAATTCCTTTCTTTGTGATTGGGTTTATTAAAGTAAAGTCCATAGAAAGTTGTACGAACATTTTTAGTAAATTTGTGATTATCTAAGCTACGTTTGGAAAACTAAATTTGTTTTATGAATCGTACTATAAAGAAGCTATTTGGTAATTATTGATTTCTTTATGGTCTAATCAAAACATTCATCGACAAGTAATTAGAACATCAAAACTGACGATGTAGAAGCATCGATAAAAGGCAACAACTAATACTTGATAATCTTATCTACTATGAACAGTACCAACCGCAGCTCTAAAAGTCTTACTAAACCTAGCATCACTCAACATTCTGTACAATGGGAAGTGAGGATGGTTGTGCACAAAATTTAACAAAAATAAAACCCAATCATGGAACAATAGAGAACAGGGCGACTGGAAATAGGGTCAAGGAGTCAACTCTCTACGCGAAATGCTTGTAGATAACATCACTCTTCTCACCTTTCACCTAATTTTGGGTGTATATAGCAACCAGGAGAAAATTAAGAGAAAGTTTTCTCATAAAAACAATCCCCATCTGCTATATGTATTCTTCGAAAATTAACAAAGGAGTCAGCGCCATTATTTACAGATAAACTCAAACTCTCAATCAGAAATTTATCCTATTTTAAATGCCTCTAATAACATTTATCAAAACATTAATGCGGATCTAGGGCGATGAAGTCCAAGAAGATTGAGTATAAATTTGTCAGGATCCCTATATACAACTTAGTATATACAGGGTGAGTCAAGGGAAATTGTACATACTTCGATCATATGTAGTGTCCCTCGTGAAAAATATAAGGTGGCTCCTTAAAGTGTCTCTTCTTCTTTATGAATTTTCAGAGTAATTTGTGAAACAGGCCATAAATTTGAATTGACTATAGTGTTCACATAACTCATTTTATTTTGCAAATTCTCTCAAGATGCAACTACTATGAAGCATTCGACTGTTATTAGCTGAAAGAGTGGTATTGATTATTGCACAATGTATAATATTAATACACAATAATATGTAATAACATAAAGAGAGAGACAAGCTTCATTGTCGTTAAAAAATTTTACAATTTTATCGACAAAACAGCGCAATTTTATATTAGGTAATATGAAATTATAAAATAACAATTCGACTTGATATAGTAATTATACTACATAGATACAGAATACATTTTCGAAATATTGAATTTCGAAATTATTTCAAAGGTATAGTAGAAGTCCTTTATTTTGATACATTTGCACACTTCATTTACCATTGTTGGCCGAACGAGTAGCGTTAACTGCTCTGATGAGACGTAATAACGTCGAAACTAGTCAGTACCTCACTCCTTGCGATTGCGAGCCATTGGGGGTGTTGATATCGACAAAAAGGTCGATTTACATCACACTCTTCAGAGGAGTCGTAATTAATATTTGTCGTGGTATTAGCCAGGACAGTAGTTGTTTTCTCCTTTGAAGAATAGCGGAATACATTTTATTTATTGTAGAATTCTGCCTCAGAAAAATAAGGTATTTCGAGCAAAAATTTCATTGTCACTTCTCAGAACTTATTAAATGCGTTTTTACTATTTTTAGCTCCAAAGGTAGCTGATGAATGAATATTTAGCTCTGAATATGATGGAATTTTTTTCAGATCAGAAGTGAGTGTAGTTGAGTAAATGTCCAAATTTTTTCTTCTAATAGGGCATGGATGAGTCTCTCAGTTGAGTTTTGAAAGTGTTTGAGAACCAAACAAACATATTCTAAAATATAATGAATAGCTATTTTTGTAATTTGAAGATTGATTTGAAGAGGTGTAAACTACAAAACCCCCAGAAAGGCAAACCATACCGAAGATGCGATTCGAACAACGAGTAGTAATTTTTTAAATCAATACGAGACTCGAGCTGTTCAGTAAATTATTGTTGAGTTTTATAGCACTCAAAGCGCATTATAGGATAAAACTAAAGTTATCTTAGTGTTTAAACAGAGACTGTTTGCGTCAGACCAGGACTTAATAGCAATGAGATCTTTCCCATGGTAGAATGTAAAGCTTTTTGTTCGAAAAGAAAAAATAATAGACGGTTTTTCATTAGTAGTTCAATTATATTCGAAATGATTGGTAATAATGCAATAGGACGATAGTTACTAGTGTTATTTTCCTCACCATAGAAACAATTATAATTGTTTTTAGACAGCTAGGAAAAAACCCCTTTTTAAAGGATTCGTTGATTAGAGAACATGAAACGTTGATCATCACTTCTGGAAAATTCAAAAATAACTCAGCTGATAATCCATCGATGCGGCAGGAAGTCTTATTTTGAATGCTGAGTATAGTTTGCTCTAACCGGAGATATTTTAGAACTAATATTCTTACTTATGTTCACGAAATAATTATTGTGTTTGTTTGAGTTAAGGTCAATAATGTTTGACGAGCCGATTCTGTTTCTCAAATCCTTGATAACAGATCAATTTCCTTTCAAGGAATTCTTAGCTGTGGAGATGCGATTATTGTAATTGTTTTGCTCGATAGTTTTGACAGAGATACAATAATCTATAGTTATTGTTATAATTGAGAACGTGAGCATTATCTGTGAACTTTTTAATATACAAGAGTGATCTCATATTCTACTAAGTTGTTGCATTTTTATTCAATTTTCATTGTACGATCGAATCTTTTGAATTTTGAGACATATCCAGGATGTAGTGGTTAAACCATTTGAATGTGTTATGAGAATACCGATGATTTTTTGTAATACTTCACTCACTTTTGAGTAGGTAACACTTGTCTAGAACTTATTGTTTGGTTTATAATACCAACGTCAATGTTCAGAAACTTAACTTTCGGTAAGTTAAGATTTCTTAGTAAGTTAGTAAATGGTTGAAATGTTCAATTTGAAGTTTGGATCAGAGTCTTCACTTGACGTATTTCGAAGATAAGTTAGAATATTAATATGTGCTTCGATTTTCAGTGTTAGTTCCGTTTTGTCGTCATGAAGGTATCGAGGTTCTTGTTAACCGTAGGTATACCATACAATTTTGGCAAACAATAAGAGAAACACAAGGCGTGTCTTGGTTAAGCAACTTTTGCTTTGAAGTTTTGATGATACGCAGGTTGATCTGTAGAATAAAAATTGAGTTGGGATAGCTCATATGCGGCAATGGAAAATCGCATTGTATTAGGTAATGTTCAGAATTCAAAATTATTTATTCGTGCTTTGTACTTTGAAGCAGTGTGTTTCGCATCTCAAGCTCTTCTCAATTATGTTAAACGAATTGCATTCACAAATTAAAAATTAATTGTTTCCGGTACTTTTCCCTGTTATACCCTTCAGTAATAGACGAGATTTTGCATTCAATGCATAGTAGTTCAATATTTATTTATAGATTCAAAATAAAATATTTTGTCAAATATCTGTCACAAATGTATCGGTAATTGAGATTGAAATATATATTTTTGACATATGATCATGTATCAAAATAGAGATAGATGTTTTAAAAAAATAATATTCCTGTGCCAGCGAATGATATTCTTATCAAAAATTGTTAAAACTATCTAAGTACTTTCAGCAAACTTTCCTCCCTTCCATCAAACAATTTCCCTCCGTTACATAAACTAATTCAGTAGTGTCAATATTTCGATTCAATAATGACCTAACCTCAATTTCTCATGTAACAAAGAGATGGCTCAACTAAATGTCTTCTTCCATAACATACGTAACATCTTGTGACAAAAACGTAAAAGCGGCCTAACCTGGTTAAGTCATTTCTACATACTAGCAACTCTGTAATTATACAGTTATCGCCAGATTTGCATTTGAGTGTTTTGTATTCTGTATTCACGCTGAAAGAGTTGCATCTAGCATCTAAGTTTATTTTTAATGAACAATTTAACTTTTCTTCCCCCTGTAGCAGATTCAAAAAGTGGGATGCATTTAATATTAAAATTAAAGCGGCTGATAATGATGAAAAAACAAGACTTGAACAAAAAAGAAACTTGCATTTGCTCAAGGCAAATGCTGCAAGAGAAGGCTTAAAAAAGATATTGAAATCTATAAAAATAATAAAGATGTATGTTTAATTTGCTTCGATCTTATGGAAACACTCCCAACTCCTTTTATTAGCACAGGAATATGTTATTACAAGCGTCAACTCTGCATATACTACTTTGGTGTTCATATTATGAAAAATGAAGAGGTGTACATGCTTTTGTGGAACGAAACTATGACCACCCAGAGGTCCCCAAGAAATAGCTTCCTGTCTATTGTATTTCTTAAAAAACATCTTATAATGTACTCTAATCAATGTGGAGGGAAAAATAGGAATATCAAGATAGCTTTTTTCTGCCAGTTTATTGTTTACAGTTCTACTGAATATGGTATTTATAAAATTAACCACAAATTTTTTTTGAGCGGACATTCATAAGTACATGTCATGCGATCAGGATTTTGGTTTAGTGGAAAAACAGAAACGGTTCTTCAAAAACATCTATGCGTGTATTTTTTTTTGCAATTCTCTAGAAAAAAATATTAAGAATCGTAAATTATGTGAAGATAAAGGCAAAGTTGGATGGTGGATGATGCAATAGCTAATGTTTTGTGAAGTGCATCCTTTCAAATTTTACTTCAAATATCCTAATAATAATGATGTTCTTTTTGTGAAGTTGACCTTAAAAGAAAAAGAAAGAGTTATTGTCTTACATATCCATCATAATTTTCACAGCAATTTTAAAACATCTTCAACAGCTATTGATGAGATTTTCATTGACAACCTCGATGACCAAAATGATGGATTGTTTTCTTAATTTTTATTGTTGTCTAGTGTAATAAATAAAAAGATATTATTGGTAATATTGAGTTTTATTTCTGGCCAAAATGGCCTAACCTTATAAATCATAAACCATTAAGCAAAAGTGCCACAACTCACAATAAGCAAATAAATATTCCACTTTTTGTAAGTCAATTAGCTAAAACAATAAAAAACTAAACACAAAATAAATTTTCATTGAAATTTAAATCTAACAAATAAGTTTTCATGAATATATTGCGGCTTCAATTATATATGAGAATACCTGTTGTTTCACAGTATTTCTCTAATTTCCTTCCTTTTATTTGAGTAACTGGTTATTTAATACTCATATTTTCCTGTTTTGGAGTTTTTCACTAAAGTTTTGCAACCCTTTCAAAGTCTCTCCAATGTTGGTTTATCAACATTTTCCGTAATAGGCATCAACTTCTCTTGATTTTGATTTCGCTAACTTCGAGTTTCTCCTCCGAAAAATCGTAATCCAATCATTCCTTTCTCGTTAACTTCCGAGGGTTCAAGAATATTCTCGAGGAAACTAGACAATACTATATATGTTATTTAACTCACTAAGTTGTAATCCAAAATCAATGTTACTACAGATTAAATAGCAGTCTGATCTTATTTCTTCGTGTTCAGAACACTGACTAGTGGTCGAGTTGGTTTATTCAAGCACACAGAATAGAATAGATGTAGTGTGTATATTTACTATATTTGATGAAAATATAAACCTCAATCCATCAAAATTATGTGCAACTAAAAAACTGATTATTTTTATGGAGAAATTGATTCATTTACCAATGAAAACGTAAATATCTACAAGGTGTGTATATGTGAGTCCCAGAAATAAACACCATACTCAGAATTGACTGAAATTTTTATTACAACGATTATCTAGAATGAGATTTTGAGGAAAATGGTTCAAATGAGAGTTTAAAATAATGGAGCTTGACGCTTATATTGAAATCAAGATCTTAAACTGAGTGTTTTGTGAATTAGTATCACTACAGATGGTTTCTGTGCATTGGAATCGGTTCCCGTTTTAAAGAATGTCAAGTATAACTACTATTTATCTCCAGCTTTAAATTTATCATTACTCACATCAATAACAGCATTATGTATTATATTTTATTTCTAATTGTTCTCTAGTATGCTAGTCTATACCTGTGCTATTCAACAGACGAATACTAAACGGATATTCTGTAAATCTATATCGCAAGAAGAAATTTTCACACTTTGAAATTTACACATACTCGTATTTGCCAGTTGTGTTCGTGGTATATATTTTTTTCTATAATAATAAGAATACTTTTATTTCCTTTATTAAATTTCGTAGAATATGCAGTGTGTTGCTGTTGTCTAAGAGTATTATCATGAATAGTATTCATGAAAAGTTGCAAATCATGCAGAATGTACTAGTATAGTAGAAATGGTGGAGGTTTTATATCACGTAACTCAATCTAAAATTTATTGAACACATATTTTCTACATAGGTTAGGGTCGCCGAGTACGTACATAACTTTTTCTGTGCTATAAATTAGTTATACTCAATCAATTTTCGTAAATAACTATTTATTCAAGTGAAAACTATATAAGAATACTAAAACGAATCAAAACTTAACGATTTCCTATTATTGTTACCAAAAAATGAAATAAAAACAAAATTTCAAAATGCGTCCTCTTAGATTTCACTTCCTTTCAAGAGTACGCAGAGTGTTATCCAAGTGTCAGTCAACCCCTTTTCGGTCACAAATCGCATAAATAATTATACAGGCCTTCATATACGGTGCAAATTTCATGACATCATTTTTTACAGATTTTCACTGTACCATTCCCATTTTTTTAGAAGCTTGAAATGAATCTACTTTTTCATTTTTATTTTTTGGTTTTTTTGCTCAAGTCTCTTTTCCAAGTTCGTACTTATGGCCTTCCTTTCACCGCTTTTTTATTAGTTGCTTTTGGAAATAGATACAAATGATCAAGAATTCCGCTATGTTGATCTGAAATAAAATAACCACCAAATCACTTCAGGTGAGATGTGGTGATCTCCAGTTATAGTTAATTTAGATTGTGATTGTTCCGTTTTCAATTTGTTTGTCACGTCGCTGAATATTTTGATAGAATTATTAGTTTCCGTGGGAATTTAATACGTACTCAATTCATTATCGTTACTATAAGTACACAGACCACTTGGACCAGTTTGTGGTGACTCGTTTCTTTTTCCTGGAGTGGATATTTTAGTTTCACTTGCCGTCAGTTTTATGTCCTGAAAGGAAAATGATGGGTTTATTTTGCATTATGGCAATTGGTTTTTCAGAGATAACGTTTGCGTTGAAGATATGTGGATTGTAAGGCCGTATTTCCGTTGCTGATTGAAACCGTCTTCGTATACGCTCTTCTAAAAGTGAAGTCACTTGATATAAAGGGTCTTTCAAAACGTTATATCACTGCATTAAGCGAAAAAAATCCTTTAAAAATCACCAAACAATCACATGTCTTTAACGCATAGATGAATCGCAAATTAACAATGAGGTTTAGCCAATCAAAGCTTGTGGAACGTTTAAGTTCCTCCCTATCGAGAGGTCGAGGAAGCCATAAAAGTAGCTGCTGCCGATAGCTCGATAATCATTTATCAATAAAAGTACTTGATTTATGAAAAAGGGTGTGGCATACGTTTTGACTTGTAAAAAAATAAAATAGCCATTATTGAATGTAAATACTTGGAATAATTTTTTTATAATTTTTTAAATAAAAGGGTTTTCAAATAAATTTGTCATAGAGATTATTTTTCTTTTCATATTGAATTGCCATTTTCATCGTCGTGATAATTATTTCGTTGCGACTTTTGCCACTGCTCAAGCGCAGCAGTTCAACGATCGCGCCGAATAACTTGAGTACGTTTTAGATACAAAGGTAAGTTCAAAAATGCGGCAGCAGCTGAATACTTTTATGGCTCTCTCGACCGCTCGATGAGGAGGAATTTAAGCGTTCCACAAGCTTTGATTGGCTAAACCTTATTGTTAATTTGCGTTTTATCTATGCGTCAAAGACATGTGATTGATTGGTGATTTTTGGTCGATTTTTTTCGCTTAAAGCATTGATATAACCCGCACGCGAAGGTTTTGAAAGATACGTAATGACTTGTTCTGGATCCATAGTCATCTATATGTCACTTTCCTGGCTGTAGGCCGATTTAAGCAGACCAAAAAATGCGACATCGAGTGGTTGTGATCTATGACTCTAACAGAGCGGTAAACTAAGAAGCTGAATTCCATTTTCTCTGCAAAAATATATGGCGTCGAGACTTATATTTGAAAAATGATTTTTCACAACTAGAAACACTGGATTTTTGATATATTTATATTTAGAATTTATGAAGCATCCAGATTGTATCTTCAAGTGCCCCATAAAGTATTTCTTTTTTCTCCCTTTTACTGGGATAAATTAACGCAGAAAGTATATAATATCCTGTGCTATTTGAACATCAAACTGCTGTAATCAATTGTCCTCTTTCCTCTGATACCACTTTCCCCACAACTTCTTTCCCTTTAACACTCAGAATTTTTGGAATTTCATTGGGGAACTGTGAGTATCCCAGTTTCTTCTATATTAAAATTTGTTGCTCCCGTACACGAGTACTTTTCTATATGTTGTTGAATATTCTCAACAAATCTTGATACTTGAATTTGATTAAATCCAATGTTGTGCGCTAAGCTTACTTTTTCCTGTTGTCTGATAGTTAAATTATATTTTTGGCAAAACGTCGTTATCCATTTGTTCGCAACAGCTCTGGTTGTCTTATTAAAAGGATGATTTAACTTTCCTTCGCGAATTGATCTACAACTGCTCGTAATTCCTTGATTGTCAACCCCTAAAAAAGTTGATCCAACTGTTTTATTTTGTTTAGACTCTTCAACTTCTTTCTTCTTACTACATCTCATGGACTGAATCTATTGAATTATTATTTATCATTGGCTTTCATAAGCATAGTACCGCAATATTGCTATCAATTCCGAACCTTTTAAATTTTGCACGTATGTGCAAAAAGAGTACACCTCATCATTCTAAAGAGGGTTGATAAGTGACGTTTCTACGGTGATCTTATTTAGATTTTTTTTCGATACATTATCATATCGCCAGTCGAAAGCTTATCCTGCCGATGACAAATATTTGACTTCTACAATAAACTGAAGAAATGTGCGCTAATATTTCTCATAATTCCATAATTCAAATCGAGAGTTCTCTATAAAAAAACTTAAATGGCAAATGTCCATTTCCAGGATCAACTTTTTCATCAATTCATCAATAAATATTATTCAATTCAATGCAGCAATGCTACATTAATGAGTTAGAAAATATTTTTTAGTGTGAATAAACAAAACTAAAAGATGATTGGAAAAATATTGAGGTCTTATAGTTAATAGAAATGGAGTGACATGCGTAGTATCCTTAATTTCATTTTATATACATATAAAGCATTTAATTACTTTTTTCATTCCATGGGACTGTTTGCACTCTTAACATACTGGTGGTTACTATTTTCTCACCTTTCATATTCCGTCCATCTATCTGGTGATAGAGGCACTGAGTATCGCCAAATTATTTGCCAAATTTTTGTTCCACAAACGCGTTTGTCCAATTTTTTGAAAGTGCCAAACATTGTTATTGTTAGAAGTGTTAGGAGTAAATTTTTATTGACAGTGTGTTTTAGAGAGAGGCATTAGTTGCAAGCCAAGTATTGGTTCAGAACTGCAACGACCAGAGGAAGTATGTAATTATGTGACCAGAAAGATGTACGCTAAATTGAATACACTGCAGTTAGAATTAACTTTCCTCTGTCCTCTCCCCCCTCTTAGTTCACGTTTATTCGGAAAACCTCTTTCAAGAAGCTGTTGGAGCTGAATAATTAGGTATCAAAAAAATTACAAATGGATCAACAATATACCCAATCCTGATAACATATAATATGATTGACCTACAAATGCTCCTGGACATAGTTGTAATAAACAGTCGGCTTATGAGAATCAATATAAACAAAAAAATACAAAATTCTTAGTTAGTACCTGCAAATTAGATGAGTTCCAGAATGTAAAACTACCATACAATAGAGGAGAGATTAAACGGGAAACAATATGGAACCTAGTTATGTGAAGACTGGGCATCAGACCTAGACATCATGTGCCGGTTAGAAAAATCCCGGAGCTCATTCCTGAAATTTCGTATTCGTGTTTACGAACTCTGACCTCAGCCTCAGAATAATATTCACAACGTATGGTCCGTGCTATTATACAGTACACTGAAAGTTAACACCGTGAACAGATTGGGAGCATTTGAGATGAGGATCAACCGAAACATGTGGAGACTTTCATGGACGACAAGAAAATTTTGAGGAGAATATAAAGAGAACGTGGACTGCTGGAAACATAAAACGTAGAAAAACAGAATACCTGGGACATGGATACGGAGCGGTAGGTACCATCTACTTCAACACTTGGTTTCTTTCACGTTCACTTCGTAACGCCATTAGTTGTGATCTTCTATAAGTTTTCGCGTCATGTAACTTACAACATCATAATTCTGTCGTCTGTGAAACAAAGCGTATCACTGAAAATTATTCCCATTCCACTGCATTTCCGCTTCCACACTTTGAATACCTGATCCAAGTAGATCTCAAATAGCCTTGGAGAGAGGCAACGCCCTTATTTTAGATTTTTCATGTCAGTGAAACCATTAGATGAATCTCAGTTTGCTTTAATTTTCGTTGTATAATTTTGGTATGTTCTTTGTACTGTAATTGTGAATTTTCACACCACTTATGGTAAACTAAAATACTAACATTGCGAAATAATCTCATTCTAGTCTCTTACATCAATAACACGAATAATATTTAATGTATCATATCATAACATATCACAGGTAATCACGAAACTCAAGTATCTATTCAAAATAGATTGATATAGTCTAGAATACAAGAGAATTATTAGTTCCGATCCAAGCAAATACATGAACAATATTAAAGTGATGCCAATTTATCCTCCAAACTCCTAAGACAATAAAGGAACAATTTCAAAGTGAATTTCAGGACAAATTGATACGTGAGCATATCATTGAGTAGAGATTAGATATAGAAGGATTTTGAAAGCAATATATCATGCACTTCACCCAAGTTTCATAATTTTGTTCAAATAAAACACGTTTATCACTAAAATTCTTTGAAAACCAGAGTATTAATTTTAAAACGGGGTCAAAGATTACATTCTGTGATATTCTTTTGTGCATACTAATTTGCTTCCATCGACTCAAATTGGGTCCATTTCAAAGCAGATCTTTTTCTAACTATTCAAGGAAATATGAGCAGACCCGTTGACGCAAGATCTTGTGATCGGGAGTCAGATACTTCGCACAGACTTTTCATGTGTAATTCCTCGTGTAAAATTTCTCTACCCGTTTCTTTATCGGCCTTTACAGCCTCAGCAATCATCCGGATGCTCATTCGACGATCTACACGCACAATTTGGTTGATTTTGGTCACTCTTTCCGGAGTTGAAATAGTCACAGGGTGACCTGGGTGCTGGTCATCTTCAGTGCTCTCTCTCATAGTTTTCGGCACGAGAAAAAAACGCGTTCGTTTCAAACCGCTACTGCACAAATACTATAATAGTGAAATTCTATTTTTCTATATATCCAGGTGATCAAAATCGCTTCGTTCATTCTTTGTTCAGTGAGTGCGCGGGTCAGATTCTCTTGAGAATAAAATGACATGAAAAATCGTCTTGGAGACACCGTGATTTTTTTTTCTGTGTCGCTAACACGAAATGATCTGAATTTAATAAGGCAACTTTAAGCCCTGGCTGAAAACTCTTCTTAAATATTGGTATTGGGCTTATTCGAAGTATATATAATTGATACTATTCAATTAATTGAAACTAATATTAAAATGGATGCCACCAGATTTTTACGAATATCAAACAAACCTCAAATGCGAACACCTCATAAAAAGTTTGCGTAGATAAAAGACGTGAAAATTATCATTGATTTTGATTTTCTAAATTGATAAGAATTGATAAATATATAGGAATTCATAAAAAAAAGAATATTCACATTACCTGCAATGTTTACATTAAAGGTTAGAGATGAGAAGTCTTAGTTGGTGCTGGTCTCACAATACAAAAGTATGTATTTTCAGCAACATTACAGTATTGTTATTGGTAATCTCAAAAACGCGAACTACTCATTCTTACAAGTTTTTTGAGTAGCGTTTTCAAACAAAATGAAATTGATGATAATATTGTAATGAATGACATATATAACTCTAATTAGTGTTATCACGAAGAAAACTAACAAGTACTAATTTTCTAAGACCAAAAGTTTTTCTTGTAATCGAAAAGAAAATTGGAATGGGAGGAAATATTATCGTGATTTTTTAAGGGTAGAGTGAATATTGTGATGGGTCAGAAATCAAACTGGACTGAAGCCTAAATTTCAACTTGATTGTAACAAATATGCCTCGGAAATATAATTTCATTTCGGCTTAAACTTTATCCTCGTTTTTTTATTTCTTGATTTAAATCATAAACTATAATAAACATTATTGTACAATGATCTTGTTGAAGTACTTGCCCTACGATTCTGTTTGTTCACTTTCAATATAATCACCGCAGCTAGAAATTTCTCTTTCCTCTATCTCTCTTCTTCTTCTTTAATTCCAGATTATTTCCAAGGTAACTAGTAAAGTACCTAATATCATTACATACATTCTGTAAATTTTCGAAATGATTATTTTTCAAAAGAAAAAAATTATTCCATTTATAAGCTAGTTTCATAGTATATTGACGAAAAAATAGAAAAATATAAAAGAAATCGATACAGAAATGTACAAATTCCGTTAATCTGAAGACTAGAGATTTTTTCTCCTCCGATTTTGCCTCTGATAGAGCCAGAAATATTTTACAAGATTTTTTTGAGAATTTTCTTCTTTGTTTAACCCATTAACAAATACAAGTTTAAGTTGGATCTGAAGTGAAAGAAATCAAACTTTTTGAGATTAGATACTTACATTTTCAGATCGATAGATTAACACAAAATATTATTATATCAAAGTTGTAGCTTGATTTAACTTTCCGTTAATATCCATGCTTTTTTTCAGTTTTTCCATACTGGTCAGTTTCTTCAACATTTGAGCACTGTACTTACTTGTTGCTGCTAACCACAATCTTGTTATTTTTGCTTCTTATTTTCGTAAACTCTTCACAAAAAAAGTGGTTCCTTGTATTTTTCCGTCAAATGAAGTGAGAGGTTGATAACAAATCAATTTCTTGGCACTACTATGGCACAACACGTGAACAAAGAAATATTCAAAATGTTTGAAGAAAAACGTTACAATCCGAATGGCATGTTATAATTTGATGTCAAAGTGAACACACCAGAATAGTAGAAAGTAAATGAAATGGTGTATTCAAATAAATTAATGAATATTAGTGAATAGTTTAACGTTGAGTGCAAGTGAATGGTTTAGTTTTTGAATAAATTACGTAAGTATGTCAAACCGGTCTTTCAAATTTATATGATTATGAACTATTTAAATGGATAAACAACATTGTATTGTATCAAAACAATTTTAAATCAGCTATCAGGTCACTTTCTAACAGGGTTGATGCACATCTACGTATATCCTTCATAATACTAGAAGATAACGTCTCCCTACATGCTTTGGGACTTCCAAAGGACTTTTTCAAATACTCGCGTCTAGGATGAAGTAGAAAATTTTGGTTGCCACAGAAACTACCTTCTCTTCGTAAAGAAATTGTAAGGGTTGACCCTTATAAAGTTCCATTTCACATTCAACTTGAATCTATGAAACAATTTATTAACGCGTTAAACAAAGAAGAAAATTTTCAAAAGTTCTTGTATAAAATTTCTGGCTCTATCAGTGGCAAAATCGCGGGAGAAAATCTTTATAAGTTCGCAGATTAAGAGAGGTTGTACATTTCTGTATCGATGTTTTGTATTTTTTCGAAAATATATGATGAAACTAACTTAAAAATGGAATAAATTTTATTATTAGATACTTTGAGGCTTTTTTGTGAAAAATAACCATTCGTGATACAAAAAAGCTATTAGCAGTTTTTAAATCAGCGTTTCCTAATCGCTGAGAAGCAGTTAAAATTTTTAATCAACGCTGGTCCTCAATTCAATCTCATGCTGCGGCGATTATATTGAAGATCGCGGGGTACGTACTTCAACAGAATTCTCGTATAATCATGTTTTTGATAGTTTATGATTTAAATCAAGAAATAAGAAAACTTGAACAAAGTGGAAACGGAATTAAAAGCCATTTTGATATTTCCAAGGAATATTGTTACTATGACGTTGAAATTTGGGCTCCATTTTTTTTTTTTTTTCGATAACTAGCGAAGCTATTGGTCTCAGAAAATTGTTTTTTTTTTGTAATGACACGAATTAAAATTATATATCTATTCAATACAATTTTATCATGAATTTCCTTTTATGTGAAATCGCGACTCAAAAAACTTGTGAGAATCGATAGTTCGAATTATTGAGATCACCAATAATGATGAGATTCCCAATACTAATACTGTAATATTGCTGGAGATACATACTTGTACCCGTATAACCTCAGAGTGGTACTTATTGCCAAATAATTCAAATTTCACTTATACTTATTGTTCGCTATTATTCAGAAATGTTTCGACGGACAATTTATAGGTTGATTGGTGAATTGTACAACCGACCTTCACTCTATTAATATGCTTCGCCGATATTGATTAGGGTCTCTTCGAGTGCCAGTCGTTTCTCAATTAATAAGCAAATCGTTTGAAATCTAATTAAGTTAACAAGAACCAGAGTTTGGGTAATCTGCTGAACTGGAAATTACCAGTGGTTTTCTGATGTTGGAACGTGACTACAAGAATTCCGATATTTCCTAATTTTGTACACAGAGCACGTATGAAGTATACTTCAATAACGTTAAATGAGTAGAATAAACTAAAAATTGGTTGCTCAAGAGGTATTATTGATCAGAACAAACTTAGTCATAGAAATGATCTTCCGAATAAACAGTATTTGGTTTTTATATACCATTATAGACACACAACCACTGTGACAACCGGATTTGAAACGAGAAAAACTTTCATGTTATAGTGCAAGAAATATTGTTACAAATATATCATCAGCTTTGTTGTAATGAGAGTTATTTGATCAAGATTAGCCTTTGTGGAATAAAGTTTGAACAGTCATCTTTAAATTGATTCTAACTAGAATAACGATATCATCGATTACCTAACAACAGTTGAAAATCAACCCTGGAATACATATTTCCAAAATTTCTTCTAACTAACCAAAATTACGATCTTTATGGTCAGGATATTCTGGTGTGTGCCAATCATGGATATATGTAAATAGTTTTGTAGCTGAATACTGCTATAATTGAATTACACCAAAGATTCTAATAGGTAATTGAAACAAAAATTTGTTACAAATATCGTGAGAATCTTTTTGGTCCCATAAAGAAGCTGATGATGGTCAAATTGATGAGAATACTGTAAAAATGCTCACAGATGGAATGATATGGTATCATAATATTTTTATGATACCAGTGAAAATTTCAATAGAATGGGAGATGTACGTCGTAATTGCTTGGAATATTTTAATAACAGATACTTTCTGTTGTTTGACAGGGAAACCTACTTAAGAAGTATTCCTCAAAGACAGAAAATTTACGTTTGGACGAGAATTTCGGAGGTCGGATGCAAATTATAGTGATGTCGTTGTTCTGCTTACAGTGAATCTGAAGCTCAAACTTATGTGTGAAATATTTCTGATGAAAAAATTATTTTTTCACGTACTTAAATGAAGTATCCTTCCAGATCTATCTCCAAAAATTTATATCGCTGAAGTCATTTGAAACACAATGTTTTATAAAACAAAGATTTGGAACAGATACAAATCTCAACGCCATACGATGAAAAGGAGGTAAATAGCTGAGATACTAGGATGTATTGATATCCAGATAGTCTAGACCAGTTTCATGCATAGACAAAATATTGCGTTACCATACCTTCGTATGCGACAGTAAAAAATTGGACTGCAAGCTTCATAACAGATGAATTTTCCATTGAAGATGATGACCGATCGGAAAGGCCAGTTTCTGTGTGAGTCCCCGAAAATATCAATGCAGTTAACGACAGGATTTCATCAGACCGTCGAATTGGGCAAAAACGAATATCTGAAGCACTGAATATTTCATACGAACGCAAAAGTTGCTGCAAAATGGATCCCCAAACGTTTGAATGTTGACCAAAACCGTAAAAGGGTAGAAGTATCGCGTTCCATCTGTGCTCGATTTGAAAACGATGTGGACTTCTTAAACCGAATTGTTACTATGGATGAGACTTTGTTTAATTTCTACGATCCAGAAACAAAGCAACAATCGATGGAATGGCGACACTCTGGTTTTCCAAGACCTAAGAAATTTCGTGTCCAAAAATCTATTGGAAAAGTCTTGCTTCAGTTTTCTTGGTATTGCCATGGAGTAATCATGATTGATTTTTTGGATAAGGGTAGAAAAAAATCAAAGAGAAAAGACGCGGAAAGCTACAAAAAATTCGTGATTTAGGGTTTGAATTACTAGAACACCCCCTTATTCACCAGATTTGCCAACGTCCGACTAACATCTCTTTCCTCAACTGAAAAAAAGTTTAAAAGGTCGTGATTTTTCTTCCAACGAAGAGGTAACAAAAAGTGTGGAGTTTGCAGAGCTTGAAGGAACATTTTTTTAAAGGTCTAGAGACGTTGCAAGTTCGCTGTGATGAATGTATCCAATTGAGAGGAAAATATGGTGACATTGAAATTTTGTTTGGTTCTATAGTAGGCTAAGAATTTTTCATTATATTCTCGTATATAGGGCTGTATATATTATAAGTGGATATTGTTCGAGTGAAAGGTCAGAATTATTATATCATCTCAATGTCAAGATACTCAAGGAGTGCCGGGAAAATTCTGGGAAACAGATGAGAGCAATTTATTCCAACGCTTAACTGCATTACATTGTTAGATTGGAAATGAACATAATAAACATAATAATAATAATAATAATCCAAATTTGACGTGTGATGAGTAATCTGCTGAGGAAATGATTATTGGAATTAGACTATTAAGACTATGAAAATAGTATTTCATGATACTGTGGTAGTCGCTAGTCGCTTATTGATTTTAACAATGCATGAGGATGGATATTTAAATCTAATTTCTATTAAACCATATGCTTACGATACAAGGCCACCAGAAAATGAGTTGATACGGTTGATAGAATAAATTTCTGGCAATTATTCACATTTAAAAAAAAAGTTATATTTGGTTGTATCCTTCCAACCAACAAATAATGCATTTCACAGAAAATAACCTTTTTAGGAACAACCTTTGGTTTTGAAGGTGCTATATTTCCAAATGAAATTCTCATAAAATACAGCTTAACAAAATTATAAAAAACCATAGTGAATATTATTCCAATAGCTCTCCTGATAGAAGTGAAAATTTTCAGTTAAAATGACGTGATCAAAGAAGCAAGTACCCTCTGAAAGGCTGAACGATAGCATGATCTGCCTGTTTCTTATTGATATTCATTTCCTAAGACACAAAACATATGAACTGTATCTTTTGCTAGAGGAGCACAATTTTTTAGAAATAGTTGCCATCACTGAACATTGGTTGAATAATAATGAGTCCGTGTTTGTCAAAAACTAAACCACAGTAGCCAGATTCAATAGAACTGATTTATCTCATGAAGGTACTATGGTCATGTACGCAAACAACGACTTTTCCAAAATAACACAGTTCAGTGATATAATATCTGAGGAAGTATTCGAATTCACTATCGTCTACCACAAGACTTATGACATCTAATTTGTTTGTATTTACAGAACACCTGACGCTCACGTGCATACTTTCTGTCACAAACTACTGACCTTACTGGAGTCCTTATCTCTGAAAAGCAAACTTATTCTTTTTGGCGATCTTAATATTGATTATTCTAGTGTGTGTGCTGGTCAAGAATGTCTTCAGTCAATTTCTAATTCTTTTAGTATGGTCATACATATAACGGCACCAACCATAATAACTAAGACCAGTTCTAGTACTATAGTATAGTTTCGGAAAAAGCTTCAAGCGTTGCTTCAACACTGACTGAAGTATGCTCTTTGGTGATGTAGACTTTGAATTTTCCAGATTCATGAAAACACCAACTAGTCTGATATCCAACAGAAGTCAATTTGTTAAGTGTTATACAACGATGACTTCTTGCAAGCCAATAGAATGTGGAGTATCCCAAGGCTCAGTACCAGGCCTTATTTGTGTGGTGAAATATGTCTATTTGCAGACGACACTAGTTTCTCTTGGAGCTCGGCACATGGGACAATATCTAATGACCTAATCACCATTAAATCATGGTGCGATTCCAATTTCCGTTGTCTCAATAATTCTAAAATCAAAGTTTTATCATATAAAAATACATCACCATTTACGTCGTTGAATCTGTAAAATTCTTAGGGCTTGTTGTGGACAATTACTTGAAATGTGGGTTAGATATTGCTGCTTAATCTACATTATGCCGTTCCCTTCTGGGTAACGTATGGTGCGACTCAATTTGAGCGAATCTTCAAACTACAAAAGAAAGCTGTTAGATATTCACTGGGACTAGAAATCAGGACTCACTGCAGAGAATTCTTTTAAAGATCAAAAATTCTGACTTTCCCTTCCTTATTCATCTTTGAATCCATTTGCCTCCGTCGTAACCACGCTTTTCCAATTTCAGAAAGGACGTTGCACGGCTATCCGCTTAGAAACACGAAGCATGACCTTCACCTACCCAAGATTTTTTACCAAAAAGCATTTCTCTTTTCCTCTCTCTTTCGAATAACTGTCAGAAAGTCCAGTGAGCTTCTACTTCCAGGTATGCTATGGAGTTCATCATTTGTAACATGCAAATTGGTAACAATCTAATAATGAATAATAATACGGTCAATAGAGATGATATTGATCCGGACGACATACGGTTATAATTTGATGACTTACACCGACTCCAAAATTACTGATTATAAAGTGATTTAAATGATTGTTCTTCCATCTTCTTTGAATTATTTCACATAATAAACATTATATGGGACTATCTCTAAAGCTCCACTGATGGAATATTCACTCAATATTTATTTTGAATTGTTATATTCAGTCCAAAATACGCGTTTTAGCTTCTTCTTACACACATTTGTCTTATCTAGTTATTTCATTCTCAGTTGACCCCATAATTTTGCCTTTTTCTATTTTCATCTTTTATTTTCATTCCACAATTTTTGCAACAGCTGGATCCCCACTCAAAATCATTCCTAGATCACCAAGCATACCAACAGAAAAAATGAGTTTCCTTATCTTACCTCTGGCATATCAAGTTGATGTTTTAACTATATAACTATTCGGTATTTTGTAAAATATAGCATTTGAAATCAATTTTGTATTGTCATAGTTGAAACATTTTCACAAAATTTAGCAATTTCCATTAATTCATCAATTAACTAATTATATAATCAATTGCCGTTCAAGGACGTCATAGGAAAGGCACGCAGAAATCGAACATGATTTGGGTCTATAAACAAATCCAAACAGAACCAAAATAGACGGATAGTTCGTGAGAAAACTGATGACCTAGACTTCGTAGTGTATAGTTACATCGAAGGATAACGATGTAAGCAGGATGGAAATGAATCATATCTTCAAGATCACTGGGTTATTATTACAAGTAAATAACAAATTAACTATCCTAATGGTTGGTAGTTTATAACAATTTACGATCGAGCTCAATACATATAAACATATTATAATAATGCATCTGAATGTTATTGATATTAAATACAACTAGCCATGTAGTCAACTACATTAAGTACATTAAGTATCAACTATATTCTTATTACCTACTGTGTTCAATTTATATTAATCTAATAGTAAACAATAATTTCAATTCGTAATACTTTGTCTGAACTTCGGGGTTAATAACTACAACATCTTGATATTCAAGCAACTTCGGAACAGGGATTTGCCTCCTCGCTGCTTCGACCCTCTTAGTACGGCTGCGATTCAGGTATTGGTGAGTGCACATGGTGGACATTCTAGATCATTTGGATTGAGTGCAATGATCTTAAGATGCTACTTCACGCATTCAGGAATTTTGGTGATAAGTGATGGTATGGAAGACGCAATATTGAACACACCAGACCAAGAACTGGTGGCTGGGGTTATTAACACAAAAGATATGGAATAGGTAATGCTGGGAAGGGACACGAAGGGACAGCACAGAATGTAAGTGGCAACAGGAGCGGCTAAGAGATTTATTTCAAAGACCGGATCTTGAATATTACATATGACCATCTATCGCGACAACGGATGCCCGAAGATACGCTGGCCCGGATATGCTGACCATCTAGCGGCACTTATTGCTGCTGGGAATCCGAAGCTGGGTCAGTTAAAACTGAGGCAGGTGAGGCGTATGGTCAACAGCTGAGTAAAGAAGACTGTCTCTGGCTTTGACAAGAACGAACTATATACATAAAATTCTATATAATTCACTTTATTTGTGAATTTCACTATGTGACTTAATAATCCAATTAACACATGTTTTGACTTTTAATTTTGATTTGAGATTGCATTTCTTAAAAGTATCATCTGTCATCTCATTATATGTATGATTAAGTACTTCGGTTAGATCTGAAAACAAAGTTTTTGTGAAGAAAAACAAAAAGTTTCCTATATAAATGCAGTATTATATGAATAATACACATTTAAGCAGTATTTGATTGCGTCTATTGATACATTTCAGTTTATTTATATTTCTCAACAACTTTCAAGCTACTCATATTTTAAAGGTACTTATCAATCACCAATTGTGGTTTCCTTCAAGTATCTTTTGTAACACGCATATCCTTGACGAGCATATATTACAACTTCCTGAGAATACTAGAATAGCATGCTTTGTACTTAGGGTAAACGTGGTTACTAACTGGGTCACCTATTTCGCCATTGAGCTTTGAATTATACTTGACATCATAGTCGTGTTCGAAACTTTTCAAGCAAGGATAAGAATTATAGATTCCAGCTATATGTGAAAAAGGAACAAATATGAAAAAACTCATACTGATATTCATAATTCAAGAACGTCTTTAATTTTTTTTTAAATTTGGTGACCAATATGCTCCTTAATGAATAAAATTTTGTCACAAACAAACTTTGGGAAAGTTTAACCAGTAGCGCGCTGTCAGGATTAGTTGTCACTTTTACCCTCCTTTTTTGTACGCCACTGGAGCACATTTTTTTTCAATTTTGTTTCAAATTTCCTTATTATTTCTAGTTAAGAAACTAATAACCTTTTATGGAGCCAAAATGAACGGTGTTGTAGAAATTTGCCTCTAAACAAAAGTCTGCAAGCACGTAAAAATTCGAATTTAATTTCGAATAATGATTAAGCGTAAGTAGTTCAGAACAAATAAAAATTATTCATTCACGGTTCAATTTGTTAGACGCTTACTTCAATACACTTATTACACCGTTTTGTCATTGAAAAACGTGCCTTTGAGATTAAATCTGGATGGGATTGAATGATTTCTGCCGCAGCTTGAAATCTAGCTATTAGATCTTGTTCAGATTCGATGAATGTTTCGTACACTAACGACTTTATATAGCCTCATTTAAAAATCGATAGGATTCAGGTCAGGTGATCTTGGAGGCCAACAATTGCGTCCACCCTGACCAATTCATTTTCTCTGAAACGTTTGTTTAAGTAATTTCTTGTCGCTGCGGCAAACTGAACAGATACCCCTTCGTGTTGAAACCACATGTGTTGTTTAATATTTAACGGTACATTCTCCAAAATTTCTCCCAGAAAGCGTGTATAAATCGCTCCGTCCAATTTATTTGGTAGAATGTAAGACTCGACTAAACAGTCTGAGAGTATCTAGGTTCTAATGCTTGAACACTGGCTAATTTGTATGGATGTCACACTTGTTCTTTTAAAACTTTCCATGCAGTAGAATGCTCCACTCTTAAAGCGCGACCTAAAGTTCGAGTACTTAAAGATGGCCTTTCAAAAATATTATTCAATATTTCCTCTTCCAGATGCACAGTCCTTGTTGTACGTTGTTTTCCCGTATTATTTCTTTTAATTAACAAGTTTATGGTTTCTTTCAGCCTTCTTTCAATAATTGCAAATGTAGAAAGATGTGGAATTCGACGATTACGAAATCTTTGTTGGTATAAACTAACTGCCATTCTACCATTTTTACGAGCTTCAATGTATATAAAACTTCAATTGGCAACCTGGCAACCCTAATGCAGCGGCCGAGTAAGAGCTGGCAACCATTTTTATTTTGATTTGTGACATCATTTTCTTTCAAATGTTGTAAGATTGACTGAAAAGACATATAGCTGCAAGTCATATTAATATATTAATGGCATTAAAATTAATTACAGGTGATTGCGGCTAATTTTTACCTACCTACCTTAATCCATTCTATACATCCTCAAGATTCCTCAAAATTAATTTCATGAAAAAAAGATATCCGCGAGATCAAGCGATGGGATTTTAGACTATTACAACACCGTTCATTTTAGTTCCATAAAAGGTTATTAGTTTTTCAACTGAAAACAATCAGGCACTTTGAAACAAAATTAAAAAAGAATTTGTTCCAGTGGCGTAAAAAATTGGGGTATAAAAGTGACAACTAACCCTGACAGCGCGCCGCTGATTAAATTTTTCCAAATTTGTTTATATCAAAATATTACTTTATTAAGGAGAATATTAGTCACGGAATTTGAAAAAAACTTTTGAAGGCGTTCTTGATTTATGGTAAATTTTTGATTTTGATTTAAAATTTTGAGCACCCTATATCTCAGCAATTAGGCCCCGTGAGTGTTCGTAATTCTATATAAACATGAATCATTTATTGAGATTTCTCTGTGATAGAGCGTTGTCGGTTGAATATAGAAACGCCCTGTATTATCTTCATAGTCATCAAAATTTTATTTGGATTCTCATCCCCTCAACTACGCCCGAGTCATAGAAAACAAAGTCCACTTCCAACATTCTGAAGTTTGCTCTTTCTAATTCAATTGCAAATTAATGGAAAGGTATGGTAAGCCTCTAACAAAAAGAGAAAATCTAGTGTAACACTCTTGAGTGTTTAATCCGTCCAACGTATCCTGGAAATCCAATTTGGAAAGTTGGAAGAACTAATCAAATTAAGTCTTCTTTGGTTTTGGTACTTTATTATTGTTAGAAACTGGAAATTAGTAGAATAGATTTCTATAATGAATATATAACAAATATCTAAACATAGAAAAGAGTAGCGTTAACTCACTCTAGAACAATAATCATTGATTCGTGACTTCGTAATAGAATTATAGAAATAATGGTAAACCTACTTTATTCATATGGAATGAAGTCAGAACTTCAAATAACTATTCGGTTTTTGAACATGCCACCCATTTTTACAGCGTTAGAAAACATCAAATGCCAGTGAAGTATATTTGATTTCACTAATTACAAAATAATATGAAGTAGTTTCAGTCTATTTCAGAGAGGTATAAAGTAATAAAATAGAGAATTCCGTCCAGTTCGGCTTAATTTCGGTGTCGGCCGTAGGTTTAGGTTAATTATAACGTGAAGAGGAGATGACAATTCCTCAGAAGACGAAGAATATTATGATTCTTGATAATCTAATTTCTGTATAATGTTCAATAAAAACTAAGTGTACCTAATACTATGTACATAATGCCTAATTTTTATTCTGTTAAAAAAAATTCTTTCCTTTTTACGAGTATCCTACCGGCATGCCTTTGGCAATGGTTTACAATAGGCTAAACCCATAAATTGACCCCAACTCGGGTGGTACTACCTGAACTTGATAAAAAGAAAAATAATTTTACAATGAAATCAATGTCAAACTATGAAAATGGTTTAAATATTCGTCGGGTCACTCTGTGGTCTCTTTGCTTACTTAATGAGGTTTTATTACTCTATGCCTTTCTGGAATAAACTATTATTCTTGTGAAACTAGTAAATCAATGATTCTAACCAAGCAAATAGTCAAAATGTTGTTCAATAACACACCTTAAACTTGATCAAAATTTGTTTTTAACATATTTAATGAATTATTGCGAATTAATCTACACTTATTTCCTATTCTTGCATATAGATTCGATGACTCTACTTGCGGTTATAGCAAGATTCGGATATGCAAATGTATTGACAAAGCTTGAGGGGCTTCACAATCTTGAAAACAGTTAGACTATTCCTTTTCTATATCCATCAGCGTATGCTGCGAAGGGCACACGAACACCAGCATCAAACTAATGAAGCTTCTAAAACTTCAAAAAATTAGGGAATGACATAGCAAATATTATCCCAGTAGTTCTCCAGTTGAATGTGAAATTTGTTTAGTTTAAATGACGCGATCAGAGAAGTAAGCACCCTCTGAAAAACTGAACGATAGCATGCTCGGTCTGTTTCTTATTATTAGTCAATTCCTAAGACACAAAACAGATAAACTGTATCTTTTACTAGAGGAGCTCAATTTTTTAGAAATAGTTGCCATCACCGAACATTGGTTAAATAGTAATAAAAAAATAGAAATAATCTCTGCTTCACGTGATAACCTCAATAATTACTTTGAGAATGTAGCAAAAAATATATCAAATTCAATCAAAATCAAATATTAAATCTCATAATCCGCTCTCATATTTCCCTGATGCTGATGCTAACTTATACAGTTTCTTTTTTGTCTCCGTAGTTTGCAGAGCTTCGCAATACAATTAATCAACGTTTTATTTCGAAATGGCACTTTTCCCAATCGCCTTAAGATGGTTATAATCATACCTCTACATGAAGGAGGATAGTTCTTTGAAATGGGAGGAATATTGCCGCCTTATCTAAAAAATTGAATTTCTCCTGTGTTATCCACCTCCTCGACAGTTTATTATGCCCTTATTGAATCTCCGATATGCGATTTACTCGGACTGAACAGCAGCTAAAAATTCTGACTTTTTCTTCCTTATTCATCTTTGAATTCGTTAGCCTAATTCGTCAGCCTAATCCATGGTTAAAATTATTTAAGTGCTCTATAGTTTACAATGCAAAAAAATGTACAATCACTTGCCAATTGAAAACAATTCAATATCAACTTCTCCCGCATTCCGCAATTACCTATAATTTTGTCATTAATTGTGGTTTTTTTCTGTATATTAAAATTTTACTTCATTTGTATCTTTATTAAGTTATATTGATGTTTGTTTTTCAGTTTTACAAGGTTTAATCTACAAATTGTAACAATGTTTTGACAATAAAGCATATTTGTCTCTATTCGTAGTTTCAGCTTATCAACTTTTGCCGATTTGATCTCAAAAACTGTCAAAGTAATCCTGAGAAGTTCAAGCTATTGACATCTGCCTGAAAATACAGCAACGAGATTCCTGTTGGTAGAAAATGTCTTTTGGGCTAGTAAACCAATTAAAAAATGATAGCACTGATCATTTTCACATCATTCACAATTACCGTAGACTATTGAGAGTTTCTATAAAATAATATTTCGTATCGTATTCTTATTTCCTTCAAATTTGAGCGTTGACTATGATTCTTTCTCATACCATGTGTCCTTTAATATCAACAATTTCTTTATTTTTCTATCATGAATCAACATAAACAGATATTCTACTGTTCAGTTTATTTTCCATTCTGACATATGTGTAATTATCGGTGTTTTGATATCACTGTTAACAAAACTACGTTTTCCTATCGAAATCGTCTTCCATGAAGCTTCTGAGCTGGTATCATTCTATATTATTCATTCTTCTTCAATATTTTTAACAGCTGCTTCTCGTCCAGAATTATGTGGATTTTCAAAAAACTTATACAATTTTGTATCATCTATCCCTACTTTGGCCCAAGCCATTTATCTTACATGACAAAGCTTGCGAAACTGCATTTTCATTCTGCTCCTCGGGATGTGGGCGATAAATTCAGAATTTTTTCGTGGAATAAGAAGGTAACTTCCATTTGTGTCTGTGTGATATTTCCTCAACCACTCTCTTTTAGAGTTTTTCATGATTATATGGATATCTATAGGATTTTACATGGAATTTCATCTGTTTTGTTTATTGAGTGTTATATTTTTGAAGTAAAGGTTAATGGATAACTAGGTTTCAGAAAAATATCAGAAAATTTTTTATATAATTTAATTATATTACTTTTTTTTTCTGAGTTTATATGGTCGGTTCGAATTAACTTACTTATATCTGTTTTCTCAATTAAATAATCGAAGTTGTGAACTTCATATTGTGAATTTTCAAAAGAATAAGCAACAAGAGGTTCATTTGGAGCTATAGAAATTTATTGTTTCAACGTTTGCCAAGGTTGCCAAAATTGTCGTTTGGAATATTGTTATTGTCTGAAAGTTCTTAGTAATGAAGTTTTTTTTTTCATATAATTGAGCATACTTGGATTTGGAAATATCTGAGCCGACTCAGGTATAATACTATTTCCAATAAATCTAAATATGCCAGACCAATTAAGTTACCCTCAATTAGAAAGGGACCAATTATTTTGTCGTCTATTATTCCAACCCATAGGTTTTTCGGGATATTAGGTGTGGGATTCACGCATCTAACAAGGATTCTTATGTGGCCAGTATCTACAATTATGCCGATTTCCATTAATACAAAAAGTGGGCTCATCACAAAAATTTGGATCGTTTTAATTGTAGCATTTTTCCATCATTAGGTCTGAAAACTCTTCACGTCTATCAAAATCGTCATCTGACAACTCTTGAACCATCGTAACTTTGTATGGATGGAATTTAGGAATTTATTATCACTTAAATATCAAATATCAAGTTCCCTGGATATTTGTCTAGATCTTCTTATGGGATTTCAGTTAGGATATAAACTATCAAAGATATTTCTTGTGGACCCATATCTATATCATTAAAATATCAATACACTTCAACAACAATAATTTATTGAAACGTCAAATTTGTTATTGTGGCAGCCGTAGCCACTTAAATGTATTATTTCAACTTCGGTGGAGATAAAGCAAATGTAGTTATAACTCCGAAATTGTGAAGGATTTTGAAAAGCAAAAAATATATAGGGTAATCTTTTTGGAATAAGAAAATTCATTATTTTTCCTAAAAAATAAAAGATCTGACAAAAATGTAAATACCACTATAATATCGGACACATAGATGACGTCAAAAATAAAAACGTATCCTCACAAATAGCCTGCTCAAAAACTAAAATCGACGGTTTTCAGGAAATCTTTCTCATAGTTATCGGTTTGCCAAATAACTAATTCATTTGCACCGATGAGAATTTTAAGAAAAGGGTTTTGCTGACAGCGGTACTATACGAGAATACAGCCAATTGTTCTCTGAAGTCTGTAGAGAAATGGGAAGTTTAAACAGGAGATTCTTGGGTACAAATTTCACGATGAATCTAGAACCAATGAAAAATTGACAGGTGGTATCACACCACAAACAAGGATTAGATGAGAAAAATTCTGTCTCTAAGAGAGGTACAAAATGTTTTTGGTATTTGATAACATGTATGTGACTATTGGGATGGGTCTCATTATATTTTATTCATCACAATCTCTGAAGTTTACTATAATGGAAAATATGGTAGTATTACCATTTCGTATAGAAAATAAGGCCAAGGTCGACAAGTACAAAAAGTTAACATCAAAAATTAAGGACAAAATTCTGAATTATGATATATTTGATTATAGGAAGTATTCATTATATAAACAAGAAATGTAAAATAGAATGCAGCATTGTGCGTATCACTAATTGATTTTATAAAAAAAATCTTAAAAAAGATTTTGTACTTTCCATGTTACATTATCAATTATCCCAATAAAAAAAATACTTTAAAAAGTCAAATGCAAAGAGTACATTACTATAATATCGACACATATAAGTGAAAAACATGGAAAACCATCTAAAATAAAGACTCAAACATGGAAATATTTTTGTAAATTTCTGAATTTCGGGCAAAAACAATAGTTTTGGCGCTAACCCTTCTCCGACTCCAAATCAAAAATAGAAATCAGAAATAGAACAAAAGTTTTTTTTGCAGCTCCTGGATCACATGAGGAATAATTTGTTTCAAGGCAGATGTCTGTATTGTATGTGATTAAAATAATTCTTCTCCAGCTTCTCCCTATTCCCCCAGCTAGAAAAAATAGTGCATGGTTAGCCAACTGATTTTCTGTTCCAAGGTGTCCATGATCTACATATCCTGCAACAAGACTTTTATGCTTTAACGATCAGGTTCATTCATTTTATTCACTTGGAGTTTTAATTGTTCCATGATTATACCATTGATACCAGTTTCAGGAAGTATTCTTTTTCCTCTTAGTGTTGAAACTGAAGGCAACTGAACCTAGTACTCCTTCTGTATATAGAAAGAGCAAGAGTTTTATCCTGTATTTTTTATCCACTATTTTACATTATAAAAATGGTTTGTATTTACAGCATAGTAATATAGTGTGATAATACAAGGTTTACTTGTCAACAACGGAAGGTTAGGGTAGCTTATTACATTCTTGTTTTCTTGGTTCCCTCCATATCATAGGGATAGCAAATTTGAAGTGTTTTTTCTCTTTTTTTGACCATTTTCTGAGGTCTTCAACACAAACATAACAAATTTCATGCGGCGCCCAAGATTTATCCTGATCTCCAAGTTTAGTTCCAAAGTATGCTAGATAAAGCTTTTTTACAAAGTCTGTAATGTTTCTTTGGTGTTTTTTTAATAACAATCACACCACAAATATAACAAAAACTGTCAGCAGAGTTTTTCAAACCGCGATTAGGCATCGCACTGAGCACATGTATATACAGGAAACGGAAACGTGAAACTGAGGTTAGGCTGAAACCAAACTAAACATCAGCTGTTTAGCATGTGTTTCAGCAGTATTACCAACATCATCTTCGTTCATTAAATACCCCTAGATAGCTATGGAGTCGGTCCTGGTTCATTAGACCAATTTTTTCAATTTTATTTTAACCATAAAAAAGCTGTTAATACTAAAAAAGTTATTTGATTTCATAAATGTAACTATAAAATATGGATAACTGATGGGTGATACAGCTTTTAAAGCATCATATTTGGATTCAGCAATCTAAGCAATATAAGAATAAGGTATTTTGAGTAAAAAAGTTTCTTCATCGTTGGCTTGTGCATATCTAAAAATTACCTCATTGGGGTTTTTACGTCTAATGTATTTATTTTTCCAGTTTCTAGGAAGAAATATACTGTTTCCGACTCCTATACGTAAGAAATTATTGACGATCTGGAATAGATTTAACTTGTTTTGTTTAAAAGAAGCTTATTTTTGCATATATTCATGAATTCATATTATGAATATCCAATTATATAATATAATCAAGCAACTAGAAATAGTCTCTCTCTCCCTTATTTCAAGTTATGTCGAAACGATGTTTGAGTTTGACCGACTATGCGACGCTGGGGTCTAATGCCAGAACGGCTAGTTTGTGTACAGTGTACAGATATCAATTACAATGGAAGGATCAAAGGTGCAGATGTTATATTTGAAGAGGACTACATAATGCCTCTAGAAATTTTAACGCAAACAAGAAACAGTGAAGCAAGAATACACGGCTACAACGAGAGGGTTATTATGAGGGTAACTGGATAAATGAACGAAATTGTTCTAATGGGGATAATTGGACAAACGAGAGCAGACTTTTCAGAAATTATGTTTGTCAATGTACCTAAAATGCGTACTAGTAAAGATTTTTAATTTCTCCGTCCAACTTGTTTTATTGATTGAATTATTTTTGCTAGATTTTAATGTTATAACTTCCATTTATTTTATACCAATTATCTTTTTATTAAGCGAGAGCTGATTCTTAAGTATGCTACCTGAGTTGTTTGCAGATACTTGGAACATTCATGTTAGTTAAAAAACGGAATTGGGTCGTGTTTTCAATTCAATCTTAGTCGCACATTATACATTTTGTGAAGGTCGTCAAAAATCAGCTGTGTGTAGAAATTGCAAAATCGTCATATGATATACCGTGGGATTGAGGCCTACTTAGGCATCAGTTCCACTCACATACAATCAGTTTTAAATGAACACTTGGCTGTCGAAATATTTATCTGCAATGGATACCGCATACTTTGACAATCGCTCAAAATAGTTCGTGTCGATTGGTGCAAAGAAGTACTGGAAAAATTCAAAGGAGATCTTGTGGACTGTGTGTTCGCGCTCGAAGCACTTCACAGCAAATGGTTGCCTAGTTTCTCAGAATAATTTGACATGTCTCCATCATTCCATTAGAGCAAAGTAGAACGGTCAATCACATCAGATAAAACAAAAATGTTTCCTGGTAGTTGAAACATCAAATTGATAGGTCACCCTCCATACCATAGTTTGACACCCAATTATTTCTTCTTATTCCCGCAGATCAAAAATAAATCGCTAGGTTTTTCTATACCAAGATGCTGTTGACTGTTCAAATCACATTTATTGGAGGTACCTCAAACGGAATGGAAAAGTGTATTTATCTTAATGGAGAATAATTTGGGAAACATTAAAGCCACATCTAATTATTAATATTTGTTTTATTCATCCATCTCGAAACTGAAGTAGCAACCTTCGTATCCTCTTCGTATCCTGATTCTTTATTCATTCCATAATTTCAGTATTTTTAGCTAAGGCATCTAGTCGAAGTACTGTTCTTGTCATTACTATTGAGATTTATTATCCTCGCATTTTTTGTTTTTGTGATTTCCGAAATTATGTGTTGATATTTATACATTTTTTTGCCTCCTGTTACCTAACATTGCCTAGATTTATTATTTAACTTCATATCACAACTGATAATTCCTCATCAGTCTTGTTTTTATTCTATTTTCTCGGTATAATCGGCTGCTACATATTGCAATGGAATTTTTTTCTCCTGCCACTTCTTAACTAAAACTTTTTAACATTTTTTTCCAAACATTTGACCTCATCACATAATTTCTCAAAATGTTTGTTTCCATTAAATAATATTTTTATTTGAACAGTTTCTGCTAAATTTTTTCTGCAAAAATTAGCTTCTAGATGTTGTATAAAAAACCGTTTGAATCATAGTCATCGTACACCGTTTTACTGCAAACTCTTTTGTTGTCTTTTTTCAAAAATCAAATCCTTCAGCAGAGTAATAATTCCCAAACCTAGCAAAGACATTATGAAGTTTGAATCTCGCTATTCATCGCTCATCTGAGTTCTAGTCAATGTATTCAAATTTCTGGTACTTCAACTGAAGGTGGAACTATATTTATATTCGAATTTCTATTCGAATTCAAACCAAAATGCCACCAGAAATCTCCATACAGTAACAACTGAAGCAATTAATCGAAGATTTTGCTCCATACGGATATCTAGGGAGCTTCTGGCCCGCTGAATGGATAGCAAGTTCCTGAAAATCCGTCTGCCGAATCATACGGTTATGTGACCTGACTGTGATTTCTCCCTTTGGTGCTTTCTCAAGAAGCGCCTTTTTGCAAGAAGACCACGCACCCTTCCCTACTTCCGAATTGCAATTGAAGACGAATTTGACATGCCGCACCTGCCTCTCCGAGAAACGCTGTCGTAAAAGCATTGATCAAGATGGGCATTAATTTTAGTATTCACTGATTATACATGTTCGTTCTGAAAATTTGCTACGGTTTTTAGAGTGAAGCATTTTTCATTTGTAGAAGATAATTTTATAAGGAACTGAAGATCTTCATTTCGTCTTAACCGAATAAGTCGATTTCATCGCAAATGCAGGGAAAATTTATCTTACCCTTAACAAAATTTATCGATTTCCTTGCTAGAATTCATAATAGCACTAAGTTAGTTGACAATTCGAGGAACGTGGATGACATCAATCCACATTTTAAAATCTGATGCTCACATGTATGTACGAGTATTCATTGTTACAATTTTAATATTTTAATCATTTATTCCATACATTCCAGTTAATCGAAAAAATATTCACTACAATCGGTAGTAGATAACGATGTTCATCAAATGAACATACATCCATTCCCAAACTAATATTAAAATTCCATCTGTATAAAATAAATTGTAATTTGGAATGCCATTTGAATAAATTTCAAATGAAAAAATTTGGTATTCACTCCAAACTATGTGCAATAAAATTTTGGATAAATAATTGTTTTTCCAATAACGAGGTATCTACTACATATTTTCAAATTTGAAAATAGGTTCAAATATAATCATAATTCATAAATATTTGGAAAATTTTCATGGGAACATTCTTATTTATTTGGCTCTGTTGTATATAATGATTAATTTTACGAATCATATGAGAATGGTGTTATGAAAATCACGTATAGATATACGTGAAAGAAAAAGAAAACCATACACCAAACGATATGTTGGAAAATATGTTATTTCCCCACATTAAAGATTAAGGGTAGATATGGGTATAGTCCGGGAGCGGTCAATACTGCCGTATATAAGGATAAAAAACAGTGGTACTCTTATGTATTTTGAGCCAATTAATCCAAATATGCCCGGCGTTTTTGCGAAAAACTGGTACGTTAATTGCTTAAACAAATTATGAACAAATGTTTTTTTCGATTCGGTTCTATTTTTTTATATAAATATGGCCCATTTTAAGAAGATAAGGTCTCTTTTCACTTTTTTGCATAATGCATATTTAAAAATTCATAATTTTTTGATAGTCGAGAAATAGACAATTTTTACTAACTTTTGACCAACTGAACATTTTTTAAAATAGAAAAATCGTACTTGTGCTTCCTTACTCTACAAATTGGTATACATTGATATTAGTGCTGGTCCGGAGTTTGGCACTTATCGCGATTGACAAATAAAACGCTTTCTCAACGTTGCAGCGCGTGGCCACAAGCAAGTAACAATTGTTTTAAATATAGTCACTAATAATAATTGAGATTCAGAATGTTTCATAAACAAAATCACTGTTCAAAGTGCCGAATTTTCAGCCTCCTGTTGTGTCTCTCGTACAAATTTTAGTTCTAAGTCCATCGTAATACATTTACTTCTACATTAGAAAAAATCTCAAATTAATAAGTTTGCTTTGTTTCTTATCTTGATAGAATAATTACTATAGTATTTCTTTAGAAAATATTGAATGAATTTTCACTAGACCATTTGCCGTTCATCTTTACCGTTCCGCTGAGTACGTACGAAAGAATGTCATCTATCAATTCTTACCTAGTGCGTTGTGTAGTAAAGCCAGTAGAGTTAACAGAATCCTGGTGATGTTTATATTCACGATAAAAATGATGAATATGAGTAATTTTAGTCTATTGATATGTAAGGTGCTAGCGCATAGACCCAATTTGAGTGAAAGTTATAAATTAGTGTCCTAATTTCATTTTCAGACAGAAATTATTAGAAACCTGACCCCAGGATCCAGTCGAATTGGTACAAAGGATGCTAAGAACCATCCAAAACATTAAACTACAAATAATTAATATATAATTGATTTGTTAATATACAGTTACGAGGATGTATTGATACCTAGTTAGCCTAGACCAGTACCATGCATAAACAAAATATTCCGTTACCACAACAACGATTAATAATTTATTAGAAGTGTCAGTGTAAAATTTGACGTCAAAAAAGTAAACCAGAGTTACACAATAAATTGAAAGAAACAAGATGTCCACCGAAATTGTGAAAATCGAAGAATTGGAGTATCGAGTCATCATCAAGTACCTGTACTTGAAAAGGTTAAGAGGTAAACAGATTTCTGAAAATAGGCTTAATATCCTTGGTGATCAATGTCCTTCGTATCCGACCGTGAAATATTGGATTGCAAGCTTCAAAACAGGCACATTTTCCATTGAAGATAATGACCAATCGGGAAGGACAGTTTCTATGTCAGTCCCCGAAAATATTGATGCAGTTCATGACATGATTTTATCAGACCGTCGAATTGGGCTAAAACGGATATCTGAAGCACTGAACATTTCATACGAACGTGTTCATCATATAGTTCGTCAATTTAGACATGGAAAAAATTGCTGCAAATTGGGTCCCCAAATGTCTGAATGTTGACCAAAAGCGTAGAAACTCGCTTTGAAAACGATGTAGACTTCTTAATCCGAATTGTTACTATACATGAGACTTGGGCACATTTCTACAATGCAGAAACAAAACAACAATCGATGGAATGGAGACACTCTGGTCCTCCAAGACCTAAGAAATTTCCAAAAGTTCTTGCTTCAGTTTTTAGATTGCCAAGGAGTAATCATGATTAATTTATTATGAGGAAAGACGCGGAAAACTATCCAATGGTGTTTTGTTTTGGAAAATTCGTGATTTACGGTTTGAATAACTAGAACACCCCCCTTATTCACCAGATTTGGCTCCGTCCGAATATCATCTCTTTCCTCAACTGAAAAAAAGTTTAAAAGGTCGTAAATTTTCTTCCAACGAGGAGGTTATAAAAGCTGTGGAGGTCTGGTTTGCAGAGCAAGAAGAAACATTTTTTTTAAAGGTCTAGAGACGTCGCAGGGTCGCTGTAATAAATGTATCCAATTGAGAGGAGAATATGTTGAGTAATAAAATATTTTGACATTAAAATTTTGTTTGGTTCAATAGTAGGCTAATAATTGTCTCGAAACTGTTTCTTTTTGTTTATTTTCATTGAACTTTTTGCAACATGAATCTATTATTGCCAGATATTTCAAAATTTTTGAATTTAAATTCAAATTTTTTGTTCAAAATATTTTAGTAGGGCTGCAATTTTCATATGATGTTATTTAAGTATCTGAAGACCTAAAATTGATTTGCTTAACAATAATTCGTTTGTTAAACCTTCATCCAGACTGATCTAAAAGTGAAAACTGATTGGACATGTTGTCACATACGTGTATTCGTTGCTGTTATTTTTGATGCTTTTGACAAAGCTGTGTTACAATGGCAAGTGAAAAATTGAGGTTTGTTTTTTTAACGACAGAATTGGAAAAATAATAACTTCTGTAAAAGTTAAATTGCATTAAATTAAAGTGCAGATTATAAAAACCCTTGCCGACAATTTTGTTTGATCTATCTACCATAGGCGTAGATACCTAATGTTATAAATTTATAAAACTCAGAAAAAATTATTATACCTAGCTAACTTGCTACAACAAGTATTGTCAAACGATTCGAAAAGTATGTTCATTTAGTATCAAATTAAGCTTAATTTTTGTATTAAAATCTTGTTGCCACATGCCAAAACTTTGTTCATCAATTTTCTTTCACAGAATTGTAAACGAACAAATAAGTTGCTTTTTTATAAAGGCTGAATACTTTTCTTATCAAATTTGTAGAAGCTAGATACCGATTTTCGTGTACATTGACAGGTACGTTTTGAGACTCTGTTCAATAAACTGAACATTTTGTCAACTTTCGATTTCATCCTTTCTCAATAAAGAACCCAAACCAAGTGAAAATAACAACAGGGAACCAGGCGTGAACTGAGCCCTTTTTGTACCCGTTGCATCCGTTTTTTTTTCTGGAAAACGGAATTTGGAAACAAAAACCATTAAGGATAATAAATTCTTTGCGCATAGAACAGACAAAAACAAACATTTCAATTCCAAAGTATCTTTATATTTTACTTTATCGTGACTGTCAAACCATGTTTTATCTAGATAAATCATGTGTCTATTTAAACTTCGCTTTTTAATCTGACACACATAATCTTGCTGCTATCGAACTATCCTTGACGATTCGGTTATTATCAACCGTTTATTCAGTTTTTTGTGTTTAAACCACATGCTGACAAAACTTGACGCAATATTTCTAAACTAGTATGATTGTATTCTGGATAATCTGCTTACCTTTTGCTGTATTATGTCGCAACCCCGTTCTCCTTATATAAACTATAAATTTGTCTTTTGTATAAAATCTTGAGCAGCTTTGTCAACTGATTCGTGACTACTCGGTAAATGGAATATTAACTCCAGTTAATTCAGATCAAATTGTTCCCTTTTTAAACATTCGAATATATTTAAAATAGCTTGTTATGTTTGTATATCTAAATCATTGAATTCATACCTGTCTTAAATTAATCTCGCCAAGCGACGACAATGTCTGCCAGGAATATTTTGGTAAACAGTGGAGATAAAAGTACACGTGGACTGACGGTTCGTTAGATATTCACTGAATTTTATATGGGGAGTGAACATTATTTTTCATTTCTTAATTTGGTATGAGTGCTGTGCGTATTTACGAAATATTGATGGTTCCTCAAATAACTGTCTTCTGCAATTGATATTGGAAGATCTATAACACTGATAGATATCACAAACATTGTCATAGCAGATTTACAGCTCTAATGATAAGATATCGTAATTTATCGGAGATAACAGTAGATTTTCATTAGATGTTAGTAAAAACCCTGGCAAAATTTACATACAGAAGTTGATATCCAAAAATTTTACACATCTAATGCAATTATTCGGTCTTAATGAAGGTTTAACAATCGATTTATTGTTTGACAAATTAATTTTTTTTTTGTATTCGTAAATAACATCATATAAAAATTTCAATCATACTAAAATATTTTGGAATTTTTTTTTAATTCGAAATTAGCGTTAAAACAACAATAAAATTATCGGGCAATAATATATTCATGCCGCTAAAAGTTCGATGAAAATCTCTCTCTTCTTGACCAATCTTTCTATGATCTTAGATAACGTTGGTCGTCCCGGAATTTCTAAGTTCATCTAATACCACTCGAACACTTAGTGTAGTGTAGTACATAAACATCTGAAAACTCATGAAAAAGAGGAGTTGATACGTTATAGTAGCCGCATGATTTCCTCCATGAGTAACTTTACATATGGTGGAAATATGAAAAGTTCATTATGACTACCCTGTATAAATGTATCCCTAGTGTATGTAAATAGAGTTTCGGAAGATAAAATCTCATCACAATTCTCTATAATACTGTGACCGTGAAATACCAGCTATTAACATCACAATATCTTTCTGGAAAATGAAATTTTAATTAAATAAAGTGAAGTTATCCCATAATCCTATAGAACATCAGATTACAGATGATATCTGATCATGATTCAGGAATGAGGTTTCGTTCAAATCGCTTTAAGGTTGATGAACAAAACACATAATTGATTTAATCGTTGTACTATCAAATTTATTCCAATAACTTGTCCATTCCAAAGTAATTTCAATCATTATTCTGAAAAACTTGGTTCAACTTGTATTCGCTAGCCAGTTCGTCGCACAGTACGGTTGCCGAACAAGTTTTGACAAGTTTAATTCTCAACAGTTGTATTCAATTCATTCCAAACAGTCATTATGAGAGAAGAACAGAATTATATAAACATCGTCGTTACTGGTCAAGTCTATACTATCAGCGGACATTAGATCTAAAAATGCGGTGGTATCGACAAACATACTATCGAAAAATTCAAAAAAGAAGTTCCAGAAATGGGTGTAGATGCATTCAATTATGCATAGGTACCTGATAAACATAAGGCTGAACGTGAACATTGATACACACCATTGATACATAGAGACACAGGGATTTTTGTAGCTGCTGGTACTGGTAAATACCAGGCAGTTTTTTTCCAAGAATGTACAAATACGTGACGTACTGCTTGTATTAACCCTTTGATTGAAATAGCAATTAACATATATTATGGATCAAAAAATGGATTATCGAGCTTAAATAAGAAAATACTAATGTTTAATTGATGCTCTAAACGCTCCCCCAAAGCCGTCCAACATACAAACCTCTTCCACTTCAGGATGTCTACAAAATTGGTGATTTTGGAACAATACCTGATAGTCGTGCTGAGACTGGTGTTTCAGAACCAGTTAGGGTAGTAGTTTTTGCTTCAGCCTCGTTGTCCATGGAAGTAAAATCTGTTGAAATGCATTACGAAGCCCTTTAGAAAGCTGTACTCGGAATTTATGTTGGTTTGAAAGTTAAAAACTGTGCTCTGTGATTATGTAACTAGTGACCCCGAAAGTAATTTTCCTAGTCTAGTCTAGTTATAGCACTGAATCATCAATGGATACAAGGTGTCTTTTACACCACTCACATTACCTGTGAATTCAAGAGACTGCAAAACCATCAAATCTGGTGTTGCTGTGATTGTCAATCTAGTTCAAGCTATTGGAGGTTTCACTGTTCGTGACATGAGGCAGATTGTAGTAGTAGAAGTCATCAAGAATGTAGGTTCCAAAAATAGTGGTGTAAGAGAAGTTACAAAAGCTGCATGAAATACCCTTGTCAACTTCAAATTACTGTTGATATACTTGGAATTCAAAGTTATTTACTTAAAAAATTGACATTTGTGACCTGTGATAAAACTTGTGATTTTTCTGAATACACTGTTCACACTAACACTACTCGAAAACTTACAACTACACTGTCTAACGCGCGTTTTAATAACCAAGTAATCCTCTTGCGAAACTGAAGAAAAACTTAAAATCAAATCAATCAAAGCTTGTTGCTGTAAAAACATGGTATTACTTTCATACTTCTATGTAGCTGTGATTCTGATAGCTGATATTGATAAGAAACAAATACTTTTTTTAAAATCTTGTTTCATTACTTTATCTATAACCTTCATTCAAGTTACTTAATGTAATTACCTAGTTTGTGTTCTAATAATCGAAAAATAATTTTTTTAACAGACTGTTAAAAAATTAGTTTGATCATATTATTTTTGCTCTTTTCCACAAATCTTCCTTTGATCTTAGATAACGTGGAAAGGAGTGCAATTTGGCGATTATTTGATGCATGATTCTCATTTCTTCATTTATGCATTGGTATAATTATAACCGTCTTATGGCAATTGGGAAAAGTGTCATTTTAAAGTTAAACGTTAATTAAAATGGTAGGATGATTTAATATGCAATCGCGTAGACTCGAAAACAATCCTAATGTAAGTTTATCAGTTTCAGACTGTAAGAATCGTTTGAACGGAAATAAGGACCTATCCTTCAAACTCACTTTATGGTTATCTCTAAAACTCTTACTCGCGAAAGGATTATTTGCGGTAGAATTCAATGTAAATAGTAAATGTAAGCATCGTTTACTCGTATATCCTGATAGGTTCGGGATGAATACTGAGATCAAAATAGAGAGTGATAAATATTACGAAAGACAATGGAACAGGACTGGTCAAAATATCATCATCCGAAAAATGCAAATGGTCATCCAAAAATCATGTATATCTACCTAAATTGAATTAAAAATTTTAACTTAATATACTTTTAAGTTGAGTATTTGAGCACTGATTAAAATTTTTTATTCAATTAATAAAAATTTTTTCCAATTATTGTGTTTTTAGTACTGTACTTTAAATTACGAAAAAAAGCTGTCAAGTAACTGGTGTGTGGCAAATAGTATATTCTCTACACTTTCGTAGAGTAGCTCAATAATTTCCGTCTATTTATATTCACAAGTGGAAAGTCCATAGCTGATGAGATCATTAAATACAATTCATTAGCAAGCGATTATAAATCCTATAATCTTTCGTATTGAAGACATCAAGTGGCTAGTACAACTCTGGCCAAGTGAAAACCAGACTCCGTGTAATACGCATAGCTATTCAACACGCCGTGCCAATTAACCACGATATTTGACTTTTCCAATCACACTTTGAGTATTACGAAAAAAGTTTGGTATAGGCCAATAAAAACTTTTGTTTCGAGGGAAAACCCGTAGGTTTTGATACAACGGCAATAGAGGAACATATCCTTTTTCTATAAAACGATAGCCTATCGTTTATTTGTATATAGTCCAGGTACCAGCTAATTTCCCGTAGAATTCTGATAATCAAAATCGATTCTCTTGAAAATTGGTATGAAGATAATATTTGTAACCTTCAAAATCTACCCTGTGCTGAGTGGTGCTTTTGCAATAGGGGTGAAAGCCACCCATTCTTGAAGATAACAACTTTCACCATACAAAGCTTTTTTCTAATGTTGGCACTTTTAGAGTTATCAATTAGAATTATTAATTGATAGCAAAACTATTAAGAAAATTGTAGCCAACAAAAAACCAAAGATATTCGTTTTTTAAGTATTTTTGTAAATTCAATAATAACTGAGTTATATTATCGTCGACGGATTTTTGGAGAATTCCGAAATTGAAAACCTTTAACCTCAAATAATTTTTGGAAAAAAGGGAGACCTATTTCAAAGTACATAAAAAAAATTTTAAAATGAGCAAGGTTTCCAAGGTTTCTTATTTTTTCTTTTCCATCTACTTACAATAATTAACCTCATTTATGTTTTATTTATAAGATCCATGAAATTTAACCGGTTTTAAAATATTCACATATTGTAGGGTTTTGCTGGTCAAAAATTTTAAGCTTCTTCAAATGTATGTATCGTAAAAATTAGTTAAAAGTTTGCATTCGCCTACCAAATGTAGTTCATGCAACCCCTTTGAGCTGCACCCTAGGATTAAAAAAAGTTTTGAATGATATGGTACTTAAAATACTCTATTAAATCCTTTCTTATAGAAGTTTCTAGCTTGGAAATTGAGCGAGATATTTTCGAAAAACTAACTGCTTTTTTTTTCATAATTTCGGATCACGAATTTTGGAGCAATGGAAAAAAAGAAACGTGGAACATACAATCGAGCAACAGATGGAACGACCAAGAAGAAGAAGAAGATATCAGCGATGATGAAATATAATTGGTTTTCATATTATATTCTAAATAAAAAATTTCATTGATTTTAATAATATTTTTATTTTTTTATCATTTATGTAAAAAAATTTAAATATTTGGTCATTGAGGGTGGGTTTCATGAGGGTAGAAATATTTAAAAAACAACACTCCTCAAAAATACTGACGAAATATCCTTAATTCAATATAAATACAATTTCGAATATTTAAAATATATGAAATAATCGTTAATATTATTTTTTAAGTTTTCATATGATTAGGAAGGATTGCGTGAATCTGATTTATCGAAAACGTATTTTAGAAACTTGATTTTACCAGAAACATGCATAAAATTTGAGATTTTATAAGGTGTGGTTTACACCCAAAATATGATAATGAAGATTTCGTAGAGAAGGGTAAGTAGAGCCTGAATTCAAATTTACGTGAAAATCGAGATTATTATGAGTGTCTTAAAAAAAGCTTTCAATATTACTACCCTCTACGGCAGGGTTGCATTTGTCGATTAATCATAAACGTTCTTGAGATTATCAACAGATATACAAATAATTCAATTAAACTGTATTTTACTCAAATACCTGCTAAAATCCAAGATTCTTAATTTTTTCACGATAAGGGACAATTTTCTTCCATAAAAAATGAGAAGCCCCCTCAAATTTCCATAAAAATCGATGGTAATTAACAAAATTCCAATGTTTTAGTGCTTTTTACCGGTGGCTCCTGGATTAATATTGAGATTGTGAAATGATGTGTGAAATATTATTTTGTAGCCAATAACAGAGAATTGAAAAATTAAAATATAAAACAATATCAGTGTGTATTTAAAATAAACTCATTAGTTGTTTGGATCGTTTTTTCTTCAATCCACTCCAATAATGTATATGTAGATATGACTTTGATGAAATTGATCTGATCAGATCTCGTGTGATGTTGTACATACAGAACATTTTATTGCTAGTTAGTGACCAGAAAATAAATTTTAAGAAAATTAAAAACTAGGCTTTCAAAGTACATCTAATTAAAAAGTTGGAAAATTTTTTTCAAAATGTGTTTTTCAGCAGGCAAAATACATATGGTTTTTTATTTAGTTTTTTTCAATAAATTTTCGATAATTTATTTTTTTGTGTTATTTTAATTTCCAGATGATTGCTTGAGATTACAAAAATATGGAATATTAGAAAAAGGAAATGTTAAAATTTGGAAAATGGGGTTTCACAGACCCCACGTATGTACTGCTGTAAGAATTTTCTACCTGCGTAACGTCGTGTTAAGAAAATTACCTATCAACGCATTAATTTAATAATCAAGACTGCAATTCTCAAGATAAATTGATATTGGAATTACGGACGGTAAAATTCATTTCATTTTTCATTACTTGCTCAACACAATGTTTCCATACATCATTGTCAAATTACAAAACAACTTGATATATTTTATGAGACACTACCGCACTGAAACCATTATATTTGTGTCTTTTATTTTATTTACCAGACATTATTTCTATAGAACTGAACACAAAATAATATGGTGACAGGTTTATCCATGAATCTTGCAAATGTGGGAGAGATAAACATTATTGTAATTAGAAAATCTGACAATTTTAGTACAATTCGATTCAATTTTATATTAGATAATATGGAAATATGATATAACAACTTGGCTCGATAATAGTAATGATAATACATATCATATCTCAATTAAATCATGCCAGTCCTTTAAGTCTATGGTGAATTGTAGAATTCTGCCAAAAATAATAATGTCTTTCAAGCAGAAATGCCTTTGTCAATCTTAGGATCATAGTAAATGTATTTGCCATTTTTAATTCTGGAGGTAGCTGATTGAATGATTTTCTGGCACTGAAGATGAATTTTTACCAGATTAGAAGTGAGTTATGAATGGGTCTGTTTTTGCGAACCAAACAAACGGAATTTAAAATGAAAGGAGCGTGGTGAATTAAATTTTGTATTTTTCAAAATTTAGTTCGCAACGCTCAAACCATAAATATAACGCTCTTTTTTGTAACTTAAACAAAGGTTCGACGAGGTGCAAACTACAAGACCCCCAGAAAAGCAAATAATAACGAAGATGCGATTAGATCAACGAGTAGTTGTTGAAGCAGTACGAGAATCGAGCTGTTCGGACACAGATTCAAGTGGCAAAACAAGCGTATGATAAAGGCCAAAGTTTGTACATGTACAGACCATTGAAGAACACCGTCAATATGTAGACCCAGAAACTTGATCGAATTTGAGTATCGTATCAAGTTACTGTTGAGTACTAGAGCTGGTAAAGCTTCTTTATAGGATAAAACTAAAGTTTTCTCAGTGTTTACACCGAGACCGTTTGCGTCAGACGAGGACTTAACAGTAATGAGATTTTTGCTCATGGTAGAATGTAAAACTTGTATATCTGGACTATTCAACGCCGTGTCATCCATAAATAATGTGAATTTACCATTGATTCATAAGTCTGTGACATTATTAATGAATATCAAAGAAGAATTGGAACTACAACTGAGCTCTGAGGTTTGTTGTTTGTTTTCCAACTTCAAGGTAAGATACAAACCATTTTAAAGGAACACCTCGGATATCAAAACACTCTAGTTTTTCATCATAGTTTCATGTTGAATAAAATCGAAGGCGAAATCACAAAAAACCGATGCTTCAAACCGTCTACAAATAACTTCTTAAAATATGGAACATCTCCATTTTGTAGAAACCTTTTTAGGAATATCTTTCTAACGCATAAAATCAAAGCTCCACGATCTTAGGCCCCCATCTGAGGAATTTCGATTAATCAATTATACTATCTAAATTCTAAAAGGTCAGAAATTGGTCATAAAAGGTCAGTGGATTTTGTTAACTGGTCATATTGTATGAAGTAATGGTAATCCCAGAGCCAAGAAAACGGGTGTCTGTATTCCAAAATAATGCAAAAAAATTAGGTCTAACATTGTCTTATTTGTTTTGAGCAGGCTAAAGTGACATTGGATTGCTTCCTACCACATAATTTATTATCGATTCTAAAAAATTATCAGATTTATTCTATATCCCCGACTCTATCAGTGTTTATCATCCTAAATAAGACAAACCTGTTAATTGTTGTGAAATTATGATACTCATTGTCCTTACTAAAATTTGATACAATGTTGATATTTTCAAAAGATTTTATGATTTCAGGTTTGATGAGATATCTCAGACAAACACAATTTGTCTCTCGCTACAATTTCCCTTCCCCAATATTCTTGTTAGAATTATACCATTAGGGCGATATAATCTGGTTGAATTGATTACTCAACTTTAGAATCTCTCCATTCGCCAAAAAACTTTTAAATCAATTTAATTCAATTTATTCTACAGACGGATCAGAGACTTGATGCGAAAAATTCGGAAGTGAGTAGATCACGTGAAAATATTGCTGTGACATAAAAAAAGTTCCTTATACGATCTCACTTTTTTTAACAAAAAGTTACTCATTGTACCAATTTATGATTTAGGAGATATGTAGATTTTTAAATCGTTGTACATGCCAAGGAAACGTTTCGCAATAAAGAGACGTTCTGAAGAAAATTATCATAAATTGTAATTATTAATTGAAACACAATCAAACATTTCTAATTGAACTGCAAACTGTCAAACGTGATGTTACTTAAATTGTAGGCACCTTGCAGCTCTACAGCACTCTGGAACCTACGGAAGATATTTCTTTTAACTTGGAACAGCATTTCAAGATTCTGCCTTATAGGACTGTTGCAGAGTATATAATTTTTTGGTTTTGAAGTGTATTTATGAAACTGCATTTGATAATTCAGCCACGTGACTATACCAGGACATGTTGCTTCCAACTCTAGAATTTTTTCAAGATCGGTATTAATGATGGTAACCTTTTGCTACCTACGGATTGGGTGTTAGGCGTGTTTATTGGGGTGTTTGATTTAAACGACGACACCAGAGTGTTTCTGAGGTATATCCATCGATAGCTACCTGGATGGATCGGTCTTTTAGAAAGCTACGAAGCCAGTCGATAAATGAGGTCGATAAACCGTACAATATTAATCAATTTAAAAGTCCAGCTTCCATCAACTATTACAAGATAACGTAACATGCAGATTCCTCCATCAATCTTTATAATTAAACAAATTCTACAAAGAGAGATTAATTGAGATAAAATCAATTTATAAGATCACCAAAGAGGATCTGTATAAAGTTTGTACTTTATCACTATTTAACTGAGTTTGTTTTTATAAATTATGCAAAAAATGTTCATAGGATGTGTGTACTGAGAAGTTTGTATGGTTGAATTTTTTTTTAAGATGTGGCGATAAAACTCAATTATAATAGTTTTCGTTACGTTTATATCTAGATCATAATCACAGTATGTCATTTTGCTGTAATTAGACAATTCATTTATATTTTTGAGATCAGTTGTTACAAGAATTCTTGACATGGAACAGAAATGCCCTATGAATTTATCTTCGTAGGTTTTGATCCTTCATCCTCAAAATGAGCTCTAACGCCTGCTGAGACAGGCTACGTTATCCTGATCTAAGGCATTTTTTACAACTTATTGGCAACCGAAATTGTTTATTTTTTAAACATTTTCTAGTGTAATAGTGGTTGTAGATGATTCACCTGCAGGGTGGTATACAACTGTCTGATACTGATTTTCATAATGTGGACACTAAATCTTTGGAGTCAAATCTCGCGAAAGCAAGTATTCAATCACCGCAAGTTGTTAGATACTATCGATTTTGATACTGAGATGTGACTGTCTTGAGTTTGGGCTACCACTGTAAGCAGGTTTTCACTAATTCAGTTCAGTTTCTACCAAAAACCCATAGAGAATGGGTGCAATTAATGTTTTCGGTGCGGAAAAAATTAATAAGGGTAGATATAGCATAGCATGGAATTGATTCTTTTCCACTCTTTCTTATTTTTTTATTTCGTTTTCAAGTACTGAATTCCCCATCCCTCCTCTCTCTTAGGTCTGCCATGACCTGTAAGTACGATCTTTTCCATGGTCTTTCTTTTTTTCTTGTTCCTCCTTGTTCTATGTCTATAATTTTTTTTTGTTATTCTATGAAGTGGACCTCCAAGATATACATAGCTTTGAACTTGTTCTAAGCACATTACCTTCAATTCTATTAGACAATATTTGTCATTGATGAAGTATTTTCAACTCTTGAATCATAAACTACTTTTACATATTACGTCACATATCCACTACTTTTATTCATAACAATTCATTACATATAGAAATAATAATAACTATTATTATTGAATTATCACAATTTCGAGATCATCTCTCGATTACAACGCCGACCTGGCGGCCACAGGACGAGATAATGTAAATCCTGGGAAATGAACGCACCCCGTTACTTTCATTTCCGTGTTTTATAGACGTTTCTCGGATTGTCACAGAAACTTACATATACGTGCATTTTTAAGAGCTCGATAGGCTATTCCTCTCTTTAAATGCACAAACTAGGTTACCGAAAATATTTGTTTCGTGACTTTTACAAATACTCAAACTCCTGCTTCTTCTATTTTCAATATTACGTTATAAAAAACTGTGATAAGTTTATTCCGTATTGTATTAAGGAGTAACTTCTTGACTTCGAGATCATCTCATATAATTATAATATATGCCAATAATTTTTTTTTGTTTGCTGTCCTCAACATATAGTGATAATAGTTCTCTGAGATAACTCATGAATAAATTGGATCTAGCATTGATATGGATCATCCGTATTCTAAGTTCATTTTCAACTCATAAATTTCAAGTGTCTGCTCAACCTAAAAGACTTATGTTTATAACGGGGAGAAAATGTGGGTGATGTCTTGAACGCAAACAGAATAATAAACTTTCGGCGTTGAAGTTTCCTCGAAATCTTCTCCTCTTTTGAAATATCGACAATGATTATTTAAAATATTTGAATAAGAATTAACTAATTAGACGGATGGTTTTCAATTTCCTTCGCGCTTACTCATAATTCGATTATATACAATAATTTCCAGAAAAATATATTTTTTGTACTATAAAAATTCATATTAGTTGTTTAGATTTCTCAGAATTTCAAGTGAACATTTCAGGATAAAATTTGATTGATATACTTGGATAAATTTCTTCCTTCCTTTCATAGGATTCATCATTCATTATTTATGTGAATGAATGATTGAATTGTTGTTTGTTATTCTCGCTATCGCTAAAACTCGAGAACGGCTGGACCGGTTTGGCTAATTTTGTTAAGTCCAGAGAAGCTTTGGAAGGTGAATAAACATAAAAATGCTCAGAATTGGATAAAACCAACAATTTTGTTTTTCCTTTGACAACCCATTATATGTAGATTGATAAATCTTAAGCTTTGCCACAAATAAAATTTCTAAACGTACTCATAGTATTTGACATTTGACAACCAACTGATTAATGTCGATCGATACCTCAGACAAAGAGTGCATCCTCCTATCTTTGTGAGTGACGATTACGAGCTTTCTCTACTTCGGTGATCCTTTGTGATAGTGAAACTTTACTGCTAAGTGCGCGACAACTTTTCCCACTTTGATTGATTACAATTTACGATGCCGAGGAGAATACGACCTGACATATGTCGATTTCATACGTTTACAAATGCCGGACGTCTGGCCTTTGCGATGACCATAAATAAATCGCAAGGCGGGAAACCGTCATCTTTGTTTATTTACGCACCACAAAACCAAGAATATAGTTTGTTAGAACGTTTCAAACTGATTAACAGACTGTATAATAACTGTGTGTGTCTGTCAATATCAAATTGAAACCTTATAAATAGTCAGTATTTCAGGGAAACCATGTAATTAATCGAAAACTCACACAAAGCATTTAGTTTTATTTATTTTAATGAAAAAAAGATTTCTTTTTGTTCGTTTCAAGTTTATTTTATACAAAACTTAGGTCTCTTAATTATCAATTGAGGCAGTACGCAGTCTGCTGGGTCAGTTCATCTCTATTGGTGCGTAACTTTTTTTTTACAGAAAACTTTTTTTCACTGCCATAGTCGGTATTAGCTAACACACTACAAGCAGGTGTTATATGTTGGATGGTCTCTGATATTTTTTGGCACTTTCGGCATTTGTCAGATTGAGTGTTTGGATCCTTAATAATATTTTTTTTGTAGTTAATGTAGTTTGAAGCTCCTTTTTTAACATGTGGTTGGTTGAGCTCGTGATACTGTCTACCGTGTAGTGCCTTCCGTGATCACTGTTCCAGCTTCTCAGTGTCCAATACTATATTTAAGTCAGATTCTGGCGATGCGAGGTTGAAGGGTGAATAATTCTTATCCGCTTTGGATATAATAGTTATAATAGTTTCATCACATATCGAGAGTGCAGGTTAAGAAGGTCAATCAAACCTCTTCCACCCTCCTTACGGGGTAATGTTGTTCTAATAGTGGATGACTTCGGGTGGTGGTTGTTGTTGTTCTTCGCCATTATTGTTCGTGTCAACGTCTGAATGCCCTCTAGCTCTGTTTTCGTCCACTCCAGGATTCCAAAAGAGTACGTTAAAACATGTGTGTTGATTGCCTGGACTGAGTTGCCTGCATTTAATTCAGATTTCATAAGTGGCTTCACTCTTTTGGTGTATTGATCCTGGATTCTAGCTTTTGCCTGCTTGTGGTCAAGTAGCTTAGCCTATTGTATGCACTCAGACAGTCTAAACTCCATATGTATATCGGTGGAGGATCGATGTGTTATATTGAGAAGGTGATTGGGGATTCATTTCAAGGCAGAACCACAACGGACTTACGGTGTCGCCCTGGTATATTTCCCTACAAATGGTTATTTCGTCAGTACTAAGGGAGTTTGGACCGATGTGGGTTCGTTTGCCATCCCTTCATCGGTGTTGAAAGGAAGTTTACAATAGTTGGGTGGACTTTGTAAATCTGCAGAACCTCAGTAGAAGCAGATAAATATACTTACGCAAATGTTGTTGTTGTTCTGGTTGAATATTTTTCTGATGTGGTTCCTCGAGCGTTTAGAGGGTTGTGCCAGTGTGGATTTCACCGTGTGTACCGTTTGTATCTTGCCTTGCGAGATGATCATCTATTCTTTGAAGATCTAGAAGAACATCTTCTCGTATTTGCTACAGGATAGGTCCAGGAAGTAAATTGTTCTTCACAATACTTTCTTCTCTGGTCAACTATTCGTTGTTCCGTTAAATGCTGCTGGGTAACTCTTAACGAAATCACGGTGAATGGCGTAGCGCTTCCTAGGCAATCCGGCTTTCGTGGTCGTAGTTACATTGATTTGCGTCGCCGTAGAAACAGCAAGAGCCGGTGGAGGAGAGCTAGCGATGTGTTCCTCTATTGTGTTGATTATTATTATTATTATTATTATTATTACTATTATTATTATTATTATTATTATTATTATTATTATTATTATTATTATTATTAATTATTATTATTATTATTAATTATTATCATTAATTATTATTATTATTATTATTATTAATCATCGTATATGCAGGGTCAAGGGCAGTAAAGCGCAAAACATAGCCTCTTCTGTCAATTCCTACTCGCTTGCTCCGCGCGCAGACCCTGGTAACTTAGTAGGATGATTCAACCGAGATCGGGTACCCAACCCCGGTGGAGGGAGATCGCTACTAAGGCTGAAGCGAGAGGGATATGTCTTAAGGCAAAGTAGCATGGGAAGTAAAACGGAAGAAATAGTACCCCAGGTGAGTACCGGCAACGGCAGTCTCACCACCGATTCCGATCGGGTAAAAGCCCCGGTGGTCGGTGCAGGCCCCACGGATTCTGGGGGGGGCCAGTCACATGCGAAAACGACAGGAGATGATAAGAAGTCCGGTGGATACGGCTGGAAGGAGAATACAGACCCTTCGGTGAGGAGATCGTCACTTGCGAGAACTCCACCCGCACGCAGAAAAGGATCCATAGGTGTTAACACTGGTGTCGTCTTAAATGAAGCTGCTACTGAAACAGTAACGAAAGGAGGCTCGTCGCCCACAACGAAGATAAAAGAGCCAGAGGTCTTCGAAGAGTTACCTCCCTGGATGACAGGATGGCAGACTATGATGGCACTTTTGGAGGAACAGCAAAGAATACTTCTAACTCTGGACAAGGCAATCCAAACAATGAGTAACGCACTACCGAAGAATGCACCGATGGCAATCAAGGATTCCATGGCAAAGGCACTGGAATACATGGGTGGTCTAAAGTACAACGGAGGAGCCTTGAGAAAGTCTCAAGAAATTTTCAAGAAAGAGTTGTCCAAAGTAAACCAGCCGACGATGAGGACTCGACTGATGAGCAGTGAGTCACAGCAACGAACGCCGCAGAAAAAGACGGGTGCCTCGGAGACTCCTGAAGGCGGTGCCTATAAGCGAGGAAAGAGGAGAAGTGTTGCGCACGTTACGGACTCGGCGTTACCTGCGGGCGAAGCAGCAGCCGACGAAGACTGGACTCTCGTCACAAGCAAAAGAAAGAAGACTCCACATAACGCAAAAGTGCAGGCAAAGGGCCCAAATAGAAGAAATACCGCAGTACTGATCAAGCCAACCGAAAGCACCACATACTCGGATGTGCTAAAAGCCCTCCGGACTACAGTCAAACAAGAAGAGAACGCAACGGAGGTCAAATGTATAAGAAAGACAGCAGATGGGCATGTACTGGTTGAACTGAGCCAAGGTACACAAGGCAGAAGCACGTTCCGAGAGAGAATCCAGGAAGTAATAGGAAAAGATCTCTCTGTTAGAGACCTGGTTCCGAAAACAACCGTTGAAGTCAGAGACCTCGATTCACTCACCACGATGGACGAAGTCAAAGATGCTGTAATTCGAGCAGTGGGGCAGACAGGCGAACTTAGAATACGTATATCCAAACCGAATCATAGAGAAATACGTACAGCCACAGTGGAATTGGACGAGGGAGCCGCTAATGCTCTACTTCACAAAGGAAGGTTGCTGGTGGGATGTGTATACTGCCAAGTAAAGCTGCACACGACCGTTGCACGGTGTTATAAATGCCAAGGGTATGGTCACACATCCAAAAACTGCAACGGCCCTGACAGAAGTGCTCTATGCTGGAGGTGCGGCAAGCCCGGGCACAAAGCAGCTAACTGTAAGGACCAGCCGGAATGCTGTCTTTGTAAAGAGTTAGGTACGACGGCCGATGGCTTAAGACACTCAACTGGATCCTACAAATGTAAAGTGTACCGAGATGCAGCAAAAAAGGCGAAAGAGAAGAAATCCCGGAATGCTTAAAGTAGTCCAAGGTAATTTGAACATGAGCCGGCTAGCCCACGAACTGCTGCCACAAATAGTATCCGAACTACAAGCCAACGTCGTCATCATCAGCGAACCATTTCGCCGCAGGGAAAACTCCTTCTGGTTCCAGAACGATACCAATACAGCTGCCTTATGGGTACCGAACTCGAACGGCCTAAAAGTTGAACAACATGGTGAAGGCGAGGACCAAGTATGGGCAACTATAAATGATGTGACATATGTTAGTGTGTATTTGTCCCCCAACGTCGACGCACAAGAACTCCGACAAAAACTGCAAAACCTCGAGGACGAACTCAGAGCACTTCCGAACAAGGTCATAATGGCAGGAGACTTCAATGCCCGAGCAACCGAATGGGGAATGCCGCACACCAATACAAGGGGAAGGCTCATACTTGAGATGGCAGCGAGACTCAATCTCCTGGTGGTCAACACAGGATCTACAACCACATACAGAAGGCCCGGGTGGGGTGAATCCATTCCAGACATTACCTTTGCATCAGAGATGGTAGCTGGCAGAGTCCACGAATGGAAAGTCACGGAGGAACTTACGGGAAGCGATCACCAGTATATCGTCTTCGACGTAATGGCTAGTATAAGACGGAGGGTACTCACAGAAGAAAGCCCACGATGGAACGCCAGAAAATTAGATCGAGCCAAATTTGAGACAGCCCTAAGAAATGCCAATGCTCAGCCTGCCGATGTCCCAGCCGTCCAAAGCGAGAGAAAGAGAACAGAGGCCGTGGTTCATAGAACTATGAACATCATACAGACAGCATGCAATGCCTCAATGCCCCGAGTCAAAAGAAGACCTCCACGAAGATCTGTTTACTGGTGGAACGAGGAAATTGCCGAGCTACGAACAGCCTGTATCCGATCGAGAAGCACTAACGGAGGAGTACAAAGCAGCAAAAAAGGACCTGCGAAAGGCCATCAGCAGCAGCAAACACAAATGCTGGAAAGAGCTTTGTCAAGAAGTGAACAATGACCCCTGGGGTACTGGTTACAAGATTGTAACAAAAAGACTGGGAACGGCGACCACAGCTCCAACCGACACGCACCTGATGGAGCGAATAGTAGAAGGCCTATTCCCAACACATCCACCAAGGGAAAAGCTAGAATACGCCATTGACCCAACAGAAGTAATCCCATTCAGCCAAGATGATCTAAAGAAAGCAGTAGCCCTTCTAAAACCAAACAAGGCTCCGGGACCAGACGGGATCCCCACCGAAGCTCTTAAAGCCGTCGCAAACTGCGAACCAGAAATGCTACTTCGCATGTACAATGAATGTCTAAGAACAGGAACATTCAGTGCCCGATGGAAGAAAGCAAAGCTGGTCCTGATCAGCAAAGGTAAAGGCGACCCTAACTCACCTTCAGCTTATAGACCCCTGAGTATGCTGGATACTGCAGGCAAGCTTATGGAGATGCTGATCAAGCCGAGAATCACCGAAGCCATAGAAGAAGCAGGTAACCTCTCCGATAGACAGTACGGCTTTAGACCCAAAAGATCGACTGTGGGGGCCATACAAGAGGTTATAAAAGCAGTAGAGGAGACAAGGATACCGTGTCACGCAGCCCGACCCCTTGCCTTGCTAGTTACCCTAGACGTGAAGAATGCTTTCAACTCAGCCAGATGGGAGGACATACTAAGCACACTGCGAAACACGTTTCAGATACCGAGGTACCTTTTGCGTTTGCTAGATGACTACTTTCAGGACAGACTCCTACTGTACACGACGGAAGAAGGGCAGAGAACAAAACGGCTGTCTGCTGGTGTGGCTCAAGGTTCGATATTGGGACCTGATCTCTGGAACGCCCTTTACGACAGTCTTTTGAAGATTCAGATGCCGCAGAAGTCATTCCTGGTGGGGTACGCTGACGACATCGCCGCCGTCATCACTGCTCGCAACTTAGAGCTCGCCGAAATCAAGTTGAACGGGTTGATGCGACGAGTTAATGGGTGGATGCACGAACATGGCTTGGAGCTGGCACTGCCAAAGACGGAGATTGTCCTTCTAACGAGAAAGAGGATTCCCACATTAGTGACCATCCACGTCAACCAGGAGGAAATACAAACAAAAAGTACCGCCAAGTACCTCGGAGTTACCCTGGACACGAAGCTGTGTTACTGGGAACATATAAGAAGAGTCACCGACAAGGCAGCCGAAAGGACTAACTCGCTCGGCAGGTTGATGAGTAACTTGGGAGGACCCTCGTATGAAAGGCGAAAGTTGCTGATGGCCACGACCCACTCCATCCTCCTGTACGGAGCAGAGATATGGGCAGATGCACTCCTGGTGAAGAAGTACAGAAAGCGGATGGCCAGCGTCCAACGCAGGGGTGCCCTAAGGATATGTTCCTCATATTGCACGGTGTCAGAGGCAGCAGTGCTCGCAGTAGCTGGAGTAATCCCAATCGACCTTCTCGCTATCGAACGTAAGCGAGTGTACGAGAGGAGCGGCGAGGTGGGAAGAACACAGGCCGCCAAGGAGGAGAGAATCCGCACCATGGCAGCATGGCAGGAACGCTGGGACAATGAGCGAAATGGGAGGTGGACCCACAGGCTGATAGGGCAGGTCGCTCCCTGGATCGAACGAGCCCATGGTAATGTCGATTTCTACTGACACAAAGAGTGGCAGTAGTCAGGACACTGGGTCCAGTCACACCAGAAAACGTGATCCGGCTCATGCTCATGGGCACACAACAGTGGGGTGTCGTTGCTGCGTACACCACATCAGTACTGCAGCAAAAGAAGTCGGACGGCTGCCTGGAAAACGACTAACAACTGAATATCCGAACTCCTAATTTCTGTCTCAACAGAGGAAGGGAGAGGTAGGAAACAAGAAAAACGAGATGAAGAAAAGACAGCCCGTCACCGGCGAAGATTATGTGTTAAACGGTTCCACGGTGACAATAGGGCGGTTCAGGGGGGCCACTTGTCCTAGTGTGTGCACTGGCTACGCCCCCGAGAGAAAAAGAAAAAAAAAAAATCATCGTATATGCATACTTATAAAAGGATTTCTCATTGCGTGTTGAGGATGCTAATTGGAAACAAATCTTCCGTCATAGGTTTAACACGCATGGTTCTGTTGTTATTTGTTCTTGTTCATACTTTATACATCCATCAATGTATATTACGCCATATTTTAAGTTTATCCTTAGGTTTGCACTCCTTTACTTTAACAATCCTCTTTTTGCTGATTCCTTCACCGACTATACATTAGGATTATCATCTTCAAAGTTAACTCCGCCTGGTGTGTTTCGGTGTGGTGGATTGAGTAGCCCGCTGGACACAACTGCCGGTCCCAAGCCCGGGTAAAGGAGGAGGGTCAAGTCGATAGGCCAGCCCCCTATCACAAAAAACTTCTTTTGGCTAAAAATCCGAAAACTAGGCCTCGGAATATGGATGATCAAAATGGAAAACGACAATGGCAACGAAAACGGACTATGATTTGTGGAACATGGAATATACAGGGAATTAGAACGAAGGTAGATGACATTTTACAAGAAATTAAAAAACATAAACTGGACTTTATTGCTCTCTCTGAAACAAAGAAAAAAGGACAAGGTACACAAACACTCGGGGAATATATCCACATATACAGCGGCGTTAACAAAGAAGAACATGCAAAAAGGGGTATATCGCTCCTTATACATGAGAAGTATAAGAAGAACGTCTCCAGCTGGGAAGCAATAAGCGATAGAACAATAAAAGTTAATGTCAATTTAAAAGGCTGCAAAATAACAATAATTGCTACTTATGGACCTAATGAAGACGCACGGGTAGATGAAAAAGAAAAGTATTATGAAACGCTAAATGAGCTAATATCTCAGACAGGTAACGATCGAGAAATCATAATACTGGGAGACCTAAATGCTAGAACTGGCAAAGAAACGAAGCATGAGATAATAGGGCCCTACGGTGAAAATACCAGGAATGATAATGGCTCCAGGTTGATAGATGTCTGTCAACATAATTTACTAAGAATAATGAATGGGTATTTTAAACATAAGGAAATACACACATATACATGGACGCAAATAACTAGAAATCTAAGATCAATAATCGACTATCTTATAATGAAACAAAAAACGAAGATAAAAGTGCACAATGTCAGAGTATATCGATCCGCAGAATGTGGAAGTGACCATCATCTGATAAAAGCTAAGTTAATAATGCCAATAATCAAAGACAACAAACAAAAGAATCAACTGCAAAACAGTAAAGATTTAACAGATATAGATATACCAAACTATAATATAGAAAGCCTTATGAACGAGAGCACAAAATTATTATACCAACAAAGACTGGACCAAAACCTCCCACAGGAGTACGAACAAGAACCAACAGACAATCTTACCAAAGTAGTAATTGACAGCATACACAAAGCAGCCAAAGAAGCCTTAGGATATAAAGAAATGAAAAAGAAAACACGAAATTATTGGTGGACTGAACAACTGCAAAATTTAAAAGAACAAAAACAACGATTGTATCATACCTGGCTAAGCACTAAAAAAGCAGAACATAAGGAACAATATAGTGAAGCTGTATCAAAATTTAAAACCGCTGCGATAGAGGCCAAAAACCTCAGCTGGGAAAATAAATGCAAGGAATTGGATACCTATTTAGGAGGACGCCAATCCAGGGAATCGTGGAGATTTATAGATAATGTTAGATCTGGCAGAAAAGAAAATATCCCAATAGGCACCATATCACCAAATAAATGGCAAGACTATTACCGCTCATTACTCAGAGAACAGAGATCTGAATATAGTAACATGCCGGCTGAAGACATACGGATTACAGGTGAACCAATAAAAATCAACGTAGAAAAAACAAAGAAAGCTATAACACTACTTAAAAATGGGCGCGCTCCTGGTCCAGAGGGAATACCTGCAGAATTAATAAAAGCAGGAACAAATAGGCTGTTTAATATCCTAACAGAAATTATCAATAGACATCTAAATGGAGAACCAATACCGCAAACGTGGAAAGAAGGATGGATCACGTCCATATACAAGAAAGGAAATAAGGAAGACTGCAATAATTATAGGGGCATTACAGTGACTAGTACGCTCAGTAGGTTATACGGAAAAATAATAAAGGAGATCATTTGTGAAGAATATCACCCATACGAATCCGAGGAACAAAACGGCTTCAGAGCAGGTCGATCGACGATAGATAGTATTTTCTGTCTATCACAAATAATCGAAAAGAGAACCGTAAGATCACAAGAAGTGCACCTACTATTGGTAGACTTGAAGAAAGCATATGACACAGTACCTGTCTCAAAATTATGGGAGGTTCTGGAAAGAACGAGCATAAATACCACTCTAATAAAGGCTATAAAAGAACTATACAGAGACACAACAGCAAAAATAAAAATAGGTAACAAGGTGACAGACGGCTTCAAAACAACCAAAGGCTTGCGACAAGGGTGTTGTTTATCCCCAACTCTGTTCAACATATACATAGATGAAGCCCTAAGAGTTTGGAAAAAAAAATGTAAAGGAATGGGACTAACTATTGGGGAGAGCACCTTGTATACACTGCACTATGCCGATGACCAGGTAGTGGTAGCACAGGAAAAAGAAGATCTGGAGTACATGTCTAGAAAACTTATAGAAGAATACCAAAAATGGGGTCTACAGGTTAGCACGGAGAAGACACAATACATATGTATAGGATCAGAAGATTCACCTGGGAATTTAGATCTAGAGGGAAAAATAATTAAAAACTGTAAGGAATGCATATACCTAGGTGTAAAACTAACAACAACAGGACGAAACGAGGAAACAATTAGGGACAGAATAACCAAAGGAAGAAAAGTAATAAGAGCCCTGAACTCAGTGCTGTGGCAAAAGAATATTAGACCAGAAACAAAAAAGAGAATATACAACGCCATTTTACAACCAATAATTACATATAGCTCCGAGGTTTGGCAACTTACAGAAAAGCAAAAAAATAACTTAAATGCAGTGGAAATGGATTTCTGGAGGAGAGCAGCAAGAATATCTAGAACGGAACATATAAGAAACGAGGAAATAAGAAGACAATTGAAAGTAGAAAGAACTTTAGTAGAAGATATAGAAAAGAAACAGTTGATTTGGTACGGACACGTTAAGAGAATGGGAAGAGAACGACTACCAAGAATAATATTAGAATGGACCCCCACAGAAAAAAGAAAGAGGGGAAGACCACCTAGAACATGGCTACAAGGAATCACTAGAGCAATGTCCGAAAGGAACCTAGCAGTCGACGACTGGCAAGATAGACAGGCCTGGAGATTAGGAACCCAAAGGCGTATAACGCTATAAAAGGGGATATATATATATATATATATATATATATATATATATATATATATATATATATATCTTCAAAGTTTATGGATTATTTATAGATATATAAAAATTGATATCAGAGAAAATTCTCGGTGTGTTCCCTTATTTTTCAGAATATTGGTCTGGTAGCACTACAGGTATGTCTGTGTATATCTCAGTGAATATGTATGCATGCTTTATCATGCCACTTCACGTATTATATTCATTCCGAACTGCTTCTGAGCATTCTGATGTTGTGTTTTTAAATTTTATAGTATATCTTCTATCAATTTTCAGCTTAAAAATATTGTTATGATATCATTTACTCAATTTATATTGTGAAATATACCTACTGAAAGAAATTTCATAACGTTCATCTTAGAAATCAAATATTGGAAGTAATTGGTGGAATATTGTTTTATTTGTACATGTGCTTTTGAATATTTAAAATAGTGTTCGATAAAACTAAAAGTTTTTGTCCATAGAATTATGTAACATGTTGGAATATTTGTTAACCTAACGTGATATGAGAGACATAACACTAATGGTTCTGTTCTGTCACTCATACACTAACATAGCTTTTTAATGCTTCTCTTTTCCGCATTCTCTGTTAGTTGCGTCATTTATTTTCTTGACATTTAGAAAGGAACGATGAAAAACATTTCGGATACTATTCAGGAAAAAACGTTTGATGGTTCTTAGTGTATTCAACTGACACAGAAACGAAACAAAAGATCAAAGAATTCAAGATTATCAAGGGATAATTTGAACGAATCTGAAATCGGATAAGTTTGATTAAAAATGAAACATAAGCAGTTTAAAATTGAATTTTGCAATGAACAATACAGAATTTCTGAAATTTTATGCCAATTGCTGCAATATATGGAACTATCAGCATAATATTTTGTAAATCAATAAAAATGAATATATTGGAAGATGGAAACGGATATTTTTTGGCAGAAATTCAATTCAATACCTATTCACAATTGGAAATTTCGATTATTTCAGGAACAAAACAAGAACAAGTATTTCGAAAATTTATTGTAGTATTGATAATTTCGAATTATATTCCCATGTTTATGCTGCGATTGCAAAACTGAAGGAATTGGACTAAACAAAAGCATAGAAGTTAACCGATACCCCCTCAACCTCGACTGGTATTCCGAAGTACTGGTCAATTGACCCACACATAATTCCGGACCTTTTACACTTTCGCGTTACAAACGGAATTATCTCAACTCACACAGACATCCTGCCCAGTTGTGACTTGGATTTTGATCACTGGACTATTATCGCATCTGTTGCAGCGTCAGTCATAATTATAACACTACCACACAACTTTAAAACAGACTAGGAAGCATACCGTAACGAAATCAATGAAACGGTAGATTTAAATATAAGGCTTAAGGAACCAGGAAATATCGAAAGGGCAACAGAACTGTTTAATTCACAACTTCAGCTAGCAGTGCAAACCGCTACACTAAACATAAAACTGAAAAAGAAAATAAAGATGTCACAGTGGAAATAAAAGACTAATCACCAAAAAGAGACGGGCTCGGGCAAGTTGGTGAAGCAGTCACACTCCTGTAAACAAAAACAACTTCAATCGATCATAAATTGAAGAAGAAATAAAGGATGAAGGGATGCACAATTTGAGGAATACGTATCTAAATTAAAAACAGTAGATAATTCCATTTGGAAACGAATACCAGAAGCTAGAAAGAAAAAGCAAATCCATTTTCGGATTACCTCACTACAGCTCCTAAGTCACGATGTAGAACTATAAGTAGACCAAAACTTAGCAAATCCAATAAACACAAGATTTTAAAAGAAGTACACGATGAAACAAAATTACTGAACGCAAAAAAGCACCGAATATCGATTTAATAACTGTCAAAATACTGAAAGAATTGTCAAAAAAGGGGTAGTCATGCTAATATGTATTCAATAAGTTTCGAAGATTGGCAAGGGCATTTCTGATTGAAAGACCTTATTAGTCTGTGGCGGAATTCCACAATTTTACCATAGACTGGCATAATTCAATTTAGTATGAAGTAAGATATTATATGTAGCAAAATTATTATTACTGAGACAAACTGTTTTATTATCTTAATATATAAAAATTCAGTGTCCGTGTGTATGTTCCGAATGAACACAAAAAAGCCGTGAGCAGCAGAACTCCATCACGAAAGTCGAATTTTTCGTCGAATGAAGAATTTAACTCATACAGAAACAAATCTTGGAAATGATATCAGTTCTCACTCTTATTTCTTTATATGCAAAAATTTGCTATTCCTCAATAACTCTCGAATGAAAATTCATAATTTCAATAGACCCGCTGCAGTCTCGAACCCTCTTGTTCAATTCCAATTGACAACAAAGAAAAAATTGTTATAATGACAAGAAATTTCGAAAATGGGAAGTAAAAAAAATCACCCTAGCAACGATCATACTCGTATTATTCATTAAATAGGAGGCGGTCCAGTTCAACAATTACAACAAAATACATTGAGAACCAAGGTGGCACGTCAACAACACATAGATTCATATTGAGAATAAAACCAAGAAAATCATCGAACCAAACGCCCAGTAACACGTGGATCATTTGTTCGTCTTGTATTTAATTATGAACCAGACATCAAAAGTACTCGGCTGATTCCAAAGTTACTATTGGTGCGATGGACAAAATATGCAATTATCGTCAGACGTTAAAATTTCGCAATGAAACACCCGGCATGTGTTGCGCATAAGGAAAAGTTGTATCTAAAGAGATAACCTTTATTGTCATTAAAATTATTTTAAAATCAATAGACTCAGCCACAGCAATGCGTGTCGCTTTGTCCATAAAATTGTGAAATTATATGATGACAATAAAGCTTATCTCTTTAGATAAAATGAATTCTCTCTTTGTTCCAGTATTTTAGAGAAACATTGTAATTCCTCTTATATAAAAAGGAAAAATAACCAGAAAACTCAGTGCCTGAAATGGTTTTCTTGTTATCCGATAAGAAACGGCATGCGATAAGTAAGAACTTCCAAACAAATCTTATTACATCCTAAGACTTCCAGATTCCATGGTTTATTTAACTCAATTTTGAGAAGGATATCAAATAATCGGTAAATATTGAATCAAATATAAATAAAATCAATACTTTCTAGGTATTCTCATGTTCAAAATATATGATAATTGTACATTGTATTTTATACCTCGATAGTGATTAATTAATGTTAAAGATGAAAATTTCGGAATCATTTTTTAAAACAAAGATACAACTCGTTTAGTAATATTAACAACAATGATATTTAAATTCATGAAAGTAATGACATTGACAATGTGTAAAGCCATAATGGAAACATTTTTGGAAGGAAAGAGACTCCTTCCACTTCTTTTGGGCTCCCGTATTTTATAGTCTAGTTCCTACTATCTTTATATTTAAACGGTGCATTTAGAAGTGTCGGGAAGTCCCTTTGTTAGATAATTACTCTCGAAAACATTCATGGTCCTTCAGTGCTTGTATTACAAATTAGTCAGTTTCTCTATGTTTTCTATCAATCCAGAATTCTATAACGGTAATAAGTCTATGGATCCATTGGTCATACGTTCCGTTGTCCCATTTCACTTGCTACTTCTGGATGAGATTTACTCCCGCGTCAGTCTTCGACACTCCGTCATACCCGCCTTCTCTTTCTTTCACTTGCAGCTCGATAGGAGGCAGTCATGCGAGAGCTCCTACTCCTTCTGCAGAAACAATCAGGTAGACACTTCCCACTTTCTCTGTAGTCGCGTAGGCTTTACGATGGAAGATTTTCTGTGAGTGACGGCTGAAAGACTTTTCCCTGCTTTTTCTATTCTCTTCTTGACATCTTGATTGAAACTTATCTAACCAAACACTTAGGTGCTATAGTATAAATAACAATCGTGCCTTGTACATTAAAGCATTTCCTTTTGAGTGCAAACAGGACATTTTCAGTATTTTTCTGGTGCTAGTCTGGTACCCTGTTTAAGCCAAACCTTACAGGCAGGTACTTTTTACTCATCTGTTCACATTTTTCAATTCAATATTCTGACGTCGAACTTTTCCTAGAATAATTTCTCTATTCAGGTATATCATTGGATGGATGTATAAGTTGTGGTCGAAACATGTAAAATACAATGAAAATGGTTCCAGTGGTTCCAAAAGACTGAAAAATTGACGTAGGATTGATATACAAATATTGAATATCACTATACGTCATAATTATAAAATGAAATAAGCGCGAAACCATCTTTACAAGCACGGGAGGCATATTTGGAAGCGTAACTTTCGTCGTTCAGTATATTCCATACTAAACAGCCTGAATACTGAACTATGGATGCTTGAGGAGAATTCGTGGCGTGTCATGCTTCATGTGTAACAGTGGGGTGGAGAGAAATAATAATTTTTACAAATTATTTACAATGGAACAATAGATCATGGAATAGACCTACCGGGTCACAAGCATTACCTCATAGGTGGTGTGGAAACATGTGCATATTACGAATAAAATATTTTTTTCAATTTTTTCAACCGCTATATCACGAAAATGGCAATACTTATGAAAAAAGTGTGGATACATTTTTTGTAGAGAATCGGATGATCTACAATTTTTGTCTGAACTATTTTTACTGTAAAACCAACCGTTTAGCTGAAAAACGCGAAAAGCCTATTTTTGTAAACTTTCGCCATTAATAAAATTTTTTGATGGATTGATGGGGACATTTCACAATTCATTTATAATAGTATTTTGAACATTCATTTTTAGCTCTATGGGAATTTTTGTAACCTTACTTCTATTTTAAGGACCAATTTGATTGGACTATTACTAAGAAATTTTGAACAAAACAGTGAACGAATTCTAATTGGTCGCTACTCAATACATGCTAGAATCTATTTGATATGATATCTGTCTAATTGATTAATTTAGTTTTCATATCCAATCTATAAATTTTCGATAAAATGAACAATGTACTTACATGTACAGGTATATGTGAAAAATTACTGAGTTTAACATTTCGTGATAGGTCATTCGTCGAGTTGTACTCTATTTGACGTGAACGCCTATCAAGACTATGTGTTTCTTTAAGTAGTTGTTTACTTTTTAGAAGGCTTTAAGTTACAAATACAAACTACTCCAATCAGATGCACATGGGAAACAATATTTTATTGGGAGAGTACAACAATAGCGGAAATGTCAACAAGAAAATGTATTGGAAGTGAAAATGATAGCTCACAAAGTACATCCATTAACAGAAAGAAAACAATCATTCCAGACAACCACTGCGGATTTAATGTTACTTTTGTAAACATTCATACAAAATAGAAAAATACGATATACAAGGTCTGATTATTAAATAACGAGATTGCGCGCCTAGACGAGTATGGTGAAAAACGAGTAATGCTTTGGGTTTCTAAATATCTCGTCTATGCACGTCCAAAAACACGTTACCGGCACTATTATAGTATTTGTGTAGTAGCAGTTTGAAAGTAACTGGTTTTTCCTGTGCCTAAAAACGTATCAATCTCAAATTTCTCGTTAATTTGAAAAAAAAAATCCGACTGAGGGCGTGTTTTTGAGTAGTGTGAGCGCTTTAGTGAGTGCCGAGAGAGCACTGAAGATGAGCAGCGCCCAGGTTGCTCTGAGACTGTTTCGACGCCGAAAACAGTGACCAACATCAATGAAATTATGCGTGCAGATCGTCGAATGAGTATCCGGATGATGGACCAGGCTGTAAACACCGATAACGAGACGCCTAGAAATATTTTACACAAAGAATTACACATGACAAAAGTCTGTACAAAGTTGTTGCCAAAAAATCTGACCTTTGACCAAAAGTATTTGGCCAGAAGATAAAATCTGCTTTGAAAGGGATCCGATTTGAGTCGATGGAAGCGGTAGAGCAAAAACCGTCAGAGTTCTTAAGGGCCGTCACCAAAGAAGACTTTTCATACAAAGGTACGAAAAGGTGTGTGGTGGGGGGAGGGGAGTATATTGAAGGGATTCTGAAGTGAATCTAAACAATGTCAACCTAGAATGTACCAAAAAAATATATGTTTTGTTTATTATTCTCGTACAAAACTGAAAAAAAAATTTTCTTGCCGTATTTTGATGAAAAATGAAATTTTAAATTAAGTTAAAAAAACTTGTGCTGGAGAAAGCAATGGAGTTATTCATTTCCTGAATATTTTTTATTCGAAATAAAAGTTGGTTTGAGAAATTATATCAAGTTTTTCGGTAAGTAACAACGCCTGAACACACCTGAGACCTGTTTTATTCTTCATTGAATTATATACAGAAATCGATGTACCGAGTTTAAATAATTAATCCACTCCAACACTTTGATAACATTTTTTACATGAAGGTTGCTCGACAACAAATGAATATTTTCCATTTTACAAAATGAAATTTATAGTGGGTGGACAATATTAGATGAATTTTCTCTTTCTCAAACGAGCGATCTTAAATATTGATTCAGCTTGTATTGAGACTTGATATTCGATATATATATGCATATGTTGGTACGTCTCTCATATTTTTAGAGTCACAGAAATTCAGAATCCTTCAATACAAAAGAGTATATGAGATTATTCAGAGATAAGGTATATTTGGATCTTACTTTCAAACTAGATTTAGATTTCTTGAATGCTGAAATCTATCACCTCTCAAATGTAGTTAGAAATAACACCATCTATGCAAGTTATTGGTGAATTATTGTGACATGGATTGCAATATAAATGATATTAACTTTTAGGCAAAATCAACTATATAAAAATTTCCAACAAGTACAAAACTATTTAGCACTCATCACGTTCCATATAAAGTAACCTTATAACAGAATTCATTTACAATAATTATGTAACTAGTAAAATTCCATTACATATTGAGTGATGCTCAACTCACATCACAACTTCAAAACCTCAACGAATATGTCAATAATGATTCATCTGAAATTGAAGCGACAATTAGTTGTTCAAATTGTAACTTCTCGATTATTCTGAAAGTTAAGAGGTTGAACCTTGCATATTATCCTGCAGCACAGTGGGTCTGATGACATAAAAACGTGGTCAAAAGTTTACGTGATTTTTATTGTTAAAAACTGATTTAGTTTATTGAAATATATTAAAATAATAATCTTTCATTTCTTAGACCTTTTGCTATGTTTATGTTTCTAAATGTTCTTGATTTTATGTCTATTCTGTTTTAAAATTAGTTTTGTTAATAATTTTTGGAAGATAAAATTTGACGTTTCAACTTTTCTTTAAGTCTTTATCAGAATATGATATTGACACTGACAATTTGGATTTTTATATTGATCATGAACAAAAATTCAATCATAAAGATGAAAAAATTCTCGAAACGGAATCTAATACAGGAAAAAGAGAATTTTCAGAAACGGTTCACATTCATAGGAACTAAAAGGGTATAAATGATGAAAAAGACTTAAATCATTTGAGTAAAATTTGTAGCTCTCTTTTGTAAATTCTAATAAAACCACAAATAATTTAATTGATTACTGCTATATATTTGAGATGTGAGGACTAAGGAAAAATTAATTTCTCTAATTATAACAAAGTTCTAGTTTGAATTTATTCTTATTTTGATATTCATAATGAACGTGATCTATTGATCAATATAAAAACGCAAATATTTATCAATCTTTAAAAATTATTAAAAAAAAACTAATTTTAAAACAGAAGAAACCTAAAATCAAGAACATTTAGAAACATAAAAATAATAATAATTTGATGTGATTTTCAATTAACTTTGAAACTTTAGTCGCTATCACTTGTTTATTCTTTCGAGGAAAACATAATTAATTCACAGGTGTTTTCTATCAGGTGATGCTAAAAGTTATAGAATTACCGGCGAAAATGCTTTCCTTCGTTTCTGTGGGAATAAATGTGTATCAGAATCGATATTTCCTTCAATAAATTTTTGTTTGTACTCGCTATATCCGGTACTACCACTGCAACCCCATTTAGAACTTGATATTAAGTCGGGAGACATATTAAGAGAAAAAAATCGAAAACTTCCGCTTGTACTTCCATAATTTTTTAGCAGTGTGGCCGAGAAGTGATTGCAATCTAACTTCCGTCATATTTCCACAAACAATTAAGTTTTCATTCGGGCAACATTTTGTTTTTGCGTTTTTCAGCTTCGCTTCTATTACTATTTTTTGGTACTGACTTCATGTTAATTTTGCATCAAAACAGAGAGCCAATGCTTCATCTGACAAGTGAACCATTTTCACATTTTTCTCTTATTCTGAAGACACTTGTGTGCCCAGTATTTATTTGTTTAGACGCATCTAATTTATCTTCTGTTCTTCTGCGCTTCAACAGATTTGGTTTTTATCCTTTCAGTTCTCTCCCTACTGACTTCAAAACTTAATTCGAGCTGTCCCAACTGATAAGTTGATGAAGTATTCATTAAGCCAAACAGAATTTTGCTCCACAAATCTTGTTTCTATTCTATTAGCGATTTGCCACCTTTTTAAAAATGCGGAACACAGCTGATAAATGCCTCCGTTTCACAGAATTTCAAGTTTCTTCACGCGTTCCTTTCAGATATTGGATGTTTGCGAAAAACACTCTGAACAAATTAACATTTTTCCGTATTATTATTACCCTTCATTTTTTGCCAAATGGTGAAAGTTTCAAAGGAGAAGCTGTAAAATGGAATAACCATATATAAATATCCATTACATGAAAATTACGATATTTTCAAAAGGGGAGAATATGGATAGCTAATTTCCTTTTTAGTTTATTATATAAATAAATGGTAGATAAACAAAAATATTGAATGAATGAAATTAAGAAATATGTACGTAGTACAACGAACTTGAGCAAGAAATATCTGGTAGTACTTTATTCGATAAACAATGTCAACCTACACCTAGTTCAACTCTACATGACGACTTGGCCGCACCCAAAAATATAAAAGAAGAAAACATTTTTCCTTTTCTCAAGAATGCTTCAGGAGAAAACTTTTTTACCACTGATGAGTGATTCCTTCTTTAACATGACTGACGTTATTCGAAATGATTTATTATTATCAAACCCTCAAGCTGACGAACGAATAACAAAATATTTGGAGTTTAATGGAGTTGCTCTACAATACACAAACCTTAAAAATAACTCAATTTATTTGCCTAGTGACTGATGCAGAATCACTGAAGATGCCAGACGAAAAAGAACCCTATAAAGTGACAACATCTTAAAGTTAAACTTGACTTTACCGATTAATTTGGGAAACTTACTGAAAGAAAGAAAGATAATAAACCTGTCTCTGACCGTAAAAGGTTTCCACAATTATTGAGAAGCAAGCAATTAAAAATTAAAAAACAAAAATGAGATCATCTTCAACAACTATTGAAAGCTGTGCTTCCTAAAGACTGTCACTCATTTTATGATAACATACCCCATTTAGGAGAATGACAAAATACTTTTTTTCAATTATTTTATTAAAATTATCGTTTCAATATTTAAGTTTGAGTTAGCATTGAGAAACAATTTTCATTAGTTTTTATGTGTGATATTCATCAATATATTTTTTTTTGTAGAAATTGTTATAATTTGCACATCTCACTTTATAAAGTGATTGCTCGTAACTAGATTTTCAAATAACTTTTTAAACGTGAATTAAAAATAATATAATTCGTTGTAATAAAGAAATATTCCGCTTGTAGATCATCAAGTTAGAACAGATGTTTTTAACAGTTTCATTCCTCTCCTGAAAAGTTTTATTTCAACATCACATCTCAATCGTCGATATACTACTTTCAATAGTATTGTTCTTCCCATATCAATTGCAGATTATAAAAATTTATATAAAAACCCTTGCCGGTAATTCTGTTTGATCTACCAGAGGCGTTGATACTTCATTTTATGAATTTATTATTTTTATAAATACTTTTGAAAATATGGATATCTTATGCGAGAAAGTATTCGTTAAAAGGCAATTGAATCATTATAAATTAAACGGCGTTATATGCCGTTATTTAGACAGATGCCCTTAATTGTAGTCCTACTTGTAACTTAGGAAAAAAATCTTGTTAACTCGCTACAATCGAATATTAAATTATAAAACCTAAATAGACGAGTAAAATGTACCTGCCTTTAAGGAAGTTTGGTTTAAACAGGGTTCCAGATGTGAACTGAGCCCTATTTGTAGCCCATTCTAGAGAAAGAAAGTTTAAAGCAAAAATCATGGAGGAAAATAAATTCTTTGCAAATAAAATAAAATAAAAAAAAACATTCCAATTCCAAAGTATCTTTATAAATAATAATGGTAGTCAGAATCGTCTGAATTAGAGACATTATGCTCATTGGCTGTCTGGCAGGAAGTTTTCGAAGAAATTGTGTACATACGCCTTTCGACAGCTTCGGATAATAGAAAAGCATTCATATTTATGATTCGATGTTTTCATTGGTAAACAGTGGAGATGATGAGATCACGTGGACTGATGGTTTATTAGATATTTACCGAATTTCATACGAGGAGTAAACATTTAATTTTGTATGAGTGTCGTGCGTATTTATGAAACGTTTGATTGTTCCTCGTATATCTCTCTTCTACAATTGATATTGGAGGAACTATAAAGTTCTATTGCTTTGATATAAGCCCGTATGAATTCCAATTACATACATAAATCGAAAATATGGATTTCTTCTTCAGCCATACGAGCAGCTTGGTATGTATGCATGTATCTATCTGTATATCAAAACTCTTGAACTCTACTTAGAAATGTTTCACACTTGATGACACTATAATAGTTCCATGTATTTGGATTATTATCCTTGTTAGTCTCACTGAGATATCAAATAATTCAATTTCCAGGCTTGATTTTTTGCTTTAAAAGATCAGATGAATTCGAAATTTCGCACACTTTTCGGAAACAAGTGACAATACAATAAAATAATTTCATAAATTGGTATCATTCTCCTTGTCAATTTCGAAACGTCGCATGTACCGGATAGAATAGTGACATCTCTCTCCAATATTAAGAATTATGTTCAATTTTCTATTTCATTCAACTCAATTCAGTATTTCTCATAATTTATTCTTTCGCATATTCAATTTGTACATTAATCAGTTATTTTTGATTCAATGGTTCATATGATTATGCACTAGATTATCCAATATCTCTTTCAATTATTTTTTGGTACGTTTTCCACAGACTTGAGCCCACTTTTTAATAAATGTTCAAAACCACGATTCATTTTCTATATAACCTTCCAATTGTGGTAACATTCTTCCGTCATCAATCACCCTAATATCATTTCCAAGCTTTTTTTTTGTTTTTATATCCAATTGATGAATGAGCTTTGTAATATACAAAAAAATCAGTCGATTGAAGGGTCATCTAAAAAAACTTCAAAAGGGCGTCGAATGTTAACCGTTGTTTTGGAGACTAAATTTTGCTCGTTATTGACAGTGGATTTAATTAATTACTTCCCTCCAAAAGGGAAAATGCGATTAACGAAAATTAACGACAAGCTACATAATAGATGCCTCCCATTTACAAATTAACGTTTATTTTAGTATTTTTTTTTTCTCTACAAAAAGAAAAAAAGTCTGTTCAAAAGGTTTATCAGCATTTAAAGTATAACTTTAGAAAAGTATAATAAGATATCTCATATCTTGTTACTGCTACAATTGAGTTATTTTTTTTTTTTTATATAACGACTTGTCACACTTCCTCAGCAATTTGCTGGGAAACATTCACAACCTCTGCGGAGTCCTGCTTTGCAGAGGGGCTCGGACGGTTGGAGTGTCCTTCTAGTCGTCTACGGCCCCTTTTGTCACTTGTGGCATCGTTCCTGGAACATACTTCATGAGTGACGGGCTATCAGTGGTTTCCTTTTACCCTACGTCTCCCTTGCCCTCTCGGGATTAGGAGTTCGGGTTCCTTTCTCTCTGCTGTCTTTGTCTTTCATCTTTTTCCTTGTTGCTGAGAATACTCTTAGCCATGTTCTGCACCGTTTTCCAGTTCTCTGAGCTGTCAAGCATCTTCTCTACAATGTTGTTTGGAGTGAGCTCGCATTCCAGCTGTTTGCAAGTCCTGTCTCTGACCTCTCTCCACTTGTAGCATACGAAGATGGTATGTTCGGCAGTGTCTACGGCGGCACAGTATATACATCTATCCGTGGTGTCTTTTCTGAACCGTTTGGCATAACATCGAAAGACGCCATGTCCTGTTAGGACCTGTGTCAGGTAGTAGTCTACTTGGCGGTGCTCGCACTTGACCCACGGCTTGATGTCTGGTATTAACCTTTTGGTCCATTGAGTTATTGAAGAAAATTTATAAAAAATAGTCGAATTGCAGGAAACTTTTAAGAAAATTTTTATGGATTCCACATGTTTAAGTCTGTTGAATCAGAGATGAGTGCAAATGGAAATAGTTTCCCTTGATTGAAGGGTCGGCACGTGCTGAAGCATAACGAGGGCCTCCAATCAATCAAAACTTGATTAAAACATATCTTCGAAATGACCAGTACACATTGAATAACTGTTTACATTTATAACAAGTCACTGTCAACAAGGTTTGTTATAATTCTTTCTGTTGGCACGTGTGTTTTGATTGAGTCTAAATCCACGTATATCGATTCCAAGGTTTACTTTCTAGCATCTTTAATAAACCTTTGTAATTTATAACGACGGTGACAATTTCTTTGCTAGATCCAACCCGCAACAGCTCCAGGATGCTTACATTAAACGGTCACTGTTTAGTCGTGGGGAATATATTCATGATGTTCGATGGGGTGGGTACTAAAAATAGCGATTAACAATCCTGCAGTTTCCGAGTCAAACTTGAACAACCGTGTCCTATCTTCTGTGATTACCCAATTCATCGCTTCAAAAGAGACACTACAAATCCGAAATTTACATTTACATTGTAATCCTTATTTCAGTTAGGTGCCGACCAGCTGTGTTCAGCTTGCGGAAACGGTTGACCTTCAGATCAAAGAAAGTGATAAAGACACTTCCTTCGAAAGGATAATGTTCAACTGTTTCGTTTGAAACACGAAGGAAGAGCTATGAAATGCGCGTAAGATGAAGAGAGAGATCAGTTATGTGAGGGATAACAATGAATCACTATTTTGGGAAAGTACGGTTGGTGCAATAAGCAAGTAATATTTTTTAAATAATCAAGATACTGCTTCTATTCAAAATTTTTATGATAATTTCATGATTCATAAAGTATATACATGATCAGGAGTATCAGTAGGGCACAGAACCAAAACTGGAATATTCATACCAATGATAATTGATTTGATTATTTTTTAAACTGACAGTTTATTTCAATTTCGTACCTCTTCCAAGTATTATGTAGGAAGTAGAGTTATTTTTCTCGTTATTAAGGAAATAATTCTCACAAAACAACTTTTTTTTCTTGGCTATATATAAAGTTCTAAACTCACACACATTTTGTAGTATTTAAATAATTTGTCGTTTCCTACAAATTAAAACAAGTAAAAATGTCGTCGACCTCTCGGTGGGAGAGACTATAGCGCATTTAAAAAAATGCGCCATAACAAGCATCGAATGGGGTTTTTTTACATTTTATTCTTGTATAGCTGGGGATGTACCAAAAAGGAAAAAGTTGTAGGCATCACTAGGAAAAACTAATTAAATCAACCAAAATGTGATTCCATTCCCAAAGGACCACAAATGACAGGAAATGACGTGAATAGACATCAATCGACGTCAATAGGACTTTGATTGATATCAAATGATATCAAATGACAATAGACGTTAATTGGCGTCAATGAATGTCGAATCATGTCATTTGAGGTCATTTGGCAACGGGATTACATTATAGTGAGTGTGATTAATTTCTCCCAATAATGCCGAAATTTATTTTCATTTCGGCATATCTATTTCGGCATATACAAGAACGTGAATTATTTAAAAAATATTGAATCATCAAATATTGTTCAAAGTAGAGAATATGAAGTGAACTTTGAGGTGTGATGGGGAATGGAGGAAGTTTTATCAGACAAACCAGGTTGAATAGAAGTGATTGAAAATAAAATAAAAATTGAATTATCACATGAAAATTTCAGGACAATAAAAAGTTTTATTCACTAACAGAGCCAATAGATGATAAAACCAAACGGTACAAGTTCAATGAAATCTTATTTTAGTCAAATTTGTATGCGTTAACTTGTAGATTCATCAGAAAATTCTGCAATACATGATATATCGAAATATTCATTATTTTCATTTCTGAAAATAATTTTTACTACAGAAGAAAGGGAATATTGAAAAAAATTTCCAGCTGTTGGAAAGCAAACTTCTGAACCATAAAAGTTAAGCTTTCATCAGATATCCGATAAATTATCCTTCATCGCCCATAGCTATATAGCTCAATGATAATTTATCATTTCCTCAAATTGGTAGTTGGAAAAGTTATGTGTATGCTAGAAGTGAGCGCATAAGTCTTGTGCTACTTTCGAAATCGATAACGGTACGTTTGTAGTTGTTTGTTAGATGAAAAATACTCACCCGATTCACCTCAATGTGAAAATAAGTAACCACATCACGTCGCTGTAGTGAGGTATTTCCTCAACAGCTTAAATATTATATTTCATTTTTATGACACAGGAAAGCAATTATTGTAACTTAGCTACATGAAATAGTTCTTCTATTTATTAATAATAATTGATGATAGAAAATAATATATACTACAGAGTGGGTAGAAAATCCTAACATAATGATTGAATATTTTTCACAGAATTCAAAATTACTATGATAATGATTTCATAGTTACTTAAATCAATCAACTTTTCGTGATTTTTCTGAGGCTTTCGATTGTGTTGCTCGTAATATTTTGATTAACAAATTGCAGTACTGCGGTTTCGGGAAACACCTCTCGCATGGTTCAAGTCATAACTTACCAAGTCAGTTTGTAAGGGTTGATACAACGATATAATGTGTATGGAGTATCCCAAGGCTTAGTACTAGGCCCTATTTTGTTTCTTTTGTGTATAAACGACATCCCCTACTTAATCATCAGTGGTAAAATGTCTACAGCACGGAACCTCAAGGGACCATATCTAGTGACCTAATCACCTTTAAATCATGGTGCGATTCCAATTTTCTCCGTCTCAACATTTCTAAAACTGAAGTTTCACCATATAAAAATCCATTGCTGCCTTTTTTATTAAATAATACCTTCATTGACGTCATTAAATCTGTAAAATTCTCAAGGCCATTGTTGTAGTGTTTGCTGGTATTGTATATCATAAGCTTTTAAGATAACTTCAAAAGAATAAATCCATTGCATTTAATTCAGAGAAACGTGGTGGCCATGCAAATGGACCTCTCCGACCAATCCACCTATTATTGGGAACGAGCTCCGTCGTGTATGAACCACATATATCTGCGATTGTTTAGAAAAAAAATCACATAATATGCGAGGAAAATCATTCTGAAGAAATTCTAAGTATCGCTGACCACTCAAGTAATTACCAAAAAAATATGAAGCTACTAAATTTTTACTCTCTATTTCTGCCCACATATTAACACAAAATCGATGTTGATCCTTTATTAAAATTGTACCGTGGGGATTTTCATCTGCTCATTAATGGGAATTATGAGAATTAATGAAACCGTCTCGTTTGAAACCAGCTTTATCAATAAAAAGTACTTTTTTAACAAATATATTATCAACTAGATAATGATAATGATAATGATAATGATAATGATAATGATAATGATAATGATAATGACAATGATAATGATAATGATAATGATAATGATAATGATAATGATAATGATAATGATAATGATAATGATAATGATAATGATAATGATAATGATAATGATAATGATAATGATAATGATAATGATAATGATAATGATAATGATAATGATAATGATAATGATAATGATAATGATAATGATAATGATAATGATAATGATAATGATAATGATAATGATAATGACAATGATAATGATAATGATAATGATAATGATAATGATAATGATAATGACAATGATAATGATAATGATAATGATAATGATAATGATAATGATAATGATAATGATAATGATAATGATAATGATAATGATAATGATAATGATAATGACAATGATAATGATAATGATAATGATAATGATAATGATAATGATAATGATAATGATAATGATAATGATAATGATAATGATAATGATAATGATAATGATAATGATAATGATAATGATAATGATAATGATAATGATAATGACAATGACAATGACAATGATAATGATAATGATAATGATAATGATAATGATAATGATAATGATAATGATAATGATAATGATAATGATAATGATAATGATAATGATAATGATAATGATAATGATAATGATAATGACAATGACAATGACAATGATAATGATAATGATAATGACAATGATAATGATAATGATAATGATAATGATAATGATAATGACAATGACAATGACAATGATAATGATAATGACAATGACAATGACAATGACAATGATAATGATAATGATAATGATAATGACAATGACAATGACAATGATAATGATAATGACAATGACAATGATAATGATAATGATAATGATAATGATAATGATAATGACAATGACAATGATAATGATAATGATAATGACAATGACAATGACAATGATAATGATAATGATAATGATAATGATAATGATAATGATAATGATAATGATAATGATAATGATAATGATAATGATAATGATAATGATAATGATAATGATAATGACAATGACAATGATAATGATAATGATAATGATAATGATAATGATAATGATAATGATAATGATAATGACAATGACAATGACAATGATAATGATAATGATAATGATAATGACAATGATAATGATAATGATAATGATAATGACAATGACAATGATAATGATAATGACAATGACAATGACAATGACAAAGATAATGATAATGATAATGATAATGATAATGATAATGATAATGATAATGATAATGATAATGATAATGATAATGACAATGACAATGATAATGATAATGATAATGATAATGATAATGATAATGATAATGATAATGATAATGATAATGATAATGATAATGACAATGATAATGATAATGATAATGATAATGATAATGATAATGATAATGATAATGATAATGATAATGATAATGATAATGATAATGATAATGATAATGATAATGATAATGATAATGATAATGATAATGATAATGATAATGATAATGATAATGATAATGATAATGATAATGATAATGATAATGATAATGATAATGATAATGATAATGATAATGATAATGATAATGATAATGATAATGATAATGATAATGATAATGATAATGATAATGATAATGATAATGATAATGATAATGATAATGATAATGATAATGATAATGATAATGATAATGATAATGATAATGATAATGATAATGATAATGATAATGATAATGATAATGATAATGATAATGATAATGATAATGATAATGATAATGATAATGATAATGATAATGATAATGATAATGATAATGATAATGATAATGATAATGATAATGATAATGATAATGATAATGATAATGATAATGATAATGATAATGATAATGATAATGATAATGATAATGATAATGATAATGATAATGATAATGATAATGATAATGATAATGATAATGATAATGATAATGATAATGATAATGATAATGATAATGATAATGATAATGATAATGATAATGATAATGATAATGATAATGATAATGATAATGATAATGACAATGACAATGATAATGATAATGATAATAGAATTTCTTGAAATAATTTTTGTTCCGAGCTAGTTTTTTATTATCTTAGCTTGAAATCTTTCAGAAAGATTTTGTGTTTTCTGGGTAGTAATAAGCCTTTTTCAATCCGTGTGCGTGAATATATTTCCACAAATTCCATGCACATGCTCATACTCGAAAGAGTGTATTTCGTGTATTTGTATACTAATGAATTAGTGAGCGTGAATATTGAGAAGAGTTCAGTTTGCTACGTGTCTTATAATAATTTATATTTAAAAAAAACAACTGACGGATAGACATAAGAAAACAATAGAGACTAAAAATGGACTACTCAAGAAGATCGTGCCGGATATCTAGAAACTACCATATACTGAATGAAGATATACGACGAGGAACAGGTAGAGTACACTAGATAGCATATTATTTTATTTCAATCATTTTATATTTTTTCCATTTCAGCTTTTCATTTCCTCGGTGGAATTCTAAGGAGTGGGCAGATTGAGACCACGGAATCGGATCACTTCTTACCAATGATTTATTCTATCCTCACCCTTCTCTTGACAAAGGCTCCAAAGTAGTATCCGAAACGTCTAGAATTTTCAAATTTCCAACGCGGTTCAACCTGTTAACCTAGTCCTGTTGTTCATAATCCTGACCGCGGCAAACTTTATATATATACGCTAAGAGTTTACAGCTGAATTATTAATCACACACTTTCCAGAAAGTTCAAGATTTAGGATAGCTCTAGCTACCAAAGTTTTTAATTTCGTGTTTCAGATGTGATACTGTGGAGTTTCAAAGTCTCACACTTCGTTAGAATGTAGAGAGATGTTTGTTCTATGCACGTTTTACGTTCCACTAAACTTCATGTGTCCATTGAGGTAGTCATGTCAAGACTCCTGTTAAAATTCATAAAGTATTCTTACTTTACCCATATTACCTAGTATTTCCTTTGTTTTCCTGTTTAAGACAAACAATGGATTTATTCACCCTCCTTGAGAGAATCTGTCTGCTATTTCACTTCTCTCTAATCCAGTGTGCCCCGGATGATATTGAGTAGCTTCATTCTTTTGGCCCAGTTCATATAACATGTCCAGTCATTTCCATCCCAATATAAAACGGATAATAATGATAAACCGAGAGGGTGAAATTCTGGAAATGGAAATGATATGGTCACCAATCAACTCATTTACATAGAATCAGATAAACATAAACCACATTGTGAAAATACTTTACTTTTGCAGCAAGAAAAAATTTTAATGCAAGACCAAATTTCTAAAAATGAACTATCCATACATCACAACATTTAACTTCCTTCTTCTCTGATATCTGAAAAATTATCAAGTCTGTAAATGCATGTTATTTCTATAATACTCAAAACTATTTATTCATGAAGATAATACGTTGAAAAAAGTCGTGTGAACTTCTTTATTGGTATTTTGGATACATCTATCTGTATAATTTTCTAGAAACGCTTTTTTTAATGAAACCTTCCACCGGAGTTTAACGAATCCTGAAATTTGCTCTGCCTTTTGCATAATGGTCTCATTTTAATATTTTCACTCCAGATGCTTCCAACATTTCCGTAGTTAATATCATCAAGAAATGATTCCACGAACAGCTATCAACCCTTTAGATTCCCTGAGGGTGAATGTCTATCATACAGACAATTTGCGAAAGACAGAAAGTGAATTTTTGAATGGATCTGTAATTCGTTGAGTCACAGTCTCGTATTTCTGATAAGGGAACAATCTGCAAACCAGTCGGACTGAAATTTTTAACTGTGATTTTGTACGTTTAAAGTGGAACAATGAATGTGGATTATTCAGAACAGCATGTGTTATTTTTTTTATTTCAATATGGTATACTTTTTAGTTGAAACAAACAGTATGTAGAAAAAGCAAATGTGAGCAGATGGGCCGATGAAATTCATAGCAGTTTTTGATCCGATGAAGAATTTTTACAAGTAGAGGAATTTTTTGATTTGTTTTTCGTACTATATTTCTTTTTTTTGAAAAATAAACCGAGTCTTGTTCAGAATATCAATACGAGTAATATATGTGATAAAAAAGAACTAATCATTCAGAATTTCTCATCAGAATTATGAGAAAATAATTGAATTTCAAATAAACACAATGAGGGATATTGAATCATCAACTACGAGTACATTGTGTTTTGTTCAAGAACAGGAAACAAAATATTTGAAGCATTAATCGAGAGGAAAATGTAAGAAAAAGTTGTAGGGATACTTTGAGGAATTTGAGGAACACATAGAAAGCAGCCAATATGTCTCTGAAAGAATAATATGTGTTACCACCGATAAGAAAAACTCAACGTCCTCTCAATATATAGTCCCGACGATTGCAACTCATTAAGCCCCCTTTTATTCAATATAATAATGAACGATGCCGCGGATGATGCCGTACTGGTCGCTGAATCCGAGGACGATCTTCAGAGAATTGTACACATCTGTGTACTAGTACTAGATGGGACAAAGAATACTCCGACAGACTTTGAAACGAATTTATTAAAACTGTAGAACTAACTACAACACTTGAAACAAAATATCCCCCTAGAAACGAAAAACATAAATAAATTGTTATAGCACAATTCTATTGGAAAAAAATTTCCTAAGCAAACTTAACATAAATATCCTATTATTTTTTCGGTATATAAAAGATTGTATTACTGCGATACCAAGAAAACAAATTTAAAACTTAAATCGAAAATTCTCATCATGAAAAACTTGAATTTACGATAAAAATCGAACAAAATAATGAAATTGGACAGAATGGTATGCAAAACCAACTAGATCCTCAAGATATTCATGTCATCCTATGTGACATAAAAGATAAGTGATAATAAGTTTGGCTGATAGATCTGTCGAGCTATCAGATCCTGAATTTGAATGCTTAGCTATTAATTTCTGAATAACCTCAATAAGGGATGATACAGAACCTGAACATCAAAATGTAGAACATACCATATGCACAAAAGACTTTCGCAACAACAAGCAAATTATTTTAATGAATATACTGGAACAAGTTATAAAGATAAATTGATAGATGTTGCTTTTGCGATATCCGCAATACCGCTATCTTAACTTATTTTAAAAAGAAGCTGTACAAACCTATAGTGCAAGACATTCGGATTTCGAACAATTTCTATTTCTATAACTTCTAGCAGAGACAACTACCTCAAGCGAATTTCAGAAAATGGAGCTCGGCAATAGCTGCAACGAAGTTACCCCCATTATTTAGACCAAAGTTTAGGACTGCAACCGTTTTGAATATTTATGTTTGAGGTTCGTTTCCGTTGAGTCAAAAGCTGGGTGCGTTCAATTTGGAATCAATTGTTCACATCATTTGAGTACCAATTCTACTAATTCAACTGATGCTGAATACCACTTACTGAAAAAGAGTCTCCAGCTAGAATCCTTGAGGTTGCTATCGGAATCCTGACAGAGGAAAAAAATTGATATTGGAAAAAAATAAAAAATGAAACAATATTTTGTACATTGAAACGTTTATTTAGCTCAATCTGAATTGAGTATTTTATACATGTTTTTAATCGAAGAATATATTCATGATTCTTTGCACAAGAATTGGAATTTATATTTTCAATATATTTTTTTATTCTTCTGCAGTGAATTGTTTACATAAATATTAATTTGTGTCTTCTATTCTTACCAAAATTATCCACAATATTTTGTTGCATTATTATAATTATTCTTATTTAAACTCATACATTTGTTTTCAAATTCTATAATTATATTTATTTGAATTAAATTTTTGGATCAGTGTCTGTTAAATTAACAAACTTCTCAGATAATTCCCATAATTTTTTCGCTTTCGCTACATCTTTGGCTCCCGAACTCAATTGTTTTTCAGAACAATCCCTGAAATATCTTCCAGTCACGTGTTTCACTTCTTCAGAACAAGCCAAAAATACAGATGTTTGACAACCTTGCTTTGGCGTCTTGAAAAATCCTACAAAAAAAAAGAACTTTAAATTCTGGACATCACACGACGTAGTGGATATGCAGGGTTTCATCGCTTTCCTCGAAGACTTTTGTTAATAACAGGCACAGGATGATAAATTTCATACACATAGTGGTTGAAAAAAAACAATTAAAAAAAAAGAATCGCGATGACATCATTATCATATTAGTATAGATAATTAAAATCGCTGATTAAGATTATGTGTCTTTAAAAATCACAAATACATTATCCAAATCATTAACTTCAAATTTATGAACAAAAATGTTGTCAAGAATATCATTTTCCCACTTTTTAGCTTGGAAATAATTTTTTTGACCCTTTGATATAATGATTTGTTTTATTTCTTCTAATATTTTTAAACAAAATTCGTAAGATTGTCGCAAAGTGAACAGAAGGAAATGTATTGAATTTAAGAACCCATAAAAGAATATTTGATAACATTTTTAGTGACTTCAAATTGACTTTATCTAATATATAAAATTCTTGTGTCGCGATGTTTGTAATTGAACTCCTCCGAAACGACTTGTCCGATTCTCATGAAATATCGGTTTGATCTGAAAATCGAAAAACATCTATTTTTCATCTTCCTAAATGTTAAGGGTAGTCCACGCCTAAATTTTTTGGTCCTATATTCATGATACAGCATTAAAAAGTACATTCAACCCTGAATTTTCAGCCCCCTACCATCAACCCCTATTTTTTATTTGTTAAATATAAACTTCATGTTAATTTCACTCTCATCGTAAATTTCTCTGAATATTTACTGATTCGAATATAAATGACAATAAATTTTAAAGGTTAGGTCGTCATAAGTGAAGTTGAAAGTTATAGGTTAGGTAAGATTAGTTAGTTGTTGATGGCGTTGAATTGTTATAGAATTTGTTTCTCCAAAATCTGAAAGATATGCATAAATTAGACTATGGTTATTTGAAACAGTTTTTTCATTGGTGCATTGATTATTTTGGAAATATATGTTGTTTAAAACAATAGACGTTTTTTTCCGAAAACTTTGGCAGATTCATAATTCATATGGACATGAGTCGCTATGAACGAATTTTTCAGTGCAATATTTATTTATTCACAATTTATTAATAACTGATAAATACAGTTTTAACTCTCAGTTAATTTAATAAACTCATGTAAATAAACACGTGTTGTGAGCTTCCGCCAACAACGGCCATTAGCGTACCTGTACATACCGTACTTAACATTTTTTGGAAATAGTTTTAAATCAAAATGAAACGTGTAAGTGTTTAATAAATATACGTGTTTTATTATTGTGAAAGGCAAGTCAAATAATAAGCAAACTCTTTAATTTATTTCAAGACAATTATACAATCTATTAAATTTTGATAAATATTTTTTTACATTCAATAAATTTCATAATATCATTTATATGACAGAACAACGTTTGCCGGGTCAGCTAGTAAACTATAATATGAAAATCCTAACCTTTAATAATCAACTGTAAGCAACAACTGAATGGAATGGGTACATTTCTCCAAATACCAGAATCTATCATTCCTGGGTGTAGACAATTCACTGTTATTCCAGTTCCTTCTAGCCGCCTGGCCAATTCTAAGGTAAAACATATGTTGGCATACTTAGAAACGTAGTAATAGTAAGGTGGACACCATGAACTACTTGGGTTCAGATTGTTGAGATTGAGTGAAGCTAGTCTGTATAGTTCAGAAGCTACAACAACTATTCTTGATGGAGACGAACGTTTGAGAAGATCTGAAAAATTTGAGTGAATTGATAAATAATCGCAATTGAACAATTTCTAATGTAACCGAATCTACAAAACAGTTGTCAATAATTAAGGGCCAAGAAAACAATAAAACCTTGCGGGATTCATCTAATACCAAGGCGGTTGATTTTTCCAGTCCCTACTTAAAGGACCTTTGGCGCAAGTTGATTTTTTTACAAATTTTGTTTTTGCTGGTACTATGTTTTCAGCTTTCTTCAACCTTTAACATAAAAATTCTAACTACTAAAGAGAATATAAAAACTCTAGCAAGAAAATCTAAAAATTGTAACTACTGAAAATAATCCAAAAATTCTATTTGCTAAAGAGATGCTAACATTCTAATACTAAAAAGAAGATCTTAATTGCATAAGTCTGAAAAAAATATTCTAAAAGTCAAAGAAAATACCAAGATTTGAAAATATAAAAGAAAAATGTAAATATTAAAAAATATATATATACAAGTTAATAAACATTTCTGACCAACAAATTCAAGTAGTTTTGCTTTTGAATCTTCAACAAAACAAAAACCAAAAAACATAGCTATTTTACAAATGTTGAAAAATCTCAACAATTGAATTAACAAAATTTACTGAAATATTGTTGAGAAATCTTCATGAGTTATGATCTTGTGCGTTATAATTTTTAAAATAGACCGGTATTTTCGAAATGTAACTGTGTTTTATTCAAAGATTTTCAATATTAATGTGGTCACTATGAGATATTGTTAGCTAATCACGTAATAACTTAAGACAGAAGGTCCCTAAGTAGGGACTGAATAAATCAACCGACTTGGTACTTATAAGATGGATCTCACAACTTTTCATGGAAGAAGCACCGAGTTGCGAAGCTTGGTTTTATTTACAAGTTTTGTTTTTGATGGCATCTCATTTCTTTTTGTAGATAGACCTCATTTTTCTCCTATCCAATACCCTGCACTTCTTAGATACCAACAACGAATTTTCTTAGAGCCAACTTTCTGTCTTACGGGCTCTCCTCATTTTTGTAGTTAGTCTTCCTCTTTTTCTTCTCTGGTACAACTTCTTGAGCTTCAGCTTGAGCTTTTCTCAAAACTCACTTCTTGTCTTATGAGCTTTTCTCATTTTTGTTTGTAGTCTTTCTCTTTTTCTTTTCCAGTACTACTTCTTGAGCTTCAGCTACAGTTTTTCTCAAAGCTCACTCCTTGCCTTATGAGTTTTCCTCATTTTTGTATGTAGTCTTTCTCTTTTTCTTTTCCAGTATAACTTCTTGAGCTTCAGCTCCAGTTTCACTCAAAACTCAATCCTTGTCGTATGAGCTTTTCTCATTTTTGTATGTAGTCTTCCTCTTTTTCTTTTCCAGTACTACTTCTTCAGCTTCAGCTACAGTTTTTCTCAAAGCTCACCCCTTGTCTTTATGGATTTTTCTCTGAGGCTTTGATGTTAGTCTATTGTACTCACAAATTGAGGATTTCTGTGCTGTAATAGTTTCAAAGTAGACAGTAATTAGATCTAAGCTGCCCAGATTCGTAAGTTTCGAAAGTTCTACGTAAGCTTGATCGGATGTGAGTACTGCAGAGCCGATATCCATCAGCGCATTATTGAGAATTGGGTTCTGACCTTTGAATATAGTTATAGCTTATGCTATACATATGGCAAACTGTTCGCGATAAACATAAGCTCTTTTAAAAATTTCAAATTTAGTTTTGACAGGAGTAATCTGCTGAACATGTTTATCAATAAATGTTTTCCTTATTATTTTTGTATTTTCTGTTTCAACGTTGACTTTTCATCAACCATTAACATTTAATCATTTATTTTATTTTTGTATATCATATAGGATTACAAAGTTATTTATGCAATTGGTGGATCTATAAAACTGGACTGAGTAGATGTAATTCCATATATGTACTCATTGATTTCCCTATAACTATAGTCGTACCGGCCTATTACATCTACTGGACTGCAATTGTAAAATAATCTAGTTTTTCGTGATTTATAATCTAAACACTAGCTTCTATATCTACTAGAAGAGCCTCAGAGATTTGATGATTGGTCAGTTAGTATTTGACAAAATTAAGAACCTTGACTAGTTATAATTTATTTTGAAATACAGGATGTCCCACGACGACTTTAAACTATCTGTATTTGGCAAAATACTCATAGTAAAATCACGAAAATTTCTACGTTTCGGTTTTCGGACACGATCTTTTTAACCAAAATATTTTCAAAAATGACTGATTTCCGGTTCTGCCAGAACTCGACTGTAGCTTTGTTATTTTTAAAATATATGTAAAATCTTGGTATACTTTTGTCTAGAAACTTTTTTCTAAAAATGGATACTTTTTGAGTTATTGATTTTTTGTAAAAAATTTGACCGTTGCATACCTTTATAAATTATTTTTTCACGAGGATACCCTTAAAGATATGAAAATGGTTTCTATTTGGTTGCTTTCAGCAAGGCTAGACGCATTTGAATCTATGTGAAAAATTTTTCATTTTATACAGGGTGTGTATAAAAAGTGTTCAAACTTTAACTTCATAAATATCAAATTTCCTTATTTTTTTATATAGAACTACCCAATTCTTTCTATTTTAATAAATTCAGGGGTAAAAACAGACAAATTCATGTAAACTTTTCTATACCCAAACCTCACCGTTATCCAGATATCAAATATTTTCTATAAATTTTTATCTTAAGTCAAAATATGAAATCCACGTTTTTTGCTCTATACCAATATAGGTAACAATTAGGCCAAGACATTTATACCCCGGGAAAAAGGAAAAATATTTGTAATAATAATTATTGACTCAACTCTCAACAATAATACAATGTACCTGAGTTATTTTGTACGAAAAAATTTCACGTTACCTTCATCTATTCTCCGAGGAGAAAAATAAATATTTTTATGTTATATCAATGTTATTTTTAGATTCTCATGGAAAATAAAAAAGAACAATGACCTGGGACGAGCGGTGTTGTTTTTGCAAATGTTAGACTTGTTAGATAGTTATATAATGTTATTGAGCAGAACCGGAGATTAGCATTTCACGCTAAACCTCCCAAAAGTAGCCCCTGAACATTTTCTATCGGTCAATCACCCTATTTTTTATAATGATTTTTCTATTGTAGAGAAAATAAGCTGACAGAGTGAGGTTAATATAGTGGATGTTACTAAAATATACTTTTTGCCGGGGTGTAAAACAATAATTACACACAATATCTGAGCTTATATTGAAGTCTCGTTATAAGCATTCAACATTATAATTTTCTTGTCACAATTATCCATTATATTCAATATATGACAATTAAACTTTCGTTATTGTTGATTATTTATAAACCTTTTTCCATTCGAATGAATTCGGAAATGATTGGAAATATTTAACTCACCTATCAATAGATGGGTCAATAAGAAGGGACCAAAATGATTAGTTGCCATCGTTAGTTCAATACCGTCTACACTCTTCTTGAAAGAACTTTCTGCTGTACCCGCATTATGGATAAGAACATCCAATTTGGCTTCTGTTTTGTTAATTTCTTCAGCAAATTCTCTAATAGATTTTTGAGATGATAGCTCCAGTTTTTTGACAACAATATTTTCATTTTTGGTATTCTCTATTAATTCGTCTGAAACAAATCAAAATTAATCACGATTTGTTGCTTCTAATCACAATAATTCTAATCATCGCAAGATGTATGAAGTATATCACACATACGAATATACAGGATGCTTCTAAATTCATGCGACAAAATTCAGGGGAAACTTAAAAATTCTAAAATTGAGATGGGTCTTTCCTATAACAAAATTTCTTCATCCCCTCTTTTCCCAGATATCACCCTTAAAAAGTGGTGACTGAAATTGTGTTTTCACTGTTTTTTTGAGATTTCAGTAATGTTAGAAACTTTGAATTATGTAATTTTCTTATTTACACAAAGGACTAATCACGAGTAATTTTTCAATATTCCTGTTACATATACGAGTGTAAAATCAGCAACTCTCTCTTCATTTCATATCAAAACTGTTTTAAGATGTTTTTATGAAATAGAATTATAACTTGAGATTTTTGTTTTATCTAAAAATATTTCTTATTGTTAAATTTTTTCCCAAAACCAATAGCTGCAGAGGAACAGAAAACTCAATAATTCATAATAAATCGAGTTGATAACAATAAATATGTAAAACGTAATACGATTCACAATAAATGCTTGAAAGTAAGGGTTACTAATTTCACACCCCTATTATGTTGAATAATATTGGGAAAATACCCGTGGTTAGTCCTTTGCGAATGCACTGCAATTTTAGAAAAAACCCAATTCTAATTACCACCTTTTAAGTGTAATATCTAGGAAAGGGGTTAGGAAATTTTGTTATAGGAAAGACCTATCTTAATTTTTCACCTCCTGCATTCTGTTGCATGAATTTAGAAATACCCTGTATACAGCTGCAATTTAGTAGGTAGGGTGAGTTGAAAGTGAGAATTCAAAATATGCAACCACTCATTGCGGAAATGATAAAGGGCGGAGTAAATCTACATTTGTAATTGGACAAAAAAAAAAGTATTAAAGCGAAAACATCAGATGAATGAGTAATAATTTCAAAATAAATTGCTTAAAAGACACTTTGAAACGATATCTAGAACGAGCCTAACTTAACTTAACCTATTCTAATCTGACCCAGCCTAACCTAACCTAAAAAATTGTTTTTTGTTATACACAATCTTTGTGAATTGTGATCGCGCGATGATTATCGATTATTTTTGGCCCGAATTGGAATATATCGACTTGGGCAGCATGTGGTTTCAACAGGACGGCGCCACAAGCCACACAGCACACGTTACAATCGATTTATTGAAGAACAAGTTTGATGAGCGTGGACCAATCGATTGGCCGCCTCGTTCGTGCGATTTAACGGCTCTATATTTTTTTCTTTGGGGCTACGTCAAGTCATTGGTCTACGGTAATAAGCCGACGTCGTTGGAAGAGCTCAAAGCCAACATTGAACACGAAATAGCAGCCGTTTCGGCCGAAATGTGTGGCCAAGTCATGGAAAATTGGGTCCAACGAATCAACCGCTGCAAAGTGCCCGTGGTGGCTATATGAGCGAAGTCGAGTTCCATTCATAAATGTTTTGAATGTACCTCAACCCGATACTAAAGTTTTTGAAATATCTCAATGGTTTTTATTTTATTTTGAAAAAAACTTGTCAAGTCTTTATTAGAAAACCCCTTAGTAGACCCATATTTTTCTAAAAATATTTGAATTCTAAGTCTATTTTCTATTAAACCAATTAGCTCTATTTTTGGATGAAATCCCACTTCGTACACTTCAAAGGATGTGGCATTTGCATTACGATGAGCCTAGCCAAGCTAATTAACTCATTGATAGTGAGTTGGGTGAACCAGTACAGTGGCCACCAAGCTCACCAAATTTCAACAGACTGAAATCATTGCAAGCATGCATAGATTTCATTGGATGTCATTTCGAACACCGAGCAAAAACTAACCGTATAAGTAGCGACCCAAGGGATCATTGATAGTTTTTCAATTGTTAATGTCTTTGTCAGCTAAATAGTGACTCGTAAGTTATGTGGCATCAGAACTCGTTGACCTTTCCTCATTGAGTCAGTTTTGGCGAAAAATCGTTCCAACGATGTCGCGGCACCCTCTGGTAAAAGCTTTGCCCACTGTGATTTTGTATGTTTTCCATGATGAGATCACACGACAAAGGAACTATAGTGCGTAGATGAGGCCACTGTTCTAATCGAGTTAACTCCATTCGATTACCAAAGATAGGAATAAAGCTAAAATCCTTGTAGAGAGACGAATAAAAAAATAGGTAATTGAATTTTTAGATAAGTTTAAATTGATTGAAGTTCACAAACGATTCAATAACTGAAAACAATTTTAAACAATGAGTTCCTTCACAACAAAGAAAGCAAATCTTTGATAGACGACCAAATTTTCTTATGCAATAACAAGGCAAGAAAAATATTTTCCAAATTACTCTCATTATTTATTAATACTTCATTGGATATGGTCCATTTCCTCAAGGAAATGTTTCTCAAGCTGTACGAGAATTTCAAATAAATATTTTATATCTCACCAGAAAGAACCGTCTTGAAAGAATTTTTCTAAAAATTATTCCCGAGGATAAATGAGCTGGAAGAAACGACAGCCTAATAGAATACGTGCCTTTTTTTCTCTTCTGCATGTATCAAAATAACGAAGGTTGTTGTCAGATCCACATGCTTTCACCGTTTTCATCTTAGTATGGGTGTAAATTGAAATATTTGTTGTCAAGCTGCGAAATTATACAATTATTTACTATTGAGTTTGTCCAAAAAGGATGAAATTAGAACAGTTTCTTTAGAATCAATTAATTGTGATTGAACACAAGCTGTCATATTATTATAATCATTTATTGCAGTCTGTATAGATGATGATATTGCTTTAGTATGAATAGTTTTGATAAAAACAATATACAGAATGAAATCTTGCGATATAGAAAAAGAATTCGGTGATTTATCCATTAAATATTTATTTAATAATGTCGAATTCATATAGTGATATTAATGATATAACAAAATTAATTCCAAAATTTGATATAAAGCTTCATGATTGTATCCATAATCAATAAGAATCGTGTGAAATCTACTTTCATAGATATTGAATTTGCTGAATTTTCCACATTTTGAAAGAACCTTCCTTCATCTACTTTCTATTCCAAAGGTCAACCAAAGATTATTCTACTAAAACTCTCCCATTTTCAGAATTCAACAGATACCTATCGAGAAACTTTTATAATTCCAAGTTCCACTACTTTCTAGGCAGCCTTATCGGTTTCAGTACTACAAAATAATCAGGTCTTACTTACACTAGATCTATAATACTTTTCAATTTTTAAAAACTACTAATGCTCAACTTTCATTTTTACACAAATAAAGTAAAGAAAATTATGATTTTTTTATCAGAATCGAAAGGAATTTCCTTGGGTTCCCAAAAATTCTAGTGAATTTTCATAACAGTATTGTTGGTAGTACTGTCAAACTACTGCAAATGAGCAGAAGGTTCAATTGTGTGATCCTTAATACAGCCTTGCAAATAAGGACAATTCATCAGCTCCAAATAGATGCAATAGAAACTTACAAAAGTATTTCTCAACTAGGAAATAGCCTAAATAAACTTGATAAATAAATTCAATCATTCAAATTAACCAGAAATTAGCGAATGCTCCAAAATACACATTATCAACAGCAAGATTTCGAAAAATCCTGAAGTGAGGTCAATCAATAATGGGAAATAAGAGATATTGTAACTAATATGAAATCACTCAATAAATCGTGTGACTCATACACAGATGGCGCTGTCATTGTCTTATCCATATGACGTTTATGAAGTACCAGCCTTCAAAAGACTATGCGTAAAATTTCATGACAATTCGATTAGTCAGAAAAAAGTGACAGCCATTTAAGTCAAGCTACTTTTATTATTTTCAAAACAAAATATTCAAAACAATTTCAGGTATTGTTGGACAGAAAAGATGCTATACAGGGTGTCCAACGACGAGTTAAAACTATCTGTATATGGCAAAATACTCATAGTAAAATCATGAAAATTTCTACGTTTGGGTTTTCGGGTACGATCTTTTTAACTCAAATATTTTCAGAGATGGCCAGCTTCCGGTTCCACCAGAAATCGACTGTAACTATTTGTAAATAAAACACCCTGTATATTAATACATTTTTGAAATCTACCACACCTGCATATTTAAAAATTTACAGAAAACATTCAATATATGGATAACGGTAAGGTTTAGGTATAGGAAATTATACATGAATTTGCATTATTTATCACCCCTGAATGCATTAAAATAGAAAAGACCGGGTGGTTGTAAATAAAGAAATTTTTTATACGCACCCTGTATAAAATGATACATAGATTCAAATACGTCTGACCTTGCTTAAAGCAACCGAGCAGAAAACTTTTTCATACCATCAAGGGTATCCTTGTAAAAAAAAATTATAAAGGTCCGCAGGGTTTGTCTGCTAAAAAAATGAATAACTCAAAAAGTATGCTATTCTCGAAAAAAGTGCAAAGATAAAGGTATAACAAAATTTTACGTTGATTCCAAAAATGTATTCATATACAGGGTGTTCTATTCAAAATAACTATGTTACAGTCGAGTTCCGGCAGTCGGAAAATCCAAACTTAGAAATTTTCATGATTTTACTATTAGAATTTTGCCATATACAGATTGTTTTAACTAGTCTTGATACACCCTGTATAATGACAAATATCACTGCTTTATTTGTAAGAGGTCGTTAATCTGCAATACGTAATGAAAAAATCTTCTTTATTATTAATTGTTGTTGAGTTACTATCAACTTTATCGTAACAACATGATAATAGTTGAAATTTCAAAATCATTGAGTTACTACAGCAAAAACAATTTTCAAAGCTGAGTTTTGAATGAAAATAAGTACTATAACTATCGAATTTATCCCAAATCACGACATTTTGAACCTATAACAATCGATTTAATCAACTGAAAAGACCATGACAACCGTTTATTTGAAGTACTTATGGAATTATTTCCATCGACTATCTTGGTGGAATAAGAACAAGACACTATCACACATCATTGCTTAATGAGGTGATTGGGAAAATGCAAAAAGCCCTCGCATTTGAAGATAAAGGAAGTGCTTTCTATTAGGAAAACGCACCTTCTCACACTTCAAGGTTCGCCATATATAAGGCTTACCAATTGCTTTTTGAATTGTTTAAACATCTACTGTCTTCACCAGACCTGACCCCCAGTGACTTTTCCCTATTTGTCAACATTAAAATTTCACTTAGATAAGAGAGACGACGACGTTTTCTTATACGTAAACACCTACGTTGGAGATAAATACGGAAATGTTATTTGAAAGACTTAAAAAGGTTATAGCTTCGCTATAAAAGGTGCATAGACTGAAAATATTTTGTTTTTTAGTCGGAAACTCTTCATACAACCCTCGTATGTGAGAAACAAGAGAAAGTAGTATTACAGCTAGTCGTTGAGTTAATGATGTCATACAAACTACTGTAATATCAAGGGTTGTCTTCACTATACACGTCCCAATATTCCACGTGAAAGTTTCTCTGAGATACCAGCTGTAATGATTCACAGTGGCCACCTCGATCACTAGATTTGAATCACATAGAATACATGCGAGATATGATACAGAGGAAACTGTCTACTGTGCACCACCCTCCCCCGACTAGGCAGCATTTAAGACAAGCAATTTGAGTTGCTTCAAATTCAGCTATACATTGCAACTTTTACTAAATATATGTCAATGAAATTTCTCACTAATGTCATCATTCCATTTTAATATTGAGGTATGATATTACGAAAAAATAGGAGCCAATAAAACTGCCATCTCAGTGCTTAAATTGAAAATATTCTCGAAACATACAGAATGAGTTTTATGTATGGAACGCCTCAATTATCTAGGAAACGGCTTGTACGATTTTTATAAATGTTTGTGGACGAGGGTCTTGTGATACGGCATTCTGTATATTTTTCGCTTCTCATTTTAATGATATTGGGATATGGTAGTAGGCGTAGAAGTCAACAAGAAACGTGGAATATCTTTAATAATTTATATCCTAACCGAAATCCCATAAGAAGATCTAGACAAATATCCAGGAAACTTGATATTTGGCAAACATACGTAATGAAAATTATATAATTATACAAATCAACATTGGTTCAAAAGTTGCCAGATGACGATTTTGATAGAAGTGAAGAGTTTGCAGGCCTAATGATGGAAAATTGTTACAATCACAACGATCCCAATTTTTCAAGTAATGTTTTGCGAGGAGGCCACTTTTTTCATTATTGGGAACGTAACTCGGCATAATTTCAAGTACTGGTCACGTAACAATCCTCGTTGGATGCGTGAACCCCATACCGAATATCCCGAAAAATTGAATGTATGCGCTGGAATAATAGGCGATAAAATAATTGGTCCTCTTTTCATTGAGGGTGACTTGAATAGTCCGGCGTATTTAGATTTAGTGGAAAATAGTATTATACCTTAGTAAGCTCGGATATTTTCAATTTACATTTGAAAAAAACTTTCAGGCAATGAAAATATCCCAAACGACAATATTTGGCTACAAAAGATGTGTAGTAAGGCAATACCAAATCAATGTGTTTCCTAGAATATGGATTAGAAGGCGTGGTTTTATCGAATAGCCCTCGTGATCACCTGACATGAATCCTTTAGACTATTTCCTGTGGGATCACTTAAAAATCATCGTTTATAAAACAAAACCTGCCAATATTCAGGTATTAAAAGATAGGACTACCATAGAGATAAGAAGAATTGAGCAATTAGGGATATTGCAAAATGTATTGAAAAGTTTTAAAAATCGTATGGCTTGTTGAATTGAAGTAAAGGGACAAAAATTCTCCACTACACAAATGTTATATCTACTCTTAGCATGACACAATATTTAAAGATTTGTCTTCATTTGTTGTAGGTTTTCTGCGAAATGATTTGGATAAATATTTCACTGCACCAATTTCGTTAAACCTTTTACCAACTTATAATACTAGATCTTTTTAAGAAATTTTATCAGCACATAAATTATCAAAGAATATTCAAATGAAACGAGTTTATTCAATCGTAGCCATCTAAATGTATGATATTTATTGTAGTATAACTCCCAAATTATGATATTTAGATATAGATACCACTATAATACCGGCCGCATCACTAGATCCTTGTGCATTTATAAAAATTGTACGAGCCGTTTCCGAGATAATTGAGGCGTTCTATACATAAAACTCACACTGTATGCTATTTAACTATTGAGTTAATGTCTTTATTCTCAAATATAACAAAACTATTGAGTAGATTCTCAACACTTAGACGTAGAAACTCAATTTCTGTGCCATGAATGATTTAAAAATGTCAATAAAAGTTATTATGAGACTTAAATTGAATGAGTCGCAGAAAAAAATCGTTATCTACCTATCAAGGGAATTCGAAACGTAGTCCTGAAATATTTAATATTTCAGAGCATGAGATATTAAACAATTCTCACTAATCTGAGTTATTAAAGCAATTATTCAATTGAAGTAATTTACCATTGTTTCAAAATCCAACTGACGCAATCAATTATATATCTTCATGTTTAGTACATTATTCGATTGCGGAATCAACCCCTCGGTAAATAAGAAAGTTAACGTCGTATTAGCTACTTTGTAAGTAGGGTGTGCACCTTAACGGAATAATCAAATATTGCTCCCGGCATTCCATATATAGATAAAAAAACAATCAAAACTCATGAAAGAAAGGGACAACATGCAACAAACGTTAGAAACAGAAGATATCTGTCGAAAACAGATGAGACATTTATCAGAGACAGAAAAAATATCCTGAATGAAAGGTTCGTGAAATAATATATTACAATCCTTGTTCGATATTCTTTTATTAAATATTCTCGCATCCATATCACAATTCTTATTAGAGTTAATGGTTAAATTAACGAAGGGAGAATTCCTAGAATTGGATTACATTACATATATCTCATTAAAAGTTAAAATTGATCACCTACGTTATTAGTACGTGAAAACATTTGATTACAAGCAACATCAGCAACATATTAGTTCAGGCTACCAAGGTTTTCACCTCCGACTTCTATGAACCTTCATCGATTTTGATGAAATTTCGACCACATGTAGGGAATACCTCGAAAAGCAAGATTTACCCAATGCCGATGAAGGCTTTTTCCCTAGGGGTGAGTTCCACCCTAACGAAGGTGAAAATTTTTATGTAAAAATCGGAACAAGTTTAAAGCAAAAATTGTTTTGAGCATTTTTTTGGAAAAATCGGTAGTTACTGAATTATGCGCGATTGAATATTTGAATTTTTCTTGAAAAAAACCACGTTTTTAATCGATTTTTCGAGATAATCGCGAAAAAACGTTTTTGAGAGATACAAATCACAACAAATATATCTTCATCTGAAGTGTGCTACTACCGGAGATAATTCAGAATTCCTTTTAATGCAAAAGGAACTATTTAGTCGAAACTGGAAGTGTTGAGTGTAACCACCAAACTATCATCATCATGCTTGATGAAAATATTGTTGCTAGAAGACGAGATGAAAATATATACAAACTAAAGGACGTGGGGATAGCCTATTACCTAAGAGATAGTCTGATCAAATCAAACAAGTCACAGTCCAACCTCTCACGTATCGTTACATCAGAAAATCGAGAAATATGGATAGAGATATTCCAAAGAGCTCACGACCCCATGAGTGAATGACCAAGCAGAGATAAATCAATGAGTCCACTAATTTTAATAGTTTCTGAAGGGTATTAGATAGATAGTTGGTTTTCATCGCTGGATGTACACTTCAACTTATTTTAAATATAAAAAATGTAAGATTAACTTGCAATTTATTCATATCTCGCTAATACTTTCCTATTACTACTAGATCGAGAACTGTTTGACTGTTATGGTATACAATATCAATTTCATTTGCAACATATTTGTTCCAATCAACTGGTGTCAATATAATGAATATATTTAGTCGTAATGATTCATATTAACAGCTCCTATAAAGTTGATGATGAATGAATAATATGTAAATTTGTAACCAGTTCGTATAACCTTGTATAATTAATTCATTATTCATTTATAATTACATAATCGATAGATATTTCCACTTTGAACTCAATAAATATGAAAAACTCGTTTCTATTGAAAATAAAATATATTGAACTTAGTTGAAGCTACAAATGATATCAACGATCCATCATTAGAATTTCTAGGTTAAATTGAGTTCAATAAATGTAATCAAATGACATTAGTGAATAACAGAAATATTTTCATTTATTGAAAACTAATTCTATTCAAAGTGAGAGGCATAATCAACAGAAAACCTACCAAAAGAACTATTTAAGAATAACTTATACTAACTAATCTTGCTTATTAAAACCCCAATCAAATTATGAGTTGATATTTAAAAATGTGTTCCTACATATAGGTTCTTTCAATAGCTCCGATGGATAAGTGTAATCCTGGTTATTCCGCCATATATAACTGTTCAGATATGCGTTTTAAATAGTTTTATTGATTTCTCGTACACAAACGTTTGGTATCAATAAATGAGATTGCGCATAATGAGTTATACACAACTTTTAACATTTTTTCTTATTTATTCAGAAGTTGAAATGCTCACTATTGAAGTCTTACTGTCCCTGTCGTTGAACACAACAAAATCTGGCAGTGATTTATCTATAATCTAGTAAAATAATGGACCGCTTCTTATAATTCTATTACTCTATTTATGAATTAAATTAATTAATTAGTCGAACATAACATCAACTAAAATGTGCTTACAATAGGAATCCGAATTCGAGAGAGATACATTTCAGTTTCAATATTAAAATGATTTGTGCCAAGGAACGTACGGTGATGGTAGAGTATCGTGTACAGACGAATAAGCAGTTTGAGCACGCTCAAATGCTACAACACACAAATATTTTTCCCAATAGGTATCAAAAACAGAAACAATTTCATAAATACAAAGAAAATTTTCTCATGAGATAGACCACAATGGATCTTTTACTATGATGTAGAGTAAGGAGTGGAAACCGCCAAAAAAAAAAGTCATCATTTCATCTTCAGCTCAGTTCCAACATTACTTTGAGCGATAAATGGAAAACTCCGGCACTGATAACACACTCATACCCAGTTCCGCCATTTCAATCGCCACAATAGCTCAGAAAGACTTCTAATTGATTAAACATTCGTATATCCTATTGTCTCCGAAAATTACTGACTATTTCCTCAAGGAACATCCGTTTGATAAACATTTTCCTTTCGGATACTATATTTTCAGGTTTGATAAATCAATGATTTGCAGAGGTGCGACAATTTGTGTGCTCGAAAAGTTTTTCACGGTCACGATTATGAATGAATGAACTTTGGAGCCATTGTCAATAGATGGAAATTATTCGTTCATTAATAAGAAGTGACCCAAATAGCTGTGGATGGTGTGTTGAAATTACTCGGCTTAAAAAACCTCTTCCGAAAACTATTGATATGGACACACTAGTACACAACTACTTCCAAGCTCCTATCTCCTAATATTGAAAAAATATTGCCAATGGCTTTAATTACGTTATAACGCTCAAATATATTCAAATAGAAACAACCATTGTCAAACAGAGGCGGTTAAAATTCAGCTCTCTTCCAACGAAGCCGAAATAATCATATAAGATGTTTTCAATGTCGTACGATCATAAAACTGTAAGCTCTCGAAGATATTTATAAAAGTTCTAATATTTTTGTCATCCCTTACAACAGCAATAACCCTTCTTATCTAAATAATATTAATAACCTTCTCACTACTTCCGATCATTAAATTGTCCCCAATGGCCCCCCAGATATCTGGAAAAGACAACCAAAACCTTTATCAACAACTCCAAACTCATACCGCGAGAGAAACCATCCAGTATTCCTCGTATATACAGTATTGCCAAATCCACGATATTGATCCACAATTACTTTCCTTTGTCATTGCATTTTATTGTCTGTCGCAACTCCTGGTGAAACATGTTGCTGAAACTCTGCTGAGCATTCCCAATCCCAAGTCAACAACTCTCGTTATTTAATTGATCTACTCAAAGGTTTTGATATTTCTTCCACAAATATTTATGTCAGCTTTGATTCACCAACCTCTCCATAGATATCCATTCTTGACACTAATCACCATATTGCGTCAGATTATGGTTCACTTATCAAACACTGCAAACATTTTCGTGGACTATTTCGAATATGGAGCACTATTCTCCTCCCCCCTTTGACCCAGCTGTTGGCTACGACATGTTGGTGACACTTTTGTTATCTGATCTCATGTAAGAGATACATTAGATTTCTTCCTACTATATGTGAATGGAGTACAGCTCATCTGTAACTGGTATCTGCGAGTCAAACCATAAACGCCGCCTTCTACGAGCAAGTTTTGGAACGGTTGTTAAGATCCATCCTGCGTGTTCGGCCACTGTCAAGCAGGAATGGGTATTAGGTACTGCTGTACGAAAACGCTTCTTGCCTTAATGTGGTATAACTGTCCTTGTCCATCTTCCGAGGTTCTATGATCTGGCCCCTGCCGACTTCTGTTCGACTGCATAAAAGAGGATGTAAGAGAGGTACGTTTTGTAGGCCATCCAAAAACGTATGAAAGGTTACAGAAGATACATAAAAGTGGTCAATGTACAATGCTAAAAATACTTATAATTCATTCATCAATTACATAAAATTATTTTCGAATTGGTCTTTTGCTACTTCTGCATGTTTCCTATCTTCTATTCATGTCCACATACCGGTCATCAGAGAATTTACACACTTACTCATTCTAAAAGATTCTATATAATTCTAAAAGAGATGTTTTTAACCTTATTCTACTCGTATCATATTATATATTATCATAGTATATTATAATGAATGGTCGAAGTGCATTTAGGCTTCAATAAACACTCTAGAAGAAATAAACAGAGATCAACAAAAAGCTCCCAAAAACGAGTGTTTCCAGTTGCAATATTAGACTCGTTATTCTCTTAAGCGCCAGGTTACTCCAAACAAATTTATTTATGTAAATAATATGATGCTTCAAATAATTCATTTTAGTTCTATACATTGTTCAATCAATTCATAATGAGGGTTTGCTGATTCTGATCACGTCAATAATTCAGATGTATGAATAAATCATATAAATGAATACAAAATTATCATTTAGAAGATAACCAAATTCACTCACCTCTGACCTTGATACCTGATTCCACGTTTCGACATGCGATAATTACTCTTGCACCTCTTTTAGCTATTTCTCTCGCTGTCTCTTTTCCAATTCCACCCGTAGCTCCCGTAATAAGAACAGTTTTTCCATCCATTTTCACTTTTTCGTGGAAAAATCCACAAGTTACGTAAGCGTAAAATTTTAATAAAGAGACGACGGTTAAGAATCCGACAATCAACAGAGAAAAGATAGCTTGTAATACTGGGTGACTTAGGTCCAGTCCAAAAATAACCATGCTGGAAAGTAAGTGACTTATTGAAATTGAAAATATTTAACATAATCCTAAGAAACATTCTTGTTTGGATGGTGGGGTATGAATCTGAGAAGAAGTTATATATATATATATATATATATATATATATATATATATATATATATATATATATATATATATATATTTATTATTGTCAAAAAATTGTTACAATTTCTGGACAAAAGCTTGTAAAAACTAAAAAACAAACATAAAAATAACTAAATGAAGATACAAATAAAAGGAAATTGCAATATACAAAAGAAAACCACAATAAGTAAAAAAATGATAGGTAATAGTAATAGTTAATATTTAGTATATTATTCCATAGCAAAATTAAACCAGTATTCGTCATGACCGGAATTAAATATTATTAGAATAGAAGTCGTTTATAAAGTAGAAGGCACTTTCCAGTAAATATATACCCTCAAATTATTGCGGAGTATGGGAAAAGATGATATCGATTTGACTTCAATTGGCAAATGATTGTGCTTTTTTTGAATTGTAAAATATTGAGCCCTCAACCAATTCTGAACGTGGAGTAGGTAGGTAAAGGTCATGCTCCGCATTCCTAAGTGGATGGCTGTGTAATGATTTTTCTGAAATTGAAGAAGCGTGCTTACGAATTAGACAAACGAATTCAAAGATGAATAAGGAAGGAAGGGTCAGAATTTTCAATCTCAGCGCAAAACAGGAGAGATTTTTTAGATAAGGCGGCAATATGTAACTCCCATTTCAAGGAATTCTCAACAACAAGCCGTAAGAATTTTATAGATTCAATGAAGTCAATGATTTAATGGTGATTAGGTCACTAGATTTGATCCTATGAAGTGCCGTGAGATCAGGGTTGCTACTAGAGAAACTAGGGCCTAGTACTGAGCCTTGGGGCACTCCATATTCTATTGGCTTGCTAAAAGACATCGTTGTATCAACCCTTACAAGCCGTAGTATTGCAAATTTTTAATTGGAATATTATGATTAACACAATCGAAAGCCTTACAAAAAGCACGGAAAGTGATTGCAGTGGAGTAATGGGATAATATAGCATAATTTCTGCATTTGTTACTTAAAAACCCAAATTGGCATTTTATTTTTAAATAGAAATGATGAAAGCCCCTTTTTGACAAATGATATTATGATATGATGCTAAAACTACGGGCATAAAAAAGAGGATGTTTCATATTTTTTTTATTCACTTGATTCTCCGTGATTCATATTATTCATACAAATGGAAAACAGTATAAAAAATGGCAGAAAGCGTCTATCTCCTAACTTTTCTCGGCACTAATGACTTGATGGTATAGAGAGGATGTGTCTTTTAACAATATCCAATTTCGAAGCCTCAATTTTGTTGGCAGGTTCGTTGATCACCTTCAGTTATTCCAAAGACATATATTCAAAATATCTTATGCAAACTTCGACCAATACACCATTTGCTCGTAAAAAGAATTTATATATCAACTCGGCAGAGAACCCGTTCACGTTGATCCATTATATTTTAGTATGAGAAAAACTATTGTATATATGTCTACTTAACCCTCATACACAAAGTATATAGTATGAGAAATAAGTTTTCTCAACATATATCTACTCTCACAATTATAAATTGAATAACTCTTCTAGCACTATTAATTTTAAAGCATTTTCGGTTGGATGTATAGTTGCCTCCGTCTGCACACCTTTACGTTACTGATGAAGGGTTGAGACTTATCTCATTCCACACTTCTTTAGACTTGTCTTCTTTTGCACGCGAATTATCGTATTATTGAAGAAGATGGAACATTCGGCTTATAAGTAAGAATATTAACGCAAAAAATTTGAAAACATAACTCAGGAGAGATTGATTTGGAACATTTCAAATCCAATTGGTATTTAAATGAGATGTTGAGGAAATAAATAATCAAAAAATACGTTATAAAAAGATCCTGATTACCAAAATGATCAAGTAGTAGATGTAGATAACGTAGCAAACAATTTAACGGAAGGAGATAATAGAGACAATGAAAAAACTAACAAGAGATTTATAAATATGTTGTAGAAAATATATAAACAGCATAAAAAACGAAGAACTAGAGTAAGTAATGTTGTAGTAAGACTAAATCAAGAGAGAAGTCTTAACTGAGGGATTTAATGGGAAAATAGACAGAAATAAAACTAAATTAGACTGAAATTTAGGACTGGAAAATGGCATTTCGAAGCTGAAATGACAGAAGCAGCCAAGATTGATGGGAAAAAATTGAAAAAGGAGAGTTATTCAATTGACAGGAAACATTTTAAATAAAATTTATTGTGAGACCTGATTTTTTAATCAAAATTCTGCAGTTAGATGAGAAACTGTTATGTTTAACTTCTTTAATGAAAGAAAATAAGGCCAGTCCCAATTTAATGGGAAAATAGACAGAAATAAAACTAAATTAGATTGAAATTTAGGACTGGAAAATGGCATTTCGAAGCTGAAATGACAGAAGCAGCCAAGATTGATGGGAAAAAATTGAAAAAGGAGAGTTATTCAATTGACAGGAAACATTTTAAACAAAATTTATTGTGAGACCTGATTTTTTAATCAAAATTCTGCAGTTAGATGAGAAACTGTTATGTTTAACTTCTTTAATTAAAGAAAATAAGGCCAGTCCCAATCACGTCGATAAATTTATAATGCACGCATTCTCTTTTTGATTGCAAACCGAAGGGAAAGAAGATTGACTGCTTTTTGGTGAAATAGGAAAAATAATTATAATTTGAAATTGGGATTTGGGGGAACGGTTATTGATTTTTTCTATAATTGATTGAAATTAAAAAAATCCGTTAATAAGAATGAAGTACATAATCTACGTTCCAGTGCACCCTTTTCTAATATCAACTAAACTTTCTCAATTATTAATCATATCTCTCTTTTTACTGAAAAATAATTCATTCGGAAAACATTACATACATACTATACCATTGTTTTGGTAAAAAATGATCAAATATACTTCTTTACACATCAAATTAATAATCAAAATGACAATACGTGAAACGCGGTCATGAAGTAAACTCACTCGTGTTCTCTGCGTATTTTTATTTGTATGATTATGAAAATAACCTGCGTCAGTAATAATTAAACATAACAAAATTCAATGTAATAGTTTTTGGAATTTTATTGACGTAGTTATAAAGATATACAGGTCGTTTCATCATACTTTGATTAGTGGAAACGAATTATGTATATTATTTGGTACGCTACTTGTACTATACATTTATATTCTAATTCAATTTTGTCTTAGAGATTGAAAGGCGTGCCTTCACGCGTGTTGACAACTACTGTTGGTTAACAGAACACCGCACGCCTATGAAAGAATTTCAAATATGGAATTCAAATAGCTGGTGGCATAAAATTGAGGATTTTAAAAATATGTGTATGTTTCATGTACAGGTCCGTATAGAGAAGGACTAAGGATATTAGTCTGTATGTGTGAAAAGCTTGTCTTTTAACCCTCCGGTACCCGCTTGAAAATCTGGGATCGGTTATCCGTTTCGGTTTCATAGCTTTTTCTATTTATTTTATAAGGAAATATTAAAACAAAATTATATTATACTAAAATATATTTGTTCTATTAAATAAAACACTGATACAGATAGAAGAGGCAAAGAATAACTGAAAACTTATTCTAAATAAATGTAAACTGAATCACAATGTGCAAAATATATGATCGAAAAAACAAAGCAACTAATTTTACATTTTCATTCCGAAAACTTCTCGAAACATGTTTCACATACGATGGTAACATGTTCGAGGCACATGAATTTTTTACATTTTACACAATGAAAGCGGGTTTTTCTATTTATTTCACTATGGCAAAAGTGGCACCTTCCTCTTTCAGGTAGTGGTTCTGCACTCGTTCCTTCTTGGCTATCTTCAATACCACAAATTTCTCTGATGCGAAGCTTTAGTGGTCAAGAAACTTGCTGCACTGTAGATCGCATAAGTAAATGTGGACGAACCATCTCCATAGATAGACTTTTTCTACGTCGAATTGTGACACAAGGATTATTTGAACAATATATCAGGAAAGAATTAATTCCTGCGACGTTTAGGCTTGAGTAGAATATTACTAAAGGCCATCTCTGAATGTTTCGCACAATTATAGTTGAAACATAACTGGTCGACCATATCCACACCGCCTTTGGTATGATTATAAAATAATATAATTTCAGGTTTTTGACTTTCTTCATCTATGGTGGACACTAAATAGTTTTTTTGGAATATAGGACACTAAAGTACATCCTTTCCTGAAAGCAGACATGCTTGCATGCAGCGGACGTTTTACAGGATTTGCAAATTCAGATGGTATCCCGCTTTTTTGTTTTCTAATAGTTCCCACTACTGTCAGCTTTTTTTCTAGCAACTGGTTGACTAAATTTAGACTGGTAAACCAATTACAATTCGTCCTGAGCCGTATATTGATTCTTAATTCGCATAACTATATCTCCCGGAGAATTGCTTTTATCAAAGGGTCCCGGTGATTGCTTTCCTACATACACCTCGAGACTAGCGGTGTAATATGACCGTGACATATTCTGACATACTGTAACCACTTTTACAATTCTCGACAAATACTTCAAAATATTCTCTTATTGCGGCAAGTTTGTCAAGTTTCCTCCTTTGTGGTGGTGGGGTTTTATCATCAAAACGCAAGGCAGCCAGTAAAAAGTGAAAGCGGATAAGAGACATTGTTAGACGGAAAATTTCCACCCCTGATCCGTCAGTCGCCCAAAGGTCCTTAGTATTTAAAAGATTAGCTTTCAAAATACCAGCATGATATAACAATCCCATCAGAGCCTGAATTTCAGCTTTGTTAGTGATTCTTGTATCACTCGCTCTTGAATAATTTTGCGCTATTGTGCCAATTGACCCTGCAGTTGAAAATCCCCAGAGCTACCTGTACAGTTTATCTAGTTAAAAGTATAATATAAAATCCCTGTCATGATTTGTTTGACTATGACTATAATCGCATTGATGTTAGTCTGTTGTTAATTCTTTTATAATTTTTCTTATCTAATTTACGGTGATAAACAGTTCAAGTTAAATAAAGGGATTGCAGATACCGTCTTTATACCTGCAAATGGGCGCTCGAACCACCGTGCGCTCGATACACGCATTCCAAAATTTTATGTTATATATTCATCAATAATAAATTATTGTGATTGAAATAATCAATATTGAGGGTAATTTATTCATTATCAACAATCAAACTATTCGGTATATCTCGTTTATTACCAAGAAAAGTGATATCTAATGAAATATGACTTTTTCACCCGGAATCGACATTTGAAGTACATTTTGGAAATATAATAATACACTGAAACTAAATCCATACGGAGTGTATTAACTGATATGAAAAATTAGAAACATTTAATCTGACGCTCACTCTTATAACATTTTCCACTCGACTTTCCTATTTCATACTAAATTTTTCCAGCTATGAACCCTTTCCGGTGGAAAATAAATCCGACGGAAAAAACTTCTTCCTTAGGAAAATGTAAGAACAGTTTAATTACAGCCCAATTTATAGTTTAGTAGGTGAGGAATATTCCCACCGAAATTATTTTCGCGGGAAAAGGGTAATTGGTGGGAAAATTTAGTATGAAATAGTTGAGTTAATAGGTTTTGCTCTACTTTCAATCTCTGAAGATGATAATTTAGTTATCGACAAGCGCGACAGTGTGATTGCGAGTGTTGGTGTATACGGTTCCAGAAATTAAGATTATCATCCCAGAAATAAACTAAATACCAAAATTCCTTTGATGGCAAACTGGATGAAGCCAACAATAAGATAAACATAAACGAATAGGTCAACAACAATAGGATACCGTAGATATTCAGACTTTATTTTAAGTAGTCAGAGATTGTTAGTTTCACTGATAGACTAATTGTCAAATTTTGAGCTAATAATAAATGTGAGACGACACTCGACGGAAGAAAAATTCTTAATTGGTTCCAGGAATCGGGAACTATTACTGAAAACAATGATCCGGAAGAACCACAGTAAGAAACTACCATTAGTGATAGTTCCCTGGGGCTTACAACTCGTATAAATTCCCATGTAGAATCCTGAGAAAAGAATTTTCGGTGCTAAATATGTTTTTGTATCGATTTTAACAACAATATTAAGTTAAGATCCAGGCGCCTTTTGAGGAAAGTACCATTGACCCCTGTGTATGTCAAATAGATTTGAGGAAGGTATAATTATAATCTCAGTAAAAATTTGTTTTTAAAGCGTTGATTGCTTTGAATTGAAATATGGCATGGTATGGCAAGTAGTGACTAATGGTGGGTCCACACGAAACAGACTTCCATAAAATTCTATAGAATTTTGTCTGTGCAAACTGGACAGAACAGAAAAATGTCGGTGCGCTCCAAAAGTCGGAGTATACATTTAAGTCTGCGTATTTATCGTAGCTAAGAAATTTAAATTTATAGAAGACTGAAACTTTAGAAAAATGAAAGTCTGAAGTAATGAAAAGTCAGTACAGAAATTCTATCTAAAGGTTTTTACTCCGACTTCATAGTCTGTACAGATATCTGTACGAAAAAAAGTCTGTATCGTGTACCTGTACCAACCATAACATACTGCCACAATTTTATACCGCTAGAAGCCCCCAAATTTTTATTGGCAATATTACAAGCCGGGGTGGCTTTAGAATAAATTAATAGGAACTCTAGGTTTGCGTCATTTATCGCTTTTATTCAGCTTAAAATTAGTGACAAAAAGCCATTGATGACCTCCAACAGAATTTTAGAAATCTTATTCCATAGACACTCGGAAAAAAACGCACAATTCGGTTGAGCGTATGTGAAGAAAATGTGCTGTTGTGATACTTTGACATGAGAGTTACACAAAATACTGGCTGAATATTCCTAGATGGGAAAAAAAATTCCCTGTTTTGTTTTTGCATTAACAGTTAACAAATATGGTATACCTCTTGAAGCAAACAAAAAAATGAAAAAGGAACATCATAACATTTGTACAATAATATAAAGAAAACAAAAATTAGTATGGTGGAAAAAGTGGAAAATCTAAGAAAAACACAAGTATGTCAAACTTGTTTTGTTTTGATATCCATGATATATAGTTGAATAACACCTATCAAATTAATAGATGACTCATCCAAGCATTTAGAAACTGACTTTTTTGAAAAATTATAGAGTAATAGGCAAAACTATCCATTTATCAATTTCTATTTTTATGTAAGTATTTTTTTCTTATTCTTCTATTAAAAAGCCTGTTTGATTTTGTAAATAGTGCATTGATTATTTATCTACTTTCTCCGCCCAGTTTCTTTTCCGTAATTGAATAAAACCTAAAATATATTTTGGAAAAATTGCTTGAGAAAGTAGTAATGTCTTTAAGTTCCAGGAAATGTGTTCTCCTTGTAGTTTATAAATTCAATCAATTTGAAATATATCTACAAATTGGCGATTCAAACTGATTATGATTTCACAAAAATAAGATATTCACTTACTTTGGAAAAAATATAAATAACAAACACAAATACTATGCCCACATATACAAAACTAACGCGGTGTTAACCAATGAACTTGACCGCTAAGACTACTATAGTCAATAAAATGAAAATATACACAGAGAACTTTCACCTGAATACTAAGTATGCTTACCTGTGCGCTCTGCAGCAGACAAAGTGAAACGTAAGCGAACGTAATATACCGAAGAATCATTAGGCGGAACTTCCTAGCGTCCGTTACTAGAAAATAATTGACAAAGTCATTAGCTAAATATATTTAAATCACTCTAGGAAAAATACCAAAACAAGTTTTAGAGTTAGAGTGAAATCATTTATTTTAAATGGAATTTCAAATATAATTTTGTGCTGTAATATCATATCAAAATGTGTTTCAAATTTTTACCACACACTAGGTGATTGTACCTGAAAGGATTCTTCGCAAAAGGGGTGTAGAAAAAATATTTATCATATCACCTCCTACTCTCACTCACTCTCGTACCATTACCAGTTATTCGTAATAGCTACAATTGAACCATTATAAACCAATCATTAATTTCTTTGGAAGCGTTCACATAATTTTAAACTTATGTTATTTATTGCATTATTATATTCACAACTATTGAGTTAAATTATAATATCTACATTGTAACATATTATAATTCATTCATAATTGGTTAGGTAAGCTCTACTTTATTTATCCTCACAATAAATGAGCTTTGTGACAACTTCCCATTCCCCGTAAAATAAGTCCAATACGCTGATGACCTAATCATTTAATGCCATGGTAAATACGTCCTCTCTACATGCCAACTGCTCCAAAACGCGATAAATTTAATACAAGAGAGATCTCCCTACCTAAAATTATCATTTTCCCGAAACAAATCCATGCTGATAAAATTCCCTCGAAGAACATCTATTCACTCTCCTCAAATTTTTCTTGATAACTCCCCTCTACCTAGTGTGAATCAGTTTAAAATCCAAGATATGACTTTTGATTCTGGACTCAACTGGAATCACCATATTCATGATGTAAAAGGCATTTGCCTAAAGAGACTGAACATAATTAAAACCCTCAGCCACTTTCAATGGGGCTTCAACGAAACTATACTGCTAAGAGTTTACAGAGCTCTAATACGATCAAAGCTTGACTATGGTTCTTTTATCTATTTGTCCGCTTCCAAGTCTAAAACTAACTTATTGAACTCTGTACACAACACCCCTTTTCGCCTTTGCCTTGGTGCCTTTCGCTCAAGCTCCGCCGCTAGTGTCGATGTTGCAGCTAATGAGCCACCACTGTCCTTAAGACGACAATCTCTTCCCCTGTCACATGCTGCTAAAGTATCTTCAAATCCTGTCCATTTGCCACTTACCACCACATCCGTACCTACTTACTCACGAAAAATTGTAAATTCAATCCCTCAATTGCTCGCACCTCTACTCCAAAATACCAATCTCTCTTTGACCTTTCCACTTTCTTCTTCTTCCCCCTTCTTCTCCCCTTTGGATCAAAAATATTCTCATGGTAGATACATCACTTACCATTTACAATAAACATGAATCCCCTAGCGTCATTGTAGAGAAAGTATTTTTGAAAATTCTGCATAAGAAATCCTTCCCATAAACATATCCCCTCATGTACTGACTCTCTTTCATCCATACCGTCAATTACAACCATATTCATCGACCATCCAATAGTCCAAAACATTCATGACAAATACCAAGCCATCATTACTCTTGATATAAGTCTCTCTCTCATCTGGCTTCCATCGCACAAAACTTACTCACGGCTATTTGATATCGTCAGAAAGTCGTCCTGACTGCCAAAGTTGTCAAGTTCCTTATTTCCTTACTTTATCGCATACCAGCAGTTTGATATGAAAACCAACCTCAAGGAGATACTCAACTGCCCGACGGAAATGAAGAAAATCATAAAGTTTCTTGAAGCCATCAAGCTTTATCAGAAATTATAAATAATTTACGGTTTTTAATAGATTTTGTGACAGTACTTATGTATCTCATGATTGTTTTTGTGTGACAATGACCAGGGCTGTCGAAGCGCGTTAAACTGAATTTGGTAGAATACAATATTTATTTGTTGCGTTATCGTACACAAACATGTCAATTTATATTACATTAAAAAGTTTATCTCTTAATCAACTTCCATCCATAATTTCGACGACTTTTTCACCATCATTAATTATCACCAGAACCATCATCCCCAATCTCTAAAACTGTTACGATCGGTTTATAATAGCTGAAGTGAGAAACTATTCAAATGTCTAATGAAGATCGCAACAATAGTAGTTTTGTATTTCGTTGTCCCAAGATTGCGATCATTTGACACAGTTAAATCAAATTCATCATTCAAAAATTCTTCCTTCCTAACTCTGCATCTAAAGAACGGGGAATCTATACTTACCAGAGCGTATTTATCGGCATGAACTACAACAATTTCCAAACAGTTTCACAGTAACGCTTAGCGTTTAATATTTCACCACGTGGGATGAAGTTAATGAGTACATTGGTCCTCCGGTCTCAGAACAACGTGCACATCATCAATTTTGTGGTCATGTATCTGCGATAAGTGGGTGCTCAGCACGGTAATCGTGATTTGAGTCCTTATCACGCGCTTCCGATCAAACTCAACACGATAGTCATTAACAATGGACGGTTGCTCACCGTGCTCTTCATAAGGGAAACACTCATTATGCTGGGTCGATAGACCTGACAAAGCTGACGATTATTTTCAATTGGCGAATTGTTGTGTGCATTGGTGTGAACTTTATCATCGACCGAAAATTGCGAGTAGTGGGAGAAGAAATAAGAGTTTCGATTTCGAGCAAGTGCTAGCACGTTTTTGGCGCAAGACAGAACATATCCGCCTGACATATGATTAACGCATTATGTTTTATTAAGATATCAAAAAAACTCGAATTATTGAGGTTATTTTGTTTCTCCATTTTCGCTAGGTTGTTATCGGTTAATACTTCGAGATAAAATTCATTCTTAGTTTGTACAAGACATCTAAACTAAATGTTTGTAATTAATTCTTTAAAGGGTAAAACACAATCTACTTTTCCATGAATATTCGTTCCATTTGTAAATATGTCCAATTAATATGAATTTAATTTGTCATGCAAATGAATTCAATCTAATGGAAGGATTCTCAACAATTTAGATATTCATGATATGAATTTTTAAGAGTGGAAAGAGGTAACTTATATACGAGGATATATTGAAAAATTCTTAGCCTACTATAGAACCAAACAAAATTTCCAACAAAAAATACTCAACATATTCTCTTCTTAATCAGATACATTTATTACAGAGAACCTGCAACGTCTCTAGACCTTTCAAAAAAAATGTTTCTTCTTTCTCTGCAAACCAGACCTCCACAGCTTTTATTACCTCCTCGTTGGAAGAAAATTTACGACCTTTTAAACTTTTTTTCAGTTGAGGAAAGAGATGTTAGTCGGACGGAGCCAAATCTGGTGAATAAGGGAGGTGTTCTAGTAATTCAAACCCTAAATCACGAATTTTTTGCATGATAACATGAGATTTGTGTGCAGAGGCGTTGTCCTGCAAAAACTAAACTCCTTTGGACAGCTTACCGCGTCTTTTCTCTTTAATTTTTTCCTCTAGAGTGTTCAGTAATGTCAAATAGTAATCTTATTGTTCTACCATTATCCAAAGAATCAAAATCATGATTACACCATGGCAATCTCAAACAACTGAAGCAAGAACTTTTCCAGCAGATTTTTGGATACGAAATTTCTTAGGTCTTGGAAAACCAGAGTGTCACCATTCCATCGATTGCTGGATCGTAGAAATGTACCCGCAAGTCTTATCAATAGTAACAATTCGCTTTAAGAAGTCCACATCGTTTTCAAATCGAGCACAGATCGAACGCGATGATTCTACCCTTGCACGCTTTTGGTCAACATTCAAACATTTGGAGATCCAGGAACGCGTTTGATTACTGGTTTGCTTCATATAAAATAAGACTTGTCCATATCCAAAATTTTGTTTATGCATAGAAATGGGCTAGGCTAACTAGATATTAATACATCCTCGTATATCTAAAAAACTTTCTTTTCAACACCACTTTCACTAATATTTTCACCTTTCGAAAAACATAAGCATCGATACACGATAATTGAAAGCAATATGTTGAAACACCACGAAGTAATTGACGCGAAAGTTGGGTGAATAATATTACAGGAATATGTGTCCAGTAACCAGTGGGTGTTTAATGACTGTATGGTTCACCCTATATGTTGTTTGTTACATATTTTCATTTTGCAATTCAATGTATAGTTGATGTGAATTAGTGACATAATTAATAATTAATAACATTTGTCTGTTGTTGATCAAACTACTTAAATTAATTAGATGTTTTTATTATTCTAAAGACAACAAACAGGTTAATAACGTATTGTTAGAATTTGAAGCGTTAAAATAAAGTTGTCCAAACGTGCCCGAACCACGTTGAGAGACTTTCAGCCCTCTCGCTACTGAACTTATTCTACTTTCTTTTGAAATTGAATTCTGTATCTCCTTTTTTGGAACGGAGTGTCTGATTCAATTCAAATTCAATTCAAACTTTATTTCAGTAAAGTATTTACCTAGGTATAAGCTAAATAATCAAAGCAAGGTAAGATTGTGAATTATTTCCATCTTGATCTTGAATGCGTCCCTGCTAGAAATAAAATCAACTTTTTTAGCACGCCACCGTTAAGAGGTAAACGAGTATACAGGGCGTTCAGCTTTTGCTGTAAATTTCATGAAATTTATTCTTGAATTAATGTCAAAAAATTGTTTACGAATATATACTTTAATGCATAGAAATTGGCCCATTGTAAATTATTGACTTGACTATAACTAACTTCAAATATGTTATTTGAAAGACAATTTAATGTTTCAATGTGGCTATTACTTTATGAAAACTTATTCCGACTTCCTATGTTTAACATAGTGAAATTAATGCATGAGGCAAATTATTCATTCTCATTATTACCATAAATACGGTGATTGACAACTTATAACTTTATACTTAATTTCTCAATAATGGGTATGACCTCCTGTTGCCCTTATAACATCTAACACACCATTAGAAATAGATCTAATCTTGTAGTTATTGTTTGTCGTGGGATGTTAAGCCACTCTTTTTTTACTGCGATCATAACCCCCCAAAACTGCATGCTGGCCACTCCATAACCCGAAAACCGACTTCTGCAATGAAATCTTGCCCGATATTGGCGGTATGCGGCCTTGCATTGTCATGCATAAAGGTGTGAAACCTCTTATACCGTGGATACACATTCCCTATTCGGTCGCTACCATGGAGGCATTTTAGAACAGAACAGAACTCCATTGTTCCAACGTCCAATTCAGATGATCCTGTGCAAAATGCAGTTTTAGATCAATCGCAGGAGTTTTGAAGATCAGGTTGTTTTCCTACAGTCTTTCTCTTACTCTCCACTGACTGATATTCACTCCTCGCACTTCACGGAGCTGTCGTTGCACTTGACGACTTCTCAATTGTGTTGACACAATAACGCGGTCATCACGAGCAGTTGTAAATCGTCTTTTGCCTGTTTCAGGTCGCCTATGAAAGGATTCAGTCTCCTAGTAAAGCTGCGTAGGTCATATCCAATTGTCTCGTTGACCAAGTCCATTTTCTTTTGAAGCAATAACTTGGGCGATTTTTTGTGGTGTAGTATGAATTAAAGTAACACACTTGAACACAATTGAGATCATGAAAAACGAATAGCATGCTTCGCTATAGATATAGGTTGATTTCTATATACGCAAGTTTAGTAGCCACTTTAAAACTGATTCGAAAATCATTAATAAATAGTGTTAATCAGTAAATTAGTCCTAAAACTACAATTTTAACAGGGTACTTGCATATTTTAACTCGATTTCTCTTATAAGTGTTTTCTAGTGAAAGAATATATTTGCTTCCCAAAAATTTGGTTTCTGGATTTGGAAGTATTGGTTCGATCATATCCGAAATCTAAATATTATTGTTTTGAGACCTACTAAAGACACACTATATAATGAGAATGTACTCGCTGCTCTCTTAGTAAGAGTTTGGTTTTATTGTGAGCGAATGGAAAATTACTTGAATCCCTGTATATTTTTTAGGTACTTTGTATGATCATCGTTTTTGTGTTGATTTAAGTATAATTGAATGTGCTTTCTGATATAATAGCTTGATGAATTGACCTATTTTTCTCGAGTTTTTCGCATTTATCGTCAACAGTAGGTGCCACACTAGTGAGATTTATTAAATTGATTGGGAATGTTCAACTTTTATAGGTATCAGCTTTCATAACTTCCTTTATAATTAAAAACCCTACACTAAAATTGTTTCTAATGTTTGTTGCGAATTTTCATAACCAATTTCTTGGTATTTTCAATTGCGAAATAGTTTCTTGGAATGATGAAACTTTGTAACAACTTGTTTTACTAGGAAACTATTATATTTAGAGAACAAGAACAAAACTTCTTTCTTTGTATACTAGATTATATCGAAACTCTAATATTGTTCTCAACACTTATGAGAATGAAAATATAAGTTTTATAATTCAATAATTACTTTGAATAATATAAAATAATTTATTCTTTCCTTTTTTATCAAAAATATGTCATTTCATATTTGGAAATTTTTATGTTGATGCCTAAATTATTGTAGCCTGCAATGGACATAAATTCTTCCGTATTGACGAAATTTTGAGATACCTGTAGGTCATTGCAATGAAGGGATCATCCTAGAATTGTTATCATACAGAGAAAATGATGATGATAGAGCCCAAATTTTAACGTCTCTGCAAGGTTTCCTTGCAATAATAGTATAATACTTGATATTGTCTCTCTGATAGAATCCATTTTATGAAATATTTCTCATCGAGTAGTATTTTTTCATTTTTCAACTACATTGTATATCCGTTTTCAAATATGTGTACATATTCTATAACCTTCAAATTATCTTTGGGGAAATATCTTTTTTGAATTTGATTCGAAAATCATAACGTTGAAAATGCCACTTGAATTATCGTTTATGCTCAAAATTATTTACTTTGACTTTGGCATAGAGGCACTAAAAGCGTGAATAATTATTTTTCAACCACCGAGTACTACCCATCAGCAAGTGACCTAGTAGTGCTGCATATAATGTTTCACTACTGATGGGTTGCTGAGGTTTGCATCTTATGTTTACGTTAGAAATCTTAGTTAAAAATTTATTCATCATCTTCGCACATACCAATGGGAAATATATTTATTTTGTAGACTTCCCTCCTTCTTCACAGGATTATAAGACAAAACTTGTTTCCAGTTTGGAACGATGGACAGTTGGTCCTCATACCACACCCTTCTCCCTTCTCTTTATTATTCACGCTTTTTCATATAATCTGCAATACTCCGTCCTACTCGGCCAAAGAATACCTTTGTGCCCAGTTGTGGTACTTTTTTACTTCGGTCATTTGAGAAGTTGTCTATTTTCTTTAAACCTTGTATTCAAAGGCTTGGCCGTAATTTTAGTCATAGCCGGTTCTCGTAGAAGCTGGCTCCAGCATACCAACCGCTCCATCGTGTTAATTTTTTTGTAGCTCGACGGTAGCCAAGATCCGGCTCCTCGCTTGAAATATAAAACTACTGCGAGAAATGCTCGCGGTACCATTCCGACTATCGATTTTTAGAATCATTTGGTCATTTTCAATCTTCATACTTCCTTGTCCAACATCCGATATGATTCTATGAAGTCACATCTTTCCGACGATTGTAAGAAAGGCTCCGGTGTCTATCATCATCTGTCAAAATTTCCCTGCGATTTTTTCGATGACTAGGCTGTCTCTCAGGCCATATCACTTCGATATTCTAAGCTAGATTTATGAAGCATGCAACTTCCTATCCAGCCTCCAACCTCCAAAGTTATTTGATTGGAATTTTCAATGGTTATTCTCATTAGAATCGCGTTGTTGTAAGACGAAAACCGTATTGAAACAAGTTTGGAGCGCTATAATTAAAAACCTATGGGTTAAACAAAAAAAAGTTTCGAATAGAAAAGATGGCAAATATTATTATCTACAATAATAATCTGTACAATTTTTGTCGTACGATGCGAGATATTTAATAATTACACAATAAATTGAGTGCAGTCGGTAAAGAGCGCGGTAGTCACCATACATTATTTATCACTAAAAGAAATTTAACCCTGTCTACAACAACGCTCACCAAAGAAATACTAAGTGCTTTGTACTTTCAGTGACGCCAGTCGGCATATAAGTTCCTTATATTAATAAAATAGTCTAGCCCTAACTTGACGTACGGGATGATTGATTTTTGAGTGTGAAATATTACCGTACACAAGGAAAATATTGAAGAATTACAGCAGCTCTTTAAAAATTATCAGTACATATACACTACAGTCGAGAGTTTTCGCCTACCACATAATCCCCTCATTAAATTTCATAATTATACACTATATGAGCGCACCTATCCTTAATAGAACTAAATTGATACTATCCAATGGAGTAAAATATCTAAGAGTTACAACACTTACTTGGAACAATCACCTCGACAAGGTGATTGCAAAACTATTGAGGCTATAGGCCAATAGCATGCAAGACATGGGGACCAAAGCCCGAAATGGTATTGTGGATATACAAACAACAGCTCAGAAAAAACTAAACATGATTTGAAGGCTAATCTCTCTTGATATTACAGAGACAATGTCAACCTCCCCTACTAGAGCCCTAGAGGCACTACTAAACGTACCACCTCTTCACTTCATCGTGAAGAAAGAGGTATTTAGCGACGCTCTCATTCTAAACCAGGGAGTCAAACTGAAGCCAGGTAATCTGAGAGGTCATTTATATACAAATATATACGAGGATGTGTTGAGAAATTCTCAGCCTACTATAGAACCAAATAAAATTTCAATGTCAACATATTTTATTACTCAACATATTTTCCTCTCAATTGGATACATTTATTACAGCGAACCTGCAACGTCCCTAGACCTTTAAAATAAAATGTTTCTTCTTGTACATACCTATTGCTCTTATTTCGTCGTTAATGCTTGCGTCGACGTATATGTTAATATCATTGTCTGAAATATCCATACAGTCGATTGTTACTTAGTTTCGGTATTATATACATAGATCCATGATTCATCAACTCTGCTACAACAGCCAATTTTGGACGAATTTCACGAAATTCATCCACGATTGAATTCGAAAAGCCAACGAAACACGATGAATCGAAATGGTGCTTCATCACTAAAATCCGGAGTGAGTGCTGTTGGTTTAATCCACGTCCAGAGTCATAGAAAAACATTGCACGAAAATGTTAAAGGCTTAATTCCGTTTTATGATCAAAATAAATGTTTCGAGTATATGTAAACAACTCAAATAGCACCCGTGTGACAACATGTTCTGAGTACGTTCACCAAATTTCAAACTTCATGATGGCATTGGCAGATTTGACAATCAGTGTTTGCGTATCTGAAAACTTAAGTAGCAGACCTCGTATTTCACTGTCTCTGAACATAATGAGCATAATCATCAAGTAAATGTCTGTCAATCACAAAGCTCTGTTATCGTTTTCGACTTGTGGACCTTTCATACAATTTTTTCGATGTATTCACAAAAAAATAAATTCTCTTAAAAAGATCACGCAACAGTAAGGGTACTGAGTAGTGGAATTACTTCAAAACAAGACCCAGAAATATCGTTACCACTGAATATCCACAAAAATCACGCACATATGTTGATACGAGCCAAAAAAGTGAGTGAATTAGCCTAAAATCCGGATATTTTCATAAATTGTACGCGAAATCAACTGAATTTCTCCACTAGTAGAATGAAATAAAAGTTATGTAAACATTAATTTATTTTGCAAACGGTTGTTTTTCAACTGGCTTATTTTAGGAATTTTCAGCTGGGAAACTGTCGGCTATTTATTTAATGAGTTTTAAAAAGCGGCAGCGAAATTTATAACTAGCAAAATTTTGCTTCCATTTAACTTCATGCTGGCATTTGGAAACAATGTTTACTTTGTAAAATATATTTATATACTATATGCAGAGAAAGATAAATATGGTTTTATAGTTAATTAATTAATTATTTCACACGATTGGCAAAAAACTGATAGAGAAAATTGATTATGACTTCAGATTATTGGTGAATTAATTCAAATATTTGTCAAAAATATTGAGAAATGAATGATAAACGATCAAAGGTGAGGTAATCTATAACTTTTTTATTTGTACTTATTAAACAAAAGTAACAAAACAAAATTACAGCAATTGATCGAATACAAAATATAATCCCCTTAAATCCACAAATTCACGCCTAAATTATCTCGGAAAGAGTTTGAAATAAAATGATGAAGCATTTGTCATCCAAAGACGTATCACTAGTAGAAATTTGAATTATTTTTTCAATTATAGCTCCAGTATTTCCGTATGAAATAGCATTTGTATAAACATCATGAATATATCAGATGTACCCTTATATTTGCGTCTAATCAACCTGCTTACAACTTCCCACCAGCTGAAGGTCAGAAAGTACAAGTTTTTATAAATTGTTTCATTTTTTCACAAGGTATGGAAAACATTATGTCATACTATTTATATAGGTATGAGAACTTAAGCTTTTCAAAACAACCTTTCGTTCATAAGAAATAATTTGATAATAAAAACTCACAAAACCAATATTAAGTTCCCTCCTACTTCGGTGAGAAAAGACTGAATATTTTGTGATCCCTTCATAAAGAGAATTGCGAAGATTATGGAATTGATAAAATTGCAGAAGATCCTTGAATTTACGGCAATTTAAGGCAATTGATCATAAAATTAAAGAAGAAGAGAAAATATGAAAGTTGGACAACATTACAGATGAAATGCTCGAATCACTCAGTGAATATTGATAACCACAGCTCATCTTTTGATTCAGTTTCTGAAATGGAATGGAACATTTAGAAAAAAATTGTACTTTTTCACACTCAGCTGTTTAGAAGTTATTTGCAGATTAATTTGATGAAAATATAAGTGTACACCCGATATTTTGTGTGATTTTCTTCTATATTTTAAAATTTCATTTGTTTTAACTTTATTCAGTTATTGTTTTTTGATTTTTACAAACTTTTCTATTGTAGGGTAATTCTATTTTTTCTGTCTAGCAATTGTTCTAGGCAATCCCAAACGAGTTTTGATTTTATGATATTGAAGCTTAGAGTTCTAATGGCTGCTTGACTATCGGACAGGATGATAATCTCCTGTTTTTGATAGTTCCTCTCTAGATTGAACTAAACCGCTTGAAAAGTGCTTGGTGCGCTGCCCATGCTACCAGAGTGTTTTTAAGTGAATCAAATAGACTTTTCGTATGGCATAAACTACTACCTACAACATTAACCTTTAAAACAATGGATGGTTCACTACAGGAAGTAGAAAAAATAGTTATGAACATCGATATTCAAACTTTATACTCTGCTCTTTCAAGACATTTCCAATATTCTCTCAAATGTACTTTTTGGGTTTGTCAAACTAATTATGTTGTTTGAAAAAGATAATCAGGTGAATGAGCTCAGATATGTCAATATTGGTTTCTATAATCAACGTTACATAGAGTGTGAATTCCATACACTCAACATTTTTTTATATTGATTTTTCTAAATGACATATATTTTTTGTCGCTTATATCAACTTTCACAAGTATCAATTTGGCATCTGTTGTCAACGGAATATCTCAATTCCATGAACTTTAAAGGGCCCTCCACACTCTCGCGAGAATTTCGCAGGAATGCAAGAAACATGTGAGAAATACGAATGTGGAACCGATTCGGTTTATTAACTCCACACTCGCATGTTTCTCAGTAACGAGCGAGTCACCGATTTGAATGATTGTGTTGTGTACCGTAAGGCCCTTTTGTTCAGTCAAAACACGTCAAAATTTGCTTTCGCTTGTTGAGTCTGAGTCAGTCAGTGTTGGATACTCTTCTGCAAGGCATAATTTTACTCCGATTATACAGAAAAAGGAAGATGAAGAATAGACGAAATTTCTCTGGCATTTTTTCTGTGCAGCTGTCACGACTGATTGATTTACACATTCTCTTCACATTTCAATGTTTAATTGATATTTCCATTTCAAAAGCGTTCGACTTGACTGGACGCGAATGGACTAGACTGACTTAGTGCGAAATGGGCCTAAGGCATCAATACGAGCGTAACTAGAACAAACGAACTTGAATTGAAGTTTTTAGAATATTTTTAAGCTAGACGTATTCGAGCTGGAATGGCTTCCCTCAATTTAGTATTTTCCTTAGAAATCTCTGTTGACACTTCAAAATCCACTGAAGACATTCGAATTAACTTTTGAAATTCATTTGATGGTTCGGCCACTAATTCATGCAACTGCTTGTTATTATTAAGTACTTACTTTGTTCTATTACGATGCACTCTTGTCATCCACCGTTTTCTTTTTCGCCACTTCTTTTCAATCATTCTTCTCTCTTTAGTATACGCATAATTATAATATGCAAATGCGCATAACAATAAACTTGTCGCAGTCACTTCAGCGCAGTGACGTAGCGTGCTTTGGAGGGGCCCTATATCAAAATTAGTTGGGGGCCCAAAAGAAGGGTAGAATTTTCTCACAAAAGAAACAAAAATGCTTGCATTAAATCAAAATAACTATTTATTGATTAAAAGTTATTGCTTCCTTATAGAAGTTGAGCTATTGAAACAATTCAAATTAAATGTACATTTTTCTTGCCTTTTTTTCGGCAAATTCTTTCAGCTGTTGCGGTCGTAACTGGAAGTGTCAAGAATAGAAAGCATGCGTTCTTTAATGGAATGAATTTTTTGTATTTCAAATTTTTCGCATGTCTTTAGACCAATTAATTGTTCATAAAGATCAACTGAGATGTCTTTACTGTATTTAGAGCCGACAGTTTTCCTGAAGCATTTTTTATCACTTCGTTTGAGGAAGATTGGAGTTTCTCCGGTTGTAATACTTCGAACATATTACTCAGGTTACAAAGGCTCTCAAATCTTCATTTAATTTGAAAAATTAATATATCTAAACAGCAATAGCATACATTGATTTTGAAATAATCCGAAATTCTCTCATCTTGTGGTAACTCATCAAAATAACGCTTCGTTATCTTTCGTCTTTTATTTTTAAAAACAGTTGTTACTTTCCACTCTTTTGCTAAATCTCTGGACTCATTTAGTAAACCAATAAATGAATTTCGATTTCTTATTCCGCTCAATCTATTCAAAAGATTTCTTAATAAAATACTAGCTTTCTGTAAGTCATTATTTTCATGATGTAGAGCTTTAGAAACAGAATTGATTATTTCAAATAGTAAAGAAAAAAATGTGTGCGTATCAAAAGTATTTACAAGAATAACACACTTGGATTCACGGTGCTTAACAAGGAAAAAAAAGAGATTGCTTTTGTCATTACTGAAGTAAAAACTCTATAGGCACGTATTACAGTATTTTTATATGTTTTTTCCCGAGAAATACGAGATTAAGTGACATTGGGGATAACATTTCACTAATTTTTGTTAACACACGCTAGGGCCCTGTGTAGCCCGGGGGCCTATCATTGATTCGGCTGATACGGCGGTAGCTACGCCACTGCTTCAGTGTCTATCGTTATCGAGCGGAGAACTGTAGTGAGAGCTGTGGTGAGAGCTGTAGTGAGAATTGTAGTGAGAACTGTAGTGAGAACTGTAGTGAGAACTGTAGTGAGAACTGTAGTGAGAACTGTAGTGAGAACTGTAGTGAGAACTGTAGTGAGAACTGTACTGAGAACGGTAGTGAGAACTGTATTGAGAACTGTAGTGACAACTGTAGTGAGAACTGTGGTGAGAACTGTAGTAAGAACTGTAGTGAGAACGGTAGTGAGAACGGTAGTGAGAACTGTATTGAGAACTGTAGTGACAACTGTAGTGACAACTGTAGTGACAACTGTAGTGACAACTGTAGTGAGAACTGTAGTGAGAACTGTAGTGAGAACTGTAGTGAGAACGGTAGTGAGAACTGTATTGAGAACTGTAGTGAGAACGGTAGTGAGAACTGTATTGAGAACTGTAGTGACAACTGTAGTTAGAACTGTATTGAGAACTGTAGTGACAACTGTAGTGAGAACTGTAGTGAGAGTGTGTACCCATAAGAAGTTCACACTACGCGGAAGTGAAAAGTATATGAACTTAGTGGTTATATTCATGAGAAATACTCATATTTTTAATCTTTGATATTCTTTAAAAAACGTGGAGAGTAATTGGATATTATTATACTTTTTTTATAAAACTTGATAATCAAATTCTCTAACTAACTAAAATAGTTACGCTTTTGAAATAAGAAACCAATTTACTATCCTATACCAATAATTTATGGCGCTGTTTTTAAAATATTTCCACTTGCTATTGAAGCGCCACCTAAATTTGCTTTCTTTTAACGGACAATTTTTAATACTTCAATACAGCATATAAGTTTTGTATGGAATGCGGCGAATAACCACAATCCATATCATCTGATTCAGTTGATTAGACGTCTAATCGACATTTTGAACCTTACAAATATAATTTATTTCCAAAAGACGTTATATAAATGTCTAGTTACTATCAAATTGTTATCAAAAATGACATTGTCAGCAATATTTATTTTGGTCGAATGTTTGATAACAGAAATTAAGTCATGAGAAGATAATAAACTACATGGAATTTTGCAAGTTAGTCTTCTGCTACAACGATGATCCCGAGATATTGAATAAAACAGAAAACCTACGGAATACAAATGAGTACCTTCCTTGTAGTTGTGGAAGCGGAGGACAAATTATTGGATTAGGTCAATACTGTGCTTGTTCTGATAGCGAGACGAAATTCTTGAGAAAAATTGAAACGTGTACTTGCATATGTAAAAGTGGATTTTCAAAAATAGAAAGCAAATATCTGAAAGAAGATAAATCAACTATAACCAATAAAAACTGTTGCCAATATCAAAAAGGGAGAAAATGTCTCAAACGAGAAAAAAATATATTACATGTAGAAAAAGCAACAAGTACTGATGAGTCTCTTTGCACATGTTGTTCCAAAAATCATATATCAAAAAATATAATAGTTAGAAATTCTGAAGAACAATATATGGATCAAAATTCGATTGAACCATGCAGTTGTGGCTGTATTTGTTCAGACGAAAGGCAGACACCAACTAAAGAGACAAAAGTGTTAAAAGATAAGACTGTATCCACCGTTAACATTGGCGCAAATAGAGCCCCTATACTGCGTAGAAGTTCTTCTAAGGTATCCCAGAAGTCAATTAGTTCCAAGCTTTCTCCATGTCCAAGTGAAGTAGTTAAAGGCAATCTACCAACAAAGTCGACAAGTACAAGCAAGTTACGTCACGTTTGCTTTTGCCCTGAACCTAACTCACTTATTCAAGATGAAATAGCGGAACGTACAAGAAGTGGATCAAAGGATTTTTCAGAAATCACTGAATTATCATCACTTAAATCAGAGTCCTTAAATGAAACAACTTCTTATTCGCGATCAACAGGCACCTTAACTAGGTCAACAATAGGAACAAGAAGCAAAATTGTTCAGGTATCTCAAATATCTGAAAATGTATTAGGATGCGAGAAATTGGGGAATAAAACAAACCAAGAAATATTTTCTAATGGATCGGTAATTAGGAAACCACAACGTAGTATATTTATTAAACCGCTAATAGATCAATCAAATTGTGATCTAGTAAAATCGTCAGATAAGAAATTAGCTAAGTCTCAGAAATCAAGAAAGATGTCTTCAAAACAATATTTGGTGAACTCAACTAATGATTTAATGAAAATATGCTCGTGTCCATTGAGACAGTCATCTATACATTCTTCCGAAATATCAGCTAGAGAGACAGATGCACAAAACCCTTCAACAAAAGTAGATGGAACAATGAAAAGAAGAGAAACGTCAACAAATGTAATCAGCGTACAACAAGAGGAGCAAGTATCTAGTAGACTTTGTCAATGTTGTCAAGCTATTTTCAAGTCTCCTTCGGCTCCTTGTGTTGGTACAAGTACCCAACGCGATTCAAAATCAATGAAATCTAGAAGTACATCCATCCAATCTATAGAACCAAGAAGTGTTACAAGGGTATCTCCGTTTGAAACTAATTCGTTCTTACTGGAAACAAGTAATACATTTTTCTTATTTAAAGTTCAATTTATATTGAATCAGGCATATTTTGTTATTCATTATTATGCTGCACTCAGGTGTTCGCTCTCATAGCAGTGGCATTCTGAAAACATGGTTTCAATGTTTTTAGACAGGAACCAAGGGTATAAGAAGACATCATCAATCAACTACATAGAATACTTAGATTCTCTTTCTATTGGCCGATCAATTTTCCTTAAACTGGATAGAGACTTATTTGAATTAAGTATTTCTATATGTGATGGAAATTGTACCGTTTTTGATTTTATTAAATGTCATTTTGATATTTATTTCTATGAGGAGTGTGAAGTAAGACAAAACTAAAAAAGTTTTTAGACTAGATATTGTTTGTTGCAGTGTTAAGAGATTTTTCACAATCAGTATTTCTGTTAAAAGCTATACTAGACTATGGTAAAAGCTATAGTTCACCAATAATTTTGGTTGTTAGGGCAAAGATTTTGTAACTGATCGTATAATGCGTGAATGAAGTTAGCGTGTGCGTGGAAATTTGGTAAAGAAACGTTCGCTTCTTTCCGAACGGCTCTTGGTTAAACTTTTGGAGACCGTCTAATTGGATGTTCATATTTTCATGGCTAATAGTCCATATTTCATATGTTAAAAGATAGAATTACATAGACGAAGCTAAAATATTATTTGAGGGTATATTTTATATTCATTTGAAAATACATGAGAGAATTATATAAATCAATTCACCAACGTGCTTTTTAAAAACAATTTATTTAGCAAACTGAGGATTTAATAATAATTTGAAGTTAAAATTTTTTTACACTCATCTGACTAGCGTACTAGACGAATATCAAATTAAATAAACAAGGTATTAGTTTTACAGGCTTCTTTATTTATTAGTTCTTATATTATTTGACAACCTATAAAACTAACAGAAATATAAAATACAGACGATTTATAGTGATGATAAACTTAATGAGGCTAGAGTTCTTAGTAATAAATAAGTAATTGATAATGATGCGCCGCTGTGATAAGGGCTATTTGGACCCCTTAACTCCTGCCTGCACAAGTTTAGAAAATCTGGGTTCGCAATTCCTCTTCGTATTTTAAGAATAGGCAGGCCATTTTTCTTCATCAAAAGAGTAGTAGTATAATGAAAACCAGGAACCAGGAATCAAATATAGCAATAGAGACGGTTCTTTGACTGTTCGTAAAGTTTGAATAATATTATTGAAAGCCACTTGAACACTTTTTATTTCTTCAAAACTGATTCTTTGCACTTGTAGGTTTGCTATGGTTTCGTTAGTTTCTTCAGGTAAATAGCCTATTAGTATATTCAGGACGTATTGTTGGTCGAATTTCTTTTCTTTTTCGTATAATTTTCCTTCGATCTCTAGTGGACAGGTCGATAACTCGATTATACTTGGTTTTTCGATTAAATTGTTCAATTTGCAGATAGTTTTTACAGTAATTTTTCCAGCTGGAATCACTAAAATTTCTTCTCCATGTAGTTTTTCTACTAAGGTTTCTTTATAAAGTACTTTAGTAGTGGGCACTGTTTTTCCAAAGTGGTTAGTAGAGTGTAGAGTGTGAATGCAGGCATTCTCCTTCAATAGCAAATCTTGCTTGCAGATGAAGATGTCTTCTACTTCTGGGCGTATTTTCATTAAGCAATACATGAGGATGAATTAGTATAATAGTTTGGTTGAGTTTTCGATGAGTCCTGGAGGTAAATTATTCGACAGTATGACTTAACTTAAAGTTATATTGATGTTTACTAATATATGAACTGGGATTCGAATTTTCTTGATTTGAATTGCAGTCGCTAATTGAAGCGTTAAGGGTAGAAGATAGATTTTTGTCATAGTTTTCTTCTGTGTTGCGAAACTTCCTGCCAATGGAATGTATTCCGGATCTCAGGTAAACAGTTGAAACTGGCAACTTGCACGGGTTTCAGGAACAATTTTTCTTTCCAAATACTGGTACTTGTCTACTGAGACTGCGCCATTTAAATAACTCAATTCACCAACGTGCCTTTTAAAAACAATTTATTTAGAAAACTGAAGATTTAATAATAATTAGAAGTATATATTTATGGTTCACTATAGTCACATTAATGGGGTTAAAGTTGACAATCTATAAAACTGACAGAAATATGAAATACAGACAATTTATAGTGATGGTGAACTTGATGAGTTCATAGTAATAAATAAGTAATTGATCATGATGCGCCGCTGTGATAAGGGCTGTTTGGATCACTTAACTAAAGCATAATTTTCATGGTAGAAGTGTATATACAGTGTGATGAAGGCAGAAAAAATCGATACTGATATTTATATTATTCGAGAAAAGACGCGAAAATAATTTTATTCGTTATCAACATAAAATAAAAAAGTGGATTTACATTTAGTTTAATAAAAATAACACAATATAAACACAACTAATTTGATATGGAATTACCTATCCAGTTAGTAAAAAATCTTTGTGTCTATCCCTATAGATGACCTAGAAGCCGTACACGAAGAAGAAGCAATGGATGACAATCAAGATGTATTCGTTGAAGAAGATATGGAAGAAGTAACGAAGAAAGATGAATACTGGAATAAAAATTTGAAGGTATTTCTTAACTTTTTCTCTTATGAAATAAGTGAATGTATATACTATTTGAATATATGAATCGAAAGGATTTTCAATGCTCATTCTATAAATCCAAAGCCCAATTTTCTCTTTGATTCGATTAAATGATATTAATTAAAACGGTGGTTGCAAAAATTTAGATCTCTCACATGTTTCCTAATGCACTTTCAATATTTAATTAACTTTTTATTACAGAAACATGCACTTTACGATTCATCTAGTTCGTCGCACGCGCATAGCCAATTCACAGACCTGTGCGCAATGGATAATCCAGAATAATTAGTTATTTTTTTTTTTAGGTTTCCCTAAGACTTTTGACAAAAGGGAAATATTTTTGAAACGAGAGAATTAGGAGTATTTGATAGGTATTTTTAGTTTTTCCAGGGGACACTTTGGGCCGGAAATAAAAAATATTTTCTAATCTGAATTTGCAAACACGGTTTTAATTAATATCTTTTTATGGAATCAACGAGAAAATTCGTGATTTGGATTTTCAGAACGAGCACTTTCAAATCCTTCCGATTCATATATGTTTTTCAATTTTAGATAGATTTCCAATATATTGTTGATAAAATCATAATTTTATGACAAATATCTATTAATTATTAATTTAATTAATTAATGAACAGGGCTAAGTTAGCCAGACTTCAACTATGTTTAGGCCATTATTAGTTTGCCAAAGCCGGGTTTCCCAACGTTGGCCCAAGCTAAGCCCCGTCGTTCAAGTCCGGGGGCTCCTACATGGGATCCTGTTACGCACTTTATACATACACACAATTGGATGATTTAATAAAATAAAATAAACTGTCCTTACCGCTTTATCCTGTACCAGTTTATGTAGTTTATACGTGGTATTTCGTATTTGTATGAATTTTGGTAATGATTCCCCTTAATCCGAAATGGTTCTGGCCCCAATTATTTCGAATTATCGGTATTCCACTGTACTTTTAAATTAATAGTACAATATCTCTGGATCATTTTTGCACTTGATTACTATCAAGCTAATTTTCCGTGAGCAGTTTCGTTTCGATGAAACTTTTTCCTGTGCTGAAAATTCTCGATTGTGGTAGGTAACAGGGGTATAAGGAATAAAATATGTTCATTTGATAATTCTCAAAAATTTATTACTAACTGGACTTTTTCGTTAAATTCAATGATAATTATCTACATTATTCGAAAAAATTTTGCCCTACAAAATGTCTGATTTCCAACATGTATCGATAACGAGGTCACAAAAAATGATTACTAGCCATCTGAGTTTCCTTTTTACTTAGTTAATGTTTATATAATTTAACAGTTACATTGTCCCATGAATTGCTTGGTATAGTTGTTCCAATATCAATTGCAGATTATAAAAACCTTGCCAACAATTTTGGTTAATCTACCATAGGCGCAGATACCTCATTCTAGAAACTTATTATTTTTAAAAATACTTTTAAATATATTTATATTAAAGGCAATTGAATCATTATAAATTGATACCAAATTGTAATGTAGTAACAAAGCTCAAATTTTAGCATTTATGTCTGAGAAAAATATTCCTATTCCTATCGTAAAAAAGGCCCAACAAACACATAATTGCTCACTGTTATTGAAGAACAGGGTCATACTCTTCTCAAACTACCTTCTTACACAATTACGAAAATGTAATCAAAGGAAGTTCTAGCAGCAGAGCGCCAAGAGCTTTGGTAAAACCATGTTAAACATGTTATTAAAAAAGAAGATCAGTATGTTGTATCACCCTCTTCACAAGCCTTCTTAATTCAATCAAATGATGACTCTAGCTCAGACGATTCTGACTGCCATGATTATTTATAAAGGTACTTTGGAATCGAAATGTTTTTTTTTTCTTTCGATTTATTTGCAAAGAATTTATTTTCCTTTATGGTTTTTGTTTTGAATTTCCGTTTTCTAGAAAAAAAAAACGAACGGGCTACTAAAAGGGCTCAGTTCAGGTCTGATACCTTGTTTAAACCAAACTCTCTTACAGGCAGGTACATTTTACTCGTCTATTTACGTTTTATAATTTAATTATTCAGTTAGGTTGGCAAGTTAACGAAATATAATAATGAGTTTTTTCCAAGTTTCAAGTAGGACTACAACTAAGTGCATCTATCTAAATCAAATTATTGATAAAAATAATAAATATATAAAATGAGGTATCTACGCCTATGGTAGATAGATCAAACAAAATTGTCGCAAGGGTTTCGAACCAGTTTTTATAATCTGCAATTGATATTGGAAGAACTATACATAGTTTGTGGTTCGTTATTTCCAAACTGCATCATTTTAGTAGGACTAGTATTTTATGAAGTCGTTTCCAATCTAGTAACTTTTCTAGTAATTTCTATTGGTGCAAAATAAAAAAATAATTTTTATTATTTCCCACCAAAAATATTATATTCTTATTACTCAGGAAATCTTAAACAACTAATTTAATGGTAAAACATTTTAAACATATTTTTAGCTACTCGGGACACTCACAATAAAATGAAATCATATTTCTTAGGTTTCTAACCTCTTCACGTCAACTGGTAGTAATTTTTTTTAGAATCTTCTCACTGTCAAAATTAACTCTATCAGTGAGGTTGTGATAGAAACTTTGAGGAGATCGTGATGTGTCCTTCTGAACTAGTCCTGATATACTCAACAAGTCCACCACCATTTATATACGTATTTATATGCATTTTTTGACCGCTTTCTTTGTATAGGATTCAAAAGTTGATCAAAGTAGTGCCTAAAATGATAAATTATAAATACTTTTGTTTTGTTTTTTGATTGATGCACTCTGATATTGAAGTAATATTTTTTCTCTTATTTTCGAGGAAAATAAAATAATATTGATTTCATAAAAGAACACAATATTGTTTTTTTTTGTGAACCGAAAGTCCTTTATTGGATACAAAAATTTGGAAAGGAATAAAGGTCAAAAGAGGCCACACATAATATTTAATTTAAATTTATACCTTTCATGTTGCCTGCTTTACCGTTGAAATAGAAGCCAACTTTTTCTAATTGAATGTTATTTCGAATTCTGTTTGAGGCTCTGAACTGTTCCATGGCATTTTTCTCGAAAAAATTGAAATTGCATTATTTTGAAATTATCGTCTAAAAATATTTACATATTTTCTGCTGAATTTCATTATCAGGATTCGTTCACGTGACGCAGACTTTAAAATTTATTCAAAATAAAGTAATGCTCCTTATTCAATAGATATTTGAATGCTTAGGCAGCGAAATACCTTTTTAACTTAAGGAAAAAATAGTTATCGCCGAGGCCTACTGCATAATTTTTACTGGAAAGTATAGCTCAAAAAACTTATTGATGGTGGAATTTCAATAATGGATTTTGTGAAAAATGAGATTGGTACTATTTTCTTCATCATCTCTTAAATTCACACCCGCAGAAATTCTATGTAATAGACCTGATCTTCAGGGTTTAAGACTCTTCTTCAGATAGCATTGGAACATCCAAGTCAACATTAGTTTCTAAATAATGGAGAAGCTCCTTATCAGTAAGAGATTTTTTGTACTTCGACATATCCCGGAATAAATGAAAAAGACATTAGTTATTGTACAAATGCAAATTTAGAAGTGAAAAAACATGGCATGAACACATTACTGTACAAGAAACTGTCGACCGATGTTCCAGAATGACTGGAGTTGGAAAATCCACTGTTTTTAAATTATTGCGGGGGAGAAAGATAGCAGGCCAAGTGGAACCTCCCAAGAAAAGTCCAGGCAGACCAGTAAAAGTCCGTGATGAAGACACCAAAAGTGTAATTCGAAGAAAAGTTCACTCAGGATTACAGTACTCCGTTGATAACTAAAAAACTTTTGTGGACCACTTTGAGAAAAATGAATTTTGCCTGGGAAAATCATAACTGTGAAGCACTTTTTCTGGAAATTGTTTGCTGGCGAGGAAAATACTTAAGAAGTATAAAGCAGTACAGAACAGAGCAGAAGAAAATTCTTTTCTTGATGAGACGTCGATTAATGAAGGTTATACAGTACCAAAAATGTGGCAAAACAAAAATATAACCAGTGCTTGCCAAGCTTTCATGGAAAGCCTGTTAACAGGTATTAAGGTGCCTTCAGGTAAAGGGAAAAGACTAATAATCGTCCATATTGGAAGCGAAGAAGGTTTGCTAACCTTTCAGTCGTGCCATACGGGAGTTTACCACGAGGACATATCAATATCACCATAATATCACCAAAACAACTTACCAACTTGCGAAAATCATAGTTTTTAACCCCAATACACTTTACGGCAGTTAACCTCAATCGAAGCATCTGATTTATTTTAACAGTAATTCAGTTGCAATTAATTCATGGACGGTAAAGAATATTTAATAGCAACAAAATTATGTAAGAATCCTAATTTTTTCCTGTTCGTTAAACATGACTGAATTTTAGCGAAGTAATTTGCACCCTTGCATATTTTTAATCGACTTATGCAATTGAACTGATATTTGAAGAAACTTTTACACCCCAACAGACGTTCCTTCTTGAACACGATGTATAATTATATATTACAGAACGTATCAAGAATAATTAATTATTCTTCACAAAATTTCCTAAGACGTACTTCACTAATTCTATACAGTATACATATATCAGCTTTGTTCGCGAGGCATTTTCTAGTTTAGACACTGATCGACAATTCTGGAAGTGCGCATGCGATTAATTCCAGAACTGATTCGGAATTTGACTCGCGAACAAAACTGATACTGATGGTAATAAATTCATTAAATGAAAACCTTTTAAAACAATGATACGTAAAATTCACGTGTCCTTAGTATTAATGTACAAACTATTCGTCATTAATTTTCTACGATTTCAGATCTATATGGGAAGCTAAATATTGAACGTTTCTTGGAAACACTTTCAACTAAAACGTTCACAATAAATTCAAAAGATTACAGAATTAACAATAGAACGAAACTAAGACTAAAGCTAGATTGAGTCGTATAATTTAAGTTTGATTAATTTATGTTAAAAATATTGACGTTAAATTTTCCATTGAATATTTCATCACAACAGGTACGCTCAAGCTCAATCGAGTTCTGAGTAAAATTTATCATGAAATTTCAAGCCTCTCTAATTTACTCGAGTCGCACGATAAAAAAACAACTTCCCGTAATTATGCTCACTAATTGTTCTACTACATCTAGCTTTTCGGTAAAAAGTATTCCAAAACCGGGAAAGATTTTAATTGAAGTTAACGCCAAGGCCTCTCATAATACATCACAAACAGCTTTGTAGCTTTCAAAGCTCGCCCTTCAACAAGTCAACTGCGTACATAATTTATGATAAGAAGTACGCGGATGAAGCTTTCATTTTCAGCTCTTGGAATGGAGTATTTGCTCAATACGATCAGGATATGTCCTGAATAATGTTTTATGAACATCTATGACTTTGTACGTCATATATTTTGTATTATTCGTGTAAAACATTAAGGATGTTGCCTTGCTGGAGTAGTGTTAGTGTTAACAGTGTTTTCAGTAGGAGTATCACAAGATTCTAACTTAGTTAAACGTTTATATAAGGGTATTCCAGTGAAATAAAAATAAAATACAGAGTGAGTTTTATACATGGAACGCCTCAATTATTTCGGAAACGGCTTGTACGATTTTTGTGCGCAAGGATCTTGTGATACAGCCGGTATTATGGTGGTATCTCCATTGTTGTCAGATCTTTCCTTTTTCCGGAAACTTTTTGATTCCAAATTGATTAGATACTGATTATTTTTCATGTAATACTTAATGTAGAATATTCATTGTGACTTTGGGGAACATTAGAAGAAAAATAATAAGTATTTCATGAGAATTTCCAGAAATACAAAATATATGGGCGGATCCATTTGAAATAACAAAGTTCATTATTTTCCGAAGATATTTCCGAAATAATTGAGGCGTTCCATACATAAAATTCACTCTGTATAGAGACAATATGGAGCTCTTTCAAGTTGAGTGATACGGTGATTTTGAGATTTTCATTTGTGCAAAATTATTAGTTGTTGACAATTTTAGGCGTAAATCCATAAACACTTTGAAGTGATTTTTTCACAATGGATTTTAGTTATTACTACGAATTCTTAGTTCACAGTACGAATACTTAGTTAACATATATCTAAATGAGAATATTAAAAAATAATTTGTTCTTCAATCGACATTGGTAATTGAAGCAAACTGAGAAATATGTAAAGTCAAATCAACTGAGAATGTGCAATCCTAGAATTAGATTGTTTGGTTTCTTAATTAACAGCTTATGTGCTAACTAACCGTGAAACATATGCATGTTCATTTATGCTCTAGACCAGGGATGGGGAAAGTTTTTTCTTCTCGTATCAATTTTTGCTAACGAAATATATGGCGGGCCGATTTGTAGCATTACACTTTTCACTAAAATGAAAATATTGCTATAATTTTTTCGAAACACTAATTTATTGCGCAATATTAAAAAATAACATTTTTGGTGGCTAGTCTTTGCGGGAACTTGTGACATGTGGAACTGTTTTTGTTTCTGCATGATTTCATCATAAGGCGGCTCCATTTGTGATACTGAAATCATCCGAAAGCTTATTACGAAAACAATTTTCAATAATGACTTATGAAATTGTAATTTGCTGGTATTCAGAACTAGTTGTTTCAAATGGGTATCGCATTGCATCTCAATTGATTCAAATTAGAGTCTAGCGGGTGTTTTATCGATGTTGACATTAAAAGGCACCGAAAAAATATTTAATGAGGGCTCAATTTCCTTAAAATCTTTAAATCTCTTCTAAAATTCCTCGTGCAGTTTCGTCAGTTGTTGAGTGGACCTATTTACGTGTAAGTTGTCCTCTGAGACAGGTGATATACTGCTCAGTTTGGGAAAATGGGTAAGCATGGTGTAATAGAGACAAGGTGTGTTCTTGCGCACGACCAATGACAAAAACTCCAAAACGCCACCATATTGGAAATAATGGAAATTGATATAACTGAAGCTATTGTAAATGAAATGTACAAATTAAATGTGTTAGTGTACAAATAATTATACAGACAGATTTTTGTTATATATACATAAAAATAATTGGTTTTATGTGAAATAAATTTGTATGCGTTTTTGAAAATAATTGTTTATTTCAACAACTAAGTAATAAATAAAATTATCAACAGGGAAAGATCTAAACATTGCTAAAACTGTATTTTCGAGTTGCTAGGTGTGTTACATTCAAGTAAATCAGCATTGTATAATTCCTGGGATCTGAAAATAAATGTAAACAGTTATTATAACTAACCACAAACAATCAAGCAAGATGAAATATATTTTATTATGTATGTTGTAAACTTAGACATTGTTACTAGCCTCTTGATGGACTGTAGAATCATCTCTGACAATATTTTCAGTATTTTGCTTAAAACATTTATTCGGTTCATTATTTTTATTACAAGTAAGATCCATATCTAAAGAAATTCTGCACAAAATTAATTTTTATATCTGGGTAATGTATGTGTTGTGCAACTTGAAAAACTAGTGCTACGTGCTCTCTTTTGTAAACTTCTAAGATCATTTTCTCTTTCACAATTACTTTTGCGTTTTTCTACCTCGGTACCTATTTACTGAAATTGTACAACGCTGTTAGTTCTGCAATATGCAAAATTGGTATCTCGACGAATCATTTCCATACTGAATAATGAATATCATGAAGATTCAGTCAAGTATAATGTTGGCACGGCATTTTTTTGTAGCTTTAAAATAGGTTTACCGCTTATTTTGTTCAAATAGCTGGTATCCTCAAAACAGTCCGGCGTAAAGTGGCATAAACAGATACGCCCTGCAATTAATTATCATTTTCAACATCAACAAGCATTCAACATATTTTAGAATTAAAAAGTTATTTACAAACCGTTTTTGACGTTAATTTTCTTGTTGGAATTGCAAACATCAATCCATTTTTGTTGAATATCACCATCTTTGGGAAATGGAAAGTACTTGATATTTTGATTTTTTGTATTTCCATTCCAGTTATGACAGCTAGCAACAGAGCATCCTAGCATATTTTCAATCAACTGTATTTAATACAAACGTTCGCGACTGCTCAAGTTATAACTCACTCGTCAACAGAAAGTCCATTTTTTTGCAAAACTATCTCTATTTTTCTACGTTATATCGACTATTATCACAATTCTATGCTGTCTGTAAGATTTACAATAAAAATCCGCGAGTATATAGCTCTGCGCGATACATGTCTAGATTATTATTTTCAAAAAAACAATATTATGATTGCATGGCATTTTGGAGGTGCACAGAACAGATCGAAAATTGGTCTACGAAGAGAACACACCTAGTCTCTATCACATCATATGAGTGAGTACATTTTTTCCTACTAATTTATCTAAGTGTGACAGCGTGTGAAATGCGAGATCAACGAGCCAATTTTCATTCAAAGTTCATAGATTTGTTCGAATTAGAGCATTCCACCATCCCCTGTCATTCCGACAGCATCTCATCTCAAGTCGAGTATGGTTATCTACAATTTTTTCCATCCCTCTTCTTAATTTCATGCTCATTAAGTTTGAATTTTTATTGAATTATGATTCCTTCCCTATGCAGGTTGTCGGGTCTTAACAACGTCTACACTCTGAACATTTACTTGTACACCAAAAAAAAGTCGACGTCAGACCTGCCCTCTTGTCCAAACTGCGACTATGTTTGGTTGCTGAAACGCTGCTGCGAAAATCAGAAATAATCGATTCAATTCAGAACTTTTCGAAACACTAGTAAAAGCGAACAATGAAATGTGCTTCTTCTTAACATTACCAATTTTTCGGAAACTTTCTCTCCTAACTCTCTCATTGTTTGAAATATTTACTCATCCCCTTTCCATTCCATCACCCCCTGTCATTCCGACAGCATCTCATCTCAATTCGCTTATCGTCATCTAGAATTTTTCCATCCCTCTTCTTAATTTTATGCTGTGCAGGTTTAAGTTGTATTTTTCTCTATAAAAGGGGCTGTGGTCTTGATTTGAAAATTGCTAGTTGAAACAAATGTTATCAATTGAATAGAGTCTCTATCTCTATTTGGCTGAGAAACTAATTCATAGACTAGAAAAATTCGTCCGTCACTTGAAATTTTTACGTTTTTCAAAAACACAAATAACAAAGAGAATTGCAAGAGTTTGGAAATTTCTCAATTTCTTCTCTCTTCGTTCCACATTTATTTCTCTAGGATCAGATTGTCAAGCTGCGTTTATTGACATCAAGTTTTTTTTTCCGAATCAAAATCATTTCGATTTCGATTTTTCGATAACGTAAACAAATATCAATTTATGATTAGAAACTAAACTAATTAATAATACATTGTTGAATTTATTTAACTTGACTCGTTCACAATTCCGTCTTTATGCAAAATTTTCACTCATCAATTTCATTTTATATTCTAGGAAAACGTCGATAATAGTCATTGTGATTTACAAGAGAGATTTGAAAGGTTTAACGCGGCGTATGTAAAGAGTAGGGAGAAAAGTAAGCCAACCAAAAGAAAAACTGTTTGGAAAGAAATAACAGTTACCAAAGAAGATATCGATGTTATCGACGAATACTTCAAAGATAGATATGACGAAGAGGAAAGTGCGAATCCAGTTAAATATGGTAGCCTCAAGTACCATTATCTAATGAAAGACATTCCATGCGCTACTATTGAAATTAAAGAAGGCAGCTTACGAGGGCAGGATGTTGGAACGGAGTACAATTTTCTAATGTTGGATGAAGAAACCAGCAACACATCATTAAACAAGAATACTATGAAAGGGAGTACAATAAGATCGTTTGATTTGGGAGTAAGTTTTGATCTAAATCATGAATTTTTTCAATGATAACCATAATATGGATTTTAATTTGATTCTAAATACAATGTATTATCATTAGTCTCGTTTTGTAAGTGACTGAATCAATTGAAATATTCGTAGAAATTGCAATGAATAATTACTATTTTTTCTATCCATGGAAAAAGGCCATGGCTATGGAGAAACAAAAACGAAATAATCCAAATGAGCTACATCCATTATTTGTACAGAAATCACCAGAGATTAAAGCTTCGCAAATAAGTCAGAATCCAACTGAGAAAACAGAAAAATCTCCAGATCATGCAGAAAATGAAGAAACGAAAGAGAGAAGGGATAGTGAAAGAAGTGAACGTTTCAGCATCAATGATCGGGTGAGACTAAGTGAAATAAGGAAAGATAGTGGGCACAATGAAGAATTTGTGAAAGAGAATGCACCAGGTTAGTATATCAAATTTCATATCAGAGTGAACATAATTACAAAAAAAGCCTTAGTGTGTATGATTTGAAATTTTGGGCTTCCATAAAATATTTGTTTATACCAAATGAAATAATTTCGTTGATAAATAAATGAGGGTATATTCAGAACAACTCTTTATCACGTGTATTTGAATTTTTGAATTCGCATTTTTTCTAAAAAACAATTATACAGAGTGTCTCATGTGACAGTGACCAACTTATGTAAAATGAGAGCAAATTTTGGATTCTTCAAAAATTTTAGACAAAATTCATGTACAAAAAAGCCTTAGTGTGTATGATTTGAAACTTTGGACTTCTAGAAAATATTTGTTCGTGCCAAATTTCGTTGATAATTAAATAAGGGCGTATTAAGACAACCCTTTATCACGTGTATTTGTATTTTTGAATCCTCATTTTTTTAAGAAACAATTCTACAGGGTGTCTCATGTGAAAATAGTCAATACCAACTTTCTTATGTAAAATGCGAGCCGCTGTATATCCTTTAATTATTGTATTCTAAGAATAATGCACGACCCTACATATCTAGAAAAACATTCTCATGAACATGGAGAAAAAATAGTAAACGAAAATATTTTTACGCATAGTCCACGTAATCAGGGTTGAAAACGCCAAAGTCGAGCATGTAACAGGACCGCATTCCGCACTTTAGAAATAATTTGCGATTTCATCCAGCAGATTAATAATATAAATTATAAATAATTATGCACAATCATTATTACAAAATATACAATGTGAACGTTAGGTTTGTAAGTATTAAGTGAACGACTAAAATATAGAACACATCATTTAAAAATCAGGTATCAATAATATTCGAATTTCTACTTTTTTATGATTATTGCTCACACCAAATCAAAAAAGTGGAAGAAAGTATGTGTATTGAAAATATTGAAATGAAATATTCATTTTCTACTTCAATACACATCTTCTTATTCTCCGTCAGTTTACATTGAGATTCCACTGTCTTCAGCTTTCAACTCAACTAGCACATCAATGACGATGTCTATATTCCACATTTTGGTTTCAACACCTTTCACTGGATATGTTGAATATACTTTCTCCACTTATCATTTTATGTAACAAATGCACAAATGATGCTATATCCTCCCTCCTTAATAATGTGTACTCTAGCATAAACAGCCATCACTCCACTGGAACAACTTTTTGTGATTTTTCTAACACTTTCGATTGTGTTAATCATAATATTTTAAGCAACAATTACAGTCCTACGATTTCAGGGGAACACCTCTCGCATGGCTTAAGTCAAACCTTACCAACAGAAGTCAGCTTGTAAGGGTTTATATAACGATGTCTTCTTGCAAGCCAATAGAATTTGGAGTACCCCAAGGCTCAGTACTAGGTCCTCTTTTGTTTTGTTTGTTTATAAACGACATCGCTTATCAAAAAATCAGTGGTAAAATATGTCTATTTGCAACCGACACTAGTTTCTCTTGGAGCAACCCTGATCTCACGGTTTTAATCTTCTCTGTCTCAACGAGAAAATTACACAGCAAAACATTATAAACAATCTTAACGCAGTAGGATACGATGCTGTCCCTGTACTACACCTGATGTAACGGCTTCTTCAGCGATGCGGTGCTCGCCCCTCCCACGCTTCTCATTTGTCCTATATTATGGTGGAAATTGAGATGAAGGAGGTAATAATCAATATGAAATAATCAATATGAAAAAAGTACTGAAAATAGTGGAATACCAATAGAAGTAATAAAGTGTGGGTGGAGACGCTCTGCAGAACAATTGAACAAAATCAGGGAACTAGAAGAGATAATAGGAGATAAGGGTGACTACTGTAATTACAGAGTCATTATCTTACTGGATGTTGATGCTAGCGAGAATCATACGAAACAGGTTGAATAATTACTTGGACGCACAAATAGGGGAGCATCAAGGCGGAGTTAAAAAAGGAAAATCTACTAGCGATAAAATTTTTGTATGAAAAATAAAACAGAATGATAGCTATGAGCAGGGACTGACTTTGAAGCTATTATTTATCGACTAGAATAGGCATATTATTCAGTATCAAGAAAACACTTTTACGAAGCTCTAGCAAAACTTGGAATACCTAAGAAATTAATACGATTGGTGATAATGACACTAAGCAAAACCGAAAACATAGTAGCCATAGAAGGAAGCTTATCCCAGAAATTCCAAGCAAAAAAGACTTAAAACAGGGCTACCCATTAGCAACAGTTTTACACAATTTCTTACCAGAGGTAATTCTCAGAGATATCATCAAATTTAAGATAGCAAAGGTGAGTCCTGCCATATGCAGAATAAAACAGGAACTACAGAAAATGTTACTATTTGAAAAGACAACAAAAAGTATATAGAAATGGGTAACGTCTTTTCTTTTAAGTGACAACCAATTAAAAATCACAACAGGAATTCCGGTTTTATAGATTATAAGAGTTTGAATACGTGGGACGGACGGTAACAGGTAAATGGGACAAAGACGAGGCAATAAAACAGTTGGTACACTAGGAAACCTATTGAGGTCTAAAAATATCTCAAGGGTAGCGAAGCTAAGAATTCACAGGACAGTGATATAACCTACGTTTTATATGATAGTGGATGTTGGGTCATGAATAAGAAAGAGAAAAACATGCTAAATCCATAAGAGAGAGGAGAGTTTTTGGAGGGATACGAGTGGAACAAGATGAATGGAGATTAAAAGGTTATATGGTCAGGCAGAGATCGGCTATATAGTAAGGAACAAAAGATTTCGTTGGTTGGGACATATAGCCAAAACGGAAGGGAACAGGTGAGTGAAAAGAGCCTTAACAAGTGAAGGAAGATGCAAAAAGAAAAAGAGGACTTTCACGTAGAAAATGGATAGAAAGGCATATAAGGAAGACTGACAGAAGCTAGGGATAATGAACTGGCGCAATTTACTGTGATTGGAGAAAAGCAGTAAAGAGACTTCAATCCATATAACGATGCCACGTTTCGCCTAGGATGTTCACGTGCTGATCACGCACTGATCATTGTTTTGGTTTATTTTTCTTCAATAAATAGACTTCAGCTAAGTTATTTGATATCTAGCCTAGAATTTTCCAGCGTATATCACAAAGTTGAGTCAAATGAAATATGCATGCATGCATATAAAGCATGGAGACACATAGCCTAGTTATGAGAAGAATCTTCGAGCTCTGCAGAAAATCATTCTTAGGCAAGAAGGGAATACGTCTGGACCAGAATTTTGACGTATTCGTTATGGAAACTATGATAATCAAAATTTATAGCTCAGGTCAAGCGACACATATATTTTTTTACATTCGAAAACATTTTCAACAAGTTTTTTTTGAATATACATTTCCGCATGACTGTGAAACTAATAAAATTTATATTTACGCCTATATTGATAAAAGAATAATGTATAAATTATTTGAAAAATACATTATTCGTTACACTGTGGAAATATGATTTCAGAAACAAAGTCGAACAATTTTAATTTCGGGAGTTTCTTATAAATTCCAATTCAACGTGCCCAAATTTTTCTTACAGCTTTTCTAATATCTTTTTATATTTTCGATAAATTGAAATACATTTTTTTTTCAACTATCATTCCTTTGAATGTTTCATCCAACTTTATTGGAAAATCAGGCATGCTTTCTAAATGGTAATTTGAATCCGCATTTTATAGGATCATAAGAGTTCTAGTCGTTTTGGTTCTCACATTTCGACTTTGAATTAAATTATTTCGAATTAAATAAGAAAAGATATTAGCCTAGTCATTATAGAGGATTAACCCCGAAAAATCGACATAACCAGTATATTACCCCGTAAAAACTTTTGTATCTTGACATCCTAAAACTATTCTCAAAATTCACATATAATTGGATGGTCGCATATTTTAAATTCAGGGGTCAAATGTCACAAAAATTGACTTTGAAATTGACTTTTTATGTTAGTGAAAAATTACAAGGGACATACTTTAATTACATTGTGATTACATTCTCATTTATTCTAACAGCACTCGACGTAGAAAATAATTGAATACATGTTATTTAGAACCCGTAAACTCAAAAAATCTTACATAACTTTAACAATTATACTTGAGAATCGGACCCCTATTACATGCAATAAACATCAACCGTTTATTATCAAATTCAAACTTATTTAGGGCATGATATAGAACCCCAGGAATAGGGTTGGAAAATGCGTAACAAACATCTGGAACCTATCATGACTATTTTACCACTTTTGCCAGATAAATTACTCGATACAAAATTCTGTAACTGCATAAATAGCTGTGCCTCAAGATGTGGTTGCAGGGAAGCGAGGCTCCAGTGCTCTTTAGCTTGCGACCAGTGTAATAGACAAGCTTGTCTCAATGCTGTATGATGAAGAAGATAAAAAAGATGAAGAAGAAGAGAATTGAAATTAGAACTGGATCTCGATATTTTTATTAATTTTGACAATAATAAATCCACAAAATGACACGTTTAATTAAAACATTAATTGAAAATTCCTTTCTTTCCTTCTTCATTTATGCTGAAAGTCATTAATGTAAATTAGATTAGACTCAAAATAAAATTTGACTATTTTCCTCTGAAATTTCTTAATTACATGGCCAGTAAAGTGTTATTGAATAAATTGAAACTCAATTAAAAATAGATAAGTAACCAAGAAGAAATGCTTGTGAAAAAGTATAATTATACATTTAGCCATAAAATTATAACTTTAATATTACGAGTTTTTAATCAAGACCTCCAGTTGACCTCAGATAATTCTTTGACCGCTTTACGCCCTCTATCCCGAAAACAGTTCAAGGTATACAAAAATGTTAAATAGAAAAGTTGTAGAAAATTAAATTCTCTACAATATTGATAAGAAGTACCATTAGCGGAAAACCCATAGAAAACGAGATATTTCTAAAAAAGTAAAAAAATCGATTTTTGTGACCTTTGACCCCCAACTTTAAAACTTGGGATCATCCAATTATATGTGAATTTTGAGAATAGTTTTAGGGTGCCAAGATACAAGATTTTATGTACTAATATACTGGGTATGTCTATTTTCCAAGATATTCACCTAATTTGGTCTAAGATGATGGACTATATTTGAATTTCTAGTCTCCATTCTGGTACGTAGTAGCTCTTCAGAGGTTTTAAGGGGTTGTAGGTGATAAAGCTTATTCAGAGGATCCTGCTTACAACAAAAATAGTACCATTACTTTTCAGATAATATAATTTTATAATTATTTCTAGGAGAAGAGGAAATACAAATTACCGATTCGACGTGGATGGGACCAAATCAAGGATTGAGTACGAATATGGAAACTTATGATAGTTTAGAAAGAATGGTCATTGATAAATTAAAACCGTTAGTATTATTTCACCTCAGATTTTTACACTATAATGTATGTAGCAATAGTTTGGGCAAAAATTGAGAAGCATAAAAATAGGTTGTGATACTGCAATATCAAAATGGCTTTGCGTAAAAAAAATTGTTTCTTCTCTTGACATTAGATAGATAAGTCCTTTTCAATGTCAGCTGCAATAAAATGTCTCATAACGTGGAGGTAAGAAAAAAGTATCGATAATTTTGCTGAACAAATCTTTAAGTATGACATAGCTCAAAATATAGAAACCAAAATATATCACGCAGAAGCATCTACCGGGAAATAGCAAAATGTGGAGGATAAATACCATATTCGAACCTTACAAAAAGTGGAAAATGCTTATAATAGTAACAATACCAACTATGGTGTTTCAATCAATACTGGATTTCTTCAAATGTTATGATGAATATTTTATCTAAGAAAGGACTGACTTATATTTTGAAGATATCAAGATATGATGATGTGCATCGAAGAACAGGAAACGTTATATAGATAATATAAGCACCTGTCTACCCAAAGTTGTAGGGCTGAGTTCCTTCTACTTTTCCTTTACATAATCAACCTTGGACTATCTTTCTCCATGTTTTGCTATAGTTCTTTTTTTCTCAATATTTCTGCTATCTCTTGAATCCACAGTTTCTTAGGTCTACATCTCTTTCGTTTGATATGCATTTTTATTGCTCTATGCATATAACTATATTGCATATAACTCTAACTAGTCCTTCATTTGTCACTCTAGCTATGTGTTTAAACCATTTTAGCTCTCTGCTTTCTATAGTTTCAACTATTCATTCTATCCTCACTTCTTCTTAGTTTTTGATTCTGTCTTCACATGTTATTACCTCCACTCTCAACTCTTTTATTCTGCTTTTTATTCTGTTCCCAGCTTTCAATTCCATATGTTAATATCGGCCGGTATATTGTCTTGTATATATACCGTGATTCCTCTTTTGCTGCTAATTTCTTCTTTGCCTTTGAATAACCTTGAAAATTTGTGATACAGTCTAGAAGGACTAGAAATCCCTTCGTTGATTTTTCCGTCGTCTGTTCCTTTATTTTCTATTGTCACCCTTAAGCCTTGAATAATTTCAACTTGCTCCGTTTTTCTCCTTATTTTCTTATATATACTACTTTCGAATTCCACATACACCATATCTTGGTGTTATAAATAATGTATGATCATGAGGTCATCTGCAGAGACACATTCTGATCATTCCACTGGATTCCACCTATAAGATCCCATTCTTAGTTTTTTAATTCTCTGACTGTTTTTTGCTTTAGTAATATCATACATAACTATTATTAAAAAAGGGGTTAATTACTGCTGTCTAAGTTAATCTTTTATAATAAAACTTGAAGTTATTTTTCCTTATGTAATTCTTGTTGTCAAATACAGTTTTGATAGTGTTTTACATTTCTCTATTTCGGGCTATCCCAACTATTATTTGTTTAGTTAGTCAAAAGCTTTTTGTAGGTCCAGGAAGTCGATGTATAACTCTGCTGTTCTCTATTAATTCTTTAATTATAAATATATGAACTTGTATACTGTGTTCTTTCCAAAAACAATTTAGAGCTCAGTCTAATTGATCCTTAATTAGTCTCCTTAGGTTTTTCGTATCCTTTCGTAATGAATGCACTGTTTATATCGCCACAATTAAGACGATAATTTGGTTATCGAAACATGCGTCAGACAGCGTAATTTTGAGTATTGGTAGTGTAAAACTTGTGTTTAGATAGAATAAGTTTCCAGAAAATCCAACTTAATAAATTTGCTTCTATAATGTGTGCAATCCCTGGTGTCTTCTATCTTGAAAATCGGAATCATAATTCCTATCTTCTGCTCGTCAAAGACTTTTGCCTATTTCCAAGTTTCGCTGAATATTTTCAGTAACAATTCTTCTCCGGATTTACCAGGTTTTATTATTAATTTCGGTTCCTTCTTCCCTATTCACCGTGTGTATTGATGGTTCTTTAGTAGTTCGAAGAAGTACTCCTACCTATTTCCTCGTCATCTGTTATTATTCCATTGTTTTTCTTCCTCACCTATACCATTTCGTATTGCACATATTGTCCCTTCAATTTTCCAATCAATTTTTGTTTAACTTGATAAAATTTATGGTTTAGGAGATATGAAGATTTATAAATCGTTGTACATGCCAAAGAAAAATTATTACAAATTGTAATTATTTATTGGACACACTTACAAAAGGAATTAAAACAGAATCAAACATTTCCAATTGAACTACATTCTGTCGAACATCGTGTTACTTCCGTAAGGAAAAGATTTAAATGTAGAAAAACTTAGTTGCTTAGCCTCATCATATAAAAACAAAATGAAAAACTAATAACAAATGTGGGCAAACTGCACTTCCACATACTTCCGGAGTCTACGAGGATATTTCTTTGAACTTGGAAGAACATTCCAATATTCTGCCTTATAGCGGCACAATGGAAGTTTATTTTATATACAGGTGTTGCATATACCATATGCAAGTTATATTTTCTTCGATATTATGCAGTACAAAGGTTCATTCATTTATTCATTATTTCTCCAAGAAATTTTCACAATTTCGGTGGACATCCTTTTTCTTTTAATTTATTGCTTATCTCTGGTTTACTTTTTTGACGTCAAACTTTACACTCACATTTCTAATAAGTTATTGTTCGTTGCTATGGTAACGAAATATTTTGTTTATGCATGGAACTGGTCTAGGCTAACCAGATATCAGTACATCCTCGTAGGTTCTGATATCCAAACTTAAAAGGCTTATAACCCAGAAACTAGTGGTATTATGAGACATTTTTTTATGTCACAGCACTATTTCCACGTCATCTACTAACTCCAAAATTTTTTGAATAAGTCCTGGAACATTTTGTTTATTTTGTCTTGTCTGACATAAGATAACATTCTGTGGTGGGGATACTCCCTTAAAAAATCATGGGAATTGAGTTTTGAAGAGAAAATATGAAAAATATACTAAATTGTTAAAATTTAGCGAGAGCAACAGGGTAATCTTTGAAATAACAGTTCATTATATTCTCAAAAAAACTAGATATATCAAAACAATGTGAATACCACGATAATGTCGATCATAATTCATAAGCCTCATAACCCAACATTCATAAAGAACAAACAATTAACGCGAAAAACGATTATAACTATTTTTATTGCTTTTTCCAGAGGGGACCACCACTATTCCGTTGGTACTAAGGAACCGATTTCTGTTTTCGAGGAAATTCTCAAAGAAGAAAAGAGAAAATTCAATCGAAATTCAATGACTTCTCAACGATCTGCTACACGTAAGGTATGCTCTATTTTTGTATCGATTTGAGTTGGTTTAAAACCTGTCGCAATGACCATTGAAAGTTTTGAATGGATAGGGAAAGATCTTTAAAACAATATACGGTGTGTTCATATCGTAAAGTACCTTGATGAAATTTCTATTTATGAAAAAATGTCGAATAAAACTTATTTCAAGCTCAGGCAACTGAATGAGACAATTGTATAGACGTTGCATTGATGCTTCAAAATATCATATCAACATGTTTCTCTATAGTATACTCTCTAGTATAATCTATATATATTTTAAGTTCTTTATAATACATTAAATTACGAACACAACTGTTCCAGATCTCGTAACGTTTTTATTTTGATTGAAAAATAAATTTATTCACAAGTTGATTAAATGGCCATAATTATAATTTAATTAAATAGATGAATAAAAAAGTAGTACCTACAATATGAATATCACAACACAACATATAGACTAAACATCCACGAAGAACTACAGGTTGGATCAACAAACCATGCAAAAATCTGGTCGCAGGTCACAGGTAAATGCCCAATCGTATCAATGGGTAGTGACCTATGACCGTTAAAAATAAGGGGTGTGATTGATGGCTGCAAGATCCAACTTTTGGATGCCCGGTCACTTAGGCAACAAAGGCCTCCAGCGGGCCCAGAACTCATCCTTAGGATAGCTAAAAGTGTTGGTGTTCCGTCTCTCAACGATATTCATGCTTCTGTGAAATATGGTGTCACGATAAATTGACGTTCTACGTGTCTGCAGGCGAGCTACGTCTGGCTGTCGAGTAGTTGTTACAAATACTGCTCTAGGTGATATTATGTACAAGAGCCTCTGCCATGATAATAACGGTAAAACAGAGTCAGGTCTAACCGCTCTCTTCAGTATTCAGTCAAGCATTCCCAATGTATGTTTGGGAGTCGAGGTCCAAATGTGCGAGTAATACTCCAAAGATGAACAAATCTGTGTTTTGTTGAGGACGAGAAGCTCTCCGAAAAGTCCGAACTCAATCCGAAGATGGAGCGCTTACCAATAATATTTCCAATATATATTTGCGCATGCGATAAGAGATTTCAACTGAAATTTCAGCCATACCGGACGCAGTGCATACGAATATCAAATAGCCACAAAAAAATATCATAATCGTGAAATTATTAGGCGATTTGGTCAGCAGATTTAACTTTGTACGGAGTTGGAATAAGTTCACAAGCACAACACTATTCCCCGAAAAAAAAACTAAAGATTTATGTAATCAGTAATTACTATAATATACAGAAAGGAAGGATCAGATCATTTTTTTTACTGAATATCAATTAGGGGCAAAAGTTAGTGATTACCATTTTCTCATTTATAATAATCCCAATGGAAAGAGCTGGATACGATCTTTTACAATTGCAATTGTATATTGTGCAATCACTCGTAAAAATGTGATCGGCGAACTCAATGATGGGTCCAAAACCCATCCTTGGAGTAGCTAAAGTATTGCTATCGCGTCTCTCAACGATCCCGCTGTAAAACGGGCTCGGAAGAGATGGATAGAGTCAACTAACATGAGGCAAACAAAGGCCGCCCATGTGAAGTCGCGATAGATTGACGTTGTCTGTAGGCGAACTCATGTTCATGAGCCACGTCTGCCTGTCGAGTAGGTGTTGCAAATACTGCTCTAGGTGTTATTATGCTAGGCAGCTCGGAAGAGCTTCTGCTATGGTAGTAACGGTAAAACACAGTCAAGTCCACGACCTTTCTTCCATTCTCTAAGTTCTCGAAGTTTCTTGTCAATTCTAAATCGCCTTTAAGTCGAATCGTTCTCTTCTGTATTGAGTCGAGCATTCTCAAAGTATGCTAGGGAGTCGAGCTCCAAATTTGCAAGTAATACTTCGAAAATGAACAAGTCTGTGCCTTGTAGAGGATTAGAAGCTGTTGTCTGGAAAGTTTCCGACCTCAATCTGAAGATGGAAGCGCTTACCTAAAAACTTTGAAATATATATTTGCGCATGCGATGATTGTCGATTTGGTCAGCAGCTTTAGCTTTGTACTTAGTTGGAATAGTTTCACAAGCACAACTCTATTCCTAGAAATAAAAACGAAAGATTCATAGTTCATATATAATAAACCCAATGAAAAAAAAACCGGATCCGATCTTTCACAATTGCAGCTCAAAATAGATTGTGCAATGACCGCTCGAACAAGATAAGAATTCATCACAACGCGCTGGAGGTGTTAAGATTATGTAGTGTAGGAAGCACACTCGATAACGTATGACTTGATAACCCTGGGAATTTAACTTAACTTTGGTGTGGAGTAAAAGTAAGGTCACAGCAATTTGCTGCAAATGTAACTTTATATTATATATTAAGGGTTTTTCTAAGTCTTGATATACTATGTATGTACCAAAAGATGTGTTCCGGCGATTTTATATAGATTAAAACATTTTCCTTCCTTTTTCTAATTTTCTGATTTATATGAAAAAAACCTTTTACATGAAACTAGTTTAAAATTTTCCTTTATTTTATTGTCGCCTATAACTTAATTCGTGTGTTTTTTTAAGAAAAACATGTAGTAGAATTATTTAAATAATTGCCCATCTGAAACTTTTCCCATCTTTCTGGCAACTTGTGGATCCCATCCCAAAAGAACAGCGCCGGCTTGGAAGCCAAGAATGAATCAATATAATTTTTGATATCTTGCTCTGATGATGTGAACCGTATTCCAGTGAGAGCGCCCTGCATCGGCCGAAACAAATGGTAGTCAGAAGGGGCAAGGCTAAGCTATAAGGCGGGTGAGGTAAAACTTCCCATCCACTGTTTTCCAAATAGTTCTTAACCGGAATAGCAACGTGGGGCCGAGCGTTGTCATGTTGGAAAATTATTCCCTTGTGTCTGGTCGCATAATTGTGTTCGTTAGCGCTCTCCATTGATGATTGCACCCGGATTTAGCTGATCATAATACAGCACACCCTTCTGATCCCACCAAATAGAGGGCATTACCTTCGCGCCATTCATATTCGGCTTTGCCATGGAATTGGCTGGATGGACGGATTTCACATATGATTTTTTGCGCTTGGGGTTGTCGAAATTGATCCGTTTTTCATCACCAGTAACAATCCGATGCAAAAAGGCTTCTTTTTGTGGCGTTCCAGAAGCATTTCGGACATGCAAAACCGCCTTTTGACGTCTCACGGCTTGAGTTCATGTGGATCCCAATTTCCTTGCTTTTAAATATATCCAGCTGCTTGTAAACGTTTTGAAATGTCTGTTTGAGTGACAACCAAAGGTTCTGCGAGCTCTTCTGTGTTTGGCAACAATTTTCATCAAGTAATGCTTCCAGTTCTTTATCTTCAAACTTTTTTGGCTGCCCAGGACGTTCATCGCCACAATCACCACTTTTAAATAGTGCAAACCACTTTTGGCACGTTTGCTCAGCTAGAACATGTTCCCCATAAACACCAAAATACGATTACTCTCGGCAGCATTTTCCTTAATATTAAAGTAATGAAGAAGAACTCACCGCAAAAACACTTTTTCGACATATTACTGTGAAAAAAATTATAATTACGCTTCAAATGAATGACATATACTGAAAAGACGTACAATAACAATAGCTATCCAACGCAGGTTCGGAATATTGGAACGATGTAATATTATACAAGTTACGCCATCTCTTATCAAACCGCACGAATTCAGTTATAAACCTACTATTTTTAAATTCTATCAGAGAAAAAAATCATTCAATCGTTGAAGGATTAAGTAGTAACCTCTGATTAGCTGATTGGGCAACGCCCAAAGGAAGGCCCTCCAAGAGCAAATAGCTATCAAAGCGAATTTCAAAGAGGACGAATATTGCTTGTAGGTGATGACCGTTTGCATACGGGCAGACCCTATCCATTAGTTGCTAAAAACATTTACAGAATGAAACGTAAGATCGAAAAATATCTAAGATCCACCAATCAAACGATTGAGGAAAGTTGGTGTTGGATCTGCAACAGTAAATTCAATTTCACACAATCATTTTTATATGAAATTTATTGTTAATTATTTAATAATTTCCTAAAGGCAGAGAAAAATAATCGCGCAGAATTTGGTAAAAATTTCAAATAAGTGATTAAACATATATATATATATATATATATATATATATATATATATATATATATATATATACATATATATATATATATATACTATTAAATTTTACTTTTATTTTACCAATCCCAAAAGTTTCAGGATCCTCCAAATTGCGGTTTGGTAATTTGTTTGCATTTTGGATAGCATCATGGGGATCGTTATTTCCTCGTTAAATGATCAACAAAGTTGAATTTCAAAAGTTTCTAATTACAATATACCTTTCAATAATTCTTTTTCTTAAACTTTTCCATTATTTTTTCTCAAACTACTATAAAATTGGAACTATTTCATGTAATAGTAGAAGTAAATGTTTGAAAAATATGTTGAAAGAAAGCACCGTATACTCCTAATCGACAAACGTTTTGAAATGTCTGTTTGAGTGACAACCAAAGGTTCTGCGAGCTCTTCTGTGTTTGGCAACAATTTTCATCAAGTAATGCTTCCAGTTCTTTATCTTCAAACTTTTTTGGCTGCCCAGGACGTTCATCGCCACAATCACCACTTTTAAATAGTGCAAACCACTTTTGGCACGTTTGCTCAGCTAGAACATGTTCCCCATAAACACCAAAATACGATTACTCTCGGCAGCATTTTCCTTAATATTAAAGTAATGAAGAAGAACTCACCGCAAAAACACTTTTTCGACATATTACTGTGAAAAAAATTATAATTACGCTTCAAATGAATGACATATACTGAAAAGACGTACAATAACAATAGCTATCCAACGCAGGTTCGGAATATTGGAACGATGTAATATTATACAAGTTACGCCATCTCTTATCAAACCGCACGAATTCAGTTATAAACCTACTATTTTTAAATTCTATCAGAGAAAAAAATCATTCAATCGTTGAAGGATTAAGTAGTAACCTCTGATTAGCTGATTGGGCAACGCCCAAAGGAAGGCCCTCCAAGAGCAAATAGCTATCAAAGCGAATTTCAAAGAGGACGAATATTGCTTGTAGGTGATGACCGTTTGCATACGGGCAGACCCTATCCATTAGTTGCTAAAAACATTTACAGAATGAAACGTAAGATCGAAAAATATCTAAGATCCACCAATCAAACGATTGAGGAAAGTTGGTGTTGGATCTGCAACAGTAAATTCAATTTCACACAATCATTTTTATATGAAATTTATTGTTAATTATTTAATAATTTCCTAAAGGCAGAGAAAAATAATCGCGCAGAATTTGGTAAAAATTTCAAATAAGTGATTAAACATATATATATATATATATATATATATATATATATACATATATATATATATATATACTATTAAATTTTACTTTTATTTTACCAATCCCAAAAGTTTCAGGATCCTCCAAATTGCGGTTTGGTAATTTGTTTGCATTTTGGATAGCATCATGGGGATCGTTATTTCCTCGTTAAATGATCAACAAAGTTGAATTTCAAAAGTTTCTAATTACAATATACCTTTCAATAATTCTTTTTCTTAAACTTTTCCATTATTTTTTCTCAAACTACTATAAAATTGGAACTATTTCATGTAATAGTAGAAGTAAATGTTTGAAAAATATGTTGAAAGAAAGCACCGTATACTCCTAATCGACAATGCAGATAACCTCAATTATTTGCAAACATTTTCATGCTTTATTTTCTGTTGTGAACTTAATATAAGCGAAAGTTGCGTTAATTTATGTACACACTGTATCAGGAGCCTGCATTTTTCATTCAGAAAATTGAACGTGCTATTTTGATAGGGTTGAAGGTAGATATTTTATTTTCACGCTACATATTTCAGTCTATCAATTAAATCTACTTTTTTTTCAAATTTTTTATGAATATATACAGAAACTTAAATAATTATTTCGTCAGATTTGCCTTCACAATTTTATCTATTCTTAACACATTGATAAGATGAAATATTGCTCATTCGCATGTAGTCGAAGGAATCAAATGGAATAAAGGATCATTGTTGTACAGAAATAAGTGTTTTCAGACATATGCAAATATACTTAAATTATTGTTTACTTAAACATTATTAATTTCACTTAATGTGTCATCAGATGACTTTTTCAACTTGGCACTAGATATATTTAAATAAGCTAATACAAACTTCAACCATCGACAGTGAGAGCTTATTTGATATTAAATTCATCAAAAAGACCAGTAAGGAAGCTTTGTGCTTTTTGTCTTCCACTATGAAGTGTTGAAATGAATTCTACGAGCAAAGTTTATATAAATTTTATAAATGGTCTTAGCCGTCAGGTAGTCAGTACTATTTAACAATAGTCCAATTAACCTGGATGGAAAATCGCCCCAAAACCTGAAAATTGCAATTTTAAGTGTATTTTGGTCCCTGAAATTAATTTTGGGTGAATGAAACTGAAAATTTCCATTTTTGCGTTTATCACGAAAGCGATGCGAACTTTCAAAAGAATCTTCAAATATTAATTGTGGATCGTTAATTTCCACATTAAAATTTCTTCATGTACAGGGACCTTCACGACGAGCTAAATCGATATGCAATGGGAAAGTACTGCGACTTGTGTTTTGAAAATTTGTTTGCATGGGTTTTCCAAAATGCTCATTTCAACTAAAATAATTTCAGTTTGGGTCTTTTTCCGGTATAACTGGAAGTTTCAGAAAATTGAAATTATTTTAGCTGAAACGTGCATTTCGGAAAACCCTTGCCAGCAAATTTTCAGTACACTAGTCGAAGTACTTTCCCATATACACATATACATATCGATTCGCTCGTCGCACATATCAAAAATGCCAAGATAGAGGGTCTAGATATAATTTCGCTATAATAAATCCAACTTCAATAGTAATATCAATAGTGCGGCAAATTAATACGCAAGAGGATACCTTGGACCTCTACCAAATATGAGACCCATGTGTAAGGCCGCCCATCAAGAATGAAAAATCAGATTAATACAAAAATATTGATCATCAAAATGTCTAGAACGCGTCAGATTAAGCTTGATCTGACTTAATAAATGCAAATATTCCACTTCAAAACATAAACTTTTCTATTTACATGCTATTTTTGAGCTTTTTAATCTATTTTGTTCACTGATTTGAAAAAATAAAGAAAATTTCTTCATCAGATTGAGCGAATCTCTCTAGATAATCGTCAGATTATGACTCAGCCTAGGATATAAATATGAACTATATACAGGGTATTCATGCAACAAAATTCAAAAATTGATTTCCTATAACAAAATTTCCTCAACCCACCCTTTTTCGAGATAGCAACCGTATAAGATGGTGACTAAATTTGAGTTTTTTTTTTAATCTTAGTAATGTTAGAAACTTGAAATTTTTTTATTTTCGTACCCTCGGAAAGGACTAACTGCGGATAATTTTTCAATATTTCTGTTACATTATACGGAGATGAAATTAGCAACCCTTACTTCCCAGCATTTATGAATCGGACTACATTTTACATCTTTACTGTTCTCCACTCAATTTATTATAAAAATTAAAACATGTTATTTTTTTTCTAAGGCTATTGATTTTGGCAAAAAATTCAACAAAAAACATTTTTAAATAAAACAAGTAATTTTGTTTCATAAAACTTTATACGAGCAATCACCTCCTGAATCTTCTGGCATGGATTCAGAAGCACCCTGTATATCTGACGCTCTATAGTACATATGGAACGCCTCAAAAATCTCGGAATAGGCCTGTACGGTTTTTATAAATTTTGAAATCTACATTGTTGTCGGATCTTTTCTTATTCCAGAAAAATAATGAACTTGGTTATTTCAAATTGACCATTATAAATTTTTGTGTAGAAAGGTCTTGTGATTCGGATGCTTTCGAAATATCAAGTTTCGTGGTTATTTGTCTAGTACTCAAGTATGGATTGTCTTCTAAGAGAACACAAATATCTAAAGATTTGTTCTCAGTTGATGCAGTTTTTCTGCACCCTGATTTAAATAAATCTTTTACTGATACAGTTTCGTTAAACTTGCACGTTTGTGTTCTTTTTAAGATAAACGATCCATCGTGACTTTCAGTAAACTTCAACAATAATAATTTATTGAAACGTCAAATTTGTTATTATAGCAGTCATAACCAGCTAAATGTATTATTTGAGATAAAGCAAATGTAACTATAACTCCGAAATCACGTCATGTAGGTATACATATAGAAAAATATATAGGGCCGAATCACAAGACCTTTGTACACACAAATTTATAATACGTTTTCGAGATAATTCACTCTCTATTTGAAAATCTATAGCTTCTTCCCCCGCCGATGAAAAGGTATACATTATAAAACATTTTTTTCCTCTTATTATCTAAGCTTTGCAACCTATAACACACGAGTGAATCCTCATTCAGCATCGTGGGCTCCCCTACCATAATGATTACGCTCGACGCTGTTTTTGAGCATCAAATGTTTAACTTTTTTATCCGGTATCAAATTTATTTTTGTATGAAGAGAGGACTGAAAATATAACTGAGCAAATATATATTTACAAAGATGGGATACACGCATCAGCGTTTTTCACTTTCTGTAGTCTTATTGAATAGAAGAACGACTCAACTTCTTTTTAACCCTCTTCTGGATATTTCGTTTTAACGAGCAATTTATAAATAACATTTTTGGTTGCAGCAGTCTGACTAATTTCAATGATAAAATTTATTGACAAGCCATTGCTACATGAGTTCTTTCATTATACAATTGACAATCTTTTGTTATTGTAATCATGTTGATAGATACAGATAATTATGAACGAATAGTATGTACATAAAATGAGGTCCTGAAGTAACGGATTCATATTAATAAGACATTGATCAAAAGTTCGTATTTCGCAACGCACCGACTTATGAGTTAATCAATTGGTTCTACGCGTTTAATTTTTATGTAACTAAAATTGTTTTCTCCCAAATTTTGAAATATTTTTTGTGATACATACTAAGAGTTTGATTTAATTGAGGGTGTAGTTGATAGACTCCTGAAATCATAGATGAGAATTAGAGTTAACTGATCTATGAAGGGTCCTTACTACTGTTTCAGAAACCACGCATACTTGATTTTTATTTTCTGTACGTTCGAAAAAAAAATGGAATGAAAATAGGAGGAATCATAGAAAAGTAACCCGATAAATTCTGATCACAACCTCCGCTCCAAAATTCGAAAAAACTCCCCCATGGGAATAAATTTAGTTGGAGCCAATGTAGCCATGGTATTGCTAACTTTCAATTTAAAATATATCTTTCTTTAATTATTTTGTAAAGTAAAGTGAAAAGACGATGAAAACTTACCCGTAATGTGTGTTGAAGACAGTAACTCCTTCACAGTTTTTAGTCGCGAAGTGCTTAAAATAAGGCCAATATGTGGTTTCTTCGAAACGACGATCACAATGAGGCATCAATGTGTAGCCATATTCAGGGTGCTTCTGAATTCAGTTGATTGCTCGTATCAAATTAAGATGTGTCTTTCCTATAACAAAATTTCCTCAGCTCACCCCTTTCCGAAATAGCACTTAAAAAAATTTTCGTGCACAAGCAAATGACTAACTGAATACACTGTTCACACCACTACTACACTAACGCTCAAAATTACACTGTCTGACGCCTGACTTACCTTGCTCAAAATAGGATAATAAAAAAAGATATTATTTCATATGAACAGTTGTAATTTTTTCCAATATCAATTGCAGATTATAAAATTGGTTCAAAACCCTTGCCGACAATTTTGTTTGATCTACCATAGGCGTAGATACACATTTTATAAATTTATTATTTTTATAAATACTTTTAAAAATATGTTTATCTTATTCGAAAAAGTATTCGTTAAAAGGCTATCGAATCATTATAAATTGGACGGGATTATACACTGTTATTTAGACAGATGCACTTAATTGTAGTCCTACTTGGAATCTAGAAAAAAATCAATATTATACCTCGTTAACTTGCTACAACTGAATATATATTAAATTATAAAACGTGAATAGACGAGTAAAATGTACCTATCTGTAAGTGAGTTTGGCTTAAACAGGGTACCAGAGCCCTTTTTGTACCCCATTCGTTTTTTTCTGGAAGACGAAATTTCAAAGCAAAAACAATGGGGGCAAATAAATTTTTTGCAAATAAAAACATTTCAATTGCAAAGTATCTTTATAAATAATTATTGTACTCAGAATCGTCTGAACTAGAGTCATCATTTGATTGAATTATAAAGGATTGCAAAGAGTGTGATACCAAATACGCATCTTCTTCTTTGATAACATGTTCAACACAGTTTTTCCAGAGGAACTTTCTTTCGAGTTCTCCAAGCTCTTTACTCAGTTCTGGAGACTTATCACATAATCTTAATTCTGATTTTACGTTTGCCCATATCAAATCTATAGAGTGGAATATGCAATAGTAAGGTTGTCTGAGAAATTACAGGGTTTTCGGTTCTGTGAATGATCCACAGCAACCCCTTTCGTGACTACTCGATAATTGGAAAATTCATTTATTCTAGTTAATTCGCCATTTTTATTATGATTGCATTATCGGATTACTGAATATTTTCCTTTTTACCCGACTGCCAAGAAGGGTTAAGTTTTTAACGCATATCTTGTATGTGTGTAATATTCTTTATTACCTTGTATCTCCAGAACTGCTAAACGGATTTTCACATTTGAGGTATCGTTAGATTCGTTTCATTAGCCCAAGTGTTCTTAGATAGGAGACATTTAAAAAAAACAAAATGGCAGATTCTGGACGCCATGTTGTGAGGTAAAAAAAATTTTTTACTACCAAGCATATCCAGTTGGGTATCAAAATGAAGGATTTTAAACACTGATTGTAAATATGTATATAACTTGCAGTTTTATTATTAAATGGAACGATAAAAAATAGCTTATTAAAATAATTCAGACCTGTGCGGATAGATGGCTTCACTAGGTTTTTAAAACGCGATATCGTTGTGTTTTCTTAATATTACTTATTATGGAACATCGGTCAGCGGGCAATAAACAATTCGGATAGATGGCGCCACTAGGCTTTTAAAACGCGGTATAGTTGTGCCTTCTGGTTATTACTTATTAAGAAGCATCAGTCAGGGCGCAACATACAAATCGGATAGATGGCGCCACTAGGTTTTTAAAACTCGGTATCGTTGTGACTTCTTGTTATCTAAGACTAATATATTTACTACGAGGACGGACCTACGTTGTTACTATAATTATAATTGTCTTGTGCGATTTAAATATCTTCATTATTTGGTAGTAAGTTATAATATCATAATAAATTATTATAGGTTCACTAAGACCTTGTACTTAGTTTTTTATTTTATTCGCATTCGTTTCGTTCGAATGAATTAGTTTAAGTTGTAAAATGTAAATACTTATCGAGTTGGGTTAGGTTTAGTTTTAAATTTTACTTCCCGAGGGAGCGTTATACAAATTCTAGTTAGGTACTTGTACTGGATAGGGCCATTTGACGATGGAGAAGCTGTCAGAATTTTCCCAACAACTAGACTGGTATATGCATATGACGCGACTATGACAGAAAAGTTAGAAAAACCACGAGAGGAATACTTACCTGAAGATCCCAATAAAACAGGTGGTATACCAAACCAACTCAAATTAGGTGTAGGCTCTCGAGCCATGCTAAGACGGAACATCAATGTTAACCATGGGCTGGTTAACGGTGCTATGGGTGTTATCCGACGTATAGATTGGTCAGCACTACGCAGAGAGCAGTTGGAGCCCGGAGAACTGCCACAAGCAGTATTTGTGGAGTTCGATGACCCAAATATAACAGGGAAACGACCTGGTATTGGCGTCCGGATAGAGCATTGTGCTACAGAATTTGATACTTTACGTGGTAAAGACAAGATCGAGCGACAAATGCTTCCCTTAATTTTATGCTGGACAGTGACGGTACATAAATTACAGGGAACAACTTTAGACCAAGTAGTTGTAGATTCAAGTAGAAACTTATTTGCAAAAGGTCAACCTTACGTTGCTTTGAGCAGAGTGAAGACTCTCTCCGGACTTGCTATTAGTTCTCTTGATCCTAACAAATTGCTTAATCAACCACATGACATAAGCTCATTCAAGGAATTAATCCGATTACGTAATCTTAACTAGAAAGACATAAATAAAATAATAATTAAAAAAAAACAAAAAACCCGCTTGCATGGATAACTACAATTAAAAATCAACTGAAAATACTGAAACAAGATGAAAATTCAATGATAAGGTATTTTAAAAAATAATGATTAGCTACTTAAGACCAGAAACATGAATTGAAACAGTACCAAACCAATGTACCTGCATATTGTACACTTAGAAATATCAGCACGGTAGTTTTTTCACTTTTTTGCAACATTATAAACAGGATTGCAGTCGGAGGCATGAAATTGAATGCTATGATAAATTATTATCTCTTTGTGCATGTCTCCGAATGTAATTCTGTTTATAATGTGTAATTTTATACGGGGAGTAAACATTATTTTTCATTTCCTAATTTAGTATGAATGCCGTGTGTATTTATGAAATATTGATTAATCGTCGCATAACCAAATTCTGCAATTGATATTGGAAGAACTATACTACTCGAGTAAAACACCGATATTCTTAACCTAACCAAGTCTAGTCTATCATTTATTTCTTTGACAAATAATGTAAAATCCATCACACTTATCAAAAATTTATTTTAGTTTGATTACAGTTCTCAATAGTTTCGCAGAAATACCTAGAGAAAAATTCATTTTTTTTAAACAATGTTTCTGAAACCCAAAGAAGTAATATATTGATATGAGTTAGTTTATTCATCATTTATTGTACAAATCAAACAAATGGAAATTGCTTTTAGTCGAATTTTTCAAGGAAAAATTAGACTATTACGGTAGGCATGACTAGAAGAAAAATGGGGGGCACATCATTTTTCCCATTTTTGAGACCTCCTGAATACGATTATGATGGTTTTTCGAATGTCAATATATATATATATATATATATATATATATATATATATATATATATATATATATATATATATATATATATATATATATATATATATATATATATATTTATCTGTTCAAGCTACAATTCTTATTTTCGTCTCTCGAGCAATTGCTATGGGTTCGATTTGGTTCAAAATTAGCATACATGGCTTTTTTGGCGGCGGATTGATGTTAGTAGAGTTTGGTTGAAAACAAATGAATATTTCGAGGGGTCTCAGTGCAAAAAAGGTGGTTTTTGACCTTTGCTCACCTCTACAGGTCAAACGAAAAGCGACTGAAATTTCACATGTAGGTTCAATTAGTTGCGAGATGATTTCCTGTCTAAGGTCGAAACTTTTCATCTCCACCCCTCTCCATTTTATTGTCATTTTTGTTATATTTTCTTATTTTTTGGCCAGAAAAAGTTTAACTAGAGTGTTCGAACTTCGCATGCAAGTAGGGGTGATGTTGAAGAATTGTCTTTCTGAAGTTCAAAGTTTTCTTCTTCAGTTCTTCTAGCACAAAACGCCCGAAATCATTTTGATCGTTGTAATTGTTGAACTGGACCGCCTCCTATTTAATGAATAATACGAGTATGATCGTTGCTAGGATGATTTTTTTTTACTTTCCATTTTCGAAATTTCTTGTCATTATGACAATTTTTTCTTTGTTGTCAATTGGAATTGAACAAGAGGATTCGAGACCACCGGGTCTATTGAAATTATGAATTTTTATTCGAGAGAGAGAGTAAACTTGTGAAATGAAAAGTTATTGAGGAATAGCAAATTTTCCATATAAAGAAATAAGATTGAGAATTGATCATTTCCAAGAAATTCATTTTATGGAGAGATTTGTTTGTGTATTAGTTAAATTCTTCATTCGACGAAAAATTCGACTTTCGTCATGGAGCTCTGCTGCTCACGGCTTTTTTTCGTGTTATCAACATACAAAATTTCAAAAGTCTTCTAAGCTGGGATTACACTCATCTTCCACAATAACATAAATTTTTATGGAAGAAAATGAATATATTCGTTACTTAAGGCCGTTCTAGATAGCGATACTTTGATTATACTGTTCCTTCTAGTCCGGACGATGGTAGGGGTTCATGTAGACCTTTATGGGTCGCCACGAAAAAATGATTGATATACTTGTATATATTTTTTTGTCCGGAAAATCGATTTTTGTGAGTTACGAGGCCGGCACCCTGCTCAGTTTTTTGTTATTAACAAATTAATTGTTTAAACGACCATAATTTAGTATCTACAATAGTTACAGGGTTTCTAACCATAACTAACAATATGGTTGCAAATCTTCTAACGAATATTTCCGTTTTTGAATTTTGAAAAAATATTTATTAGAATCAAAGGTATAGGCAAAGTAGTGTAAAAAATGCAAAAATGCGCGGATTCAATCGAGACTTTTGAGGATCCATTTCAAATACAATAATTTTTACTTCAAAACGGGCCCTCATACGTAAATTTTCAAGCGTTTTGAACAGTTCTATAGCACTTTGAAGAAAAAATATCAATAGGAAAATTACACTTTTATTTGTTTATAGGCTAACCGTGCAGAAGAAATTAAACATTTTCGGAAAAAACAGCGCCATTTTATTCCACATAGTAGTAGACAACTTTTAAGCCCTCACTTAAAATTTCATGACAATTGGTTAATAAACTACAGCCGATTTTGGAAGCACGACCGTTTTCTTTCGCAGTCAGTAGCATAAATATTTTACCAAATATCAATTAAACAACACTTGTTAATTGCTTTTACATTTTTTAATAATATCTTACACAAATTATTATTACATTTTCTTCGCATCTATATAAAGTAAATTTTATTTGTCACAAAATAAATTATATTGTAGTATTATTTATCAACAATATTTTTAGTTACCTTTGGCCAAACTCACTCGTCTATTTACATCTCACATCACAGTTTTATGTTGATAAACAATTTAATAATAGTATCCCAAAAGAATACATTATTTACAAGTTGCAAGGGTTTTCACAAGTTTTAGTTTTACTGCAAGCGCAGAATGAAATGCAAGGTAGTCCAGCTGCTTTGCAAATACAATATTTTGTTACACATTTTGTGCAATTACAAGGTCTCGTTTTGAAGGGAAAAGTATTTTCTTCGAAATGGATTCTCAAAAGTCTCAATTGAATTTGCCTAGGCCGAGAAATTATCGCATTTTTACATTTTTTTACACTACTTTGCCTATAACTTTTGTTCTAATGAATATTTTTCCAAAATTCTAAATCGGAAATATTTGTTAGAAAATTTTCAACCAGAATGTTTCATCATAAACCCCGTAACTCTTGTAGATACTCAATTATGGCCGTTTAAACAATTAAATTATTAATAACAAAAAACTGCCAGGGTGCCGTCTTCGCAACCCCTAAAAATTGTTTTTCCGGGCTAAAAAACATAGATATGAATCATTTCTTCGTGGTGACCCATAAAGGGCTACGGGAACCCCTACCAGCGCCTGGACTATTCTTCCCGAATTTGTCTCTTGTCTATACTACAACGACGTACGCCGGCTAATCAAATTGAGCTCTCTATTCCTCTAAAATATTTCTTATAAACGTTGTAATATGGACAACGTATCATTTTAATAGATTGTTTTGAACTAACTTAACTTTTTCACTAAAATTAAAAACTTCAACTTTCAAATAACATTATTAATTTATTTTAGTCAAGAGACCAGAGATCCAGTAGATTTTTCGACTTTTTCAGAGGATGGATGACACATAAATCGGATACAAAGAAAAAACACGATAATTTGAAGCGAAGGAAAAGTATAACGATCCGCGAAAGTGACGATGAAATAATTTCACAAACTCCAAGGTATATTTTCGACCAAACTTTGAAATAATGAGTAGTATCAATTTGTTTACACATGTCAAATGATGATAAATTAACTAATGAATTAACCACTCTGTTCACCATCACCAAATCGACACTAACAGTTATTGTGAAGCACGTTTCTATAATCAAGTTATAATCAGAAACCGAAGGTAACCATTTTATTTTTTGTAGCTGAAGACGACAACTTAATTATTGAAATGTGTATCAGGCAGTATAATCGCGAGTGTGGATAAAGTGGTAGTACGTACATACTGGGTGTATCCAACGATTTTATGAATTTCAAATAGCTCACTATAACCATAACCCCCATATTTGATTGCGGACTCTGTAACCAGAATCAGATTTGCCCCCCCCCTCTCTTTATGTTCGTGTGCTACTAGTACGCTATGTTTTAAAAATCAAATTGTAATTTTCCTTCACAATTTTTTTCAACCTGGTAATAAGGTATAATTAAGGCCATCAGTTCTATCTAAAAAACAAACTTTATTGACAAAATTGTTGCAAACATAACATAAATCATTTAATTTTATTCTACTGAAACTAAATTTCCATTTTGAGATAGATTTCCATCACTGACCAAGATTAAATTTTAAGTTGACAAAATAATAAGATTATGATAAAGTTAGGAGCCAAACTATTTATGTTTTTGAAGCGCAGTAATTACAAAATACTTACTTTGATGTTCGATAGTTTATTTAATCATGTCTTTCCTAGCTTTCATTTCAATAAAATCATTGACAACATTAGAAAAGTCAACAGTTTTGACTAATTCCCCCTCAATTGCCAGCATTGCCAGATGGTTCAGACGAGTTTGGCCAGTTGTGCTTCGTTGCCAGTGAACTCGACAATCTACTAAAAGACTTCTCAGCCGTTGAAACTGTATTTGGAATAGTACAGAAAAGTCTAATAGCTGTACATAGATTTAAAAAAATAGGCGGGAATTTTTTCTCATATATTGAGTTAAAAAGCTTCAACGGATCGTTTTCTGACTGGGAAACTGTTACAAATACATTCTTCATATGAACAGTTTCTTCAAATAGGGCGTCTAAATCAGCAAAGTCTGAAGGGTAACATGCAACGAGTTTGGCAGATTTAAGGTTCAGCTCCTCGTTGTCTAGATCTATGAGTATTAAAACTGGAGCAAACAGGCCACAAATTTCTTCACAGTTCACAAATCTGGTTTTAAAATCAGCCATGATGAAATCCAAAACAGGAAAAACAACAAAAGATTTGAAATCCTGTGAAGCGTGTTGCTGAAGTTGCTTGGGCGTATTTTCAACACTAGATTTTCTTTTGAGTCAGAATTCTGGTATAATACCAACTTGCATCGACGACGTGTTGGATGGTTTTCCATTAATATCTTAGGGTCTGCCATTCAATTAACAAATCTTTAATCGGTTGAGCTACTGTGAATTTCTTTGAGCAATAGAGGCCAAGAGCTTGTGCCAAAACGATGATATCAAGTGGCCTTTACAAGACCTGATTGGGAAAGTAGGCACCTGGTAGAAGGGGAAGGTAGAGGGAGTATGTGGGTGCGCATTTAATCAAATAGTAACTAACCTAGATCTAGAATTTACATTAATATACGAAACTACTTTGACATTGTCATAAGACCCACGGTAAAATATTCTGCAATAAATTTGAAAATTAAATCAAGAGAGTGCTAGGGTCGGGTCCTGTGGGGGCCATGAATATAACTTATTTTCCAGAAAAATCTCGCATTTCTCAATTCAAGCTAATAGTTGAGACAAAATCGGTTATATAATTTTCAAAAAAATCTTTAATAACCACACGATAATATTATTATAAAAAACAATGTACGAGAAGGGGGGAATTATCTAGGAAAAAAGTTCAATAGAAGGCGAATACGTCCTCACTCATTTGCCTATCATCAATTAATGACATCGCTTAAGGTGATATCAGAAAGTTCACTTTTCGGTTCATTCGTATGAATGATCACTCAAATGAATGTTCTTTCTTTTTTCACCCCACGCTCACAAGACACACACAAAATGACAAAAAATGAACTTTATTCGCTCATTTCCTCGAATATGTCGTCAAACGAATTCGAGTGAACGTTCTTTTCCTGTTCATACGTTTCATTTTTTGTTCATTCGGGTGCGAGTGATTGACGCCGAATGCCGAAATCCAACATCACTGGATTGGTTCTCACTAATAAATTCATTTATCACTTTTGATTCATTTAATGCCTAGACGTTTCATTCTTAATGAAAGATGCTAAATGAAAGACAGAAATGAATAAAAAGTGAACCGTCTGATATCACCTTTACGTTACATTCTCATGCATTTAACAACAGATGAACTTTAAAGAAAAAAAACTTAATCGCTGTCATTGTCAATGAGAGCCTACAAAATCGCGTATGTGTAGTGGGGTCTACTTAATTATAAATTCAGTCTAACAAATTTCCTTCAGACTGAAATCTCACTTATTTATATAAATTTCAATACAAACGTAACAATTATCTTTAAGAATCCAAGCAAAAAACGCAAATATAATCAGAACCAGAACATACTTCATGTTTCCGTTTACCGAAATCTCTGCAACGGTACCACATATCGTTTTTTTTTTCTGTGTCATAACAAATAGCACACACTTATCGTCAATATTCTCAACATCTTCTAGATGCGTTAGCTTCCTTCATATTCAACAAGTTTCTTTTATACTCTTTTGAATTTTTTTTTGTTTGGGATATGAGTACTTAATAAAATATCGCAATTATTTAATGTTTATGATTTAATTCGTTCAACGGATATGAGAACATGTGTAATCAGCTTCAGACTGATTCTTTTTTTAGCTGCGATGAGTGACGGTGAGGAAATACCAAGAGGTAGCATAAAACACCCTGAAGCCTCATATATCAGATAGTCGTCACGGTTTCACCTCTTGCCCATAATGTAGCTGTTCTTTTGTTCCCTAGGTGCTATATTTTTATCTGTTTCCTGGACCGTCGTTACGCCAGTCTCATCCATATAAGATGGTGGAAAGCGGTATTTTGTCATTATATTTTCCAAATATTTAATGAATCTATTCACTACGGCTTTATGGAATCCAAGTGTCGCATTGATGCTTGTCGCTTCTGGCTTTCTAATACAGGATGTCGTTGGAAATAGCCATTCAGAAAGTCCCTGCCCGTAGACTTCTTAGCTTCATGAATCGGCACCAAATTTTTTAGCAATGGCGTACCTTACAAAATTGATTTTATGCACCAGAATAGCTTCTGGTTCCTCAGTAAACACAGATGTTCTAGGTTTAAAGGGCAGTTGCAGTTAGTTTCACTAGATCTAGCTAATATGAATCTCTTTTTCAAGAGTATTCCAGTAGGTGTCCACGGTCCAAAACCCTTTCGTAGTGGTGCGTTTCTACAAAAACTTGTTTGATTACTCGGCTACCACCATTTTTAAATTGAAAAAATTACGAACTGAATCTAGCTTGTAACTAAATTATACACATAGATATTCCAGATAGTCAAAATTGTGTAACATTAGCTATAAAATAAACGGGTTTGATTGTAACAAACTTATAACTTCAGTCGCTTCGATTACCCTCGGGTTCCCTTACCTGTGTTTAATTTTTGTGTCAACAATATTGTTTTGATTTTTATGATGAGGTGCCACAAAATTTAAAAACAAAAAATGGGCTCTATACAAAAGTAAACTTTTAAGTTTACAAGGGGAGCCAAGACTTTTGGAAGTGTAAGGATATTTCTGTATTAATTCTTCATAAAGACTCCTCACTTCCAAATCTGGACTCATATACTCTTTTTTTTTCTTTTGACGCGAGAATAATGAGACTGCTCGTAGTTTATTCTATTAATGTGCTCTATAACAAGCTTCTTGTCATCCTGTGTGGATTCCCAAGGGCTCTGCATATCCACATACCTTTGCAAACTACCTTGCCATTTTAGTTCTTCTATATAATGGTCTCCAAATGTTTTCTTGTCAAATCAAAAGTATTCATGGAAATGGATTAACAAACAACTGTAATCTACCCTCCATATGCATTCATTGAGACGTCCTAAATCCATTCTAAAGTTTCGTAAACTCTATGAACGTACAAGTATAGTTCTTCCAATATCAATTGCAGAAGACAGTTAAATGAGGATCAATCAATATTTCATATATACACACGGCACTCATATCAAATTAAGATATGAAAAATATAAAATTCAGTAAATATCTAACAAACTGTCTGTCCACGTGGACTCATCATCACCAATGAAAACATCGAATTGTAAACATAAATGCATTTCTATTGGCCGAACCGTATGTACACAATTTCTTCGAAAAATCCCTGCCCGAAAGTCTGCGATAAGCATTGGCGTGGCTAGGTGAGATTAATTCGATTCATAAATTTCTTTAAATAAATATAAATATGGCGTTCTTTAAACCATGGGCAAATGAAGACAATTAATTGGCTCAGTGTAGTGAGAATAAAGATAGATATACAAACACAGCAAATTATTTTGAATATATTAGAATATTTGAAAAAGGAAAATATTCAGAAATCTTAATAATAATTGCAGAATTAACTAGAGTAAATAAATTTTCCATTTATCTAATAGTCACAAAAGGAGTTGCTGTGGATCATTCACAGAACTGAAAAATAGAAATGACTTTTTTTCTTTTGTTTTATTTGCAAAGAATTTATTTTCCTTCATGGTTTGTGCATTGAAATTCCGTTTTCTAGAAAAAAACGGATAGATGGTGTACAAAAAGGGCTCAGTTTATGTCTGGTACCCTGTTTAAGCCAGACGCCCTTACAGGCAGGTACATTTTACTTGTCTATTTACGTTTTATAATTTAATATTCAGTTGTAGCAAGTTATAGTAACGATTACTTTCTCGCATAAGATATTTATCTTTTTAAAAGTATTTATAAAAATAATAAATTTATAAAATAAGGTATCTACGCCTATGATAGATCAAACAAAATTGTCGGCAATTAATATTGGAAGAACTATACTATGGCACTCAATACCTTTGACATAGAAATGACCGCGGGCTTGTCGAAAAAGCCAACTAACTTTATTCTAGACTACGTGTAAAGGCCTGCTCTTTCGATAGGATATAGTCGATGGTACATAGGTAGATCCCGTCTTATTTTGTGAAAAATTGGGACTTAGTCTCTTCGTTAATTCTGCTACTAAATTATGTAATTTTTATGCTTTCCCAAATTTGACATGTTTATTTTGTTCTATGAATTCTTTTGTTTTAATTATAGTCATAGTTTTCAATATAAACTGAAATTTTTATTTTTATATTATTTTTTAAATTAATGATATAAAGTATCCGATATCATCTTATTTATTGTTCCTTTATTTAGATGCTGTAGGTATCCAATATTACATAAGATATTTGTCACAGTGATTCTTTGTAGTATTTGGTGTATACAAATACAAAAAAATATAAAAATTCATTCATTTCTTTCTCAATTCCAGTTCAAATTTCGATGTCGATGTATATGTACGGCAACTAACTATTTTCGCTTTTTGATGATAGAGAGCGTTGCCTTATTTTTTGAATAACTTATGTTAGTCCTGTACTTTGCCGTTTGTCACGTAATACTGGTCACATTGACGTAACTTTAGAGGCAAGTAGTGCGTCATTTTTATTGAAGCTATTAGTTGTGGGTTAATTTTAAATGGAACGCAAAAACAAACATTTTCGGCATATGTTACTTTTTTATTTCCGTAAAGGAAAGAAAGCTGCTCCTAATCACAAAGAGATATAAAAAATTCATTGCGCTTATTGCTCAACAGAGCGCACGTGTCTGAATTGGTATAAAAAATTCCGTTTTGGACACTTTTCCTTCAAAGATGAGCAGCGTTCTGGTCGGCCTACTGAAGTTGATGAAGACCAAATTAAAGTCATAATTGAAAAGGATCATCAACTGTTCGAGAGGTTGCAAAGAGGCTATAATTATCGCACACAACAATTAAAAACACTTGAAATGTCCTCTGCTAGTTAAGATGCTTAATATTTGAATACCTCACGAATTGGAAGAAATTCATTTTACACAAAGAATCAAAATCCGATGTGCCCCTCAACGAAATGAAATCAACTCTTTCTTGAAAAATGGGTCTTGTACAATAATATAGTTCGAGTACGATCATGGAGCAAACACGATGAACCAGCTCAAACCACATTGAAACCTGAAAAACAATAAAAAAAAGGTCAAGCTGTCAGTTTGGTGGGATTACAAAAATGTTGTGTTTTTGTGTTTAGTGTCCTACCAAGATAATTCAAGACCACACACATATGGCAACTCGTAGGAAACTATTGGAGCTTGGCTGGAAAGTGATGCCGCATCTCCCATACAGTCCTGATCTGGCATCATCTGATTACCATTTATTTCGAAGTTTGCAGAATTCTTTGAATGGTCAAACTTTCACAAATGTCGATGACCTTCATCGCCCCTGGTTCAGTTTTTTCCTGAAAAGGATCAGAAATTTTATGGGCGTGAAATCATGAAGCTGAAAGAAGATGGTGAAAGGTCATTGAGCAAAATTGGAAATATATAATTGATCAAAAACTATTCTTTGTTAAAAATGTTTTTTATTTTATACCACATAACCGAAATTACCCAATAATAATAGATATAATTAATATAATTTTTATATTATTTAAAAAAGCGAGTACATACTTCGATTTATTGTAAAATATTGTTTAAAATCGGCTTATCTATTTAAATTATCATGTCTCACAATACATGATTTCTTATCAGAGTACATATTTTTTTAAATAATTTACTTGGTCTTATTTTTCTATGCTCCGCCAATGAACAAAGATTTCAGTGCTTAAGCCTAATTTATATTTTATGGTTGAATTGTTAATGTATGTACCTAAAAAGTTGAGGATTTATGAACATACAAAGTGGTCAAGCTAAAATACCACAAAACCATATACACCTAACAAAACAAGTTAGTGCCAGTGGGGAAACTGCTGACTACATTAGGCCTAGGTCTGTCTCAGAGGGAGAAAGAATTCTATAACAAAATACAAACTATAAGTCTTGTTTGGATTAAAATTGAGGGAGAAATTGAGTTTTGATTACGGTTTCTTATTGGGAACGTTGGAACGAAACCCCAAATACATTCGAGGAATGTTTGCAGCGCGACGGTGCACACCTGAATGGTGTTCTTTTTAAAAATTGAATTTCCAAGATGTTTATTTCAAATAAAATAAAAAGTTGTGGATTATATCTAGTTTTTTTATTATTACTTTCTTAATTACGCAAAATTTTCTGGTCCATCCTGTACTAATCGTAGTACTTTTTGAGGAACAATGTGATTACATGTTTTGTAAATTTTTCTTATCATTCCCCATAGAAAAAGTCTCTACTACTACTAATATATTTGTATAAAATTTTTGTTTTTAGTGAAACCTCTGCAGATGTTCAAGAAGGATCACCTGAAAGAAGAAGAACAAGTCTCAATGCGTATAAATCTCGTCCCTTTCCAAATGTAGCACCCGCACAACAAGAAGGCTATTATTCGGCCGGTTCCTGAAATATTTTCTATTTGGATATTTTGAATATTGCTTTAAAAAAAATCTTGAAAAAATATTCTATCAATAAAAATATCATTTATTGAGTGACTTTCCGATTCTTTTCACTCAGGTCAAACTTAAAAGTTTCCTTTGTAATTTAGTATACATCACTGAACTCTCATTTTATTATTATTCTTTTTTTATATCTCGGTGTTTACTGCTCTACTGGCTATTCAAATCGATATATCAACCATCAGATTATGATTTCAACAATTTTTACCAGCCTCATAGTTTTGGCAAGAAAATGCTTCTATTATTTTATTAACCTTCCATTAGTCGCGCGTGTATATACGAGATACATGGCTAACTTTTTACTAAATATTTATTTATGTAATAGCTCTAGAAAATGGACATTTGCAGTAGTTCTCGGAAGATTTATCTCGAAGCCTTTCCAATCGGCTGATTTCACTTTTACAACCCCTGGCCACCATAAACCCGTTTGACCGCCGGATTTGTATCTGCTAGATACAGCGCGACCAAAAGCGGCAGTTTATATTCAGATTTAGTTGGGATAAGTTCTCGTTCATTTTGATGTTTTTCAAAAGTAAATTTTATTTTTTTTAAGTGTTTATTTGTTTATTTGGATATACAAAAAATGAAACGTTAGTTTCATATGTCCCGAAAAAAGGAAAAACCGTAGTCCTTATTTCCACAAAATCCGGCGTTGATGTGGTCGACAAGCTTTGTGCTACTTATAATGTTGCTAGATCAACTAAGAGGTGGTCTATGGTAATTTTTTACCATTTACTGAACGTAGCTGGAATCAACTCGCGGGTGATATTTCTTGGAAACAAAAATACGTTTGTCACAAGAAGAGAATATTTGACAAAATAAAGGACTAGCCTTGCTAGACGAACAACTAAAAGTGAGGGTCCAAATAAAAAGTCTTCCACGACAAACCAAAGATTTGCTCAAAAATTACAAAACCTTGGAAGCACAACAAGAAGTTCAAGAGGCAACACCTGGACCAAGTAAAAAAAAGCGATGCGAATCATGCTATGTAGAAAATAAGAAAACGCCAGTGTCTGCAAAATGTGGAATTCATTTATGTATAAAACTCCATACAAATATGATTTGTAATAAATGTTATAATAAAGAAATTGAAGAGGGTGATTACTCCGATTAATTTTATAAGTTTGTAAAATATTTTGAATAAATAATGTAACTTTAAACCTAGTTCTGGCGATAACCTAATTAAAATTTTACACATTTTTCATATAAAATAATAATTGTTTTACTTGCAAAAATGTTAAATTAAAAGTGGAGAAAAGAAGTATTCATATAAAATTTGCTGTATTAATATATTAAAAATAATAATAACAAAAAAAATTATTTGATATATGTATGTGCTAGATACAACGCGACCAAATACGTTAGAAATACCCGCGCGCCTAATGGAAGGTTAATAATACCGGAAAGATTTTAGTTATCACAGTACCTGATACAAAGACTCATGTTCAACGTCGATTTACTGTTATTGGTCAAATATCTGACAATAGATTAAGCTCGGTAAACATTATATAAATAATATTATAATATAATAATAATATAAAAAACAACGACCCACAAATGTCAAAACAAATCATTTCTTTTTGCATTATAGAAATAAAAAATGCAAAACCCAAGCTGTAGGTATCAATACTTTTGCAAAAATTCCCTCGCTTATCGCAACATATTCGATTTTACCCAATCCAAAAAACTACTCTGAGTATATATTGCGACGCTCTTCGGCGTCTCTATTAGTGGATTCCGGTAGTGATATAATTCAACGTAGACGACTCAATAAAAAACAAAATGGATTCCGCAATGAAAATTTTAATGGAAACAACTACCTACAATCGAATAAGTACTAATACAACTATAGACGATGTTAACTCTTTGAACTCTTTAAATGTTACCAATTCATGTGTCAATTTTAACTTCTTCACTTTAAATTAATAATGCTGACAGTAGTACTTTTAATATTACTATTACAAAATAAAAATTGATAAAAGTTTTGTCGAATTTTTTCAAGTCTACGGACGTAAAAAAAATTTTGTATGAAACTCGTGAAAAAAAGTATAACTCAACTCACTTGTTGCATAAATAACTATTTTTCTCCTGATCTTGATTTCTACTTACCTTAAAAATAAAATGAGGTATACCATCAAATCCGTAGTAGAGGAGTATTGATATATTGCGTAATAGAGATGACAGTAGCTAGGAAGGACAAAAATGGAAACGTGGATTTATAGTTTGTCAATAGTTTTTAAACAGAATATCGTTGAAATTTCAGTTATATGGTCATATTATAATTTGGAAAAAAGTGATTTAAGAAAGTAAAAGCAAAATTCTATGAAAGCATTTCAAATTTAAAGAAGTTTGAAGAATAAATACCTAAATACCGAAAGTAAAATCAGTATACAGGGTATTCCGGGACTTGATGCGAAAATTCTCTGGGCTATAAATTAGTTATACTCAATCAATTCTCAAAAATAAACTAGTGAAAAATCTATGAGAATACAAAATCGAATCAAAAATTAACGATTTCCTATTATGGTTAACGAAAAAGAAGATGCGTCCTCTTTGATCTCACTTTCCCTCAAGAGTACGCAGTGTGTTATCCAAGAAAACGAAATTAATCTAAGAGTACTCACTCAACCCCTCAATCAAACAGTCGTTCATATGCGGTGCAAATTTTATGAAACCATTTTTTACAGGTTTTGCACTGTATCAGCTCTGTTTCTAGGGGGCTCATAGTGCACGTCATTGCACGCAGGACATGTTTCACTAATTTTTCTTGATGGGGGTAACTGAGTACCATTTCCGTCTTTTTTGGAAGCTTAGAATTAATCTGCTTCTCCTTTTTTATTTTTGGTTTTTTTTCTAGTCTCTTTCAATAGTTTGTCTATTTTTTTTCCTCCAAAGTCGGACCAAGTACTGCCTTGTAGGGTGTTCTTGTTAAAACTTCCAATTTCTTGCTTGTAGCCGCCTTCCTGTTACCGCTTTTATTAGTTGCTTTTGGCAATGGATACAAACGATCAAGAATTCCGGTATGTTTAGCCAAAATAAAATAACCATTGAAGTCAATAATTACTACATTTAACTATAAAATTTACATATTTCTACTTCAGATGATATGTGATGATCTCCACTCTTATAGTTAATTTAGATTGCGATTTTTCTGTTTTGAATTTGTTTGTTACGTCTCTGAATATTTTGGTAGAATCAGTTTCCGTGAGAATGTAATACGTACTCAATTCATTATCGTTTCTTTTTCCTGGAGTGGAGTGGATATGTTTCCTTTGCCGTCAGCGAATGGCCAGATAGGAAAATAATGGTTTATGTAATACCCAGAAAATACTAGCTCATTAATTCAATCTGTATTATGACAATTGGTTTTTCACAAATAACCTTCGCGGATGCTAAAACTGTTGGGACGTTTGGTACATTTTTCAAAAGTTCTTGCTTCTTTCACTATATTAATCTTGTACATTTTATAAGAAACTATCGGTTAGGCTCTAGTTGAAGATATGAGGATTGTAAGGCCATATTTCCGTTGTTTGACTTTTGTTTGACTTTTCTTGGATTCATAGTCATCTATCTACCCCTTTCCTGACTGTAGGCTGATTTTAGGGGACCGAAAAATCCGACTTCGAGTGGTTGTAATCTATGACTACAATGAGGCGACAAACTAAGAAGATGGATACCATTTTTTCTGCAAAAAGATATGGCTTCGATACCTTTATGTGAAGAATGGTTGTCCAGAACTAAAAGCACTGGATTTTCTGTATTCAACCGTACATTGTTTTGAAAGTACTTTAACCATCTAACGAATAGTCAGAATTTATGAAGCCACTTCCAAATAGCGTCCAGATTATATCTTCAAGTGCACCATAAAGTATTTCTTTTTTCTCCCTTTTACTGGGACAAATTAACGCAGAAGGTATATAATATCCTGTGCTATTTGAACATCAAACTCCTGTAATCAATTGTCCTCTTTCCCCTGATACCACTGTCCCCACAACTTCTTTCCCTTTAACACTCAGAATTTTTGGAATTTCATTGGTAACTGTGAGTATCCCAGTTTCATCCACATTAAAATGTGTTTTCCCGTAAAAGAGTACTTTTCTATGAGTTGTTGAAGATTCTCAACAAATGTTGATACTTGAACTTGATTAAATCCAACGATACGCGCTAAGCTTACTTTTTCCGGTTGTCTGATAGTTAAATTATATTTTTGGCAAAACAATGTTATCCATTTTATTCCAACAACTTTGATTGCCATATCCAAAAGATGATTTAACTTTGTTTTATCTGCGAATTTATATCCAACTCCTCGTATTTCCTTTATTGTCAAGCCGTGAAAAAATTGATCCAACTGTTTTATTTAAAGATGTGTTCTGATTTCAACCGTTTCCTAAGTGTTGCTTCATTTATGCCATATTCTCTGGCTAAAGATCTTTTGGACTGTCCATTATTGAATTTTTCTTTAGCTTCATGCAAAATTTTCTTTTTCTCTTATAGAAAGGGCCCACCTACGATAGTATACATTAATAGTAAACCGTAAAAAACAAATATCCAAGAGAGCTCACGCGTGCTCTTGGAGAAGTCGTCTTGGATTTCAATTCATCTCGAATTAAAACTGAATTATCGAGACTTAATAAGTCTATTGAAGCGTTTATAGCGCATAAAGTTTAGTTAAATATACACCAGCTCCACGATTCTGGATAATGGCGTAAACATAACCTTTTATCGACCTTAAACTTATTAATAAAAAGTTACAATGAAGGTAGCCATAACATAAAAACATTAATAATTCACTTTTGAATAAACAGATTTCAGTAAAATTTTTAATATAACTCACCTTTACCATGACAAATTGAAAAACGTGTATGATAGCACTTGAACTCTACTTACTTCCAATAAAGTCTTAATGGGTACTGTTATATCGCGCGTACTCTTGAGCGACCTTCGAATAATTCTAAACTACTATCTGAAGGCTACGGGCGACTCATGCCCAATGGTTAACAATCCGTAACTGTTACAGGGACAACCTGTACAATCTAAAGTTTGTAAAAATCGATGTTTAACAAAACGGTACTCTATGTTTAACTAAATAAAATGTATGGCTTAGCAGGTATGTAAATATCTAGATCGTTGTAAATGCCATGAATACCGTTTGCCATAAAGAGACATTCTGAAAAAAATTATCATAAATTGTAATTATTTATTGAAAATCCTTACAGAGGAGGTATTCAAACACAATCAAAGTTTCTAATTGAACTATCTACTGTGGAACATCATGTCCCTTACATGAGGAAATAATATAATAAATATTCGAAGTGGGCACCTGCACTTTTACACTACCGATCATTACATTTACCAGTGTTGCAAACTTTAGAGATATCCCCAAGAAGAATTATTCCATTTTATTTAATTTAGAGAAACGCGGTGGCCATGCAAATAGACCCAATCCACCTATTAGGAAAAATGTTATTAAGATGATTTTTTATATCATTTAAGTGTTTCAATACCTTCTGTAAGTTCAGTGGATATTCAAAATGAAATTATTGGTATTTGTGGGAGCGTTTTTATGGCTGATATTAAGAAAAAAGTGAAAGAAGCAACAGGATATAGTGTGCTAGCAGACGAAACAGCTGATATTTCTGGCACTGAACAACTATTGATTGGGATGCGATATTTGATGAAGAAACACACGAAGTCCAAGAAATGTTTGTCAGATTCATTGAGCTAAAAGATTTGGATGCGAAATCGATTGCACATAGCATAGATGAGTTTTTGACAAAAGGAGATCTGAATATAAATAAATGGGTTGGTTTCGGCTTTGATGGTTGTTCAACGATGTCAGGAAAATTTGGAAGCGATCTTATGCAAAACGTACACCAAAGCCCTCTGCTTTCATTGCTCGTCCCACAAACTGAATCTAGTTATTAAAGATCTAAATTCACTTCCTGAAACTAGAATTCTAATTTTTTATTATTGTGTTGATTTCGTGCCTGTTCATTACTATATAATACTGTAAGTAACTAAGTTGTGATTTGATGGTAGTCAATATATATTAAAAAAGAGATTTTATTCAAATAAGTGAATAATATATTATAGTTTTTAAGTACTGCAGTGTAATGAAGATGGTAGTGTACAGTTTACGGGATGATTAGCAATAGCTTAATTCAAATAATTGCATATGCAGACGATATAGCAATTATAGTAAGAAAATGGAAGTCTAAACAAAAAATTGAAATTAAATGAAGCATAAATGGAATAATTACAATGCAACAGTAAACATACAAATATGAGGGAATTAAGGATTGACAACTATAAATTCGAATATTCATAATATATATGTAAGAAACGGAAGCACAAGAAATACCAAATGCAACAAGAGTATAAAACTTTCTATACAAATCACAAAATTCTGAAGCGAAAACACAAGAAAGCAGGTATACAATTAATAATCTACGTATCGTATCCTACGCTACAGTTCAGAAAGAAGAGAACAATTGAGAGCTTTCCAAAGATGATTTATCAGAATAATAACGGTACCAAATAAAAAAGAAAAATACGAACACTGATTAACAAAGAAATTGATGAGATACTAATAAGATATAATATATACGTTCTAGTATTATTTTTCTTTCGAATATAAAATGAGTTCAATTTCAGAGCTACCTGTTTTGGTTTCAGAACTACCGAAATTCGCAGAAGTACCCGTTAGAATATACCCTGGAAGCACCATGACAGAAGATCGCCTTAATTGTCTGGCCATGATTGATGGGTGTATACAGAGCTATAATATATAAAAACCTAAATAATTTTAATTATAAAGTGGTTGAAAGTTTTGCAAAAATTCCCCGCAAATAAAGATTATTTTTGTTAAAATAAATAATTATTACTGTGTTTAAGAGTTTGATTTAGTTATTTGTGCTGTCGAGGGCTTATGAAGTTTTATACATTGATGTTGATATTAGAACAGTTCTTATTACAATCGTCATCGAGGCAAAGACTTCCAAAGTGTATCGCTTCATGCTCTCGACTGTACCAGGTGTTCATATTTTTTATCCTCCATAATATGGCCCCCTTAGTCATAAGCTAGCGACGCCCTTGAATACAGCAAAGAAAGTCCTGAGATATACTGAAAAGATAGATAGAAGCACAGTACGGAGATTTTACCGGAATATTAATGTATATAAATCATGAAAATACCAGCATGTAGATTTTAGAGCTTTATAAATTACTTATTTATTATACTTCACGTCCATGGCGTTAATACGCGGAACAGAAGTGAATAAACTAACAACACAGATTACGTAGTATTATTTGTCTGGAATGAATGTAGCAATGTAAATTGTGGCTCTTAACGACTTTCCTCCTTCCGTAAAGATGTGAGATATGTCATAAGTTAATATCGTTAATGTCTGAAATCGAGTGAACATTTGAAAGAATTTAAATTTAAACGTTTTGTTAGAACTACAGTTAGTTATTCGAAATATGGTTTTGAAATTCATATCTTATTCGACCATTGGACCGGTTTAGTGAGGAAACATTAAGCTACTTAAAATTATTCTGAACGGCAAACTCGTAAAAATGAATAAAAATCTTCTTACTACGACCGGTGTTTCCGAGGGAAATCTTACGAATTTTCAAAGAAAAATGTAGAAAGGTTGCCAATAACCCTTCATCATTTGGAAAATAAAAATAGAAAAAAGCCTCCTGAAGCAGATAAAGATGTATAATAATAACAAACTTGTTTACTTCTGACAAAGTTGTGCCTAGAATCCTAGAAATACAGAATTAGATATCTTCAGTAATTACTTACATCATGGCATTTCTTTGAAGAAAAACAAAACTTTAAATGAAAAAAAGATGTTTTATTCAAGAACCAAAAGTGAAAGACAAAGTCTAATCATTTTTCATGTTGATTGTGAAACCGGCTTTATTTTGAATAATAAATGAAATTCCAATTACTTCTACAACGAGATATTACCATAAAAACGAATTGTATATATTACAAAATATGGTTATTGGTAAAATAAATCCTTATCTTGGTTGTATGTACTAAAATTAATTAAAGTTACTTTTGGTTTCAATAATCTGACGAATATCAAACTATAAAGAACACAGTATCAGTGTACAAATTGCATCAAATACTAAATCTTATCGTATACAATAATAATTATAAAATCAGTAGATAGAAATATTTATGGTCGAATACACTCACATCAAGATAATCATTGAAAATGATAGATTAATGGGGTTGAAGTTAACAATTTCTAAAACTGATAAATATGAACTATAAACAATTTATTGGTGATGATAAATTTAATGAGATTAGAGTTCATAGTCAAAAATAAGTAATTGATAATGGTGTGCCATTGTGATAAGAGCCACTTCGAATCACTCCTCTCTCCACAAAAAATATGAGTTTGCAGTTTTCCTGAGCTTTTTTCATATTTTCAGGATAGATAGGCAATTTTTTTTCAACCAAAGAATTGTTATAATAATTAGTATTACGAAAACATGAATCAAATATACCCAAAAAGAGATGATTGTTCGTAAAAACTGATTCTTTACACTTGGAGGTTTGGTATTGTTTCGTTAGTTTCTTCAGGTAAATATACTATTGGTATATTCAGGACGTATTGTTAGTCGGATTTCTTTCATTTTTCATATAATTTTCCATCAATTTTCAATGGACAGGTAGATAACTCTATTATGCTAGGTTATGATAAAAAAAAGTTGTTTAATTTGTAAATAGTTATACAGTTATGAATTTTTATGAATTTGGCTTATGACATTGTTTTCTTCAATTGGAATATTTTCTCTTCTATGTATTTATTCAATATACTGCTTTGTCGAGATATTAGGGAATCGTAAATTTGTATATTTATTGCTTGAATGTTTTCTGAATGTTCTTGCATGTAATTAGAGATTGTTCTTCATTTAATTCAAGAGGTTTACCATAATCAAGTTCTTCTCTAACGGTTTAATTAGTGTATAATTTAGAACGCTATGGGTAGAATTGTGATAGATGGCGTGATTCATTAATTGAATAATGTTTGCATTTCTACATCTATTTTTCAGGGTTACTATGGTTTCCTGTAAGGTGGAGTGATATCTTTCGATGGGGCTATTAAAGCTGGAATTTCTAGAGATACATAAATGTATTTCAATATTGTGTGAAGAGTCTAAGTTTTGTTATTATTATTGTTTGACAATGGTAGGCGGTTAAGAAAAAACCGATGAAACTATTGTTTTATAATTTTAAATATGAAAGTTTTTCAGAATACTGTTCACACTTGTCAGTCTACTAAAAGTAGTGCACAATTTGATTGTTTGTAGCTGAGTGTCCAGCATCAAGTATGTTCTTGAATATGATTATATTTGCAGCAGTCACTGTCTAATGCATTCCACATATATACTATAGGATTTGTCAAAAAGTTCTTCCAGGGCAACTTGCAGTTTCGTCCGTTAGATAGTTTTCTTGAATGTCCTCTCAACTGCTGATTTATATTCACATGGAAAATGTCCTAATCGCAAGTTTAGATATATGAAGAATTTTATAGGTTTCTATTAAGTCTCCTCTAAAGCGATGTTCTCTGAAAATGGGTAGATCAAATATTCAAATCAATCAAATAGGCGTTCTTCTAGCATAAATCTCTCATCGGAGGATGTATTTTAGTAACTATTTGCTGAACTCGTTCTAAAAGCTCAATATACATCACAAAATATAGATTCCACACAGAATGCGCAAATTAAAGCTTGGGTCTTATATAATTTTTGTAAAGAAGTCTTATCACATCAACTGAGTGATCCTTAAAAGCTTTTTGTACCATATAAGTGATAAAATTGGCTTTCTTCACTATTTGGTTAATATGTACATCCCGTTTCAGGTTTTAGGTCACTATAACTCCAAGATGACATTGCTGAATAACTGTAATAATCTCCACAGCGTTTAGTGTATAAGCTCTTCTGGTATTGTTTGTACCAACGTGTAGAATAATACATTTTGTTTCATTGAGTTTCATTTTCCAGGTTTTTGTCCATTCCTCTACTGTGTGCAAGTCGTCTTGGAGTAATTTCCGCAAAAATCTTTGTATCATCAGCAAATAATAATATATTTGTTTTAATGTTCACAGTAAAATCACAAAGGTATGGGGACCTAGAACAGACCCTTGAGGTACTCCACTAAGAACCTCGTGCTTGGTTGACAATCTGATGTTATTTTTCTTGGTATACCATAATGGTTGAAGTATATTATTAATTTATTTATTATTTCGGTGCTTGTTTGAGTATTTAAGCGATAGGCTTGACCTAATTTGGAAAAGCTTTCAATGATTTTTAGAAAATACGTACTATGTGTTTCGAAAGTGTAAATCTCGCAAAGGTTGACATACGTTTTCACATCGTTCTCTAAATTTGGCCAGTAATATACCTTTTTAAGGGAAGCAGGTTTTTGTCATGCTTTAATTCAATCATAAAAATTGGATGTCATTTTCTGTTCCTTCCTCCAATTTTTTGTTCCATTTTAAACTACTTATTTCGTTGGAATATCCGACCATGTTATAATTTAAGTTTCAGGTTTTTCCTATAGATGGGGCTCCTATTTTGGGACTTCCTATATTAGAGTATATAGCTCGTCCAGTTGATTCTCAATATTTTCATCTTCAAGTCTTGAACTTTCTCTAGATTAATTGTTATGAAATTATCATTAGAATCAAAATTTGGAAAAAGGGAAATATTGTCGTCTTTTTCGTCTATGGCGTCAATTCGGATTATTTAAAGGGCATCAGCGTTTGTATTGTTTTTACTTTGTTTATTTATTATTTCATAATCATACTCCTCAAGTTTCAATCACAATTCAATTAATTTGAGATTGGTTGTTTTCTAGAAAATAGTCGATGAAGAGATTTTTGAACGGAAACGATCCCACTTAGACAACGACAATTAAATAAATCAATTCACGAACTTTGTTCTCAATAATAATTTATCAATCTAATTGAGAATTCAATAATTAATTTAACTTACTTTTGGTTACCATAAACTGACGGATATCAAATTATTAAAACACAGTATCTGTGTACAAATTGCCTCAAATACTAAATCTTATCGTATTCATTAATTATAAATAGTTATAAAATCAGTAAATAGAATATTTATTATCGATCACAGTCACATCAATATAAGAAAAATGAAGATGATACGTTAATGGGGTTAAATCTATGAAATTAACATAAGTATGAAATATAAACAATTTCTGGTGACGATAAATTTAATGAGATTAGAGTTCACAGTCAAGAATAAGTTATTGATAATGGTGTTTACTGTGATAAGAGCCACTTCAAATCACTCCTCTCTCTACAAAAAATATGAGGGAATAATAAATAAATATAGTGAATATTATTTTGTGAATATTACTCCGAACCTAAATCCTAAGTAGTATAGGCATCACTTAACATCAGTTGTAATAACTGTCTTCGTAAAATTATTGTTGCTGGATGGATAAAAATTGACAAAGAACCTTCCGTGAATAGCATATAAGACACTTTTATTATTAGTTTGGGTGACGATTCTCACTCAATACATCTTGAAAATCACGTTTTCTAAATAATTTACAATTACAACTCCAGTCCTGAAATATAAATTCCAATAATACAATAACCTAAACAAATCCAGCCCTCGTTAGTTAGCTAGGCTCTTCTATAATCAACCAAATAATCTGTTCAGACTGATTCTTAACTTTCATAGACGAATGCTTTATGGACAACCCAATTACATCAAACCACGTTCCTTTACTGTTCCACACTTCGTTTTTCCCACCAATGAAGCCTTCACCGACCAATTTTATATTTTACGATTCTAAAAAAACAAATAAGAATTTTTTCCCAATCTACATCTCCTTAACACATCTTTCATCGGTCTACTGATGACTTAAATAAATAAGCAGAGGAATTAGAGTCATTCATCATCGATGTTCAAGAGATCATCAACATAATAAATACCAATTAAATTCCTATCTCCCAGAATAAGACCCAGCAAAACATAAATCAGACTGGGAGTAACTCAGAAAAGCAGAGAAGGTAAAAGCTCAAAACAGTCGACTTTTTGGCAACAATTCTATAAACTCACGAGTCAAAAAAATCGCGCCTCAAGGTGTGAGACAAAGCGGCTGTATTCGAAACTTTATAACCAGAAGCAACCACTAAAAATATCCTACTAAATGAAAACTACCAGCTACTTTTACCCTTCATCATTGAATCCGCCTGGCAGAACCCTAGTTCCAGAAGGGGATGGAATCTCCAGACAGACATTGGAGTCTTGCTGGAAAAGATCTTCGCCCCATATATCGTCCTAATCAACACTTATTTGGTATTTTCGTACTTCACTGGTTGTTAGAAATCTACCGATGGTTCGCATCCTTACGCCTGAATTCCACCATTTTGCTCATAATTCAACGACCATTTTCCCTATATAGGAAATCTATTTGTTCATGTTAAGTGATCGTTTTTTTTTTTGATAATAAGAGAGGTCCACTAGAACTGAAGAAGTAGAAAATAAATGAACGTTTTCTGTGGTAACTTACTTTACTTAGTCATCGCTTGAATAAACAGAATTCTTTTTGGCCGAATGAATGTTTGGTCACAAATGTCATCAGCATAGTTCGTACTAAAGTAATATCATAAATCTAAATTAATTGGATATTGTCAGGATATTGAAGTGACTTGACATATTATCACTGTGATACTAAGACAGCTATAGGTTTGGTATCTAATTATTTTCTTGGAGGAAAGTTACTTTTCATTGTAAGACCGAATTTTGTTAGAGCAATTGCATACTGTTGTCTATTAATTGTTTATCGTAAAAGCAAACAATGTACGGTAATACTAACTAACGGAAAGAGGTTTTTCTAGACCGTGTACAATGCATTCCTATTATTGAATACGACACGCAATGTCACATTTCTTGAAAGGCTGAGTAACTTAATAAATTCAATTTGTTTGATCTACCAGCAGATCAGATTAAAATCCAATTCGACATGTGTGGGATTAAATTTAAAAACTTTTTCGTAGTTACATAAGCGTCTTATCAGATTTTAGAGAATATTGTGACACATCTAATTTTTACTATCAATAATGCAAAATTAAACGTAGATTTTTCAATTTGTCAACAAATATCAAATAAAGCGCAGACATAGAAGACAGTTGTACCAATTTTAAATCAATTAAATATTGAAAATTTGAATTTCTCTGTAGAATTAAGTTCCAACATCACCAGCTAGACAAAAATTAATTTCTACTCTACTGAATATCTCGGGATAATATATTAGAATGGGTAATGGATAGGGAAGATGGGATAAATCAACGGAATAAAGCATTAAGTAAAACTCTTAATGCGTCCTGGTAAGTTCTAGTAACAGCTTAAATCAATTTTGCTGAAATATGTAGTCCCGAACTGACATTGTTGATTATACTACATCGAGAAATGTTGATGAGAGCTTAGACAATCCCTATTTATATCACATGTTTGAATTCACATAGACGTATTCAAATGGATTAAGATCAAATTTGATGCACTCAATAGTAGACAATCCTAACAAAAGAAAGATCTATCCAGCCTGATAATATCATTAAGTTTTAGAAATTGTTACACTAGTTTTCAAAGCTAAACATAAAATCGATTATTTTTCTAAATATCTAAAGTGATATTTTCATATAGAGAATGAATCAGCTGTATTCTCGTTGTGAGTGAAGGACATAATCACTTTCATTGACTATAATTATGTATATGAAAATAAAGGAACAAAATACGATGATAATAATCCGAAAAGAGAAGACACATAAAATAAAATTATAAAAATAGAATATAGTGCAGGTCGAAAGCTCCAAATACCTTGACACGACACTAACAAAATATGTAAGAATGGAACAAGAGATAAGCGAAAGCTGAAAGATTATTCAATGCAAATAAGACACAGTTTCTAGCCAAAAAAGAAATCCTAAGACAAATAAAAATAGAAATATATAAAAAAGTAGCTACACCCATATTAACATTTGGATCTGACAACATAAGGATTACAACGATAAGTAATTTGAAACCAATTGAAAACAAAATAGAAGTACGACAATTGAGAAGGTTTGGTCATGTTATGAGAATGTAAGGAGATCGATTAATACGGAAGATATATAAAGCACGAATATACAAAAAAAAGAACGGAAGACCGAGAAGGAGATGGGCCAAAGAAATTGAGATAGCAGGGGGAGAATCGAGAAATAGGATGGCAGAAAATTAAACAAAAGTCAAAGGTTTCAGTACTAAGTAAGTTTTATTGATTATAACTTTTACAGGAAATTCAAAATTATGCACAATTAACAATACAACGAAACTAAGACTAAAGTCAGACTGAGTTGTATAATTTTAATTTGCTTTAATTCCGCAAATAGTTGATGAAATAATTTTTTTGGCGGTGAAGTTGATCTAATTTTTCACCAGATCAGAAGTGGGTATAGTTAAGTAAATGTTCAAACTCTTTCTTGTAATAGGGTAGGCATGGATTGGTCTCACAGTTGATTTGTGAAAGTGTTTACAAACCAGAAAAAAAACAGTTTCTAGAATGGAAAGAACGGGAAGAGCTGGAATTTTGTGTTTTTTAGAATAGAATTCTCAATGCGTTCCACTACTCAAACCAAAAATATAACGACTAGCTCTGTTTTGTAATTTGAAGAGATGTAAACTACAAGACCCCTAGAAAGGCCGAAGATTCAATTCGAACGAGTAGTAAGTTATTAAAGTAGTACGAAAATCGAGCTGTTCAGACACAGATTTAATCGCAAAACAAACAGAGGATAACTTCTACATGTGCAGACCACTGAATGGCATCTTCAATATATAGACCAAGAAAATTGATCGAACTTGAGGATCTTATTAATATAAGTCACTGTTGACTTTTAGAGCTTGTAATGCTCCTTTATAGGATATAGCTGAAATTTTCTCAGTATTTAAACAGAGACAGTTCGTCTCTGATCAGGAACAGTAGAATGTAAAGCCTGCATATGCCTAGGGTAGTTTTGTTTAGAGGAAATCGTCACCAACTGAGTGTTTCTTAAGAGATTTACAAGGTATTACAAATTCGGCGAAAACAGCTTCATGGTCAGAGAAACCTGAATTAATTACTAAGAAATTCACATCATGGGGTAGTCTGACACTATGTAATCTAGATTGAATGTAAAATATTTACCGGAGACTTCCGAATGGCACAATCATTAGTAAAGTCAATGCTAAAATCACCGCTTTAAGTAGGCGAAACGTCGAGTAAATTTAGAAGGTTCTCGAAAAAAGAATGATTATTAGATTTAGGATATATAAATCGATAATTTTATTGTTAGTTATGGAAAATTCAAAATAATTTTCTACTAGTAAAAAAACATAATTTAATACAGCCGAAAAGTCCTCGCCGGAAGACAAAATTAGGGTTCCACCATGAGCCCCTGTCATATTTGCTAATAACCCTATATTTTTCGATAAAAACTAGCTCATTTTCATGTAGCCAGTGGTCAGTAATAGCAACTATCTGCAATAACCCCAACTGAAATACAACTCATCCGTTCTGTTGCATATAGACTGAATATTAATTAGAAAAATTCTCAATTTACAGTACTTAAAACTAAGTGAGGACTCAAGTTCCCCTGGACACCCCGTTCCGAGGTGATGAAAGTTCTGTAGGTAGATAGATGATCATCCATTTCAGCTGATCTTATGTAATAATAATCATGAAACTGATAATAAATTGCCCTTAAAGCTATGGGATCAACGGGCAGACCTTAGGATGCTAAAAACATTTCACACTCGGGGGAGTATTATCTCCAAAACTTACAAACGTTGGTTGGTCATGTAGATGGGCGATTAATAGCTTGAGATACGATAAAATGGTTGATTCTCTTAGTCTAGACATAATGTAACGATTGTCTTTACTGGAGGACTTTTGTACATTTTTGGATGTTGTTTGTATCGTCGAATTGTAGATTTCGACACTTCTATTTTAGGTTGTAGTTAAAAAAAAGTTATGTAACTGTTAGTATTACGTATAATTGCTTGTCCCCGTTTTAGAATTGATCTTTTTTCGTTTATACTTTTCACGTTTTTCTTATGTACAGTGCCTGTCGCAGTATCTGTTTGTTATAATTTTATCTGTTAGTAATGTCTCCGCCTGGTGTGTTTCAGTGTGGTGGATTGAGTAGCCCACTGGACACAACTGCCGGTCCCAAGCCCGGGTAAAGGAGGAGGGTCAAGTCGATAGGCCAGCCCCCTATCACTTGGAAAAAACTTCTTTTGGCTAAAAATCCGAAAACTAGGCCTCGGAATATGGATGATCAAAATGGAAAACGACAATGGCAACGAAAACGGACTATGATTTGTGGAACATGGAATATACAGGGAATTAGAACGAAGGTAGATGACATTTTACAAGAAATTAAAAAACATAAACTGGACTTTATTGCTCTCTCTGAAACAAAGAAAAAAGGACAAGGTACACAAACACTCGGGGAATATATCCATATATACAGCGGCGTTTACAAAGAAGAACATGCAAAAAGGGGTATATCGCTCCTTATACATGAGAAGTATAAGAAGAACGTCTCCAGCTGGGAAGCAATAAGCGATAGAACAATAAAAGTTAATGTCAATTTAAAAGGCTGCAAAATAACAATAATTGCTACTTATGGACCTAATGAAGACGCACGGGTAGATGAAAAAGAAAAGTATTATGAAACGCTAAATGAGCTAATATCTCAGACAGGTAACGATCGAGAAATCATAATACTGGGAGACCTAAATGCTAGAACTGGCAAAGAAACGAAGCATGAAATAATAGGGCCCTACGGTGAAAATACCAGGAATGATAATGGCTCCAGGTTGATAGATGTCTGTCAACATAACTTACTAAGAATAATGAATGGGTATTTTAAACATAAGGAAATACACACATATACATGGACGCAAATAACTAGAAATCTAAGATCAATAATCGACTATCTTATAATGAAACAAAAAACGAAGATAAAAGTGCACAATGTCAGAGCATATCGATCCGCAGAATGTGGAAGTGACCATCATCTGATAAAAGCTAAGTTAATAATGCCAATAATCAAAGACAACAAACAAAAGAATCAACTGCAAAACAGTAAAGATTTAACAGATATAGATATACCAAACTATAATATAGAAAGCCTTATGAACGAGAGCACAAAATTATTATACCAACAAAGACTGGACCAAAACCTCCCACAGGAGTACGAACAAGAACCAACAGACAATCTTACCAAAGTAGTAATTGACAGCATACACAAAGCAGCCAAAGAAGCCTTAGGATATAAAGAAATGAAAAAGAGAACACGAAATTATTGGTGGACTGAACAACTGCAAAATTTAAAAGAACAAAAACAACGATTGTATCATACCTGGCTAAGCACTAAAAAAGCAGAACATAAGGAACAATATAGTGAAGCTGTATCAAAATTTAAAACCGCTGCGATAGAGGCCAAAAACCTCAGCTGGGAAAATAAATGCAAGGAATTGGATACCTATTTAGGAGGACGCCAATCCAGGGAATCGTGGAGATTTATAGATAATGTTAGATCTGGCAGAAAAGAAAATATCCCAATAGGCACCATATCACCAAATAAATGGCAAGACTATTACCGCTCATTACTCAGAGAACAGAGATCTGAATATAGTAACATGCCGGCTGAAGACATACGGATTACAGGTGAACCAATAAAAATCAACGTAGAAAAAACAAAGAAAGCTATAACACTACTTAAAAATGGGCGCGCACCTGGTCCAGAGGGAATACCTGCAGAATTAATAAAAGCAGGAACAAATAGGCTGTTTAATATCCTAACAGAAATTATCAATAGACATCTAAATGGAGAACCAATACCGCAAACGTGGAAAGAAGGATGGATCACGTCCATATACAAGAAAGGAAATAAGGAAGACTGCAATAATTATAGGGGCATTACAGTGACTAGTACGCTCAGTAGGTTATACGGAAAAATAATAAAGGAGATCATTTGTGAAGAATATCACCCATACGAATCCGAGGAACAAAACAGCTTCAGAGCAGGTCGATCGACGATAGATAGTATTTTCTGTCTATCACAAATAATCGAAAAGAGAACCGTAAGATCACAAGAAGTGCACCTACTATTGGTAGACTTGAAGAAAGCGTATGACACAGTACCTGTCTCAAAATTATGGGAGGTTCTGGAAAGAACGAGCATAAATACCACTCTAATAAAGGCTATAAAAGAACTATACAGAGACACAACAGCAAAAATAAAAATAGGTAACAAGGTGACAGACGGCTTCAAAACAACCAAAGGCTTGCGTTAAGGGTGTTGTTTATCCCCAACTCTGTTCAACATATACATAGATGAAGCCCTAAGAGTTTGGAAAAAAAAATGTAAAGGAATGGGACTAACTATTGGGGAGAGCACCTTGTATACACTGCACTATGCCGATGACCAGGTAGTGGTAGCACAGGAAAAAGAAGATCTGGAGTACATGTCTAGAAAACTTATAGAAGAATACCAAAAATGGGGTCTACAGGTTAGCACGGAGAAGACACAATACATATGTATAGGATCAGAAGATTCACCTGGGAATTTAGATCTAGAGGGAAAAATAATTAAAAACTGTAAGGAATGCATATACCTAGGTGTAAAACTAACAACAACAGGACGAAACGAGGAAACAATTAGGGACAGAATAACCAAAGGAAGAAAAGTAATAAGAGCCCTGAACTCAGTGCTGTGGCAAAAGAATATTAGACCAGAAACAAAAAAGAGAATATACAACGCCATTTTACAACCAATAATTACATATAGCTCCGAGGTTTGGCAACTTACAGAAAAGCAAAAAAATAACTTAAATGCAGTGGAAATGGATATTTGGAGGAGAGCAGCAAGAATATCTAGAACGGAACATATAAGAAACGAGGAAATAAGAAGACAATTGAAAGCAGAAAGAACTTTAGTAGAAGATATAGAAAAAAAACAGTTGATTTGGTACGGACACGTTAAGAGAATGGGAAGAGAACGACTACCAAGAATAATATTAGAATGGACCCCCACAGAAAAAAGAAAGAGGGGAAGACCACCTAGAACATGGCTACAAGGAATCACTAGAGCAATGTCCGAAAGGAACCTAGCAGTCGACGACTGGCAAGATAGACAGGCCTGGAGATTAGGAACCCAAAGGCGTATAACGCTATAAAAGGGGATATATATATAGTAATGTCTTGGGTAAAAATCTTGGCAATAGTTTTCTAGTGTAAATTTCAGAAGAGGATTTGTATGACACAGGAGTTTGTCTCGAGTTATTTCTTTTTTTTTTAATGGACTTCTTACTTTCGGGAAGATGTTGTTCTTTTTGTTAACTTTGCTTCCATTGGTGGTCTTAATATATTGTATTTATGTAAAAAATAGTAACTGACATGGTAATAATATTTATAATTATTAAACTATATAATATAAACGGAAGTGAAGTTTCAAGACCTCAGTATACATATAAAGCGAATAAAAGCAAGTACAATACTGTGAAACTTTTGAAAATAGCGACAGCAAAGGGGGGTATGATTTGCAACCTCCTACGTTCATTACACAACCGCGTGTTTATTAATGGGACCACATATACTCGAAAAGTTGCGCTCCATCATAATTTCTTCAGAATTAAATTAAACTGTCTTAGATTATACACACCAAAGTTAATGTTGTTTTGTGCAATTTTGTCTTATAATATTCGGTGTCGTCGAATAAGATTCAGGAGAAATATTTTAGATTATATAGTTTGATTCGATTTAATTTAACACAAAATTTTGATGGAAATTGTTGAATCTTTCTTATGAAACCATGAAATATAACCACTTTCAATCGTAATTCTGTAGGCTCATGAAATCATGAGAATTTCTACGTTTGAGTTTTCGGATACGATTTTTTTAACTCAAATATTTTAAAGAATGATCGACTTCCGTTTCTACCGGAGGTCGACTGTAACTTTGTTATTTTGAATAGAACACCCCGTATATCAATACATTTTTAAAATCTACGTAAAATTTTAGTATACTTTTGTCTTAAATTTTCGTTCGAAAAATGCATCCTTTTTTTTGTAAAAAATTTGACCGTTGCAGACCCTTATAAATTATTTTTTACGAGGATACCCTAAAAGATCTGAAAATGGTTTCTATTCGGTTGCTTTTAACAAAATCAGACGTATTTGAATCTACGTTTAAAAATGTTTCATTCTATACAGGGTGTGTATAAAAAGTGGTCAAAGTTTAACTTTATAAATATCAAATTTCTTTATTTTTTCATATAGAGCCCGATTCGATTTTTTTTCACAGACCTTGTCAAGATAAAGAAAAATAATTTTTTATTTCTTAGTGCTTGTATCGACGGGTCAAAATAAAATTTAGACCACACCTACATCTCTAAAAATTTACAGAAAGCATTTAATATCCGGATAATGGTAAGATTTGGGATAGGAAAGTATACATGAATTTACCTTATTTTTTACCCCTGAATGCATTGAAATAGAATAAACTGGGTGGTTCTATTCAAAAAAATGAAGAAATTTGATATTTATGAAGTAGAATTTTGAACACTTTTTATACACACCCTGTATAAAATTTTTGAACATAGATTCAAATACGTCTAATTTATAAGGGTCTGCAACAGTCAAATTTTAAAAAAAAATTAATAACTCATAATAGTTAATATACAGGGTGTTCTATTTAAAATAACAAAGTTAAGTCGACCTCCGGTTCTACCGGAACACCCTGTATATATTTATAAGCGTTTTCTTATTGGGAACGAGGCAACGAAACACCAAAGTTCGAATACTTGCGGTGCCTTTAAATTTTATTAATTCTTGTAAAATATTGAAATTCATGGGATTCAAAATTCATTCAGAATGACGTGTGATAAAAATATTTGCATGTTTATTTTGTATTTTTTCGAATGTAATAAAAAAACTATCGTTTGTCTTATTTTTTTTTGTTTTATTCCTAAAGCTCCATTTACGCCACGATTAAAAATGTATGTATATTCAAGACCAACTTTCGTCCAGTTATTTTTCGGAACAATTCAATAGAGTATCAAACAAATTGATTGTGAACTGCATTGAACTGTTTCCAAAAATAACTGGACGAAAGATTTGAATTTAAAATCTGAAGTATGCCGCCAAAAGTAAAAAGGAAACTGTTGTTTCATATACGTTTAGTAGTGGTCATAAACCAAGAATTAGCGGTGAAACAAGAACTCGAGTTGGCTATCTATATAATGTGGTTCATCTATGACTATAGCCCAGCGATAGCAGTTGGTCCGGAGTAAGACGCCGAACGACAAAAGTTACGCGTTTAAAGACGACTTCTCGAAATTAAGACGATTTTCCATGCATTCAAATTCCATGTACATAAGACAATCAAGAAATCCCTACATATATATTTGATAATGTATTTTGGTTTATTATAGTTGACGCTGCCTATCTGGGACAGAAAAAGCGGAGAGTCGCACTTGGCTCGGTCCCGAACAATATTTTGTATTAAGATATAAATAATTATACTTTTTACAGTACATTTGCAAGGTATTTACCTGCATTTGAAGTTGGAAACATATGTCAGATAATACTTTTTTCAGCCTAATACCACGATTATTATTCTAACAATTCTTTTAAGCATAACTACAGTTTAGCAAATACAGGAATGGATGTCGAGAAACGTACGAGAGAGTACGGTAAATAATCATAGAACCAAATTCTGTACCTCAGAATAAAATTTATATTCTATATCGGTAACCAGTAAAAACAATAAAAGTAGGTACCCACGCAGTGCTTTTCACCATCTAACAGACACAATAGAACTGACAATAGTGGTCAACTATACTAGTTTGAGGTACCGTACTAATCCCTACTACCATCCTTCACTAACGCGCATTGACGGGCTTGGCTATTTCACAATCATTCCTGTATTTGCCAAAGTGTAACACAAGTTAATGATCGTAAATTTGGAGTGAATAGGATAAATCATTGAAAATTTCGTATCTCCAAACGAGTACGGACTATAATATTTTGTAACTTTCCCGGACTGAACATACAAATAATTGAGCAATTTCCCAAAAACTTACCTATGAAATATTATATAAGAAGAATCTTATGGGCGTGCGTCAACTCGTGATTTTAATACTTGCTATGAAATTTTGACTTTTGTTACAAAATGCCGTTATCGTGGTTGTCATCAAAAATTAGACAACTTGTGACGGAAGATTATGTAGTTCGGGATTAAAAATAAAAATTAAAACATATTCACAATGTATTTCACCTAATCTAATCTTGAAACTTTTTTGTTATCTATGCTTTTAAAATTACAAGAAATTTGTTTTCCCACTGACTCGGTATAAAATCTGATATGACAATTATGCTAGGAACAATTAATGTTTCATAAATACGCATGGCACTCATATCAAATTAAGAAATGGAAAATAATGTTTATTATTATTGATTATCATGAAGATATAATAGCAGAATTCTTTGAAAATTGGTTTAATGAACAGCTTTTACCTAAGAAGATGAGTATGTGGTTTCACCCTCTTTACAACCCATAATTCAATTAAATGATGACCCTAGTTCAGACGATTCTGACTACCATGATTATTTATAATACTTTGGAATTGAAATAGTTTTGCTTTTTCCAGAAAAAAAAAACAATTGATGTACAAAAAAGCTCAGTTCACATCTGGTACCCTGTTTAAACCAAACGCCCTTATAGGTAGGTACATTTTACTCGTCTATTAACGTTTTATAATTTAATATTCAGCTATAATAAATTAACGAGGTATAATAATAATTATTTTCCAAGTTCCAAGTAGGACTACAATTAAGTGCATCTATCTAAATAACGGCGTATAATGTCGTCCAATTTATAATAATTCGATTGCCTTTCAACGAATACTTTCTCGCATAAGATACACGTATTTTTCATAGTATTGATAAAAATAATAAATTTATAAAATGAGGTATCTACGCCTATGGTAGATCAAACAAAATTGTAGGCAAGGACTTTGAACCAGTTTTTTATAATCTGCAATTGATATTGGCAAAACTATACTAATGCAACTTTTAACTTATCACAAACTCTTACACCACGTTATCTGTTTGAAAAATGAAGAACGAAGCAACGAATTTATTATTTTAATTTGACAAAGGGTGCTGACAATATAAGGAGTAGAATTTTAACCAATTGCAAGTATGTATTATTATGTTATATGGTACTTAAGCACACTAAAACTGAACACAAAATCATTTTTGAGTTGAAGACTGAACTTTAAACCATATAGGTATTAATCAGACTCAAGCTTCTCTCTACAGTAATCTGTCTTTCGCGCATACAAATTTACCATCACCCTCTGAAGACAATAACTTGGTTATCATCTATCTTTTCGTGGTTTTAGTAATGGTTGTATTGCAAGATTCTCATTCCCTTCTATAATCTGGCCGGTCGGTAGTGAGAGCGATAAAAACGCGTGATCGGTTTATGGGATGCTAGTGGTACCTTTTATAACGATTCGTATTGGCTGAAGCAATGTCTGAGAAAGTCAAGTTCACACAGCTGCACGTTACATTAATTCATTATTATTATATTCTAAAAATTTTATATTAATAATTATTTTAAGCTTTTGTTTTATTATGTTATTTATTGTCTTTGATAAAAATTAAAAATTAAACTACATTTCTAACATGCGCTTTTACAGTAAGAATTATGTGACCGTATAATAGCGCATGTTAAACATGTACTTTAATTTTTATTATTCTTTAATATGTGGTATTATAGTTATGTTATACATTGACTATCCTCTATTTTAAAATAAATTTTATTGTTAAAAGTGGCTGTGATATTCATGGAACTAAATTTAAACTGTCTATTTACGTTATTCAATCTGAAGAACAATCATTTCTAAACGCGTCATTGCTTTAATACTTTTAGAAGTGAACGAAGATTTTAATGTATGAATGCTATGCAATTGATAAATAAAAGTATTATTTATATGATATGATATTAAAATAAAGTATTTAAAATTCAAATAAAAATGTTAGTTTGAAAAAAGCATTTAAAATTCAATTCAAATTTGCCACTAAATACCTTTTAGTGTTGTGTATGGTGTGATTCAGGCTTACAATTTCTCTCTCATGCACTATGCACGTGATTACTCTCTGTAATGAGCGGCCAGATTATAGTGGTTTATGATAACGGCTACTACTATGCTTCTAAATTTCTCCTTTAACCTCTGACGGATAGCAAAATTTATTTTACTGGTACAACTCTAGAGCTCTAGACATACTTCTATATCGGCTGCATCACAGTCTTATTTTTAAATTAGAATCTAGGCTTTCTTCGTAATAACCAATTTGTTTCCTTTTTTTAACTATGTACTCTTTCCAGTTAAGCTTTTTACTATGTACTCTTTCCAATTAACCTTTGGATCCAGGTCCTTTCTTAAACTGAATGTTATTTGTTCATTTTCTTATATTTACATTTTCTGCTTCCTCGTTTTATTTTCCAAGAGGTTTAAATGGTGTCGGAGGTGACTCTGTATTAAAATGGTTCCTCTCACTGTATTTTCTATCTTAGAGAGATTTGATGTATATGGTGAATAAAATAATGGCCCCAGAACAATCTATTGATTCTATTTCTGAATCGCCTGTTTGTTAAGTAATATTTGAATAAAATGAAATAAGATGTGAGGTAATTTTTTATTTATACTCTGTGGTATAGAAATACCGATAGTCCATACCGCTTTAAACCAAAAAAAATTTCAAAACATATTTTTAAGCATTTTTTAACATTGTTTAATAAGGGGGATTCCGTTTTCGATAAAAATATTTGAGAAATATTAAAAACTAAGAAGGGAATTGATTTTCAAAATTTTACTGTGATGTTACTTTGGATGCCTTTGCTAAACTAAAACGCTGTATTAAACAAACACAGTTATCTGGTGCACAATTTATTTAGGTGGGGATTATATATCTAATTGATCTATCATTCACGAGATGGCGGAAGATATTCGTCTGTTGGCTTCTAATTAAATTAGATTGTTTCATTCTCCCCTACATACTTTAAATTTTTCTACATCATATCTTCTTTTTTCGAATTACAAGTATATGTTTATTGAATAAAAAATGTAGAATTTACAACAATGCTACTTAAATTTATTTCAAAATGGTGAGATGAGTTTCGGTTCAACGTTATAATCTAAGAATCCGATATAAATTCGGACAATTATTTCTTCTCAAACGAATCTTCGTAAAATGTATTAGGGACTTAAACTATGAATACTAGCGACCGTCAGCTGCGACTCCATTGGAGAGTGCTCTGGCAGCCTCCCACGCATAGAGAAACTATAATCTAAATTTTCAGAAAGGAGGAAATTACTAGAAAACTTTTTTTCTCCATTTGACGAATTTTCGATAAGGATGCTCTTGGTCATGGAAATCTGTCACTGGTTCCTGGACCATGATGTTTCTTATGAATATCAAAAATAAATCCATATTTCGGCTAGCACCACTTTTGACATATATCTGGTGCGTCGCAAACTGATGAAATTGTTAACAGTTATTAGCATTTTTTAATATTGTTTCGTCTAAAACATTCGAAATGCACCTTTCAAATTTTTTCTTTCTTATATCCACAACTTCGAGTTTAATTCGTGATTATTAATATTTCAAATACTCCATTATTACTGAATATATTCACTACTAAAATTACAGGAAATGAATTAATAATATGTATAACTGTTAAAATCTATTAGTAGAAATCAATTTCTAGAAATAGCTTATCAATAAAGTAAACCGTAGTAATGTAGTTTAAAAATTTACAGAGATAGTTTGGTTCGTTTATTTAGTTATTGTTGCATACTAATATGAAAAAACGATTTAGCAGTTAGCAGTTGCACAATTTTTTTTTTCAGAATGTCTCTTTATGGCGAACGGTTTCCATAGCATGTACAACGATCTAAAAATCTACATTTCTCCTAAACCATAAATTTTATTGAGTTGAATAAGGAGTACTTTTTGTAGAAAAATCGATCGAAAAATTCATTTTTGCTATCTTTAGATTCTACAGGTTGTCTCTGTAAAAGTTACGGATTGTTAACTATTGGGCATGAGCCGCCCCTGGCTTTAAGATAGTAGTGTAGAATTATTTATGCAGTCAAACACACTACATGGACATACGTAATTATTCATTAAAAATTCATAATGTTGGAATGGATATTTTAGAAAATATACTTAAATATAGGTTCTGATTTCGCAATTTTAAATGCCTATAACTCAGAAACAAGAGGTCGTTTGAGAAAATACTTGTGTCACGGCATTATTTTCATGTCATCTACTCACTCCCAAATTTTCTGCATTGAGTCCCAGAGCACCGTGTAGATAATAAAAATTTCATTTTACGTTGATAAGAATTTTTTTTTTTTTAATTTATTGTCGCATCAACTACAAAGGTTATTAGCGACATGTCAGTTATAGTTTATGATATAATTTGGTGTCTTTCAAATACTTAATTATGTTTGCATTATTACAATTTTCATTGAGTAATGTGGTCTGGAAAATTGTTAAGTATTCTTTCATTTAGGTACTTTCGACAGTTTAACAATAAATGTTCAACATTAAGGTTCTCGTTACAAGTTTCACATATCGGTGGGTTTTCTCTATTAAATAGATGGGAGTGTGTTGCTTTAGTGTGACACAGCCTTAAGAGATCGATTTTTATTTGATCTGCGCGACTTTGTGGGCTACCTTTCCATGGTTTAACGTATGGTTTGGTGGTTTTCAATATTGACTGCGACCTGTTCCACTCACTTTGCCACTTACACTGAGCTTTCGCTTTTATTACCACTTTGAAATCACTGACCATCACTTCGCGCACAATTGTTGCTTTGTTGTTATCTGCTGCTTCTCTGGCGTATTGATCCGCTTTTTTCCTGGGATATTGGTGTGCGATGGGATCCAGATAATTTGGACGCACGCTTTGGATTGGTGGAGGAGGGTTTTAATGAGGGAACCTAGTGGGTGTTTGGGAAAGAGTTGTTTAATGGTGTTGATGGAGCTCATAGAATCAGTAATTACTGCAATTTTTTTATATTCATATCTACTGGCGATTGTTAATGCCTGAAATATGGCATAAAGTTCGCCAGTGTGGACGCTATTGTGAGGAGATAGCTTAAATGCAAAATTTTCGTTTGCTAGTATAACTGCTGCTCCTACGCCATTAGGTGTTTTGGATGCGTCAGTGTACATAAGATGGTATTCTTTGAGGTTTTCTTCAACGAGGGTGCGAAATGATTGAACTATCAGGGGGTGGTTTGTTTCCTCTTTTTTGTAGTAACTCAAATTAACGTTGATGGTAGGAATAGGGATTATCCAAGGGGGAGGAGTTTTTATAATGGTTGGAAAGAAAACTGGTAGTTCGATTGTCAAGATGTTTGTGTATTGGCGAATTCTTTCGTAGAAGGGAATCGTTGTTTGTTTGTTTCCGAATAAATTTTTAAAGCGATCTGTTTTGATGTTGTAATTTACTGGATTATTTCTATTTGATAGTACTGATGTTGCGTAGGTTATGCTAAGTTGCATTCTTCGCAGTCGAAGGGGTGGATCTCCAGTTAGACAGTGGAGACTCTCTATCGGTGTTGTTCGAAATGCGCCGGTGGCGATTCTTAGTGCAGTGTTTTCTAATACGTCAAGTTGCTTGAGGTGTGTTTTCTCGCATGATGCATAAACTATGGAGCCATAGTCGATCCTTGATCTTATGAGAGTCTTATATAGATTTAACAGACAGGTGGAATCCGCGCCCCATTTATGGCTGGCAATTGTTTTCAATATATTCAGACCATTTTGACAGACTTTCTTAAGGTAGTCAATATGTTGTTTCCAGGTGAGTTTTTTATCAAAAGTTATGCCCAAAAATTTTATATATTCTACGAACTCTAAATTTTGACTATTCAAGATTAATATAGGTTTTTCTTGTATGTACTTTCTGGAGAAGAGAATACATTTTGTTTTAGTTTCCGAGAATTTCAATCCGTTGGTGTTAGACCAGTTGCTTAGGTTATCGAGTACGGTTTGTAAATGCATTTGGATAGTGGTTATATTTTTCCCTTTTGCAAATAGTACTAAATCATCGGCGTATAATCTTCCTTTGACTAGCGGAGAGCATTTGTCAAGAATATCGGTGATAGCAATCAGGAATAGAGTGGTACTTATTGTAGACCCTTGTGGAATCCCATTCTTCTGTAGTTTTTTAGCTGATAGGCTTCTGTCTACTCTCACTTGGAAGTATCTGTCTGTCAGGAAATTTTTTATGAAGTGTAGAATGTTCCCTCCTAGACCCCACTTTTGTAGTTTTGAGGTTATATTGTGTTTCCAAACCATGTCATATGCCTTGGTGATATCCATATATACGGCTATGCATTCTTGTTTATTGGCAAAACCTTCGCTTATTTCGGATTCTAGGTCTATCAGGTTATCAGCTGTGCACCTATTTTGGCGAAATCCGTTTTGTTCTGGTGGCAATAAATTATTTTTGGTGCTATCTGAAAGTTTTTGTAGGAATACTACTGGTATTTGATCTGGACCAGGGGCAGTATGTTTTTGTGATTTCAGAGCTTCATAAAGTTCTATTTGACTGAACGCGCAGTTAATAGGATTTGATTGTTCTTCACTAAAATCTTCCAAAATTTCTTCTTCGATATTTTTTATATTCTTTATGAACTTTGCATCATAGTTTGAATCATTAGAGTTACATTCGTATTGTGAAGCTAATGCTTCCGCTATTTCACTTGAATTTGTGATCAGAGTGTTATTTTTAACTAAAAATGGAATTCTTGGGGATTGTTTTATTCCAGACATCTTCCGAATATTTTGCCAAACTAAGGATGGTGGAGTTGAGGATGTTATTGTAGATACGAATTTAATCGATGACTCCTGTCTACTCTTCTTCATAATATATCTCGCTCGGGCTTTTTGTTTTTTATATTCAATTAAATTTTCTACAGTATTCTTCCGTTTAAACTTGTTAAAAGAGGACTTATAAATTCTGATTGCGTTTTGACAGTCTTTGTTCCACCAAGGTAGTGGTTATGGTTTAATAATATTTTAGTATATCCTATGTGTGTTTTGGCAGCATCTACGATTATAGATGTGAAGGTTTCTACGAGATTTTCTACATTTAAAATTGGCTGGTCTTTTGTAATGTTAATCTTCGTTTCAACTGTTTCGCTAAATTTTTCCCAATTAGAATTTTTTAGATTCCATTTTGGGTTTGGTATGCTATTATTCTCAGAAAGTTTTGATGTATATGAAATCTTTATAGGATAATGATCGCTTCCAAATAAATATGGTATTACATCCCAAGTTAATGTGGGAGTCAGGACTGGTTCACACAGGGTGATATCAATGGCTGAGCATGTTCCTGTGTGTATGTCAATTCTTGTTGGTCTTCCGTCATTTAAGATGTTAAGATTTAGGGAATTTATCATGTTGTCAATTGTTTTGCCTCGGGCTGTGATATAGTTTGATCCCCATAGTGTATTGTGAGCGTTAAAATCACCTAAAATCAATCGAGGAATTGGAATAGTTTTTAGAACTTGTTCAAGTTCTGACGTATCGATATTTTGGTCTTGGGGTATGTATAGAGAGGATATATATATTCTTTGTGGTATATCAGCTGCTACAGTTATTAATTCAATATTGTTTGCTATAGAAATGATTTGTTGTGTGTTATATTTATTGTGGACGTATATTGCTACACCTCCAGATGCCTTTCCATTGTACGTTCTATTTTTGTAGAATCAGGTGTAGTTTTTCAAGTTGTAATAATGTTGATTTTAAAAATTGGTTTCTTGTAAGCATATTATGTTTGGTGATAGTTCGGAGAGTAGGTTTTTAAGCATTTCGAATCTTCTGTAGAATCCTCTTAGATTCCACTGTAAAATTGAATTATTATTAGTCATTATTCCTGCGATGATTCAATTGATGATTCAGAGTAGTCTTCTATTTCTTGTGCGATAGTTGACGGGTGTAAATTTAGCTGTCCCATGATTTTTTTCCTGATTCTTGTACTGATGCTTTTCATTCTTTTGTTTGTAAAATATGGATGCATGTGTGCGAGTAGTTTTAAGAAGCTTTTTGTATCTTCTGTATATATTTTTAATATACTTAATGGATCTTTTGTTCCTATTGCATTTTCGAAGAAATCAACGGCTTCCGCGAAAGTTAAGATTTGGCTTTCGTTTTCAAATATTTGTTGTGCTGACTCCATTAATTTGTAGAAAGTACTTGTTTGTGTATTTGATTTGTTGTTTACTATCTCTTTCGCTTTCTTAATTGTTTGTTCGTTTGGCTTATTAAATGTATCCTTTGTTTGTGGTGTAGGTGAAGGTGGAGTTGTGATCTCAGATAAGGTGCGTTTTGTATTCGTTGTATCTGTATCCATGTGTATTTCTGCTGATATGGTTAGTTTTTTAGAATTTCTGCTATCGGTTGTGGATTGAGTGGTATGTTTGAGGTTGGTAGGAGCTATATGTGATGGTATGTCTTCTGTTTGATTATTCACATTTGTTAGGTTTGTTGTGGTCGAGTTCGAATCTGAAGGTTTGTTGTAGATTTGATTGACGATGTTTGTTGATCTTGTTGTATTAGTGTCCATTGGTAATGATGTATTGTCGTACATTGATGTGTTCTGACAATTATTAGAGTTATGTCCTGATCCGTTGCATAAAGAACACAAATGGCTATCATGTGTTAAGAAGATTCGGTATGTAGATCTTCAAAATTAATAAGAATCGAGGTAGGTATTGTAATTTGTGTGGGAGATATGTAAACAATACGGCGAAAGCTTAGAATGTGTTTAAAGTTTGGGTTAGAAGTACCGATTTTGAGGAATGTTATGGAAGACGACAGATGGAGGCCCAATTGTCTGAGTTCCTTTTCGATAATTGTATGAGGTATAGTTGGACAGACGTTCGATAGTAGTAATCTTTCACTAGGTGTTATAAGTCGACGTACAGAAAGAATTTCGTTGTTCACTTTGATTTTTCCATTGCATTTTGTTAAGAATTCGTCCACGTCTTCTTTTTTAGTTAGATATATGCATATTCTATTATTGGTTATTCTTGATGAAAATATAATTTTGCTGGGATTGATAATAGTGCCTACGGCTATCAGGTATTCTTCTAATTTTACTCCATTTAGTGAGCTAATTACTATTGCTTGTTGTTTCGTTGGAAAAATTGTTTTTTGTTGGCTTGTAATGGATGAATAAGATTGTGGAGGGTTATTAGGTAGGGTAAAAGTAAAATTGTTTGTGCTGTTTTCATCCATCTTCTTTGAATCTAATTAACATATTGGTACTTAAACCGGTACTGGTTTCTAAATGTTGTTTTGCTGATAAGCGGCAACAGGTTTTGTACCTTGACTAACAACAATCGTGTTTGATTGTTAGCATTCAAATGTTAAATTCGTTATGAAGATTTTAAATTTGCTTACTTTGAGATGATATATATGGGGGTGATGATTGCGATAATTTTTTCACTAAATAACTATATTTACACTTGTAAAATGATTAATCGACGAGAGCTGATTTTTACACGACTTTCGATTTCACCTACCGACTTCGAGTTTCGTTGATAAGAAATTGAATCATTAATTTGCACATTCGTAGCGAATACGCATTTAATAGTTATTTATGCAAGTATTTTTCGTTATGTACAAGAACTTTCCCAAAAATTATCGAATTATTCCAATAAATATGATATTAGTATAAGTCATAAAGGTTTTCCGTTTTTTTGAATGTGAACCATTTCTAAAAATTCTCTTTTTTGTGTATTTCATGTTTTTTCTTGATATTTCATGCTTCGTTAACGCAGTTTAATTTTTTCATCGTATTGATGACCTTTAAGTCTATTTTCTAAATATTGAGAGGTCTGCCCTATGTAGATCATTAGTACACAATTAGTACAAGGCACTTGATATATAATATTACTTTCGTTTTTTGGTGTTTTAGATTTCAATTTAGTGAAATCTTTGGATAAAGTATTATGTTCTTTATGACATATATGATATTTAATTAAAATAATTTGATAGATAATAAGATGTATTCACATTAACTACCAATAATTTCAGTAGCAAATTTAAAAATATACATAATTAGATTATTCAAGTAACAGATAAGTGAAGTTATTTTTTTAAATAGAAATAGTATTTCATTATTAAATTATTTTCATTTATTAATCGTATAAAAGAAACATAAATTTCGAAGTCAAATGTCAATCAACATAACCTTAAACAAGAATTGGACTTTACAGATTTGTTATAGAATAATACATTAATTGGTAATTTCAAATAAAATAATTAGATAGAGTTTGTTCAAAACAATTCAAGTTTAATGTAAAAAAATATAAATAAGAAGTGCTGCATATGATAAATTTTGAATTTAGATTGTAAAATTATTATTAAGCCGATCGTAACATTAACGAGCATCATAGACTATAATAAAAATTATAAATTATTTATCAAAGGGACATTTAGAATATGGACTAATTTTTTGATTGTATATGTGAACTATTGACATAGAAAGTGACTGAAAAATACTTATATTTACATAAAAAAACTTTGTGATTTGTGATTGTATAAATCTCGATGGTTTCCATGACATATGAGAAAGTTACAAGAGGGCGATTGACAGGAACCTATAAATACGAGAAACAAGCGAAACAACAAGCACACATTCCCTTTACACTTGTCTAATTTCGTTCAGTTTTTTCCGTTCCTTCGTTTTCATGTTTTTTTATTTCGTTTTTTAATATTTATTCGAATAAGATTAATAATGAGCGATCGCGACGAAAATACCGTTGTTGCGGCAACTGTCATTATTGCTGCTCCGTGCTTGCAAGAGATACAAGAAAAAAAGCGGCAAAAAAGAAGATGGTGGAGTATTGCACTGTACCGGAATCGATCTTTGTAAGTTGATGTACAAAAATTTTCGAATTTTCTGTGTATTGTCAGCTAAATTTTTCCGTCCTTCACTTTTAGATATGGAATCAATGCAATCATGATGGATTTATATATAAATCTTTCTTCAGGAAGGATGAAAAATTTTTTGCGGCTGAGCAATAAAGAATTTAATTTTTTACTACACCTAATTACTCCATTAATCTCAAAGACAGATACTCGTTTATGACCAACTGACGCACAAGCACATGTAGGACGAGGATGAATATCGCCTCGATAAGTATAAAGCGTGTTGTAAATGTAGACATTTACTATGTAGTATCCTGCGAAATTCCTTTGACGTTTCGTAAAAAAACCGACATGTCGAGAGAAACGACACGAAACGCGAAAATGTTTCGCGAAATCGCTTTCGAAAGACGAAATGCATCTCTTTACACTTATCGCGTATCGCGTTTTCGCGGTCTTTTCGTACTATTCCGCGATAAGTCTAAAGCCGGCTTTACGCTCTTAGTATGTGACACTCACTTATGTTGTTTGCGCAGTTTGTGTGTTTGTTTCAGTGGAAGGAGAAACGGAGGATTTACAAATTCTACTAAAGTGGGAAAAAATAAACTAAAGGTTAGTGGATATGCATGTGTTTATAAGTATCTTCAAATTTTGAATTAGATTCAACCATTACTCACTGTATATCATTTCAATGTGAAAATTCAATTTATTATTGTTAGTTAAGAAATATATCCGATAGTTAAGTCATTGGTAAAATATGTAACTTTTCACATCTAAATAATTCAAACAAAATTAGTTTAACAATAATATTAATAATATAATAAAATACGAATGTAACAATCAAATGCAGTTAATTCAATAAAAAAATTACGATTAACTCCAGTACTTAAAGGGAAACAGAGTTTCTCATACCACCGACTGAACAAATAGAGCCAGCCGTAGTTACAATTATATTAAAATTGATCAATAAACTTTTTTTATATACAAGGATTAAGAAAAAATTGCCTGTGCAGGTAAAATGGACCGTATCGAAGATTTTGCAAATCGTCCATTATCTTCGTATTCTCTGATTTAATTAAAGTATGAATCATAAAACATGTAGACTGATTACTATATTCCCCTATTACAAGTTACCTTTGAACTTGGTCGCTGAAGCTTCATGGAACCCGAACCCTTCTTTGGGATCAGCTACAGAACAATGGAAAAAGCACTGAAAAAGAAGGTAGATATGAGCAAAACCAATTATTGCGACAACCTACAGGGGCCAAGATAGGCAAATACTCTTCTGGGAAACTATAACCAGAGTAGATCTGCTGAATGTATCAACCTAAGTAAGAAAAATCTACAAATACTAACAGGAGTTCTATCGGGACACTGTCGCCTCAACTAATACCTGAAGACGCTAGACCTAGCAGATAATGCAGCGTGCAGATTTTGAAGTGTGAAACAGTAAGGACTCCAGAGAACTACATCTGGGTGCCTATGGAATAGAAGACGAAGCAATTAAATCTATACATACCTTTGTACTTGATTTTTACCTACCCAATATCAGTACCACAATTTACTAATTGATGGAATTTGCCTTTAACAAGAAGCAAAACTAGGTTGTCGTTTGTTTAGGTTCTCGACTGCTGGACAAACTTATGTAGTAGCACTTCACTGTTAGTGCCGTTAGACGGTATAAAAATAGAAAAAATTGAGAGCTAAAATTGACTGACATGATTTTCTAGACTAAAATTAAAGAGTTAAGAAAAATTTCTATTCTTACGATAAGAATAAAATGATAGGCAAGAAAATTCATGACACTGTACTGGAAACGTGAAGCTTTCAATATTAATCGTTATAACTTCTCAGTAGTTAATTTTAAAAGAAAGATGAAGTACAAAACAATGACATAAGTTTTTTCAACTTATTTTTATATTAAGAATTATTTTTCATTTTTCACTTTGATAAGAGCTCAGCTTTTTTTACGAGGTCTCTGCCAGCTATATTATGACCAGTTTCTTATTGGGGACGTGGCAATGAAACACCAAAGTGAACTAACTTTAATATATTTTCCGAGCTTTCGAATACTTGTGTATTCATCATATGGGAAATAATTAATTAAGATTGTCGGCGGTTTTGAATCGTATTAATTCTTGTAAAAATATCAAATTCATAAGTTTCAAAATTCAATATTCAAATTGAAGTTGATAGAAATATTGATTAATTGAAATATATCAAAATTTTGATAAAGACTTAAAGAAAAGTCAAAACGTCAAATTTTATCTTCCAAAAATTATTGAAAAAACAATTTTAAAACAGAAGAGACCTAAAATCAAGAACATTAAAATGCATATATATATATATATATATATATATATTCACACACAGCTCATTGGATACAACGTGACACCCTATAGGTAATTACGTAGTTTCTACAACTTCATAAATTATTACTGGTTTGCTTCATATAAAATAAGACATTTCCATGCTTGATGCTGTTAATTATATTGAAAATTCGGCATGTCTTTCCTCGGTACGTAGAACAATTTTTATGTATCCTTAGAACCATTCAAGTAATTTTATTTTTAGATTTTACGCAACGATTTTCGCATACTCCAGATTATGGAAAATCGATGTTATGGTTTGTAAAATTATTGTTGGAGGGTGCTTTAATATGGCCAGATACTAAACATCCTAAATTACTAATCGCTTCAACTATTATTATATCATTTAGTGGCATTTTTACATGGTTCGGTATACTATTTTATATATTAAATATCAATGATTTCAATAAAGCCATTTACGGAACATGTTTACTTGCACTACCTACAATGGTAAGTTCTGAACCTAAAAAAATTGATCTCTATTTAAAAATATGGTTGATTTCACATCATAACATATCAAAAGACTAGAATGGTCTGAGAAAATAATATGGAAGTGAAAAAAGAGTGATTACAAAAAAAATACATACATACCAAATTTTTTGTTTTTTATTGAAATTGGAAAAATAGCTACTAAATCTATTACCTAAAAAGAAATATGCCAGAAATACAATTATTCAAATTATATGATATGTTCATTCAAATTCAAATAATAAACAAAATTAAATACGAGGACTGCTACTTAAGTTTTGAAATAGACAAATAAAAACAAATATTTTTAATTGGATATGGCTTTATTGTTTCTCAGAATATTTCTTCATTAATATCAATAAATCAACCGCTTCTTTAACCTCGCAATTTATTTTTGATTTGCGAAAAGGGAAGGGGGTCGGGGAACTGTGACTTTGTGTGACGCGGGGGAAAGGTGTTCAATTTCGAGACGACACATTTCAAAATCATTATAATCTAAATGTTAAAACACAAACTTCAAACTATTACTATACGAAAACATCAAAAACATATAAAACTATATCTGTTGTCAACCACTCCCTCTACTAGAGTTATAGTTCTTCCAATATCAATTGCAAAAGACAGTAGTGCGAGGAACAATCAATATTTCATAAATACGCACCAATAATACTAAATTAAGAAACGAAAAATAATGTTTACTCCCCGTATAAAATTCGGTAAACATCTAACGAACCGCCAGTCCACGAGGACTCATCATCTCTACCAATGAAAATTTTTACCTATCGCACAGTTTCGTTTTCAAAGAATTGCTGCTAAACGTGCCAGAAAACTCCTTTGTGTGGATGATGTCGATGATGCTGTATGGTTGGATAAAAAAGATGTTGACACAACTAATGTTCCTGACATTAACAACTCAAACAAGATCGAGACGGCTGCTATGCCTATTAGTGTGACGTCACACTAAGCTAAGGAGGGGGAGTCTCGCAAATGTGACCAGCTGTGAGAAGGACGAGGGGAGAGGCAAAAAATGTTGAAATAAGAAGAAATAATTGGGTGCCAATCAAGGACAGAACGGCGGATGACCCATCGATTCGATGTTTTGACTTTTCAAAAACGTTTTTGTTTGACTGATGTGTGAGAGTTCAAATTGTCATGGTGGAGAATGATTCGTCTTCTGCGACTGGTTTCCCTGATTTTTTCGAACACTTCTAGCAAATAAATGCTGCAGGCGACCATTTACATTGAAGTGCTTCGTGCGCTAACAACTTTTGTTGGATTTAGCTCGTCTTAAAAGACCCATACAGTCGATTGTTGTCTAATTTTGGGTTCACATGCATAGATCTATGGCTCGCCGCTTGTCATGATTTTATAGATGTCTTTTGAAACAACGTTTTTGAATTTTTCCAGTATTTCTTTGCACCAATCGACACGAGGATTTTTTGAGCGATTGTCAAATTATGGCGTGTAGAATTAATGCCCAAGTACTCAATCTCACAGTATGTTACATGTCACAGCATCGAACAGCCTTCATGATAAAAAGTCGAAGAAAGTTGATCTGTTGGTTTAATCAAGTAGAAAGTTATAGAAAACCATCGCACGAAAATGTTTTCAATTTAATTCAATTTTTCAACCAAGATGAATTTTCTGTATCTGTAAACAACTCAAATAGCACTCATATGACAACACATTCTGAATATGTTCACTCTTAAAAATGTCAAACTTTTTGATGGCAATGTCATATATGACATATTCACATCAGTGTTGCCATATCTCAGAACTTCAGTAGTAACCCTCATATTTGATGTGATTTTTATGTTCTACTCTAAACAAACTCAGACCGATACGATTTATGGTTTTACTTAATTTTTAATTACTTGAGAAAATGAATTTGAAATGTAAACGAACTGGAATATATGAGGGTCGCAGGGTCGCCAACCGCTCAGAACGAAAAACCGCAGATAGCCACAACTAAAATAACTGTATAGTCGGGACTCGTCAACAATATGAATAACGAATATTCTCAGTTTTCAATCACGTATAAAAGTCAAACGCGATTCACCACGCTTTCGATGTATGACAAAAATTATAATTGTTTTATTCTCAACTCAACGGAATATGTTATCAAATATGTAGATGTTGAATCAAAAAAAGGAAAAATAACTGTAATAACTTATTGGTTCACATTTGGTTACCATGTTTCCATAGTTTTCAATGGTACTTTGATGATAATGGAAAAATTTTTGGAAAAAGCAAAAATTTAGCCACTTGTTGATCTACACTTCAAGATCCTTAATAATTCGTTAGTTACAATGTAACAAGGTCTCGATCAGATAGGTCATGTACTTAATTTATTTTTAGAATATTTTGAAAACTCCTTTAATTGGCTATAAATATAAAGCAATAAAAAAGCTCTTAAATCAAATTGAAGCTGACTTTTGGCCGTATGATATCGTCGATATGGAAACGAAAAAAGAGTTGACATATATTTATTCTTTAACCGTGGGTTTCATGTTATTTTTTTATATTCTAGGTAAGTGACAAATCAAAGAATAAAGTGATTTTTTTAAAATATCTGCCAAGTGGTTTGGAGTTATGATAAGTTATGATTAGTATAATTTCATACGATCATCGTATATGAATATACATATTAGAATTTTAAAATACGAATGATAGTACGTAACATATTTTCAACTTCAAATCCTCCAAAGAAATTCTCTTGAAAATTGTTAGTTATTAAACTTTTATGGGGAAGAAAACGTGTAGTTGATCTATACAGAGATCGACATAAGTCCGGCAACGCTTTCCAAAAATCTTCATTGAAGAAGAGTTAAACCTGCCTGGGGTGTCTGTGTGGGCCTGTATAAATGCAGGAGGCCTCGAGGTTCCGTACTTTTTTGAGGGTCACGTGACGGCCCAAAGCTAAACAACTATCCAACACTCGCAAACATCCGTCCAAATAGGCAGACGATGATTCGTTGAGTGGCCTACACGGTTATGTGACCTGATACCCTGTGATTTCTTCCTGAGGGCCATCCCAAAGACCACGTTTTTCAAGAGGACCACGCGCCCTTCCCGACTTTCGAACTTCAATTGAAGAAGAATTTGATACTCTTCGCGGATAGCTTGACATGCTTCGCCGGATTTGCCTCTCAGTTGAGAAATGTTGGCGTTTATGCATAGGTTATGATGGGTCTCAATTTGAACACTTACAGTAACCATTTTTCGGATTCCTTTTATAATTTCTTTTAATGAATTAATTTTGATACTGCATTTCTTTCTCTCAATAAAAATTTATTACTTGTCTTATGCCGAACTCTCTAGTACCGTTCTCGATGAATTTAAAATAGTGGTGATCACATTCACAATAAATAAATCAAACAAATTAATTTAGGAAATTATTATATCCATCCATTTATTACAAAAGCACCGTTTTTGATAGTTCAAGGAGATAATTTTTCAAAATTTTTAAAAATATAACCCAATAAACTTCACTTAGACTCCAAAACTCCCCTTTGTTCATAGTAATAGGCTAGATATGATAAAAAATGAATCATCGTAACGTTTTATGATTATTTTCAAAATATGAACTTTGTAGATATATGAAAAATAAATTTTCTCAATTTACCTCTATGAATAGTTACAATATCTACTATATCGTCCAGTTTTTCAAACAAAATTGTTCTAAAGGTTACGCACATAATTTTGTACTACCTTCTATTATACGAAAGTGAGTTGATTCAAATGAAATGTTTTAGCTCAAACCTACTATGGAGCTTTTCTGATACTACCAGCTTTTCTTACAGAAAGAACATTACCTTTACCTTGCATACTACCATTCGGTTGGACAGATAAATTATCCTACGCATTTATATACGTCTTACAATTCATATGTCTCCAATTTGGAGTAGCTTTTGCAGTAGTAGGAATAGATATTTTAACATTATCTTTATGTCTGTGTACTTCAAATCAATATAGGATTCTTCGAAAATGTTTTCTTGTATACAACACCGACGATATGATTCAAATTAATGACCGTTTGAAAACCACATCAAAAGTTTCTATGCAAAAATACGTTTTGGAAAAAGAATATTTGGTTAGATTGATAAAACATCATAATTTATTATTAAGGTAAGTCGTTATTGGATTTTTCCCTATAAGTTCACATCCCTGTTTATTTATTATCTATAAGATACAATAGTCCGGTCAATTTAGACATTCGAAGTTACATAAATTCCCACCAAGCTGAAAATCAGTAAAATTTTTTAAAAATTCATGTATGTAAAAAATTTTTTTCAATACCAAAATAGTTTTTCGCGATTTTCAGCAAGACGGTAAGTTTCATCATAAATCACCTCAGACATAGTAGATCATAAAATTATCTATGAAAAACGTTTATAATACTTGTTCTCGTACGAGCCACTGTTTCTGAGATATAGTGATTCAAAAAGTTATAATCGTCATAATATGCACACGTTTCCATGCCACCTATGAGGTATTGTACTTGGCGCGTTTTTTTTATGTGTTTTCTCCAGTAGGCCTGTTCCACGAGTCTGTTGTGATCATATTTAATTTGAAACTTTTGCAAAATAATGGAAATTAGCATGGATTGAAAAGATGAATGCTATTTAAGTTGAAAAAAAATGTGAAATTTAATAGTCCGAGTCATAACTTTAAAATTCTTTTGAGTGCATGTCAATAGCGATATATCGTATGCCGCCTCGTTGGAATCAAACGGATCCTCTACTGATTCAATATTAGATCAAAAACGACCTTGACAAGATGTACCTACCAGAGAACAAAACAGGCAGTTTCACTATTGATATAATAGTCAATTCAAACGGGAGAAAAAAGGTGAAAGATTATAAAATTGTCCGCTAAAAAGTTTTTAGCATCGGCTTTTCATTCTAAAGGTGTGAAAACCACTCTTATGTAGAATAATTAAAAAAGTTGGAAAAATTCCTTGCATGAATTAAAATCAAACTTTTCTATGTAAAAATAGTTATTTATGCAACAAGTGAGTATGTTAACACTTTTTTTCACGAAAAATTCGACAAAACTTTGATCAATTTCCATTTTGTAATTAATTTGAAGTGAAGAAGAAGTTACATTACTATTTGTACTTGAATTAGCAATATTTAACGAGTTCAAAGAAATAACATCGTCTATAATTGTATTAGTAGGTACTTATTGGATTGTTGGTAGGATCGTGAACATTTACAAAGTTGCTTGAAGTCGAAATAGTTGTTCTCGTTAAAATTTTCACTGCGGAACTCTCCGCAGCTGTATTGGATTCCTACCCACCGTCCTGCAGTTGAATTATATCACCATTGAATAGAGACACCGAAGAGCGTCGAAATGTATGCCCAGTGCAGTTTTTTGAATTGGGTAAATTCAAATATATAGCGGTAAACGAGGGAATTTTTGAAAAGGTATTTGTCACTGAATTGTGCAATGACTTCTTTAACTGATATAATTTGGATGTCTCGCACTATAACACTAATGTGCACATATCTAGAAGCGTTGACAATGATGTGCAACAACTTGTTCTGGAATCTCTGCAGGATCTCTATGTTGGAATTTCAGGCTATTCCCTAGAGCTGAATCTAGTAAGTACATACCGGCTTTGGGATGCTTCTATAAAGTAACACTTTGTTTTCAGTTGATAGCTGGGATTTCCTGTCTATGAGCCAATACATTTGGTTTAGTTTTAGTCCTAACTGCTTTCGCTTAGTGAATATGTTTCTGCCAAGTCAGCCTTCGGGCTAAGTGAAGTATTTAACGCTGTTAGCTTGTGGGAGTTCTGCTTCATTAATTTTTACAAGAGGACATGTTTCCTTTCGAAGTGAAAACGTAGCATGGACGGACATGGATTCATTGGCTTTAATACGCTATTGTTTGAGCCATATCTGGATCCTGTATAGATTTATCTGCAAATTCCTTGAGACAGCTGTAGGATTTCTGTGGGACAATAATATGTAGTATGGTTGTATATAGATTAAATACAGAACCGATCGTAAGACCCTTCTTTGAGGTACTTCAGATGAGATGATTGTTAGTGTGTTATTGTAGTTTACAAGGAAAGATCTATTGGTACGGGAAGATTTTAGTAATTCGTAGGTATTTTTTCAGTTTGTGGTATAATCCTTCTTGCCATACTTTGTCGAAGGCTTGTGAGATGTCCAGGAAGCTGCTGAGCTTTTAACTTCAAAATCACTATTTATTTCATTGATTAGTCTGTGTACATGTTCTATTGTGCCGTGCTTATTTCGGAATCTGAATTGGTGTTGTGGTATGACTTTGTTTCTTTTATAATGCTATTTAGTTTTTTTAATGTAGACTTTTTCAAATACCTTGGATAAGACGGGGAGCGAGCTAATAGGTCTGTAAGATGTGGCTATATGTTGATATTTCCCTTGTTTTGGAATCATAATTATTTGAGCTACTTTCCAGGTACTTGGGTAATAGTTAATGCGAAGTATTGCATTAAACAAGAATGTTACGTATTTATAAGTTTTATCAGATAATTCTTGCAGCACCTTACCAGTAATTAAGTCAAAACCTGGTGCCTTTCTAATGTCTTAATTGTTTCTATTACTTCAGATGTCTTGATTTCATAATGTTGTAAATCCATTTGGTGTGGTGCGTCCAGAAATTACCTTTATCTCATTGTTGTTGTAGGTGAGCTGCAAAAACATCTGCTTTATCTTTGTCACTCTTTGCCCTTGTATTTCGACTGATTGTGTTGTGTTGGTCTTTTCAATTTCCAAATCATTTTCCACAGAGAGTAGTTAGTTTGTTTCTATTGTTGGTGTTAATTTTATCAGGTAGCTTTGAATAGAGTGATTTTTCGGCAATTCTAGTTTTCATTCCATTTTTTCCTTAATCTTCGTTTTTCTGATAGCTTTTCTCGGACGACATTTTGTGATTGTATAAAGAAGGCTGTTTATCTTTCTCTATAAATCTAGAATAGTATGTGTTTATAACTGGAGTGTGGTCCTACGATAACTCTATGGAGCTTTCAGCAGTGCATCTCTTGATGTCAACTCCTTTGGTAATTTCGAAGTCGAGAAATTCTGGCATTTTGTTTACATCTGTGGGCCAGTAGATTGGCTCACTTGTAGAGATATATTTTAGGTTATTGTCAGTTATTGCCTTTAATCATTCTCAATCTTTGGTTGTGGTTTCATTTGCCCCCCAGTTTTCATGCTTGGCATTATAGTCGCCACCAACTAAAAACAAATTGCTTAGTGTTTTAGAGAGTTTTGCATACTGCTTCTTTTTATTATTATGTTTGAGTGGACAGTAGGTTGCCAATAGAGTTAGTGACCCTATTTTGTCTTTGATAGTGACACTAGTAAATTGTAGGTAATCCTCCCTATTCCCTATTCTGTTCTCTTTCGTAATGTTGGTTATTTTCTTTGATTATTACAGCGGTTCCGCCATGCGCCGCATTGCTGGGATAGCCCCTATAAACTGCCCTTAATGATAACGTTAGAAATAAAGCCTTTTTTTCAGCTTTTAAATGTTTTTTCAATGCTACATAACTAATAATTATTGTAATACTTAGTGGTCCAAACATTAACCCATAAAAAAAGTGATAGTGGTATCGACAAATCAGCTGTTAATAACGAGGCAAATATTCTACTGGAATTAGGTGGGGGTCAAATTTTATTCTCCATAGGGCTGAACGATAGACCATTGGTCGCATTATAACGTTCGAGATAGACGCTACGCTGCCGTGGTAGTTTTGATCACGTGTTTTTGAATTTAGGAACTTTCTAGCATTAACCCATAAAAAAAGTGATAGTGGTATCGACAAATCAGCTGTTAATAACGGGGCAAACATTCTACTGTATAGCTTTGGAAATGACCGAACAGACAGAGCAACAACTATACTACACTTGGATCAATGAGCGTCTTGGTGAGAAACTGGACTGCTGTTGCATTGAAGGTGATTTGGAAAATGGACCTCACATATTTCCAGAGGCTAGTTATAATCAGTATGACAACTTGTCATACACCGACATATTTGAAATGTTTTTTGACAATGAGATTATCAAATATACAAAATTTTTTTGAACCAACCTGATCCAAAAATTGCGGCAGCTGAAATCAAATGTTTTCTGTTTTCTAATACTCTTCTGTAATTCTTTTGGAATAATCATGTGTACAAAATGTGATATTGGTTTATGTGTTTCTTGTTTCGCCAAATACCATATGGTAGCAGCTAATATTTATGTCTTCGAAAACATTTATATTCTGGAATATTTTTTTGGTCTTAAGACCCCATTCTCAACTGATATAAGCCAGTAAAAAATTAAAAAAATAAAAAATACTTCTGGGCATTAATGGGTTAATTCATAATAATATTTTCACTTTCAAAAACAACCCTATTATCATGAAAAAAAATGTATTCCCTTTTTTTGTTGATAATTGAAAGGAAATATATATATATATATATATATATATATATATATATATATAAAGATTTAATAAAAAATGATCAAAAATTTATTATATATATATATATATATATATATAATAAATTTTTGATCATTTTTTATTAAATCTTTATCTGTGATAGGGGGGCAATTTAGACAGCTGTCATTAAAACATGTTCCACATGCCGAATTACAAGAAGTCCAAGTAGTTTTTACAATTCTAAGTATAAAGTATGTATATTCTCATGCGTAAAGTTCTGACGGCCCGAAAGAAGCTAGCTAGTTAACAAGATAGCTTTAGTGTTCTTGCGATAACTTTTTTAATTTTATAGCTATGAAATTTATCCAAAAACCATTATAAAAGAAATTTGAAATATTACAATTCCTGGAAATTCGAATATTACATGATTACATGATGTTTTTTAAAAACTCGAGGTCAAAGATCTCAAGAACGTGGGCCTTGCACTTGAAATGTTTTTCTGTCACCGCTTTATTTAAGAGATATTAACCAAAAGTTTTTTTTTTAATTCGAATAATTCTTTTTTAAATAGTACTTAAATTTTGTAAAATATTGATCACAATTTTTCATTTAACATATAGTGAGTATCAAAATAAAGTATATTACGTAGTGATTATCTTTAATTTTTGTATTCATGGATCTCTTTTTTTGAAAAATTTTACAAATATATATTTATTATACACTTTATTAATTTTTATTCAAATGATATAAAATCAAATTCATTGAAATTTTTTTTTCACTTTCCTTCAAAAAATGTTCAATACATTTTTTAATAATATTCGATTTTTGAATAGTTTTGATATCGTAAACAGTTGTCATATTTACAGTTGTGGGATGAAATTATCTTTAACTAGAAATATCTCAGTTATTTTTGTTTTTAGATATCTAAATTTAGGTTAAATGCATTCATTTTTTGACAGGCTCTAATTTTATTCCTCACATTTTTTTGTAAGTTGTACATTTTCAAAGTTATTTTCAAAAAACCGTCCAAAAATACTCTTTTTTACACGAAAATGGATTATTTTCAACTACACATAACTAAAGAAATAATCGCTTAAATAAATATTTTCATATTATATTTTTTGGAATTACATTTTCATCCATTCCTGACTTATTTTTAAGATTATATTTTCCCCTCCCTTTTAAAATCGAATCTTAGGCGGCCCCTAGACAATCAATTTTATTGAGCAATATTACGAATTGTACAATATTATTGACCGTTTAGGGTTAATATTGAAGATTGCACAATTATTGAACAAATTTTGAGTGAGTTTAATTTTTAATGAACCATATTTTTCGTCTTGAGGGGCCATCCATAAATTACGTCACACAAATTTCAGAACTTTTTAACCCCTCCCCCCCTCCTTGTCACAGGTTGTCACAATTTCAAAACCCCCTACCCCCTGATGTGACGTCACACATTTTTCAAATTTATATATTTATTCAAAAATAATCAAAAGAAAACAGTTATTTTTATTTTTTTCTTACTTTTAGACAACAGAAAAACAAACGACTAGTTAGGAAGCAACAAACGACTAATTATGTTAATTAAAAATACAAAAATTAATCATCTTGTGTCCATGGACTTTGAACCCATTCTTTTATATTAGCTATTACTGGTAAATCAGGCCCTTCATTTTCATTCTGAGCTTGAACGTCAGGAATATCTTTGGTGTCTACGTCATTTTCTTCCATCATAAAGCATCATCATCATTCATTAAACAAAGAATTTCTTGAGCACCTCTAGCCGCAATTCTTTTAGGACGAATTTTTGCAATAGGTACCATTTCTTGTTTTTTATGAGATTGTTTGTGTTGATTGGCGGCTTTGTATGAAGAAAAATATAGACTGCATATGCTACAAGATCTTTTAAATATATATGACTCGACACTAGGACAATAACTATCGTATGGAACTTGTTTTAAATGGGAAGATGCTTGAAGATTTAATGATATCTGTAGTAATAATGGAGCAAACTTAGCCTCGTTGTCATTACTTTCTGTGACTACATAACCTTTCGATGTCTGTTTAATCAACACTGGTGGTGGTAGAAATTCTTCTCTTAATAATTGCCAAAGACTAGAACGTCGTGCTGGGCAACATGTGATAATCTCGCATTTTATTATTTGTAAGAAATATTGTGATTCACGGACGTGATTAGCATACCAAGTAGCATTATTTTTCAACATCATAGCTTGTTCAGAATCCAGTCTGGTATCAGTTGGTACAATATATTCGGCAACTACAGGAAATTCATCAATGACTAATTTGCTCCCAATTTCAGCTAACACATTTCCCGCACTTTCAAAGTTCCGTTTTTCTAGCTCCAAGTCGGTAGTTCGGTTACTTGAATCAAGATGTGACCCGAAATCATCATGATTTAATACTACACCAGTAAGTTCGCGACTAAGAGGTGCTATACGTCGTTCAACTCTGTTAAATGCACTCCTTCCTGGAGCATTTGTAGCTATAAAAATTGCATCTAAATCATAATCATTAAAATGCTTCAAAGCTGATACTATAACTCGCTCGTACCGTGGATTTTTTCATCAGGACTACCATCGCATGTGAAAATAAAAACAGGTTTTACAAAACCTTCTCTAGTTCTCAATAAGTTTTCAAAAGTTGGTAATTCAGAAAGCTTATGAACGTCGATAGCATGAGTCTCTGCATTGGAAGATGAATGTTTCCCACTACGAATTGCTATATATGTAGGCCCAGAGAACACGGTAATCAAGGTGCATTAATATTGGTGCTTGAGCATTTGCTGCTGTAATACCTAAAGGTACACGTGCTTTATCATCCATTGATAAGAAAAAAACTTGGTCCGGACCCAAAACTGAAGCTACAGATTCAAGATTTCGTATTGTAGTGGTACAAAATTTGCCATCTTTGTGCTTTGAGTGTAACGTAGAATCTGGTTTACAAAGCTTGACAGGAACGGTTACGACGTGTTTTTTACCTTCCTCTGTATAAATTCGCTTGGGAAGAAGTCTTGAATACAATCCTGATCGACTAATAGTGTAACCTTGCTTAAATAGTTCAGCTTGCAAGTCGTCTAATGTTCTACAACACCTAATAACTTCAGTACGACGTCGATCATCAGCTGCGCCACCAAAAAGTGCAATTGATTTTATTACTTCAAGTAAACCAGATTGATTTTCTTCAACTCTAGGCCGACCAACAGTATTACGAAGTTTGAGGACAGATGCTGCATCAGGGTTGTGTTCACAAAGTTCTAAAATTTTTTGTTTTTTATTATCACGACACTTTTTTTGGCGTTCCGCTGCATTAACTTTTCTCTTCAATGTAATCTTTTCTGCTTCAATAAAGACTAGCTTCAGTAAAGACTACCTAAATCAATCTTTTGATTCATTTTTAAATTATTCCATAAATAAAAAATATTATAATAGTCAAAGTGAAAAAATATGACTGTAACTCAACGAAAGACAATTGTCAAATAAACAACAGGAATGTATTGAAGTCACTGCGCCGGCGCGTGTAGTGGCACTTGTCGGAGATCTCGCGAACAATCGACACGCGAAACGGTAAGAAAGCGAGCGAGCATACGCCGACGACTTGAATTTATTTAAACCCTTACCATTCAGTACTTTCGTGAATTAGAATCTAACTTGCATTACAGCACCGTTCTAGATTTAAACTGCTATTGCTTGAGAGATAATCTTATAACGAGAGTCAAGTTTGTAAATTTTTTATTCACACATAAATTTTGCGTGCTGAATTTTGAATTTTAACATGTGATGTCACAAAGTTTTTGACCCCCCCCTGCCCCTTGTCACACTATGTCACATTCCGATGATACCCTCCCCCCCCATTAACATGTGACGTAATTTATGGATGACCCCTGACGAGAAGTACACGCGCGCGTGCACAATGGCGGGAAAAGAGAATGAAAAAGTTAAGAAAACAGGTTTTTTATTTGTGTATCCAATCTTTCGACCACCGACGTGTTCTTTTAGGTTTAGCCACAAGCAACACAACTAAGGCAGCAACTAAAATCTTGTTCGGACATGTTGCTTTACGCACAGTGCTTACGGGATTAACAATATTCTTGCGCAGCAGTTCGTTTATTGTGCAATTTAATTGACCGTTCGGATTCTAAGCGCCTTTCAATCGTATTGTACAATAAAATATATTGTGCAATGTTATTGTAAGGTCTAGGCCTTACATTGATTTTGATTTAATGTTACACGTTGATATCAATTGGTTACCGGGACCAAAAATCTTTGGAAAAAATATTGATTGACTGGACTATAAGCAATGTAACATATCTTACTTGTTACGTACACTGAAGAATATTGAAAAAAAATTTATAATGAAATATTGGCGAGAAAAAAATTTTTATTTCTTAGATATACAAGATACATGAACGAAGTTTTGAATCCGTTTGAACTTGGTCATTTGGTAATTAGTATAATGGGAATTTGTCTTGGAGCTTTTGTTTTATCAATGGTACGTATTGATATTATGACAGTATTAAAAAGAAAAAACTTTGGTATATTCAATAGAGCGACATATCAACTTTTGACCGTATTTTGGCAACAATATATCTGTTTGGATTTATTCTACAACTGGCTATAGATTGTATAGTTGGAACGGATTTACATTATCAGGTAAATTTTTTTTACATCATTTTCATATTTAATAAAATGATATAATAAAAGCATAATATTGTAAAAATATTATGAATTACAATAAAACAATTTTCAATTAAAGTGTACTCGTGTAAAACCGGCAACATATATAATATTATATATATATATATATATATATATATATATATATATATATATATATAATAATGATTCTTGCTTTAAATAACATTTTACTAAGTACATCTTAGTATTTTTATATTAACCCAATTAGTGCAAAAAAATATATACTTTAAGCGTGATACCAAAAATCACTTTCAGCTAAAATTCTGCATAGCTGTAGTAATTGACACCTCGAAACAGAAAATCAAAGAATTCATTCTCAGAATTAAAGCTGTATTTATAAACTCTTACGATCGCGCCCGCGCTGACGCTCTGGTTGGCGTTACGTTCAATTTTGCCTAGGCTAGGCTATAATCTGAGAATACCAAGGTTGTGTCAAGAAAGGAAGAGGAACAACGGATCAGATATTTACTATTAAGACGATCATAGATAAAATCCATGATCGAAATCTAGGCCTTCATATTATGTTTATAGATTTTAAGTCGGCTTATGACACAGTTGACAGAAGTAAAATGTATGCTGCTTTTATTCTACTAGGAATCCTGAAAAAAATTGTGTCATTAGTCAAAATGACATTAGATAACTTACACAGCAGAGTAAGAACTGATAGAATTGCAGACAAATTTAGGGTTTAAAAGGGAATTAAAATCTAATATCGACAGTGGCTTTTAATCTGGTGTTGGAAAAAATTTTACGAGATAGCAAGATACAAACAACATGGCTCATTTATCACCATAAACAGCAAATTATTGCACATGCAGACGATTTAGCTTCAATAAGCAGAACAAAAAAAGAAATGGAAATAGCATTCTGTAATCTAGAACAGGCTACACTTGTAGATTAGGAATAAACCAAGAAAAAATGAGATTGATAATAATAATAATAATATGTCAACTTTATTTCCATATGTGCCCAAGGGGTCGTTAACGACCCTAGATAAATATAAACTGCAATTCACTAGGTCATCCATTTACACTAATCATTTAAAAACATTTTTATAGATGTGGGCATTAATTGGTAAATAAGTAATAACAATAGATAATCAAGAAAAAAATATTTATTCATACAAGTGGTGAATAGTTTCAAAACATATCGTCTTATGTTTTACAAGTAGTACATCAAATTTTCTTTGCTTGAAATAATGTCTTTTAACCATTCTATACATGAAAATAATCAAGGATCTTACACGAAACCCAAATTATAATGTTTTATTGATGAAAAACGTAATTTTTATGATTGTGAGCTAATTTCATAGGTCAGTAGAAGCGGCAAAAGATGAATAGCCTACAAGCAGCAAATCTGGCAATCCGTCACTGGGTCTTGACGCAAAAAATTACAAGATTGGATTTAAATGGTTTCATGTGTCGCCATCCAAATTTATCCCAGTGTATTAGCCAAAATTTAACTAAAAGCTTATGAAAAATAATGAGATAAAACAAATGAAAGAAAATTTCAATATACAGAATAAAACCACAATGAATAACAAAATTATAGGTAATAGTAATAGGTAATTATTAGTATATAAGTCCATAGCAAAAATTAAACCAGTTTACAATATGTCCGAAATTAATTAGAAATATTATTAGAATAGAAGTCCTTTACAGAGTAGAAGGTACTTTCCAGTTGAAACGATTTGATTTCCATTGGCAATTGATTGTGCATTTTTTTGCCTTGTAAAATATTGAGCCTTTAATCAATTCAGAACGTGGAGTAGGTAGGTAGAGGTCGTGCACCGCGTTCCTAAGTGGTTAGCCGCGCATCTTACTGAAATTTGAGAATCGTGCTTACGAATTAAGCAAACGGATTCAAAGATGAATAAGGAAGAGTCAGAATTTTTAATCTTTTAAAAAGTTTCCTGCAGTAAGCTCTGCTGTTAGGTCCGAGTAAATATCTAATAGCTCTCTTTTGTAGTTTGAAAATTCGCTCAAATTGAGTCGCACCAGAAGGGAAGGGCATATCGGAGATATGACTCGATAAGAGCAAAATAGACTGTTATGGAGATTAATAAGTTCAGTTCTTTGGAAACTGTTCTCAGCGCAAAACAGGGGGAACTTAATTTTTTAGATAAGGCGGCTTCGGTTCTACAGAGCGTCTCCACCCACACTTTATTACTTTTATTGGTATTCACTAGATAGGTCACTAGATATGGTCCTTATGAAGTGCCGTGAGATCAGGGTTGTTCCAAAAGAAACTAGTGTCGTCCGCAAATAGACATATTTTACCACTGATGTCTAGATAGGCGATGTCGTTTATAAACAGAAAAAACAAAATAGGGCCAAGTACTGAGCCCTGGGGCACTCCACTTTCTATTGGCTTGCTAGAAGACATCGTTATATAAACCCTTACAAGCTGACTTCTGTTGGTAAGGTATGACTTAAGCCATGCGAGAGGTGTTCCCCTGAAACCGTAGTGCTGCAATTTGTTAATTAAAATATTATGATCAACACAATCGAAAGCCTTAGAAAGATCATAAAAAGTTGTTGCAGGGGATTGATGGATGTTTAGGCTAGAGTAGACATACTTTAGGAGGAGAATACAGCACCATTTGTGCATTGGTTACTTAAAAACCCAAATTGATGGATAGTAAGTATTTTATATTTAAACAGAAATGATAAAAGCCTCTTTTTGACCAATCTATCTATGATCTTAGATAACTTGAGGAGTGCAATTGGGCGATAATTCGATGCTTGATTTTTATCTCCTCTTAGGTATAATTATAGCCGTCTTAAAGCAATTGGAAAAAGTGCAATTTTGAAATGAAACGTTAATTAAAGTGATAAGGTGATTTAATGCGCAATCGGGCAGACTCGGGAGCATTTTTAAATGTAAGTCCATTAATTCCAGATAAGTATTAATTTTTATTGTCATTAATTGTGCTGCGAAGCTCTGCCGAAACTACGGGCATAAAGAAGAAACTGTGTAAGTTAGCATTATCATCAGGGAGATATGAAAACGGATCATGAGAAAGAGTTTGATTAATTTTTTGGTTACATAAACGAAGTATTTATTGAAGTTATCAGGTGAAGTAGAGATTTTTCTCGACTAAGAAGCCTCATTTCTTAGATAATTCTTAATGGGCCATGTTTCTTTAGACACATTACGAGAATTGGCGAGTCTCCTATTATATCCTACAGATATAAGTAAACCTTTAGTGGACCAGGATTTATTCTGCTCATTTTTCATACGCCTGAGGGGAAAAGAATTGGATACTAGACTATTTAGTGTTTTTATGAATCTAGAAAATTCGAACTCTACATCACATATTCCAGTCAGTTGTTTGACAACTGTGCCTGAAGTTTTGAAAACTTTTTTCCGAAAATATATGGCATAATTTGTATAGGCATGCATTGTATAAAATGTTTATGAAATAAGAATATGTAAAATATAAAAATTATTTTGTATAAAAGTTAGACAGAAGATAGACAGACAAGTTATTGTGGACAAAAGACCCTTGGGGATACAAAGCAAATATAAATTTTTTCGTACGATTTATTTTTTATTTTACCTTGACATAAATAAACAAAAACATTATTCTATTGTAGGCCACTTTACTACCCGATTACGTTTTCCATAGCGATTGGAAATTGTTAAACGACAATCATCTCAAAAAAGACATATTATTCGTGTTACAAACTTGTCAACGTTATCCTCAGTTTACTGCTTACAATTTATACGAGCTAAATATGTCGACGTTCTTAAAGGTAACGAATTTAATCTTCTTAATAGATTCTTATTAGGGATGAATCGATTCTCGATACCACCGATTCTTGGACATTGGTATCGGTGTCGAGAATCGATCACAAAAAGTCTATACCGATACCAGTAAATGGACTGAAATATTATGTTTTAAACCAGTTTTTATTGTTTTCAAAATGAAATTATCACATTTTGAGAAATAATTTGTTAAAATATTTGTCTTTGTTTAAACAACAGGCTGCCTCGGTACATTTATTGCGCCGACAAAGTAGTTCCATATCGTCTTTGATACTACTTTCAAAATAACTCGGATAATGATTTTGACTTTTGATACAATAACCAAAAAAACTAAAGAGCTTATCGTAGACCATGTGTTTCCCTCTGTTAAGGATTGGTCTAATTTAATTTCAGAATAAATGTTTATTAAACCATTGTTTGTTTTTTATTTGCGAAATTGCTTCATTTATCCCTATATAGGCATAGATATTTTAAAATTGTTTTGAAACAAATTATGAATAGGTATGTTTCTCCAGTATGAGAATCGAATTTTTAGGTATCGGTATCGAGAATCCAAAAATTTTGGTATAGATACATCTCCAGTATGAGAATCGAATTTTTAGGTATCGGTATCGAGAATCCAAAAATTTTGGTATAGATACATCTCCAATTCTTATCTTACAAAGGTCGGCATAAGTCAGATAACAAATTTGCTTTAAGAGAAAAAAATATAGTGTCAAAATGAATTTATTAAAAAAATAACAAAAGGGATTCGAGGAAGGGTTAGTGTTTAAATTAATACCCATCTTGATTGATTGATTGAGGCATGTCCAACGAAACATCTTAAGTTATCCGCGAAGAGATTCAAATTCTTCTTCAAATGGTCGGAAGTATGCGCGGTCCTCTTGCATAAACGCGGTCCTTGAAAAAACTCCACAGGAAGAAGCCTAACAGTGTCAGGTGACATAACCGTGTAGGCCACTCAACGAATACTCGACTGGCCATTCATTTTCCAAAAGGAACATTAACACTTATGCTGCCAGAGATAATTTTCTTGAATTTCTAAACAGTTGGCGACTGACAGACGTTTACTTATATGGACTAATTTCAGTCGTTTTAAGCCACGGAGTGACCTTACGATTAAAGCCGTGTCAGGCATATGTATAATATTTTATGTGCAATTATACCAAAGCATGTTTTTGGTGGCCCCAACAGAAACCCACAGAAACAAGAGATATAACTACAAATATATCTGATTCAAAAATTACTTGGAATGAATTCTAATATGACATGCACATGTTCGGTTTCGATGAACACCCGTCACAAAAATTTTTAACTCTTCGCACTTTTTTTCTTGTATTTCTTCCAAGTGGCATAGCATTTTGTGCAGTTTTTTCTTGCACCGGGGGATGTGAGAAGCAAATACATACACTCCTTTTATTGAGGCAGACTCTTCTTCGGTACTATTCTGAAAAATCATTGGTCTGCACCTCTTCTCTGCAATCGGTCATTTCTATTTTCTTATTAGTGACCTGTCCCAGTAATTCCATTGCCACTTTTGATCAAATTTGTCAATTTACGTTTTTCGATTATTGTAATCCGTAATGCTTTTTGGGTTCATTTTCTTTGTTCCCGATTCTTCATTGTCTTTCATGGCTTTTTTCCTAATATTTCATTGTTGATCTGTGCTTTTCCAGCTAACAATTTCATGTTCTATAACATTTTCAGAGCAAATTTTGTAGAGCACTGTTTGTTCTAAAAACATTTTCAAAACGTTCTTACAACATAAAAATGGGTTCCATTCTATAGAACTTTTCAGTTCTTTAAGCTGCACTGCAGGAAACAATTGTTGAATAAATGTTCTTACAGATCTTAACACGTTGACTGCCACGGCAAGGTTCAGAATTCTGTTTAAAATGACAATATAATTTAATTAATATTATTAAAAACTCAAATTCTAGTGCATAGTTATAATAAAAAGAATAAAAAATGTGTTTTTTTTTAAAAAAAGGTGCTACGAATTACCTCGTAGTTGGCTTCTGTAACATAAATCTCTTCGTGGAAGCCAACTACAAGTTAATTCGTACCCAGACACGATTCGACCTGTCGCTTCTTTAAAGCTTAATCATATATACGCGTTCATATTCGTCAGTAGTATCTCAGATATTGTCGAGTGCATTACGTTTACGTCTTTCTTGAGTGTTTTGTTTTATAATTATTGTTATAATTAAATTATCAAGAATCCAATATGACCTTCTGAGAATTCAAGTGATAGTGAAGATGAAGATGATCCCGAATCTGAAGATAATGTCGTTGATTCCCAAGCAACAACATCAAATGCGAATGATAATATGTGGACAGAAATTCAACAAAAACCTGAATTATTTATTTTCCAAGGAAATGTTAGTGTGAAATTGGATACGACAAATTTTACAGTATAAACGCTGGTGGACTTATTTTTTTTTCGGATGAATTTCTTGCATTACTTGTGGAACAAACTAATTTATATGCTGCGCTAGAAATTGAAAAACGCAATGAAATAAAAAAATTGTAAAATGCAGGAATGAAAGTTTTTATTGGACTTCTGTTGCAAATTGGACCTTGTACTTTTCCATCAATTGAACATTACTGGAGCACCAACAGCTATATAATGTAAATTTTTGGCGCTCACGTATGAGTCGAAATGGATTCCAGTTGTTACTTCGTTATTTTCATTTGGTTGATAACTCACTACCATCTGCCGACAGATTATACAAGGTGAGACCAATACTAAATAATTTCAATAATATTATGCGTGAAAACTATTTACCAGATAAAATTTTTATATTGACGAATCCTTGATGCTATGGCGGGGAAGATTCCTTTTCCGCCAATATATAAAAAATAAAAAACACAAATATGGTATCAAACTGTATGAACTATGTAAGTCCGACGGTCTTGTAATGAAAATAAAGATTTACAGCGGTTTACATGGATAATTTTTATAATTCTGTTACTCTTACAAAACTGCTAAATAAACGAAAAACTTATGTGTGCGGAGCCCTACGAAATATATCTACATCATATAGTTCACGTTCATTTAGACATGAGAAAAATTGCTGCAAAATGGATCCTCAAATGTTTGAATGTTGAACAAAAGCGTGCAAGTGTAGAAGAATCGCGTTCGATCTGTGCTCGATTTGAAAACGATGTTGATTTCTTAAACCGAATTGTTACTATGGATGAGACTTGGGTACATTTCTACGATCCAGAAACAAAGCAACAATCGATGGAATGGCGACACTCTGGTTCTCCAAGACCTAAGAAGTTTCGTGTCCAAAAATCTGCTGAAAAGTTCTGGCTTCAGTTTTTTGGGATTGCCATGGAGTAATCATGATTGATTTTTTGGATAAGGGTAGAACAATAACTGGAGACTACTATTCGGCATTACTGACCACTCTACGGGAAAAAATTAAAGAGAAAAGACGCGGAAAGCTATCCAAAGGTGTTTTGTTTTTGCAGGACAACGCCCCTGCACACAAATCTCATGTTGCCATGCAAAAAATTCGTGATTTAGGTTTTGAATTACTAGAGCACCCCCTTATTCACCAGATTTATCTCCGGCCGACTATCATCTCTTTCCTCAACTGAAAAAAAGTTTAAAAGGTCGTAAATTTTCTTCCTACGGGGAGGTAATAAAAGCTGTGGAGGTTTGGTTTGCAGAGCAAGAAGAAACCTTTTTTTAAAGGTCTAGAGACCTTGCAGGTTCGCTGTAGTGAATGTATCCAATTAAGAGGAGAATATGTTGAGTAATAAAATATTTTGACATTGAAATTTTGTTTGGTTCTACAGTAGGCTAAGAACTTTTCAATATATCCTCGTAGTATTAGTCCATTTACTGATTCGCGAATTTCTGCTTATATTCTGCTGACTTCTTATCACAATTTCTGCTTATCTGTTCGTTTCTGTTACAATTAGTTGGAACAAATCATCGTTCATGAATCATTCGTAGGCCTCCCAAGGAATTTTGTCAGGATTTAACCCTCTAACAGGTGCCATAATATTCTTAACCTGAATGGATGCAATTCATCTGATAGATCAAGTATATTTCTTATTATAGTTCCATTAACCGAAAAAGAGAGAATAGAAATTTTAATGACGGTAGGTTACTTTAACCATAAGTTTCATTTAACGAGACCAGGAATAAGCGACGATGCAAATTTTTAGGCTTAAAACAGACGGAGCGTTTTGTGCCGAGTCGGCGGAAAAGCGGCTCAAAACACCCGCGCGCCTCCCCAACTGCCGACTGACAAAGTTAAAAAATCACAGTCGTCACAGTCGTGTGCTGTTGTCTAGTTGTGCTCGAAATATCTGAAGTATTTTTTAATGGTGCTTTTTGCAATCTGTGATAGCAATTATTTATTTACATTTGTTGATATTGGCCCATATGGAAAATCTAGTGAATTTTTAAAAATTCCACACTGTATGAAAAAATGATAAATGGTATACTGAACATACCCGCAGCAACGCCCATCGAAGGAGATTTGATAGACTATTTATTTGTAATCGTAGGCGATGAAGCCTTTCATCTCTCTGAAAATTTGCTTAGACCCTACGGTGGATCAAATTTATCTTTGAAAAAAGAATTTTTAACTATAGATTGTGAAGGGCCCGAAGATATGTTTAATGCACATTTGGTTTAATGGCTAATAAATGGAGAATGCTGATTGTTTCTGATTTTTTTTAAATTAAAAAATAAAATTTGAATTCATATAATTACCTATATTTCTTTTTTCCTTCTGGGTAGCATTCTCGCCAACAAAAGTTTCCGTTACCTCTTACCAACAACGTTTTTTTATTATTTTGTTGGAATACTCATCTGAACGCATATCCCAAATCGCAGGTCTTATATGAACCTCATTAAAACGCTCGTCATCTGTTTCACCACATACGCGAACACGTACTGATGTGCCGACTAGAGTCGTAAAAACGCTTTCGTCCGTCGCATGGTACTCAACAGGGTACGCCCGGCGGCCGCCTCGGCCGCCGTGTCGATGTAGCACCGTCTGTTTTATGTAACAGAAGTGTCGTAACAGAGCCGCCGAAGCGGCAGCCGACTCGGCACAAAACGCTCTGTCTGTTTTAAGCCTTATATTTTGCTGTCAATAGAAGACAACGCAACAGAAATTGCATTGCAATAAAATATAAACCATTCGTTTGTAGCAAAGTTTTTGAAGAAATAAAAACTGTACTTATACAAAGTTCCACTTGTGCACGAGCTCTTGAAAAAGGAATTTTGTGAAATATTCATGAGGCGTTGTGATGAAAATCCAAATTATCTAAAAATCTTAGTATTTTAAAACGTTTTGTTCAAGTGGTACAGTAAATCTACACAACTCTCCCTCCTGTCTTGAGAAAAGCCCCAGTGGATTCGATTAAAACACACCCAGCGCCCCGAAAGAATTTTATTTGGGTAGGGAAATTTAATGGTCTATATATCTTATGGGAATTTAACAATTGAGCGATATTGGGAACAACTTTGTATGGTAGTGCTTCTTATTGATTTCCAGATCCAAATAATTAGAAAAATTTTATCTAATTATTCACAAATGATTGGACCATATGGTGGACTGCCAATTATTTTTTAGTATTTCTGGTGTTGATATTATCAAATCGAGTCCTAACCTCTCAGTTCGTCCAAGGATTGCCGATTGCCTTAGTACCTCACCCAAATAGAGTAATCCGACAAATTCCTTCAATTCAGCTTCCTCTGTAGGTTTTGAGATTCTAGCTCTTAAAAAGCGAAGATGACCTACAGAGATTACCATTCAAATTCAACACAACGGTAAAAAGTTTAAAAATGGAGATATTTGCAGCAAAAACGAAATGCATAACTACCTCAAAAACACCTATCAGATGCAACCTGGTTGTAGATGATGAAATTATACAACAAGAGATAAAATTTGAATATCTAGCATAGAAATATCAGGATACGGTGATATCGACGCGCAGGTAAGAATCGAGATCAAATCCCGAATCTACAAGGCTGTCATCCGGTCTTTATTAACATACACAGTGGCAACCAGACGAGTCACATCGAACACAAAGAGAATATTAGAAACCAACGAAATAAAATGGTGCACATGATCGCTGGAGAAACACTTTTTGACAGGAAGAGAAGCGAGGACATTAGAAGAACATGTAAGATTGGCAAAATAAACTAATGGATATTGGGAGGAAAGAGAGAGTGGAAAGAACACATAGATCGAATGAATGACGACGGAATGGTCAAAATAGCTAGACATGTCGCTCTTAGGGTGCCGAAGCGTTTGAAGACCCCGCAAGAGAAGGAGCGACAACCTCTCTAATAATTAAACGGCAGAATATTAGATTTATATTTATATTGAAATTTATCAAAGATTTAAAAAAATAATAGTTGGGATTTACTTATTGTATAAACGAAAGTCATACACATTTAGAAACATTTTAACAAAGGCTTGTTGTATACAAATTTCTGTAAACACTATTCACTTATAAAGACATTATATCGATCTATAAAATCGGACAAAATGTATACATGTACATTATTTTTTTTACAGATTCAAAAACTCGCATTTTCCGTTTACACACTTTTATCAAACATGTCAAAAATAACTTCAAAGGAAACTTAAATATTGTCTTCAGAGAATGTTATCAATTGCCATTAAAGATACCTTAATCAGCCATTTTGTTTTATTTGTATCAAAAAATAATTAATTTATTTTTGATTTTGATTTTGAAACATCTACTTTAATTCTGACCAAAACCTGAGATAAAGTACCTACCAAAAAAGTTCAGCATTGAGAAAAAATTTACCTCAATACTAAGCTTTAGAAGTAGACAGCTCTAAAGTAGTAGACAGAACTGGAATAGGAGTGTATCAACCCAGAACCAAACACTCTGAAAGCCTGGATAACACACCCAGCATTTTTCAATCACAAATCTATGCAATTGAAGAATGTGTTCAGCTCAATCTAGACAAGAACTATCGCAAACAGAAAATCCTCATACTGTCCAATAGTCTAGCAACCATTAGAGCTTTAACCTCAAATACCTCGTTTGGGATTACCTAGACAAATTAAACGATCTAAGCAACAAAAATAAAGTTACCCAGCAATAGATTCCGGGCAACGAACTGATAAGCTCGCTAAAGCAATTCACATTCTCTCCATCTAGGAGCGTACGAAGTAGAAGACGAAGATCTCTGGTAGCTACAGTATACATTCTAACTGATTAACAGATCAGATGTAGACATTGGGCTCCCCAGTATCGCAGCAAGATAGGGGGATACAATAAATCATTTGGATCGCAGTGTATACGAGACACCAATACATTCAACCAATGCTTCTCTTTTATGTGTTCTATTCATTTAAAACAAGTGATAATTGGAATTAATTCATCAATTATTTGAGGTATAATTTATTGATGAGAAGTAAGTTTCTGTTTGGAAGATTTTTTGAAAATTTTCCTAAATAAACGAATAAAAGGTCAAGCTGTTCATAAAAAATTGTACCTAAAATCGAAAAAAGGATATAATATATAAATACTCTGTTAACCACCACAGAATAATAAAATGGAATATAAAGATCAAAACTTTGATTTGTTGGATGATTTGTTAAAATTTGTTGGACTACCAAAGTTTTATTGCAAAAAATATGTGAATTTGAGCTAATTAAAAAAATTATTAAGCACTTTATGAAACGATTTTTTTTAAACCAACATCTAATTCAGCTACAATAATTTTAAATATTACTAGAAGCAATAATTAAAATGATCGTTAAAAACATTAAGCCACATATACAGTGGTTTATGGAATTATCGGATCACACATTCAAAACATTTATAAATATTTTACTTTAATGAATCGCCTGGTATATAGTCACATTAGTATAGTTAATTAAGTAGAACTATTCATACGGAATACTCACAATAATTACACTTTCTAACAAGGATTTTGATAACCGCATGAGACAAGTATAATTGTGAGTGCTGGTGTAGTGGTAGTGTAAACAGAGTATTTAGCAAGAAGAAATTAATATGTATCATTTTAAAAAATAATTTATTAAGAAGAAAATTTGTAGCTATTTATAGATTTATATTTAAAATTATGATTGCTGTCTTTTAAAATCTTTGTTGAAAGTTTTGCTGTTGCTGTTGACTTCCGTTGTTGTACATCATTTGTTGCTGATGAAATTCTTGCTGTTGAGAAATTGGAATTTGCTATAAACAAAAAAAATAATCAGAACCATAATGAAATAATATATTATATTAATTTATAAATATATTGAAAGGTTTCTATTTCCGTATGACAAATGATTAGCAAAATGTTCGTTTGACTTGTTCAAGTCAGGAGAGATTTCAATAAAACAAAAAAGTTAAATCGTTCCAAAAATGATATCATTATATCAAATTCGAACAAGTGTATGAATAAGAAGGATCATTTTGTAATCATGAATGAAAAGATATCTGACGTTAATACTTAAGGATTATTGTATAAGGATCCAACAAACGATGGAGAGCGAATAAATTAGGCAGCAAATCAAAAGATACTGGAATAGTCTCAGAGACTGAAATCAAAATGATGTTAAAAAATAATGTATAGCTTACGAAAAACTCACAAACCAACTCTAAGCATGAAACCAGTAGTGAATTGTATTGATTCTTCAACATATAAAGAAACAGTTTTTATTAACAAGTTATTCCAATATTCCGCCAATAACCACGACGTTTTTATATAATGTAAAAAATTTATATGAATTTTTAAAATCAACACACAAGATACAACACTGGATAATAGTTATATTCTAACTAAATAGTTTGGCATTGTTGAAATGATTGTCCTTCCTAGTATGTAATTTCGAATGGTGTTGCAAGTTGAGGACTCAAAATAAAACTGTCCAAGAGTTTTTTAAAATGCCAACGCTTTAATATTTTATTTGATTTTTATAAAAGCAAAAAATATATAGCACATCATAACTTAAACGTTGATGTAAAGATAAGCAAGTAAAAAAAATTGTGAAATTAGGAATAAAACAATAATTAGATAGTGTAACAATATAAATATCTCTACATGTATATATAAATGAATATGACACACTGCATCTAAGACAAACTATATAACATTAACAAATAAGAACATTGTTGTATAAAACAGAAGAACAATGAAAAAGTTATTCAAAGAAACCAATACATACACATATAAGTAAAATGTGTGCAAACAACATACTTTTTTAAATTATAACAGTCAGAATATACAAGACCTGTGTGAGACCATTAATGACATATGCGAAAGAGACCAGAACAGAGAACTTTTATCAACAGCGGACACACATTATTTGACCACAAGAAAAATGATGGAATAAGGGAGATATGTAACATCCAGGATGTAGTGAGATGGGCAAAAAATCGGCGAAAGGAATGGAGAGACCACGTGAACAGATTGTCAGATGAGTGGTTGGTAAAGATTTCAAAGGAAGAAAAACCGAAAAAACTATATTAGTGTATGCCGATAGGTATCTCCAGTGTTTCTTAATGATGTAATTTGATAAAATTCTAGGTATATTAGTAAAAAGTGATACTATGTCTAAAGATATCAAAATATAACATTTATCCAGTGTTATATCTTTTGTTACTCCACAAATTCATTAGTTTTTTACATTATATACAAACATGGGAGTTATTGGTGATAATAACTTGTTAGCAAAAACTGCTATTTTATATCTATTTTATTTATATAAACATGCCAAACAAACTTCATCGAAGGAACCTATATTTGTTTTTGTAAAACACACTGTAGGTGGCAGTATGCGCAGTTTCAAATTTATTAAATTCAAAAATATAAGATTATCGTTTAAATTGAAAGTAATTGGTTCAATAGATGAATTATAACATTTTTTTAAGTTTCGTTGATTGATTAACGTTTATGTTTTGAAAAATGCAAAATCCTAAGGATATGAATTTATTAAATAATTTTAATTATTAATTTTTACTAAAAGTGCTATAATTATAATTCACAAATAATGGATGAATTTAATTATCAATTAAATAGAAAATTAGGAATTACTACAATTAATTAATTATATTAAGCAATCATAATAAGACTAAGAAAAAAAAATTTTCTCAATTTCAAAATTTTGCCGCCCTAAAAACTTTTTCCGACTGCCTCTAGTCTAAATCCACCGCTGTAGGTATTTATATTTTGTTACACTTTCTAATTATTGTTTTAGTTTTTTATTTACTTGTTATCTTCATCAACATTTGAGTTATAATGTACCATATATTTTTAACCTTGATGAAGATCAAATAAACGTTGGCATTTTGAAAAAATCTTGGTCAATTTTATTTTGGATCCTCATTCCACAACACCATCCGAAATTACATACTACGAAGGAGAATAATATCAATAATAATATCTTCACAAAACAATCGACAACACATATAGCATAAAGGTAGCTCGAATGTTGAATCCTTGATAAAGATCAAATAAAAGATCAAAATGTTTTTAAAAAAACTCGGGCGATTTTATTTTGAAATCTCAACCCGCAACACCATTCGAAATTAGAATCAAATGATATTCACCACAAAATATTATACATCTGTTTTGGAAAGCAATCAATATAAACCAACTAACAAGTTTTTTTACAAAATTTCGAGTTGTCATAATTCTTTGTTAATCTATGTTCTACTACTTATCTCCCTTTAATTAAATAAAATATACCTGTTGATTAACTTGTCCCGGATGACCCTGTGGTCCTGTTAATCTAACTCTTTTAGCCGAATTATGATTATCTTGATTTGACTGCTGCTGTTGTGATGGTTGCTGCTGTTGTTGATTAGGTTGTTGTTGCTGTTGTTGTTGCTGCTGCTGTTGCTGTTGTTGATTCTGCCTCTTCGCATCAGATTTTTCTTCTTGATCATCGTCAGTTAAAAATTCTCTCTTAGGATATGGTATCGGGCAACCTAAAACGATTATAATAGCACATAATTTATTTTTATTTTACAAATTTGACATACAAAACTTATTGCTAAGACAGGTCGATAATAAATCTGCATTAGATGATTTGTTGAATGCAACAAATCATTAAAAGAATTTATAAAAACTGACATACCTACGTCCCTCCACCTTCCCCACTTTATTTATTTTCAACATTTCCCTACTGCATCTGACTAAGGGAAGGCACAAATTAGGAATAGCACCCGTGAGATAGCGTGACACGACTCGTACACGCTACACGTTTTGTGAGGTGATTGTTCTCAAATAGAAAACGGTGAGGTTTGGATTTGATTGGAAGTTCGTGACTAGCCGACATCAAAAAATGTCTGACATGTTGTTTTATTCCTTGACGAGGACGAGGACGACAAAAATTTAATACACTTCTCAAAGGAACTAGCATGGTGCGATGTAAAATTTCAATTACAATATTTACAAATATGTAATTCAGGAAGAATTTTTTTTTTTTAATAAAAAAATTGTTACCCGCAAATATATCTTGTGTAGGTAGAGGCTCTTCAATAAAATATGGATCTTGCATGGCTTGTTCAGAAGTTATCCTTTTATTTGGGTCCATCAACAGTAGTTTTTGCAGTAAATGGAAAGCCTTACTATCTGGCTTAATTTTATGTCTATCCATATATTTGATTAATGAACAATTCACGTAACTAAAAAATGCATCCACTGTTAAAAAATGATAAACTATCAAATAATAAAGTGTAAGGGAAAATGAATTTATATGTTATTCCATATGCATGAAGAATTTATTAATACTTACTTTGCTTTTTTAAAATCTTTCAATAAGGTAGGATGTTCAGGCATTTTTTTTATATCTTCCCAATCTTTTTCATGTGGAAATCCCATAACGTTAAATATCCTATCTAATTGATCATGATGATAAGGATTGCTAGTTTTAATATCCTCTTGGCGGCAATGAAAGATTGGTTCAGAGGTTAAAAGTTCGGCAAAAATGCATCCGATTGCCCATATATCTAAAACAAATCAATTATAAAAAAAATACTTAAATCACTTGGGATTATATCTTACCTATAGCTTTTGTATAATGCCTAGCCCCTAATAATAATTCAGGAGCTCTATACCAAAAAGTAACTACTACTGGATCTAAATCGGCTAATGGTTTTAATGGTGCATTGAATAATCTAGCAAACCCCATATCTGCAATTTTAACCTAAAATTTAATAGAATATAACCCATTTTTCAAGTAGCTACAATTTACACTGGGCCAAAAAACGATTATTTTTTGTTTTTGGATACTGTGAAAGTATCTTTCATGATAATAAAAGAAATTATCGTGAAAGTTTGAATCCTCACTAATAATATTAAGGGTTGTATCCTTACGACTATTGATTTTTTAACAGTAATACCCAAAACTCGTTTGCATTTTGATAAAATTGAAAAAATAAATCAATGTTTAAGACACAATTATATGGTAACAATTTGTTTTACATTAATTTACTAAAAAATTTTTGTTCTAGGAAATCTAATTTACTATGAGAATATGCATCATTAAAATTTTTCAGATTGAAAATTGACGAGTGTTGAGTAACAAATGCAATTACTGTTAAAAAATCAATAATCATAGTGATACACCCGTTAATATTATTATTAAAGAATCAAACTTCCATGATATTTTCACAGTATAATTTAAAAAAAATAGGCGTTTTTTGGCCTAATCCCCTACATATATTACTTACTCTCCCCCTTTCTGGTCCTTCTCCCATAACGAGAATATTGGCGGGCTTGAGATCTCTGTGCAATACCCAGTTTGAATGTAGATAATGGATACCGTCTAAAATTTGATACAACAAAGATTTAACCATTCCTTTTGGTACCATAACAGGTTTCTTATTAGCTTTAGCTGCTCTATGGAATTTAATTATATGCCATAAATCATGTTCAGCAAAATCAAACAGTAACCACACTTTTCTATCATTGTGAGACAAAAATACTTTAATTAAATTTATAACATTCGCATGTTTCAATTCTCTCAACAACTAAAAATTATTTAATAAATAGTCGATAATAAAACACTGTTATACATAATACTCACTGCAATTTCTCTACAAGCAGACATAGATAATCCAGTACCTTCTATCTGTTTCAACGCATAATCCTTGGCGTCACTCCCATCTTTTCTTCTTCCTTTGTAGACATGTCCATAGGTACCTCTTCCAACTTTGCAGCCCTCGTAATCAAACAAATCCTCTACTTTTACGCGCTCATTCTGAGTTTTCATTTTAAATTCGTAATCCATCATCAAACATGTCATTCTAATTCGAGCTTGAGAAAATAAAGCACTTAATAAAAAGTGCTAAGGTTGTAATAATAATTTAAATTAGTTTTAATTCTGCTTTAATGCATAAAATAGAAGTAACTTATATGTTTTGATACCAAATTTTTATTGTTTACAAAAATAAGATAACTGTCAAAAGATTCTTCTTTGCATTAAATAAGAGAATATAAAGAGTCCTTGATCAACATCCACCTTCTAGATCTATGATAATAAATTACAGGTAGTTTAAAAAATTACAAAACATCTGTTGATGTTAAACTGAAATATAAAAAAATAATTCTTAATATAAGAATACAATGAGTGGCAAGGAAATTTAATCGGACTTATTAAATCTTTCATGACGCTCGCGCTGATGCTCTCATTGACGTTACGTTCACTTTACGTTGGTTAGGTGTTGGAACGCGAGCGCCGACGTTTGTGTTTTAAATCACAATTCGTAATCTGCTTAATTTATGTTGAACGCGAACGAGGGCGCCAACGGGGGTCCGAGCGTAAGAGTTTATAAATTGACCCTATGTCTCTGTTTTTGTAGCAAAGAATGCTCAATGTTAATCGTTATAATTTCTCACTATTAGTTTTATTCCGAAATTCAGAGTTAGTTTTACAACGCACCTTTTTTTAATTCGTTTAATTATAAAAGCGGGTTTTCTCATAAATTATTTCGCGGTCTAATCATTTCATCCAATGCTTCACCATTACCTAGCTTTCATAATCTAGTTCTCCTGATCGTCTATCGTACAATTTTTTATCGGTTTTTATTAATTTAACATGAATAATTATAAGATTCCGATTCTCAAGCCCCTTCTCCGGAAGAAAATTTCCAAACCTGATAATGACTATTGATCAAAATTATTAAATTAGTGTATTGTCATCATCCTTTAACAAGTATTGAAATCAGTACTATGGAAATACAAATTCCTTAACATACGATATACGTAGATACATACACACCAAGCTGATAATAGTATATTGAAAATTGATCAAACGTTTTTTTCATACTAGATTGTATTTATTTAACAATTAATTCACAAAAAATTTATATTTTTAAAACAATGGAAGAGATGAAATAACTATTTCATAGGCACTTAAGGATAATTATAAAAAAGAAGAAAGCTGTCAAAGCTATATCCGTTTCCTTGTCATTACTAAAGTTAGGTTTTCTTTTCTATCAAGTGTCTTATTGTGCGAGGTGGTCTTGAAGAGTTTTAATTATTTAAAGGTGAGTTATTTGAATAATTGGAAAGATTATACATCAAACAACTATAATTTTAAAGTCATTGATCAATTTAAGTTCTAAGAAATTAATTTAGCAACGGTAATATTTTTTAATTCGATTTTTTTCCTTCTAGAACAATATGCAATTGTGCTTAAGAGGAAGTTCCACTCATTTCCTTGAGTGTCAAGGATCTGAAACTATCGGTGAAGTTAGGGTATGTTTATTTACTAGTATTTATGAACATAAAAATAATATTGCAACTTTTCAGGAACGTATTGCCTCTTTGGAAACCCTTAAAGCATCTGAGATCAGTTTATATGCTGCTGGAGCTCCAGTTTCAGATGACAGACTCGTATCAGATTTTATAGACGTAGACATTGAACTTACTGTAGGCCTTCCTGGTGGTAAAGTTCATGGATCTTTAGCTCGTGCAGGTAAATTGTTATTTTCACTATTGCAGCAAATAATGACAGGTTTTTGCGAATTAGCAATAACCTTTCAAAGATTTGCTAGATTAAGTCGGATGGTTTGAGGTACCTTGAGAAATATATTCTTTTGGTACTATAGAACATCTCGAACATATTGATTTTATTTTATTATTACTTAAATAATGATGATATTGCTTTTGTTGATTCTTAATTTATGATTGATAAAAATATATATTGTAACAGGTAAAGTAAAAGGTCAGACTCCAAAAGTAGAAAAACAGGAAAAGAAAAAGAAGAAGACGGGAAGAGCTAAGAGACGTATTCAATACAACAGACGATTTGTCAACGTAGTAGCATCTTTTGGACGTAGACGAGGACCAAACTCTAACTCTGCCCCAGGATCCTAAGTCATTATTTTTCTTTTTATCTCAACAAATCCAAATGTGATGTTGATCTAAAAGATTAAAGCTAATTTTTATTTATAATGTATTTTTATTTTGTACTGCCTTTTATCAAAAACACACTGTTATTTGTTTTAAAAACATAACTAATTTAACCATCATCATATCTAATGGATCGGACGAGAACCAGTATATTCAATGTGGTATGGCTGTTGCCATATCTAATGAAAGAGGAAGATAAGTAGAGGGATACGTTTTTATCTGTGCCAAAACTCATTACTATGATTTTTTATACAGGGTTTTCCATATAAAAACCACACAGCAGAGGCTGCCGCCACTCTAACTTGAAAATACCAAGTTTGATACACTATATAAATTTGTAGGGACATTAAGTAATGGTAAGTAGTAACCTTAAAATTTCACAGAAGTTTTTTATGTCAGTTATTTGAAAAATTTTATTATACTAAAGATAATTAAATTATAAAATTTTAGTCCTGTACTTTTTCAGGGCTGTAAAGAATTTTTTTTGAAATTTTGAATCTATAGCACCTCAAGAATGCAACTTGGAGGTAAATTGCCCCCAATCGTCATATTTTGAGCTCCCCTATATGTACCGGCTCTTATGCGGGACACCCTGTATAATATAAATACCACTGTGTAGAGAAAACTGCCATGCTATTGGTCGGTTTAGTCAGAAAGACATAGAGGCGGAATGGCATATATACGTGACAACCTCGAATTGAACTCGTTAAAAGTCAGATATCGTCCTTGGAAGACCTCTGACACTAGATGCCATTTTAGTTAGGCAAGAGCAAGTGCCCTTGTTCATCACCCCACGAGGTTTGTACCTATTTTGGCACGAAGAAGATGGTCATCTCCTATTGAAGAGGCCCTCCTGAAAGAGAAGAACACCATTCCTACATCACTGAGCTTACCAGAGGGTTACAATCCTATGAAAGAAGGAATGACAAGACTCCAATCCGAGAAGATTCTTCTGCCGCGGGGATGTCGAGCCATTGGTCAGTTAGGTCAGGAAGCCATAGAGGCGGAATAGCGTAAATACGCAACCGAATTGAGCTCGTCAAAAGTAAGTGGTCACCCCAAGAGGTTTCTACCTATTTTGGCACGAAGAAGAGGGTCATCTATTGACGAGGCCTTTCTGAAAATAACGACATGGCACCAAACAAATGAGATCAATCATTTCTTGAAGGAGAAGAACACCATACCTATACCACACCAAGGTTACAACCCTAGAAAAGAAAGGTTGGAACCCTCTAACATCTCCCTCCCCTCACTGAGAAGATAAAAAGATGAAATTAGCTGTGGTGATTCTGACAGGAAGTATATTGGGTAGACTAAGAGATCCGTTTGTCGGGTTTAAAGAGCATTTGAAATATGGATGAACCAGAAAATCCGAGTATTGCCGATTACACTGTCAGTTATAATCATGACATAAATATTAATAATGTAAAATTATTAAGAAATGTATCCAATAATGAATTATTGGATGCATTTGAAAGCATTGAAATTGTTAAATGTAAGAGGGACAAAGGGCCAATTCCTTACAGCCCACACTAGTTTAGTAGTTAAGGAATAAATGTGAAGATTTCTGCACAAGAAGGTTTTCCCGCTGAAATTAATTTTCGCGGCAGAAGGTTTATTGGTGGAAAAATTGAGTATAAAACAGGTTAGTCAAGTTATTAGGTTTTAGTTTGTTATCGAAACCCTCGGCAGTCTTTGTTGGTGTAAACAGAGTGTTCTAACGATTCCAAAAATTCCAACTAAATTATACTGAAGGTAGAGGTATCGAGGAGTGTCATATATAGGAGAAAAGTTAGAAAAAGTATCCAGCTGTATTCTATACATAACACTACAAAAACAGAATTGCGCTGGTGTAGCAATTATGGATGAATTCAAATATGTCCAGTTAAAAAATTTAATATCATAGTTAAAATTGAAAAGTGTGAAAAGTTTTACAAAGCATGAATATTATTTGACCCTTTGAAATTCACCCTGAAACTAATTATTTCTAAATACATTTTGGTGGAGACTTTTTCATATACACAAATTGTTTTCCTTCTATCTACACTCCCTACTTAAATGAAAGAATAGGTACAAACAATTCATCAAATGAATATCATACATTAAAATTATGTTCATATTTGTTCCGTTTCAACTAGAATCTAATCTACCCTCTTTGTAACAAAAACATTTTTATTCTCGACATATGAAATAATAATTTTATTCTAACGTCTAAGGGCCTACTTATAATTTCATTTCGACAATAAGTGAACCATCACAAGTTATAATATGGGTGTTAATTATAATTATTTTTTATTAATTAAACAATAGTGTTGTGCAATGGTATTCTTCCAATTATTGTTTTTATATACAGGAATCTTCATAAAAAATGAATACATCAAAAGAACTAATAAAATTTTATTTTAAACATAAGGATTCCAGCTGCTGTTATCTTCAGGAGTTAGGTAATTCATAACAAGTAATACAATATCAACAATCCACCAAATCCCCAATCCCCCAATTGTTAATAACTTTCCCACAGCTGTTCCCGTTTGTCCCAAACAAAACCTGTCCATTCCTAAGAATCCTAACAAAATACTATACAATAAAGTAGTGGTGAAGTATTGATTCGAATACTTTATGCATGGTACACCTTCTCTGAAAAAAGTTCTGTTTCCATAACACTCTATATTAGGTAACACGTTGCACACGACTTTAGTCCTTTCTACGTCGTGATATTTCATTCCTCCGAATTTTACGCAACCGTACTGTAATTCCTTTTGGGCCGTTATATTTCCTTTGTGATCGATTGGTTCTTGACATTCTATGAATTCAAATGGAAGAAAACTACAATTAACTAATGGTCCTCGTGGATCGAAAGGTTCTTCTGTACTTGTTTTCAAAATTTGTAGAATTAAAACCAGAATAAATACATTACTTAACATTCTAGTATCAATATTTACATTCTAAAAATTATAACCTCATTCATATACCACAACAAAGATTGACATTTGAAATGATTATTTTTTTACAAGTATAGATAGATCACAAAACATAGAGAGTAAAAGGCAAATAATCAAAGTCAAAAAGGAGAGATAAAAATGATAAATATCATAAAGTTGGTAAATTTCTTATTAAAATTATGATTATTGACTAATTTTCATAAATAATACTTAAAATTGAGTATTAAATAAGCTGCGGCGCCACTACGGTGAAAATCCACAACATTCGATTAAGGATAATCTGGATAATTTGCTGTTTATCTATGTTTACATGTGTCACTCCCTTTTGTAATTTTTTTATTTTTATTGGGAAGAAATTAAAAATATTGATGATAGGGCAAAAGACATAGAATCGATATTTTACTAATTTATTACATTTATTAAAAAAATGTCATCTGCAACAGTAAGAGATTTACAGAATTATGTATTCAACAGTAAAGAAGAAATTCTGATATCATCATGCAAAGTTAGTAAACTGTTCAAGAAAAAGAAAATATCTTTTTTGTGTCTAGTTAGCGTAACAACTGTACCTACAAGCATAAATATAATCCAAATAAAGCAGGCCGACAGGCAAATATTCAAGAGAAAACGGAATTGGGGTTTAATTGAATTGAAATCTGTAGATGGTCATAACGAATCTTCAGACAATTTAGAGTTTGATTTACATTTGGATAAAGTTTATAGATGGGTAGCTTTAAACGGACAAGAACGACATGCGTTTATACATAATTTGTGGAAATATTCTGGCAGGTACATTTTACATGATAAACCAGTTTTTAAAAACATACCAAAAATGTGGGTAACTGAAGATTCAACGATACCTGAGAAATTTGACAATAATCTATTGTCGCTAGATCATGAATTTGTAGAAGATTTTCAAGTAAATACCGAAAAAGAACAAGAAGATCTAAAAATGTAAAAAAATGAGGATATTCGTAACATTCATTTTACAATAATATTTTTTAGATTAATGTCGGGCTGTGAATTTGCGATTAGTAATGCTGAAGCTTTCATGGAAGTATTAGCTAGAGATTTATCACTTTTAGACGGAGAAAACATTCATTGTGTTTTAGCTTCAGAAGACCAAGTAGAAGCCCTAATGGAACATTTGGAACTGGCATTAAATGAAGTAGAAAAGATGGAAACGCAACTAAATGATTATGATGAAATACTTTGTCACGTCAGGGATACAATGGAAAAAATGGAACACAAAAACTCTACACTTTCCACAGCTAATATGAATAATCAATGGCTAATGAAGCAACTAGAAGATTTGATGGTAAATTCACTTAGATTTGATTTATTCATGTTGTTTATTATGGTATAAGCAAAAGACTCATTTTTTCTACAAGTACTTTAAAGTATATTTATTGATTTTTTGAAAACTTCAGAGGTCTATAGGTTTCCCAAAGTAAAAAATCGCATTATTTGTGTGATAAAGAAGAAGAAAATAAAAAATACCACCTGAAAAATTTCCAATTTTCCCAAAAATATTCAAATAATTTCTTATATCTGTTAGTCAACTTTAAAGTACTTGTAAAAAAATTTCAGCTTTTTTGCTTATAACTTTTACCTGTGACCTCCTGCAACTGGGCTATAAGCCTTTCACCTGATACTATTATTATTAATTAATATTGTCATAAATTATGTTTTCCAATCTTTGTTGACTTTGAAATTTACAACGTTCTAAAACTGACCAAATATTTCATAAAATTACTGTCAAATATTGTGCTATTCATTTTTAATTTATTTACGCTTTCATATCATAAAATTGTTTATTATTTTTTGATTTACAAAAATTTTTTACAGATGAAATTAGATCTCTCATCAGAACATCAAAAAATATTGGAAGATGCAGATTTTACAACAGCCAAAGGACTAGCGCTAGCCATAGATGCTGCTAACTCTTTAAAAAGAGTGATCAATTCAGATATCGACAAATCTCTACTTCAAATGTCCGCAGTGTCAGAACAAAGAAAAAAATTCGATAAACTAAAAGACAAATTTTCTCGGAATATTTGCAGACAACTCAATAATTTGTTTATACACTTTGGAAATCATAAAGGTGAAGGAGAAAAAAACCTGGAAGGTCTAACGTTACCTCTACACAGTGGAGTTCATAAAGAATTATATCCTTATACTGAACTCATACATTGGATCAAGGTATATTGAATCAATTATAAACATTTATTAAATCCCTATAATAATATGTTGAAGCAAAATATTAATCTACATGTAGAACAAAAAATACTCATCGAGTACTTACAATTTAAAAATAAAATTTCATGATTTAAAATGCAAGTAAAAATTTTTTTCAAATTCCGATTACTTACTCACTTTTTACAATAATGCAAATAAGTTTAACGGATCTTGTGGGGAATTTTATGCTCTTGGAAATCGCTTTAAAGTTTTTATGTGTAACTTGCACTGGTTCACTCATAGGAGTCGTTAAAGCACAGTTTGTGAAAAACAATTTTTTCTCCTATTGGTGAACCAGTGCGAGTTAGACAAAAAACTTTAAAGCGATTTCCAAGAGCATAAAAATCCCCACTAGGTCCATCAAACTGATTTGTATTATTGTAAAAAGTGTGGGACCACCCACAAAAATACAGGGTCAAAAGAGCTCGATATAAGCGGCTGCAATTCTTAATAGAAAAAATAGCCTTGTATAAAATTCTCTAATTTCTTATTTCTTAGATCTTTTAAATGTTTATGTTCCTAAAGCGTCTCGATTTTAGGTTTCTTTTGTTTTAAAATTAGTTTTTTTTGTAATTCTTGAAAAATTAGATGTTTCGACTTATTCTGGTCTTATCAAAATATTTTGATTCTATTCTGCTTAGTTTCTTTTTGTTCATTACCAAAGTTTTAATTTCTTATATTTACATAGGGATTGTTATTAAGTTGTATACTTTTATTTTTATGTCCTTAACTTTTTCTCTGAAAATTATCTCATTTAAAGCATAGTATATTTGGTTAACTTTACTTACTTACCTCTATACCTAATATCTGTCCACTGTAAATATGACGGGTATTCGAACATTATTATTAAATTTGTAAAACTTTTTTGAAGGTTATGGATAAGAAGATGTATGATTCCTTAAAAGATGTTTATACGACATCAATGGGGAAATTGTATGATAGAGATTTGAAAAATCTCTTTAGTATTGCTAGAGAAAAAATTGCAGGTGAATATAATGAAACATTAATATTAGAAAATAATTATATTTCTTTAAAATCGAGTTTTTCCTTTTAATATTTTGATATTACAGTAAATGGAAATGTCACATCACCTACAATAATAATAGGACTTGACAGAGACCAATGGACCTTAGAAACTAGTACTAAAGATCGCGATCGATATGATAGTATATTAGAACAAGTACTTACCTCATTGGAACCCGTGTTTCTCCAAGAACAACAATTTTGTTTGAAGTTTTTCCAGGTTAGTAACGTTTATCGATGCACAAGAGAATTTGATAAATATTCAAATTTATTTTGCAGAGGTTCTTTTTTCTCTTATCATAATTTTTATTCTTCCCTTCCTCTTAGTTCTTATCTTCCATATTAGACCTCACCTTTTGACCTGGTTCTGAATCATTTTCATTTAATTTTGGGTTTCCAGTGGATTAACTCATATAAAAAATGTTATGTAAGTTTATAATTATTTGAGAATTTTTCTCATAATTTCTTTCCTATTTTCAAATAGAGTTTGTTCAATAAAAAGTGTTTGCCTCATTGGAACTGGTGTGTCTCCAAGAACAATTTTGTTTAAAGTTTTTCCAGATTAGTAACTTTGATTGATGTACAAGAGCATTTGATAAATATTCAAATTTATTTTGTGGAGGTTCTTTTTTCTCTTATCATAATTTTTATTCTTCCATAACTGAATATACACTTTCTTAGTTCTTATCTTCCATATTAGGCCTCACCTTTTGATCTGGTTCTGAATCATATTCATTCGATTTTGGTTTTCCAGGTGATTAAATCTTAAAATATTATAAAAAATGTTATATCTGTTCATAATTATTCGAGAATTTTTGATTGTTTCTTTCGCATTTGTAAATAGAGACTAATTTATCAAAAGTATTTGCCTCACACCCATGTTTCTCCAAGAAGAACAATTACTTTAATTAATTCTCCTCCATATTCCCTTGGTAAGAACTCACAAAAATTACTGCAATGATTTTAGCCCCAATTTTTCCGTTTATTATTTATTTTATATTCTTTTTGTTCACCTAGAATTTTATTGGAGAATCCATGTTCATTACTGCTAAATTGTCAAAACATATTCCTTCAAATCGTCGCTCAATGTATATAAAAATATATGGGATTATTAAAAGATCAGTGGATTCCAAATAGCAATAAAAATATTTACATGGTTAGCAGATTCCGAAACAAAGATCAAATATAATAAATTTATTGCGCTTATTTTCGATTTCATTGATTTATTTTTATTCATTTTGTAAAGGAATTTTTTGATGTGTAAAATATTTTATATAAAATTTGTTTTTGTTTGTTACATACTGAACACACTGTTTACACCACCACTACACTAACACTCACGATTACACTGTCTGGCGCGCGTTTCGATAACCAAATTTTCATCTTCAGAGTTTGAAGGTAAACCAGACAGTGTAATTGTGAGTGATGGTGTAAATGCCATCAACGGCTCCATGAATTCCAACTTAATTGTTTGTTACAGTTGGACATAATAAATAGTCCGAATTCAGAAAATGCTTCTGCAGAAAATGATGCTGTGGCTACAAGAAAAATGGAAAAACAAATAGACGAAGATATCAGGAATATGATGAGCAGTCTATTTTCTTGTTTGAAGCCAGAACTTGATATGATCATAGATCACATCAAGAAACAGGATAATTTGTAAGTTTATTCATTATAAGAAAAAACAGAATGCGAAAAAACCTGTACTTGGAATGGTTTAATATGACTTGAAACTAAATCCAACCTAAATAAAATTAAATTTGTAATCCGAAAAATGTATTGATCGAAGTTTTCATTATTGCAACTAACTGATGTAACTTATTGTTGGAATATTATTTAGTATAGTACAAATTCAATAGGATTATCAGGGGCTCATTTTCGGAAAATATTCACTTATTTATCTCCACAAATTCACCTATCAATTGACGGTTTTGCCGTATACATCTATTAAGGTCTGAAATATACAGAGGCATCTGTATATTTCTGCTAAGTCCATCTCAAGAAATTTTCGGAAAAGTGAAAAAAAACTGTCACAAACAGACCAATCATAAGAAATTATTGAGTTTTTTACCAAAAAATCAAAAATTATTACTTAATAACAGAGATAATATATGATAGAGATCCCAAAATAGTTTCGTAAATATTTAGAAAAATTTAAAATCAATATTTGACATGTCGGATTTTGATACTAAGATTGGGATTTGGCGGGATTTGAAACAAAAATAAGCTTGGGATGCAAAGGGGTTGAGCTATAAAAGCTACACTAATTGCAATTTACATATAGGCTTAGTAAAACCTAAAATCTTTAGTAAAAAATCTTGACTTCAATTATTACAAAAATTAAAAAAGTATTATAAAATAAAATTTAATGTTTTATAAAAAGTAAATAAAGTCATTATTGTTACACAATATCTGTATCAATTTCCTCGTTAATAATAGTCATTTTCTTCATTTTTGATATCTTCAGTTTCTTCTTCGGTTCTCCAAATCTCGATAAAATTTTAGCGTCTCGTGGTTTCTCCACCCTTGTCCAGAGTGATTTGTAAGCTGTTTCACAATATCTTTTATTTTTGCAGTTTTAAGGCTTTGTTGGTGGCTTTTGAGTTTATGTGTGACATATTTTACTTTTGTTTTTTGATTAACAAGTTTCAGTTCAATAAAAGACTTCACCCTGGACCAAACTGTTATTTTTCTTTTTGTTCTTTTTCAGCATAATCCTTTTTGATGGATTGAACTTGATGTACCACAAGTTCCGCTTTTTTACACGTTTCCAGATTTAGACTTCCAATCTTTAACTGGGACAATAACTTCAACATGATGAACGGCTCCATGTTTCCCCAGAACTTCTTCATACTCTTCTGGCTTAAGAATAGTGTCCTTCTTTTTCATATCATTCTCAATTAATCCAAACACCCTGTGGAAAATAAAGCATAAAGAGTAAACAACTCGCACAGAATCATGGGTAGTCACGTGAAACTAGACGCTCCTATTGGCCGATTTGGATGATTTTGAAACTAAAAATGGCGTAACTGCTTTTAGACTTGGCGGATATTGCACCTAAACCTCAACTCTGACCTAAAAACACACTAGGATGTGGCGGGATTTGCTACAAAATAACAGTTGTACTGAATTCATTGAAACACATACGCAGTCACATGAGCAGATGTTTCTTCTCTGTTTTTTAATTTGAGTAGAAAAAGTGGAAAATATTAGCCTAAACCACGTCTCACTAGATGACGCTGAATTTGGCTTCCATAGCGGTGAACAACAACACAAATCTGTATAGTAAAGTCTTTGATGATTAGTTTTTTTATGTGTTTTTGTGATTTTCGTAAGTTATTCTCTATTATTGTAATTACCGTTCTTTCCTAAACGTGTCTGTGTGGTTACAACAAAAAGTTGTGTTTAAGAATTGGTCTAAAAATGACTAAAATTCAACCATTTCTAACATCATGTAATATATTGGAGTCAGAAGCAAAACACTAAAAGAATGTGAGGCGGTTTTTAAAACGGAACATGTAGTATAATGTGGCATAAAAGGAAAAAAAAACCATTAAATTTTGTTTCTACAGACGTCAGGTCTCACTTCCCAGCCTGATTATTATGTATGTATATATAGATTTGGCGTTTCGTATACGCCGCGACCCAAAAGCAGATCTTTTGTGTCTCCCTTTCTTGCTGTAATACTGTAGAACCCAGTGGTTAAGGCTGATCCATCAATCCCACTCCTTTTAAAAAATCCGGAATGTGGGATGGCTTTAATTGCCAGAAATCTTCATCTTCTATTTCGACGTATCCAGATGTAGTGCTCTGGAGCTCCTTAGTGTTTCACACTTCGAGAGAATGTGGATAGAGGTTTCGTTCTCTGCGCAACAAAATCTGCACGCTGTATTATCTGCTAGGTCTAGTGTCTTCAGGTGTTTGTTGAGGCGACAGTATCCCGATAGAACTCCTGTTAATATTCGTATATTGTTATTACTTAGGTTGATACATTCAGTAGATCTACTCTGGTTATAGTTTCCCTGAAGAGTCTTTGCTTGTCTCGACCCCTGTAGGTTGTCCCAATAATCTGTTAACAGTTATTTGACGCAAATTTTCACAAACTGCGTTATTTGTTCATGTACCTAAGTATGATAGGTAGAGACTTGATTATCTACATGAAAGTACTAAAAAGGAGCATACAAGTTTTATTGGCCACTGGAATGGAATTTTACTGTCTAGTAAATTTGTAACACTACAACTTTTACCTCGTTTTTATTATTTTCGAAGGGCACATTATGGATGTGTGGTTGTTTTTATCTCAGAAAATTATTATAATTATTATTTTACTATTTAGACTAAAATTTCAAATAACACTTTTTATTGTTTATGAAACAACCAAACTTGTTCGTATTCTGGCTTTATTGCTCACATCTATTGAAGTTTGAAATAAAAACAACAGATGTCGCTCACTTCGTAGTTTTCTCGAATAACGTCTTATTGCCAAATATACAGGTTATGTAGATTAATATGCTCCGAAGCGACTATTCGAAAAAAAAAAATTGTTTGGTTTTATAAACATAGCTCCTTCATTTTTAGTGATAGAAAGTTTTTTCGAACATGATTTTGTAGGACTTTTCAAAAGCTACAAGATTATGTGATTTAAATACCTTAATACCCTTTAATTTTTAAATGGGGTTTGTTTAAAGGGCTCAGATAAGTTTTTAACGGCTATATCTCCCCAAATATACACTGTGTACAAAATATACACACCGGAAAATTTCAGCCATTAAAAAAACTACAAATTAGTATTTCATATTTTTTTTCGTATTTCCAGTATTTTCGGAGATACTTTAAAGTGAAGGATGAAAAATCCAAAATTGCAAATTGTTTGCTCTTCAAACTCCAATTTTTCTGAAATTACGCATTTTAGATTGGTCAGACTTCTTGATTGTATTGATAATATATATATATATATATATATATATATATATATATATATATATATATATATATATATATATATATATATATATATATAAAATAATCACAGAAGGGTGAAGATTTATTTTTATTAAGGGGGTAGTTAGGGGGTTGTTTTTACTGTTTTCGCAGAAAAAAGTTGGAATCGACTTTATTTTGATCATAAATCCCTCAATTTTCATGCTAGAGACTTTTTTATTTTTTTTTATTTTGAAGCTCTAATTATATACATTAAAAAAGATTCTATGAATTTTTTCGAGAAACCAATATTTCCCCGTTATTTAGTTTTGAATCTTTAAAATAATGCATTTAACAAAAAAACTAACCATTAACATGCTGTATCTTAGTTCGTGTTAGTCGTAGAAAAATTATAAAAAAAGGATTTCGTTTGTTTTTTTAAAAGCTACAATTTTTCTCTACAGTTTTTTTGATAAAAGCAAATTTTTCAATTTATTCGCAAAAAAAACATTTAATAATGTTGATTTTTGTCGAAAAACTGTTACTTTCGACAGCAAATAATTAGTTTTATGAAGAAAACGTAGAGAACATTTTTTCTTAGAATTGCTTTTTTCATCGATTCCTGTAATCAGAATGTAATAAAATTCCAACCCGAGAAGGGGTCGCAACCATCCCCAAGGTTTTAGAGTACGGTGGCACGATATAAAAAAATGATCTTTCAGCTATTCTTTACCTTCTGTGAAAATTTCATGTAAATCCATGAAAACTTAATTTCTTACTCATATGTTCAAAACCATTTATGAAATTTTGATATGAATGTTTTTTTTTTCTAGTTACTGCATGTACGTACTAGTGCGACTTAATCAACATGTAATGTCGGCCCAGAGTTCGTTTTTAAGCAACACTTTCGCGTCTCTACTCATCGAAGTGAAAAGATCTTTAGATCACTTCATGCAACAACAAATTGAATCCATAAAAGAATGTAGAATATCGAAAAAATCGAAATGCGGAATATTACCTTACGTATCGAATTTAGAAATATTCGCAAAAAACGCCAATTGTTTATTAAAAAGTGATCGCGGAGCTGATCTTGAAAAATGGTATACCAGATTAGTTGATACCATGTTGGAATATATAGCCGTTCATGCCGTTGACCATAAAACTCCACCTCAAGTTATAAAAATGGGTGAGTCTTGTTTTTATACAGATGTGTATTTAAACTCGGTGGAAAAATTTTGTTTTTCAAATTTATATGTTAGTAATATTGCATTTGAATTACCGTTCTGTATAAACATGAAAAACAACACTAGTGTGGAGCAAGAAAAAATGAATATATATATATATATATATATATATATATATATATATATATATATATATATTTGTATTGTTATCCTTTCTTCTTTCTATACATCTTTCATCACTATCACAAATAGATTCCAATTTCCTAATCCTCATCTAGTCTTCCTATTTCTACAGGATGTTCCGAGATCTTATACAAAAAATTCGGGAGTGAGTAGATGACGTTAACGATCTGTTAATTTTTACAGGGACAACCTGTACAGTCTAAATAGCACAAAAATGAATTTTTCAATCTACCTATTAACAAGAATTACTCCTTGTTCAACTCGATAAAATTTATGTTTTAGGAGATACATTTGAGTCCCTCTAATCTGAATATCCGCTTAATTCAAACACGTTCCAGAAATTGTTTGTAATTACAGTATATAATTTGGATTAATGTGAAAATATATTTTGGATATAAAATCCCTCATCTTCATCTGTTACAACTTCGACAGTCTGTTTTTAGCCGCATAGCTCCGCCATTTTCTCATGAAAATGACATCCGCGGGTGTGGAAGTAGACTGTTGCTCCAAGTAGCGAAGAGGTCGAACGTAGCTGCTGCCTTATGGAGCTTCTCTCCCTTCGTGCCCCGTTGCTCATCGCCGCTCTCCTCATCGTTGCACTGAACCTGCTTATGCGTCACAGCGGCGATGATGTCATCGTCTATCAAAGTCTCAGCGCTATCTGCCGCCATCCATTCATTCACGTCTGCTTCGACTGCATCCTCACAACCTGGAATATTCTATAGTCGTGGAATCAGGGTAACGGTGTCATTTTTTGTAGACTGCTCTTCAAATTCCAAAGATGTCCATAGTTTATTCCAAGATTTTCTTATTGTTCAAACTGTAACATTTTCCCAAGACTCCGCTGTCAACTTCACAATATCCTTTAAATTTGTTTCTTTAATACCAAAGGAATGGTATCGTCTTCAATTAAACATTTCAAAAATCGTTTTCGGTACTTCAACTCCAGCACCTATAAATCTCCCTGGTCCATTGGCCGTAGTAAAGGTGTCACATTTGGTAATAAAAATGCTGCCTTTATCTCGCTGCAAGTAATTTCTTCAATTTCTGATTGCGACGCTGATTTCCGATTTTCAAGACGTTGTTCAATATTGCTGAAGCTTCGCACGTTTTTTTTTTCAGTTACATATTGTAGCTTTGCCAACGTTTAACTCTTTTGCTATCCTAACGTTTTAATATTTTCAGTTTGTCTTTAATAGTTAAGGTTTACGTTTAATAGCCATTTAACTTTCCTTTCACACTTCAAAACACTAATTTTTCAAACAATAACACAACAAACAAAAATCACTACAGTACCGTATCTTCAAATTTACACAACACGCACGATTCCACAAGTGACTGACCGCTGTACAATCAAAATAGGACTAGATTTAGGTTATGTTGGATCAGATATGAGGAGGAGAGAGTGCACGGTGGGGTGGGTGGTAAAAAAAATATCATAATTGTAATCATTTATTAAAAATACTTATAGGAGGTATTAAAACACAATCAAACATTTCTAATTGTACTGCATACTGTCGTACATCGTTTTACTCACATTAGGAAAAAATTCAATTGTAGAAAAATTTAGTTAGTTACCCCAAAACTTATGAAATAAAAACAAAAAAAAATAAATGTTCGAAGTGATTACTTTGCATTTCAACACAATTCCGGAGTCTACGAGGAATATTTTTTTGTACTTGGAAGAGCATTACAAGAGTCTACCATATACCATAGGCTGACCATCTAAATTTTTCTGCATTCAATTTTTTTCTTATGTAAGTAACACGATTTTTGACTGTATGCTTAAAAATGTTTGATTGTGTTTTGATAACTCCTTTAAGTAGTTTCAATAAATAATTACAATTTATGATAATTTTTTTCAGAATGTCTCTTTATGACGAACGGTTTCCTTGGTATATACAACGATCTAAAAATCTACATATCTCTTAAACCATAAATTTAATCAGGTTCGACAATGAGTACCTTTTTATTGAAAAATTCACTTTTGCGATATTTAGATTGTACAGGTTGTCTCTGTAAAATTTACGGGTTGTTAACGTCATCTATTCCCGAATGGTTGAATTTTTAAAAATAAATTTAATAAAAAGAAACAAACAGAAAGCGACTAATCACTGCATAATAGATAATGATATTATTTGCTGTAATAATTAGTAGATCTCATATTTTAAATCTAATTTATTCAATATAGTATCAAAATATTATGTTTAATGGTATTTGTGGAGTCTCATATGAAACCGCAAGCTTAAATAACTTCTAATGGGTTATAAAAGACTTCTAGGTACATTCTGGGATTCCATCAAGTGTTGTTACTGGAAGCAAAACCTTGAAATCTGTGTATGTGTATAGGACATCTGCAAGAGAGCGTCTGATGACTTGCGATGCACATTTTACCTGTTTCCAACGTTGACGTCTAAAAATATTAGTAACAACTTTACCTCTAGATTGTGATAGGGACAAAAATATTACACAAAATTCAAAAGATAACATGAATCTTCATTAACCCCCATGTGATGCAATTCTAGCTGCAACTAAAGAACCACCTTTAAGCATTCACAGACAATACCTTGCCAATAAGTACATAATAAAAATAAGGGAAAGAAATTGTAATAATAATCTTAATAAAATAGCTTCACTCAATATACAATATCTAACAAACAAATATTGGAATTTAAAAAAATATTCCTCCACTGGTTGATGCTTTTGTATATACCAATAAATTTATTAATATAATTAATGTAATAACTGTATCGAACGTTGGGAGTTGGCCGTCTTGTATCAGTTTTTTGACGAGACATCAAAGGGAATTTGTACCAATGTTTGTGTATTCGTCCACATATCGGCGCGTAATAATTCGTTTTAACTTTTTAGTCAAGGTCAAATGAAAACATTTTATTGTTTTTGGAGCTTTTTAAGGATAAGCACCGCTTAACACAGCAAACGCACCCACAACCACTTCTTAGTCCGACATGTTAGACGAGAAAACATAGAACAATTAGTTGAGAATGGATGAAGAAACATTTGGATATAAGGAAAATAATATTAGCAGATTAGAAACTCATTGCGTCTTGCATTGCACGTTGACTTGCGTCATGTCAAGCGGCCTTAAGCGATTCGAAATCATCCATAGAATCCAGGGCAACAAAAAACATAAAAAACCTTGAAAACACACTATTATGGAGTATTAAAAATTGCTTGTGGATATTAAATCAATTGAATATAAAAATTACTTTTATATGGACTAAAGGGCATGCCGGTATTAAAGGGAATGAAATTGCTGATCAACTCGCTAAAGAAGTAATTTAAAAAAATAATATAGAAACATTTTACAACACCCAAGACATACTACCAATTCTTAAAAAAGAACTGAATAATAACTAGCATAAACCATCTAAATCACCTAATATTTTGTTGTAAAAATAATGTCCCACAAATCAGCCAATTCATATATAATCCTGTTCATAACAATATTAATATTCCTATAAATTTAACGTATTTATTAAGCTTAGAAAACAAAGTATAATTTTAAACACATTAATTCAATTAGTTTTTAGTGCTAATATCCCAATATACAAATATATGGTTCTAATTATTGATTTTCTTTTCAAACAAATTTTGTAGCTGCAAATATCAAAACCCACACACAATCTTCATTAACATAATTAATTATTTAATCTTCACATATCAAAAAAAATAGAGATAGAGAAACAGAGATAGGTTCGTCCCTTCTCTTGTATATTCAAGAGAGATAGGCATAATAAGGGAAGTAACCTAAAGTGAATCTTCTTATCGTATTCATGTTCGGTGGTGATACCCACTAAACATCATCCCGTCCTCGTTGCACCAGTATCGATAACCGTCCTTGTTGCACCAGTATCTAGAACCATCCTGGTTTATTGTTTACTGCTTGTCTCTCCTTTCCTCCCTTTATTTTATAGACTTTCGTTAATCATGTTTGTCACATAATGAAAACTTTCTTTGCCTCTAATTATGGTCGAGATCATTGTCTATTTCGTCTGTGTCGTTTTCCACAATAGTAGATGATCTAGTGTCTGTTGAAAACATTAATATATGTACAGGACATCATTAGTCTTTTTGTATAAGTACGGACAGATCAGTCTACCTTCAATACCCTAATCAGAAAGTAGTCTAGACCACGATGCGGATATTTTATCCATATTTCTTCACTTGATCCAGACTTTTAGGTTTATTATTCCATCTTGTCATGCAATCAGTGTTGTCTATCTTACCAGCTACATAACCTATCTCTTAACACTTTCTGTTATACTTGGTGATCTTCTTTGAAATTTTAGAAAACTATCATCACTTATACTCTTTATTGTCCCAATTAAAAATATCAGTGTTAGATAATCAACGTAAAGAAGCCAAACAGAAATATAATGATGCACTAACGGCTTACGTAACTCTGTATTTCGGTAGACCTTTGGAAAAGTTAAATGTAAGTTTTTCATTTTTTAGAATCTAATCAATTTTAGTAACCGAAATTCATTTATATTACAGACTTTCTTTGAAGGCGTTCAAGCTAGAGTGGCAAGTGGTATCAAAGCTTCAGAAGTCAGTTATCAATTAGCGTTTAGTAAACAAGAGCTACGAAAGGTTATTAACCAATACCCAGGCTCTCAAGTACGTCATTACTTTTCATCTAAAGTCTATTTATAAAAAAATAAATCAAAACATAGTTAATAATATAAATTATAAATAATTATGCACAGTTATTAACCTTATCCTTAGTATGTCCAGCGTTTACCCAGGTTTCATCCAGACAGTAAATTTTTCTATTTTCTTCACGAAATTTCTCAGGTTTTCTAAGATATTCTCCACACAATAATTTTTGCTTTTCCCAATAATAAATTGGTCCTTCCTCTCTTTTTTGATATTGAAATTCCATTTCTTTCAATAAATAATAAAATGTTGATCTTGTAAAATCCTTATTGGTAAAGAAAAAAGTGTGCATAATTCTTCTGATGGCGTTCCTGTCGAAATCATCAAAGGAATTGTTAGTTTTTTTCTTGATGGATACTTTTTTGAGTCGACTACTGAATAATTAGCTCTGTACTCACGAACGATTCGGTAGACACTCCCGAAATATTTGCCATTTTTGAAATAACGTCATCAACATTCTTGTCATCATTTTCGCTAAAAATGAAGCTTTTTAGTTCTCTTCTTAGGCAGAATATAGCTAATGTCAACAACTTCATCATTTGTCTTCGTGTCAGATATCTTTAAGAAAATAACGCAACAGACAATTATAAACAATTTCACTGCAATACAACTATGCCGTTATAGCGCTACTGATTTGTACCAATACGATTCCGCGCCGCGTTTCGCCTGGGATGTTCACGTGCTTATCACGCACTGATCATTGTTTTGGTTTAATATTTTTCTTTAATAATTGTTTCTTCTCTGGTACAAAATTATTTTAACTTCAATTTATTTATATTCTTAAAATTGATGTTGTGTAGCGATGTAAAATATCCAGTCATTTATAAGTTAAGGCAGAAATGCTCGGGCAAATGTCGGAAATAAAAAAATGCTTAGACATTAGAGTATTTCTCAGAAAATATTAAATGATTGTCAAACGAGCATTTATTAAGGATACTTATTGAGAAATCTGGTTAAATGATATTAATTCCTATTAATTTTTTTTGAAATCTTGTGTACTGGCACTTTATCCCGATGAATGAGGGTATTATTTGACAGTTGAAACTCTATATATGCAAAAAACAATTGTTTTAGATTGATATAATGAAATGTCTAATGTTTTTACAGGAAAAAATAGGAAATACAAGTGTGACAATTATCAACATAAAACAATAATGGTTTTTGCAGCATTTTAAGCTGCTTTCATTTAAAGTTCTCGTTATTTTTCAGTCAACACCATCTTGTAATACTTTCTATTTCTGTAATTAAAACATACAACATATTTTGGTATAGATAACATATATTAGACCAGATCCCAAGCCAGTCAACAAAAAAATGGATACTGGGACACACCAAAGCGAAGGGAAATGTCATAGCTTTTAAGCTCGCTAAAGCGGGGACAGACAAGCCCTTCATGGGACCTGAACCCTTCTGTGGTATCAACTACAGGAAAATGGAAAAAGCACTGGGAAAGAAGAGGTACTAGAACTAGTCTGAATACTACGAGGAACAATTTCTCAATGGTACAAAGACTGGTTTGCTTATGTGCAACTGGGGCCATGAAATCTTGCTGCATCAGAAATGATTCTAAATCTCCCACCTCTCCATATAGTACTGGAAACCGTGGTAAGGAAAACTTGAAATGTTCAGAGACAGAATCATTAAAGAAAACCCGTTCCTAAATAATGACCAACCCTGGGACATGCCTCAGGACGTTGCATCGAAAAGGTTTAGCTTTAAGAAAAACTTCACATCAATAATAAACTGTAAAAGCAAATGGGATCAAAACACCATACGAAAATGCCATTAAATAGTATATGGGTGGATGGATCAAAAACAGCAGACAGAGCTAGAATAGGAGTCTACGGGCCCAGAACCAAACACTCTGAAAGTCTGGGCAGCGCACCAAGCATTTTTCATGCAGAAATTGAAAAATGTATCCGATAGTCAAGCAGCCATTAGAACTCTAAGCTTCAATATCATAAAATCCAAACTCGTTTGGGATTGCCTAGAAAAGTTGAACGAGTCAGGCAAGAAAAATAAAATTAGCAGACAAGCCCGAACCCTTCTGTGATATCAGCTACAGAACAATGGAAAAAGCACAGGAAAAGAAGGTAGATATGAACAAAACCAATTATTAGGACAACCCATTGGGCCCACATCACTGATCCTGGTACCAAAACGAAAAATTTGTTAGAAAACATTGCTTTCAAATGTACCCAAATATAAATCTTTTATATACTGATACCAAGGCAACATTTTTAAAATTTATTTTTGAAAGATAATCATGAATTTGATTAGTTTTCATGGAAAGTTTATTGGGATATGTTTTAGGTTAAAAAAGGTTTGGAGGCACTTTATAAAAAAGTCGAAAAACATTTATCAGAAGAAGAGAATCTATTACAGGTAGTTTGGAGAGCTATGCAAGGGGAATTCATAAGACAATATAAAACATTGGAAGATTTAATACATCAATGTTATCCAGGATCAATGATAAGTTTGGAATTTACCATAGACGACATATTAACGTTCTTTTCAGATATAGCACAATCTCATTAATCGATAGATTAAATGAAAAGGGATAAATTTAGACAAAAAAACGCTTGCTGTAACCAGAAGGTCAGAGTTTTTAGAATGGTACAAAAATGAGGTGGAATTATAAATCGAGAAAATATCAAAACATAATTATATTAGATATATTAAGGACAGTTTCTTAATAAAATACTACAAATTTGTATAGTTTCATTACAAATTCGTTCTAATACAATATGTTGTGAATTCCAAAATCCCGAAAATTGCTTCATTTAAAATATAAAAAGTCATTAAACACAATTTATTTTGAAGAGCCTCGCTGTCCAAAAAATAAATAACAATGCTCATTTTACAAGAATCGTCAGAAGATATTAAAATTCAAGCAGTAACATGTCTATTTAAGGCTATGGTCTCCTATAAACACCGTCGGCCGTGGACAGCGTCACGCCGTATGCAGCAGTAATTTATGTAGCGTATAAATGGTATTTGAATCGTTTTTTTTTAAATGTAAGTCCAAAAAAGTAAACTTTCGGGAAACTATAAAAAACTGTTTAAATCAAAATATTTCACTTAAAATATTATTTAAAAAATGTCAACATGAAAAGAAATTCAATTTACAACAGGATTCAAAATTTTAAATTTGTATCTTTATCCATAATTTAGTTATATAGCTCTAAAAATATGAAACTACCGCCCTTTAAAAAAAATTAAGTTGTGAGGAGATACAAAACTATTAACTTTCAAGTAAAAAGTGTTATTTTTATTGTAAAACAATGTTTACAATTTATTAAAAATGTAGTAAGATTACTTAAATCAGTTTAAAATGAAAGATGTAGATTTGAGGCCAAATGTCTGATTTATGGGTCATTGTTGTTTCTTCAACCTCGAAATCGCTGATAATCTCTTGATTCACAAATTTCTTCGAAAAATCCTCGATGCTCGTCTGTAATGTAGACTCTCAGTTTTTTAATATCTTCCATCTTTGCAGTTTTTATTGGTACTCGACTTAAGCATTAACAGAAGATGAGGAGAGAGTATCTGCTTTTGTCTTAACCAGTAAAAAGTTCTGTTAAATAATACCATTTATTGTAGGATAGGCTTTAACCCATCCTTTTAACTTAGATTCATAAACGAACATGAAGAGAGTACATTTTATCCTTCTTATCTGTGTTTTTTCCTTTTTGTTTCTTGTGATATACACAATTTTTAGTAAAACTTATTTTACCATTTCTTGTTATCAAAAACTATGTCAGATCATGTAATCTCATGAACAGTGAACTTATTAAATCGTAATGAGTTTTGCAAAATTGTGTCAGTTATTTCTTGCCCTCTGGGATTGATATAGGGTTGCTCACTGAGTCTGACATTTTTTACTATATTTACTTTGTAACGTTGGGAGTTTTGGCCCTTTCTTTTTCTTGGGCTCCCAAATACGATATTTTCATCCATTAGCCTGTCACCTACAAATACTAAACTATTAAAACTGTAGTAAGACTACAAAGACTGTACAAGGATGTTTAGTAACATTCACTTAAATATTTTGGAGGTTATAATAACAATAGACAAAAATGAGCAGTGACAGCTGACTGTAGATAAAAGTGAAAGTCCAGAAATCCAACAACAGAATCCATAGAGGAAGGGGACTTACATCTTTAGAACAAACTCTTTTGTACTGGCGCTCTTTTAAAATAAAACAAAAAAAAATAGAATGCTGATTTGACCCATTTCCATTCGTGATAAAATCACCCTTTTAACAAAAATCAATTTAATGTTTAGACTAGAAAACCTGAAAATCGAAAAAAATGGACTTACGGCCGTTTAAAAAAACCGATTCATTTGTGGAAACGTACCATAAAATCATTCGTTACAACAAGGATTACTAAAATGACACTTGGAATTGCAAAGAATATTATTTCTAAAACAAAACACTTTTTGTTCACACACTGGGTTTTACACGAACATTCTCTAAATCCCTGACCAGTACCTAAACATTGAGCTGTAGCAATCGTCCGGATCGATATTTCTATATCTGGTACTCATTTTTCTCTCTTGAATTTCTAAACATTTTTTGGACTTTTCTCTTTTAACATTAAGTTCATTAAAACACAATCTGCAGATTTTCTGCTCAACTTCATCTTCTGAAACATAATCTTCCGAACATGATATATGGACAGGCTCCATACATTGGTAAGAAATTATCCGATTCCGTGGTCTGCCTAATCCACGCAACAAATCACCCCTTTTTGTTGGTTGATTCAAAGGCCTCAATCTACCTACTCCTTGGAATTTCACTGAGGAAATGAAAAGCTGAAACAAAAAAATATAAAATGATTAAAATAGAAAATAAATATAGTATACTTACCATCAAAAACACAGTTAAAACACATTCAGTGCTGGTCTTGAGCTAACTGGGGAGCTAGTCCCCTGGACCTTGCAATTATAGGAGACGTATTAGCAGGTTTTAGCGTGCATGGGAAGTATATTATTGGCGGGATAGTAATAAATGTGTGGAGATCGGCTTCTCGGAGGGTTTTTAGAGGAAATGTTGTTGTAGGCCAGAGTGATATTGGAGCGAAGTGGATGAAGAAGGTGTTTCAAGTTGTCGTCAATATCTGGCATCTTTTTGGTGGGAATGTTTACAGAGTAGTCTACACCAAGACTTTTCACAACAGCCATCTTTAGCTTCTCAATTTCTTGAACACTTAATAATAATATCTCCTTGTTTTGTGTTTTCAAAATATTTAATTGCAATTCCAAACTCCAAGGATCAAAGTAGTGTAGGACCTGAATTCATCAGCATATGATTGAATGTGATAGTGTGGGACACTGTCACATATATCCAAGACAGATACGAGGAACCAAATTGAGCTCTGGGACACACCAGATACCATTTTGCCAACCTCAGACGAACTCTGATCCGTGCGAATTTTCAGCCTTCTTCCTTTTAAGTAAGATTCAAAAAAATTACACTCATCACTTGAGTAACCAACAACCTTAATTCTTGGCATCTTTTTGGTAGGAATGTTTACAGAGTAGTCTGCACCAAGACTTTTCTCAACAGCCATCTTTAGCTTCTCAATTTCTTGATTTGTCGAGCACTTAATAATAATATCTCCTTGCTTTGTATTTTTAAAATATTTTATTCCAAGTTTTGTTTAGTTGGACAATGCAAATTAAAAATCGATATAAAATAATAATAATAGTTTCCCATTAGCATCTTAGACTTCCTTCAAACAATATCCTTTATTAAAAAATTAATATATTAAAAAATATTTGTATAATAATAATTAAAACAACATTTTCATATATATGTATCTAAAACTAGAGAAAATAATTGAAAAAAAAATACACAACGCCGACTTCATAACTAATTGTAGATAAGTTGAATATTGTCTTGATTCCACGTTATTTCTTAGAAAAATAATTTAAAATATTATTACTCTTCAACCTTTTGTTTTTCTCAAATCTTCTATCAGTTTGTCTATCCTGTTTATACTCATCCCACAGTTCACGTTGCACGTCTGTTGGTAATTCCCGGAAGACAGATTGATCTATATTAGGTGGACATTCTACTTGTTCAATATTTCTTTCTGAAGTACCACTAATCGAATCATCAAATACTTGGTTCATATTATTTAAGGAAACAGGTTCAGAACTTAAATTCAAATTGGCGACTGGTAAATCTGTTGGTGAATCTAAATGACGATTTGTAACTTTATATTTTTTAACAGGAGGTTCGGAGTCACTGTCTTGAAAAACATCTAAAGTGGTAGGTACAAGGTCTGTGGATTTGATGGTAGCAATGTTATTTTTTATATCTGTTATTGATTGAACTTCAATATCTTTTTTAATAAAATTTGTTAGAACATTTGTAACACTTGGTTTTTCTAGAAATTTCGTAAATGCCAGACCCAACAAAGTTAAGTGATAGGTTTTTTTAGCATCAACTATCTTGTGAAATAAATGCATTATAATCGTCATGATTTTTTTCATACTTCCTTCAGAGAGTTGAGTTTTATTTTCGAAATTGAACAATGATGGGTTAATGTTGCACTGTCTTGTTTCACGGGTACTCCTATTTTTCTTTTCCTTGTGAAACCTCCTTATTGTCAATTTGATTGTTTTTGGCAATCTTCCATCTTCAGCTAATAAAATCACTAACCTACTTAGCAGTTGTTCTAATTTTTCTTTTACTTCATTTTCCACACCTATAACTTTACAACTATCTTCTATACCAATACTTTGTGGTTTTCCAGAACATTTGAGAATACTTTCGTCAATACCAAAACTTAAATTTTTAACATATTTAGCTTTTTCATTTCCCAAAAGATTACTTAATACTGAAAGACTTGTATTCTGTAGATCTTTTACACTATTTATGTCAATAGTACCAAGTTGTTCAAAAAGAGTATTTCCTATACCAGGAATCTTTGAAATGGAAGGAAGGCTCAGCATAAGTTCCACCGCATTGTTTGGGAACACAACTGTCTGTTGATCTGGTCTATGGACATTCCCAGCTATTTTAGAGAGAAGTTTGTTGTGAGCGATACCAGCACTAGTTGTTAATTTTAATACTGTTTTAATTTCGTCGCGTATTTCTTGAGCTATCACCGTACCTATTTTCAATCTTAAACTGCAACCACAGTCACATAAGTCAGCTGTTTCACCAAAAGTGTGTCCAACTACATTAGTTATTACATTTTGTTCAAATCTCTCTGTAACTAAATCTGTAATATCAACAAAATTTTCGTCTAAGCCTAAACGTTCTACTAAATTAGAATATTTCTGTATTAAAGAGGTAACTTCATATGATTTTTGTCGATAGTCATGCAGATCTTCACCATTTACCAATACCAAATTGGGACATTTCAATAAAGCCTCACTTACAGGTCCGAATTTATTGACCCCGTAGCTTCTTGCTATGTAATTAGAAGTAACTATATAATCTTTCTGTCTAATACCTAATGGAACAAATTGTAACTTAGGATTTTTTATCGCTTCAACTTGGGCATAAAAACAGTCTATATCTATGTGAATTATTGTTCTGGAGTGGTCTTCTAGTTCGGATTTCCATCTGAAACGTAATTAATGATTAGGAACAAAGTTATGGTGTAATATTTAAGTTTTGTAAAGTATTGAAAAATTATTTGTCAAAATAATCTTTTACATACTTTGTATCCATAAACGTTTCAATTAGTATTTCTATGGGACAAAAATAAACGTTTTTAATGTTGGAATTATTATTTTTGTATATATTGTATCTATGAAATTTAAATAAGGTTAAAGTGATACATCATAACAAAATTTACGTCATGTTACCAATCTTAAATTTATGTACAAGTACCAATAGATTAGCAAGACATTGTTATTAAAATAGCAGGTATAGCAGGTGTTATTTTAAAATCGAAAATAAGAATTCATGAAATAACTTTTCGTCCCATTTGCATTTCAGAACTTTATTAATAATTCATAAATGAAAAATTCCTCATTAAAACACAATTTTAATTTAGACAACTAAACATACGCTTCATCTTCTTAAAGTGGCATCTTTGGACGAAGGATGGCAACCATCATGACTATTTGTATTTTATTCACAGCTGCTCTAAACAATTGGTTTGATATGCAGTTAAGTCATTCCCTAAGTTTCTAAGCTTTTATGGTAGTCAATAATTTTCCTTGTGTTGCCATTTTCCATAAGATTTCTTCATTTGCGATTCTATCTGTCCATGATATTCGTAGTATTGTTCTCAATATTCACATTTCAGGTTTTTCATTATTTACTGTGTTTAAAGTAGCTGCCTCCATTCCGTACAGAAGGATCGAGTATATATAACATTTTATCATTCTCTGTTTCAATTCGTTTTTCTAGTTTTTACATCATTTTATAAAAAGCACTGCGAGCAATTTCAATTCTTATTTTTATCTCTTCAGTGCTATCATTTCTGGAATTAATCCAAGTCCCTAGATATTTGTATTTTTGTACTTTTTCAATGAGTTTATTTCCAATTTGTAACTGCATTCTGTTCTTGCATTTTCGAGAAGTGCATGTATTTAGTTTTTATTTAAATTCATGTGTAGGCCATACTATTCGCTGACTCTCTTTACCTTTTCTATAATTCTTTCAAGGTCTTCTATATTCTCCGCTATTAAAACAGTGTCGTCAGAATTTCCTGTATTATTGACTGGGACTCCATTTATTTGAATTCCCGTTTCCTCTTCTATTTGTGCTTCCTGGATATTTACATCCGAATATATATTAAAAAGTATTAGTGATAATATGTAACCCTATCATACTCCACGTTTTATATGTATTTCTTCTATTAGTTCTCCTTCCATATTCTTCTTGGTTGTCTGGTTATGATAAAGTGTTTCTATTATTTTGAGGTCTATGTAATCTATTTGTTTTTCTTTTAGTATCTATATCAATTCTTCGCGTCGTACTCTATCAAAAGCCTTCTCGTAATCAAAAAAGCTCGTATGAATTTCTCTGTTAACAGCAAGGCAACGTTGGATGGATACATTAAAACTGAAAAGGGCATCCCTAGTACCAAGTCCACTTCTAAAAACAAATTGAGTGTTACTCATAACCTCCTCTAGTTTGCGATAAATTCTGTTGTGTATAACTTTCAAGAATGTCTTGAGCGTGTGACTCATTAGTGAAATAGTCAGTTATTCTTCGCATTTTCTTGGGGATTGTTATGAAAACGGATGTTAGCCAATCTGATGGGATAGTGCCTGTTTTATAAAAAGTATTGAAAACATTTTTCAGTATTTGTAATTGGTCTTCCTCAAACAGCTTAAGTAGTTCTACCGGTAGTTCATCAAGTCCAGGTGCCCTTTTATTAATCTTGCTATTCCGTTATCATCAAAAAGTGAATGTATATATTCTGTCCATCGTTCTTATTTATTTGAGTGTCCACTAATAAGTTGTTCGGTCTATGCTTTCTCATTCCTACTATTTCTCCAACTTTTTTATGAATGTTGAAATTGAAATACTTTCGTTCTAATCATACATACACTAAATCTTGTTAATACCTTCGACTTATTAAAGGTTATGGACCAGCTAAAACGATTTTAAATAGATGTCAACGCAGTGTGAGAGAGACAACGTAAGAAGAATGGAGCTATACAGGGCAAAATAAAAGAAAAATATATCTGGAGTTTATTTCTTTTCCTTATGATTATTTGAGATACTTCATCTTAGAGTTCCCAAAGGATCTTTAAGTGCCTTTTATCCGTTATTATATTCAATCTTTTTGACGATTTATTTATTATAGGCTTTTGGCCAAATATCAGATAAAATTACCTTTCAAGCAAATTAGTCGCTCGAAACGTAGATTTATACGGAATTTTATGACCTATAAGTTTTAAGTTGCTTTAGCCAGCTATTTTTTAAAGGGCAATGCTTAAAGGGTTCGAAAATGGTATCAGTCATACGTTAGGGTACGATTTGTAAGGCCACCTCTCAGTTATTTTAGAAGTTACAAAAAATGTAAAAAAAGCAAAATATTTGTTAAAAAAAATACCAACTTTTTGTTCCCTATTCTCTATTTTTATGTATATCCTATAGTTTTTCAGAAATTTCGAAAAAAGAAATTTTTAAAAATTTCAAAAATAATTTTTCACTAGATTACATTTTTATTGCAATTTGGAAACTATTGCTAAGTGTGAAATTAGCGTATTTTTTTACATAAAAAATATAAATCAATTTTATTTCGGCCATAACTTTCTTAATTTTTATGCTAGAGAATTTTACTAACTATCATTTTAAAACTTTTTAAAAGTTCTTTAAAAAAGATTGTATGCAATTACCTCGAAAAGTTGACCGTTTTTCCATTACCTACTCAACGTTGAATTTTAAAATCATTTAAAAATATTCAACCTTCAATAAATCATAACTCGGTTCGATCTATGCCTAAAGCAAAAAACTAATATCTTTGTATTTTTTATAAGCTCCATTTGTTCCATTGTTTCTCACACATTTTTTGATAAAATAAAAAGTTTTTCATGAAAAATCGATTAAAAACGTAAAAAATATTCAGAATCCAAATTCTTCAAATAAAAATGCCAACATCGGTGACAATTCTTTTTCTCCCAATAGAAATTAAACTTTTCTAATCATCACAATCAAAAACGAGTCGAAAATGAGCCCTCGGGAAGAATATACCTTGTAGTCTTTACATCATGGTTTGGTACATGTAGTTAGACATTCCTCTGCGAACGATAAGTGGCGCCATCCTCACTTTTAACTGCGAACCACTGGTCAGGCAAAAATGTAGCGTAGACGCCGATAATATAGATTCAGATGGTACATGAGGTGTGTTATTTTGATACATTCTAATTGTAGACAATTTAATTATTAATAATATTGCTCTCTTTAACAATTTTGATGAAGTTAATAGTTTATAAGATACATGATAAAAAATGATTCAGGACGCAGAGAAGCCAATGCAGCGCATGAGTCAGAGAGAGACGGCCATACTTAAAGGTATGCAATGTATACTTGTGGGCGCTCAAAATTAATTATTAAAAAAAATGGAAAAAAAAAATAATATTTGTATTATTTTAATATATTTCGAGATTTTTCGAACCTTAAAAATTCACATCTTTAAAAATATTAACTTTATCGCGAAAAGTCATAGGACCTTTTTTATTTATATTTCAATAAGGAATATAAAAAAATTGTCCGGCTTAAAAAAACAAAGAAGAAAATTTGTTGACACTGTTCCAGTTACTAAGAATCAAAAACCAAGAAATGTGATGAGTTCAGACATCTATGCTTGATGAGCCAAGTGGATTCTACTTAAAATTATACAAGCTAGAATCTACCATAAATGTGAAGCACTAGCCAGCTTATTAATACTCTTCCAGAAATGTCGAGACGTGAGGAAAGATGTCTATGCCTGTTTCATAGACTACAAGAAAGCCTTCGATCGAGTTAATCATACCGTCCTTCTGATATTACTCCAGAAAAAAGAGTTAGATGAACAAGACATCGACTTTATTGGAACCAAAAAGCAACGGTTAGATATGGACAAACTACATCAGAACCGGTGTGTATAGAAAAGGGGGTACGGCAAGGTTGTGTTTTGTATTGTTTCATCTGTACTATGAGCACATATTTAACCAAGCAATAGGCCATGACGAGGATGAAATAAAAATTAACGGCATGACATTAAACCATACACGTTATGCAGACGACACGGTTATCATTGCAGGCAATCCAGAAGCCTATTCAACAAAGTTCTAGAAGTGGGATATCAACTAGGCATGAGAATTAATGTAACAAAAACAAAAGTAAGGGCCACAACAAGACTTCCAAACCCACAACTGATCATAAACATCTATGACACCGAGAGATCTTGGTAGCTGCAAAACGACAAATATAGACACTGACGTAGCAGTAAAATCACGTATAGAACAAGCTAGAGCCATATTCCTAAGGGTGAAAAACCTATTATGTAACGCAACCTTGAGCTTAAAGATACCGTTTTGTAAAGGCGCACGTGCACTCAGTTCTCTTGTATGGAGCAAAAACATGGACATTAAAAGTGAATACCATGAACAGAGTCGAGGCTTTTGAAATGTGGATATTCCGTAGGCTACTAAAAATATCATGGACTTCACATATACCTAACGATGAAGTGCTTAGACATATAGGAAAGGAAAGAGAGTTACTTACAATAATAAAAAGAAGAAAGGCCGCTTATCTGGGTTACATATACCGTAACAACAAGTATGATATACTGAAATTGATAATAGAACGAAAAATTGAAGGAAAACGTGGGCCTGGCCAAAGACAACATTCATGGTTAAAAAACATACGTGATTGGACTGGTATGACCACATCATCTTTAATTCGACGGAAATTAATATGCCGGAATTGTGGCTAACCTTCATTAAATGGAGATGGCACCTTAAGAAGAAGAAAAATAACAGTTCCTTGCCATTGTTTAAACATTTCAGTTTAAACATGCACGATTCCTCCTGGACTAGTTATTTTTCAATTCTATAAATTTATTTAATACAGCAGCGGCTTTTAGATGATCTGAATTGTTTCAAAAGATAAGTTTGTCGTCTTTGTCAAATTTCCATTGATTTTATAATATTGGATTGGAACGGTTACTAGACAAAATAAATCACCATGCCCTACTTTACATCTTTAGTGAAGTATGCACTAAACTATTTACTAATTTATTTGTATTGTTTTAAAAAAAATTTTCAAAAATGTTCCGAAAACTTAAACAGATTTAACATTTCCAGAAATTTAAACGTGTTGACAGATTTTTCACTCAAACATAAAAGTATGCTTGGATAAGTAATATAAAATGTATTAGTTAATATTTTTTTAGTTCTTAATTTTTTAGGAGCTTTGCAGAGGTTAAGCACTAGGCGCTTGTAATATCAGGAAAAAACGAAAATGATTCCAACACTTATATAAATTTATTTACATGTAATTTTCGTCCATTAAATGAATTACATTTAATGTGTTTCTTAACGATTCCTCCGACGTAGCTTCTTTGCTATGGAAAATAATGTTCGTCGTTCCTTCTGTTAATACCAAACCGTTCTGTGAAAATTCTCCTTTGACTGACGTTTCCAACCAAACGAACAGCGCTATATTATCTGATATCACAGTTATAGAGTACTGACTCGGATCTTCCATCATGGTAGTTACTGAACCAATCTAAAAATTATTTTTCATTGACACCAACGAACTTATCGAGTAGAAGAAAACAAAAATACAAAAAAATATTGAAAACGAAAAGTCTAAATTGCAGTTTAAATTATTTTTTGTAGATTTAAACAAATAACATTTATATACAAGGTGTGTGAATTAATACATCAATACTGGATACTGTAATACCCTTCAGTAATCGAATTTATTAAGAATCCCTCAGTTATTTGTTAAAATAATTATTTTATAGTATATGGAATGGCACGACGTCCTTATGTGGAGATTGGTCGCTTTAGTTTAGTCCACGTTTTCTTACATTTTCAGCTTGTTTACTATTCCTCTTAATTTCTGCATATCCATAGTAATTTGTTCCTGGTTTATTACCCCATTCACTCCAAATCAATCTTCACCTCATCCAACCAACACGATCTCGGTCATCCTCTTCTACTCTACCATTATTCTCTCGGTCTAGCTCTATTTAATTGTTATAAGAATTATAATTTTAGAAAATTAATCCCCCGAGTTTTAAATGGATAATTAAAAACATGACACAACATGTACACAATTTTAGTACTCACTCTAACGTTGGCTCGTGGCAAATTCGAATACTTGAGTGTACCCGGAAAAACGTAGTTTTTGTAACCGATATTACCATTAGAATTCCTCATAGACAAAGAGAAGAAGCAGTTGAATTTCGCATTGTTTACGTCACCGCAGTTCAGATCGGACAAATATTGATCGGTTGGAATTGTTTTAATAAGAGCAGATTCACCATCATTCTGAAAACAAAAAATTATAATTAAAGTTCCTTGTCCCATCAAAAAAGAATCAACAGTAAAAGGCTGCCTTTATCGCAAGAAAGTTCTTCAATATCTGGGTGGGACGGTGCATTGTCGATCAAAAGATTACACGGGGGGTAGATCATTTTCCTTACTTAACTGTTTAACACAAGGCACGAATTGATCATGAAAGCATTTTTTAAATAATTTGCCATCCTTCCAGCTCTGGTGTCTATAATAGACTAAAAGTGACTTCATATTGATATTTTTGAAAGCTCGAGGCTTAGCAGCAGCTTTGACTATCATCATAAGGGGAAGTTTTTGGTTACCGGAAGCATTAGAACAAGCCATTACTCGGTCCTTACTCATCTTAAAACCAGAAGCATGAGCTTCTCCTTTGGAAGCTAAGCTTTTTGAGGGTAGAGCTCTTAAATTGAGGCCAGTTTCGTCGGCGTTATAAATTTGTTGGGGCGAATAATTTCTTTTAGCTATCAAATTTTGAAATATAGCAGGGACTTCTCATCAGAAGAAACTTGTTCTTTAGTTATAGTTAACTGGCGAATACAGTCGGTCAAACCAACTGGTGCTGGAGTTTTCACCATTTAATAACATGTTCAACTGCATAGCTTTATCTTGAACAATAAGTTCAATTAAAGGGGTTCCCCTTCTCTTTTCTTGGGAGAACCACAGTAAAAGTGCCTCGTCAACTTTGTCACACAGAGACCGCCGTGCTGTTTGCCGATTTTCTAAAGTTGCCTCAGAAGTCGTTACACAATATTGTTAAGGCTTCAAACGGTTTTTTACCAGCCATATATTGTAGCGTTGCCAACTCTTTTGCTAATTTTGTGACACTTCCACCGCTATCAAAACGTTTTAATGTTTCCATCTTGTCTTTAAGAGTTAAGGTGTCATGTTTACGTTCAGTAGCCATTTTACTTTCCTTCCAAACTTCAAAATATTCAAAACTATTATTAAATAGACTATTGAAATTGGTTTTTGTGTATTAGTCGATCATATTATAACACTAAGGACACGTTAAATTGCATTCTTTTTGATTATTTTAATTATTTCGGCTAATCCGAACAATCAGCTGATACGAACAGTGTTAGGACCCAATTAGATCGGATTAGCCGGACTCAATTGCTATTATTTATGTAACATGTGTGTAAAGTAGCCATTTTTTAAAGAGTGAATATTGCGACAATCACGTGAATCGAGAAAAGGCCTTTACACACAAACTGCATATAATATTTTTTCTACTAACGAAAATTTTATCCAAATATAGAAGTTTCATAGTAATATATTATTTATTTATTAATATTTTGAACATTTTAATCAAGATTAAAGTTAACAAAACAACGAATTTGTGATATTATAATTGTCAACTCTTCTCTTTGGCATGTATAAATGCCACCCAAAAATAATTATTACTACTAAGTAGAAAAATAAAAAATGTTAGCATGCTTTGAGTTTGAGGATATAAAAATGATGTGCTATGATTAATATTTCAGTTTTAATTTTGAAGATATGTTACTAATTTTTGTTTGAATATAGGAGGCTTAAGTGATGTTGACCCAGCATTAATACAATCGGCGTAGTTACCGCCATCTATAAAAAATGGCATCAGCACAATTTGAACTTGGGACCTCCCACTCGATATACTACACTACGGAGACCTTAATAATACATTTTTTACGCACTACTGCTTAAAGTATGTTTTTTACGCACGGTAGTAGAGAAAATATTTTTCTGTTTATTTGTTTGGATCTTCTCGAAAGTAAATATTAAAAACTACATTATCGTTCATAATATACGAGGTCAATTCAATAAAATTATTAGTCCAAATGAAGGAAATTATAGCTAGTTATGTAAATTTACTACATGGAATGGAAGACATAAATATCGATGTACAGAATCGATATAAAAGAAAGAGGAAATGAAGGAAACGTATTTGGAATAAAATTTGTAATATAAATATTGTAAAACAAAATAGTATTAGGAAAAATAAATTGAATATTTACCACATCGACGGCAATCTCGTCAGTGTGTATCGGTTGCAAAGAATTCCAATTGAAAACTTGAATTGAGGCGGTTAAATCGTTTTGTTCTCCAATTATGTAAATCGAATCCAGTACAACGTAAACATCCAAATTACGTTGAGAATCTATATGACCAGTTATGATAATCGGATAGAAAAATTCCTGAACGAAATATTGCAACATTTTCCATTTACCAGTGAAATCTAGAAAATAAATAAATATGCTGCTCAACAATTGATTTTATAAGTTTACATATTACTAAATTGAATCACTAGGTAAACAAGGCTTGTCTATAAAATAAGGTTCCCAACGAATTTTCTCAATAAAATACATGTTCGGAAAGCTTACACTACTCTTTTTTTTCGTCATAATCACCGTTTAAAACAATGCAATTTTGCATGCAGTTTACCACCTTCCTCATGTCTTATTCGGAGAATTCACCGCGATTATAACATAAAACCTCTTCTTTCAGCTTTTCCTCGCTTGTGAAATGCGTCCCTTCCAAGTGTTTCTATAATTTAGAAAAGAGATGGGGCCGCTTTCATATGTTGTGTGGGGAGGTGATATTTTCCATCCTTGTTGTGTGCGCAGTTAGTGAGATGGAGGAGTCAAAATATAGCCTAGACTGTGAGAGGACTGAACAACACTACGTGTCATAAAACCGGCAATCACGTTACAACGAACATTATAATGTATGGTGAATAAATGTATTTATGAACATTGTAGAGTTTATACTTCTCATCCAACCCCACAGTTGTTATCCGTCAGCATTTTAGGGACCCGCCTTATACAAACCTTGGCATATACTAAACGGTCTCTCAAAACGTTGTGAATGAAGGACTTGCTCACACCAGGAATCATCTCGCTGAGGTCCCAAACCGTCTCCCTTTCTGTAGATCTGTCTATGAATTTTCTGCATCATACTCATACACTTTTCCCGAAATACGTCACACAGTTGAAAATGAATGTCCACCAAGACAAGAATGAACGTTGTAGACAGCCCACCGTTGCGAGAACTAGGAGAAAGAGATCCAAAATACATCCTAGTCTCGCCATATACCGCCTTACAGCGTTCGTAGCGTCCGCAACTCCTTGGGAACCTTATTTCATGTACAACCCTCATACAATGTGTAAAGAAATTAAATAACATAATTTGGTGATGAAATTTTTTTTAATAGAAAAGTCGCTTTTCCTTTAAACATACAGAGATAAAAAGCTTTAAAATGTATATATTACGTATACTGAATACATTTTTCAAATCCTCTACACCAACTTTCATGATTACACTGCGTGACGCACGTTTCTACAATCAAATTATCATCTTCAGTTTGTCGAGTAAGTCTTGCTAATACTGCTCTTGGTGGTATTATATTGAACAACTCGGAAGAGTATTTGCCATGGTAGTATCGGTAAAACAAAGTCAAGTGAGCGATCTTTCTTCATTGTTCTAAGATGACCAAGTTTCTGATCAACTCTGGATCGCCTTTCAAACACTGAGAATGAAACTTGATTTACGAAACGAGCGTCAAACAGTGTGATTATGAATGTACGTGTAGTGGGATTCGACAAATTCCAACTTAGATGTTTGTATTAAGGTAATACGAGGTTCTAAATTATGGGGGTACCATAAGTTATATTGTTTTTGTTCCATGAAAAGGAAACTTGCCAATTTCTCTATTACAAGTCAGAGTCTATTAATACACAAGATTAGATAAGATTATGTTAGCATAAACAAAAATAAAAAAATTATAATTACGTACCAATACCAGACCAAGTAGGAGCTAACCATACATCATTCAATTGCCAATAGAGGGCGCCCATGGTACCACCCAAACCTTGATCGTTAACTGTACTTCTATAACGCCTATAATGTTCTGTTTCTATTTTAATACCGAGGGCTTGGGCAATCTGTAATTATTATAAATAAAAATGTGGGCCACTCTTTCAAATTTATTTATTTCATTTTTTCTTACCTTCAGTCTCCGAAGATGATAACGCGCGTCAGGCAGTGTAATTTTGATTGTTGGTGTAAACAGTGTATTCAGTATTTCAATTTTAACAAATTGTTGCGTTTAATGAAGATAAGAAATTGAAAAACGAAGATTTTGTCAAAGAATATTCATCATATTTTCAATGAACTTTTATCTTACGCATTACATAGTTATCCAATCATAAAATCTACCGTAATATTCAAATTTAATGATAAGCTACGTTGTCAGATTTGACTTTATGTCAGAGACGATTGGAAATAAATGAATATTTTCAATAATATTTGTGTAATTTCAATTTTAATGATTATATAGTGTTAAAAATGAAAAATTCATTATTCATCTTTCTCTTTTCTTAATACTTATTTTCTTTCTACTACTATTCAGCTTTTCCCTGTTAGACCATCGATCCCCTATCATTCTATCGACGTGGTTTCTCCAATATCTTTATCTCGATCTCGTGAATCGTACTTTATCCTAAATTTTCAGATCTTCTCTTATAGCTTTGCTTCTTATTGATCTCTTAGACTCACTCCTTCGAGAGTTCTCAATGTTTTCATCTCTGCTATCCTCATCTTGTTCTTTGTTTTTGTTTTTACCGCTCGAATTTCCCCTTACAGGTCTTACGATTGTTTTGTATATGGGAACTTTACTATCGGTGGACATAAATTTGTTCCCGCAGATAGCCAGACATTATTGCATACACTGATGAAAGGGGTTGTCGTTCACAGCTACTTTATATCTTGTAGGCTCTTTTGTTATTAGCATTACCGTTTTTTCTACAGATATCTGCATATTAAGGTTTTCGGCTGTTGTTTGGAACTGTTATAGTAAACACTGTAGGCTGAGACTGTCACCTTGTCGAATTCCTATTTGTATTGGAGCTTGTTCGGTAAATCCCCGTTGTATTTTGTGAAGTATATGAATGATGCTCTCTCGAGATCGACAATACTAAGGAACAGGGGTTTTTGATATTCAATGAATTTTTAAATCGTTTCATTCAATCCACTATTATGATTATTATTAACTTGTAAAAATAATAATAAAAAGTACGTAAAAATACTTACTTGAAGTTTATAGATGAAAGCCTTAGAATAATTAACATTATAATTTTCTGGTAAGTTCAAATTAAATTCGATCAATTCTTTCATCTGTTCATTTCCACCGGGATGATGTTGTCTGTGGTACATAAACTCACTTTCCATATTTAAATCACCCTCTTGATCGGCTGCTGTTAAGAGGGACTGATAACCAGGTAGTGCTTGGTAACCGTATTCGGAAGAAAATCTCGATACTGGATATACATTCGAATCCCAAGGATCAGCTACGTAATTGTAGAAATGGACTAAAATATAAAATAATATGTAATGTAAATTTAAAATGATTTTTTTGCACACTAGATGCTCTAGGCTAGTTCTGGGACGATTAAGGGCTACTTAGTAGTATCCTTATCGCCACGTCGAACCACAGACGATAACTCCAACATCGAAGTATCGTCTATACGGGGTGTGATATACTTACGTATTTTGTTAATAATGGCAGGGTAGGACATATTGTTTTGTTGTATGGTCCGGATGGGAGATAAGTCAATGATAAAGCGAACAAGTGACATAAGAGTATTGGCATTCCTGGCGACTAAGAAATCTGGTTGGTCATTAAATTTAACAGGTGTGGCTAAAGAAATCCGTGTGGAGTTGATAGTTTCCCATCGGACGCCTCCCCAGGTGGCGGATAGGGGAGCGCCTCTCAGATAAGGGTGGTACCGTAAAAATGAAATATTCAGGGCGGACCAGATACTAGCATGTTGCAGAGAAGTAGCTGCAACATTACTGATATGAGCTCATTAAAGAATAACTTCTCTAAGGACTTATACTCAGAAAGTTGCAAGCGACCATCAGATATTGAAAAAAAACCGGTTGTAACACTACGATGGATAAAGCAATGGGAAACCACTCCATAAATAGTATAGTTAGAATGGCGCAAAATAAAACCGACGAAAATATTATTGATCTTGGACTTCGGAAACCAAGATCCGGCAGGGGAAGAACCAGACTGTGGGGTTAGTCGGTCAGTCGTTATCACACGAAAATCCTACAAATTAGGTCATAAAACAACAATCCTAAAGATTTTCGAGAGTATAATTATATTGGGTACGTAGAAGGTGAATCTATACAGCAGGAAAACTCAATAATTTAATCCAAGAGATAGAACGTTTAAAAATTAATATTATTGGTATAGGTGAGCTGAGGTGGCCTGGATCGGGAACGTGCAAACAAGATGGAGGTACATTGTACTACTCTGGAAGTATAGAAAGCGACAGACATCATAGAAATGGATTTGGTATATTTATAGTATTCCCATCAGAGACAGGATGGCACTACTCTAGTTAAATAGTAAACCATTTAATATGAATATTATTCAAGTATATGCCCCTACTGCTGAAAAGAAATATGACAATGAAATAGAGCCATTCTATAGTCATTTAAAAAAGATACTTAAAAATCTAAAGAAAAATGAAGTCACATACATCGTAGCTAACTTTAACGCAAAAATTAGATAAGGTCAAAGATCTGAATTGGTAGATGAATACGGATTAGGAGAATGCAACGAATGGGGCCATAGATTATACCAGTTCTGTCAAGAGCATGACATGATAATCGCAAATATATGGTTTAAACTACACGAAAAATGATTGTATACATGGAAAGGACCAGGAGATAACCCACCTCACATAATTAGTAACCAGATTGACTATATCCTAGTAAACAAGAGATTCAAAAATGGTGTCAGGAAAGTAACAACATATCCTTGCGCAGACATTGCAACGGATCACAATCCTCTGATAGCCGATATAAAAATCAAGCTCAAAAAAGTCCAATAAAATTAAAACTGGATATCACCGAGAACAACAAAACACAAATTGAAAAAGATATTAACAGCTAAGTGAGACAAATAAAACATGTAGTTGACAGTACAGAAATCTGGAACACTTTTATAAATTACATTTCCAAAATAATAGAAAAACACATTAAAACGAGTCCAAGACACAAAAAACAACAAAGGATGACTGACGAAATCCTAGATTTGATGTCGCAAAGAAGACGGCAGAAAATATCAGTGAAAAATATAAACAGATACAGAAAATAATAAAAAAAAGAGTGACCAAAGAAGATTGGATGAGAGTAAATGCATTGAAATGGAAGACAAACAGGACACGTTCAATAATATGTTTAAAAAAGTCAGAGAAGTAGTTGGCCTATACAACAAGAAGACTCCTCGTACCTTAAAGGATTCAAAAGGAAAAATAATCATAGATGAAGAAGAAATTTGAACAACTTGGTATGTGTATAATGACTCTAGTTCAGAAGAACAAATGGCATTATATGAACGCGAAGGACCAAAAATACTGAAGTCAGAAGTTATAATGTTGGCAAAAAACAAAAAAGCTTTTGGACCTGACAACATTCCAACAGAGATACTAAAACTTATAAATGAAGAAAACAGAAATATTGTTCAAACTCTTCAATAATATTTATTCAACCGCTGAAATTCCAGAAGAAGGGTTAAAATCCGAATTCATAACTTTGCCAAAAAACAACGTCCAAAGCACTGTAGACTGATAAGTCTTATGAGTCACACTATAAAAATAACCATCCACGCTAGAATCAGAAATAAGTGCGAAGAAGATCAAGACGAAACTTAATTCAGCTTCAGAAATGGGTTGGGAACACGAGAAGCACTTCGATCGAGTACAACACGACAAGTTAAAATATATTAAGGGAAAAAGGAGTTGATAGTTCGGACGTAAGAATCCACGAAAAATTATATTGGCGCCAAAGAGCGAGCGTTCGAATTAACGGAAAATCGACAGAAAAATGCAAAATCTTAAGAGGAGTCTGACAAGGTTGCATAATCTCACCACTTATGTTTAATTTGTACTCAGATAAGATCTTTAAACAAGCTAGACACAACTTATCATATGGAGTAAAAATTATCGGTAAACTTATAAATACAATCAGATACGCAGACCCATACAGTTGTACTGTGTGGCAACTTGATTGGACTGAAATGCCTTTCAAGCGCCATTGACAGAGTAGAAGAAAGATGGGTCTAAACATTAACTATTCTTAAACAAAATATATGGAATTTAATTGCAGGTAAACGGACAAACGATTCAAAGAGTGTCCAGTTTCAAATATCTTGGTTGCCACATTAGTGAACAACTGAATCCGGATAAGGAAATAAAATGTAGAATTGAGGTAGCTCATACAACATTTTTTCAAATGAGATCACTCTTCTCTAATGATAATTTAAAATTTCACCACCGGAAACGGATGATCAAATATTACATATGGTCAGTTCTCTTATATGGCGTCGAAGCATGGACTTTAAAAATATATGCCATTAATCGCTTAAAGACTTTTGAAATGTGGTTATACAGATGAATGCTCAAGATACCGTGGACAGCTATGCAAACAAACGATGCAGTACTTAACAGAGCAAATGCGGTTCGTGAGTAGGTGGATAATATTAAATGCAGGAAAATAGCTTATTTGCGACAAATAAAGCGAGGTAGCCGGTTTAATATCCTCCAGTTGATTATGATGGGTAGAATTGAAGGTCGTAGAGGAATTGGAAAGAAACAAGGCTCTTGGTTGAAGAATATTAGAGAATGGACGGGGATAAGAGAAGCTGGACAGTAATTTACACTAGCTCAATATAGTGAGAGTTTTGCCATGCTGATCGCCAACGTCAAGGAGACTTGATACGGCACTTTAAGAAGAAGAAGAAGGTTAAAGAAACTTAGTAGAACATATTATATACCTCAGTTCAATTATGTCTTCAGTAGAAAAGTATACTTGAAGAATTTGTTATGAAAATTTGCAAATTAAATAGAAACGTTATTTATAAAGAATGTCGTTAATTAGTTAAATAGATCGACAAGGATATATTTGTGATTAAGTCGACTTACCGTCTCCGTAAGCATAATCGCCAGGATTCTGTGCTACATATCCTTCGCTAATCGATTCGACTCCATTAGTGGGACTCGAGCTTAAGAATATTCTTTTATTTCGTGTTATACGATTGAATTCGGTTTGGATAGTGGTGATGTATAATTTTATAAAATCGTTGTAATATAGATCAAAATTGTCAGATGTACCATACCTGCAATAAATTTCAATTCAGAAATTGATATGTGGGACATATAAAAATATCATTACCCTAAAATATATTCCAGAGATTATTTTTAAATGTAGAAAAATTACCGCAGCCCAATGTGTAATTTCTCAAAATAATATGTACATGGGCGAGATTATAGAGAGATGCACTGTGTTAAGTAGAAAAATATGTGTGGAACGTTCACAACTACAATATCAGTGAAGGAGCATTTGCTGACGATGACATACTAATAGTCTAGTCAACATGTTCGAAAACGTGAAAAATAGTGATAAAAATACGAGCGATAGCTCATCCGATCCAGAATTACAATTAGAAAAAGGTGTTTTGAGGATTTTACAGCACGCAAAAAATTCCAATTGATATTAACAAATTAAGACGAAAAAAAGGCATTTTGTTTTTTGTTTATAACTCGAGAAATATTAAGAGTTAAGAAATTAAAAAAAAGATTCGTAAAGAGGAGAATATTTCCAATAAAAATGCTCTAGCTCTCGGAGCTCTATCTCCATTATCAATAATTTTAATTTAACACGGAAAGTAGCACGCCCGTTATGACATGAGCACATCGCCGCTTAAGACAGCACACCGCAATAAATAACCTTTTTTTGCATTAAATATAAATTTAGAAAAACTTAGAATTTTATGTTTTCTTCTAAACATTTTAAACAATAAGGTTCCGTTGGAATTAAACTTTTATCATCATTTTTCAAAAAGATATGCAATTGTTAACTTTTTTTGCATTTCCCATTTGTATAGATGACAATCTAAAAAGTTTAAATAATTGTTCCATAAAATGTTTTTCTTCGTGCACCCTTTTTTATACATGTATTTAAGAAGATCACGTGATAAAAGTTTAAATAATTACATTATTTTGTTCATAATAATTTTTTAAACTTAAAAATTTATGAATTATTACAAAACTGATGTTGAAAACATTTTTTTAAGAATTACCAAGTTATTGCAGTTTTTACATTAAGTAATGGCATAAAACAACGCCAAGTAAAATTATTTTACGCCATTTGTTTATAAATTTGTCAAACAAATAAACTAATTAACAAAAATTTTTTTCCATTCTATTGTCATCAATCAATCATGATTCAAAAATCATGATTTGTTGATAATTGATCAAATTAACAGCTGACCCGACCTAGCCCTATCTCATACTATTTTGTTTTATATAGTTGGTAGCCATGTTTAAATTAATTTTTAATTTAGTTAAATTGGCAGGGGACAAGCACTCTTAGATATGTTCAAGTGACAGTGAGATAGTGACACAAAAATTGTGACAGGCAAACGTGGTACAATTTCTAATTTTTATGAACTTTTAAGTATTGAATAACAATCCTAAGATTGTTCAGCAAGAGTTTTGTTAATCAAAACAAGTATCATTTATTCATCAATTAACAACAAAGAACCCAAACCCACTGAAAATAACATGATTTTTTTTCTCAAAAACAAATTTTAATTATTTATAATAATTTGTTTTGAAGGTCCATTGTTGTATTTGCATAATTTAAAAATTTATATAACACATAACATTCGAAATGTCCAAAAAACATTAATTTTTATTAATAAATAACTATAGCTACTGATAAATAATAGCTAAAAATATGGTCTTTAGCTTATTAAAAAGATCAATTAATTCTGAATAATAATGATTTGATTGTTCATTGTCATAACTATAATAGTTTAAAAGATATATCAGATAGTTGGTTAAAAATAGAGCTGCCACAGTCGTATAATATTTTAAAAATCATAAAAAATAGAAAAATTTTGACATTTGACATTGACATTTTGACATACTAAATCGATTTTAGAATTCCAAAAGCATTGAGAAAAAAAATATAATGTTTATCACAATTTGTTTATAACAAATTGTTGATATAATAAACAAGGAATTTTTTTAATCTTAAATGTTAATTCTGATATAAAAAAATATTTTTTTCTCAACTAATTATTTAAATAATATAAAAATAAAAAAACGATTATAAACAATTAAAATTGTTTTCAAGAATTTTCAATGTCAATGTCAATAGATAAATAAAAATAGAATGGAATAAAAATTTCTAAACATATTACGTAAAAAAATTGTTGTTTTATGCCATTACTTAATGTAAAAACGGCAATAACTTGGTAATTGTTAAAAAAAATTTCAGCATAACTTTTGTAATAATTCATAAATTTTTAAGTTTAAAAAATTATTATAAACAAAATAATGAACTTTTTAAAAATTTAAACGGGACATAAGATGGAGACACTAAATTAATAAATAAAAAAGAAATATCCAGAGACACCACATTAAAGCAGGGCCGGATTAAGATTTATAAGGCCCGGGGCTAAAATAATGACGGGGCCCCCTTAAGGAATTCGAAAACCCGGAAAAATTCACAAACGAGAAAAAAGTAAAATACCTAAATATACAACCTACATTATACTATATTGAGGAAAGACAATTACGACGATGGGAATACTTATAACAAATAAAGAACTATCTGTTAAAAGAATATGAAAAGCGAAAAACAGAAAGGTATACCAAGAAAATCGTGGGATTAAATTATAACCGGAATATTCAATGAACTAGGAATAAATTGGAAATAAGCAAAGGACCTAGCTCATAGTAAGAATGGATAGAGGAAATTTGTACAAACATAACCATCCACATCCTACACCACTAAGTGGGGGAAGCGCTCGCAGATATATATGTATTCCGCCGTTCTTCAAAGAAGAAAACAACTACTTTCCTGGCTAATGCTTCGTCAAATATTGAATTAAAACTCCTCTGAAGAAAAGCGTGATGTAAATCGACCTTTTTATCGATATTAACATCCCCAATAGCTCGCAATTGCAAGGAAAGAGCAGTTGTTTAACTGCATGTACTAAATAGTGACGCTCTTTCACGTTGTCTTCAGTTCGGGTCTCAAACCCGAAGAAGGGTTTTTAAACTGCTCTGATGCGACATAATAACGTCGAAACTAATCAGTAGTTACAGCCTCTCCTTGCAATTGCAAGACATTGAGGATGTTAATATCGACAAAAAGGTCGATTGACATCACGGTCTTCAAAGGAGTTGTAATTCAATATTCGTCGATGTATTCTCCTTTGTATTTTGTAAAGTGAAAAGTGAGATAGGTTTTCCGCAGAAAATTCACAGTTTTTGTGAAGTTTCCCGGCGTGCGGAAACATTCGATGTGCCATATTCATTGTTTACGCTATCACTACCCTAACACTCACAATTATACTGTTTGACGGAGGTTTTGATACGAAATGTATATTTAGTCTATGATGACGATAGCCTGGCTATCGAAACGTGCGTCATACAGCGTATTTGTGAGTGTTGATGTAGTAGTAGCGTAAACAGTGTCAGAAAGTTGTTATACCTTGCGGCGAGGACGATACAGATTTTATGCTGAGAAAAGTGGACGACGAAGATGCAAAATGGGGTTTGAAAATAAATAGGGTTAAAGAGGGTTAGGCGAAGAAGAAAATTCAAATACTTCGGAAGATGTAACAACATAAGAAGATATAAGAAATATTGTACAATAAAGGAAAAAAACAACACAAATTCTGGACTCATTGCTGTGGTCAGAAAAAATTAACTTTAACACAAATATGACAATAAACAAAGTCATAGTGGAGCCCGTTGTAACGTATGAATGCGAGTGCTGACAACTGACAGATAGATACGAGAAAACAATAGAGACTGTGGAACTGGACTACTTAAGAAGATAGTGGAAGAGATCCAGAACAGAGTATATACGAAATGAAGGTAAACGAAGAAGAACAGGTTGATTATACACGACTTCAGACAGATTACAGACTAAGAAATTGCTCTGGTTCGACGATGAGGATAGAGCAAAACAAGTGGCCGAAAAAAGCATTGATGTATCAACTGCAGAATCGAAGAAGACGAGAAAGACCCTCAAAGATTTGGAAAGACCATGAGAGACACAGCTATCCAGTAAAAATAGATAAACAGAGGAAATTTATTTCAAGCTTACCAACTTTGACGTAAAGCAGCTTCGTTTTCGTTGTTTCCAGCAAACAAAGCAATACTCGGATGACTACGTAATCTATTAACTTGATGCCGCACTTCTTCTAAAACGTTCCTGCAAATAAAATATTCAAAAGAAAAATTTCTACATTATATGACACCTTACTCTAAATAACTGTCGTAAGTAGGATACATGGCGCATGCGAACATAAAATCTTGCCATATTAAGATTCCATATCGATCGGCAACATCGTAAAAGTAATCCGATTCGTACACCCCTCCGCCCCAAACACGTATCATATTCATGTGAGCATCCCTAGCGGTTCCCAACAGGGTTTCTATTAGAGTAGGATCTTGACCTCTTTCCGGAAGAATATCCAAGGGAATTTCGTTAGTACCTTTCATAAATATTGGTAAGTCGTTCACTTTGAAGTAGAAAGTCGTTCCATAATCTATGCATATAAAATAAAATCAATGTTAAGCGTTGTTGCTGAATTTGAACATATTGTAAATAAATATTTGAGCTAAAACGTTTTCCGAGAAACACTTTGCTTCTATTTTGACGTTATCGTTTTTTTCGTAGCCTTTAGAATGGGCAAATTATTAGCTGGTTCATTACGATCAAAAATGACCTTGAAGAGTGGATCCACTTGTTTGACATTCTATAAGTGGGATTGGTACATTCTTCAGTAAGTGATCATCTCTTCTTTTTAGTTTTCACTGCTTATCTTGGTCCACTCTTAGATGTATGGCCTAGTTTTACCTGGTGTAGTCTGTCTACTGCTTGAGGTTGGATGTTAAGGTGGGTACTTAGATCCTCTAATCTTCTCAAGGCGATATCCGCCATTATTTCTTGAGTTTTCTACTAGTCGAACTTTCGGTAGATCTGATGTGCAAAGGAACATGATTTGCTAGGCTTCCGATTACTCTGTTAAGTCAGTTCTAGATGTTCTGTTAATGACACCATCTTAATCTATAACTGCATGCCCAAAATTCCATCGTACTACAGACTGTTTGAGATGGTAGTAAAATATTGAGACAATTTTGGTTACTTTCCATCTCTCTATTTTTTTATACGAGGTAATATTTAAAATACACTTATTACAAATTATTTACGTACTGAGTTGGTCTTGAATTAATTCAATTTTTCTAAAACCAATATGTTGAGTCTTGGTATCTTCGATCTGTCCGTTAGTAGTAACTGTTACTGTTAAATCGTATAAATATTGTTCTCCATATCCATTTGGCCACCATGCACTAACTTTGTTCTGGAAGAAAAAATAGTTTTTGTTTCATCAGTAGATTCTCCAAAAAGTACAATAGAATTTACCTTGGGAACGACGATTTCGAAATTTTTTACTAGTTCACCGTATTCGTTCGGTGACACATCGACGTCAATATATTCGTCAATAGGTGTACCGTCTGTTTGTAAATTTATCGTTAATTGCCCCGTTACTTTATTTTTGCCGTTATTAGCTAGATAAACATCTACATTCGCATGCCAATTAATTCCATCATCAGTAACGTCTACTGATACGTATCTTATAGTAGTTTCAGTGTAACTTTCAATATAAATATTTTTCCTTAAAAAAAACGATATACGAACAATTATATTTGGGGCGTACCATTTAAAAAATATATACGAGGATTTATCTATATCCAGTTAGCCTAGACCAGTTCCATGCATAAACAAAATTTTGCGTTACCATAGCAACGAAAAATAATTTATTAGAAGTGTTAGTATAAAGTTTGACGTCAAAAAAGTAAACCAGAGTTACGCAATAAATTAAAAGAAAAAAGATGTCCACCGAAATTGTGAAAATCGAAAAATTGGAGTATTGAGCCATCATCAAGTACTTGTATTTAAAAGGGTTAAGAGGTAAGAAGATTTACGAAGATATGCTTAATACCCTTGGTGATCAATGTCCCTCGTTTGCGACCGTGAAAAATTGGACTGTAAGCTTCAAAAGAGGTAAATTTTCCATTGAAGATGATGACCGATCGGGAAGGCCAGTTCCTGTGTCAGTCTCCGAATATATCGATGCAGTTCATGACATGATTTTATCAGACCGTCGAATTAGGCTAAAACGGATATCTGGAGCACTGATTGTTTCATACGAACGCATTCATCATCTAGTTCACGTCAATTTGAACATGAGAAAATTGCTGCAAAATGTATCCCCAAATGTTTGAATGTTGACCAAAAGCGTGCAAAGGTAGAAGCATCACGTTCGATCTGTGCTCGATTTGAAAACGATGTAGAATTCTTGAAACGAATTGTTACTATGGATGAGACGTGGGTACATCTCTACGATCCAGAAACAAAGCAACAATCGATGGTTCTCCAAGACCCAAGAAGTTTTGTATCCAAAAATCTGCTGGAAGGTTCTTGCTTCAGTTTTTTGAGATTGCCATGGAGTAATCATGATTGTTTTTTGGATAATAATTACTGACCACTCTACGGGAAAAAATTAAAGAGAAAAGACGCGGAAAGCTATCCAAAGGTGTTTTGATTTTGCAGGACAACGCCCATGCACACAAATCTCATGTTGCCATGCAAAAAATTCGTGATTTAGGGTTAGAATTACTAGACCTTATCCACCAGATTTGGCTCCCTCCGGCTATCATTTCTTCACTTATTTGAAAAAAGTTTAAAAGGTCGTAAATTTTCTCAACGAGGAGGTAATGTGGAAGTTTGGTTTGCAGAGCAACAAGAAACATTTTTTTAAAGGTCTAAAGACATTGCAGGTTCGCTGTAATAAATGTATCCAATTAAGAGTTGAGTAATAAAATATTTTGACATTGAAATTTTGTTTAGTTCTATAGTAGGCTAAGAATTTTTCAATGTATCCTCATATGAATAGGGTACTTGCATGGTTTGATAGAAAAATAGTTTTGGATATTTTATAATTTTTTTTTCAATTCTTTGATCAATATTTATAGAGAAAAAAATTATTGAAAATACTGAAAATATGATATAAAGTAAAAACGACAGTCATTCTAATATAAGCGTTATTATTAAAGTTTGATTAATCTGCAAAAAATGGTATATAAATCGTGTTTTGTGCCATGATGTTAAAATATCAAGACTAAAACTGATGAGGTTTTTTTATGATGGCAAGAAATTCGTATATACAACAAAAATGGTTTGAAAGTATTGGTCGTTTTAACGATCTTACAAGATATAATTATTTTTGTTGCCAGGATCATTTTAATGTAAGTAAGGTACACATTTAACTTATCTTAATATTTTATAGTAATTAACTTTATTATGCTTTTAACTTTTAACTTGATATGTAAGAACTTAACCTATAAAAATTTCACTTTATTCTTATATATAGAAAAATGTTTTATTTATACATAAGTAATAAATAAAAACTGTATTATTACCAATCGAACATATTCCATTTGGCTTTTCCACACCGTATAAACAAATGAAGATGGATATTCATTCATATTTAAAAATAAAATACAATTTTTCAACGTATAGAGATAGAGAGATATAATTTCGAAAAATTATTCTTACCAAATTCCAACGGAAGGAAAAGAGGGACCCCAATCCCAAGAATAAGATGCTTGCATCTTTCTGATCATATTAACGTGACATTCCCCGTTATACTCATTTGGAGGACATTCGGGAGGAACCACGTATGATTTAGCTTGTTCTTGAGCCAAAGCATCTCCCATTTCGATAGGAGATTTAAATCTAACCTCGATATAGTTATCTCCTGTCTAAAATTGATGTATATTATTTTATTTGTAGATAAAGTCTATCTTTGTTAATTTTCTTAACATTTCTGAAATGTATTCTGCCGTTCTTCAAAGGAGAAAAGAACTACTTGCCTGGCTATTACCCCGAAGAATATTGAATTACAACCTCTGTGACGTCTCGTCAGAGCAGTTTAAAAACCCTCGTTCGGGCTTGAGACTCCCAACTGAAGACAACGTCAAAGAACGTCACTTTTTTGTACATGTAGTTGAACGTACCCCAGTGAACGCTAAGTGGCGCCATCCTCACTTCCAACTGCGAACAATTGATCAGGTAGAAATCTAGCGTAGTCGTCGATAATATTGATTCCGATGGTAAATGAGGTGTGTAAAATGTATCAAAATAAAGTATTTCTACTATTCACCTCACCCCACGACAAAAAGGTCGATTAACATCACGCTCTTTACAGGAGCTGTAATTCAATATTCGTCGAGGCATTAGCCAGGAAAGTAGTTGTTTTCTCTTTTGAAGAACGGCAGAATACATTTTCGGAATATTTAGTTTCGAAATTATTCCAGAGATGAATAGTAATTTTGATATAATATTCAATAATTTTCAAGAATTTCAATTATAAATAATATATATACAAAGTGATTCATTCTAAATAATAATAAGTCAATTATATTTCCAGAAAACGGAATATTGGACAACAACGTTACAACTGGCTCACCTTTAGGACATTTTTAACATTGAAAATGTATCTAACGAACATGTTACGACTGGAACCAATAAGAACGTTATTTATATAGATATCAGCAAAAGTATCGAGACCGTCACAGACCAAATTGACATTTTCCTTTCGTAGAAGATCATCATCAACTAAAAAAAGAACGTAGATTCCCAATTGTTTTTCTATTTTATGTGAAATTTTTCTTAGTAGGTATAAGAATATGTATCAAGAATTGGTACCTTGGAAATTTCTAAAATACGTCCAGTTAAGCCTTGGCACCCATTTGGTGTTAACATCGTTAAAACCATGAAAAATATCTCCTATGATTTCATAATTCATTAAATCACTATAAATTCCACCTGGCACGGTAGCAGGTATGTCATGATATTCTAAAAATAATAAATAAATTCAAAGTAATGGGATGAAATTATAATAACAAAGTCTACTGATGAATAATTTCATACTGCTGTAATAACTGACATAATTTATGTAATGCAACAAACAAATTCGTGTAAAATTATGTAACATAAATTTCTTATACAAAGTAAATGAGTAAAAACAAAATTCATTTTCTATTTCTATACGTATTCTCTCACTATGCCAAAATGTGATATTTATTAGGTTTTAGAATATTTAAGTGTAATAAAAATTATCTTTCATCATATATTACTGTTAGGGGATTGAATCTATACAGTTACAGAGAATTTAAGTGTTCATGAGATGCCATCTCTATACATACAGTAGGAAGAAATTTGATCTTTGTTTAAATACAGTGTAAATATCCTCATCTCTATACATATTAACATTACAGGTTAAAATGTGTTATTCGTAGAGTTACAGAAACAAAACAGTGAACAAAAAATAATCTTCGCCCAGTTGTAGAAAATGAGTAGAATCCCATTTCTATACACTTTGATATTCAATAGGTGAAATTATGATGTGTGTTCAGTTACTGAAAGATGAAGTGTAAATATCCCATCTCTATAAAAACGGGAGGTCGAAACGTGATCTCCATAATTATTATTAAGTAATTAAAGGAGAGCTTTAAGCGAATTACTATGATAAAAAGTAATCTTAATTCAGTTACAAATCGTTACAAGTATTAGAAGAATCCCAACTCTATATATCTTAGTATTCAGTAGCTAAAAATATATTTGTTCAGGGACAGAGTGTTTAAATGTAAGGTAAATATATTTCCATCTCTATACTTATTAACATTCGGTTAACATTCATTGAGTTACAGAAACTTGAAGCGTAACTAGTATCCCATCTCAACATCTTCATTCAATTACAGAAAATGCAAATCCCATCTCTATATACATTTAGATTGAATAAAGTTTAAGTATTCAAGTATTTAGATTTAATGGACAAAAATTAGTTTTAAAGTGTTCGATAGAATCCCATCTCTAAACATATTCAAATTTGGATGGATAAAATGTGAGTTACAGAGTGTTCAAGTTATAAATAAAAATGTACGATCTCAATTAGCGAATCCTTTCCTATTTTTATTCGGTTTAAATTAGTTACTAGTTTAGCAATTTATTTAATTAGAATATATTGAATGATAGTATCTATGGATGCCAATTAAAAATACTACTTACCTCCATTATCAGACCTAACGGTCCAAATTCCATTCAAACTTTCTATATTCACACACCAACAATCGGTTAAAATTAATGATACCACCAGAAGTATCCACTTAGTCGCCATGCTGGATGTAAAGGACAATATTGACAACTTTGTTTTCGAAAAACAATTTTTATAAGTACAATTAAGATTTATCAATGATAATTTCTCAAGTGTTCTAGAATATATAAATCACTAATTTACAGGGTGATGTTTGAAAATTTTTATACTAAAAGATCGTGGTGAACATAATGTATCGAATCCCTAGTCACCGCTTATAGTCCAGTCATTTTAGGCATTTTTAACCCCAATCTGCGGAAAATTCCTAATTAGCTAAATTTTTGTTACACCTTTATTAAGCTGTTATAATGAAGATGTGAAAAATCTACATCGATATCGTGCCGGCAAAAAAGTTATAAAGGTAAAAAGGTAACAAAAATCAGTTTTTCGCAAATATCCCACGGTTTAGAAACTTAGTAAAATCTAAAAGTTTGTTCCTGGTAGCTGCACTGGCAGAACTAGTTCGGGAAGTGTACACTAAAGCGTTCTTTGTAGCAGAACCAGCGATAGTGTCGCTGTTCTTAGTAGTAGTACAAGAGAACTAATTCGCCCAGTTTACTTTACGGCTTGCTTTGGGTCCTAGGGTCAGTTCAGCCAGTGCAGTGCAAGACAGTGTAATCTGAAAATACATCTTCGTCATCGGACGAATGTAAAATATCAAAAAGTACCAAATCATTGTTGATACTAGGCCCGAATCACATCAAATAACCTCAAATACAACAATCAACAAATGCTCCATTGCACTATATCGTTCTTTGTATCCCATCGAACTAATTCTATACCTTCATGAATTAGTCTGCACTGATCCAGTTCAGTGCAGTTCCATTGCAGCTACAGCAAGAACAACCCTCAGTATAACTTATCCAAATGACTCTTACTCACAGACTTTTTTATGTAAAGAGCAAGTACAACCTATTACACTCAAGTAATTCGAGTAGTGCCTGCCGTGTGGAGATTCCAGGTTATAGTGCTCGGGAAACACGTGTCTTGGTACCCAGCTAGAAAGCTTTCGTCGATTTGGTCATCGGTATTAAAAAAACTCATTTTGAAGTCATTTATATGACGTCAACACATCAATCCGAGAAGACGTTTATAAGACATCAGGACGATAATATAAAAATCAAACGAAATTAAATCATGAGGGCCTGGTATTCTTGCCACTCTACACTGTCCTTTTAAGAATTGAAGAATTGTTTAAACTACTCCCTGCTGCGCGATTTTCTCCTTGGCGGTTACGAGGAAAGTTCATCATTACTGTCAGGTAATTCACGCACATTCTAGCCATCGTTATTTCGAATGAAATAGTGCAAGATGCATGCTACGACTACAACGCTCGTTATGTTTTCTGGATAGGGCTCATGAATATCCGAAATTTTTGCAGCAAAATGCCAAACACATTTTCGAGCCAGAGCTGGAAATCGGAAAGAACTCGGAAGTGTGTAGGACATGTGTGCTCATTCCTCCCGATCCCGCACCGATCTGTTCTTCGGAACAAAATCGAACTGGTGTCGGATCGGAGTGGTGTATGACAAATGTGGCTCGGCCATTACTCAATGAGTACAAAAAGTTTGTACATATTTACACAGACGCATGAAATTTTATGATGACATGGGTATCGCAATCATTACACCAACCTCCAAATATATGCTAAAAGCTCCTCCAACTCCTTCATTGTTTTATTATATGCAATATATCGAGCTACCCACATCGCCGTTTCATCAAAAGAACCTAATCACCTCATACAGATTCCCTTAGCTCAATCCAAACACCACAAATTTTTGGCAATCAAAATTGAACAGCAATTGCAATACATATATACAAGATAACAACGAAACAATTGCATTCTGTTGAATCCCCTCACATACTGGAATAAAAGGAAACGAAGAGACGGACCTGGTCGATAAGGAAGCTGTAAATAGTGATAGTGCGAAGTGCGTGAACTTTTTAACTACTGCCGATATTAAATCAATCCTAAAACGTAAAGTACTCAATGAATGGGAGACCAAATGACCAACGTCCACGCACAAACTTCGTGTAAAATCAAGGTCAATACTACCGAAAAATCACAGAGATGAAGTTCTTCTAACACGTCTCCGTCTAAGCCATACGCCAACGAATACTATTAAAATATTGTATCAAAAAATGTTGTGATATATTGTTTAAAAAACTGACTTTCTACTTTAATATTGATTCGTTTAACTTTTATTTTATTATATTTTCAGAAATCATCTTACAAATATAAGATTTCAATTTCAATTATGAAAAAAGCTAGTGTGTGCCATTTGTACCTCTGCATGCACTGAAAAACGTGTGAATGTCACTTTGAAGAGCAAAAAAGATTAAAAGAAGTATCACTTGAGAGGGGTTATCTTTTATTTATTTATTTTTATTTCGAATGAAGTTTTGTAATTCCTACAGAAGCCATTATACACATCCGATTAATGTTCAAAGTTAAAAGTGTAAAAAAGAAATACTTCATTTAGCCCTTCGAAACGGAAGATCTTCGACAACTGATTGTACCGATACAGAGAATCTCAATGTATCTGTTGAGAACAAGCTACCATAGAAAATGAGATAAAAAAACGTCAATAGCTTAAAAAAGTCATAAAATATGTTGAATCTTCAAAGTTTAGAAATAACACATGGGAGAAACTTTCTTATTTACATGATTTTAATCGAGAAATTTATACGCGATTTTGCGACACAAGATATCTCGTAAGTTTGCAGGCAAAATATCATTATGAATGCTTTAGAAAATTGATCTGAAGCTATTTTCCCTTCTGCCCACTGTTGATGCCTTAGACGAGCACACAAAAAGATGCTATTATCAAATTCAATAGTGGCTTGGAAAATAAAATAATCTGCCTGCACCCGATAAACTTTTAAAAATGATTTTATGTCAATGCAAAAAAGGGTGCGGCACTTTATGCGGGTGCATTGTACTGCAATTCCACTTACTCGAGTGGGTACTCGAGTGAAGACTGCAATAATAGTCCACCAGTAATTTAAGAGAACAAGACGACATCGACTTCGATAAAGATAAAATTAATGAACCAGATTTGTAAATTTCATTGTATGCGTGACTAGTATGGGTTAATATATTTTTTTCTATGAAAATTCTACTTTTTTTATTTAGATCAATTGAATTACAGTATAAAAATTTGCTATGTTATTTAGGGTGGTTTTTAAGAATTGAAATATGAAATTATATCCTACAGCATAAAACAATCCTTATTTAAGTAATCCAATTTTACCTATGTTCAGGTTTAAAATGTTATTCTATATTTTTTTACAATTAGGGGCAGTTCTTAATCTTAAAATACAAAAAGCGTACAACGGCACAATATAGAAAATGAGCTAGAGGGCGAAATGGGCCTAATCACAAATTTTTGTACAAATCAATGCAGGACGAAAAAATTGCGAGGTTTTGCCTTTTTTTGAGATTTATTTCCTGGACTACTTATTTTATTTTAAAATATAAATAAACTATTATCAATACAGATTGATAATATTTAATTTTATTATCTTCTTTTAGATACCTACTTGAATAGATAAATATGAATATTAAAACAAGCTTCAATATTGATCACCTTATTTTTCAATTTTATCGTAATTAATTATATTATTTAATTATTATAATTTTACACATCGTGGCATATATACAGGGTATACCTCCCCCGCTTAGAGATTTATGCTAGAAGAAAGCCTAAGAATATTTGCTCTACCCATTCTCAGAAAACGTCGCTTTAGAGGAGACTTAATAGAAACCTATAAAATTCTGACACATATCTACACTTGCGATTAAGACATTTTCCATGTGAATACAAATCAGAAGTTGAGAGGTCATTCAAGAAAACTATCTAACAGAAGTTGCCCTGGAAGAACTTTTTGATAAATCGTATAGTATATATATATGGAATGCATTAGAAGAAGAGACAGTGACTATTGCAAATACAAACATTTTCAAGAACAGACTTGATACTGGACACTCAGCTACAAACAATCAAATTGTGCACTACTTTTAGTAGTGAAAAGTGTGTATAGTATTCTGAAAAACTTTCATGTTTAAATTTATAAAACAATAGTTTCATTGGTTTTTTTATAACCGCCTACTATTGTCAAACAATAATAATAATAATAAATAATAATAGGTATTGTAATATTTTTATGGAAATTTTTATATAGGAGTTTTCTTGCACAATTTTTTTGACTCATAATAAAATATTTAGGAACTTTCATGTGTTGTAGATTGTTTCGAGGATATGTTCTGACTTTTCAGCCACTAGGCACTATACCTAGATGACATTTTGCACAAGACTCTACATCTCATTGTTCTGCTTCCTTGAAACGATATTATTTTTCTGGAAATTTTGTGTCCCACTTCCCAACGTGTTAGTACTACTCCTTCGAGGTACTTAAGCCTTTTGATGAAATGAGTCAGTTGTAGATTAGATGCCCTACTGTTTCCATGTCTGGCTCGCAGAATCTTATCGTCCTATCACTTTAAGGTGGTATTTCACAAAAAACCAGTCGTTTCGGGTCATCACAAGAAGTTCCTCAGACTTATTAGCTGATATATTTTATATGTTGGATTATATTAGGTCCAGAGTGTTTTCCTAGTTATAGTCTGGTATTTGATCTATCAGAAGACCAACCACCAGTTTTATGTCGTTTCTGGTCATCACGAGAAGTTCCTCAAACTTACTAGTTGATATAATTATGAACCTTTTGAATTGTCTTAAGCCTGAAGCCTAGTAATACTCCATCATATTCAATAGCTACCTGAAGAAAAAAGTTATTGATGTGGCATCTCACAATATCGCTCGGGTCCTAAGTATAGAGTCTTTAGCTTGGACGTGCACCCAATAGCTTTCAGGACCTTCAGGCTAACTTAGCAAATGTACTTTCTAGAGATATTTCTATCCAAACACTCCTAAGTACATTTGTATCCTGGTTCTAGTATAAGCTTGTGGGTGTCGCTTATTTTTTCACCATGCGCAGATTCAGCAGTGCCTCTAAGGCTAGAGTGGAGCAGGTTGTACTTCTTGTAATCTTCTTCAGTTTTTTCTGAACTGTTTTTTCTTCGGTTTGTGCACACCAAACAACTGATGCGTATGTGATCATGGGTTTCATGACTGTTTGGGATACAACCATATAGCCGCAGTGGCTTTTTAGATTACCTTGTCTAGATAATTATTCCAAGTAAATGTTTTATCCAAGATAACTCCTAGATATCTTATTTCATTGGAAAGTATCAATTGAGTTCTATTAAGGATACGTACGCTTATATTTTTCAATGGTGTTCGCATCCTGGTCCGATCCAACCCAGATCATCTGCGTAGTGTATTATTCAGGGAATATGTAAGAATATGAAGATTGGAATTACTGTGTTTCCACTGAAATTAGCACGACCATCTTTCAACACAGCGAATACTTTGGTCCTAATCAATTTATATCGGGGTATCCTCCACAGGAGCCATTAATCCTGGATCCATTCAAGTAGAAGGTGGCTCCATTATTCAGTGATACGGACTACAATACTATTTTTTGTCATCGGTATGTGCCTCCAAGCTTTTATTATTAATGGTCACAAACGCCATTTGGACATGATGGTATCTCTTGTGAAAGTTCAAGTTTCTCAGTGTGTCTTCTACTTAGCATCATAGTAAAATTCATTTCAGTGCTTATGTTTTTTGCCATTTGTCTCTTAAAAGATTCTTTAATGAGATGTTACATTATTTTCAACGATATGCGACGCTGCCAAGTTCAGATATGGCTTAGAGATAATTATTTCAAACAAATTTTATCGACGAACATTAATTTTTAAAAATAATTTATAAACCAAATTTAATTTTGTGATTTTTAGTTTAGTTCACTAAAAAAACTACTAAAACTCCCAATTTGATACAAGTTAGTGTGAATCACAATATGATCTTTTTAATAATTAATTACAAATTTATCAGCAATTTCTCGAGACCATAACTACTTCTAGTACTGTTTCCATGTGTAGAAGGTAGACTGATACAATATACCAAAAATTATTATTTTAATTTGTAAAAAAATATAATACCCTATATATGATGAATAACAAACAACAAACAACGGACAATTATTAACCTAAAACATCGTTTCGATGGGAAAAATATCCATATTCAAAGTCATTTTTAATACAAAACTGTGACAAAAATAATTTTTGTTGAATACTTTATATATAACATAATTTTTTTTTAAATAGTGACTCCTATACTAACTTTCGGGGCAGATACATGGACCACAATAAAAAACCAAAGAAATACCAAAGGAATAAGAAACAGAGCATGGAGATATAATATAGAAGTTAAATAATATAATAAGAGAATATTATGCATTAATTTCAAGAAAAACCACATGATTCTGGTCTAAACTGTTCAAGGTTAGCCACACATCAATTTTTCGAATATTGAAGAAAGATAAAAAGCATTCCCATATAACGAAATGATCTCATGGATGACGATTTTTATAGAAGAACGTATTTTTGTTAACAAATGATGACAATATTAAATAACAATGTGATCCATCTTTTGTTTTCCTCACTGGATGAGAGAACATCCTGAAAGAGTAGATGTTTGGGCAGGAATTGTTGAAAATTATACCCCTTTTTCATTGATTGCAACTTAAATGAAGATAAATATTTAGAATAGCTTCAAAATAATGTCGTGTCAACTCTGCTATAGCAAATCCTCACGTTCCTGTGATTATAATATGGTTTCAGCAAAAAGTAGCAACGTCCCTTACCAAATCAATATCTGACATTACCTGAACCAATTTTATCCAAATCGGTGGATAGGGAAGCGCGGATCTCTAAATCTCCTGATTTGACGTCATTAAACTCCTTTTTGTGGATATATATCAGAAGTATTATATACAAAAGTAAATCACTCAACTTTTAGATAACTTAAAAAGACGAATAGGGCTTGCAATTAGATCAGTCACGTCTGAGATGTTGAATAACATTAGAAGAAATTTCTATATCATATTTGCATATTGTTAAGACATTCGTGGTGGAATTTATTCCATTTGGCTGTTCCACACTGTATAATCATCATAACAGGATCAAAAACAAACTTTTCGCAATAGTTTCGATTATCCTTATATAAAACCGTAATTTTCAAGTAGATTTAATTTTAACAGTACCATTTGAACCTTAAATTTACTTTTGTATTATTCTATTAACCCCCTGTTTAAAACAAATAATTGTACGTTGTTAGTTAACAAAGTAATCTTACATATAATCAACAAAAACAATATATAAAATATATGAAAAATTAAAATTTACTCCCTTTCGCTAACTATTTTTTCTTGTCGCTTCCTACATACATTTATATGTAATCTGATATTAGATGAAACCACTTTGTCGCATATTTTACATGTAAAAACTTTTGTAGCCATTACTTGTTCTTCACCACAATTTGAGGCGTGTTCCTGAAATAATAATATCTGATATTGAACACACTAAACCAACAATTACATTGTCTTTCATAAGCCATTAGTTTATATACGGCTCGAAGGACCAAACAGTATAAATTTATGTTAACAGAATTAACAGTGTAATTGGTATGATTTACATCAACGGTTCTAGAAATTGAAATTTAATAATTTTAATGATATAAAATTAACAATAAAAGAAAGCGTGAAACTTTCATAGCTTCGACGAATGACATCAACTTAAGCAAAAGAATGTATTCACAAATAAATGTTCTCATATTTTTAACATGAAAAAAGATTCTATTTCGCTATGAATATTCAGTGCTTTGAAATGTAAATAAAACTATTAAAACTGCCCTTTCATGTAGAAAATACTATAATAAAATTATTTGGTTTTGTAAAATTGGACTTCATGGGCTCTTATAGGAACCCTATTGGTCCCTATTTAATCGTTAATAAATCACCAAAAAACGTTTGAGTTACAGGGTAAAAACTAGGTTATACACATAACACCTCCTTATTTTCAAGTTTAGAATCCACTGAATTTTGAAAAGAATAGGATCGATATTTGAAAAACAGTGATTCACATAATTTTAGATATAATGGAATTCTGAGCCTTCTATGTAAGTTTTTGAAAAATTTAGGCGATGATTTGGCCAAATTCTGGTGACTTTTCACCCGCATGAGTCTATTTTTTTTAAATAGACGTATAAGAACTGACATAGAACAGATGAGATATCAAAATATGATGATTGGGGACAATTTACTTCTATACCAAGTTGGATCCCTGAAAGGTTATACAGTCTCAAAGTAGGGCGCCGAATTTAAAAGAAAATTGGACATACCAAATGTTGTACACTGTGTGAGGGTGTCAAGTGCATTAAATAATGATAAGTAGAAGGCTGCTACTACTACTACCACTGGCACTTCGGCCCTCAAAGAGCCTTGGCCTTGTCCACCACATTCCTCCAGTCTGGCCCTCTTGACTTCTGTCACCAGTCTAGGGTCTTCATAGAGCCGGTAGAGCTCGGAGTTTGTACAGCTGCACCACGCGGCCTGCTCGCACACTGGTCCATATATTCGACGATCTTTTGCTTCCACGTATTGAACTAATCAGGGGGGGGGGGATTGATTAGGGGTGACCTAACATTAAAATCTCACAGAAGTTTTTTATTCGTCAGTTGATTTTAAAAATTTTATTTCCTTACCATAAATAATTTAATTATAAAACTTGTTTTACTCCATGTGCAGCAAAATTGATATTTTTAACTTAATGATTGCAAAGAACTTTATTTTTTTCGAGATTGTGAGCCGTACTTCGAGGTCCTATAAATTGTCCCCAATCGTCATATTTTGGGCTCCCCTATATTGTGTCAGTCTTGTTTGGGACATCCTGTATTATATAAAATACTACAATATGGAAAAAACATTTACATATACCTCGATTACATCCTCTGTGAACAGTCTTGCACAAATAGGACATTGCACATTTGTAGAATTATCATGTTGACTTGTTGAAGGCCTTACTGGTTCGAACAGTTCAATTTCTTTCTGTTGAGCAGGATCTTAAAAAAATATAAATTGAATTATACACCCCACAAAAATTATCGCATCATTGTTATTTTAGGATATTTTCAATACTTAATTTTAGTTTTTTGGGACAATCTATATATGTATCAACTTAATAGATATTTCTGATTTCTTATCATGGGCAAAAAAATATCACAATTTCTTACAAATTTTTTTGGAAGCAAAAATGCTCCAGTAAATCATTCCTCTCTTGGAGAATGCATCGATCGAGAACTTTCTAAGCAAATTGTGTTATTGTATAGTGAAAATTTAAATTTATTTTGTTAATAATGGATGTGCCTCAACGTTTAACAAGACATGTAACGAATGAAGTTGCGCTCATACAAGATAGCCGCAGTCAAAGATAGGTCGCCGGAGTAATTGGAGTTCAATAAAGCACCATATCCAGATTTGTTATTCGCTACAAAGAAACAGGGCAGCTAACCAGAAGACCCGGACAAGGCCGCGGAAGGGTAACTTATTTGTAACGTTATTTGAGGTTAACGGCGTTAAGAATTAGGCATACCACCGCTCGAAGACTGCAAACAGATCTGTTGGCTGCTCGTAATGTCCGAATAAGCCTACAAACAGTTCGAAATAGGCTGAGAGAAGCAGGTATACGAGCCAGAGTGCCAGCTAGAGGTCCACGTCTTACCAGAGAACATCGAGTAGCAAGATTGGAATTTGCTCGAGAACACGCAAATTGGAATTGATTGGTCCAATATTTTATTCACGGATGAATCAAGATTTTGTCTGTATTCATCAGATAGGCATATACCAGTATATAGGCGACGTGGTGAACGGCACGATCAGGTTAATTTTTGTCATACTGAAAGTTTTGGTGGTGGCTCTATCATGGTTTGGGGAGGAATTTCTTTAGAGGATCGCACGGAGTTAGTACCTGTGAATGATGGAGAACTAAATGCTGACAGGTATATAACCAATATCCTAGAACCCCATGTAATGCCCTATATGCCTCATATTGGTGACAACTCTGTGCTAATGCACCATAATACTCGTCCACACGCTGCTAGAGTGGTTCGGCAGTACTTAGAAGAGGTCGAGATACTCACCCTGAATTGACCTGCACGTAGCCCGGACCTTAACCCAATATAGTATGTCTGGGACCATCTAGGATGGCAAATTCAGCAACATCCGGTACCAATAAGAACACTAGATGATCTTCAAAATGTTCTTTTTTACTTCTGGGAAAATATGCCAGAAGTATACGTCCAGAACCTGTTTAGAAGCCTTCCAAGACGAATGGAAGCTGTAATTAGAGCGAGGGGCGGCAACACACGCTATTAGAAATTCATTGGCTGGTTTTAATTTAAGCACCGTTCATTTTTTTGTATAGATGTTTTGTACAATTTTTTTGATATTTTCTATGTTTTGGTAAATCAAACTTTTTGTCCTCTGTAGATTAAACTGATATAAAATAAATGTTGCAAAAGGCGTATCTATTGGTGCTTTAATTCGTAATACATAATAATAAAATTCGAAAAACAGGCAACACATTTAAAATATTTAAAAAATAATGAGTGATGCGATAGCGAAATATTTTTCCTTCAGCTCTGTACTGTGGACAATAGATATCCCAGATGATTTATTTTCATTATATGATAGAATACCTTTAAGACCACGTTTTGAACTGTCAAAGAATAAACCCAGTCGTTTGGATCGTATTGTTTCCATTTCCCATTTTTCCCAATTTTTGTTTGGAAAAATAATGCTATAATAATTATTATCTCTTCCACAATAAAAACTTATTTCAGTATCTAAGGAAATCAATTTTTCTTTCTTTCAATCTTGATGCTAACGATTCTGAAGCTTATCCCTTAGTCACATACAGCTAAGAGACATAGATATGACGACCACAAGTGAGCGGATTTTGAACTGCCCACAACGTAAGATCCTGCAAAAGATTTTTGGCACTGTTTGCAAGAATGGTGCGTGGAGGAATCAGAAGAATGCTGAGCTGAGACAGATGTATGGTGAGCCAGATTTAGTGGCGTTGATCGGGGAGGGGGCTGAGGTGGATAGGACACGTGGAGGTACCATGCTCAGGACAGAAGGGATTGTCAGTCGATTGTTGAGAAGGCCCTGGTTCTCAAAGGACCGTAGCGCAGATTACAGAAAGAAAGAAGTTAAGAAGATCAACTAAATCATTTTGAGAAATACATTTTGGCTCATTGGACATACTTTCAAAATCAGCAACGTTTTGTGATGAGCTTGGTCTTTCAATCACTTGTTCTAAGGGTTAAGATCTATTTTTAGCCACTGAAGAGTCAGATGAACACTGCACTGAATTAATACTTACTGCCTTTTAGCACGATTTATAGTTTTTAGAAAATTAGCAAACACACTACAAAACTAACAGTCTTCAAAATGATTTCATAGTTATTGCCAAATAGTCTATGTTCCAAATTTAAAAGCACTTCTTCTAACTCTCATACATAATCTTCAATATTCCACACACGATTTAAAAACATAATTAGGAACTTTTCATTTTTATCCAAGAGCAATACAAAATAACTCATTAACTCTAATATAACTTTTTAAACACACATAAATATACAAATCTATAAATTCTATTGAGAATTGTAGCCGCTCAAATTGAGCTCTTTTGACCTTGTACTTTTGTGGGTGGTCAGCCCAGATTTAACCCCTATTCTTTTTCAGCTTATCACATATTTTTGAAACATCAACTATTGTTCTTTATTTCTTTCTGTCCTGCATCTGTTTGTTCCAGTCACGTACTCCCAGATTCTGCATATCTAGCACAATTTGATCTTCCCATCTATTTTTTGGTCTACCAGGTAATCTTTTCTTGTTCGGTCTCTATTCTGTAATTTTCCTAGTACCTGCCGTTTTCCCATTCTTTTAATGTGTCCATACCATTGTATTCGTTTTGCTTCAATTGTGTTCAGTATATCATCATATATCTCGTAGTTCATAAGTCCTATATACTTATTATTTCCATCTTTCACTGGTCCATGAATTTTCTTCTCTCATATATCCTTAGTTGTTCTTCGTCCATATTTGTTAGTCTCATAGTTTCAGCGGCATAAGTAACTATTGGTTTTATCACAGTCTTATATACTCTTAAATTGGTTGCTCGGCTTATTATCTTGCTCTGCTTTGCAATTTTGTACTTATTATATGCCATGTATACTGTATAAATTGTTTGTCTTGTCTCATTCTTTTTATCATTGTTCCTAAGTACTTAAAGGTGTCTACTACGTCGAAGATGAGGTCATTTATCTTCACTGTTTCTTGTTTGTAAACTTGTTCTATCTCTCAGTTTTAATATATTTTGTCTTTTTCGGATTTATTTTCACTCCTCTTCTTCTTGTCTCTCTTACACTTTTTTCTAATGTGCTCTCAAGACTCTTTCAGTCCCTTGCTATTAGAGTTAAATTATCAGCAAATGCTATTACTTGTTTTGATTTATTAATGATACTTCCATCGATATTACATTCCCTTATTATGCCTTCAACTGCAACGTTAAACAATACCGCTGGGAGTCCGTCACCCTGCCTTACCCCAGCATTTATTTCAAATTCATCAGATGGTCCGTAGTCATTTTCACTAATTTAGGGTAGGTACTTGTAGTATTTCCATGTCTTGACCTCCTTTGTTTGTGACTTCGAAAATAAAGCTGAGATGAAAATATTTTTGGGGCTCCTAATTTTACAAGAGGTAACACTCTTTTTTTATGAAACTATAAGCGAAAACAGATTTGGATTGTTATGTAAGTTTTTACACTTTGCTGTCCTCAAAGTGTAAAAAGATAGATTGTCTATCTAAGTTATGTATCTCATAGAAAAACGTCCAAAACCGATCCAATCATAAATAGTTTGACACAAAAGTTTAAAACATTTTATGTTTAAGAACGAGACACATATGTAGACGTATTTCTTTTATTGTGGAAAGGAAAACAATATATAACAACGAAACAAGCTAGATTTGGCATGAAGTTATTTATTCTAAACGAAAGCCAATCTGTATATGTCCAAAACAATATTTTATATAGAGAAAAGGACACAAACTACAGTTCAAATTACCCAAATAAAAAACAATCATCATGAATTGTTTTGGAGTTAACTCACGATTTAGTAAATAAAGGATATAGAATTTACTTAGATAATTTTTTACTTCAATTTAGACATTATTGGAACAATGAGAATAAAAAGATCCCCAGTATTCAAAGGCAAGCGATTAGTTTTAAAATTGAAGGATAAGAAAGACGTATTAATGCTCAGTTCTAATGATAATGACAAAAGGAAAAGGACAGGAAAAACCTAACGTTGTCCCGGATTACAACGAGAATATGGGCAGTGTAGATTTGGGAAATGGAGTTATGGTGGCCTACACAACTGCTTGCACATTTTATACAAAAAGTATAAAGGTTATTTGTATCGATTACACTTTTTGATAGAGTGTGTAGAAAAAATAGTTGATAACAATATTGTGAACACCCATCCAAAGTCATCAACTAGCAGCTCTACACCTAAACCAGCATGCTTAGTGGAAAAACATTTACCAGAGCAAATGAAAAGCTATATAGGAAAAACCAAATCCAGGAAATATCGAGTTTGTTACAAAAAAGGTGCTAGAAAAGAATCATCTTACTGGTATCCTGATTTCCTGATTTTGGTGTAGCATTGTGTAAGAATAATTGTTTTAAAATTTATCACGGAAATTGAATTTTGTATTTTTATATATACCTACCTCTATATTTTATTTTTTAAAATCAATACTTTTATTATACTTATGTGCTTTTACTCGCTCTGTAATAGACAAAATTTACGATGACAGCCAAAACATTAAGTTCCGTAAGCTAGTGTAGTTTTGAAAATAAACTTTTTCCTAATGTGAAAAGTTAAGTTATACATATACATACTTTTAAGATTTGTTTTTTGGGTTTGTGTCCTGGTATTGATTGGCTTCCTTTTAGTTGGAATAGGGGGAATCACACGTTTAGGAAACTCAATATCAGCATTGGTAACATGTATAGAGTCTTCTTCATTCTGTTCTGACTGTTCAATATTGGATGTCAACGTTTTCTCAAAAGCCTCCAACTCTCGTTCCTCTCTCTGTTTTTTTATATCATCTTCTTTTAATTTATCAAATAATTTTTCTGCTCTTGTTAACCTGGAAATTATAATTTTATAGATGCTACAAATAAAAATAGATTATCGGTCTACCTTTTTGAAGGAGAATCTGCAAATAATGTAGATCGGTTCATTATTTCAATATTAGACAATGTTTTCTTTGATCTGGCAGATATTTTTGGCACTTCACTCTGAACTACTAAAATTTAAAAATAAATCAGAAAGAAATAATTTATTATTAAAAATCGGTCTCCAGCAACACAATATGATGCAGTATCTTTAAAATGTCACCCAATCCATTAAGACAGACTAAAAACACACAAAAATTACAACTAAACCATTAGGACAGAATAAAAACAAATTTCTCAAAAATTGACAAGTGAGCCTCTAAGACACAAAAATCTGGAATAGTATCAATTTAATAATAAGTTGAAATTTATTACTCACCATCAGTTAAATCTGACTCCATTGGTTCCTCTGCAGAATCAACTTTCTTATTGGGTTTTGTTTTAGATTGCCACTTAGGCTTCTCTACAGATTTCAACTTTGGTTGCTTGGGAGGGGAAGTAGAAATATCATCGTCATCATCATCATTATATATTTTTCTTTTTGTTTGTCTTCCCGCTCTATAAAGGTTATCAAATAAAACTAATGAATTCTAAGAGTTTTTAAATTTAATTAATAACAATGAAGAAAGATATTTAAAACTGTTAAATATATCATAGTTTCTAGAATATATATTCCGAGTAAAAAAGAAATATAAATTATTTAAATAGTTTAAATAAATGATTATCAAAAATTAATTTCAATCATTATTTAATCACTTAATAGGTAACAGTTTCAAGAAGTAGCTTTAAAAAAACTGGAAGAAAATAATAAATATTTCTCCTATTAAAAATGTATGCAAAAAGAAATAGTTCTTCCAAATATGAAAACCTATATACTAAGTCATTTCTTTTTTCTCTCACCTACTAACATATGTTTCTTCGGTTTCCTCAAAGGCTTCAAAAACATAATTAAAATTAGTTAATTGTATAGGTTTTGGTCTTGGTGCCGAGAAAAACGATTGTCTTGATAAATCAGCTCTCAATTTCTCCATATCACTATGGTAATCAAATAACATCTCCGCTTTAGTCTGTACATCAGCATTAATGAAGATTTTACTATTTTGTATGCTTATGTATTTTGGTTCATGAAAAAATATTTCTAAAGGCCAGCCATCATCTTTGGGCATATCATTAAAAGTAAAACTAGCTTTTGTTGCATCTTGAGGAATGCTGTCATCTTCGTTCTCCTCTAAGATATCCATATCAAAATTTTGCTTATCTAATGTGGAAAATTAGTTTGTTTTGTATAAATATTATATTGTACATATAAGCAATGTAATGTTTGATCAAATTGTAGAAAAATGTATTTAAATTTACAATTAAAATATTTTAAATATAAAATTACTAATATCTGATGTAAACAATAAGTATGAAACTGATTTTAGAGTACGAGATGTGCAGCAACATATATAAAGCAGAACAGACCAAAACGAAGTAGTTGAACTTACCTGTGCTTTTTTTATTACAATTCCTCATCTTCGATTTTAAAGAGCTAGATTCAAGATCACTGTTGTCTAACTGAGTTTGTGAATCAATATCCGATTCAAACATATCTTCAGGACTATTATGAATTACCAGTGGTTCTTTTTCACATAAAGATGTATCTTTAGAATTTATGACTGCTTTATAATATTGTTCCATTTGCTCCTTTGACATATTATCCTCATATATTCCAGCATCTACAATGTTTATTTTCATTCTTCAACTCTATTCCTTATATAAAGAAAAGTGCAATTTAACAATGTCATTGCCCAAAGAAACTAAATTCGTATATCATACTATTTCCTCTAATATTGTTTGCATGTATCCAAAAAAGAAAAACAATGTAAAACACATGGGGCTTATATTAAAATAAGAATCCCAAACCTCTGCATTCAACGATTATGTCACAAATCTGAACTGATTTAATTTAATTATGTATGGTGCTGATCAAAGCCCCCTTTTCAAAAACAAACACCCACTACTGAACACTGGGCAAGGAGTAACAAAGAGATGGCGGATTTACTTGCAGAACCTCTTTCTGAATTTTTAACACCTAATAATGATATAGAACTAGAATATAATGGAATCCCAAGCTCAAAACTCTGAAACTAAATAACTGACAGATCTGTTAACTCTTAAGTAAATTAAAAATATTAATATTAAAAAAATATTCTGTTTAAATAACAAAACATCGCCAGGACTTGAACAAGTTAACACAAAATTCTGAAAAATTTCTTCAAAAAAATGATAGCATAATGCTAACCAACTGATTTAATGCTATACTGAGACACTAAATCATATCCAAACAACTAAAGGTAGCGAGCATTATATCAGAGCTCAAGCCAGGTATCATTAGTATATTACCAATTATATATAAACTTCTTAGAAACTCAGACATTCCAAATGAAATTCCGCATCACATATACAAATAAAACAAAATTTGATAATAAAATATTAATTACTTCAACCAAAATTATAAGAAAAAACGTTTTGATTTACAGCCAAAATATATAATAATATTACCTTTTATAACCTTTATCATTTCTTGTTTATTTACGGGATCCATATTTATCAAGCTATGAGAAATATTTCAATAAATTGAATAAAATGAAATTGTGATAAAACTTTTTGAAAGGAACAAAAATCTTCGCGCTAAGACGTTTACATTGAGACAATTCTTATTCTGTTTTCGACTTGATGATAAAGAGTCACCTCTACGTATTGCAATAGTCATACGTTAATTATTATAAATACTAACAAATAACATAAAAATTCAGGAAATATAATAATTGATATTCATTACGTTCGAAAAATTTACAGTAAATGTTGAAAATCACATTGAAAACTCTCTGTTTATATTTTATAATTTTTCGACATATTGTATAAAAACGAAGAAGAGCTTAATCTAGCCAAAAAATTCAAACTTGTCATTTTTGCTTGTTCCGTTGAGTCGTTATCACGTTAATTTGGTTTTAACTATATTTTAAATTAAAATGAACCGGTAGTTTACAGTATTATCAATACAAGTTGATTTAAGTTAAAAATTTTATTGCAAAGAACTGTGGTTACAAAAATAATTTCAACTGTAAGATTAAATAGTAAGCCTATAATATGAATAAGACATCAACATACAATATCACCGAAAATCCAATCCAAAAAATGGAATTGACTTCAAGAAATATAGATACTGCGTTACTGCTCGATAGTAACTCTCCAAAATTGATAGACTTTATGAATATAAATCCCCAGAATGGATCAACAGCTAGTGGTTTTGCAGATCATGACTATCCAACGATTAGTGGGGTATCACACGTTATGAACCATATGACGCAAATAAAATGCGTGAATAATGTACCTTTACCATCAGAAATTGTTGACCACTTTGCACGTATCCTTTAACTATTTGTAAATTTTGATATATATATATATATATATATATATATATATATATATATACTAATTTACTTTTTATTAAACAGGCTTAAATAAATAATTTTTTTTTCTAACAAGTATCTGCTCTTCACTATTATCAAATTTACTTTTTGTTGATACTTAAACTAAAAGATTATATCCTTAACCCATTAATAATAGGAGTACAATGTCACTGTATGATGGGATTGTTTTGTGAAATAAACAGAGCTTGGTTAACTGTTGACAGTGATATTTATGTATGGACATATGAACAAAATACGGATTTAGCATATTTCGATGGTATAAATGAAACCATTGTATGTGTGGGTCTGGTAAAACCTAAAATTGGAGTTTTCCATTCCTTTATAAAATATCTACTCGTTTTGGCAACTTCTGTTGATATCATAGTATTAGGTAAGTGAATATTTAAATTTATTTATAATTCTAATTTTCATTTTTAATATTTTTCTTTATTAAATGTTGTAAATGAATAATTTTAATCTCTTAAAAAAATCTACAAGCTCATACATTAGGGGTGGATTCATGGGGGAACGTTCTCCAAGAGCTCTGTTCCAAACAATAAAAATTGGCAATTGAATAAGTTTTGTTTACTTGATAATCCACGCCTTTCTTCAAGTTTTGTGTACATTGCCAGTAAGCAACACCAGTGAAGAGAGATTTTTTTTTGTGCCATCTAAAGCTGTGGACTAGAGTAGAAGAGAATGGTTGGACTTGCATGTTTGCACATTCGCCATAGTTGACCCTATAAATGTTATACATTGTTTTGCAAAATCAAAAACTTATTGTCTTTGTCTCTAATATTACTTGTGTCAAATAGTATTTTTTATTGGTTTACTTTAGTTTATTTCCTTTTTTTGTCTAGTTTATAAGATAAGACTAAAAAATTTATTTTTAAATTTACACAGTAATTTTTAGAATGTAAGTAACTGCTTTGAAATGTTTTAAGCTCTCAAATTGTATATGACAATATTCGTTTTTATGTTTCCTGCGTATTCACTTGAAGTGAAACAACTGATAATTCTAGCTTCTTTATGACATTTCCTTTGTACAATATTCTCTTTCTTCTGTAGCCTAAATTTATTTGGCAATTTATATTCCATATTATTTTTTCAAATCATAAGTCAAATTAAAGCAGTGTAAGTTTATCTTTATGTTTTAATATTCTTTGCAAATGGTGTTTTGATCGGGAGCTACTCTATTATCCATTTCCTAAAAAATCCATACCTTTAAATTTAAAATTTCCCCTTAAGTCGGACCTGAATCCGCTCCTAATACATCTGACAGATTGATTATTCTTTTTTCTCATTCTGCTATCAATTGTGATACTTTAAGTTACTCCTCGTTGCCTTAAGGGTTGGATATTTAAAATGTTTAACATGTGTGGGTGCACTATCAGTCGTTTGTTCTCAAAATGTTTTTTTAACAAACTAATCTTGATTATCATTAGAAATGGTTAATGATTCGATAGTATGTGCCATTTCCACCTTCAAACAATCACGAGGATAATAAAATTTGAATACTTGTATCATCGTGTACTAATACCTTAAAGAATCATAGAAAGAGAACCAATTACTATAATTACTAGAGAATGTTGGTAGAGGTAAAGGTGTTAAGAATATGCTGCTTTCTGGATTAGTACCATTTTTGTTTATATTTATGATGGTTCAATTAGGATTAGAGGAAGTCCCTGCGACATTAGAATTAGTGTCTTTCCTTATTGGCTTCTTCTTCCAAAGCAATGATTTTATCTTGTTTTTGTGTAGGTGTGAACATTAACCCTTCAATATCAGTTTGTACTGAATTATAAGTTCCAAAAATATCTTTAAGATCTAAAATTTGCGATTCTAACGAGAAAGTATTGTCGCCTTCCCTGAATTTTAGTTTAATTTGACATCAAAATAAAAGTAAAATTACACAATGAGGATTGTCTTGGTAGGAAATAATGAGAAAGGAATTGAGCCACTAACCTTAACTTGAATTGCCGACGTCTTCTTGGTCAGGAAGCCGTTTAATTGTTGATTCTGGGGTAGATGTCTAAAATGCTTGTCTTTTGATTTTTCAAAAGAGATGTTTGAACAAATTGTTTTTTTTTTTCAACTGATTTTACTAATATGTTTCACTTTCAATTATAAGTTGATTCAATCTGGTTCAAAACAGACCAAATGTTTGTATTCGTAGGTGCTGGCACTCGTTTTGACAAATATTACACTTAAAGAACAATATGGCTCTTTTCATAACTAGTTATGTAAATAACTATAACTTCTTATTATGCCAAACTGAACAATTGAACTTATTTTAGGTGTAACTTTTACTGAAAATACTGATGAAATCCAACTTATACCAGACCCAGTATTCACATTGACGACTGATGGTGCAACAGTTACAATTATAAACAGTACTGAGGATGGTAGGATATTCTATGGAACAAAGGAAGGAAATTTATTCGAAATTTCTTATCAGGTAATTATTACTACAAATATAGCATTGATAATTCAACGCTTTTTAAATTTTGTAAGGTCACAGAGTAATGTTATATAGTCTTCAGCTTTCGGTCAATCTTGTCAGCTTTATAATATTGGTATAGAAAAATTATTCTTTTCACTAACATCTCAATTCATTTATGTATTAATTAAACAAAGAAATGTTTCGTTGGCATATATCTTGAATTCATTTTATTTTAGGCTGAAAGTGGATGGTTTGGAAAACGTTGTAAGAAAATCAATCTTTCTACTAGCACCTTATCATTTTTAGTTCCATCATTTTTGAATGCAGCATTAAGTGAAGAAGATGGTATCTGTCAAATTTCTATAGATGAAAGTAGACATATATTATACACTTTAACAGAAAAAGGAACCATCGAAGTTTGTGATTTGGGGGAAAAAGGAACTAGTTTTTCTAAAATTGTTAAAATGTCACAAACTACATTAGTTAATCAAGCTATGAGTACAGTCAAGTAAGAAATATGTCTTTTAATTTATATAACTAGAATTTCATGGTTTAATTCTAGGTCCATATATTTCTCTTTTGTAATATATTCAAATTTCTTAAAAATTTTATTTCAGAACATTGGACAGCCAAAATTTTCGACCGATAGTAAGTATATCAGCTATTGAAGCTTCCGAATCAGCGAATCTTAATTTAGTAGCAGTATCCCAGACCGGAGTTAGATTTTATCTCACAGTAGTAAGTCTTTCTAACCAACAACCTAACCAAAGACCCTACACTCTAACTCTGGCTCATGTGAGATTGCCACCAGGATATTCGGCCAACATTTCAGTCAGACCCAGAGCGGTTCATGTGTCACATTATAGAGATAGAAATTTGGTATTGATTTCAACTGTTAATGAAAAAGATGTTCTTTGGTGTATGAGTTCAGATTTATTTCCCTTTAGTCCATCATTAGTGGAGGCTTATTCAGTTGTAACTTTGGATGGACCAGCTTTGGCTATATCAGAGGTATGTAGTTGAATATAATTGTTACTTTAGAAAAACCAGTTCTTATTCTATAGTAATGTGTAATATAATTATTTAATTAATAGCAATTAAAGTTTTGGATTGTTTAGCTACTTTTTTGACTAATTTGCTGGTAGGAAACCAGTCAAGTTCAAAATTTCTCTATTTATTTCAGATCTGCAGGCCTATATCTTTTTAACTGTAAAGTAAGATAATAAATTAACATCTAAAGACTATTATAATAATATGTCAATTAAATTTAATGATTATCATCGATTAACTTGATACAAATATTTATACTACCTAAACTTGAAAATCGTTAGACTCTTTAACTTTATCTAAGATATAGAGCTGCTTAAGTAATGTCAGAGAAGAATTACAATACTTCCATCAACACTATGTAACAATGAAGATTAAATGAGAGTTAAAAATCTCCAGATTACTACAAAAAGAATGTTTCAAACATGAAGACCGTGTTGAAGTGTTATTCTAGAAAGCTAGTAGAAATGTGAAAAAACTGTCAAGGAAAAACTTTTTTACAAACCTTTTTGCTTTGATCTAACCTGCTATCTGGACCTACGAAATGCATGGTTTTTGTAACAGTACTTGCTATCAACCAACACAAAACAGAATCGTTCTTATAATGGTTACTGCCTAGTTGGAAAAGGTAATCTCTATTGCCAGAATTGTCACCATACCAAGGACGGTTTTTTGATGGATTGGAATGAACCTTGTGTATCTTTGAAATATTTTATCATAAGAGACACAGAGGCAGTATAATTACATCTTTCAAATAACCCACTAATCTTGTTGGTTATATCCAAAAAGAGTTGATCTTTCAACAACGTTGTATATATGTACATCCATGATTCAAACGATCTATTGTGTCCCCCTTTATTGCTGTGACACTGGGGATCCTCAGCGTTTAAAGCTAATCTATTAATCCTACTCCTCTCAGAAAATTCAGAATGTAGGATGGATCTAACACAAATATAAAACTAATATCTCTGGCTGCTAGAGCCATTTGATATTCTGAACTTTCTGAGAGGAGTAGGATTAATAGATTAGCTATAACCGCTGAGAATTTCCAGTGTCACAGTAAGAAAAGGGAACATAATAGATCTTTTGATTCACGAATATACATGTTGGAAGATCACCTTTTTCTTTATATAACCAACAAGATTAGTGGGTTGGCATTTTAAAAACTCTTGGACAGTTTTATTTTGAGTCCTCATTCCACAATACCAATCGAAATTACATAGTAAGAAGGACAATGATATCAACAATGACAACTGAAAATAATCCTAGGAATCTATAGAGACTAATTCTAAGCAAAATTTGTTATATAAGGTTATTAAAATGAATCAACGTCAAATATTTTGATATTTCGTGAAAAAAATGCGTGTTTTAAAGAGGTTTTTCATAAATAACTCAAAAAACTGTAAATTGTCATTACCAAAATTGAGGCTGATAAGAAAAACGAATAAATTCCTTCCTTAAAAAAACCTTTAATACTAATTTAAGTTGAGTTAATTTATTGTAATTTTTTAATATATTTTTTTATTTATTGAACACTGCTTAAATACCTACCAAATGAGTTATGATGAAAATAAAAGGACCCTTTTGATTGTTTTTAGAAAAAAGTACATAATGAAACTTACATTATTTCCACAAAATTGAAATTCATAGCAAACCCTATAAAACTTTCTTTATTTTATAGTAAGTAATGATGTTCTAATAAATTATTGTGTTATAGCTTGGTACAGAACCGGACTTAGGCATGGGCCAACCCGGGTGTGCGCCGGTGGCCCCCGCTGCGGGGGGGCCTCGCGACGAGCCATATGATTGATTTTTAAACATATGAATGCAAGCGAAAAAATACATCCATAGCCAATGTTCAGAATCAACATAAATTTTTTTATGCGCAATCATTTTAAAAGTTCCGAAAAATAATATTTAAAAAAATTAAAGCTCGAATGGTATCGCTGATTTATTTTTTAAAATCACAACGACGTGTTATAAACTACGCTTCCCCCGGATGAGCTCTAGATATTTTATTACATATTTACGAGTGTACGCGAGCGCTTGTTTTTTAGGCTTTCTTGAAATCACCTCGTACATTGCGAAACATAGGAAACACTGCAAACTAAATCAATATAGCGTATTGTGTATTGAAAATGAGCTACTGAAATCGATTGACTGCACTAGTGTTATTGAAGAATTTGTAGGTAGCAAAATAAGAAAAAAATGTTTTTAATTTATGAACGTAATTTTGTACTATTTTTAGTTAGAAATAATGAATAAATTGACTATAATGAAAAATCAACTTGATGTAAGAATTCACGTAAAACGCTCGCCTTACATAGGCCCCTTAAGTATTTTGGCTCGAGGGCCACGATGAGTCTAAGTCCGGCTCTGGCTTGGTAGCAAACTGTTCTGCTTATTGAAACAACTCTTTTTGTTGTATTAGTATTCCTGCTATTTCTTTACAGAGGAAAAAATATTTTAAGAGGCCATCTACAAGAACTATCTTTCTCTATAAATTTTCTAACCATTTTATCTAATACATCAACTCCACATTCTTTGCTGTTACGAAATTGAATAGTTTCCTGTAGCATTATTTATTCTTTTTATCAAGTTTCACTTTATACTTTGTATAGCTACTCGTTTATTTGGTTTGGTTTTATAAATTGCCAGGGTACAATTCTCTGATTTATATAGCAGAGTAGACAAACTTCTAATGTTTGGCTGCATTGGATATTACTCTAATGGTTCCAACTATAGTCCTTTTTTGGCCAAAAATTTTGTCGCGAATTTAGCTAATCTTACTTTATAATCAGATAAAATAGACACTTTTTTCCCAAAACAATTCTTGTTAGAATATCTAGTATCAGAAAGATTTGAACTGTTTTATATATATAATTTTGAAGGTATTATACAAAGTCTGTTTTTTTTTATTAGGTGAGAAGTACGATGCCGTTACAATTACCTGACAACCAAGAAGCTCCTCCTCTTGTAGTTAGACAACATGCAGAACCACCTAAAAAGTACATAGTACTAACATCTCATAGCGTTCAAATTTTCATAAAATTGCGCCCTGTCGATATTTTGAATCAGATATTAAAAGACAGTCACGGTCAAGATACGGAAGCACTTAAAACGTTCTTCGCAATTCAAAAGGAAGATCAAGCTTGTGCTACTTGTTTAATTTTGGCATCATTGGAAAATGAGGATAATCTGGAGGTAGCCGAATATGCTGCTAGAGCTTTCTTTTTGTATGGAGGAGAGCCTAAATTGGTGTCCAACAATATGTGTAAGTGATAATAGTAATTTCAAATAAAATTATCGTAATAATACATATTTAATATCTTTTAGTTTCCGGAACAAGTTTTGCTCCACAAATAATTTCGACACCGAGTCCACACCAATTTCCATCAGCACAGTATCAACATCAAACAATATCACCGACTTCTACTACTTACGATCTATCCACTCCATTCATATTTTCTGCCAAACATAATGGACTATATTTGTATTTAAGTAGAATATTGAGACCGATTTGGTTGCGCAGAACTGTCGATAGACTTTCTTTAGATGGAAAAAATTTAACAGTAAGTATAGGTATAAATGTGTTTTACGGACATATAAATAACATTTTCAATTTTAGACTTATAGTACCGTAACTGGAGATGATTGTATATTCATCTTGAATAATTTGACAGCCTTACACAATTTCCTTATAAAAAACACTCAACTTTCGGCAACTAATACGAGTCAGAGACAAATTCAAAATGTTACTTTCAACAATACATCTATGAATGTTACAAGGATGAATCATACAGTACAAGATGCCCAATTAGAAGAGAGAATGTCGTTGAACGCTTTGAAAATATTTGTGTCCCATTGTTGTCAAATATTGGGTGAGTCATTTTGATATTATAGTTGAAGTGCTTGATGCAATAATGTGCCTAAGCCACATTTACAAAATATCGATAAAATTGGCCACAACAAGCCCTAAGAATTTTACAGATTCAACGACGTCAATGGTGGTGTTATTTGATATAAAAGGCAGCAATATATTTTTATATGATAAAACTTAAGTTTTTGAAACGTTAAGACACAGATGATTTTAATCGTACCACTTTATAAACAATAAACAAAATGGGCCTAGTACTGAGCTTTGGGGCACTCCACATTCTATTGGCTTGCAAGAAGACATCGTTGTATCAACCCTTACAAGCTGACTTCTGTTGGTAAGGTATGACTTAACCATGCTAGAGGTGTTCCCCTGAAACTGTAGTACTGCAATTTGTTAATTAAATATTATGTTTAACACAATCGAAAGCCTTAGAAAAATCACAAAAAGCTGTTGCAGTGGAGTGATGGCTGTTTAGGCTAGAGTACACATTATCACGGAGGGAGACTATAGCATCATTTGGGCATTTGTTTTTTTATACTGAGTGCGTTGAGGTGATTTGAGCTGTGTCTCATGCCTTTGTCTTATACGACATATTTGGATTTTTTAGAAAACTACCGTAAAGAGTGTTGGAGCGAATAAAAACATAAATTTTAACAGAAGGGTCGTGAGCTACATACATTTACCTTTCTCTGTTTCGGCAAAGATGGTCCAGTTTCAATTCCAGTATCAACAGGAAGGTAACCTTCATCCTTTAAAGAATCATCTGAATTGAAATGTGGCTTCAGACTCTACTAAACACAAAATTCTGAAAATATTCGTCATAGAAAAATAAGTAATTAAATATAGTACAGATATCTATTAACTGTTAGATGTAATATTTTGGTAGTACTAGTAGGTATGAATAGAAAACTTTCCGGGCTCCTAACGCGAAATTTTTAAAATTATGGCTAAGGTTCCTTATTGCCACGAGCCATTCTATAGCTCTATTCTCATTACCGAACATTAAATTAATTAAAATCATTTATTTCAGTAGCAATAACGATACTAATTTAATTTATTTTATAATATCGTGGAGTAGACATAAGTTTGGATCACTTTATGGTAGGTGTTAAAATTACAATAAAAAAATGGAAATAACAAAAACAAAGATTAAGCAAATTTGACGAGAAAAAATATTGAAAGAAAGTATACGATAGACATTGAAGAATACTTAAGCAGCCGAGTAGAAAGCCACATACTAACTGTTAAAAAAACTAGGATAAAATTAACTAGCAGTAACAACAAAAAAAAATCTCAGACAGAGAAAATCACTAAAAAAAAAAGTTGGATAGTGAAATACAACAAAAAAGGAAACTTAGACAAAAAATGTTGCAGAATTGAGATGAGAAAAGCATAAGTCAATATAACAATAAAAGAAAAAAGTAAAGAAACTATATAGTAGGAAAAAAGAGAATCTTTAGAAAACCAAATAAAAACAATAGAGGAAGATTATCAAAGAAAGGAGATTAAAAATTTTTATAAAGATGTTAAAAACATAAGAAAACAAAACAAGAGTACTACCACAAATATAAAAGATAAAGGGAACCTTGTTGATGAGGAAGAAGGAAAAAATAGAAGATGCAAAGTATATTTCGAAGAAATACTTTAAATCGATAATGCACTTAAAGAAATAGCAAATAAGAAAACATTGAAAATCAGTTTACAGCCCTACCAAACAGAGAAGTTGAAGAAGTGATAAATAAGATGAAAAACAATAAAAATCCCGGAGACAATGGAGTAACAAAAGAACAAATAAAACATGGCGGAGAACAGCTTGAAGAAGAAATTTTCAATTTACTTTGTCAGATCTGGAAAACCGAGAAAATGCCAGAAGCGTGGAGAAAAGCCATTATATTGCCCATTTACAAGAATGGAGACAAAACATTGTGTAAAAATTATAGGGGAATAGCCTTACTAGACGTTACATACAAAATATTCGCATCAATTTTGTAAAGTAGATTGGAAATATACGCAGAAAAATTGTTAGTACCAAAGAGGGTTTAAAATAGACAAAGGAACATTCGACCAAATTTTTATGATAAATCAACTGATTACTGGTTATTATGAATATAAGATACCAATACAGATACTTTATGTTGATATCAAAAGAACTTATGAAAGTGTGAACAAAAAAAATTAATCCAAATATTACGAGAACTAGAAATTCCAAACAAACTAATTTGGCTAGTTAAAATGACATTAGAGGAAACGACCAATATAATAAAAATTAAAAACAAGAAAAGTGAACCTTTCAAAACACAACAAGGATTAAGACATGGCGACACCCTATCAACGGTACTATTCAATATCAACAGGAAGGATATTATATTCAACGGAAGTAATTAATGCTTAGCTTATGCTGATAATGTGACGTTGATAGCAAAAAACAGAAGAAAACTTCAATAAGGACAAAACAAAGTTGATGGAAATAAAGAATAAATGTGGAAGTAAAATAGAAAACAATTTCATAGTATATAAACATGATGGGACGTTAATAGAATTCGAGGAAGTAAAAAATTTCATGTATTTGGGTGTAGTAGTAACAGCTGTGCAGACAGCCTTAGAAGGATATTGACATTGAAAGACTATAATTGGAAATCTGGGAAAGAAAAATACTAAGAAGAATTTTTGGAGGAAAGCAAATAGAGTTAGGATACGATGGAAGATTCAACCATCAACCATTCAACCCATCATCGCGTTTATAAAGACAAGAATGTTACAATGGAGGGGTTACTTAGAATGAATGGACAAAGACAGCCTTTTAAAACAAGTTGCATGGAAGATACCAAAGGGCAAAAGGAAAAGAGGTAGAACAAAAAACTGTGGAGAAAAATAGTAGAAGAAGACCTTGGAAAGAAAAACATCCAGAACTGGAGAGAAAAAGCAAGGGACCGAAAGAAGTGGAGAGAAATTACAAGGCTATGGACCTAAATAGTCTGCATATAAGTCTATTCATAATTGCTTTCATTCATCTCTAGTTAAAAATTTTTTATCTACCTTGTAGGCTTTTATATATGAATAAAATATAATATAAAATAACTATAGATACGTTTAAATTCGTCTATAATATAAACCCAAAAAGAAATGTATGTTTCATTTTGGCTTCTATTATATTTTATAGGTTTATGGCGTATTCTGTGTGAACACCAATTTCACTCTTTAATAGCATCTCTTCCGGAAAATGAACAACAAATTCTTCTGAACACATCTTTTAAAGATTTGTTCCTTTATAGGCACGACATATGCTCGTTGCTCATTTCTGCATTGGTCCATTCGTATTTGGGAGATAACGCATCCGTTGATTCGATAAGCAGCAAATTAAGAGAAGTTTGTCCTCAATTGTACAGATCTGAAGATGTAGCGTTTTCGAAAGTAAGTATTTTCTCTAATACTATTTTTCCTACCATTATTTTTTGTTATAGGTTGATAAGCCTCATTTTTATTTTTAATAATATAAACATAAACAAAATTAGAGTACAGTAGAGCATCAATTATCCGAATTCCGGACGTACAGACTCTTGCAAATTACTTGGTGAAGTGATATGCACCTTTTTGGTTTAATATAAAGAAAAACTACATTCTTAAAGATGGATCGAAAAATATTTTGAAGGTATTTAAAACAACCAGGCGTTTACCGGACAAGCAAATCATTAATCCAGTAATTCAAAGGAATGCATTCTTCTGCTACCCTGAAAATATGATGTTGTTTATGATAATGGATGAGAGACCACACATTGGCTACAAGGGGATTCTTAAATTCAGAAATGAGCCATCAGCTGAAGATGCTGGTCATCCGGGCGTCCGTTGGTTAAAAATTAGAAAAAAACTAAACGTAAATGTGTAACTTTATTAATTGCAGAAAAACTCAAAATATTGGAAGAGCTAGATCGTGGTGTAAGTACGATTTCATACATTAAAAAGTACTGTCAAACTATCAAAGACTATGCTTCCAAACTAGACAGTGAAGATGGGAGTACAAAAATAAAATTAATGAAATCAGTAGCTGAACTTGGTAATGTATACTTGGTTTATGCAAATTAGAAGTCATGATCAAACAATTAACCGATCATTTGTGAGAAAGCACTGCAAATAAACCAAATGATGAATAGTGATCCTACTTTAAAAGCTACAACTGGCTGGCTTCAATGCTTTAAATCCAAGGCCCCGGATGTAGGAGCTAGACATACAAAGTGAGAGACTGTCAGCTGATGTAATATCTGATGAAAATTTTAAGAATGAATTTTGCAAAGCTGGTGGTTTTGAACCCAAGAACATTGACATTACGGACGAAACAGATCTCAACTGGAAAAAGCTGCCAAGCCCCTTGGTTCCAAAAAGGGAATCTGCAGCGCCTGGCTACAGCCATGGTTTGCGCTAACTGTCTTGGCGATCTCAGGCTCCCGCTGCTTATTATTGAAGCAAAACCGTATATATGTTTTAAGAGGATAAGCAAGCTAGCTCCTTGTTACAAAAACCAAAAAAATTCCTGGATGGGAACAGATTTTTCGTGACCGGTATGACGTTTTTATCCCACATTTGAAAAAATAGTAACATAAAACAAGTTCAACCGGTAAAGTGCTCTTACTCATAGATAATGCAACAACTCACCCATCAGACGTTGTTTAAAGCTCACATGATGACAAGTTCAATGTGCTGTTTCTTCCGTCAAATGTGACTTCAGTCCAACAACCAATGTACCAGGGTCTAGAAACATTTGAACATTTCTACAGAAAGCAAATGCTTCAAATACTGCTTCTAGATATGGAAAATCGTGAAGAATCTGTGCTAAGCAGTTACAAGAAATTGAAATTGATAGACGCCGTCTGCATGGTGGCGGATGCTTGGGCATCTGTAAAAGACACCACAATTGAAAAAGCATAGAATAAGTTGTGTCTAAAACCATGATTCTCGCAAGAAAATGGTGATACTGATTCAGATGACCCTCAAAAACCACAAGTGATGATCCGCATGAAATAAGAGAAATCATCAAAGAAGCACCAGGTTTTGAAGAGTGTGATAATGCCAATATAAACGATCAGTTAAATTGCGACGTCGACTATCCTGGTTATCAGATTCTTTTTGATGAAGAAATTGTGCAGCAGAAAAAGAACGATAATCACGAAGTAAGAGAGGAAGAAGAGGATGGAGAAGACACTGAAGTAGAAAACGATGTTCCAACCCACAATGAGGTGTCTACTTATTTGGAAAAAGTGTGTAAAGTGTAACACCATACAGCTTTTGTCCTTAAGAGAATAAGATTTTAGCTGCAAAAAATTTGTTTTGTCAGCATCCTTAAACATACAGTGCTGTAATTTGCATAATTATAGGTGTACTGTAAATTCTATTTTCTGTTTTTGGTTTAAAAATCGTTTGTTTATGGTGTATATATTGATAAAAAAATTGAGTTACAGTATATTATTCATATTACAGTGCAAATAAGACTAAAATCGAGTCCCAATCAGTTATCCGGACACTTACATGCATTTATTAGTCCAAATAACCGATGCTCTACTGTAATCATCAATATATGTTACAAAATATGTACCACCATTATGTGATTGTGGTATTATAGTCCTGCAACACCTGTATGAACAATTTCAAGTAATCCTTTAGCTTTAGTGTGTGTGTCCAAAAGTTAGTCTAGTCATCTTACCTGTTACGCACGCTTCTCAAAATCCAATTTTACCTATAATTACATTTTCTAAACCATGAACAAGATTGTGCTTGATTATTTTTTCTGAATTAGAATCACAAATATGTCTTGATCTTTTGTGCCATAATTTTAAATCCTTACACTCAGTCTCTACTCACACTCATAATCTACTACTTTGGATTTAATTTCATAGAGGTTGTTCTTGAAGTCTGTGCCTATCAAAATTTTCAAACAAATTTACTTTTCTGTTATTAAACACTATTTTTATATTTGTCATTTCTAGTTTCTTAACTGAAAGTAGGTTACTTCTCAAATTGGAAACATAATATATATTTGTTAAAGTACATTTGATTTTTATGCTGTTTACGTTGCTTATAGCATTTATGGTACCTTCTAAATGATAGTTATTTTCAGCATTTGCAATTTTAATAAAATTATTCAATAATACTAAGTTGGAAAAGTACCTTTTATCATTGACCAAGTGGTCTGCACAACCAGAGTCTATATAAAATACTAAATTATATGCACACAATATTGTCTGTCAAATTTGTCATAAAAAATTTTTTTCCCCATTTTCCACTTCATCTTCATTGTTTTCAGCATAATTTACCATTCTGTGATTAGCTATCCCTTGATCCCTTCTCTGAATTCCATTGTGAGCCCTGCTGGTTGTGCCTCTGTTGAATCCGCCTCTACTTTCAAATTCGTTTAAGTCCTCGTCTACTGAATATGCTTTGGCTATGTCCGCCTCTACATCTATTCTGAACTTTTTTATCTATATTTAAATAATTTTGTTGTGTTCAAAACTACCGCAGTTTATTTTTATGTGCCCTTATTCCCCACAAGTATTAACAAGAAAATATTGCTGGTTTTTCCAAATTTTGTCTTTTACATATCATACTTCCATAAAAAGCTAGAGTAAGTTCTTCTGGTATATTTGCCAGTAGTGTGATCACTGTTTGATATGATGCTGGAGACAATATCATTTTTATTTAGTTTACAACCTGCTGCTCTTAATTGCCTAATAATATCTTTGAAGAATTGGTTCGATTCTTCGTTCCCTCGGTCTCATGCACTTCATTTTTTTGTGAAGTATTAATTGTCCAGAGATTCCTTTTTTTTCTTATATTTCTTCCAATTTTTTCGACATAGTACATGCACAATTTGGGACTTACATAGCCATTCGATTTCCATTTCTTTCGAATCATCGTAATAACTTGCAAGGAACTCTTTGTGTATAAATACTTTGACACATTTTTCTTCCAATAAAGTTGCCATTCGAAATTTCCACATGTCGTAATTATCATTATTTAATACTTCAATATTAAGACTGTTTTTAGAATGTGCATTCATCTTACTAGATATTATCTTCCTCGTGTTTCTTTAAATTTCTATTTTATATTTGTACGTCACTATGTCTGGGCTCATAACCTTTTAACCACAGAATTATGGTTAATAAGAGAAGCATTACACTTAGTAAAAAATGAAACATAACATTTTTTTCTATATTAAAATATCTAGACATCTTTTTACTGATTTTGTAAAAATATAGGAAAAATAGTTGCATTGTTGATTTATTATAATAAAATGAGCTGTACAGTTTAAACATACCATTAAAATCTTTTTTAGGCAATTGAAATACTGAAAATGGTTCGAACTACACAAAATATCGACGATAAAGAAGAAATGATCTATTCCGCAGTACAAATATGTAAATCTATTGGACCCACTTTAAATATAAATGACGTTTGTAAAGAACTTTGCAATTTGAAAGCTTATAAAGCCGTTATTGAATTATGTGCCCATTTTGCCAAAAAAATCGACCCCGATAGCATTGCTGAAAATTACTACAACTCAGCTGATAATAGTGGGGATCAAGAAGGGTATGCTTTTTACCAGGAAAGGTAAACAAATATTTTATCTTTCAATTGTTTAATCTTCTAAAATAGGGGATGTAATGTATCTTCAGGCTAATCAATGATAGTTGACCATATTTGTATTAAAACATTAAAACTACTTTGTAACAAACTATTTATTATGTAAGAAAATAATTAATTACACTAGTTTTCAATAATCCGACGGATACCAAACTATTAAGAACCTCGTATCTGTTTACAAACTGCTTTAAATACCAAAATCCTATTGTACACAAAAGCTTTTAATAATCATATTTATTGTCGTTAGAGTCACAACAATATAAAATAATAGCAAATAATTTGATATGGAATGGAACTTCAAGTATCTAAGAGACACTTGGATACACTTAACTATGACGTTGGTTCCCATTAGGAGCGATCAGTGTACACTAAATCTTAACTAATACAATAATAACTTGAAGTTAGGTAGGTAAATTTATGATTCTTCACAATCACATTAATACAAGACAGAAATTAGGTAATCTGAGACGATACATTAATGGAGGATAAAATAAGGGACACTTTGTATCACTTAACTAGAACACAAGAGGTTGTATCTCTGTCTGGGTTACATTCGTGCAATGTTGCTTAATTTTAAATTGGAAATTAATGTTATAATAATGTCAGAACAGGGGACATTACAAATTGTGACTCAGGTATCGGGTAATGAATGTGTGCAATAAATAGGCAATTTTACATTTTTATTTTTGAAGATTGTTATATTACCAACTTCAATCAATTTTATTTGTAATTATATTGAAAGCTTAAAGAGGTTCAGGAAGTAATTTTTCAACTGTGACAAAGAAAAACATGGATTTTTTTTTCTTTTTCAGATTGGAAATTTATAGACATTTGTTAAATATGTTGGATTCTTTATATACAGAGCAAAACCAAACTCGAGAATCGTCGATAAATTATAATTATTTGAACAATCAGTCCTTAATATTAGATGGCAAGGAAGAATCACAAGCTGGATATCTGGTGTGTTGAATTTATTTAATCATAAATTTAGGTATTAAACTCTTCCTTTTTTTTGTAGATAAATCAAGTTATCAACGATATTTTGGATACGCCAGATGAAATCATGCATATTTCTTTATATGATTGGTTAGTAGCCAAAAATATGATGGGCGATTTATTGAAAATACATAATTCATCTTTGGAAACCTACCTTAAAAGAACTACTGCTAAAAATCCTAATAATATAGATTCGATGGACCTTCTTTGGAAATACTACGAAAATAAAAATAATCATGCTGCGGCTGCTAAAATTTTAAATAATCTTGCTTCTCGTACTGGGTAAGTGCTGTATCATTAAAATCGTTCAACACGTACTTTTAATAATAGTTTCCTTCTTTACTTTTTGTCACTTTTCAAATTAGCCAAATTAATATGTGAAGAGGCTCATAAATTTATTGAACTCTTATGTAAGTTACTGAACACACTGTTTACACCACACTCACAATTATACTGTCTAACGCGCGTTTCAATAACCAAGTTTTCATTTATAGATACGGAGGGTAAACTAGACAGTGTAATTGTGAGTGTTGGTGTAAACAATGTGTTCAGTATAAATATCACTAACGGTTCCATAAATTCCAATTTAGTTCTTATGTAAATTGATTCATTGTTTTTCTAAGTCCAATACATTCACTTGATCCATGTTTTGGAATGCGCGGCCCATGTAGATATTGTTTATTACATTTGGAATACTGATCGTTTATAATATCGGGGAAATATCATTATACTCCATCCCTCCTTTGGTACTTCGTCCTGAAAGTCTATGAGAACAAATCTTGAAATATCTGTATTTTAGTGGGTTGTGACTTGGGACAATATAAGAATATCCTCATTAATTCATTCCTTCAGGAAGACTATAATTAAACAATCAAAATTACATTTAAAGAAACGATGCTAAGTCCTGTAGAACATTTTAGCAAAAGTGTTATAAGTTGAACATGTCCATGCGTCTCTGGAATTTATATTTTCGCTAGCATAATTCTGCCTTCTGAATACAGATTGATTGGACCAGTTGGGGTACTGTAACTTCTTGCATAGTTTTCTCATTGTATTGTATTGATTTCGAATGATGCTGCTGTATAGAGGCCTCAAAATGAAATTGACCAAGACTTTTTAAAATGCCAACGTTTCGATCTTTATCGAGTCTAAAAATATATGGTACATTATAACTCAAACGTTGACGAAGATAAAGATAAGTTATAAATATATAAAAATCAAATAAAAGATCGATACGTTTAAAAAAACTATTGGACAGTTTTATTTTGAAACCTCAATCCGCAACACCAGTCGAAATTACATACTAGGAAGGACAATAATATCAACAATGACATTGTATTGATTCTATAACAATTGGCTTGTTTGTCATAAAGATGTTTCTTCTTCCAATTTCTTGATTGTGATTGTTAGTTGGGTGGACTATTTCCTTATTGGTTTCTTGTGAAAAGTTTTCTGTTCTAATTGAGTGAGTATAATTTTCTATATATGAAAACTGGCATCGAGGTCTTAAAAGATTTCATACATATAATGTGTTTTAATGGACTTGCGCATATTTCGTACCTTCTTCTATTTGCATAATAATGTAGATGTCAGTACAATTACTACTACTTACTGATTTATTAGATTCACGGTGAAGCATCTACTAATTGAATGTGCTCAACATGAAGAACACAAGCTAGGAAAAAGTTTGAAATCAATTCTCTCTTCATCCGGAAAGGAAGTGCTATGTTAGCTTAGAGAAAAAAATTTTATATCTAAAATCTAATGTCTCATTATTATAAATTATACTACTATGTTGTAAATGTCTCCCCTGCTAATAACTCTTAGTAGATAATGCGGAGTTATGTATGTTTAAATAAAAAAAAATATTGTTTCAAAATGTCTATCTAGTACCCATTTTAACAGATCATATTTTTCTTCTTACATTCCCAGATGTCAAATGATAGTTTCAATCCCTCTTGTTCATATATCTTCTTCTGCTCACTGTCATTTATTATCTTTATCAGTTAATCTTCATTTTTTTTTCCTCGATCCATCCATTTCTTGGTCTCTCCTCTTATTATTTAATGGTGTTAGCATCCTCCGCTTTCTTTCTGATTTATGTTCATCATATGGATATGTTTCTTTTCCAATATCATGGATCGATTTACTTTGTTCCACCTTTTTTTGTGTTTCATTTATGTTGCATATATTTTCTATTCTCCTCTAAATGATACATGTTTTACTTGAATCTACTGTTTTATCTTTAGGGTGAATATACTGTTTAAAGAAAGACTGTCGTACTTGGCTAGAGCGATCATGTGTATGCGCAGTGATAAAATAGGCTATGCCCCATACTTGGGCGTATTCCTTAGAGATTTAGAAGATAGAATGGAAGTTGCTAAAGTACAAGAACAAATTTTAAATGCTATTATCAATTTACAAGGTCAAATACCGAACGCGCAAGAAGCCATTAACGTTTTAAATTCCGGACTGTACGAAATATCACAGGTATGACTAGGTTTTTTACAAATTAATTTTGAGATGTTTATTTTATCGATAGCAATCACAATTTTCGATTTAGCTACAAAACTGGTTAATATACAGTGCTTTTCAGATAAAAGTATCCACCTTTAATAACTTTTGTAATATTGGTATTTAGAAAAAATCCAAAAACACGTCAATTTATGTTGGAAGGGGCAAGCATTATGGCTTATTTAAACTTACTGGAAAAGCCACCCCCTCACCCCTAGCAGCATCCCCTTTATTTTTTTTAATTACTTTTCATATTTTTTATGTAAAATTTGGATACTCCTCTTTGAGCTGATTTCAAAAATATATAATACTTGTAGGTTAAAGTGGTTAGTTTATGAGATAAACAATTTTTCTTTTAAGAGCACAAATTTTACTTATTATTTACTTTCACCTTATTTGCCTGTACTAAAATGGGTTGTACAACAGTTCAAACTCTTTAATCTTTTTAACTGTGCTATTTATTATGAAGTTACAATAAGTGTTCAAAATGAGTACCATTCACTTCCATACAATGGTATAATCTATTTTGAAATGCCTCTCTGACATTGCTTAATACGGCTGGATTTAATTGTCGACATTCATTTTCTATCCTCTCTCGTAAATCATCCAGAGATTCTGGTTGGGTAGCATAAACTTTTGTTTTTAAATACCCCCATAAAAAGAAGTCTAGGGGTGTTAAATCCGGTGTTTAAAAATTGTCGGACAGGCATAGCATAGTGTGGGGGAGCTCCGTCTTGTTGAAATACCAGTAAATCTTCGAAAAGGTTATCATCATTTTCTATTATTGTTGTAATACGTGGGTCAACCCCTTCCCTGAGTAACTCAAGATATGATTCACCATTTAAATTTCCGTTGATGAAGAAAGGTCCGACAATGTGGTCACCTAGGATACCACACCAAACGTTTAACTTTTGGGGATGTTGTGTATGGAATCCACGCATAATATGTGGATCACTTTCAGCCCAATATCTACAATTATGCCTACTTACTAAGCCATTTAATGACCATGAGCATTCATCAGAAAAGCAAATATTGTTTAACAATTGTGGATTGTTATTGATAATATGCGTCATTGATTCGCAAAACTCTAGACGACGATCAAAATCATCTTCATTCAACTCGTGCACCAACTTAACTTTGTATGGGTGGTACTTGAATTTATGTAGAACTCGGAAAACTGTAGAAGATGAAACACCGATCGCTCTACTTATTGTTGACAACGATTGGGGTTGTTGAGCCTCTAAGCTGACTTGCCCTAAAATTGCCACTTGGATTGCTTCGTTATTTACGAGTCCCTCTCGCTTATGCACTTTATTGCAAACAGACCCTGTTGTGGTAAATTTCTCCATCAGTTGAATTACATACTTATGAATTGCATGTCTTCCATCATGTAATTCGTTAAATATTCTAGCAGCAGCTCTTGCACAATTATTATTTTGGTAGTATAAACCTACAATTTCAATTCTTTCTTGCAAAGAGTAAACCATTTCAGAGAAACAAAATAAATAATGTATCAAATTACACTATCAATAGTGACTACAAATTCTAGTTGACAATGTCAAACTTTAATAAAAAGTAGAGTTTTTTGTTGTTTGGATTTTTTAAGTAGAATAAATAGCACAGTTAAAAAGATTAAAGAGTTTGAACTGTTGTACAACCCATTTTAGTACAGGCAAATAAGGTGAAGGTAAATAATAAGTAAAATTTGTGCTCTTAAAAGAAAAATTGTTTATCTCATAAACTAACCACTTTAACCTACAAGTATTATATATTTTTGAAATCAGCTCAAAGAGGAGTATCCAAATTTTACATAAAAAATATGAAAAGTAATTTAAAAAAATAAAGGGGATGCTGCTAGAGGTGAGGGGGTGGCTTTTCCAGTAAGTTTAAATAAGCCATAATGCTTGCCCCTTCCAACATAAATTGACGTGTTTTTGGATTTTTTCTAAATACCAATATTACAAAAGTTATTAAAGGTGGATACTTTTATCTGAAAAGCACTGTATATGGGTATTTATTCTTCTATCTGGTTGAGATTTTTATTATTGTTCACATGTTTGTCTAACTATGAAATTATACTTTAGATCCATATTGGAATTACTGCTGTCTTTTATTTTGTTCGTTTTGTCCAGTTTTGATATTTTTTTTTAGTTGATCTTAATATCGTTCATAAGTAAGTACTCAATACGGGAAGCACATTATTTGTCCTTTTTCGGTGTTTTAAAAAGTGTGTATTTATTGGGACAAAATAATGGTATTTTCAATTAACAGTTGGCCATTACATGTAGCATTTTCAATAGTTTTGAAAAAATTAGATAGTGCAGATAAACTTTAAGTAGAATATAAAAATCTCATTAATTGATTAGCGGTAAATAAATTTTTATAGCAGTAATAACTTAACGCCACATTTATTTCAACTACAAGGTAACTTAACATTGGGAAAAGTGCATTAAGCCAAGGGCACTACTTTCAAGGATATATTTTAAAATTTCTTGTTTCTTTAATGTGCTTTTATCATATTTCTTTTCAGCTATATGAAAATTTCGCTGAGCCTTTTAAATTATTAGAATGCCAATTAGCTATCATCGATTGTGCCGGATATACCGATCAAAATCTAATAGAATCTATATGGCAACAAATTTTAACGGAAGAATTGAAGAAAACTTTTGGAACTGGAACCGACAAAGTGTGTCAGCTTTTGAATAAAGTTAAACAATTGGCTAAACAATACGCCCAATCGGTCAACTGCTTCCCCTTAAGTAAGTAACTTAATGTGCAATTAATGTTGTTGGAAGTATCGCATTTTTGTAGGTTACATTGTTTACGAATTGGAAATAGTAAATGCAAAATTGAAAGGAGACAAACAACTTGTACCCACTGCCCTAGAAAGTATGAATATTCCATTTGAAAGTCTGATTAATGTTTATAACAAGTAAGTATAGTAATTGTATTTATTATTTTCTTAAATTTGGAAAAGTGCGAAAGTTTTATTTCTTTGAATAGTATGCGAAGATTTGTTTGGAAAAATGACATTAAAAGTAATTGTAATTCAAATAAAACTGATAAAAAATTAATAAACACATTATATTTGTTGGAAACATGGGATATAAAGGTGATTTAAGAGAAAACATATTTTCTTTTTATGCAAATAAAATAATGTTTTTATTCCAATTAGTATGAAAATAATAGTTTTTTTTGCTGATAAGTCCATATTTAATCCATAACTTTTTAGCTTCACATAGAATCAAAGGTCGCAATTGAAAAAAAACTGATTCCCCTACAGTTTTCCTAACGTCTGATTAAAGCTCTTATGCCACTATAAAAATATGCTACATCCTTACAGACTAAATGTTTGTACAACACATGTTTAATGGTTGAACGGTGCCCGATCAGGGCTATATGGTGGGTGTTCAATCTCTGTGAGGTCAGTAGCCATGGAAAGTGAAGCCGTGTGCGCTGCAGCATTGTCATAAAGCAAGCGCACACCTCGGCTGATTTTGTCCGTTTTTTTTTTTTCGATAACATTTTACGCAACTGCCTTAGTAAGTAAATCTGGCGAATAGGATGCATGAGGTATAAATTCAATCTTTGATTCATTAACTTTGGCCACTGTAATAACGGATGTGTAAACTGATGCATTGTCCTCATGAAACAAAACTTTCTTCCTAGCTAAATGCGGCCATTTTCGCTTTATTTCTTTGCTCAAACGTTGTAATAAGTTCGCTTAATACTCGCCATTGATAGTTTTTCCCTTTTCAAGATAGTCAATGAAAATTATCCCACACGCATCCCAAAAAACCGACGCCATGAACTTTCCTGCAGATGGAACGGTCTTTGCCTTCTTTGGAGGAAATTTTTCCTTTTCAGTCCATTGTTTTGACTGTTATTTTGTTTCAGCTGTGAAGTGACAGACCAACGTTTCACCTAAGGTTATGAAACGAATAAAAAATTCTTCTTTATTTTTGTGAAACATTGTAATATGCAGCGATCACGGTTGTATTTAATTCCTTTAAGTCAATTAAAACGATACTCTCGTAGTCCCAAAATACTGTAGCCATCACTTTTTTGGTGCTTTTCGGAACGTTTGGTTTTTTGGCTCTCTTTTCTGATGCCACTTCATGGAATGGGAATCATTTGGATGTCGAATCGTAGTAAATTACCATAGTTTCATCATCCATAACAAATTTTTGGTCAAGGTGAAGCTTCTAAAAATCGCTCACAACATTCCACCCACCTTGCACTAAATTTGTGTTATATTTAAATGGTCATGTAGGATACATTTACTCAATTTGAGACATTTTTTGAAATAACTTCAACTGATCTCTACTATAATAAAGTTAAAACTTTGAGTGCGAAAGAACAGTATTTGTACAAAAACTCATGGAACACACTATTTAGCACTTTTTTAAATAATGACTGAGAACATTTTAAAATGTGTCAAATTCATTGACATATTGTTGTAAATTAATAATTGTCAAGGTGAAGCTTTGAAAACATCACAAACCACAAGTTGCATATACTATTTTTTATTGCGAATGCTTAATAAACTCGAACATATGACTACGGAGCTTTCTTCGGTTTTCTGTATTATTTCCAACTCAATTAAACTGTCACATCAATATCAATTAAGTTTTAATATTCCAATTGTTTTTTTGTTCGGATCAAAATTTGAGTGCGACAAGTGAACGTGCCGCATTCGTAATTATAAAATGAGCATAACCGCAAGCGTAAAGACACATCGCCTTTCCCGCATCAATAATCAAAAACGTGATCAACCACTATAGTTAGTAGCAATGTACAATTTTTTAAATCAATTTTTACAGGTTTGTTAATTTTTGTTGTTTTTCAGTTTAAATACATTGTCAGTTAATGACCATTTTTGGCAACTGGAAGAGAATGAATTTCACTTATCAGAAGCCATTGCCGCATTAATAAATTGTTTTCTGAGTAACTATGATACATATAACAGCATTGAAAAGTAAGTTTACATTTTTTTAACTTCAATAATAATCGATCTTATTCCAAAGTAGACTGAACAAAAAAAAGTAATTATTTGGGCACTAATAACTGTATAAAAATAATAATAATAAACGAGGGACAATAATAAATAAAACTATGATTTTGAGATATATTTAGAAATAATTACTTAATTCTGAAGCGATTCTACCTTTTCATGGCATTCCGGAGTTGAGTCTATAAGTGGGCTCCCTTTTCCACATCAGTGTCCATTCTTCCCTATCCTGTTTCTTTTCTTTAATATCTTACCATCTTATTTCTCGATTTTTCCTTGCCATCTTAATTTCTTCTGCCCATCTCCTCTCCTCCTCGGTGTTCCAATCTTGTTTTTGTATATTTCATGCTTCATATATCTTCTGTATAATTGTTCTTCTCCCAATCTCATACATAGCCAAACCATCTAAATTCTCCTTCTCTTTTGTTTTGAATTGGTTTTAAATTAAAATTTTCTTGCCATGTCTTGATTTATTATCTATTTTCTTTAGCAATCTAATTTCTTTATGTAATTTGTATTTTACTTTTTTGTTTCTGTGTCAGTGTACATGTCTCTGATCCATGTGTCAATATGATTGTGGCTACTACTTGTTCCAACTTTCCTTATTGTGTTAATGTCATGCAAGGTATTTCGACCTGCTCTTTATATGATTCTTCTAATTTTATCTTTTGGTTTATTATTGTTGACTTAGTTTTTTGTTCATTTATTTTAATAATCATTATCTGTAGACTGTCATTGTATAGTTTTAAGTTTGAGTTCAAGGTTTTCTCATCTTCTACCATTATTAGAAATAATGAATAAAATAAAAAAAATGTTGATTATAATTCTATTAATTATGTATTTTTAGGAGGAGAATCACTTCATTATGTCAAGATACGGTGGTGGCTCTATTATCCAACTTATACAGTAAACCGAATACAGAACTATTAATTAATAAGCTGAAAAATATACAAGCCAAGTTATCTAGAATTTAATAAAATATATTTTTGTTAATATGAACTTTTTTTAATTATTATTATTATTATAATAAATAAATTTACATATGCTTTCGTTTTATTTACTCAATAAAATTCCCATTATATTTGTTACCATATAAAATATGTCATCTGGGTGCTGAAATAAATATCTTCCTCAAAGGCTGATGCTTTCAGTTTGGATCTACAAAGAAAACACTTGTAAAAACAAAACGTTGGATATGTGAGTCAGTGCGTAAAGGCCGGTAAATGTTTACCGGTCAGGTATCAACTACATTTCAAAGTGTTTCACTCACAAAGAAGACGTTCCTTTGCTTCCTTGCAGAAACGACAAGCGCTATCGGGAGTCTTTTCAATGTGTCCAGTGTCCAATGATGGTACCAGTAAATTTTTGTTTAATGAAATGAACTTTTGGAACCAATTGATAGAATAAGAATGAAATCTCTTCGATTATTTCAGACCTGGGGTCTTATTGTATGTTTCTGGTTCGAGTAATTCGAATGATGCCTGCAGTGTTTGTACTGTCCGGGAAAGCGTGTTGGTAGCTGATTCCACAGACTTAAGCGTCTCCAAAGAGATGAGTCCTGATAAGGAAGTTCTGGGTTCTGTGTTCATGAGCCACGTCTGATTGTCAAGTAGGCAAAAACTGCTCAGGGTGAGATTATATTGGACAACTCGGAAGAGTCTTTGCCTTAGTAGTATCGATAAAACAAGAGTCAGTTGTCCAAGTTTGGGGTCCACTCTGGATCTCCTAGAAGTCAAATTGTTCTCTTCTGGGTATTATGCTTGGAGGGCGAGCTTCAAATGTGCAAACAATATTCCAAAGATGGACGAATCTGTGCCTTATAGAGGATTAGAAGCTGTTGTGGAGTATAAAGCTTTTTGGCCTTAAAGAGAGCTCCAAGTTTTTATGAAGCTGCCTTGACTAAATCGGTCACATGACTACGCCAGGACATGTCGCTTCCAACCTCAACACGCAATAGTTACGTTGAAGTGCCCATGTAAGAATATACGCATGTTCCCACCTAGAAAATGGACGTTTCGAGTCCATTTTGATAACGAGTTTGGTTTTTGAACCGTATATTCTTGCCCCTACTTATCCATTTTGTAGCCATCACTATAAGTACTATAAATAATGAGCCTTGTGGGAATGCAATCTCTTTTATCGTATTTATATAAGTTTTTACAAAGGATAGTTTGGAAGACTTGGTATTTGTGATCATATCTAAGAACACCTTAAATTTCTTTAGAGTGCTGGAAAATTAATTTTAGATTAAAGAGTAAAACATACACTACTTTGAGTTGGCACACTACAGAATAAGGATATACCTTACACTTTTCACTCAGCTACTGGAAAAAATGTAAACTTCAGATGTCCCCATTATATACTTCGTTTCCTGCCAATTTCCAATACTGTAACCCCAACCAACGTCCATAACTGCCACGATTGCCGATATTAGGAACGTGTGGAAAGTCAGAAAAATACATTTTTCATAATTTCTTATATCAAAGTTAAATCACGGGATATAATTTTTACTCCAAGACTTACCTTATCAAAATTCTTAGTTAAAAGGTTGGCTAAAACGAATACACATAAGAACTAAATATAAAATATTATATTACATATATACCAATCGATCAAATTATCTAAATAGTCTTGAAACGCTAGAAGTAAATTCGATGAACAAAAAGACAACAGAATTTCACCATATTAATTTAATAATTAATTTCTAATCTTACACAATATACCTGGACAATTTTCTCTGTGTGTGTGTTATGTGTGTGTGTCTGTAAATGTGTTTCATAACACAAACAACATACAGTGTGATGTTATAAACTACTGTACAAATGAGCTGCCATTCAAAAACCTTTTTTTTTCGCATTCACTCAGTAGAGGTACATATGGTGGCGGTTTCGAAAAGAAACCAATTTTATTTTTTAAATTGCACTGTTTCCGGTGCAAATAGAGGCAGTCTAGGCGAACTTCGTGAACATATAAATATAAAAACATAAAAGCAAATAAATATTTTAAAAAAAGAATCATAATATAAGAACTGCCAAAGTAACAACAGACTTATTATTTATGTTTTACATTGTATATTTAATATGATATGAATATAGAAAGTCGTAAGGCTATTTTGTGAAATTTACTGAATGAAATATTTTATACCATACCAAAATGGTACCGAATTGATAAAATTCGAGAAAATAAAAATTCAAATTACCTAAGTTTATTTTAGGATACATTTAAATGGTTTTTAGTATAAAAGTGTTTAATTTAATAATTAAAAACTACAAAAAAATATCAGTAAGAAATATCTTCTATTAATCCTCAATCCCCATAGTACTAGAAAAACTAAGAAGACAGTATAGATATGGTGAAAGAAGTAGTCATCTAGATCACAAAGGCAAAAACCTAGACTAAGGACTGAAGTATAAGGACCACGTGGAATACCTAGGAAACATGACAAGGAAGGCAAGAGGGTGTAAAGTTGATCTCACTACTCTGAAGAAAAGATTATAGCCGGTCACTTCTATGTATTTTGAACTTTGATATCAATTCGAAAAAATAAAACTTTACAGAAAGGGTCACATTTGCTTATAAGATGTTTAATCAATTTTCCCATTTTGACAATATCCTTCTCTCTGATGAGGCCCATTTCCATATCAATAGGTTTATAAACAGTCAAAATGGTCGTTACTAGAACAGTAAGTATTCAAAAGTAAAGTACCAGAAACCACTGCAAAGTTCTAATGAGACAGTATAAGCAGCAAGGTAGAGGAAGAATTGTTCCTTTCTTTCTTTGCGAATGCGTGAGTACAAAACGTCAAAATTAATACCGAACGCTATGTTTCAATATTGGAAGGTTTCTTTAGCTCCAGAATTACAAAATAATGACTTTAACAAGACGGAACTACTAGTCACACGTCAAATGAATCCATGGTGCTTATGGAATGTGTCTTTCCAAGCAGATTTACTTCGTAGTCAAGATTTGATACCTCTTGACTTTTTATAAAGGAATATTTTAAATACAAAGTATAGTACAGAGAATATCCGTGGTAAAATGGCAGAGCAATTACTTCAGCATTACCAAAGAAAGTTTACAATAATTCCCGTTCGCACTTAAAGGAGTACTATCGTGGAAAGGATCATCATTTAGATGGTATTATTAAAAAAAAAAATAAACTTCAGTTATTACTTTACAATTCCTTAGTTTTATTTCAACTATACCTTTCATATTTATTCTTTAATCTATTTTTTAAATATGCGCCAACCTATATATAAAAAATAAAAAGATGAGGAGAAAAAGATTTCAAATAATATTCAATTGACATATTTGTAATAAACAATTTAGTTGTATGAAATATCAAAAAAACTTACAAGAAAATAAGAATTTTCCAATTAACTACCTGTACAGTACCATAAATCCAGGGGACTTGGGAAATTTCATTTTTTTACTTTGGGAAGTTGCATTTACAATTTGAATTACAGCATTGTAACTGACAAATACATGAGCACTGTAATTGTCAATTAAAAGGTATATTTTGATCTTAATTAAACATTTAAACACAAAATTAAACGATTTTTAAATAACAACTGTTTTTGTAGTGTGGTCGATGATTTAATTTAATATTAACAAATAAATTAAATCAAACAATATATTCAATAAAATCGATAATTAAATGATATTTATATTATAAAGTTCGCCTCGACTGTAGATTCCTGTTTGTAATGTCAACACTAAAACAAATCGTCTGAATGGTCCATTTTTAGCATTGTCAGCACAATCAAGTTTCAATTAATTTAGTATTTTTTTGTTTTCACTCTTAGCACACTGTCTCTTATTTTTCTTATCTCACTCCTAAAAGAAATCTTCGTCTTGCACTTCTTTAATTCTCTCGTAGAAAATAATTAAATAATGGAAAATAAAAACGTCACTGGCTATCTGTTCGAGTTACAAGAAATTTAGAAAATAATAAGCCTCCTTCATGGGATTCTATCAACATTTTTTTCAAATTTTATTAAAATGGTATCCTTTTTGTTAGATTAATTTTTTGTGGGATTAGTAAACAAGTGAATTGGAGAATAGCATAAAAAGAAAATTTACTAAAAGTAGGTTTACATTTTTATTGAAGTACATTAGATTTGATGACAAAAGATAGTTGATTGATAAACTGTCTCTAATTAGAGAGCTATTTATTGAAAATTATAAAAATTACCTCCTCCACAACATTTGCGTAGACGAGCAGTTGGAGGCTCTTAGGGAACTTTGTAACTTTAAACCCAGCAAATATGGTATAAAACATTTGCCTTGGTAGATGTCAAAATGTTCTGTACTAAAGCTTTTGATACTTATGTATAATGACAACCAGAAGATCCATATTCCGTTCCAAATTGTTACAAAGCAATTGTTAGAAGATTGTGTTCTTTAATCTGTGACACTATAGACAATTGCTTTACCAGTTTTGATTTAGATTTTAGCTTTTTAAAACATCAGAAATTAACCGTGGTACGTATACTGAAGAAAAGTAGAGTAGGAATTCCATCAATTTTTATAAATGGTAAAATACGGCAAACACATTCATTAACATTGATTGGAATAAAGCAACATAGACAATTGGTCTACCAGTTTTTATTTGATTGTATGCATAAAACAAAAGGCCAAACCAGTCCAGTTTTACAATTATTGACGAGATAGATTATGTACAAGAAATCCACGTGTGATATTAACATGTCTACTTGATCTTCTTCTTGGGATGAAAGTTGTCAATATGTCCACTTTTGGTCTTTCTGCATTTTGTAGCTCCAGGATGTAATCTGGCGTAGATTTACGACAATCACCTTGTCAAATTTGTACTTAATAACCAATACACGAAGAGACAGTTCAACGATACGGCTCCTCAAAGGAAGCACCAGGTGAAGAGTAGTTTCTTTTTGGATGTAGTAGTCCACGATAATCAAATATTGTTGATTTAGGGGTATACTAACTTCTTTATCATGGATTTTTGCTTTCACATTATCAATTGTGTGATAACTCCACTTTGAGGGTGAAGGTTTTTACTATTAAAAGTTTTCACGAAGAATTTCTTCCACAATGTTGATGTACCAAGACAAATTTGAGACAGAATTAAAGAAATCTTTCGGATTGGGGATAACAAGGAAGTGGCTATCGACCGTAGAAATAAGGGGGACAACTGTTGAGGCTCAAGAAGAATCATAAGGTGTGTAAAATTTAAAAAATCGTTATGCTTAGATCAAAAACTGCTTTAGGGCAAGTTAAGCAATGCAGAATAATTTTATTTGGAACATTTTTTTTTGTAAATATTACACCAAGATTTTAGACATTTGGTGGGAGTACAATTACAGGTGTGGGTTCCGAAGGGTTTTTATTAATGATATAAATATTTCTGGCATTCTATATTTGAATAAAAATTTGTTAATAAGAAGGATATAAATTCTTAAAAATAATTGTAAACTGATTTTAAATACCCCTTTTTTTATTCTTTATATTGTTGATTATTTTGAGGGTAGTGTTTTTTAATATCAAACTGCTGGTATGAGGTATCTGCAGTCAGGGAAGATGTGCTTAAGAGAAACAGGAGCGTGACAACTTTGGCAGACAGGACGACTTTCTAACAACACCAAATAGTAAGTTTTGTATGATTGATGCGAAGTCTTTTTATTGTCCCAACTTTTCTCCTACTCAAAAAGTTTAGGGGCAGGTTAGAAGTAGATGGATGGATGTTATGTACTGCTCCATACATCACAACAAGATTCTTGGATGAATATTTTTCTAAAAACTAATAAATTTGAAACTTCATAAATTATAATTCATGTTTTCTTTAGGACTCCTCTGGTTGTTGTTTTTTTTTTTTTCATTTTTTCATGAGGGAAACTATAAATTTTTCATTTCCAATATTTTGAAAACTTCGTGAATTTCATAATTTCCTTCTTCATTGAATCCTTTTTCAGTTCCTTTATTGAATTGATTGAAGAATTCCACTGTTGGATGTTTAGTTTTTAGTATCTTTCAAAAAAATATAAATAATAAATTTATAATTTCATAATTTTTGTACTTTTGGTTCTTTATATGTTCTAGTAACACTATGAATTCTACTTTTGGTTATAATTAATACGAATTGATATTTACTTATTCTTTATGACCTCGTCAGTTTTATTTGAGGAGGGAAATGATTAATTCCACAAATCAATTCTTCTGCTTTAGTACAATTTATAATTTTATCGTCATTTTGTTCCTTTTGACCAATTTTTTGTATTCATATTGAAAATAATGTTGATTACCTTTACTCGTTTCCTGAATTTCTTGTAACTTCCGTTTTATACTTCAAGTATTTTTAATTCAATTAACTTTTGAGGAAACTGTTTTTTTATACATTAATATTTCAATAAAAAACTATTTACATCATAGAATCTTATAAAAATTTTAAAACACATTTATTGTTTAAAAAATCAACTTTACGATGTACCCCTTTGTATTTTTTTTCTGTTTAAATTACGTACACAACACAAGGGGGCGTAGACAGGTAGCAGTAGTCGGTTTAATATTGAAATATTATATTTTTAATGAAATTTAAAAGCTACTTTTCTACGCCCGTAAATTAAAAAAAAATACTCTCATGATACAATAGTTTGAATAAAGACAAAACAATTTGCTATTCATACCATATTTTTGCACTAAATTTCACCTACTCGATTATTTCTCAAGTAGACATTGCAGGGATTTTATTAAAATTTATTTTAAAAATAACTACAGCATATTTTTTTTTATATAAAAATGTTCAAAATTAAAATTTATTAGAAAATGACACAAATTGTTGTTAAAATGACTAAAAAATGATTTATTTCAACTGGGGAAATAACAACGAAACATTCTCTAAAAAAATTAAAATAGAATTAATTCTCAAAATTATTAATTCATATTCTTTAAAACTCATAAAATTAGAAATTCATTTTCACGATAAATCTTCTTAATTTTAGGCCTCTTTAGATAGAAAATTAATTTTAAAAAACATAAAAAATTGTCATTTTGACTTATTTCTGTCGGAACGTCAATTTTTTACTTATTTCAAAAAACTTCATATCAATCAGAAGAGACCTAAAATCAACCAAAACATATTAAAACATTCTAGAAATAAAAAGAAATATATTAACACAAAGTGAGACATTATTGTACACAATATAATAGACTCAAGAACAGGATAAAATAATAAATTTTGAACATTTTTATAAACAATTAATATACAGATTGCTTGTTAGGGCAGTAAAAACATGCTCATCACATGAAATGACAAATTTCTTATTTTGAAATCAGTTCGTTTTGCCTGGCAGACCAAAAATCGTTCCGTTCAACCACAAACTCAAACGGTTTGGTTATTTGGACTTTTATTTAAAACAAAAGAAGTTGAAGGATGGAGTCGATATTTCAAAAATAGCTAATCTCTTTAGGAAAATAAAAAAACTATGTGAATAATGAATGAAATTCCCAATTTTGCCAAAGCTTGTTTGTCATTAGAGAAGATATTCTCCAAAAGTAATTTTAGACTTGATGGCCCATAGCCCTCTACAAATATCTCTGAAAATATTGATTTTAGAGAAAAAAGTTTTAAACACAAAATATAGCTCATAAATAGCTCTATAAAAAAGGTTATGTACATTTTTCACGTAAACTAAATCTTTTGGCTGTTATGACCCAAAATATTTCAGTAAGAATGAAAATGATTAATTTTTTCATGAACACTTGGAAGAGATCAGGTTGGGTTAATAGATTTGATTCCTGCTGATATATTTTGGGTCATAACAGCCAAAAGAATTAGTTTATGTGAAAAATGTACATAATCTTTTTTATAGAGCTATTCATGAGCTATATTTTGTATTTGATACTATTTTATCTAAAATCAATATTTTCAAAGAAGAAGGGGGCTGAGGGATAAACGAAGCTTTGTTGGTAAAAATCCTTTAAGGAATTATTTTCTTTAATCAAGGAAAAGCTTTGGCGAAAATTACAGTAAACTTGGGGGAACTTTATCAAATTTAATTAAACACTGCAATTTTTTATCAAAATAACAAATTTGGTTCATATACAGGAAGTAGAACAATTTTATAATAAATTATAAAACAAACAAATATCTTGGTTGGCTTCAGAATAAATTTGAAACTTATTTAATCTAATAAGGCCATATATTTAAGACGAAATTCGTTTCTACTTCCGTATATTTTAATAAAAACATTGGTATACAAAAAATGTCATTTTTTAGTCAAAAAAGTCCAATTTAAAAAAAAATCAATCTAACCACTGAAATACTTGAAGTACAATAAAAAAATACTGACTCGGAGATTCTCATTGTTTTTATAAAGAAAAAAAACTATTATCACTGGCTCACTGCCGGGGATTTTTTATCAGAGTCCTGGTTGGAAGGGGTATTCCCTTGTTGTGAACCGACTCCTCCCGGTCCGCCCCTATCCCCCACTCCCGCTCCCCACGAATTTGATCCTGGCATCGGCGAGTCAGCAGCATGGAAGCCATGGTTGTCATGGTCTAAGGAATTGGCGGCGTCGTACTGGGTGTTTTCTAACCTAGTTATCAGTCGCTCATCTTCGTCTCCGAATTCTCCACCCATCAATGAAGGTTCACCCACAACCATCACATCCTATAATTAAAAAAATCATCATTTCAACATTTCATCTTTATGCAAACTTTAATTTTTATGATACTAACCTAATTAAAATTTTTTTCACCATGATTATTATGTCAAATTTAAACGATTGCTATCAAAAATGCATTTTTGAATGTAAGGTCATTTAAAGCTTTTATAATTGAAAAATTTTGAATTAATTCTCTTTGATCCGTTGGTAAAAATTAAAAATTATCGTAAAAATTACTTTTTCAATATATTTTGAGGATATGAGAAAATAATTAGAAAAGTGTCAAAACATTAGAGATAGAAATTTTCTACAAAATTGTCTGGAACCACTTTTGTACATAACCAGATTATATGTATTTGGATGTTCGAATTCGAATTAAAAGCTCAGTCGTATTTAGTAAAAAATGACAAATTTAGATTTTTTTTTTGTTTGATCACCAATAATTTGTGGAAAGGAATTGTTCGACTCCATTTGGAGGTCAGCATCATTCAGCTCATCTGGACATACTGTTGGATATAAGCATCCTGTCATTGGGATGCCCATTCATCCAGTTTTGGATGATTGCATTATCTTAATAACGTCTGATCACCTCATTGGTGGACATCCTCTCATAAGGTGAGCACCTTGGCGAGGTCTCCACTCCAAAATAATTTTTGTCTAAATCTAGCTACGTAGCTAGCCCACTTCCATGTCATAGGGGTAGGAAATAATTAAAGACGACTATAATCATATTACTTTATAAAAAAATTAGAAAAGTCTTTGACAAAAAAACTTTACGAAATTGGAGAACGAAAAAGCGGATTTATCGCAGTATGCGAGCAGATCATGTGGTTCTATGAAGACCCCAGCATGTGCAGGCCACTTGAAGCATGGCGTGCCCAAAGCGTACCCGCATACGCCCGAGGACCGACAACTGCCTGGACGACCGCGCAAACGATGGCTGGATGATGTCGAAGAGGATCTTCAGGAGCTAGGTGTGAGGAGATGGACCGTGATGACCGGAGGAATGTGGTGGACGAGACCAAGGCTCTTTGAGGGCCGTGGTGCTTGAACAAACAATGTAGATATTCTTCTTACTCTGACCAGACCTTTGTAGGCCACATCCAGTAGTTTTTTTAGCAGGTCTTGTCACCTTTCTTATATACAGCGTTGATCTAATCATTTGATAACCACTCTTTGTCTCAAATTTTTCTTATGATTCTGTAGATGCAGTTCTCCCTCACCTTTTTCAATATCTCCTCTGTGATACCATTTTCTCCTCCACTTTTATTATTTTTCATTTTCCATATTTCACATTATACCTCTGTGCCCAAAGGTTCTTCTGGTTCCTTAACATCATCCTGTTCTACTGCTGATTGTTCCATGAGTTTTCTTTGTTGTCCTTTAATATAATATCAAAATATTCTACTTTATCTCTACAGTGTCCTTCTGCTCTCTTGTGTTTTTACCATGTGCTCTTCTCACCTCCTGGTAAAGATTTCTTATTTCTTTACTCATATACTTTTCTTTTATCCCTTCAAATTACTCCTTAATGTGTTTATTTTTACATCAACATCCTCTACTTCTGGCTTTTTATTCAGTTTCTCTGTTACTATGTTTTCTATATCTCTTCCTCTTTCTTCATTCTTAAATCTTGTCCTTTGGTTTTTTTATGTTTTGGCACCTTCTGCATCTTCAGGAACTGTTAAGATTACCATCAGTCTTTGAAGACGATAACTTGGTTATCGAAAGCGCGTCAGACAGAGTAATTGTGTGTGTTGATGTAGTGGTAGTGTAAACAGTGTGTTCGGTATCGAAGGGAAAAGTTCAGTTTAGTTTTTGACAGTAAATATAAAAATAGATGAAATAGAATATAAAATTATTTTGAAACATTATTTTGTGATTAAAAAAAAAATGAAAATTTCAACGTACATACCTGCGACGCTAAGGAAAAATTAGGCCCCGGAGATCTTTTTTTGTTTGGCGCCGGTGCTGCATTATTGGCCGCCCCTCCTGAATTCGATCCTTTCCTTTTTCGTCGTTTATTCGCCGGCCTTTGAGATTCTGTACGGACACAGTTAATTAAACATTCATCATCAAAAATTTATCTAATCACGTGCAAAAACTTGAATTTTGTCAGGATTCTTTTCATTTTTGCTATACACAAAAAAGATATTTCAAAATTAATCATCAACATTTTTAAGTAGACATTTTACAGCTCTGAAGAAGTTTGACTATAACACTGACGAAACTTTCCAAAATAAAATTGTTTACGATATAAAAGTATGGTTGGGAAAAATTGTGGTGAATATTAGTTTTATGAAAATTATAAATTTGATAAAAGACTCACTTTAACGTCGTTCTGTCGTTACTAAATTATAAAAAAAAGGAAATAAGGTATGAGGAAAAATTTGGTAAAGCATAAATGAATAATCCTATAGTGCAATTAAAATTGGTACCTCTCTTACCCGGCGGCGCAACCATCCTCTGCCATTTCTGAAATAACGTCGTTTTCAGGCAGTCCCTGGGACTTAAAGCGTATGCCTTATGTCGAGACATAAGTTCCTGCATAGGTTCTAATATCACACATAACTGTAAAATAAAAAGAAAATAGTTATAAAAAAGCCAAGTAGTATTAATCAAAAATAACAAAAAGACAACGAGGATACCACGAAGGATACCTGAACCACCAAGATAAAAAACATGCATCTCTACCTGGAGTCGTTCATTACATGGTGTATGAAGATGGTTTCAGAAGTACCTAGCCCAACAAAAAAAACACAAAAATTTTGGAAAAACATATATTTATTTTACAACTTTATCTCTTTCTAGCTCCATACTCTTTTCCCAATGATGTTCAATAAGTTTGATACCTTTTTTTCAGTAAGAATTGTCAAGCTCCCCAAAATAACCATCAACTGCCGACATCACTTCTTCATTGTTGGAAAGTCCTCGACCACTGGGCCATTTTATGAAATCTGGGAAGAGAAAATAATCCTAAGGGGCTAAATCGGGCGAATAGGGTGCATGATGTGGCAATTCAAACTTTAATTCATTAATTTTGGCCGTTGCAATATCAGATGTGTGAGCTGACAACTGCTAAGATTCATCGAAACACGATCCAAGCTGGAAGTAGAGACCAAGTGCATCTAGGCTGTAGGCTGTTCTTATCCCAATCAAGCTGTATGTATCTACGATTTTGAGATACACTACCAAGAGTAATCGCAGGATCAGCAGATTATTTCCTGTAGCAAGCAACCTTAGTATATCAGGACTAGGTCTATCAAGAGTTTGACCCTTGAAGATATCTTAGATGGCACCCTCAGGAAAAGATTTGAAAAGAATATGAGAAGTATTTGAGGTTATGTATTAAAAAGTAACGATTTTTCATTATTTTTAAGCATATTCAACTATTTTTTTTGGTGTCGAAACGGATTTACGTTTAAAATAGTTAAGATTATGAATTAAAAAATCATAATACGGCCAATTGAGTGATTTTTGAAGATATGTATTGAGAAAAGGCGATTTTTTTGATTATTTTTTGAACATATTGAACATATGATTTTAATTTCAGGCTTCTTTGGTATGGTAATGAATTGACAGAAAAAATCGTATGATAATTGGAACGATTTCGAGTCGAGAGATATTTGATGTTATGTATTGAAAATCGGCGATTTTTTGGTTATTTTAAGCATAGGTTCTACGTTTTTAACCTAGCAACGAAGTAGCAGTTAAAATCGTAATGAATGTGAATTAGCAATGAAAATAAAACCAATCGAGAGATATTTGAGGTTATTTATTGAAAAACGTCAGTTTTTTGTTTATTCCAGAGAGGATGGATCCAGTTTTTGCTATTTTTGGTATGAAAACAAATTGACAGTTAAAAACATAAAAAATAAAAATTAAGAAAATATAATGGGACCTTTCGAGAAATATTTAGGTTAATTTATAATAGGCTACATAATTTTACTACCAAACATTAAGAGTTAAGTGGATAAAAAATTTTTGAATATGTGTTTTTTTACATATTTCACGATTCTGATTCAAGATCCAAGTATTTTTTTAATAACGTCAAAAAAAATTTATAAAATTTAGGTTTGAGCACTGACAGCTCTTCCCTACCCTCTAGAATACGGGGAATATAGTTGCACTCATTCAACTTCAATGAGAAAATTTATTACTGTCTACATTGTATAACCAAATTCTGGATACTGTAAATTTGAGCAAATTCTTGCATTTTGGCTGTTTGTAATATCCCGTGGGAAATTTCCCCAGATATATGAAACTCTTTGTTGCAGATTGGAGCTTCGATTTCAAAACTTTGTGTGTGATAGCATAAATGTAATCTTTACGATTTTTTTTGACGTAATAAAAAATACTAACATCACAATTTGTTGTTAATAGATTACTTATTAAGTATTGCAATAGTTATAGAAAATTTGCAGACATTTTGGGGCTTCTATTTCAAAACGAATACTGCGCATCAGCAGTTCTTCAATACATAACCTCAAATATCTCTCGATTAATTGTATTATAATTACTGATTCACATTCTTTACGATTCAAATTTCCACTTCGTTCCAACGTAAAAAGTAACCTAACCAAAAATTTTGCGGCTTCGATTTCAAAACGAACGATGAGCGTCAGCGCTCAAACGAAAATTTTATAAATTTCTATTGGCTTTATAAAAAATTCTTACATGTCAGTTTTTTTTTGTTAATAGGTTCTTCATAAAGTATTCTTCGCAATAGTTGGAGAGAATTTACAATAATTTTGGGGTATCGATTCCGAAGCGAACAAAAAATTTTGGTAACGGTGCGCGTCAGCGCTCAAACATAAACTTTATGGAATTTGTTTGGCGTCATAAAAAACCCTTACATCACAATTTTTTGTTAATTGTTTTGTAATTAGGTGAATTAGGTGTAATAGTTAAATAATTTATTTCCTATTTTGGGTTTTCGATTCAGAATCCAGGATCATAAAATATGTAAAAAATACATGATAGTAAAATTATGCAACCTTTTATAATGTCATTATATGCCTTCACTATAAACATTTTTTCGTAAAAGTTCAGATTATTTTATAAAAAATATTCGTGGTAGAAATCCGTGGATAACACCGGTTCCAGCCTCCCCTATAATAAAATAATTGCTAACTTTAATTATTATTTCATCAAAACGATGTTTTTTATCCAGGCTCATAACTCAACATATTGGAAGTTTATTAAGAATTTACGAATACTTTTCATGAGTTACCGTGTAGATAATTTGAAAAAAATGATTTGGTTGAAGAAAGATACAGTATTTCCGCTAATACTTTTAGGTGTAATTAATTTAAATTTTTTCATTTCGAGGTATATATAAATAAACCAAAAAAATATGCAAACTAGTGTAAATCCAATAAAATTAAATTTATAATCATTTTACTGAAATTAGTGCACTTAGTTATTGGAAGTTTGAGACGAAAATTCGAAATAAATGAATAATTTTAAACTTACCCTCAAATAATTAAGCGTAGAATTGGTGATGCCCTGCCTTGTGATGTTCTTCGATAGTTGGTCCAACATACTGGGATCCTGTTGGGAATGCATACCGACTACCGTTCTTGGGATTAATTCTCGATGCGTCCTAACGGCGAAATGCCACGACTTTATCCTCATCAAGTCGTCGAAAGTAAATTCTAGAATTAAGCGGCCCTCTGTACACACCTAAAGCGAAATTAAATGAAAAATTTTAAAAAAATTGCATAAAGAATAATAGATATCGTTATAGATTTTCGAGTACAGTGAATGTGATTGATTGCAATGATTAAATTAATTTTCAAGAGGCAATATTTATGAGAGATAAAAAAATCAAGACGATACTATTTTTTGTTTGGAGGAAACATGAATAAATGTACATTCTGTGAAGGGATTTTAACAAAATTTATAGTCGATTTGTGTACTAGAATTTTCAAATAGTAAAATATACTGTTCAAGTACCATTCATATTGAAGAAGCTGTAGGATTTTTTGTATAAGTGTCATGGACATTTATTTCAAATTTCATAAAAAAGTACCACGAGGATATAATGTTCTAGAGAAATATTTAATATGAACAAAGACCACTCAAAATTAAAGGCATTGATATATAATGCTAAATGAGAAAAGTTACACCTCTCTGATTGATTAACAATCAAAGAAATAGTTGCAAAAAAGTATTACTCAAAAAAGAGATAAAACAGTTGTGTAAACAACATGTACAAACATTTAAGAAGATGTAGAATAGCAAGACAACATGAAATTACCGTTAACACTTTATTTAACTAATATGGAGTCAAATCAATGGCTACGTGGTGAATTACCATATAATATTCAAACTTCAAGACGTTCGTTAAATATTATGTGATTGTGTATAATTTCACCCATAAATTTACACAAAACATTTCATAGTAGAGTAAAAGGTATTACGTTGATTTTTTAATATACAAAACGATAGAACCAAATATCATTTCTGTGAGAAGTGAGGAAACTGATGACAACTTATGTAAATATATTCATATTGGAACATTAGAGATAAATGGACAAAAATTTGAGGATTAGAATAGCTCAATCCAAATCTATCATATCTATATACGTGAACTTTACTAATAGAGCTCAACAACTAAGCTGGAATTTGCAGAATCGTTGGTGATATTCATAGTGAACACACTATTTACCATTACACCATCACTCACAATTACACTGTCTGATGGCCGTTTCGATAACAAAGTTATAATCTTTAGAGACTGAAGGTAAACAGTTTAATAAAAACAAATATTTATAGTTGGATAATCCCATCCAGCACTGCCCCAGACCGGCATTCCAGTTATCCGACGCGACACGACATACGAAAAGCAGTTACAAAATTGAATCAGTTTGCAAAAACCTTAAGAAAAACATTGAAAATTGGAGAGTTTCCTCAGGTTCCTGGTTCCTCCAAGAGCGAAACAGGCATACACCGATCACAGGAGAAGATCTCAAAGAAAAGTCCAGATTATTCTACGCCAAAATTCTGGGGAAAGATGATTTTCAAGCCAGTGAAAAAAGATGGTTTGAAATTCTTCTGCTAAGTACTCTCTTGTGATGCCGCAGCGGTCGACCGCTATAAAGATAAGTTTGAGAAGATCGTCAAAGAACTAAGCCTAACTTCTGACCAAATCTATGATGCAGATAAGAGCGATTTATTTTGGCGGCTTTTTACTAAAAAAACGTTTGTCCATCGTGCTGCAACAAATTGTTCAGGCCGAAAACTGGCGAAAGGCAGGATAACGTTTATGCCATGTTCGAATGCAAGTGGCACACATAAATTGAATCTATTGGTGATTGGAAAGGCGAAAAATTCCGGGCTATTCAAAAATGTTAATCTACCTTTTTATATAAAACAATAATTTTATTACCAAAAGATTGGTACTTTTCGAAATAATCACTGAAGAGATCGAGATATTTGTCATATCTCTGGACAGACCTTGAAACTTGTGGAAATTCCGTAGACAAAGCAATAACCTGCGATTATCTTTAACCATTCTGTCAACTGGTTGAATCAGGTCATCTGAAACGACAGATTTGCGTCTTTGGTCCCCTTCGTAACGCACGTCATTACGGCCATCTTTAAACTTTCGACACCATTCATGCACAACACCATCACTCATGAAGTTTTCCCCATACACACGACTCATTCTCCGATGGATTTCTGCTGCACTTTGGCTTTCAGCCTGTAAAAAACGAATTTCACTTCGTAATTTATACTTGGCAGGAGCATTAATAACGGCAGACATGTTTACGTGGCTGTAGCACAACGCCGACTGATGCCTGAATGTCAACAATAACGGAGTGTGTAGTGCGAGAGCTTCGCAATTGCATACAGCGCATGTCCGCTTTCTTCTGTGCGCGTAGCGTCTGCACGGAGGTTGAAAAAAAAAAAACGGCACTAGTAGAAACCAAAGTACGAGATGGACGACGCAAGCTGTTTGAAATGATTGGTTTTATGGAATATTCATGTGAAGAGTAAAAAAATTTCGTATGAAAATGAAATTGCCACAGAAGACCCTGCTTATTTTGGATAACTGTCCTGGTCACCCAGAAGAATCCGAGTTAAAATGTTCAGGCATGCAATTGATGTTCTTGCCCCTTAAAAGTAAATCCTCTTTTACAACTAATAGATCAGAATATCATACAAAAAGTAAAAATACAATACAAAAAAGTTTTGCTGTACAAGGTTATGGCAAAGGAAGATAAAGCCCTGAATTCATTAAAAGAAACGAACTTGAAGATGTGGTTTTTCCATTTGCGAACTTTTGGGAAAATCTATCCCGAAAAAGTCCCTGTTTGTTCATGGAGCAACTTATGACACGATATGACATTGTAGGAGCAATACATATAAAAAGAATATAGAAAGGAATATATATGTAGAAAAGGAAGTTTCTCTTGCTACTAAAGAACCCGAAGAAAATGTTAATCGTGAACTGATAGAGCTAAGAAAAACAATCGCCGAAAAACTTGTTGATGAAAGCGAAAATTTAACTTCAGAGTCGGCGAGTAAGAAGAAAACGGCCTGTTTATGACAGACGGCGAAATAATCGAAGATGTGTTGAATAGGGGAGAAGAAGAAGAAGATGGTGATTATTGAGAAGAAACGTCTGTTCATTTAGTTAGCAATGATGCTGCAGTTGTTGCCTTTGCTACTTTCATAAAGTGGGCAGAAGAGAATGATGATTCCGAAAATGATATTCTTGTTTTAAAGAGGCTTCGATGTGTTAAAAGTGTCGTTTCAAACCAAGAAGCAAAAGAAAATTGACAGTTTCTTTACTCAAATGGTATAGTCCACCATAATAGAATTTTTAAAAGAGACAATTAAACCCTTTTTGTCTATAATATGTACTTTTTACCTAAAACTTAAAGATAAAGCTCACTCCTAGTCTATCTGCTCGATTAACGAGAGTTTGTACTGTATTTGGAATATTCGATTGACTACTTACCTTGGTAAATAAAGGTTTACCATGATGTGTTATCATAGTGCACTGATCACAGTCTAGAGTAATACTAGTATTGTGGAAGGACTCCTTGGGGTGTTTCATATTATAATACAATTCAGTCACTCCACCTTCAAAAATACTCCTAAAATACCTTGGAATTAACGTCCTTCCAATAGCTAAAAATTAAGAAAAAACATTTTTTACACTAAATTCTAAAAATTAGATCTAATAATTTTCAAATTATTAAATATAATTATTAAATCAATTTTTCAATGTATGTAACTCAAAGTTATTTTCATTACAATTATTTATATGAAAAATGAATCCAATTTTCAATTTTAACTGAGTTGGAGTTTCTGGAACCTTTGGTGATATTCACACTGTTTTCACCACCACTACACCCCAACACTCACAATTACACTGTATGACGCGTGTTTCGATAAACAAGTTATCATCTTCAGAGACGAGGTAAACAAAAAACTAAATGACATGACTTACCTATTTTATACTATATCTCCCCACCAATTAATCTTCTTCCGAGAAAATTAATTCCAGCGGGAAAGCTTCCTTGGCGAGAATCTTGACTACTGAACTATTGAAAAATCCCGCCAAGGAGGTTTTCCCGCTAGAACAAATTTTCTCGGGAGAAGATTAATTGGTAGGGAAACTTAGTATAAAACAGGTAAGTCAGTCATTAGGTTTTAGTTTACCTTCAATCTCTGAACTTGGTTATCGAAACGCGCGTCAGACAGTGTGTTGGTGTAGTGCTATTGTGAACTGTGTGTTCAGTCTGAATTTTAAATATAATCACCATCAAATAACCAATTAAGATTTCAATTGGTTATTTCCATAATTTATGAGATGAAAAATTATTTTCGAATTTTAATTCTAAAAGGAAATGTCGAATTTCCTAATTTTTTTGTTAAGTAATGATTCAAATTCAAATTGTCGGATTTCCATATTTTAGGAATTAAAAATTATTTTTGATAATCAATTGAAACTACATATTTTCTTGTTTTATGTGATCATATCTTTTTAAGCGATGAAAATTCAATTTTTTGATACAAACTGCCAATTTCCTTCATAAGGTGATTGAAATTATTTTCAAACAAAAATTTTAGTTGAGTAATCATACAAACTGTCCTTCCTCGACAAGCTAACTTCTTTTTAGTTTGAGGATATAAAAATGATGAGTTATGATCAATATTTCAGTTTTAATTTTTGAAAAAAAAAATCTCTCACCCACTTACATCGAAATGTTTTTGATATTTGTTCGAAAATAAGAGTCTTAAGTGGTGTTGACTCAAGCATTGATGCAAACGGCGTGACTACCGCCGTGTATCAAAAACTTTTGAATCTTTCTTAAACATAGGAAAATTCAAAACTCTATGAATTGATAACTAAATATGACTTAGAAACTTTCTTGGAGAAAAACTCACCTCTATGTATCACGAAAATAAATTATATCATTTATTATAAGGGATTTTCTCTTACAAAAACAAAAATTAGTCAAATTCAAAATATCGTTTATTTCAGTGATTAGAAAATATACAGACCACAAAAATTATCGCATCATTGGTATTTTAGGATATTTTTAATACTTAATTTTAGTTTTTTGGGACAATCTGTATACGTATCAACTTAATAGATATTTCTGGTTTCTTATCACGGGCAAAAAAATATCACAATTTCTTACAAATTTTTTTGGAAAATGCTCGTGTAAATCATTTCTGTCTTAGAGAATGCATTGAGATCAAGAACTTTCTAAGCAAATTGTGTTATTGTATAGTGAAAATTTGAATTTATTTTGTTAATAATAGATATGCCTCAACGTTTAACAAGACATGTGACGAATGAAGTTGCGCTCATACAAGATAGCCACAGTCAAAGATAGGTCGCCGGAGTTGGAGTTCAATAAAACACCATATCCAGATTTGTTATTCGCTACCAAGAAACAGGGCAGCTAACTAGAAGACCCGGACAACTTCGGTTGATGATCATTATTTGAGGTTAACAGCGTTAAGAATTAGGCATACCACCGCTTGAAGACTGCAAACAGATCTGTTGGCTGCTCGTAATGTCCGAATAAGCCTACAAACAGTTCGAAATAAGCTGAGAGAAGCAGGTATACGAGCCAGAGTGCCAGCTAGAGGTCCACGTCTTACCAGAGAACATCGAGTAGCAAGATAGGAAGTTGCTCGAGAACACGCAAATTGGAATTGATTGGTCCAATATTTTATTTACCGATGAATCAAGATTTTGTCTGTATTCATCAGATAAGCGTGTACCAGTATATAGGCGACGTGGTGAACGTCACGATTAGGTTAATTTTTGTCATACTGAAAGTTTTGGTAGTGGCTCTATCATGCCTATCTATGCCTCATATCGGTGACAACTCTGTGCTAATGCACGATAATGCTCGTCCACATGCTGCTAGAGTAATTCGGTAGTACTTAGAAGAGGTCGAGATACCCATCCTGAATTGGCCTGCACGTAGCCCGGACATTAATCCAATAGAGCATGTCTGGGATAATCTAGGATGGCAAATTCAGCAACATCTGGTACCAATAAGAACACTTGAAAATGTTCTTTTCAGCTTCTGGGAAGACATGCCGTAAGGATATGTCCAGAACCTGTTTAGAAGCCTTCCAAGACGAATGGAAGCTGTAATTAGAGCGAGGGGCGGCAACACACGCTGATAGAAATTCATTGGCTGGTTTTAATTTAAGCACCATTCATTTTTTTTGTATAGATGTTGGTTGGAAAATGACAGTGTTCTTCAACCACTTTACCCACACGCCTATTTATATCTAAGCGTGAGGAACGCTGCACGTACTTGTTAACTGTACAGCACTTAGACTGTAGCAGTTGCTGATTTTTGGTAGCACAAAACGGTATTTTAGTATAAGGCTAAAAGACATACGCCACTATGAATAATCTTTTATTTAGCAACTACTTTAGGTCGTAAAGCTACAGTAGTTGGTGCCTTATTGACTTCTGTCGATATAAATTGAGACACTTTCAGGATAAAAAGTTATAATAAAATATGACTACACTACACAAAATGTTAAACACAAAACTTGTCCTGCGCCCAAATACAGTAAATAACACTTGAAACGTAAATTGAATAAAAGAACTATGTTAATTCATCAAGAGAAATTAATTTGACTTTTCATTTTTAAATGAACTGACAACTCACTCCCATTTTTTTTTTTGAGATCAGGTAGTCGTAAATTTATTAATCATTTTTGAAAGATCATCGATTCTAAAATCGAATGATCATTCATTGGTTTGAGAATATAATTCTCGAAAAGTTTCAAAATGCTCGATAAATGGGACTGAAATAGCATTAAAATGTTTGTAAGCATGTCAATATCGCACGGTAAAAATTAAAAATCGAGAAAGGGAATTCAATGCATTTTATGATATTAAGATAAATTAACGATAAGCCTATATTGAATATCAGTCACTTTTCACCGAGAAGTGACTCATCAGACTCAGGAAAAGGGACTATTTTAGAGATGGCTCTGGTGTATATACCAGTTGCTGTTTTAACTTTTACTACCCTCACATTCCCATCAGGCCCCGGCATCGATTCGATGATTCTTCCTGTACACCACTGTAGAGGGGGTAGCATATCCTCTTTAAGAAGAACTAAAGAATCAACTTTCAGATTAGGGAAAGACTTAAGCCACTTTGGTCGATTTTGTAATTGATTCAAGTATTCAGTCGACCAGCGGCGCCAGAATTGTTGTTGTAACTTTGTACATTGTTGCCATAGGGACAGCCGATTTTCAGGGATAGTGGTATTATATTTTTCAGAAAAGGAAGTTAAGCTAGCGCCGATAAGAAAATGACTTGGGGTCAAACATTCCAAGTCAGAAGGGTCATTAGATAATGGTGATATAGGTCTGCTATTTAAAATTGCCTCTATTTGGGCTAGAATTGTAGAGAACTCTTCATATGCTAATTTGGAGTCTCCAAGAATTTTTGACATGAGCTTTTTCGAGCTTTTTATTCCGCTTTCCCATATTCCTCCAAAATGTGGCGCTCTAGGAGGTATGAATTTCCATTCAATTTTGAAATGCGATAAAAAATTTTGAATAGAATCAATATTATTTTGATTTTTGAAAAATATTTCTAAATCTCTAAAAGTGTTATCAGCGCCCTGAAAATTAGTGGCGTTGTCGGAATAAATTTTGGCAGGTTTGCCACGACGAGAAATGAACCGTTTTAGGGTCAAGATAAAGGCTTCAGTTGATAAAGAAGTAACAGCTTCAATGTGAATAGCTTTAGTGACAAAACATACGAAAAGCGCAATATAGCATTTCACCAAGGGAGGTTTTCGTAATTTGGAAGATTTTATGAGAAATGGCCCACCAAAGTCCAGTCCTGTTTTTTGAAACGGTCGAGCAGGGATGACTCTATCTCGTGGAAGGTCTGCCATAATTTGTGTATATGGCTTAGTTGAAAAACGAAAACACTTATGACAGCTTCGAATAAGCTTTTTGGTAATTTTTAAACCATTTAATGGCCAGAAATTTAGTCGAAAATTGTACAACACTGTTTGAGCTCCAGCGTGTCCAAGCCTTTCATGTTTAGCTTTAATCATTAAGTTGACAGTTATATTTTTTGACGGCAGAAGTAATGGATATTTTTGGTTAAAAGAAAGGTCAGCGTTAGCAAGACGTCCACCGACTCGAAGCATTCCTTTATCGTCTAAAAAAGGTTTCAGCTTATTTATTTGCTTATCAGATAAAATTTTATTCTGTTTAATCTCATTAATTTCCTTTTGAAATTTAGTTTGTTGTAGGGTCTTGATTATAAAGATTTCAGATTTGCTCAATTCGGATACTGTCAAAGGACCAGAAAATTTGTTCGAATTCTTACAATTTCTGATGAACCTATGTACGTACGCCATTGTTCTTTGCAACTTCTTATAACAGGAAAATTTAGAAAATAAAGTTAAAACAAAATTTTCTTCTGTTGGGGTAGTCATGACGACAGTTTTTGTTTCGGGAATGTCAGAAAGATGAAGGTTTGGGTATGCAAAATTATCAAATTTTGATAATTCGAGAGTGGGATTTGATAGAAATTTCGGTCCATGCCACCAAAGTTTATTAGAAATTAAATTATTTGCGCTAGTGCCACGTGACACCAAATCAGCGGGATTATCGATAGTATTTACATACCTCCATGAATGACCTTTAGTTATGGATTGAATTTTAGCAATTCTGTTGCCTACAAATACTGTCCAACGGCTGGGTTCACCATTGCGCCAGCATAAAGCGATCTGGCTGTCGGACCAGAGATTTACAGAAATAATATTAATCTTTGTTTGAAAGTTTTTATAAATTTTGTCCACTAAATTAGATAGTAGGAGCATGGCTGATAATTCTAGCCGAGGAAGTGTAATTGTGGTAGAAACGGGGGATACACGCGATTTTGCCGAAATTAAATTACAGGAAACAGAATTGTCAGAATAAATGGTTCGTAAATACACGCATGCGCCAAAAGCTTTCAGACTCGCGTCTGAGAAACCATGCATTTCGATGAGATTAATAGATTTGTCCAAAAAAATGAATCTTGGAATAGTTAATTGAGATAGCTTAGGAAGATTGTTTACGAATGTATGCCATTTTTCCAGTATGACTGGATCTGATATCTCTGTGTCCCAGTCAAGTTTAGCTTGCCATAATTGTTTGACCAAAAGTTTTCCAGACAATATTATGGGATTATAAAGTCCAAGAGGATCGAAACATCGCGATATGGTTGAGAGAATTTTTCTCTTGGTTGCGGGGAATATTGAAAAGGTAGTGGGGACAGAAATGTTCAAATTATCAGAAGCTGGGATCCAATTTAGGCATAGAACTTTATTTTGAGAATTTTCTAAATCAATACTAATGCATTTTTCGGGATTTTGTAAGAAGGAAGAATTGTTTGAATCAGAAATTTCAGCGAGAACGTTTGAGTTATTTGAGGCCCACTTATGTAAATTAAACCCGTGATTTCCTAATACAATTTTTAATTCTTGAATTAATTTTATCAATTCATGTTCAGAATTTGTACCTGAAATTATATCATCCATGTAAGTTTCGGATATGAGGGCGTTTGCCGCTAAAGAGAAATTGGAACTATTATTATTTGCAATCTCTTGCAATACTCTTGTCGCTACAAACGGAGAGAAATTGCCACCATAAGTTAGAGTTGATAACTCAATGCACTGTAGGGGTTGTTGAGGATTTTCTCGCCATAATATATTTTGTAAAAAACGATGTTCTGTGTTTATAGAAATTTGACGAAACATTTTTTGTACGTCAGAAGTTATCGCAAACTTATTTAGCCTGAAACGGCAAAGAATATCGAATAGATCTGGTTGCACCTGGTACCCTTTCAAAGTTATATCATTTAAAGAAACACCTGTTGAGGTAGGGCAACTAGAATCAAAGACAACACGAAGTTTTGTAGATATACTTTGTTCACGAATTACGCATAAGTGTGGGATAAAATATTTTAATTCGTTTTTTGAATTAGTGAGGTTAAGAGTGACATATTTTGCATGTCCCAAGTTTACATATTCAGAAATAAATTTACTATATTCAGAAAATAATTCTGGATTTTTATGGATTCTATTTTCGAGCGAGAGAAATCGCCTTTTAGCGATCAGAAATGATTCACCGAGTTTATGGTGTTCTTTTTCAGATTTCAACGGGAAATTGACTTGGAACCTGCCGTTTTCCAGAATTTGTGTGGAATTTTGAAAAATAGTTTCCGCTAGTTCGTCGTCAGACGAGAGAATACTCTTAGAAGGAATTTCCTCCTGTTCCCAAAATTTAGAAAGAGATGAACTTAGGTCTTTGTTCGATATAGAAATATGATTACAGCTTGTAAACACGGAATCATTATTTTGAATATTCACGGAATTAAAAGAAGCACTGTTTGGAATAGTTCCAGCAATTATCCAGCCTAAGCTAGTATTTTGTAAACTAGGTAATTTTTTACCGAGATCTATGATACCTGGTGTAAGAAGTTTGTAATATAAATCGGCCCCAACTAGAATGTGAATCTCCGATGGTATGTTAAATTCTGGATTGGCTAGAATAATATCAGTAGGCAGACGTAGCTGGCTTACGTTAATTTTTACTTGTGGTAATTTGCAAGTAATTTTTGGCAATACTGCACAAGGTATTTCAAAGTGTTTGATCGGATTGGAATGTGGAAAGAATTTTAAATGAACCATTTTATTTGTGGTTGATACTGTTTGTGATATGCCGGAAATTTGCAGTGTTTTTTCAAACGTTTTCAATTGTAGTTTATTTACTAGTTCTTGTGAAACAAATGAGTTTTGGGAACCGGTGTCTAGCAGAATAGTAGTTTTAAATGGGTTATTGTGAGAGTCATACATAATTATTTTAGCCGTAGCTAGAAGCACGTGGCATTCAGTGGATAGAGCAGATAAGGATTGTGTTTGTATAGCAGATACGTTAGAATTATTATCTTGTGAGTTTTCGTTGGTTTCAGCATTATCATAATTCTTCTGTGGTCTAGAAGGATTTTGTCGATTATCAGTAGCCCGGTGAGATGTGAATTTTCGTCAATTTGACGATTAAAGTTATTATTTCGATTATTTATCGATTTGGTGTGAGGATGTTTACCATTTGTCGTATGTACATTGGAGTGAATAGATTGTGAGTTGTTATAACGGTTTTGGGAAATAGAACCATTATTATTATTATGTGCATTATCATTTGCACGGAAAGAGTCAGAATGGAGATAAGTATGATGTCTTTTTTGACATATTGAACAAGATTTTAGAGATTTACAATCCCTTGTGATGTGGCGACCTCCTAGACAGTTTTTACAGAGATTATTCGAATGTATGAATTTATATTTATCACTGATAGACAAATTTTTAAATGATTCACACGTATAGATACGATGTGAAGCATTTTTACAATAATAACAATCTGATTGACTGTTTGTAGGAATCATAGAATTCACGTGAGCAGTTGTTTTCGAATATTTGGGACTAAACTTTTGTTTAGTATCATTTGAATTAGAAGTAGAAGCTTGAATATTTTGAGTGCGCTCTAGAATACCACTACGTTGTTTCAAAAAATCGAAAAAATTCTCAAGGGACGGGATTTCACCTTGTTTTTTACTTTGTTCAAATAATTTACGAGTTGGTAGATCTAGTTTTTTATCTATCCAGAAAATAAGAATATAATCTAATAACTGTTTTGGATTTAAATTTAGTTTTGACATTGATTGTATAATTTTATACATTTTAGCCGTTATTTCACGTAAAAGCGTAGGGCAAGTTTTGCTCACAGGTTTTTGTTGGTATATTTGATCAATTAAGTTATACAGTAGAACACTTTGATCATCATACCTTTGTTTTAAAGTATCTATAGCTATTTGAAAATTGTCATCACAAAGTTCTAGATCGTCTATCAATTGCAAGGGCTCGTTAGAAAGGGAAGCTTTTAAATATAGCAATTTTTTGATATTTGTTAAGCTATTGTTAGAAATAATCAGATTTTCAAAGAGTTGAATGAATGAAGGCCACTCTGACGTCTGACCCTTAAATTTAGGCAAGGAAATATCAGGTAACTTGACGTCGATATTACAATTATTATTAGTTTGACTCTGAGAGTTTGAATTATCGTTCGATGTCAATTCATCAATCATTCTAGATAGTTCAGAATTAGTTGTGAAGTATTTTTTCTCAACTAAGTCTATGTCTTCGTTATCTGATAATTCATCCTGAGAGTTTTCAATAAGCATTTCAATTTGACCTTGAATATTTTCATATTGTAAGAAATACTTTTCAAGCTTGTCGCGTCTGTTTATACATTCATTCATGAATGCAGTTTCATTTGTAACATTAGATTGGGAAGTTATCCAGTTAATCATTCTGGTAATAGAAGATTTCACAGATCTTCTCTGTGTTTTTAAATTTTCCAGAGACATTTTTTGGAAATTTCACTTGCAATTGTACGAAATAGAATAGATTGGAATTTTACAATTGAAACTTGAAATTATACTAAATTGAGTTCGAATATTTGGAAATAATATTAAATGAACTAGCAATATATTGATTTTTTTTAACACACAATGCACTTGGGAAGATTAAAGGTTTGATCCTACCTTGAATACTGGAAGTTACTGCTGCCTAGGGACACAGGAACTTGAATATCTTGAAGGAAGTTGAATTTTCTGTGACAATTGCATATAATCTCGAAGAATAGTATGAAGAAAGGCTCTGTAAATACCTTTTTTGCTATCCGGCTCGAAGGACCACAAAGATGGTTGGAAAATGACCGTGTTCTTCAACCACTTTACCCACACGCCTATTTATATCTAAGCGTGAGGAACGCTGCACGTACTTGTTAACTGTACAGCACTTAAGACTGTAGCAGTTGCTGATTTTTGGTAGCACAAAACGGTATTTTAGTATAAGGCTAAAAGACATACGCCACTATGAATAATCTTTTATTTAGCAACTACTTTAGGTCGTAAAGCTACAGTAGTTGGTGCCTTATTGACTTCTGTCGATATAAATTGAGACACTTTCAGGATAAAAAGTTATAATAAAATATGACTACACTACACAAAATGTTAAACACAAAACTTGTCCTGCGCCCAAATACAGTAAATAACACTTGAAACGTAATTGAATAAAAGAACTATGTTAATTCATCAAGAGAAATTAATTTGACTTTTCATTTTTAAATGCACTGACAACTCACTCCCATTTTTTTTTTTGAGATCAGGTAGTCGTAAATTTATTAATCATTTTTGAAAGATCATCGATTCTAAAATCGAATGATCATTCATTGGTTTGAGAATATAATTCTCGAACAGATGTTTTGTACAATTTTTTTGATATTTTCTATGTTTTGGTAAATCAAACTTTTTGTCCTCTGTAGATGAAACTGATATAAAATAAATGTTGCAAAAGGCGTATCCATTGGTATTTTAATTCGTAATAATAATAAAATTCGAAAAACAGACCACACATTTAAAATATTTTAAAAATAATGAGAGATTCGATAATTTTTGTCAGGTGTATATATTTAAATAATTATTTTAATTGCTACTACCAATTTTCCTATATAATTGAATATAATTTTAAAGAATTTTTTAATGATAACTGTAGTTGTTCCAAATTTTAATGATAAAAATTAAATCAAGTAGAATAAAAAATGCCAATTGTTCTCATTTAAGTGATCAATTTTATTTTTAAACAATAATGAAAAATGTGTATTTTTAATTTTAATAATCGAATATCATTATTTCAATAGTTTACTCCAATTTGGATAATTTATGCGAACAAAAATTATTTTCCAACTTCAATTTAAATGGAAAAGTTGAATTTCCTCAATTAATATGATTAAAAATTATTTTAACACAATTATTTTAAGGGATAATTTCGTTATTTTAACCAAAATTTCGTTTCGTTAATAGGAAGCCTTTGCTAAGAATACGATATGCTCAAGCTGCTTCATTCACTTATTTTTTGTGAAGCTGTTGCAATATAAAATTAGCGAATATCCGTGACAATTACCCGTACTAATAACACCAACAAAAACCCTGGTGACAATGCCGCCTAGAACGTTCCATCGATTTACTTTGCTGCACTGGTGTTGTCAAATATCAACATAACAAATGTTAATGAAACTATAAGATCAGCCATATTACTGTTACGAACTCGTCCCCGGCATGAAGCTGGCCCTGTTCTGTTATAATGGAATTTTAAAATTTAGCGATAGTGAGAATAAAATGACAACAATAATGTGCAGATACAATCGAATATCGACAAAAAGATAAAAATGATAAAAGAGAAGATGCAATCTGATATGAAAAATGAAATGACAACGATGGAAAATCAAAATAGTTGAAAAAGAGGATTGCAAATTGAAGAAATGAAGATATAACAAATGAAATCCTGCAATCCACAGGCACTACTCAAGACCGAAGACAATGGCAGTTTTTCCCGAGGCAAGGTCCCAACGTTTGACGGTAAGACGTGTTGGACCAATTACGTTAAATAATTTGAGGCAGTCACTAGAGTGAAATATTGGTCTAATGAAGAAAAGGCAATGAACTGAACCATTGCATTGCGAGGAAACGCCTTAGATGTCCTCCAGGCGATACCTCTCGATAAAACTGATGTCTTCGAACAGATGAAAAAGATGTTGGACATGCGATATTGTCACGAACATCTAAAACACCTGTACCAATCGCACCTGAAGAACAGAAGGCAGTAACGTGACAAAACTCTTCAAAAGGGCAAGGTAGACATTGCCCGAATTGTCCGATTAGCTATCCATCAACACCAGAGAACTGGATGGAATGTTTGGAATTCGTTGATGGCCTGCGCGTTCATGACATCCAGAGGACGTTTCGATTAATCCATCCGAAAACCTTAGTAGGTGCCCTGACTACTGCTCTTGAATATGAAGCAGCTACGATGGCATCATATAACAAGGTCAGATCCATACACGAAAAAGTAGACGAAAGCAAACTTGACCAGATCGTTAACATGATAAAAGATATGGTTGAAAAGAAGCCAGGAAGATTCGATGCTGGAATTGTGGAGAGCTAGGGCGTGCAAGTGTTCCAGAACTCCCGCAAAGGAAAACCCATAGGCGCAAGAAAACTAGAACCGGTCGGCTACGAGGAGGCAGCACCGACCCAAGATCGTTCCAGAGACCTACTCATACTGATAGGTTCTCTCAGATGTCAGATGCAACGACAGTGTATATGAGAATGGGAAGAAATATACTCTGCTGGTAGATACTGGAGCAACTAGAACCATCATAAAACCCGATCTGTTAAGCTCCAAGGAAAAGCTACTACCAGAGTTTAGTTTACTTTGTAATAAATACGAAAGAAAGTAGAAAGAAGTAACCGAAAAATTTAAATAAAGTATTTAAGTTGGTTAAGTATTATTAATACGTTGATTATTATATAAGTTAGTTAAGTCTAGGGTTTAAATAAATTAAATAAGTAAAAGATATAAATTCACCTCGCCGATAGAAATAGTATAAATAAATAAGGAAAACATTACATTATAAACATTAACAAAAACCACTGAAATCATTTACAAAATAGGCGAGTGTATAAAAATATTGTAAATGTATAATTTAATTTAAACGAATAATTTTTTTCTCCAAATTTATTATATATGTTACCGGCAATGTGTATAATTCAGGTATTGTATACAATCCCTAGGTAATGTATACAATCCCTGGGGCGTCCAGGCAATGTATGAAATATCATGAATATCATTGTCCATTTCATACTTTACCTAGGTATAGTCTACAATTTCTAGGGATTGTATAGAATACCTGCTGGTTCACCGGTAATGTGTAAAATAAATAAATCTTAAGACTAAACTAATGTTAGGTAAGCCGGTTAATATCAATAAATCTAACCTAAATAGGTTAGGTTAGGATACCCGCGTGCGGCGTACACTCGCGAGTGAACGGTCATGCTAAAACGATTCACTTCCATTAATGCTTGAAATGGCGCCTCTAGGAAGGGTGTCAGGGTTCTATGAAGCTTACCGTACTTATTTGTTTGTAATAACCACAATTGCGTTCGAGTGTTACATTACCTGCTGCAAGTTTGGCATTGTATAGAATACCTAGGTAAAGTGTAAAATAAATTCTATTTCATACTTTACCTGCCCGTTTTAGGTATTCTATACATTGCCTAGGTATTGTATACAATACCGGATTATACACATTGCAGGTAACATATACGCAATATTTAAAAACAATTTGCTTCGGAACAACAAAAAAATGTTACTTACTGTATCGTTTGGGACCATCTTCTAAACAAAATGCTAAAGTTAAAGATGCATCGTCTTCGAAAAACTCCGTTGCAAATGCATCCCACCAAAGATTATCACTATCCTGTAAGAAAAGAAAATAAAAAATATTAGAACCAACAATACGTAAATAACAATATTAGTCCGGTCAAATTAGACCAAAAAATAAAAGTGAAGCTACATAAATTACCACCAAGCTAAAAATCAGTACAATTGTTTGAAATATGATACAAAATATAATTTTTAAGTTCCCCAAGCATTCCCGTGTATGGAAAAAATTTTATTCAAGGTCAAAGGTCAAAAAATGGTTTTTTTGCGATTCTCAGCAAAACGGCAAGTTTTATCATAAAAATACCACAGACAAACATTCTTAGATCATAAAAATATTTATAAGAAAACATTTTTTTCCTACGAACCACCGCTTCTGAGATATAACGATTCAAAAATTTGTAAAAGTTTTGATCGTCATAATATGCATGCTTGCGTACTCCACGTATATATGTTACATTCAAGACCGAAAACGGCCAGTGGCCATTTAAAACAGCCTGTGCGCCTTGTATTTGGCAAAACGCGTTGTGGCTATTCTGATATAGACAGAAACAGAATAAAATTATTTTAGATTTAGAAGAAGTCAGCTCACGTAATATAATACTACAACACTCATTATTTGAATAAATTATTCATTTATTTATATATGTTTTATATCCATATAGTCAATAGTTAATATAAATTATTAATTTTCAATTTTAAAAAGTATATTACTAAAATTAATTCTCTCTGTATATCCACCTGTTTGTTTTGGATGAGGAATTGTTGTGGCATTTTGAATTGCATTGAACTTTATGTTTGACGCAGTTAGGTTAGGTTAGGTTAGGTTAGTTATATTAACTATTGACTATATGGATATAAAACATACATAAATAAATAATGTATTCAAATGATGAGTGTTGTAGTCTTATATTACGTGAGCTAACGTCTTCTAAATCTAAAATAATTTCATTCGGGTTCTGGCTATATCAAAACAGCCACATCGCGTTCTGGCAAACACAAGGCTCACACAACGCGTTTTAAACGGCCACAGCCCGTTTTCGGTCTTTGAGCGTAACATATACACCATGACTTTCAGACAGATAAATGCTTTCCTAGAGACCGTTTGACATATTGCAAGACAACGAGCAAGATATTGCACATAATATCAGCAGGTCAAAAATCCTTATAATTGCAATTTGCACGTTATAAAAATGACTTCAGCATTTGCGCATGCTTTTGATCAAGAAATATTGCGTTTTACATTGCATTACACGTAATTTTGCATCATGTCAAGCTGCCTTTAGGATATCGCGAACTGCAATACAATCTATTTTGTATGAACATTTAGGTACGAAATTCACTTTTTGTGAAAACTTAAACGGCACTTAAAACACTAGAATACTGCTTCCCTTGTAACCACAATATTCCACCCAGGTGGATGACATGAACGCGAACGATATTCACTCTCACTGAGAGTACTACATACACCACAATATCCTGAACAACTAATGTTCCGACAGGAATTGCAGGAATTGCATCATATCGTAGCTTCATTTATCATTGAAGGCAACTTGAATGGAGATAAATATTTAGAACTGCTACCAAATAATGTGTCAATTTTGACAAATTTATATCCTAATTATACTAAGCTAGAGATTTTCAAATACTAGTAGCTGGAACTATCTATAACGTAGCTCAATGACAAAAGGCTAGAAATATATTAGAGAATGCAATGGTGAGGGGCCGCTTGACATAATGCAATACAACGTGCAAGAAATTGCATGCAATTTCATACAGGGTCAAAATATTGTATAGATGTATATTGCACGTCACTTGATATTATGCAAGTCTCTTTCCATTGCATTATGGCTGCCACTAACAAAAATTCCATCACTAAAAGCAAACAAATTCCTAACCTCAATTTGTTCAATATTTTGTGATCAGTTTGGAAATGAGAATAACAAAACTAATTAAGTAACGATGTGAATAAGTGGTCAGTAACTCGCTGTCAATAATTATATCTGCTGCTGTCTTATTTTAGAGCCTGCTGGACAGGTTGGTTGTTAAGCCAAAAGTTACTAGATTTCTCACTAGAATTGCAGCTTGCACGTAATAAAAATGACAAGATCAAGAAATATTGCACTTGTATTGCATCATGTCTAGCGGCCTATACCTAGTTTAATTGGTTTTTAGAATTGATTCAGTATTGAAACCTTCAACCAACTCAACAATTTCCCGAGGTCCAATTATTATTGTGTATTTTTTTGTGGTGAATATACCCAGAGCAACCGCAAGAGCTTCTGGCCAGTTTCGTTTTCACAATTATTTTCTTAAAATCGGTGCCATGAGCTAGCTTCATATCAAAGTTTTTACTAATACCTGCCAAGTCTTCTCAAGATATTCATATTTTTGCTGTTTATAAAATGCTCACTTTTTCAGCGTGCGCAGAGTTGTTGAGAATCCAATTTTTTAGCTTATTTCTAAATTTGAAGTGATTTTTCAATTTTTCAACGATATCAAAAGGTACTTAGTATCGTTAAGTGATTTAACTACTTTGCCAAACGTATAATCACTTATCTATATACCTTAACTATTTAAATCAATCAACGAATGAACGCGTACGAGTTTGATTAAATATTGTTAGCAACTCGTCCATAACATTAGCCGTATAACCGACCTTGTTCGGTTACATTGTTTTTTTTAACTAATTTCCAGGAAGGTCTTTTGATTCATTTGTTCCGTTTGTTTATTTGCTAGAATTTTTGAGACGTTTATTTTGGGTATATACACGAGTTGGTTTAGCGGAGTTAGTTGATGAATTTGAATCACTTATATAAGTTAGTTAAGTAGGTATTAGTGGTAAGTTAATAATTGTATAAGTATAGTGTCAGTGTTTAAATAAATTATGTGAGTAGAAGACAGTTTATAAATAAATAAGAAAAATACTACAATATAAAAAGTCCTACTCACTACTTCAGTTCTCTGTTGCAGCCTTTTATTTAGTTCATAGATACGATAATCTGGTTGACCAAAATAAGGTGTATGCCGCCTAGGAACAGGAAGAGATCTGAAAATAAACAAAAAGAAGTTTAATACATTTATTTATTAGTAGTATTTCTAGTTCTTAACATAACAAAAAAAGAAAAGTCATAAATAAAAAAATTGTAATCGCTTGTCAATATCTTCTCCCTTTATTTTCACACACTTTTCAGAACGTCTGACTTAAGCTTCAATGCCACCATAAAAATATGATGCATCTTTAGCTTCAAAATGTTCGTACACCGCCTCACTAATTTCATCGTCGCTGTTAAAAGATTTTTCCCCATAAATCAGCTTCCAGCTTTGCGAACAAAAAATAGCCCAGATCAGTATTATATGGTGGGTTTTCAATCTGAATATATGGAATAATGGACATTGATGCCTTAGGTTATTATTACGGTAGGGGGCCGCGTGTTTCTTGGGAACGGCAGCAGAATAAATAGTATAGCAAAAATTGGCAACAAATTATGAACATATTCAGTATTGTGTACCCCGTAAGTGCTACCACAACATAACATACGTAGTGCGGTCCATGAGTTTTAGCATAACAAAAAAAGAAAAGTCCTAAATAAAAAAATTGTAATCGCTTGTCAATATCTTCTCCCTTTATTTTCACTGACTTTTCAGAACGTCTGACTTAAGCATCAATGCCACCATAAAAATATGTGTCATCGTCGCTGTTAAATATTTTACCACACAAAAAATATTCGCCGGGGCCAGATAAAGATGATATGGTGGGTTTTCAATCTCTGCCAGTAGCCTTGGAAAGCGAAGCAGTGAAGACTGGAGCCTTGTCATGAAGCAACCACACAACTGAGTTGATTTTGACGCGCATTCTTTCGATAATTTCTTGATGCAACTGCATTGGTAAATCAGAGTAATATGCAGCGTTCACGATTGTATTTCATCAGCCTAATTATTGGAATGCGTAACTCCTTTGGGGTGAATCTTACAAGAGCAAGTAGAAACTATTTATTATTACTATGCATGGGGATGGAATCATTTGAATGCAATTATTAATATAGTAGTAATAAATATCTTTGATGCAGTATCCAACCTTATTTGGAGTTACGAAATACGAATGGTGTCAGAACTTTCTTTTTATTTCTATCTTTTCTTACATCATACTAGTTAATAATTTTGTAATAGAAGTCAAGAATTTTGTTACAAGAATTCATATTCACAGAGAGCAGCATTTTTAATCACAATCAAATGTCTATCATAAAAATTAACAATAATTTCCAATAAAACTCTTAGTATTATTGTTTATTTAGGCACAACCTTCAATTTTGAACTTCTTTATTATTTCATTATCTTATGAAATATTAAACAAAGATATTTTAGAAGTTTTCATAAAATCTTAGGTACCTAGTGGTTTAATAATCAATTAACTTTTTAATAAAGTTTCTACTTACGCTAAAGTAGCAACGGCACAAAATCAGCCTCGAAGTTTGGTCAAATTTTATGTACATACAGTTCTCATAAAATATATAAAATAGGATTAAATTTAAATAAATCAACATAATCGAAACACTCCCAAATAATAAATGTAAGTTTTCACAAAATGAGGTACTTCAGAGGGGGAATATCTGGGACTCACACTAGATAGTAAACTTTTCTGGAACAAACAAGAAATAGAGAAGCCCTGATGGTGTACAGAAACAAGGAGAAATTGGAGTTGTAGCCCGAAGATCCTACGGTGGATGTACATAACAATCGTGAGACCAATCATCACATATGGGGCAGTGGTTGGGGTACTAGAACTACTCTGAATACCACGAGGAACAATCTCTCAATGATACAAAGACATGTGCAACTGGGGTCATTCAATCATACCCAAGAGCTGCATCAGAAATGATTCTAACACTATATACATACATTACTAGCAGCCATTATTTAGTTTGCACTTATATCAACCAATACCCGCATATATTGAAGCAAACAATGGTAATTTTATAGTGGTTCTTCCTATTTTAGTTCATTAAAATAATCTATTAACCTAGTTATTAAATGTTACTTATTTCCTTCGATTTATGCAGTAATATTGTATCAGTTGTTGTCAGAATTGTTGTCGTTACCAAATAATAACCGGAACGAGGTCCTGGTAATAATAAGAACCATTATTTAGTCTGACACACAAAGAGAAACTCCAGCAAATGACGATGTGGTTGATTACCTTTCTCAAAATCAGAAGAAACTAAGAAGCTATCCTGAAGGCACCACAATCCTATCTGGTTTAGCAATCTGATACAATAGTAAGATCATCAATGTCTACCTTGAGAAAAGTAGAGAAAAAGCACACTAAATGTTAAAATCAGCTTATTTAGACAATGTAGCATAAAAACAGTATTTTCGACTGGTTTCTACTTAAAAAAATGTGTAAAAATTGGAGGAACTTGTGCTCAAAGTTTGCGAAGCGGTGCACGAAGAAGAAGAACGATGTGTTGCCTAATAAGCGAACTTTTACTGCTAAGACTTTTCTTTTTTATCCCACTTGCCTTACTAACCCGATTTAGAACCATACGACTTCGATTCAAAAAAATGAAAAATATGCTTCGAGCTATTGATTCAAACTAAGATAAAGGCATTACCAGCAACTGGTAGTACTCCCACATCACTTAGAATGTTCAGAGACGGAATCATCAAAGAAAACCCATTTCTAAATAATGACACATACCAAGCATTTTTCAAGTAGAAATTTATGCAATTAAACTATCACAAACGAGTCAGGCAAGAAAAATAAAGTTACCCTACAATGGATTCCAGTATACACCAGAGCAAAGGGAAATGAAATAGCTGATAAGCTCGATAAAGCGGGGACAGACAAGGCCTTCATGAGACCTGAACCCTTTTGTGATATCAACTGCAGAACAATGGAAAAAGCATTGGAAAAGAAGATACATGGGAGCAAAACCAACCTACAGAGGCTGGGATAGGCAAAGACTCTTCTGGGAAACTATAACCAGAGCAGCCATCACTGTACAATATGAATTGATTGAGAATTTCCATAAAGCAGAGTCGATGATAGTAGAAAGCTTTCTACAATAAACTATAGTTTTGCGTATTTTGGTGGCCGGCAGGTGGTGCTTTTTTAATTGATTCATTAGCGATATTTTTATAGGGCGTGAGAAGTAATCCACTGGATAAGCTTGATAATACCCTCTAGATCACATTAATAGTCAATTTTCGATGTTATATGTAGTTAGGCCTTTTGATAATTAGGCCGACAATTTGATTCCTTAATTAAAGCGAATCAAAAGGATAGCCTCGCAGTCCTAAAATATTGTAGACATCACGTTTTTGCTGCTTTATGGGACCCTCGCTTTATTTGGCATGATGCCCCTCCATGGAATCTCTTTTTGATATCGGATAATAGTAAAAGACCACAGTTTCATCAGCCGTTACAGTTAATATGATTACACTTCCTCACAACATTTTACTCAACGCTGCTTTTGCATCCATTTTGCACTAATTTTTGGCATTATTTAAATGCTCATGTATGATCCTTAAAACACTTGTTTTGGGAAAGCCTGTCTTTGACGCCCACCGGCCACTCAGAACAATTTCTTCCACTAATCACTTACACGATCCTTTGGTTTGGTCCAAATTATTGATATAGCAAATGGATTTGGGTTCTTAACCTAACCTAATAGTGGTTTCACGCACGTTAACCAACATTTATATGGAACGCAAAACAAAATAGTCTAAATAACACTGTTCAATTAATGATGTGAAATTTCGACGCTAAGATGTAAATAAGTTGATTCTCCACACATGGTGGGGGTTGTTACAACACTTGATGTGACAAACTTGTATGTATAGATGTTAAGTCGGTACTACACGACGCGTGTAACGTTTACGCCAGAATTTACCTTCCAACGTTGGATGAACATTGGATGAAGGATGGAACGTTACCTAAACTTACCTAAAGGAACGAAAACCACCTAAAAGCGATGAATATGAACAGAACAGGTATAAATTATTTTAAAATAAATTGGATAATACGGCAACTTTGGTTTTTCATACAAAATACGTAGCAATCACGCGAAAGAGGACAAGAAGTGTGTGTGGTTCCAATGTTGGGCTAACGTTTTAATGCCAATATTGCAAGCAAAACATTCGCCGAATAACACTACGACCACACGATGCGTCCGATCATACCAGCGTACAACGTTGGAAACATTGGACGCATTGTACGAGGTCTGGCTATTAAATAACGAGACTGCGCGCCTAGAGGACGCCCTAGACGGGTGAGGTAAAAAACGAGTAGTGCGTTAGGTATCTTGACATCTTGTCTATGCACGTCCCAGTATTTGTGCAGTAGCGGTTTGAAACTAAAGTATTTTTTTCTCGTGCCGAAAACTATAAGTGACGAAAAACAGGAATGCTATAAATTGTTACAAGAGGCCTATGGGAACAATTCTCTATCTCGTGCGCGTGTTTTTGATTGGTGTAAGCCCTTTAGTGAGGGTCGAGAGAGCAAATCAAAATTCAAGGCAATGTGGATTGTTTTTTTCGACATTAACGATGACTGACCAGGTTCCAGATGGTCGGTCTGTCAACCAGACTTACTATTTGTCAGTTTTGGCAACACTGCGAGAACGAGTTCGTAATAAACGGCCCGAGTTGTGGAAGAACAGCTCGTGGATTTTGCACCAGGACAATGCACCTGCCCATAACTGTGAAACAGTATTTGACCAGTAAGTGCTCGACCTATCGCCGTACTCACTAGATTTGGCACCGTGCGACTTTTTTTGTTTCCGAAGATAAAATCTGCTTTGAAAGAGACCCGAGTCGGTGGAAGTGGTAAAGCAAAAAACGGCAGACCTCCTAAGGGCACTTACCAAAGAAGACTTCCAGTACTGCTTCAATCAATGGAAAAAACGTATGAAAAGGTGTGTAGCGAGGGGTGGGGAGTATATTGAAGGGGAGAATTCGAATGTAGAATAATTTTTATAATAAAACCCCTTTTTCGTAACTAGTCTCGTTATTTAATAGCCAGACCTCGGTTTAGTTGAATGCAATAGTGATACAGTTGTCTAAATGAAATTATTCAAAAAAAGTCACGTATCTAGGGCCAAAAAAACTGGACGTGTTCGAAACAAAATTAATATATATATATATATATATATATATATATATATATATATATATATATATATATATATATATATATAATGGTTGAAGAGGGTACACCAACAATAATGAAAGTAATCACAAATTTCGTGTGACAAAAATAATGTTATTAGACTCTATTTCGAAAAAAAAAGAAAGCGGACAATCTCTTTGGAGATAATTTATATAAAAATAAACATAAAAAGTTGCGATTAGCGAAGTAATCTTTGAAGAATATTAATGGTTACGTGAATAAACGAACGGAATTATTAATTTACAAATTTAACAAACGACCTTCGCTCGGAATTATCGCTTTTTTTGTATATATACGTAACTGCATCATTTTTATTTTCTCTTTAAAATTCATGGGAAAGCATTAGTTCGATGTCTTGTCCAATCTAATTCGGTATAAAATTAATATTCAAATTGCATTAGATTAGAATTTGTTTTTTTTTTGTTATTACATAAAATAAGAAATAACACCTTTAACCATGTTTCTCTTTTAACTTGTCCTTTTTTTAAATAAAAACGCAGTTATTTATAGAATGTCTCCCCAGATAGGTTAAAACGACTCTGAGTTCAGTCTTGCTTGACAAAAGATTAATTTCTAACATAGTTCTAATTTTTACAAATCAAGAATGTCTCTTAAATGTTAACCTGTACATAGTTTTTCTAAATCAGAAGTGAAATCGCTTTTCATTGTCTAGGCACTAGAGTAATATAATATTACACACAGGGAAGAATTCCATAACTGTCTAGATTAGATATAATCAGTGATTTTTTAAGGATTTTATTTTGACAAAAAAACCACAAAAAATTTGAAAATACTGATGAAATCTTTATTGGAATTGATAGAATGATCAATATAACTTACTGTTTGAAAATGATTTCATGCAAATTTTGACCGCGGCTCCGCTTTAGACAGCCCATGCACAAGGTCCAATTTTGGCACACTCTCTTCAACATATCGGCCGGTATTTCACGAATAAATGTTTCAATATTGGCTTTCAGTGCGTTAATCGTTGCTGGTTTATCCCTGTAGACATTAGACTTAAAATGGCTTCACAAGTCCAATGGAGTTAAATCACACAATTTAGGCTGGCCAATTGACAGGCCCCAAACGTGAGATGAACTGTTCACCGAAGGCGGCTCTCAATTTGTTCAATTTGGCCTTTGTATCGCGTGCCGTGTGGCATGGGGCACCGTCTTGCATGTTCAACTCTTCCATTTTGGGCAAAAAAATCGTCAATCATTACACGGTAGCGCTCTCCCTTCAAAATATTGTTCCGGCTATTGTCCGGTCAATAATCAACACCAAACAGTGACTTTTTCGGGATGCATTGGTAGCTCTTTCAATGCTTCTGGCCGGTTTTCACTTCAGATGCTGCAATTTTGCTTGTTGACGTATCCATTCAACCAGAAATGAGCTCAGTCGCTGAACAATTTTTCGATAAAAATGTGGATCTCCCTTCAACTTTGCCAACGCTCATTCACCAAATGTTAGACATTGCGGGAGATCGTGTTGCTTCAATTCTTGCACCAGCCGTATTTTATAAGGTTTTACTCCCAAATCCTTTCGCAAAATTTTGCACGTAGTGGAGTAAGAGAGGACCAATTGCTGCGAACGGCGGCGAATCGACATTTCACGGTCATCAGTAACACTGGCGGATACAGCCACAAAATTTTTTTGGTCCTCACTGTACGTTTGCGTGTTAGTGGTTTAATGTCCAATAGTGTACAATTTAGTCACAAGCTTGCGAATATTTCCGTCAGTAGGCCGATCAAACTGCCCATAAATTTCAAGAAGTGCACTATGCAGTCTTTTAACCGAGCATAAATTTTCTTAGCAAAATTCAATAATTTGCAAGCGTTGTTCGTTCGTAAGTCGATTCATGATCAAATTATAGACCAAACTGAACAAGTATGACAATGACACAAGACGCTTGATCTGTCAAAAACAATATTACCAAAAAGATACCAGCAAAAAAATCAAGTTAGCTTGTTAACCAAGAAGCTAAGCGTCGAGGTTAGCTATGATCTCGAAACAGAAATAAAACTTCCTACTGAGGGATCAAAATTAATAAATCTTTGTTTCGTTCTGAACATACCTAAAATATTACGAGTACATTGAACAAAAAATTACCAGGCATTTTCCTCAGAATAATCAAACATATTGTTACTGTTGCTATGTGGTAAACAGCTGTCGCCAATATAAATAAATGTTAGATAGAGTCGTTAGTGAGTAATAAATTGAGACCAATGTCCTCTAATGAAGAATTGATGGATTGTACCCCTCCAGACAGGCTGATGACGCAGCAGCACAGGGGTTGGTGCTAGAAAAAAGTAAGCATCGCTACCTAAAAGCTAATTATAAGGAAGTGGTGCGAAGAAAAAAAGGTGAATACCAGTTCCGAAAGTGTATTTTGGACAAAAAAAACAAACAACTTTATGGACAATGTACAGTATGATTCAAACGATGCTACAAATTGAAGAAAAAACGAAACATGGGAAACTGTTGGCCTTCTTAAAACGACAAGATGTGGGCTTCAGACCCAAGACGTATTTTCCAGGAAAAGTATAGAGAATGTTCAAAACAATGCTCCAAATGAATTTCTACCGATAAAGTTTATTATTTATGACCCATGTAGGAGCCCCCAGACTTGAACGACGGGGTTTAGCTTGGGCCAACGCTAGGAAACCCGGTCTTGGCAAACCAATAATGGCCCAAGTCTGGTTGAAGTCTGGGAACTTAGCCCCGGCTTGGCAGAACTCTAAATCTATTTTTACAAGCAACCATCCTGGCCCACGGTTGCAGACCAGTCTTGCGTTTATCTATGCAACCAGGCCTGGTCCAGGCTTGCAAACCAACCATTGTTATCATCCCAGAGTCCCACCAGGTCTGGGCCGATAATGGCTTCCAAGCTAGGGCCAGAGTTGTACATACTTGGCCCAAGTCTGGGCCTATACTGGGCCCATCGTATATGGGGAACTTTAAATAAGTATTTTTTTAAAAAAATCGTGTTTGAGCTTGAACAAGTGCACAGTTATTATGGTATTATATTTTTCTTATTGTTTTCAATCGCATCAATAATAGGCGTATATCGGGAGCATGTCGGACTGACGAATTAATGAAAATGAGAATTTTCGATGTTGCTTTTTTTTGAAGGAAAAATTTCGGTTGAATTTCCAGATTCCAAAACTATGTGTTTTGGAATCAAATAGTTAATTTTTAATTACTGATCCAGAATGGGTGAAGATCATTCGAGACTACATGAATTTGAGGAAAAACATGGGAATCGATAGATTTTTTGTTCAGCTTAGAATAGGAATAGTAAGAAATCAACCAATTGAGCACAATACAATAGCTAATTTATCCCAAAAAATTTCTACTTTTTTGAATTTAGAGTACTCGAAAGGCTTTACGCTCTAAAAAGAACCTACGTTTCGTTACTTGCCAACAGCGGTGCAAATGTACTCCAATTAAAAAGGCTGGGAGGATGGAAATCTAGTACTGTGGCTGTGAAAGGTTATGTGGATAGCTCAATGGAGAATAAAACCAAAGCTGCCAATATGCGGTCCCAATGTGCCATGTCTTATGAAGCTGTCAAAATAGTTCACAAATCTTAGTCATTCAACAGCAAAGTAATTTGTCGACCAAAAAGATAACTGTTGGAGACGCCAGCGCTGGTACTGACCCAAATATTTCTATAAACGTTTATAATAATTCAAATTCAATCATTAATTTCAATAAGTATTCTGTTGTATTTTATTGTTTGCCATTAAATAGGTATTATGATATTTATCAATGTGTTATATTTTTAAATATAAAAAATATTTATCTAGAATAGATGAGAAAAATTTTAAGATCACAATATTTTAGATGGCGGGAAGTGAGAGCGATAAATGAGGGAGGAAAGTAGAGGTGGGTAATATCATACTTTCTAACCTTCAATGACGTTGGTGACATCATTGCTTATATGGTTGTAAACAATTGAACTACCATTCGCTTTATGTTCGACAGTTTACAGTTCGATTACACACTTTTAACATTACGAATATTTGATACTGTTCTATTACCATATTACCACAGACACACACACAAAAAGATGTCCAGAAAAAGAAGTCAAGAGTGTATAGCCAACAGGCTAACTCTTAGGGGAGAGGAAGGAGTCTATGCGCGAAATTGTGACGCGAATGAGGATGAGAACCTGTCGAAATGACAGGAGATTGGTGTAATGTCCTTCTTCGCGCCCATCCGTGGATTCATCGGGGGGTGAATGCTTACAGGGACGGGTTTTCTTGCGTGCACGTGTGAGTGTGTGTGTCGATTCGAAATATTTTCTTTCGCACGAATTTTCGAATCTGGACAATTTCGAAAAAAATATAATATGTAACTCGGCACTAAAGTCTCTTTTTGTCACTCCAAAAGTATGGCTTTAGTGCCTCAATACCTAATTTCGGTAAAGTTTATATGGCAAAAATTTATTCGGGAAAAACTATTAAAAATCATCATATACCCAATCTTCGATATATAATAATAAATTCAATTTTTATTATGATAAAAAAATTGAATTGACTCATTTCTACTAGCTAAAGACTAATTAGTGATAACTAACTAAAAGTAAGTTGAAAACCTATGATTAAACGCATGAGTTTTTCTAGTTCTGCATTTTCATTCGGAATATGTTAATAAACTATTCATTTAATCTTTCCCATACAAAAAATCCAGTATTGTAATGTCTGGGGATCTCGCGGGCGGACATGCCGCAATCAACATCCAAACCATTCTTTCACCAAACTGCTTATTCATCAATCATTTGGGTAGATGGAGCAGGGCAGCTGTCATATTGAGAAAAATGATTCTGTCTAATGTTTAAAGGATGTTCGTCAATAAATCTTAGCAGATTTTATAAGTAAGTATGATGATTTAACGTTCCTTCAATAAACAAAGGTTCAAAGATTTCTGCCTCGTATAACATGGCCCACCAAACATTCAATTTTTTGAAATACTGCGTTCTTGCTGTAGATTACGGTAAATCGTGATTGCCGATTCCAAAATCGACAGTTTTGTGAAGACGTAATAATATTTGTGGCAAAAGTAGTAACAACAGTAAAATTTATCAATTTATAAAAATATCTGTTTGATGAAATCATCTCCCCTAAAGACAAACAGAACTGCAATCGCCTTGCTTAGTCATCTTTTACCAAAATGTTAACAATTTTGACTTTGTACTTATAAATTTTGTGTGTTTATTAAATTCTTTGTAAATTTGTTTTACGTACAGTGAACACACTGTTTACACTACCACTACATCAACACTCACAATTACTTTTCTGCATTCTAAAGATTTGAGTGTTTGATTATCAAGTCAACTTGAGTACGAGTTAATTAGAGTCATGCTAATTTTTTCTTTCTGTTAGATTTATGATCACATTTAACAGGTCGTAAAAACAATAAAAAATATTGAATTTGAGCTGTTATAAACAAATATCTATGCTCTATAAATAGACATAATTCTTTTCGATTTCAAATTACTTTCTTAGAGAATAAAAATAAAAACTGTGTTTGTGTATGTCAAGTTCTTTGGTTAATGACCTTACCTGTAATAATTGTTTCCAAATGGAGAACAATAGAAAGGCTCATTGTGGAGATGCGGTAACACGGAACATCCTTGAAGACCGCGCACGTGAGTAAGAGGATGTGGGGAGGCCGGAGCCCCCACCAGTGTTTGATTTCCGTTGCAAATCGTGCTTGTGTCCGATGAAGGGAAACCGAAATTTCTCACAGTCACCGTCATAGAGTTTTCAAATAGTTTTTATTTATTTATTATATTCTAATTCATCCAACATATTCGTTTTAGTTTAGATAATTATAGTAAGGACATTTTTTGAATAAAATCCCTACGGCATAACAGGGATACATAGCTGTATCCCTGTAAAATATTATTTTTATATTTGTTGTGTTGGTAATACGTAGTTGCCTGCCCCCTGAACGGGCTGCACAAAAATGTTTGAGATGACCTTTAGAGAACGCATCAATTTGAAATAGAATATTTTCATTTTCATCAGTTTCAGTGCCTAATAATTGAAACTGTTCTTTCTATTACATTTATATTAATATACCATTAATATAAATAAAAAAAATTGTGTGTCGATTTATAAAAAATAATCATAATATTCAACGGCACTCAAGATTAACGTGACCAGATGTTCCATTTTGAACGGGACTTTGATTAGCAGATAGCAAAAATCGTGGCATTTTGTGGGGACAATGCCAACGTCAATTTCGGAGGTACAGCTAGGCGAGGAACTAGCAATGTATTAACGAAATTACAATCATTTCTAAAAAAAGAATTAATAGGTATTGGATGTGAAACCCATGTAATTATCAATGCAATAAAATCTACTGCAGACGGGCTATCCGTCGATTACGAAAGAGTTATTGTGAAGATACATTTGTCTTTTAGATTTACACGATAAGAGTTGAAGCTCTAAAGTAGTTTTGCGCCAAAATTAAAACGGAATATCAACAAATGCTCGTTTATAGCAAAGCCATATGGCTGATAAGCTCACTAAAGCGGGGTGTCTGCCCCTTCATGGGACTCGAACCCTTCTGTAGTATCAGCTACAGAACAATGGAAAAAGCACTGGAAAAGAAGATAGATAGGAGCTAAACCAAGGCGAAGACTCTTCTGAGAATCTATAACTAGAAGACAACAAACAACTGAAGATGCTAGACCGAGCAGATACTGCGGCGTGCAGATTTTGTTGCACATAGGACGAAACCTCTATCCACATTCTCTCGAAGTGTGAACTACACCTGGGTAGAAGATGATAGAAGATGAAGATCTTTGTCAATCAAATCCATCCCACATTCTGGACTTTTTAAAAGTAGTGGATGGATCATCTCTAAGCACTGGGTTCTGGAGTATCGCAGCAAGAAAGGGGGACACAATAGATCCTTTGGGTCGCAGCGTATACGCGACTCCAAATCTATATATATATATATATATATATATATATATATATATACATATATATAAAAACAGGTGGGTTGCTATTATACTTGCCTTGGAAAGGGTTTTAAAGATGTATCAGTCGTTAAAAAGTTATTTTTTGATTATTGAAAAATTTCCCCTGTTACTAAAAAATTTTTTTGAAGATTCCACATTCGAATTGTGATCCGTCATTAATGTTGAAATTGAAAGATAATGGTACCTATATCGATGAAGATTTTGTGAAAAGGACGGCTACAGAATTTTATAAAACAAGCCGTGAAAATCTGGAGCAGTGGACTTGCTTTCTTACCAAAGATATGAAGATATGAAGGCAATTAAAAATCTCTGGATGTATTTTTTGAGAAGCAATATATTTAATGTAATAAATATAGTGAAGTTTTTGTAGAATTTTCACACCAACAATCTTCAGCATTAAAACTTTTCTATTTTAATTGCATATATTTTATGTTTGCCTGCTACGAATGCTCCAGTAGAAAGAGTATTTTCTGTTATGAACAAATTTTTGGACATCTGAGAAAACCTAGTTACAAATTTCAGTTCTAAATGCGATGTTAACAATTAAGGTGAATAGAAAAAAACGTGCCAAGAGTTTCATTTTTACTTGAAATCATCAGCTATATTAAAGCAAATTTATTATTCCGATAAATATAAATATAACTAAACGTTTTGGGTACCTATATTTATATATAACGTCTAAACCAAAAGAAAAGGATACTCCATCCAAATATCTTAGAGAGCTTAATCCTATTCCAACCAAACCGAGAAAGGAGTCTGCCACAATCCTTAAATCACCTGAACGTAAAGTCAAGCGTCAAGTCTTATAAGAAGAAAACTAAAGGGGATGATGTTTTGGAACGAGATCTGAGTTTACCAGGAATGTTATTCTTCCTCTCCCGATTCATAAGTGAATATGCATTGCGAATCTTCAGAGAAGATTTCAGACGTTGAAGATACAGATTGTGTTGAGTGTGGAGAGCACTATTATTCAACTAAATCCAAGGATGACTGGATTCGGTGCATAATTTGCGGTAAGTGGTTGCACGAATGCTGTACCTTATACGAGGATATATTGAAAAATTCTTAGCCTACTTTAGAACCAAACAAAATTTCAATTTCAAAATATTTTATTACTCAACATATTCTCCTCTCAATTGGATACATTTATTACAGCGAACCTGCAACATCTCTAGACCTTTCAAAAAAAATGTTTCTTTTTGCTCTACAATCCAGACCTCCACAGGCTTTATTACCTCCTCGTTGAAAAAAAATTTACGACATTTTAAACTTTTTTTCAGTTGAGGAAAGAGATGATAGTCGGACGGAGCCAAATCTAGTGAATAAGGGAGATGTAGTAATTAAAACCCTAAATCACGAATATTGTGCATAGCAACATGAGATTTGTGTACAGGGGCATTGTCCTGCAAAAACAAAACACCTTTGGATAGCTTTCCGCGTCTTTTCTATTAATTTTTTCCCGTATAGTGGTCAATAATGTCGAATAGTAATCTCCAGTTATTGTTCTACCCTTAACCTTAATCAATCATGATTACTCCGCTGATTTGACGTCAATCAGTAATTCGATTTGTCTTTTTTAAGTAGTGGCTCTCTATTATTATTATTGTTAAGATGGAAAGTGAAGATTGCGAGTTTGAAATATATATTCCTGAAGAAATCATAGAAAAAGGAATTGTGGCAACATCAAATTTGTTTCCGGAAAAATCTGAAGAAAACTATCTAAAGGAATATACCTACTTTTATGAAATAGCGGAAACAAAATAATATTCATAGCTACACAGAACGCGTGCTATTAGCTTATCTTGAAGAGAGGTCTAAAAAATTCAAGTCTCTATACTATGGTCAAGCTATTCCAAACTAAAAGCAACTTTAATTATAAATGATAATGTAGATTTAAGTAAATATGCCAAATTAATAGCATTAAATGAAAATCGGTTGGGTACACACGATACAGACTTCCATAAAATTCTATAGAATTTTGTCTATGCAAACTAGACAGTACAGAAAAATGTCGGTGCGATCCAAAAGTCGGAGTATGCATGTATGTCTACGTATTTATCGTAGCTAAGAAATTTAACTTGTATTTTCGAACGAAAAGTCTGTACAGACATTTTATCCAAACGTTTGAGTAAATTTTTTTACTCATAGTCTGTACAGATATCTGTACGAACAAAAGTCTGTATCGTATGGACCCACCATAAAAAATCTAATACATTCTCAAGAGAGGAAATAAAAAAGTTTATATTGAATGAATTTTCCCGACGACAAATATTTAATGTTCAAGATGAAAGCTTTAAATATTTAATTAATTTTTTGTTACTTTATTTATAAATTCATAGATTACGATAATACACGAAATAAATGGAGGTTGTCGAGAAGAAGAGTGGCATAAAATTAAAATTGATTACATTGGATATAAGGGAGAGTTTTTACTCATCACGATTATAGAATCTAAAACGAATAAGAGTCAGCGTTTTACAGTCATTGGATGGAGAAACCATCTGAGATATGAGTTCAATACATTTATATAAAAAATATGCTAATTTGAGACCGAAAAACGTAACCAACAACCACTTCTTCCTATCATATAAAAATGGAAAATGTAAAAAACAAAACAAAATACTTTTAGAAAATTCTATCGTTAATTGCGCCATATTTAAGTTTAACGCATCCAAAAGAATATAAAAGTTCGTGGCGTCACAATGGAAGTTAATTCTATCTAGAGGCAGAATCTTGGAATGCTCTTCCAAACAAACTCAAAGAAATTTCGGAGGTGTGCAGAAGTGCAAGGTGATCACTTCGAATATTTATTATAGTTTTTTTGTTATTATTCTCCTTCCCGAACCTATATCGCACGTAAATTATTTTTCCTTTAATTTTTACTATATTCTCCACCATTTCCAATACGTTTCATTCTACTATTATTTTATTTTGGTGTCAAAAATGATCGACTCTAGTCTATAAAAATAATTTGGGTGAAATTAATAATTCGATTTTAAAAATTTTTTTTTCAGTTATAAAAATTATGGAAAAATTAATTTTTCTTGTGGTTAAAACAAATATTTATTTTGGTATCAATGTTGTAACGGATTTATTAATTAATATAATTGCGGTAATTGTCATTGTCAAATCATATTTTGAGGAGGGTCGAAAGAACCTGTTAATTGAAACTGATTGTCTATTAAAAGTGACCTATAATAAAAAAAACATATGAAAGCATCTAAGAAGTAAAAAGAAGAAGAAATTCATAAAATTTATTACCTTGAATGAAATAACTCTAAAGCACTTTCTTTTCTTTGTAATAATAACGTTAACTTACCAAAAAATATATAAAAAAATAATTCATAATACAAATTAATTAGAATAATCTATTTTTATTATATAAAAATTATATTCACGTATTTGCTATCCACAATAATTAAATTTTCTTCAAACGAAATTAATGTTTTAATTTGGGATAAGAATAATATATATTAAACGCGAAATTTCCTAAAAATCGTATACAACAGTCACATGTATTTAACGACGAAGTATGTATTGAATATAACGACGCCCGGCGTCGATCGACTCCAACAAGCTATGTAGCTCCGATCTGGCGTCCGCAACACACAACCGGGATATACTGAATCGAATGTCAACTTACATATCTACAACGTTGCGCTGTTGACACGTTTCAGAATAGATTTATTGGGATTTGTACGTCAATATGTTAAAATAACAATAGACATAGAAAATGAACAACGGAATTTTATTTTGTGTTGGTAGTATATACGTGGTTTATTATGAATTAATTATTATAAAATTGTATAATAATTTTGGATATATTAATGAAATGAAAAAGAGTTAGTTTGGAAGTACCACGCATATTTCCATTTTAATTATACAAAGTCTGGCAAAATGTGCGGAATACTCAACAATCAAATTTCGAGACATTTTTGACTTGAAAATATAAGAAATTCTGTCAGGATATATATCATTAATCAAATCAAATTAGTTTTGACATAATTAAGAAAATGTATTTAGTTCAAATATTTGACACAAACGTCAAAATGAATAAACATTTCAGACCTACAATTCGGCTTCAGAAAGGGTCGTTAAACAATCGGAGTAATCCAGAAAGTTTTCGACCCTTTTTTGGAACTGGACAGACACTGCCACACGGTCTGATCAATCGTGATGCTAGCAATACTAAATATACGGAACGCCTTCAGCTCGGCCTGGTGGGTAGACATCCTAAAAGCCGTTAAAAACCGCTTCGGAATACCAGATAATTTGACTCAAGTGGTGGATGATTATCTAGAAGGTGAATAATAGTGATAGTCTGAATAGATTGGAGTTGCCTCTTGATGTACTTCTAATTGCCTACAATGATGATGTGGTGATTACCGAACATTCTATAGAATTAGCCAGGCTAAAGCTGAGCCAAACAATGAGACAAGTAAGGGAATGGATAACAGACGGATTTCAACACGCAACAGAAAAAACTGAGTTGATATTTCTCACAAGGAAACGAATATTACTCATTGGAATCGAGATAGACAAAATCGAGTCCAGAGAAATATTTGGGGGTAACCTTACATCAAAATATCTCTATCTGGCCCCATTTACGAAAGACAGATAGAAAAGCAGCCGAGAGGACAGCATACTTGAGCCACTAAATGGCAAACATTAAGAGATAAAGAAATATTGAAAAACGATGACGATGATACGCTGAGAATCGCCAGCTCCTACCGGCCTGTCCTAGTGATAGCCGGTGTCAATCCCGTGGCTTTCGAGCGTAAGAGAATATACAGAAGTAGTTCAGATATAAGACGACAGGATGCGACAACCATCGTGGAACAACGGTGAACAGAAGAAAAATCAGGTGAATGAACAGGACGACTGATAGAGGGCCGGAAGGAAGTTAGGAGATGTGAACTTCTACATTACCCAGCCTCGGGTATCTCCACAAATTGGAAAAAGTACAAATACCCAAATATTCGTATTATGAACACGAGCCAGTTGATGCCAAAAACAAGTTCTTCGTGTATAATTACTGGAGGAATTTAAAAGAGGATGTTGAGAAGACTGATGACAGCCTAGTACCTGATAATATAGTCCAGGTGATGCTGCACAAGATAGAATGGTGGTGTAACTGATTGCTACCTTCACTCAATTCTTAGACGAAAGTATTTAGACGGCTGTCTACTATGATATTATGATAGAAAACGAACAAACGGAATAACCAGACTTACAGGGACAGAGACAGGGATCAGAGTTCCTGGTTGGACGGAGATGACAGAACATGACGGTTTAGTGGCCAGGCTATGGGAGTCCAACATATCTATCAGCTGTTTTAGTGGAAGCCGTTACTTAGATTCCGCATCTTCCTAAAAAAACATTGGAATTTGATATTGTTAAACCGTGGTCAGAGACTCTCTAAATTAGAGATCTTTCTACTTAAACAATATACGAGGATGTATTGATATCTAGTTCATTTAAAATATTACCCGATGACATATCTCAAAAAATGTGACATAAACAGAGAATCTGCTATCACCATTGAATAGTATATAAATAATACAAATATTTCATTTGAGATATTTGTTTATAATAATTCTATATTCTACCTATTTTGCCTAACCCTGTATAATAGAAAATCGCTTGGATAATAATACAAACACATTTTTTTAAAGTGTTTCTAATTAAATGAGAAACTTATATAAGTGGAGAAAAATGTATTCCGCACAACATTATAAAAATATTTTAACGATAACCCGAACGCCTTCGACTTTCATATGATCTAATTATTTATTTCGTAAGATATTTTGTGTGGACTTTGAACATATCGACCATTAATACTCAAAAAAGTTTGAGACCAATCAATTACTTCGATATACCTTGGGAATATATTATCTACTTATCAATTAAGTAGATTTAGACCACTTTACATTGAAAATTTGTTTATGTAATGAAATTGTATGTATACATTATTTTGTTTAATATAATTTGTTCTATTTTTGATGGAATTAAGCTGGGAAAAATTCAGTTTGTGTTTGTAGGTATTTTAATCTTCTCCAATAGAACGTCGAGTCACAGCTATTCAACCTCACCAGGCAAACAATTTATCGTATCGGTTATATTTGTTACGAACTGACAAAGACCGTGAAGTCGGTCCTGTTGTATTATATACGATCTAAAGTTTGGCGGATGCGCAGGGTACAATTCCCATTTATATTTTTTTAAGCAGGCAATTTATATTGTTTTCATAACCTGTCTACAATATGTTATGCTTTTCTTTATATTGTTGATAATAGCGTATATAAACGAGTGAAAAGTAAGCAATGCCTTCAAATAAATTCGTATGTTAAGAATTAGGTACGTGTTTAGCAATAAGTCTTAGTGCATAGTTTAGTGAATAGTGTAATTAGTGTTAGTGTATAAATAAATTAAATATATAAGTAAGATACTTCGTGTTGATTCATGTACTACATTGTTTAAAAACTGTTGAGAGCGTAGGAATAAGTAGAAATGATCTTGGCAACAATTCCCGGGCTGCGGTGAAGCGACAGGACGCTTAGATTCTAAGCCGATTCAAATACCAGCCGAGAGCTGGTATTGAGGCAAGCTGAAAACCAACTCTTCTAATTTAGCCCAATATGGGCCATACCTGGCTGGCAAGTAGCGGGGCTAAATCAACTTTTAGATCTGGTAATGCTTTCTAATACCATTCATTTTTTATCAATGTATTGTACGGTCTCATGCTATTGATAAGTCACGTGACCTCGCCAGAGCCAATAGTAAAGCTACAAACAAGAACGCAGACAGCTGCGGATAAACGCTCATTATTACACTACAGCTTGTTTATAGAGCTACGCACTCGCACCTACACATTATTTATTATTGCATCTAAATGTTCTTGATTTTAGGTCTCTTCTGTTTTAAAATTAGTTTTTTTGATAATGTTTAAAAGAAAGATAAATCTTGACGTTTCGACTTTTCTTAAAGTCTTTATCAATATAAATAGAGACCCATTTAGATGCATTAATATATCAAAAGGTCTAAGAAATAAAAAATTAAAGAAATTCACATTATATATTAGATCACCTGGCAGGTATAAAGCCCCACCAAAATTATCTGTCTTTTTAGGAATCTTATTTTTTATCATATATTTCATGTTGCCTCAAATATCTTTTCGGACCAAAACAAAATATTTTCAAAAATTTTGGGGTTAATTTAGCCTCCCTACTCACCATCCAGGTCTAAGTTCCATATTAGGGTATAATAGGATAGATACATAACAAGTTTTCAGCTTACCTACCCAAAATTTGGTGCCAGGTCTCCTACTATTAGTACACATACGATGGAGCAGAAGTACGCGGACAAGTTTAGTGTGAAATTCAAGAAAACGCCAGCAGACATTTTTGCATTCCTTCAGGAAGATGCCTTTGAAGATGACTGTCTCTTGAAATACCGATCAGACAGATGACAAAAGATGTTCCAAGTCGAAGACATTTCAGATCTTGGCAAACCGTGACTGCTAAATTTTACATCGTAGAGCTACGAAGATTAAAACTAAGTCTCAGCTACCTCAAGACGGAAAACAAAGATTCTTGGGAGCTCCACTACTACGCCCGATCACTCAGCCTTCCTCGCGTGCGATTGCATGACGAAAAACGATAGCAACGTCATACCCCAGCCAGCCTACATGCCCCACGTCCCAGAATTCTGATTGTTTACTGAAAGTCTTCAAGCATTACTCATTAGACATAACCTGTAAATCTACCGTTCTATAACGTATATTGTCAAATTTTTAGCATTTCCATTCTAATAATTACTTTGTTAGAATTTTCTAAAAAGAACAAAATCTATATTTTTTGAAACAATGGAGTTTGAATTGATTCAAAGTCTTGACAAGGCTTATGGTGTCTTTTCCAAGAAAATTAAAATTCACCAAACTAAGCATCCAAAACTACTGAAAATCTAGTGAGAATAATTCATATATTGATAAGTGTTGACATCTTCAGGTTGAGGTCGAAAACTTTCAAGACAAAGCAATAAAATACAATTAAGATGATTTTGGCACTGGCGAAACCAAAATAGCAGGTAAATATTATAGAGAAGGACCAATGGATTGAATATATGAGAGAAGCAGTTTAGAGAAAAGGAATATGTTTAGAATTAGGATTAAATATAAAATGAAATTCAAGACACTAGGTTCTTTACCATAAACTTCATCAAGCTGCCGGTAGTACCAGCAGAACTTTTTTTACATTCAAAGACAGAATAATTGAGTGAACTTCACAGTCGGTAGGATAACTGATTGAGATGGCGACAAACGAAGCGGTTTAACCAGCAGAGAAGTGAAACGTAAGGGCAGCGTAGTTGAAAGACTGGTCGACCTTCAACTGACGTCACTCGACAGGATACGCGGATTTTGTGAAAAAATATATACGGGTTAATAATAAACAGTTTCCTAGTACACATTTTTATTTTATGATTTTCTTTGCTACTAGGACTGGACTCATATAACTACGGCCATTTATCAGGAACGGAGAAACACGTAGAAATGATTTCCAAACTTTTAGGGCAAACACAAGTTTTAGTTTCTCTCTTCAAATAAAAGGTTTCGGCTGTAAGTCAGGTTCTGCTTAACCGATTTTTATAAAATTGATGTTGTTTGAAAGACATTTGTACAGCAATACAACATATATATGAATTCTAAGAAATTTAATTAGCAATGTGAATACTTTCCCGAGATAGGTATCTTGATATGTGTAAACGATAAGAATCTTCCTTCTATTAGGCCAGTTATCGCAAACGGAAATTAAAAATTTATTTTGGATGGACAATTCTACATCGACCTACCTGCAGTAATTTGAACTGTTCTCACAATAATCATATTTTCGCCGCTAGATGGCGTTATCTAAATGTAGAGCTAATATTACTAACAATGAGAACAAATTATTTAATGAACCATGTAAAAAATCTAAGAATCAACAATGTAAGTAGTGGCGTCATATGTGTAGAAAATGGCGACCTTCATTCATATTACTTGAAATTAGTCGCTGACGTGTGGATTGGGCAGTAGTTTCGATGATTAAAAAAAATAAATCAAAACTCAAAGACTAATCATTTTATTAGATTTAAAATTAATTAATTTAAAATTAATACATATTGGTATTGAGGAATTTGAAGGAAAATGTCAAAGTTACAATTTGAGAAATTTCTGGTAGTCAGTCTTCAAAAATCTGTTTACAGCCGCGAATGTTCAAGCAAAAAAAACTAACAGATAAATAGTTTAATCAAAAATTGTCTTTGAATTTTCAATGTTTTTTTCTTTAAGTTTATTCTGCAGTTCAACTAATACTTTTTTGGATATTTTCAAGGCCTGTTTTAAATATTTCGCAAGAAGCAACAGGAACCATATTCAAATCACTATTAGGTTTTTCACACGCTTTATATACAGCAGCGTCAGGATTAAATGGATACAATCTACATTTCCTGAAACTTTTCATAATGAAATTTGACAGTGAGCAATTTTTAAGTACTTCTTTTATAAAGTTGTCTTCGTTAAAACACTTTCTCGTTTAGACTGTAGCTTCATATAGTCTTTTTTCACTCAATTTTGTATGTAATCTCCTTCAAGAGCCATACAATCATTTCAACTCTTCTCGGTGCCGTGCTTGTAGAAGGATTTGTCTTTTGCCTCGAAATAAGCTGCAGTTTCAGCAATTGCATCTTCATTTAAGGTAAATTTCTCACCAGCGAATAGCCAGAAGTCACTGGAGACCATATCTGGATCATATGGTAGATGAGGAAGTATAATTCGTTCAGTTCAACCATCATTGCCATCGACTTGTGAGTTGATGCATTGTCTTGGTGAAACAGTGATTTTTTTCTTCGATATATCAGGCCGTTTTTCCTTGATTTATGCGAATCCAACAACTCTATCTGGTACTCGCTACTGGTTGTCTCTCCCTTTTGAAGATAGTCTATGAACAATATTCCATGTGCATCCCAACATACTTTCCAGTTAACTGTTGTGCCTTTAAGCGTTTCGGACGTGGTTCACCGGCTGCAGTCCATTCACATGATGATCGTTTCGATTCCAGAGTGAAATAATGGAACCATGTTTCATCCATTGTCACATATAGATGCAAAAAAATTTGATTTATTAAGTGTAAACATGGCAAAACACTGCTCTGAATTATCAACACGTAATCAATAGTAAACGCGGCAACTACTTTGAAAAAAGCTTTCTCATGGTCAAATGTTCATGCATAATTGTAAACACATTGCCTTCTGATATCTTTACGGCCTTAGCTATCTCACGCAATTCAAATTTACGATTAGATATAAACAATTTGTGGACTTTTCTGAAGTAACTACCTCAATTGGACGATCAACACACTTAAATAGCTGTCTCTTTTTTCTTACCAATCGAAATGTCGTGAAATTTTCCACATAGTCTTTTGACTTTGTTTGTTGAAGTTGGTACTTCATAAGCGTCATATGGATTTGACAGGTAGCGCCACCTGTGGGTCAGTCACTCGACTTATTGAGTGATGTAATATGTTCAAAAAATAAACAATTTTTTATTTACTTAGCTATTTTGATATTGTATTATTACAACCTATTTTTAAAACCCTAAATTTTGTGCCAAAACTATTGCGATTTACGTTATCGTTGCTAACCAATAAATTGAAGCAAAAAACAATAATGTGTTAAATGGATATAACGAGAAAAATAGCGGGGATGAATAGACTTAATAAAATAACGAAGGGTGCAATTAGATATGAATGTAAAAAATCGAACAAGAGTTGATATGGTTTGAATAAATGGCGGAAAAGATAAAGAAATATGAAAAACGAAGCAAACAAAAAAAGGGAAGGAGCAGACCCAGAAGGAAATGGAATACAGAAATAACAAATAACCGGGGAAAAGGAGGACTGAACTGGAGACGGGATCAACAGTAAGCAGAAGAGGTTGCGGAAAAGTGAATTTTTACGAGATAATTTACGGAAATGACCATACATTTGCTAAGGAAAAACTCGTTGACCTTTATAGTTGCATCGGTACAATGAACTTCGTGTAAATTTGGCATCGTAGCCAGGAAACTAGATTTGTGTGAGAGATCTTATGAATTTAGTGTATATAAAATTATTGTATCGAATGTTTTCTCGTAATGACGCACGGTATGCGTACTATTTCGCATACGTAACACAAATAATACCAAACAGTTTAAACATAGATACACACACTCACATAGATATTTATATAAAGCTAATAAAAACCTGCAAAATGAAATAAATTGGCGACGATATTCGTTAGAAGTACCTGTTATTTCTTATCAAAATAATTTATTAAACAAACAGTATATTTTTCTTAATAATATACGATTCTAGTGAGTGAGTGGATTATTTTTGCTCGACCTATAAAAAGAATTGATGTTTATATAGGCATAAAAGGTGACTCCGTCTCTACGATAGGTAGAAAATCGGAAAAATAATTGAGTTTTTTTTGTTTAGTAAAAAATTTTCGTAACACCATCCGAATTCACGATAAAGGGCGTTATAGACAAAAAAACATATTTTTACAATGATACTGAAAACATTGTTTACACCTCCACTACACCAACAGTGTTTGACGCGCGTTTCGATAACCAAGATATCGTCTTCAGAGACTGTTCAACTGTTGAAGAAACAGTTTACCTGTTTATCTGAGATAGTATTCGTTAAAAGGCAATCGAATCATTATAAATTAAACGGCATTATACGCCGTTATTTAGAAAAAAAACATTATACCTCACTAACTTGCTACAACTAAATATTAAATTATAAAACGAAAATGGACGAGTAAAATGTACCTGCCTGAAAGGGAGTTTGGTGTAAGCAAGGTACTAGACGAGAACTGAGTCCTTTTTGTACACCTTTTTTTTCTGGAAAACGAAATAAGCCAAAACCATAAAGGAAAATAAATTATTTGCAGATAAAACAAAAAATTCCATAGTATCTTTATAAATAATCACGGTAATCAGAATCGTCTGAAGTAGAGTCATCATTTGATTGAATTATGACGGGTTATAAAGAGGATGATACCACATACAAATCTTTTAACGATTTAAAACATTGCAATTTCATTTTTACTGTGAAAAATTCATAGCGTTTTAATAAACTTTAATTGGTTATTAAACCCTTAAGAACCACCCCTTTGCCAAGAATATAAGTATATCATCTCTTGGTACTCTCAAATGTACCTACAGGCAACTAAGCATCAACAGAAAAAAATTAGAAACTTATATCCCCTAATTCCCAAAAAAAAGTTTCAAATTTTTATTTTTATGTAACTCCATTAATTTTGAAGCTATCACTTCCTGCAAACACCCATTTTAAAGGTAATTTTCAGGGCTACAAGCCTATGTATGTTAGAAGGGCTTGAGACTCCACGTGGGACAAAGGGCTGTAGATAAGCAATCCTCGCACTATAGTGACATATTAATTTGGTTATAACTCCGTCAATTTTTATGCAAAAAAGCAAAATAATCGTCATGAAAAATTAGCAGCACAATAAAAAAGTGATTGTGAGTGTTGGTGTAGTGGTAGTGAAAACAGGGTATTCACTGTTAATAAAACAAATTTATGAAGCAACTTGAAGCCTGATTAGATTAGAAACTGAACGTGTATGTTCTACTGAATTTTCCTGGCATAAAAGAGCTTTTCACTTGACTAAATGCGATCGTTTTGGAGTTAAATCGTGAATAAATCCAATACGTTAGTCAATATTGATTCAGTTTATTGGCATTCTTTGGCGCCAATCCACTATTTTGACGAAAAGACGCCAAAAATTCCAGTCACATTCGATGTCGAATACCCTGTGAGTGTTGGTGTGATGCCAGTGTAGTGTGTTCAGTATTCTTTATACCCAATTGATAACTCAAAATCACTGATACATGTAAGATATGAGTCTCACCTCACCCCTCCAATCACTACAAACTAAGTAACGCAGTTTGTGGAAATTTGAGTGAAATAACTGTTGACAGATTATTGGGAGAACCTACAGGGGTTGAGAAAGGCAAAGACTCTTCTGGGTAACTATAACCAGAGAAGATGTGCTGAATGTATGAACCTAAGCAAGAACACAACAAATACTTGAAGACGCCAGACCAAGCAGATAATACGGCGTGCAGATTTTCTTCCACATAGAATGAAACCTCTATCCACACTCTCTCGAAACACTAAGGAACTCTAGAGCACTACACCTGGGAGCGCTTGAAATAGAAGACGAAGATCTCTGACAATTACAGCCATCCCACATTCTAGACTTTTTAAAAAGAGTGGGATTAATGGAAAAACTGGGTTCTCCAGTAAGGGGAACACAATACATCCTTTGGGTCACTGTGTATACGATACCCCAAAATCCATATATACATACAACTGTTAACAGAAGCAGTGTTTCGCCTTTAGCCTTTAGGTTATGCCCAACGCTTTGCATATCTAAAAGATCTATTTAAATCAAAAATTCAAATTTTGAGAAAACTAAATCAATTTTTACTCAAAATTCTAAGCGTATTTCAATGTAAATATTCAAATTTAAAATACAAACTACTTAAAATTAATTAAAGTGTCTAATTGGTAAATCAAATATCTTTAATGTTGTGTTAATGCGTTTCGTGAGAGGCGAATTAATAAATATGAAAATGCGAACTTAAAAAATTTAATATTGAAGCTTTCCAAAGTTGTTACTCCCAAAAGTGCACGCAGAATGTTTAGTGATTAGTAGTGTCGCCGCAGAGGTGAATGGAAAGGAAGATTCAAGGGATTATGACTTGACGAATTGGCGATACAGGTATTATTGCAGGGGGAGGAAGAGGCGAGGTGTAATAAGTAACAATATCTCGACTCAGATCTTGTGATTGCTAATGTGGGGAGAGTACGATTTCCGAGGCGCCGCAATTTAACAGCGGAGTTGGCTTAATTAGGCAATTATCAAAATAAATCGAAAATGAAGTATGAAATTTTTTGATATCTCGCTTCATTTTCGAGATATCGATACCTAAAGTTATAATCTAGCGTTAGTTCAAAATTCGAACAGATGGCGTTCAATACTTTGTTTCAAATGAATGAATGTTTTCAAGAGTTATTTATTTTCGTTTATTTTTTAATTGAAAAGCCAGACTACTGTAGTATTTCACAATTATCCAATTATCCTGGAAAGGTTCTCTTGTATCATGTATCCTATTTTTAACGACAAAATCAACCGAATAAGAAAAATGACTGTAAAAAATCGTTACAAATCTATCCACTCCGAATTTATCTACCCCCAATCTCCCCTCTCGAAACTCATGGGTGGAGGCCCCCATAAGAAGAAAATAGTAATAATAAAATAAAACTAAAATAGTCCTCAGGCAAAGAAAAATTTTTTTAGACAATTTTGGCTGTAAAAAATTTTTGAACTTTTTACACTCAAAGTGCACCACGAGAATGTTAGGTTATATTAGGTTAGGTTGATATATACAAATATTAGATAAAAATAAATTTTTCCAACTTCAAGTATCGATATCTCGAAAACGAAGCGAGATATTGAAAAATTCATTTTCGACTTATTTTGGGTCGATTTACAAAATGGCATAGTCAAATCCAGGCGCCACGGAAATCGTAGTCGTGCCGCCAATTTCGACACTGGTTAAATGGGGGAACATTTAAAATCAAACCGATTTTTCAACCCATCCTCGTATTTGTCTGCAAATCCCATGGTTACTGGACTATTATAGCAAACTTTCTATTTTTTTTTATAATACACAATGAAATGAATCGCAATCAATCTAGTCTAAAATATTCCGACAAATTTTGTGTAGTCATCGAGTTTGAATGTAAGTTTCCACCCTACTTCTTCTATTATAAAAAGAACTGTTATTTTTGTTCACGTCTAACGGTCACGTAACGGTACATCTAAATACCAAATGGATGCTTATTTTTAACAGAATTTCGTAATGCGTAATTTAGTCATTTGCAACCGTATGATAATAATAAAGAACATCCCGTTAGGATACATTTAAGTCCGTTAGGAAACTGTTGGAAGCGCAAGACTTTGAAGTAGATTGAACTCTAACTAACCTCAATACAGAAAAAAAATGAATTTATCGTAAGCAATTGATAGAGGGGAAAATAGTCGCAGAGTATTACCAAATTGAAAAACAGATTGGACAAATACCACAAAGAAAATATAGAAGTGTACCATGGAGGCTTTCATCGACAATAGACCAAATTTTCATTATGAAATAACTTCAAGAGGATGCTTATGAACAAAATCAAGTCAGCATTTGCTGTTCATTGATTACAGATAGGCCTTTGATATTTTAATGAAGAAGAATAGTGGAATGATACGAAAAACCGAAAGCAAAGTAACTTCGGAGGGCAGTACTTCCAACGAATTCGACACAGAAAGGTTTGTGACAAAGAGACCCCTGATTCACATCCTTATTCAACTTGTAGAAACATGTTATAGTACTTTTGATAAGATTCAGGAGAGAAATTTATATATATATATATATATATATATATATATATATATATATATATATATATATATATATATATATATATATATATATATATATATATATATATATATAGCCGTCGGTAGGAACAGATTATATTACAGCTGTGTTTTAATACCTTCTGTGAGTATTTTTAATAAATAATTACAATTTATGATAATTTTCTTCAGAATGTCTCTTTATAGGGAACGATACATGCCAAGGAATGTATAACGAACTAAAAATCTACATATCTACCATAAATTTTATTTAATTAAAGAAAAAGTACCTTTTCGTTGAAACATCGATTGACAAAATCATATTTGCTATCTTTAGATTGGGTTAATTTAATACTTTCGCGGTCCCCTCGTTTTTTGGCTCTAGAAAATCGAAAAATCATCCGATTTCGATGAATTTTTGTTTAAATCTTCATTTTCACGGCGAATTTATCAAGAAAATTATGGGAATAAAAAAATGAAAACTTATATTGCTTTCATGGCTTTAAGTGTTCATGAAAATGCACTCATTCACGTATAATTGTTGATAACTTTTTTCCAAATAATCAAATGAAGTTGTTATACTTTTTTTCATTATCTACACAAAAAAAACGAACAAATTGAAAAAGAAATCATACCAAAATGTTGATTTATCATGTTTTTACAATTAAAAATAATAACAATTTCTCTTAAAATTGACCTTTTCTCACATATAATCGCTTGTACTTTTTTATTAAGTAATCATTAAAGTTATATTGTCAAAAACATTCTTAAAATCACTTATTGTAATCAAGTGTACAATATTAGAAGTTAACTTTGAAAAATTAAAAATTTTCACCATTAAAAAAATGGTATCTTACTAAGGTTGACTGTTAAAGAGAAGTTAAAGTCATAAAACCATATAAAATCTTCAAGTGAGATATTTCCTATATTTAAAAAAAAATTCATCGAAATCAGATGATTTTTCGATTTTCCAGAACGTTTATGATAACATTTGAAGTCAGAAAACCATATGAAATCTTTAAGCGAGATAAAAAATGGATAAACAAAATTTTTTTCTCCAAAATGTTCGTTTTTTTGTGTACATTAACAAAAAAATATACGAACTGCGTTTGACGCTTTGTAAAAAAGTTATGAACTATTATATGCCAAGAAGTGCGTTTATGATCACATTTAAAGTCATAAAACTATATGAAATCTCCAGGTGAGATATTTCCCATATTTTTTTACAAATCCACCGTAATTACGAAAATTTAAAAAGAAAATTTTTCTAGAGCCAAAAAACGAGGGGACCGCGAAAGTATGAAATTACCTTAGATTGTATAGGTTGTCCTAAAATTAAAAAAAATGTAAATCATTGAGCATGAGCCGCCACAGGCCTTCAGGTAGTAATGTAGAATTATTTATTCCTTCAAATATACTACATGGACACATGTATCCATTAAAAGTTCATAAAGTTCGAATGAATAATTTAGAAATTATACTTAAATATAAGTTTTGAAGTTGTGGGCCCGAGAAGTCGTATTAGAAATTTTTTTCTATGTCACAACATTATTTTCACGTCATCTACTCACTTTCGAATTTTTTGTATAATGTCCCGGAACACCCTATATACGATTTTCGATTCTTTCAATAAATTCTGCGCCCACATTTCTTAAGATATCTCGAAACAAAAAAATATATCGACATGCGGTTTCCGCTATTTGAATGTTAATTTAGTTTAGAATGTAGTTTACAAGTTCCTAATTAAATTGGTTAGAATTCATATATTTTGTATAGCTAGACAAAATCTCTTTTAGAAAACATCATGTTTATGAAAATCGGGCAAGCATTTTTTCATAACAAGATTTCCACTCTACTAAAACTTGTAGAATGAAAAAAAACATACTTTATTGAAGAATTCGATTATCAATATAAAGTGCTATTTAACTGGGTAAATTTTGAAAAAATTGCTTTTTAAATTTTATATTTTCAAATACGCCGCTAATGGTGGACCAAAGGTGTAATAAAACCCGTTCCCGAGATTAAGCCGCCGGTCGTTCTTTGTTGCCCACCCGGTACGTAATGAATTATTGTACTTTTACTTTATTTCAACGTGTAATATAATAATTATGTTCAAACATTTTAGTTTCTATAATTATATTGATTAAAAATCCCAAGCAAAACGTTCTATAATTTTCAGATCACACTGTATACGTTTAAAAATAAAAATAAAAAGTATCAATGATAAATTGGTTCCATTTTCACGTTTTTCTCTGATTCACCATTAACAAAGTTCACGAAAACATTTTTTATTGTTGTACAAATTTTGATTTTAAAATAAATTTCATTCATATTTAGAAATATTTCATTGTTGCATGCGTGTTACATAATTTTCAAAAATGTAACGGAAGTTAATAATTAACCCGATTTTCAAGTTGTTGTGAATCCTATTTTTCTTTCAATCGCACTAAAATATTTTAGCTGCCGTCACGCATATATAAAGAATCGTAATTTGATTTTAAGTTTACAATAAAAAAGTCTATTGGAAGTATACAGGGTACACTAAATATTTGCATTTGTTATAACCCAGAAAATTACATGTTATAGTTCTTCCAATATTAATTGCAGAAGACAGTTGTGCGATGAACAATCAATCTCTATAGTCTATATCTATAAAAGAGGATGTCCTGACTGACTGATTCATTCATCATCAACGCCCAGAGCCAAAGCTATTAAAGATAGAGACATGAAATTTTGAGGGAATGTTTGTATCGGTGTGTAAAGGTGCGCTTAGAAAGGATCTTGCGAAATTTCGATTTTAAAGGGGTAAAACGGGGTATGTTTGCAAATTCAATTTTTTTACCAACTGTTTACCAATGAAAACATCGAATCGTAAACATAAATGCATTTATATTGGCCGCAGCTGTCGGAAGGCGTATGTACCCAATTTCTTCGGAATATTCCTGCCAGAAACTCTGCAATAAGCATTGGCGTCGCTAGGTGAGATTTATTTAATTCATAAATTGTACAGTGTAGTGAGAATGAAGACAGGTATGAATTTAATAATAAAGCAAGTTATTTTAAATACAGGGTGTCCCACCACGAGTTAAAACTATCTGTATATGACAAAATACTTATAGTAAAATCATGAAAATGTCTACGTTTGTGTTTTCGGATACGATCTTTTTAACAAAAATATTTTCAAAGATGGCCTACTTCCGGTAGCACCGTAAGACTATAACTTTGTTGTTTTGAATGAAACACCCTGTATATTAATACATTTTTAAAATCTACTAAAATTTTAGTATACTTTTGTCTAAAAACTTCTTTCGAAAAATGCATACTTTTTGAGTTATCAATTTTTTTGTAAAAAATTTGACCATTGCAGACCCTTATAAATTATTTTTTTACGAAGTAACCCTTAAAGATATGAAAATGGTTTTTGTTTGGTGGCTTTTAGCAAGGTCAGACGTATTAGAATCTATGTTGAAAAATTTTTCATTTTATACAGGGTATGTATAAAAAGAGTTCAAAGTTTAACTTCATAAATATCAAATTTCTTTCCTTTTTTTAAATAGAACCACCTGGTTTTTTCTATTTTAATGCATTCAGGGGTAAAAAATAAGGTAAATTCTTGTTTACTTTTCTATACCTAAACCTTACCATTATCCAGATATTAAATGTTTTCTGTAAATTTTTAGAGATGCAGATGTGGTCTAAATTTTACTTATTCGTTATTAAATTTGCCATTTTAATGATTTTCGAAAGTATCAACAATTGACTAATGACAATTAAATGTTTACAAAGCCTACTAAAAGTATACACATACAAAATTAGAATTTGTTAAAAAATACAATAATAATTTAAAATCTCAAATATCTCGGAAACGACTAAAAGTTGGAATAGGATTAATAAATACAATTTGATTTGATTTTTTTTTACAGACCTTGACAAGACAAAGAAAAATACTTTTTTATTTTTTGGTGCTTCTATCAATCGGTCAAAATAAAATTTAGACCGCACCTGTACATCTAAAAATTTACAGAAAACATTTAACATCTGGATAACGGTTTAGGTATAGAAAAGTAAACATGAAATCGACCATCTTCGAAAATATTTCAGTTAGAAAGATCGTATCCGAAAACCCAAACGCAGAAATTTTCATGATTTTACTATAAGTATTTTGCCATACAGATAGTTTTCACTCGTCGTTGGACATCCTGTATATTCGAATGTTTAAAAAAGGAAAATATTTAGCAATCTGATAATGCGATCATAACAAGAATTGCTGAATTAACTAGATTAAATAAATTCTCCATTTATCGAGTAGTCACGTAAGGGGTTGCTTTGAATCATTCGCAGAACAGAAAAGCATGTAAAGAAAAAACTGAAATCAGTTGACAAGTAAAGATTTTATACGTAGGACAATCTATAGTTTATATAAAGAGAACAGCTTTGTCAGCATGTGCTATAAAACACAAAAAAGCTGATAAACGGATGGCACTAACCAAATCGTCAAGGATCGGTCAATGGCAATAAGATTATTTGCGTCAGATAAAAAGCTACCGAAGTTCTAATAATTTATTAAGATGAAATATGGTTTGACAATCACGATGTGGTAAATTTCGGTTGGGTTGACAATAGTAAAAATTGCTGTTTGAATGGGCCTAATGGGAAAAGCATTATAATAGTACACGCTGGAATCGAATCAAAGACGGTTCGTGCCTAAAGGCCGCTTGAAATGATGCAAGACAACATGCGAGAAATTGCATGCAATTTATTGCAAGGTCAATATATTGCAAAGATGAATATTGCATTTTATTTAACAATTGTGTGCGGTTTAAAAATGAAAATAATAAAACTAGGTAAAGTAAACAAGAAGAAAGTGGTCAGTGCATCCATCACTAGCATTAATTATAACTTTTGCTACTTTGCTTTTGGAGTGTGATAGACAGAAAAGAATATTAATCAAAATCCTAACCTCAAATTTCATTTAATATTTTGTGCCTAGCTTAACAATGAGAATAAAACTAGCCTAGTTTAAGTAAAAAACTATTAGGTTGAATTGTGTTTAGATCAAACCACGTGTATGTTAAATCGTTACAAGAAGGGATACAAAAGAGAAGCCAGCCAGATCTCACGATTTATCTCCATCAGACTAGTCTTTAGAAGAATATACACAAAATACGAGGGTTGATAGACAAATAAACTTTTGCTAGCGTTTGAACCAATTGTCGGAGCATTTTTTCAATTGAGGTAAATCCAAAACATGTGATTTGAACGCATCAACCGCTTTTTCAGGTGTAGAAAAACGTTGACTTCTCAGTTTTTTTTATTTGTGGGAATAAGAAGAAATCATTGGGTACCAAACAAGGACTGTACGGTGGATGACCCATCAATTCGATGTTTTGACTGTTCAAAAACGTTTTTCTTTGAACTTATGTGTGATAGCTCACATTGTCGTGGTGGAGACTGATTCGTCTCCTGCGAGTGGTATACCTGATTGTTTCGAACACTTCTAGCAAACAAATGCTGATGTATCATTCAGAGTTGACGATTCTATTTGCTTTAATGTAACGGTGGCGACATGTCCAGTTATTCCGAAAAAGCAGGCGATCAATTGCTACGTACGCCAACAACTTTTGTTACATTTGGCTCGTTTCGAAAGACCGATACTATCGATTACTGTTCAATTTCCTGGTCATATGCATGGATCCATGATTCTCGGCGAACAAATGCTGGTGCATCCTCAAGAATTGACCATTCTACGTTGTTCTAATGGAACGGTGGCATGTCCAGTTATTCCCAAAAAACAGACCATTTGCTTTGAATGATTCGTGCGCGAACAACTTTTTTGGATTTGGATTGTCTTGAAAGAGCCATACAGTGGTTTGTTGTTTAGTTTTGGGTTTATATACATAGATCTATGATTCGTCGCTTGTCGACACGAGCTTTTTTATGAGCAATTGTCAAATTATGCGGTAGCGAAGTGCGACCACGATTGAATTCGTAAGAGCAGTGAAAAACGGTGGGCTCGAGATGGTGCTTTATCACCAAAAGTTGATATACACAGTGCTGTTGGTTTAATCCACATCGAAAGTCAGAGATAATCATAGCACAAAAATGTTTGCTATGTAATTTCTTTTTCTCTTCAAATATCTGTAAACAACTCAAATAGCACTCGTATGATCACACGTTCTAAGTACGTACACCATTAAAAATGTCTAAACTTCATGATGGCAAGTAGAAACTCTGTATTGTAATGATTATTATAATGTATGAAACAGCCTAATGGAATAAATTCGTTAAAAAATAAATGAGGACGTGTTGGGAAAAACGCTTGGATACATCGATTTTTATTTTTAAATGCGCATTTTATCAAAAAAAAATTATACAAGGTGTGTCGTGTGACACTGGCCAATACCACATTTTTTATTTTAACATTAAGCACCTCCTACATTGAGATTAATGGTTTTTTTCACATTAAGAAATAATCACTTATTAGTTTCAAGTTTTAATGTTACTTTTTGTGATAAATCTGAAAACATTTAATAGTTCCGAAAAATAAATAATATAAAAGAGGTTGCATTCAAAATAAAAAAAGTTGGTATTGGCCACTGTCCTATGACACACACGGTATATTTTTTTAAATACGCAATTAAACATTGCCCCAATTGAAACTAGCAAAGGCTGGTGTCCTTTGAAAAGCTAATTAGGCACCTTGGCTTGAAGCTTTTAAGCTGCCCACGTGTTTGAACCTCGCACGGGTAAGTTCTAAGTACTTACCGATGACGTGATTCATAGTTCATTGTTCCTTCATGCACCAGTGTCAATCTGGATATGCCTATAGTATAGAGACGGCATTCTAAATGACCGTGTCCAAGTAGATAGTCATTGATCAGCTGAATTTAGCTTCTTTTTAGGTGGAGAAATTGATTGGTAAGAGACGCAGAAGCAAATTACTCAGAGATGTAATTGCTTCACTTTCGGCTACACCAACAATAGGTTACGGAGGGCGTCGTTGCCCTTGTCGCCCAAGTGTCCTTGTACTTTAACGAGTTGGACCTTGCAACTATCACTTATCAGTTCTTGTAGGACCAGCTAAAGCCTCATGGCTTTAATAGCAGCTCTGCTGTGCGAGCAGATTGATATTACTGTGTTTCTATAGCTTCGATTGAGTATCTCCTTTATTTAAAACGAATACTTCGGCTTGGGTGAAGGTTTGTTTGCTGATTTTGAGTGCCTTAGGTAGAAGCCTCTTCAAGCCGAGCCAATCATTCTGGGAACATCGTATGCTAGGCGATTCCATTATTAAGTATTGGGGATTCAAAGTCCGCCGTCCATGTATACCTACAACCCTTTAGTATTAATAGCGTAGGTGCCATTTGTTCACTTTCCATCAAAATGGTTGGACATTCGCCTGTAGCCTGCGTACAAATTTTCACATGTAATGTCTTGATTTCCTTCAAAGATGTGTGAATTAAATGCATCAAATTATGAATATTGACAGTAATATCAGGGTGTCAATTATATAACGATGATATTTTCGTCAAATTTTTATCTAAGCTGACTTAAAACAAAAATAAATGAAGTTGTTTTGCTTAACACAACTGTGTAAAGGAGCTGCCTTCATAAATTGAGTTTAGTTTATGACATTTTATCTAATTTTCGATTTTTTGTAGAACATGATTAATAAATTCAGATCCATAGTAAAAATGTGAATAAACCAGATTTTTCATTCATATCGATTCGAATAAATGAAGTAATCGATTCAACTGAATAAATAACGATTTTTATCGTATCTACGTTTTTCGTAAGCTTTTTTGCGATGTCTTTCAACGTGTACGCACGTCACGATTGTTAATGCGTAATAAAATGTCAATTAATTTGTTTCTTTTCGTTTAAGGAGAGAGCGAGAGATAAAAGGAAACGAAGTAATTTATTTCTTCATTTCTCGACGGAATCGTATCGATGTTTAAATTCATTACACGAAATTTTTCACATCATATATGCTACTATTTATAGTAAGGTCCTGAAATATTTTATTTCAACGTAATAATTATTATTTAAATCACACTATCTACCAATAGCCGCAAGCCCCTAAGGGTAATAGTCCCTTTAGAAAAAATATTGAAACACATTTGAAAGTAACGTAATGTGTTTTCTCAGATTTGGAAGATGGTTCCAGAAAAACCTGGCCCAACAAAAAAAAAAATACAAAAATTATGGAAAAAACTTATATTTAATTTTCAGCGTTATCTCCTTTTAGCTAAATATACTTTTCCAATGAAGTTCAATAAGTTCGATACCCTTTCGATAATAAGAATCGTCAAGCTCTTTAAAATAGCCATTAATCTTTGACTATCGAGCCATTGTATCAAGTATGGGAACAGAAAATAATCCGAGGGGCTAAATATGGCGAATAGGGTGCATGAGGAAGATATTCAAACTTTAAATTATAAATTTTGGCCACTGCGTCCGATTTTACTTGATTTCTTTGCTAAAACGTTTCAATAAGATGATAGTTTTTCCTTTTTCAATATAGTCGATCAAAATTATTCCACGCGCTACCCAAAATACCGACGCCATTACCTTGGCTGCAGATGGAACGGTCTTCGACTTCTTTGGAGACGGTGCTCCCTTTTCAGTGCATTGTTTTGATTGCCAAACACTCCATGGAAACATCTTCCATGGTGAGCAGCACCTAGCTTTCTCATGTCCAAATTTTCAGCTAAATTGCGATGTACCGCACTTTTTGAAATGCATACTAAGTCTGCTAGGTCGCGCACTTTCAGGCGACCATCCAGGCGATCATCCAGTACCAGTTTGTGGACTTTTTTCAACATTTCTGAAATCGTCATCTCATTTGATCGACCACTGCGATACAGTTCGTACGGCCTCGTTTAAATTCTGTTAGCCAATAATTTGCTGTGTATAACGAAGGAGCAGACTTACCCAGAGTAGAATCTAGTTCAGCTTCTGTATTGGTTGGGCTAATGCCTTTTAAATAAAAGTATTGTATCAACGAATTTTTTCCATGTTTACAAATTCATTGAAAACATTTACTATTGATGGCTACCAAACAAATACTAAACAACGTGGCGTCTTCAAACTTCGAACATATGCTGTATAGTTTGTGTACTTTCTAATACAGCTGTATTTACAAGCAAACCCGCCATCTCTAGGTCATGCTAGGTACTTTTGGGACCATCCTCGTACATAACATGAAACGTACAAAATTTGCAGAAAGGCGAAGCTACCTGCACCTATACAAAACAATAATAAGACCAAGTGAGCTATGGAAGCGAAACTTGGATTTTTAACAAAGCAGAGGAAGAGAAGTAGAGAAGATGAAATACGGAAATTATTTGGAGAAGCAGAAATGAGCAAAATAATAAGATCCAATATAGGAGTGTCTGGGTCACATACAGGGAATGCCAAATTTTAGAGAAACAACAATAATTATGGACAAAGAACAGAGAGGAAGAAGAAAAAAGAAAAATCAAGGAAAAAATGGTACGCAGAGGTGATGGAAGATCTAAGAGAAAGAGAGGAATTCAGGACTGGAAAAAGAAAGCAAAAAATAGGAAAGATTGGAAGGGAAATGAAACAAGAAACGAAATATACTTAATGAATTACGTACGCTAGCCTTAGCCTCAACACCATTATTATTATTAAAGTATTTTTTTATATTAAATATCACTCTTGTAATTTTTTTCGGAATACGAGACGAAGAAGTAACCCTAAAGTAAAATATTTTATTCCTCTACTATTTTCAATATTAAGTTAAACCATAAACAAAAAATGTTCCTAAAAAGCTCTACATAAAAGGTTATATACATTTTTTTACGTTTGGTTGTTATTACCCAAAATATATTGGCAAATCTTGTCAAATTGACGAACCTAACGATGGTAGCGACACCTCCAAATGTATAAGCGAGCATTAACCACCGTCCTCTCTGTAACCACGAAAAAAAAAAATAATCAATATGACTCCCGCCGAGATATTACAGGTCAAAACAGCAATAAGAAGCTTATATAAAAACTTTATACCGAGTATTCCGGGACTTGATGCAAAAAATTCGGGAGCGAGTAGATGACGTGAAAATAATGATGTGACATGAAAAAACTTCTCATACGACCCCTCGTTTCTGAGTTATAGGCCTCTAAAGTTTCGTAATCAGAATGTATATTCGAGTATATACCTTCGAACATCTTGAATTATTAATGATTGATTACGTATTTTCATGTAGTGTATTTGACGGAAGAAATCATTCTACACTACATCTGGAGGCCAGGGGCGACTTATACCCACTGGTAAACAATCCGTAACTTTTACAAGAACGACCTGTACAATGTAAAAATAGCCGAAATGAATTTTTCAATCGATTTTTTAACAAAAAGCTACTCTTTGTTTAACTCGATAAAATTTATGGTTTAAGAGTTATGTAGATTTTTATATCGTTATACACGCTAAGAGAACCGTTCGCCATAAAGAGACATTCTGAAGAAAATTATCATAAATTGTAATTATTATTGAAAATACTTCCAAACACAATCAATATTTTCTAGCTGAACTGCTTACTGTCGAAATTTAGTATAATTTATCAAATAAAAACAAAAAAGAAACTAATACATGTTCGAAGAGGACACATTGTATTTCTACACACTTCCGGAGCTTACGGAGGATATTTTTTCGAACTTGGAAGAGCATTCCAAGATTCTGTGTTATAGCGTCAAAATGGAAATTTATTATATCGATCATTTCGTTCCTTGTATTTACAAGTGTTGCATACTTTTAAGATATCCTCAAAAAATGAATCTATTGTATTTAATTCAGGGGAACGTGGTGGCCATGCAAATGGCCAATCATTAGGAAAAATGTTATTATGATGAAGATGAAATATAATTGTTAATCTCTTTCAAGTTTTTTCTTATACCTTCAGTATGATCTTCGATAGTATGTAGTACAGACGTTTATTTATTTATTCTTTAGTTCTCCAAGAAATGTTTCATTGTGTTTTGGTACCTTCTGTAAGTATTTTCAATAAATAATTACTATTTATAATAATTTTCTTCAGAATGTCTCTTTATGGAGACATGTACAACGATCTAAACATCTACATATCTCTTAAGCGTACCTTTTCATTAAAAAATCTATTGAAAATTTATTTCTGCTATCATTAGATTATAAGGTCGTCCCTGTAATAGTTACGAATTGTTAACCATTGGGCATGAGCATAGTAGCATAGTAGTGTAGAATGATTTATTCCGTCAAATACACTACATGAACATAAGTAATCAATCATCAATAATTCATAATGTTCGGATTATAATTTAGAAAATATAATTAAATATAAGTTCTGATTCCGCAACTTTAAAGGCTCATAATTCAAAAACGAAGGGTCGTATGAAAAAATTTTTTAATGCCACGGCATTATCAATATTTTCGTAGATTTTCATTAAAATTTTTATCAACAAAGGGGGTACGGAGCAAAAGAAGCTTTGTATGTAAAAGTCCTTTTAAGGATTATCTTCTCTAATCAATAAAAAAAATTGTGACATAATTAAGCTTGAATCCGATCCTGTCTAAACTACCATAAAAAACGGTGTGATCGACCGTTCTGGCCAGCGCGCACGGCGGCATAACTAGTTTTTATGAGCACCAAGAGCATCGAAAGATTCGAAATTGTCAAGGCCTTTCTCTATCTCGCTTCCTCTTCAAAGACTGACAAGAACAGTAAATTCCAAAGGCGATTAGAACAAGAATGAGAACATTCATTCTAAGGTCAGCGGATCCGCCCACTTTACAACTTAGTTCCGAAGTTTCCAAAACTATTTACACCTCACTCTATACATATATAGTATAATCTATATATACAAGAAGTCATCAAAGAGATTTAATTCTTTGTTTTTACTGAATTTCATCGTTATTGAGTATGAATAAAAAATTTATATCAGAGGAATTAATTTTCAAAAAAATATGCCAAAAGTTACTCGTCGTTTATATAATAGTATTATCAAATGAGTAGAAACTCATTAATATTTTTTGACAGGTGCATATCTTTCTGGATGACGTTTACTAAATATAATCTGAAATAATTCGAAATAACCGTTTTTAGCAGCATTCTAACCAGATATTTCTTTCTTTTACCTCAATCAAACAAAAAGTGTTGCTGCTGTTTCAGAAATTTGGATATAGTACCAAAAATAGTTTTTAAATAAAAAATCTGAACAATTACACGTGAAATATAAATCAAAAAACCTTAATTTGTTGAATCTCCACTGAATTATGAACAGTTGATAGGCGAATTACGTAATGTAACCAAAATAAAAAAAATTTGATGGCTGTAATTTTTTTCGTAAGATTACAAATATAACCTCGTTTATAAATAGGTAACACTATGTGTATTTTCGCATTTGTGCAATAAATAATAATAAAAACGAACGAATCGCCTTGAAACGCTCGTAAATTGTATGAGATAACAAATTCTGCAGATAAGAAAATATACAAAGTTTTTGATGATACCACTATTAAAATAGAAAGTGCTCATTTGATTATATTTCGTTTATACAAGTAAATGAGCATTTAGGTAATTAATATATTATTAGATAAATTATTTTTTACAACGAAAAATAATAAAAGTGAATATAGACGACCTCTATATCTTCAATAAACAATAAAACCTATTTCCATTCAATAATCGACTGTTCTCGCCTCTTCTGCGACAAACGTGTGGTAGCGGCAACAGCGGTGAGTATTCTTTCTCACCTACTTCACATATCGACATCGCATCGGCCGGCGTTCAGCTTACAGGTGTATATATTTGTTGGTGAGAGGGGATCGACCACGTGGTTGCCTAGCTGGTCGAGTTTTGTTGCTAGCACCACTGCTTGAGGCTTGTACGATTTGCCGGTAAAATAGCCGGCCGCTATTCCACGCCGTCATGTCAAGGAGACTTTATGTCCGTATTCACATGAAACACGATAGAGAGAGAGAGAGAGAAATATGCTTTATTGTCAAAAAATTGTTACAATTTGTAGACACAAGTTTATAGAAACTAAAAAATAACTAAATGAAGATACAAATAAAATAAAATTTCAATACATACTTTCCCCCCAAATTATTGCGTAATGCGGGAAAAGATGTTATACATATGATTTAAATTGTCAAGTGATTCTGCATTTTTTTGCATTGTAAAATATTGAGCCATTAGATAATTCTGAACGTGAAGTAGGCAGGTAAAGTTCGTGCTCCGCATTCCTAAGTGGATAGCCGTGCAACGATCTGAAATTGGAGAATCGTGCTCTAGAATTAGGCAAATGGATTTTTTAGATGAAAAAGGAAGGAAGAGTCAGAATTTTTAATCTTCTAAAGAAGCCCCAGCTCTCTTTTGTGGCATCACCCATACCTCAGAAGGGCATATCGGAGATGGGACTCAATAAGGGCATAATAAACTGTTAAGGAGGTGGATAAATTCAGTTCTTTGGCAACTGTTCTCAGTGCAAAACAGGAGGAACTTAATTTTTTAGATAAGGCTGTAATATGTAACTCCCAGTTCAAGGAATTGTCCACAACAAGCCCTAAGAATTTTACAGATTCAACGACGTCAATGATGATGCTATATGATAAAACTTTAGTTTTAGAAACGTTGGGACAGAGAGAATTATAATAGCACCATGATTTAATGGTGATTAGGTTACTAGATTTGGTCCCATGAAGTGTCATGAGATCGGGGTTGCTACAAGAGAAAATAGTGTCGTCTGCAAATAGACATATGTTACCACTGATGTCTAGATAAGCGTTTATAAACAAAAGAGGGCCTGGTACTGATCCTTGGGGCACTCCATATTCTATTGGCTTTCAAGAAGACATCGTTGTATTAACCTTTACAAGCTGACTTCTGTTGTTAATGTATGACTTAAACCATGCGAGAGGTATTCCCCTGAGATCGTAGTACTGCATTTTGAAATGAAACGTTAATTAAAGTGGTGAGGTGTAATCGGGAAGACTCGAAAACAGTTTTGATGTGAGTCCATAAGTTCCAGATGAGTATTTATGTTTGATGTTATTAATAGTACTGCAAAGTTCTGCTAAAACAACGGGCATAAAGAAGAAACTATTGAGATAGCATTAGCATCAGGGAGAAATAGAAGCAGATCATGATGAGGAGTTATAGAATTTGATAATTTTTCGGCTACATTTACAAAGTAATTATTGAGGTTATCATGTGAAGTAGAGATTATGCTCGATGAAGATCATTCACAATGTTTCTTTAGAATTGGCGAGTCTTCTATTATAATTTTACCGAAAATTTTGTAACACTGCTCCATGACGAAGCGACCTGAATTAAAGACAGTACAGTGGATTATTGATCTTACGATGACACGATATCTTCTATAGTACTAGAACTTGTCTTAATTATTCTGGTTGGTGCCGTTATATATAGGACCATACCAAAAGAATCATAAATTGACTGATATTTTTTATCAGCACACACACTAGAATAATCAATATTGGAGATCGCTAAAAAGAATTAGTTTGCTTTCTAGAGGTAAGGACTCCAGTAAGATCAGTAGTTTGTGATCATAAGTCTTGCAGTGGATGATAGGAAATTCGATGTTTTCATCATTTTTACCAAAATTACTTTTGTAAGATGAACAATTTTGGAATGCGCAAAAAAATATTTTATCGAACAAATTTGTTACTGATAAAATATGAAATTTTGTACTTCATGGTTTATATTAATAATATCAAAAACATATCTCCGTATTATCTAAATTTGATTAGAGTACCGGGTGTGCAACTAAGAACGGCCGTCGTCCATATCTCAAGAACGGACAGCACAGGGGAAACATAAAATTAAAAAAAAAAAAATTTTCAAACATTCTTCAACAAATTATGCGCATTTTTCATTTCACAAGTTTTAGTCTATTTCTTCAAATGAGAGGTAGGGAAGAGTGGGAACCTCCTTGCCTGTAAGCCCGGTTCTGTTTAGCCGATTTTTATAAACTTGTTGCCCAGCACATTATTTGATATATATATTGGACATTTTTTTTATCAAATATACCGTTATCCAGACTGAGCTTGCTTAGATTTTTATTTGTGAAGCCTACTAAAAGATCTCGTTGAATCCGATAGAACCACGACAAGATGATTGAAAGAATACTACAGTCAACATAAAGTATTTCAATGGCAGAAACTAAAACTACTATCCTATTCACCAGAGGGCATATTTGAAAATATAAAATTATATATTGATTTTTTTTTCAATTTTTACCTTTATATTCGATAATCAAATTCTTCAACAATTTCTGTAAGGGGAGAGTGGGAACCTTGTTATGAAAAAATTCCGGTTCTGCTTAGCCGATAAACTAGATGTTGTTTGACAAAGCTTTTATTCATAAATACAAAATATACAAATTCATATATAGATAAATATTGTAACTTCTCTTTCTAATTTAAATAGAAGCGTAAAAGTTTAAGTAGGCTAAATTAACATTAAAATATATAATCAAACGTCTTATGCTGGTTCGCCCAAATAAAAATTGAAATTTTATTTTAGATGGAAATTTCTCACATTGGCCTACCTGCAGAAATTTAAACTGATCTCGTAATAGACTTATTCTGGCCGCTAGATGGCGATATCTACATGTAAAGCTAATATTACTAATAATTAAAACAAATCATTAAATAAATCATGTAACAAATCAAACAATTAACAACTTAGATAACGTAATTAACGGCGCCGGGTGTTCAATATGTTGTCCACAAATAAAAATTTTTTTTATTTTATAAAATTCAATGCTCAACATCAAATTATTGATGGTGTGAAAATCATTTCCATATTTTTGGTCATAAATAATCGAGAACAATATTTTCATTCATTTTTTTCATTTATATATATATATATATATATATATATATATATATATATATATATATAAATGAAGAAAATATTTTATAAAAATAATTTTGACATAAATTCATTATTAACTTTTTTGATGTCGTTAAAACTGTTTTAACAAAAGGGCGCCAAAGTGAAACAGTTTGCAGTTTAATGTAGTTTCTGGTAGTTTCTTTTTTTCCCTAAAAACAAGATACTGAATGTCACAGGGTTGTAAATAAATAAATTCAAAGTAGTTTCAAAATATCGTATGTCAGTTTTGCGTGAAGACGACCGTATTTGTACTATAATTACATCTAGCGTTGTCAGCCGTCCGGATAAAGCCGGACATAGGTACGCTTTTTGATTGTGTGTCCGGCCAAAATAAACTGTCAGGCTTTTTACATTTCGAAACGAGCGTAGCCGAGAGTCAACTGTCGGTCGAACACGCAGTCCCAAAAGAACGTTGATTTCAAGAAGCTGTTCGCTAAAAAAAAAATGAGTAGCCCATTTTAAATCAATGATAAGTTAAGATTGCTTTTCAGAATTTCTAACTAGTTGTCAGTATTACTTTGCTATCCCAGAACATAACGCAAACGTTGAACGAGCTTTCTTCTTTATAGGTCAGCGATGGACGAAAGAACATATTACACTAAGGAAAAAATTTTAGTTGTAGAATTTAATTAAGGATATTTACAAATAAATTTTGAAAAAACTGAGCTCTTAAAGCGGGTTTAGGCAAACCAAAAATATGAATAATTATTTTAATTGTGTAACTCAGAGAAGTTATTTTTTGTTTTAATATTTAACTTAAATAGAAGAAGTTTTTGATTATTTTTTTTTCAGTTAAAAGAATCTTATTTTTTGTCGAATCGTATTAATAATAAGACAAAGTCCGGCCTTTCTACCCAAATGTGTCTGGCCAAACTGGCTGGTCTGTCCCGCTATTAGGTTTGGCCACCTGGCAACCCTAATTACATTTAATCTTAGTTTCCATTCATACCTAACTCAAAATTATGAAATTCAATTTATGATCTTAAAATTTATAATAAAGTATCTAATATTATAAATCATAAATTAATTGAAACATTATGGAGATTAAATTTATATAACAGTATAGTTTTTAAAAAACAAAGCGGTTATTCACGAAATAAAGCGAAACCGCCATATATTCTTTTTTATTCATCAAAACGATTTCTAGGTATTTAAATCTTGCAAATATTGGGTAATAATACAATACTATAAATCCAGTACGTTCAATAACATATTATATAGTTTTCCAAGTTTCCAACGCCATAAAACTATTTGAACAACATAAAAATGAAACCTAATCTATTATTTTTCGGTTTCCACACCGATTAATGTACATAATGAATTTAAAAAATGTTTATTTGAAGTTACGGCAACAGCGCGAAACAGTGTAGAGCGAGGAGAAGAGTGTATGTGTGTGTGTGTGCTTCGCTCCGGCAATGTAGCCCAGCTTTGGCGCCCCGCCGAGCCATAACCATCCCCTTGCGGTCTACACTGTCGTCAGCGCGTCGGGGGCCCGCTAAAGAGTAACTATCACGATGCCGCATTTGCTGTGCTGTTCTCTATGTGCTTGGTTGTGTGTACGTAATATGAACGTAAACGCTACATAGTAAGGCTAGAGCGGAACGAACAAGGAACGTAGGCTAGACACACACGACAATCAACAAATAAAAAAAAAAGGGTCGTTTATTTATATATTATAGTACGATATTCAGGGTGTACATGAAATATTTTGGATGGTATTTAGATTTTTTATCTTCGCGATCTCCTTGTTTTTTTTGGACAATAATAAAAACTATAAATTATTTTTCGATTTGGCTTCGTAAACTGTATCCTTTAAAATTTTAATCAAAGGAAATCGTATTTTTTTCGGAATGTATATATACAAAGATATATATTATAGTTCGATAATCAGAGGGTGTACAAGAAATATTTTGGATGGTATTTAAATTATTGGTAATTCTATACTTTCGCAGTCCCCTCGTTTTTTGGGTCTAGAAAATCGAAAAATCCGATTTCGATGAATTTTTTTAAATATTCTTTTTTACGGCGGATTTAAGAAAAAAATATGAAAAATATCTCACCTGGAGATTTTATATAGTTTATAAATTTAAATGTGATCATAAACGCACTTCTTGGCATATAATCGTATTTTATTAATTTACGGAAAAAACGAACATTTTGGAAAAAAAATTGAAAATTGGTTGTTTATTCATTTTTATCGCACTTTAAAGGTTTCATATAGTTTTCTGGCTTTAAATTTTATCATAAACGTTCTGGAAAATCAAAAAATCATCTGAAATTTTTTTTAAATCTCCGTTTTTACTACAAATTCATGTGAATAAATATAGGAAATATCTCACTTGACGGTTTTATGACTTTGAATTCTCTTTAACAGTCAACCTTTTTTTAATGGTGAAAATTTTCAATTTTTCTAAATTTTACAGTGAACACTTTATTACAATAAGTAATTTTAATAATGTTTTTGTTCATATAACTTTAATGATTACTTGATAAAAAAGGTACAAACGATTATATGTGAGAAAAGGTCAATTTTAAGAAAATTTATTATTTTTAATTGTAAAAACATGATAAATCAACATTTTTGTATAATTTTTTTTCAATTTGTTCGTTTTTTGTGTAGATTATATAAAAAAATATAAAGACTTCATTTGATTATTTGAAAAAAGTTATCAACAATTATACGTGAATGAATGCATTTTCATGAACATTTAAAGGAAAAATTTTAAAATACACAAGTACTTAAATAATAATTGCCAATTAAATTATTTATTGTTGAAAAATTGGTGGCTGTGTAAGCAAAAATATTATACAAAGGGAAAAAATCGGTAAACCGAAATCGCACGTGAAAAAAATAATTCGAAATAATAATTTTCATATTCTCAATTAAGGCATATTTAGGCCACACAATTTGGTAAATGTAACCAAATTATTTTGTCATAAAAAAACCAAAAAATCAATATTTTCAATATTTTTTCATTTTGTTATTTTTTGTTGCATTTAAGATAAAAATGGAACCCAAATTTAAAAGTTCTCCGATTTTACTTACAAAACTGTATATTTTAAAATTTTAATAAAAGAAAATCGTATTTTTTTCGTAATGTATATGCAAAGTTCGACAATTTAAAAGAAGATATATCAATATCATAATTTAAATGATTTTCACAAATTATTAGAAATTTTGACAAGGTTATGTCACAGAAAGAAGGTAGACTTCGACATTACTGTCAATGTCAATTGTCAGATAAATAATCATGTGCTTAAATTTCCCAAACGCTTTCCTGGTGTACGTTCTAAATGAAAATAATTTTATAAAATTCAACGCTCAACTTCAAATTATTGATTATGTAAAAATCACTTCCTGGTAAGTGATTTTTGTTCATAAAAAATCGAAAAACAATATTTTCAATCATTTTGTTTATTTTTTTGTTGCATTTGAGATAAAAATGAAATCCAAGTTTAAGAAACAAAATTCCAAAACTTGTTTGGGTTAATAAAAAAACCAAAAACCATAAATTTCCGATTTTGCTTCGAAAACTGTATCCTTTAAAATTTTAATAAAAGAAAATATTATTTTTTTCGGAATGTATAAGCAAAATGGACAATTTGAAAGAAGATATATCAATATCATAATTTAAATGATTTTCACAATTTATTTGAAATTTTGACAAACTTTTGTCACAGAAAGGGAATTCTAACCTAACACTAACTAAAAAATTTTACTTCACGAGCTGGTAGGTTGATATTTATATATAAATTTTATAATTTTATTTTCTGAAAGTTCCGATAGTCAGGGGCATTACACATTAGGCTAGGTTAGTTAATTTGATTCGTCGAATATATATATATATATATATATATATATATATATATATATATATATATATACATATATATAGATTTCGTCTCTATTGCGTGAGAAATGAGGAAATTATAAACGGCAAAATATTTACGCGGACTGGTGGAAGTTCAGAATACAATTTATTACCAGAGGATAAATGTTTTCAAGGTAATTTAGTGAAGAAATATTATGGAATTTCATAAAAATAAAAACTTGTCGCATATCAACATTGAACGAAACGATTTGAAGACTGATGGTGCAACAACAGTCTGCCAACTATGAAAAGAAATTTTACTGTGATTTCAAGTCGAATCGAGTGTTCATATTTGTCTCAAGAAATTGAAGAAAAAAAATGAGGATCTATGTAAATGTTTGTATTGAATAAAATGATTTTCCTAATTTACACGGTCTCCGTTTTGTTTGAATTCACTCATTTTCATTAATAATTGAAAATATTACAACTGTTGCAGCTTGAGATCAAAATATTAATAGACAGGGCGGTTCATAAAGATTCCGATTTTATAGGTTAATATTTTCAAAACTATTCATCATATCAGGGTGTCTGATGTTTTTCCAGGTTGGTTTTCACATTTTCCCGGTTGAAATTTCGAGAATTTATTACACTTTTACTATGACGAATATTTATTTTAAAAATACAGGTATAATAAAATAACCAAGTTAATTTTTTAATTTAACTAATTCTTGCTCCACTGTTGTAAGCAAGCCGTTTTTGAGAGTTTAAAGAATTTTTTTCTTTTTTGTTTCCAGTTTTTCTAGTTTTCTTTTTTCAGTTCCAAGCAAATCTTGTTATTTTTTGTCTTTTTGCGCTGAACCATATCTTGAGTAAGCATTCCTCATCGAGAATATCATAGATTTTGAAATATCTAGATTTTTTAGTCTACCAATTTTTTGTGAAAAATTGTGCACTAATCTTTGGCCTATAAGTGATTCTCTTTTCAAAATTTCAACCAAAATCTCCTTATTGTCAGAAAATGTCAAATACTTCAGACATCAGTTCTCGATAGTTGTCAGTCTTATTGGGATCAAGGAAACTTATTGCTTCGGTTAATTTGAATTCTTCTAAGTGTCGTTTTTCTAATTATTTGGAAACCGTATACATCAAACAGTTTTTTCAATCTTTGGGAAGGATCAACATGTCCCATCTTTGAAATGAATTTTTTCAATGCTGCTTTTGCGGTATACTAAATCGACATCTTGCATTTTGAAAATGTGGATAGGAGTGTTTCGAAGAATTTTGCTTGCCACAAACCGCCTCATTAAGTTATTCAGAACCGAAATTAGGTCTCGATAAAGAAATGGAGTTAGGGCCCAAAGTAATAAATTCTTTGTATAAGCACTGAAAGAATGCTACTTCAACCAATAGCAGTTTATTATCCAAAGGCTTTTCCAAGATTTTAAAACTTTCATATGATGGCTTCTGATTCATGTTTTGCAAAGAAGTTACAATTTTTTTTAAGGGCGGATTTAGTTTTTTGGAAACAGGTATGTCTTATAGCCATCGTACTGAACAGAATTTCGGAGGGAACTCAAAGCAACCAGTAGTGGATAAGAACATTCCTCGTTTGGAAGGACTGTCTTTGAACAACATGTTACGCGGGCCCGTAAGAGTGCAAATAGAGAAAGGTTCAACATGTTGTTTCGATTGGATAATGCGATTCTCGAGATGAGTCGGAAGGTTTTTGAGCTATACCAATACCAACTTGCTATGTCTAGTTGGCTCACTCAAAATTACTGAAAATTCGCGTCGAATTCCCAGTTTTTTCCGACTCTGTGGTATTCCCGTTTTTTCCCGGTTTTCGGGACTTCTAGGAACCCTGTATATGGACATCAGATTACCCACTCACAAATTACAGTTGCTTAATATAACCTTCCATAGATATTCAAATTTCAAGGTTTTTTGGTTCAACCAATGTTGTTAAAAAAATGGATATCTTTTAGGTTAGGTTAGTACGAGTAACCTCGATCTAGATTGATCTTAGTGCACTCGGAGGCTGAAGCATATTGTGTTGTGTCGATTTAGAAATTCAGTTAACTAGCCAACTACCCTCCTATCTGTTTCCCTTTTATAAATTGTTTTGAAGCATTTCCAGCACAGAATGAATTTTTTGATCTTTTTTAATTCTGTTACATCTTAGAAATAATTACATCCAGTTTTTACTGTTTTTACGACTTTTTCCAAGGCTTCGAGTTTTTATAGATGAATAGCTACGATTTTTCTACACTTCCCATTACCGACATCGAAAGATAAAACTTGTTATTGAGTTACAAGGTGTCTCATTTAAAACTATTTATACTCAGTGTTTTGGAACTATATAAATTGAAGTCTAGATATTGTACATTCTACAGAATAATTATGTATCTGGTTGTAATTAGAGACGGAGGTTGTAGAAAGGGTGTACCTTTTCTGCATATCAATATTGTTATTTTGATTAATTCGATATGTAAAAAATACAAATTTAACGATATAAAAATTGAAAATCGGTAATTATTGAAATCGACGCATAGAAAAAAAATTGTAATATATGTAAAACTTGGCAACGCTGTTGATGAAGATAATAATTGCGGAAATTACCTAATTCAAACAAAATAGTGTCAAATAATAAAATGTATAGAACATTTCAAAGAAATCTTATAATGGGGAAAGTCTTTTCATTCGTATAAAAGTTAAAAATAATAAAATTCTACCCGTATTATCTAATATTTCTGGTTTGATTTTCGACCAATATCAACATTTTGATATAATTCATAATTATATCAGCATACATTCAGATTTTCAGATATCTAAATAAAAATATCAATTGGTAATAAATCTGATAGCCTAGGTGGTCATGCTGATGTTCTTGTACCTATCCAACAGTAAAAGTATGCAGTTTGTTTAAAAAAATTATTTTTCGGTCACTGCGCTTTTATCTAAATCAAAACATTGTTTAGTTGATCGATTTCATTTAGTAAAAGTGTTGAAGCATGAAAATTAACAAGTTACCTCCAACTCTCTTGAGGTTCATTACTCTCTTTTCGTAGGAGAATCAACAAAGTAAAGCAAAAATATGTATGCTGTTACATTGAAAAAAAATTATGCAAAAATGGGGGATGTATATGAACATGGACGTTTTTTTTATTATAAATATTCTCAATAACTTATCAAAAAATGTTTATTTTTAGTCGTATTTCTGAAAGTTGAGATGAAAATATAAATAAAACAAAATAAAGAATTTCGAACTTAAAGTTAATGGTACTTAATTGTCTTGCTTGATTTTCAAAATGTTACTAGTACTGAAAAGCTTGTCCATAAAATAAAGTTCTCAAAGAATGTTCACAATGAAAAACATGTTGGCATTAATTAATACATAACTGGAGAGCTTAGACTTCCTTCTATTTTCAAACGCTGTTTAGACCACGCCACAAAGATAGCTTAAAACCTCTTCTTTCAGCTTTTCGTCGTTTGTGAAATCGTCCCTCCAAAGTGTAATTTAAGGAAGATAGGATAATCACTAGGGGCCAAGTCTGGGCTGTAAATATTCCATACACATCTGCAAGTTCTCTTCGAATTTTATGCGCAATTTGAGCACATGTTGCACATTTCATATACTGTTAGGAATGAATTTCCACAGGAGAAACGTTTTTTGCAACAAAAAATGAATCACAGAACTTAATTCCTGGCGTCCTGGCACCATTTGACGTATACCAAGACAAGAATGAACATCGTAGTCAGCTCGCAGAGTCAGAAACTGGGAGACGCCATCGCCAGTCTCACCGAATCCCGTCTAAGAGCGTTCCTAGTGTCCGTAGTTCCTTGGGAATCTTATTTTATGGACAACATTTTAATTAATATTTTCAAGAAAACTGAGTTTTCAACATTTTTCTCAGAAAACTATAATCAGAGTAGATCTGCAGAATGTATTAACCTAATTCACGAATACTAACAGAAGTTCTATCGGAGCACTGTCGCCTCAACAAACTCCTGAAGATGCTAGATTCAGCAGAGAATGCAACGTGCAGGACAAAACCTCTATCCACATTCTTTCGGAGTGTGAAACGCTAAGGAACTCCAAAGCCCTATACCTGGGTGCGTATAAAATAGAAGACGAAGGAAGATCTCTGGCAAGTAAAGTCAACCTATATTCTATTTAGGAGTGGGATTAACGCTGTAAACATGAGGATTCTCAGTATCGGAGCAAGAAAATGGGACACAATAGATCCTTTGGATCACAGTGGATACGAGACCCCAAATCTACAGGTTTGTTCCAACCTGGACCGTTCTTGGAACTGTTATTAGAAGCGTTTATAGATATTTTCTGCAAAATCTACGGCTATGCACGGTTCGTGTAACAGTAATTGCTATCAACCAATTACCGAAAAGACCGTCCTGGAAACGGTTCACAACCGATATCTAAGTTGATTGGGACTCAAAATAGAATTGTTCGTTTAACGGTAAACGCCCGTTTAGAACACGTAATCTCTATTGCGCAGAATCGGCACCGTACCAAGGACGGAAAAATAATTTGTAAATATTTTCGGAGTACGACAAATATAATTAATGTGAAATATTGTTTTTCGAACATTTCGTTTATAAAACGATATATTCAAATTTACGTATTTGGTATAAGCTATATAAGTTCAACTCGGATTTTTTTTTAATTATCTTTTACACATATTTTAGTTTGATAAAGTTCTTGTCTGTTACCTACCCGATAATAAAACCGACAATTTGTACTTTTATCGCGGGAAGTAGGTCAAAACACATTCATATATAAAAAAGAAAACATACTGTCTAAAAGGAACTGAAAATATCTAAAATTCATTAAACTAAATTATCAAAAACTCTCTCGGGGGAAAGAAATCAAATTGCAACCGATCAAAAATCCAACAATAGTTAAATCAACTTCCCTAATTTTTCACTGCGTCATTTTCTAAACATCCGTAAGAGGAGCACACAATTTTCGAGAAATTCGAAAAAAAAATCATTACATTAAAAATATAGAATTATTAAAACAAAAAATATGTTTACCATCACATTATTCTTTCGTTCAACGGTCTTTTTTTTCAATTTTGATCTATAAAAAAATGAAAAAATGATCTAATCGTTTATTTATTGATGTAATTTCAACGTCCGTGCAAAAATAATTTTAGTGTATGGTCACCTTAACCGCCACCGATTATTGTTAGTTGCTTCTTAATAAAACATTTATTAGGAACACATTGGGGTACGTTTCGCCTATGATTCGTACTGTCGATTTATATTTCTACATTAAGTATTACCCTAAATGCTTATTTTTAATCAGCGAATAATATTAAAGAGCGAGCTAATAGGAGAACCAGGCAAAGGAAAAACAGGTGCCCCCGACGCGCCGACTACACTATAGACGTATTGAGCCAGTAGCGTTCTGTACCTAGCGAGAGGAGAGCTGCCCACACCAACCCCCGAACTGGGGTAGAACGGAGATAGAGCAAAATGTAAGAGAAAAAAATTTACATATTTGCTGTTTTTTTGGGTGTTTTTATACGATGTGTTTTCTAACAAGGGGTTAATGCGAGATTTTTAGGTGACATTAATGAAACCTGTTTTAAATAAAATAAATTCGGCGCCATCTATTAGCAAATGAGGAGTGTCATTTTATGTTATTTGGTAATTTTATACTTTCGCGGTACCCTCGTTTTTTGGTTCTAGAAAATCGAAAAATCATCCGATATCGATGATTTTTTTGTAAATCATCCGATTTCGATGATTTTTTTTAAATCTTCGTTTTTACTGCAGATTTATGAAAAAAATGAGACACTTTATTACAATAAGTGATTTTAAAAATGTTTTTGTTCATGTAACTTTAATGATTATTTGTTAAAAAAGGTACAAACGATTATATGTGAGAAAAGGACAATTTGAAGAGAAATTGTTATTATTTTTAATTGTAAAAACATGATAAATCAACATTTTTGTATAATTTTTTTTTGGGGGAAAATTATGAAAAACAAATATAAAAACTTCATATGATTATTTGAAAAAGTGTTATCAATATACGTGAATGAGTGCATTTTCATGAACATTTAAAGCCCTGAAAGCAATATAAGTTTTCATTTTTTTATTCCCATAATTTTTTTCGTAAATCCGCCGTAAAACGAAGATGTTAAAAAAAATACATTCACGAGAGGACCGCAAAAGTATAAAATTACCTGTTATTTTTATATAAGTTTGGCAACTAAGTACTTATGACTTATGTTAGTGCTGTACTTTGCCATTTGTCACGTAATACTGGTCACATTGACGTAAGTAGTGCCTGATTTTATCGAAGCTATTAGTTGTGGGTTAAATTCCGTTCTGGATATTTTCCTCCAAAGATGAGCAACGTCCTGGTCGGCCTACTGAAGTTGATGATGACCAAATCAAAGTCATATTTGAAGAGGATCGTCATACAACTGTTCGAGAGGTTACAAAGAGGCACACAACCATTGAAAAACACTTAAAATGTCTTAGGCTAGATAAGAAGCTTGATATTTGGGTACCTCACGAATTGAAAAAAAAAACATTTAACACAAACAATCAACATCTGCTATATGCACCTTAAATGGAATGAAAGCGTCCCATTCTTGAAAAGAATCATCACTGTAAGTAACATAGTTCGAAAACGATTATGGAGCAAACACGATGAACCAGCACAAATCACATCGAAAACTGAAAATAAACAAAAAAGCTCATGCTGTCAAAGGTGTTGTGTTTTTTGAGCTGATCCAAGGAATCAACGATCAATTCTGATATATACTATTAACAATTAATGAAACTAGATGAAGCAATCAAAGAAAAAAGGTCAAATCGAAAAGGTTTGGTGTTCCACCATGATAACGCAAGACCACACACATCTTTGACAACTCGTGGGAAACTATTGGAGATTGACTGGGAAGTGATGCCACATCCCCCATACAGCACTGATCTGGTACCATCTGATTACCATTTATTTCGAAGTTTGCAGAATTCTTTGAATGGTCAAACTTTCACAAATGACGATGACCTTCAACTTTGACAAAAGACGATGAAATAAAGTTGGCAAAAGGTCATTGAGCAAAATGGAAAATATATAATTGATTAAAAAGTATTTTTTGTTAAACAAAGTGTTTTATAATACAAAGCCAAAATTACTTTGTCGCCAACCCAATATATGCCGTTTTTTTTGAAATAATTTTTTTTGTTCAGTATTTAATTACTAAGAGTTTTTTAAAAACATATCATTTCGATATTAAAATTGTCGGCAGTGACAAAAATTGGCTGGCTATTGATTATTATTTTTAGTGTATGTTTATCTTATCTCTTAAACCGAAAAAGTTTAAATATTCATAAAATTCGACAAAAATAACAGATAGTGATTGAGATATTGGTGAAATCATAAAATATCAGTACTTACCCTTGTTCAACAGGTATTGGCCCGCCCATTTGCCTAGACATCATTCCGTGAGCCGGCTCCATGGGTCCCGACATGGGGTGTCCTGGACCAGGCCCGAATGGTGACCCCGGTGGCATTCCGAAACCAGGACCGGGACCGAAATGTTGAAAGTGGTTACCGGTAGGACCCGGGCCTCCAACAAAAGGAGGTCCTGAAGACCCGGGTCGGCCGAACGGAGGTCCTCCCGCCGACGGAGAACCGAAAGGACCCGGTCCTGGACCATTGTACGGCGGACCGGCACTATTTGGAGGTGGAAAGCCCGCGTTAGGCGGCGGACCAGGTCCAGGGGTCGACGAACCTGATGGAGCCGGTGAAGCGGTGTATTGGGGTGTAGTTGAACCCGGTGGAGGACCCCCCTGGTATGGAGGCGCACCGGCTGGCGACCCAGCCCCCGCCGGCGGGCCTTGAAATGGCGAGGGTCCTTGGAAGCCAGCCGGTGGCCCTGAAAACGAATTGGCTGGCCCTTGTGCGAAACTTTGGGGTTCCGAACCGGGCGGCGGTCCCTTCCAATTAGTGGCAGGGTCCTCCAGGGTGACTGGCAGCGTGATGGAAGGCGCTACTCGACGGCTAGGGCCTGTAACAATCGAAAGAGAAAAGAAAGCGAGTGAAACGTTTGGTTAAAAAATCTCTAGAGGAGTTCTTCATAACATTAAATATTTTTGCTAAGTACTAAATAAGTTCTCACACTGTATTACATATATTCAAATAACGAAATTTATTGGTACCATTAGAGATGTTTGATGTCTGATTATTATTAAATACATATTGCTCTTAATAATATTAAATTTACGTAAATAAACAGTAAACAAGTAAATTACTTCACAGGGTTACCCATCCCTTATCATCGTTATTATTATTTATAAAATAGTTTTATATGAACTTCATACAGATAGTAAATAAGTCACGACGATAATAATTTCAAGAAAATAATCAAAACCACTGGGTGATGCTGTTTTTTTGTCATTATTCAAAAAAATAGTTAACAATAAGTAGATTATATTTATATAAATAATGACGAAGCGATTGTTGTCAATTTATAATATTGATGTCTTCTTTAATAAAAATGGCGCAAAATTTGACATTTTTATTCAAATTGTTTCTTTGAATGCAAATCTTGTTTTTAATATCATTTTAAATTATTATTTTGACTATTATTCTTGTAGTTTCTCTCAATGTGTATATCTGTCCAAGGTAAACTAAACCCAAAATTTCGGGGTTAAATAGAGGCCAAATTGAAAGTACAAAAAAATTTCTAGGAAACGGGCATTTGTTTTGTATTTTTTATAGGCCACTATATTTTTTTTCTGTATTATACACCGAAATACAGAGCTGGTTTATGCCCAGTGGTTAATAAGTGTAACAGGGACAACTTGCATAAAATCGTCGGTTAAGAGTGTAAACTCACTTTAACCCAATTTTGCAGGAGAATAATAAAACTTAATAAATTTGAATTTTGCAATTTTAGGTTAAAACCAAAAATATAGTTGGTGTATTTTTGGATATTCTACATTATTAGAAACTAATTTAGATAGTAATTTTTTATTTTTAAGTTGTTTTTATGACTAAGCTCTAAATATTTCAAGGGTAAGTAAAATAACGGTAATATATTTATTTAATTAATCAGTATTTTAATCAAATAACTTTGACATAAAACTAAAAATGGAATAAAAAACAATATAAATATTTTAAATCTTGTTTTCATAAAATAATAAGTAAGTTAAAAATCACTACTATTGTTCTTTTCCCTAATATTAATTAATTATTTATTATTAAAACTTTATTTGAAGTTTTAATCATTTTTAGGGATGAAGTTTTTCTTATCAAATGCCTCATTGAATATAGTGAGAGAAAGAGGCTTTACGTTTTGTTGCTCACACCAATTTTTCACGTAAAAGTCACAAACACCTTTTTTTGATGATCATTCTGGTAAAAGGTATTTTTTTCTTCAATTGTTGCTCAGCAGTAATGATGGGTAATGAATCCAAAAAATTTAATAACTCTTGAGGCTCTTTTGCAAAAGGGTTTGAAGTAGTTGATTGCTCTTGATTTTTCTCATGATTTTTGTCTTTCCCTCTGCTGAAAACATTGCTCTTCCATTTTAAGACCGTCCATCTCCCAATGCTAAGATTATGAAGAAAGATTGTTCTACAAACTCTTAGTCGTTGATCTTGTAATTTTACGTAATAGATTTTAGACCGGGCTCTTCTAGACTCCTCAGCATTTTTTCTGTCTTTTTAGGAGCAGATATCACAAGACTGTCAACGTAAATCTGTTTTTAATGCCAACTCATACCCCAAAAGGTTTTGAAGATATATTTTCTGTCCTCTTCTGTCAAATTGGACCACTTAAGTACACCTTTTGCAGTTTCTTTACATTCGCATTTAGCTTTTATCTCGCGTGACTCTTTTGGAACCTCATAATTCCAGGATTCTTCTCTTTTCCTTCCATAATATTTTTTGCCAGCCTCTCATAGTTTTTTCTTTCTTTCTGCAAACCAATTAAAGTTTATTTCATAAAGGTATAGAGTAATAAAACCTCATTAGGTATGCAAAGGGACCACAGAGTGACCCAACGAAAATAGTGTGCCAAAGGCGTGCCGGTAGGATACTCGTAAAAAGGATAGCCGAATCTGAAATAGGGTTTGAATTACGTAGAGGCACTAATAGAAGGTTAAACGGTACCTGTTAAACGCAAAACGTAACTGTACACCTATGACGGACACCGAAATTGAGCCGAACTGGACGAAATTTCCCATTTTATTACTCTATACATTTCTTAAATAGACTGTAGATTTCTTAACCTATGCTCGTTTTTCACGCTTCGTACTTCTTTCTGGATAGTTTGAGTCAGAATGTATATCATATGGTAGTGACTGTAATAAGGGATTCTTGGTCACTGCTAACTCTTACATCAGACCAACGACTTTTTTCAATTCCATTACGATTTTGCCCTAATAACCATGTTTGACGGAAGATTAATTACCCTACATCGACGACAAAATAAAAAAAAATATTATATTCACAGAAAATGGTAATTCATGAAATATGAGATATTTACCATTAACGCGGGGGACAGTAACATTGAGTGAAAATACCTTATAGTAAATGTAATAAAAAATACCTATACTCCATTCGAATAGAATGTAGAGTAACAAATCAATCCCTCTCCTGGCAACCATAGCCGTAGTCACATTTAAGAACAATTTATTATATTTTATTAAATCTTAGCAAATGAATCCAACATTTATTTCCTAAGAAAGTTATTGCATCAAGTTCAAATTTCCAATTACCGGCCAAAACAATTCCTTTGTATATACTCGTATTTGTAAATAATTAATTAAAAATAACTGTATATATTAAAAAGCAATAATAATATTTTATTAATTAGGAAAAACCCATTGCAACGGCTATGATAGTAATGGTCTTCTTACTTTTGGGGAGATTCAGAGGTTGGTGTGAAAGTATTAAAATAGAGAGTGAAATAAAGATATCCTTCAATTTTGGAAAGAAAAGGATGGCCATTCGGATTATCTAGGTAAGCGCTTACATTTTAGTACGGTCAATTATGGGAAAAATATATCTCTGTCCAGTTTCCTATTTATCATTGGCATATTTAAATATTCCAAATTTTGGACGTAAAGTACCGTACTAAAATCTTCAGGGTTTTGTATTTATCATGAGCATTTATTACTCTACGCTCTTTCCAAATAGAGTATAGTTAAGTAATTTATTAACCAAACCGTAGGTTAATGGAGAATAATTGGTACCAAACTATAACTACCTCCGTTGCATCATCTCTCTAAGTCATTAGTAGTATATTACGCAACATAAGTTGTAAGTAATCCATTAGGCACGAAGTGAAAAATTTGCGTAATGGGCTTACAACTCTTGTATCGTACTATACTTTTTCTACGCCCATTCATAGCATGCTACTTAAGAAAACGTGTCTTATTTTTAAAGAAATTGCATAATGTGCTGCCTACATTTAGGGGCATCACTCTTTCAATCTTAAATATGTCTCGCTAATGCTAAAAGTTTTTATGTTTTTTAATTGACTAATTTTGTGTAAATAGACCAAATAAAGTCTTACGTAAATAAAAATTTGATTGTAATTTAATTAAACCAAAAAGTTTAAGTTTTCTTCTTAAAACGCACGTGTATGTTATGAGATCTCATTACGTGCATGTTATTGTTAAATGTCATTTACAAGGAATGTTGACAGTGCGATTTTTGACGTTTACAGACATGGGCGTAGAGAAAAAACAATTAAAGAAGGCGAAATTTGTTTATCTGACGTAATAGCGACGTGGAGTAGGTTATTTCGAAAATTACTTCCTAAAATTATAATTTTTGCCTCGTACTCACAAAGGAGGTGTTCGCCAATTTCAATTGGTTCCTTCCAGAAACGACAACAGCTGTCGAAACGAACTTGTTCTGAGCCATTATCAAATTATGCTATCAAATCTTTTTGACAGAAAAAAGTTCATGCACTATTGAATATATGCGAGTGGAACTAATGCCCACGAATACCTCAATATAACGGTAGGAACAGGACGATATTGTAATATCAGTTAACGCAGATATGTTCTGAAAAGCAGACGACTTTGAACTACCTTCACGAAATTCATCCAGTAGCGAAGTGCGACCACGATTGAATTCGGTCGGGAAACCATCGAAACACGATGGTTCGAGATTGTGCTCAATCACCAAAAGTCGAAGCGAGTTTATCGGCAAAATGCTGTTGGTTCAATCCACGTCGAAAGTCATAGAAAATCATCGCACGAAAATGTTTCAATTTGATTCCATTTTTTCACACAAATGAATGTTTTAAGTGTCTGTAAACATCTCAAATAGCACTCGTATCATAACAAGTTCTGAATACGTTCACCATTAAAAATGTCAAACTTTATGATGATAATGTCAGATTTGACATATTCACATCAGTGTTACCATATCCCACAACTTAAGTAGCAGCTCTCGTAGTCGACAACTGATTTCAAAATTTGGTATATGGGCCTGATTGTTATCTTTCCCAATACTTTTTTGATATTTTCCTCATAAAAGGCACTTCACAGAAAACTAGTTCATTTTGTTGAAAAATTTTCAAAGCGTACTTACTTGATTATTCGAAATTTACATTATGTTGGAACTTATTTTTTTATCAAGCAGGGCTGAACTTCAAAAAATAAAAATTGCAAATGAAAATATTTCTTAAAAAAGCCGTTTCACCTATAGGGGGACACATTGTACACTGAATAAATTATGTAATTAATCATAATCGTAATTTATAACACTAGTTTACAAAATTCAACTTTTTGTATTTTGCCATAAATTTTTTGGTTGATAATATTCGATTGTGGCTTGTTTTTGTCAAATCTACCTTGAAAATTCATCAAAACGTGTTACTTCATCTTTTAATATCTAGTTAGTTACACAACTTTTCCCGTGTATATGTCTCAGGGATTAGGGATCATGGAGAAGCGCTACCAGGGTTTCTGGCATACTAATAAGATGTCCCATTGTGGTTGATCCCTGATACATCATTTTCCAAAGTTTATACATCAGAGAATAGCATTGAAACGAACTTGATTATTAATTTTTATTAGTAAAGTTTGTCTTAGTGAATACATGTTTCTCTACGTAGCTCAGAAACTACAGCTGATAAAAATCTTCCAATCACATTTTTGAATAGCTTATCATAAATAGTCAGCAACAACTAAACTTTCTGGTAGCATTCTTTCGGTCCCAGCTTAGACCCTAATCCAATTGACATTTTGTTTTTCTCTCGATCAGCGGCAATGAAAAATGTGCTACTGTGGTTAAAAATTTCTAGTCCTAACACGATTCTATAAAATTTGTATTAAATAATTAATATAACTCATTTATGTTAGATTTAAAGGAATAAAACTCCATTTTAGACGCGAATCTTTGGCTAACTTTTTGAAATAACTGTACCCTTCCCATAAATTATTAATATAAATATTAGGCGGACTAAAAATTTCGTAGACTGACACACAGATGGCGATGTTATTATTAAATCCATATGATATTCAGTTAACCCGAACCTTCAAAAAATTTTATGTACTATACTATATTAGTTTATGAGTTATTTTGAGTAAAGCAACTTTTGTTAGTTTGCAAAAGTAGATTAAAAGGAATTTGAAGTGAGACTAAGGCTTGGCTCTATAAAAATTATTCGAACTTTTTTCCAGGAAAATCAACCGTTGAGAAGTAGTTTGCTGAGTTTAAACGAGACTGAAAGTCTAGAAAACAATTTAACCGTAAAGTGAAGCTGACATGTATTGAATGAAGATTTGGATATGCGAAAGCTGTATTCAAAGTAAAAGAACGCGAGCTCATAATTGACCAAAAGCAACAAAGAATTGATTATTTTGAGCACTGTTTGGAGCTGCTCAATGGTAAAAAACCACAATTTTCATAACGATATGTGACAATGGATGAAACATGGCTTTATCATTTCACATCGACAGTGGACTGACTACACGTGTTGACCAACTCAAAACCGTGAAATTCGGCTGGCTACTTTATGACATTAGTTTTTTGAGATGCGTTTGGTATAATAGTCATCGAGGAGAAAACAATAAACAGCGAGTTCGAGGGTTCCAACTCAAGTTTTGAGGTAGACAAATAAAAACGAATATTCATAATTGAATATGGTTATATAGTTTTTCAAAACACTTTTGCATGCGTTTGAACCATCGACCGCTTATTTAGGTGTGGAAAAACGTTGACCTCGTAATTTATTTGTAATCTGCAGGAATAAGAAATTATTAATTATCAAACAAGGACTGTACGGCGAATGAGCCATTAATTCGATGTTTTGACTGTTCAAAAACGTTTTTCTTTGAACTGATGTGTGAGAGCTCGCATGAGTCATCTTTTGCGATTGGTGTACCGGCATATCATTCAGAATAGACCGTTTTACGTTGCTCTAATGGAACGGTAGAGACATGTCCAGTTATTCCAAAAAACAAGCGACCATTTGCTTCGAAGTGCATCGAACGCAACAACTTTTGTTGGATTTGGCTCGTCTAGAAAGATCCATGATTGAATTTTTTCAGCATTTTTTTGCATCAATCTGCACGAACGTTTTTTGAGCGATTATCAAATCTTTTTGACAGAAACAAGTTCATGCAATGTATGCGAGTGGAACTAATGCCCAAGAATACCTCAATCTTCATTCACATCAGTGTTGCCATATCCTAAAACTTAAGTAGCAATCCTCGTATCACGTAGCGTTATTGGAGTGTTTTAAAGACAAAAAAGAACGTGTTATTTCAGTAATACAATAAAAACTAGATATGGACAAATTGGCCAATTTGTCCATATCTGGCTCCCAGTGACTTTTCTCTCCTCATATTTAAAGAGGACGCTGGCTGGACAGAAATTTTGCTCTGATGAATGATATGACCGTTACACTCAGTGTATCGTCCTATTTTGAGTAATAAAATCAAATTTCACAAAAAATAGATTTTTTATGTTAGACTACGAATTTTTCGATTCAACTGGTAAAAAAAATGGTTGTTGCTTATTTTTAAACTCAAAACTTGTTCAATTATTGAATTTTTAGAGTTTGTGATAAAGCTATACAAAGTATCTAGTTTTTAATGCCGTTTAATGAGCAGCAAATTAAAAAAAAATGAATTGTTTATCTAATAATATATATAATATAGTTTATAATAGAAATTGCTACGTAGGTTGATATTCAGCGAAGTTTACTTACATTTTACTTTCGAATAGAACCTGTATAAATCCCTAATACTTTCCATTTTTTCACTAACTAAAATCACAAGCGCACTAAAAATTTGCCACTACTAAACTGTTGGAACTATACTAAAAATATTTACAGAAGTAAATAATTGTACCTAGAAATAACTGGATATTAACGAATATAAAATATAAACCTCAAAGTGACTAATTGATACTTGGTTTATGACAGTAAACAATTCCATTACTACCTCTAAATCCTAAACCCTCCCGCCCACAGGTAAAAATCTAAATATGTACTGAAATTCAAAATCTTATCACTTATTATAGTGATTGGGGACAATTTACCTCTATACCAAGTCCCTGAGTTGTTATAGGGCCTAAAATTTCGAATAAGCTTTATTTAACTTGAAAATATTAAATTTGGTACATTGTTGTGACATAACCTTAAAATTTCACAGAAGTTTTTCATCAGTCAATTGATTTAAAAAAAAATATTTTCATACTATGGATAATTTATTATATAACTTATTTTGCTCTTGCAATGTTTCTTTTGTTATTTCTTTGTTATTTTCAAGGAAAAGTCGTAAGCCTTTCCCCAATATTTTCTAACAGTACGACTTTGTGACTAGCATTTTATAATTTACAAAATTATATCGTTTGCGATATATAGGGTGTCCCACGACAAGTTAATACTATCTCTATATGCAAATATACTTATAGTTAGGTTATATATTTTTAACTAACTAATTTTAAAAATTTACAGAAAACATTCAATACCTGGATAACGGTAAGATTATTTAAAAAAAAAATAAAGAAATTTTACATTTATGAAGTTTATACACACCCTGTATAAAATAAAAATTTTTCGACATAGATTCAAATACGTCTGACCTTGCTAAAAGCAACGGAATAGAAACCATTTTCACATCTTTAAGGGTATCCTCGTGAAACAATAATTTATAAGGGTCTGCAACAGTCAAATTTTTTACAAAAAACAGTCGGCCATCTTTGAAAATATTTTAGTTAAAAAGATCATATGCGAAAAACCAAACGTAGAACTTTTCATAATTTTACTATTTTGCCATATACAGATAGTTTTAACTCGTCGTGGGACACGTGGGATTTATATATCTCTTATTATTAGTGATTTTTTAAGAGGTATAGAGGATTTGATTCTGAAAAAAACGACAAAATATTTGAAAAAATTGATGAAATTCTCATTGGAATCGATAGAATGATCAATATAATTTGATGTTTGAAGATGATTTCATTCAAAAGTTGGCCGAGATCCGCTTTAGACAGCCCATGCGCAAAGGCCAATTTTGGCACACTCTCTTCAACATATCGGCCGGTATTTCACGAATAAATGCTTCAATATTGGATACCAATGCGTCAATCTTTGCTGGTTTATCCCTATAGACATTAGACTTAACATGGCCTCACAAGCAATAGTCCAAAGGCGTTAAATCACACGATCTAGGCGGCCAATTGACCGGTCTCAAACGTGAGATCAACTGTTCACCGAAGGCGGCTCTCAATTTGGCCATTGTTTCTCGTGCCGTGTAGCATGTGGCACCGTCTTGTTGAAACCACATGTCAAGCATGTTCAATTCTTCCATTTTGGGCAAAAAAAAAATCGTCAATCATCACACAGTAGCGCCCGCCATTCACAGTAACGTTCCGGCCATCGTCGCTTTTGGGCCTGATGATGCCACTGGCCCATAATCCACACCAAACAGTGACTTTTTCGGGATGTATTGGTAGCTCTTGCAATGCTTCTGGCTGGTCTTCACTCCGGATTTCCCTCCAACTTTGCCAGCCCTCATTTACCAAATGTTAGACGTTGTGGAGGATCGTGTGGCTTCAATTCTTGCATCAGCCGTATTTTATAAGGTTTTACACCTAAATCCTTTTCCAAAATTTTCCATGTAGTGGAGTAACAGAGGCCCAATTGCTGCGAACGGCGGCGAATCGACATTTCACAGTTATCAGTAACACTAGCGGATACAGCCGCGATAGCAGCGCTTTTGGCAACAGCAAACATGGGTTTTGGGCCAATTGGTGGGTTCGCCGATCCCATTCTGGCGAGTCCGCTTCGTCGATGACTTTGTTGCCTGAGTGACCGGGCATCCAAATAGTGCGGTTTTAAATTTTTAATTTTATTATTACAGAATAATATAAATATTTCAAAAATTTTCATAAATGTACCTGAGCAAATGTAATTTTTCAGTCTAATGTAACCATAAGATGTACAGAATAATAGATAATGGTTTGGATAGGCCAAAAGCCATGTATATTAAAGATTTTACAGCCGTATCATAAAATCTATAAGTATCTATTTGCCAAAAAAGTTAGATATTCTGTTTTATATTTTAATTCAAAAAATAACTTCTCAACACATATCACTGAAAATACGATCTTCAAGTTTTTTTTTCATATACAGGAGAACCTCGTTAAGATTAAGACCAAGGGAAATGTTAAATAACTTGAATTATAGACGTTTTTACTTACTAATGGTTTAAGTTAAAGACTTTTTATTGGTTTATTTTTTTTACTTACAGAGGTTCGATTATGAGCTTTGCTTAGGATTTATAAAGATAGACGAGCTAAGTTAAATACAAATGAAATTTTAAAATGTACAAGTACGTACGTACTTTATTTTAAATTTAAAGGAATATTTGTTGGCCAAATCGTTCTTGAAATTTTCCAACCAACCATTGCCAGCTTCAAAATTATGGATTTGCAATGACTGAGCAAAGTATTCAGCTCTTTCCTTTAGCATTTTTATTTCTACATGCTTTAAACCATGTAAACTAGCATTGTTCTAAATTAGGGAATACAACAATTCTTCATCTTTTACATGGAAGACTTTCTCCCGATTCTTGCTTCTTCAATAATTCGGGTTCGTTGTTTAATATAATGTATTCCAAACTGGACTACAACGTCTCTCTCTTCAAACTTCAATCGCTTTTAACATCTCAGAATATGTTAGTGCTTTCAGTTTTGGTTTTGAATTAATTGTCACTCACAATGTGCAAAGAGATGCTCCCGGAACGAAGGCTAAAAGCTACTGATACATAAACACATGCAAATAAGTTACTGTACTTAGACTTTAGTCTGTTGTTTACATTTGAAGCCATTGGATAAACACGTGTTAGCAATGGAACCTTTTCTGTTTGCACATACATTCAAAACAACTCATTGATAGATTATTGAAATTACAAAGGTCGTTTTTGAGTTACTTAGGGTTAGTATTTCAAGTAAAAGAAGTTTTGGACTCCGAGTGGAAGGAAACTCAACATTTTATGAATTTATAGAAGATATTAATGAAGAATGGAAACTTTTAGAGAAAGTCATAAAGAAGGCGGCAAGTAAAATAATACCACAGAAAATGAAGCAGGGAAAAAGGGGCGAATGGTTCGATGCCAAATGTAAATAAGAAATTGATACGAGGAAACGAACCAAACAAAAATTGCTACAGAACGGAACAGATAAAAAACTGTATGAAGAGCAAAGGAGATCAACGACGTGTAGAGCAAAGAAACGCAAAGGAATGGAGAGGAGAATTAGATGCATTGAAGAACGTTTTCCATACAAAGAAATGAAGAATTTCTGTGAAAAAATAAAATACAATAAAGGGCAAGCTGAGCACAACATTATGTATATAAAAAATAAGAAAAGGAAAATAATAATAGATGATACCAAAATGAACCAAAAATGGAGAGAGCGTATAACCCAAGATTGGAATAATATCGAAAATATATTAACATCAACAAAGGAGGAAATACTGAAAATAATTCAGAGGCTAAAAAAGGCAAGTCCCCGGAAAGGACGAAATAGAGCCAGAGTAAATCAAATATGGTGGAAATGCACTGAAGACGAGAATATATCATTTAATAAGCGTATATGGGAACAAGAGACGATACTAGAAACGTGGAAAATGACAATTATGGTACCAATAAACAAGAAAGGAAAAAGAAATTAATGCAGAAACTACAGAGGTATAGCGCTGCTGGATACAACCTACAAAATTTTGACTAAGGCCATAGGTTTAAATTATCAAGGTTCTACTGTAGTAAGGAGGTCCAAGTTGTGTGTTCTTAATAGTTTAGTTGCAACTTGCAAGATGCAGTGTGTTGTATAGGTCGATAAAAAACATTAATATTTAATTGGTTTAAATCATTAACAAACATTTATGTAAAAGTGTTGTTGAGGCAGTGGAAATAGTTTGTAGTACGTTTGTTAGAAAATCTACAGAGTTATTGAAGAAAGGGAAAGTAACGAGTTTTAAACCGCACGTAACCAAAATTTTAAATACATTTTTAGCAGTAATATTATGTAGCTTGTTATAATTTCATTTCATGTCTTTTCTATTAACATTTTTTTTTCCAAAGTTCAGTTTATGGTGAAAAGAAATATTCGTGGAACAAATCCGTGGATTCTCACTACTAAATGATGTCTACTCTAACCTAAACAGCCATCACTCCACTGCAACAATTTGATGTGAGTTTTCTAAGGCTTTCCATTCTGCAGCCCAGACATGAATCCCATAGAATGTCTGGGACGAATTGGGACTCCTGCAAACACGCACCAGCACCAAGAACTGCCCAGGAACTGAGAAGATTGCTGTTGCAGGAATGGGATAACGTCGACCAGAATGTGATCCGCAACTTAATTCTACCTACTTCAAGCAGTCATCAATGCAAGAGGAGAGAATACACGTCAAGTGTGTCAAGTTTTTTATTTTGTTCGTTCCATATCTTCCCCAACAACAAAATGTTGAATTTCGCCCAAAATGTTAATTTGTTGGTTTTTCAGAATAAATCATTGAATCCAAGAAAAATGCATATTTCTTTAGTATAGAGTGCAATGATGGACAGTTTGAGAAAACTATCAGAAAACGTAAAATTTCAAAGAACATGAAAATTTTAAGGTGACCTCAATTTTTTGCTCGCCAGTGTATTTAATCATACATAAGATACTAAACAATAATATTTACTTTTGCAACAATTTTTGTTTCTCCACACATTTTGCATAAATTTTTGTTAGTGAAATTACTGGGATAATAAAGTAAAATTTGAAATAGTAATACTTCGAAACATATACTTACCTACCTGGGTAGGTAATTGATAATCCTACAATTAGTACAAGATAATTATTTAGTGGACTGAAAATTTCATATATTGGTATATGGATGGGGCTACAAATATTAAATCCATATGATTTTCAGTTAGGCTTAACCTTTAAAAGACGTGTATGAATGTGTCAGCTGTCTTACTATCTAACTATATTCAACCCAATTGATCATAGAAGCTTACAACATAATATACAAACTAGTCAGGCAGTTAAAAAGCGAACTTCTACAGCGCCTAAAGACGAATATGGAAAATGAACAGCGTGTCGAAATAACTGAACTCTGTCAATCAAGTCAAATATTAGAGGGCAACCGTAACAGAACTAATCAAAGGAGAAGGTAATATTAAGAAAACCAACATACGACACACAAAGAATAACGTAAAAGTCACCATTCCAGAAATCGACTAATCCCTAAAACCAGTTGGTCATTTAGGAAGAAGCTATTAGATATTTTAATAATATTAGGATATGGTGATAGGCGTAGAAGTCAACAAGAAACGTGTAATATCTTTAATAATTTATAACCTAACCGAAATCCCATAACAAGATCTCATGACAGTGAATTAGTCAAAAAGGTTAACGAAACTGGTTTAGTAAAAGATTTATCCAAATCAGGGTGCAACTGAAAACAAATCTTTAGATGTTTCTGTCCTGTTAGAAGTCGATCCACACTTGAGTACTAGAAAAATATCCAGGGAACTTGATATTTCTCAAACATCCGTAATGAAAATTTTACGTGATAATAAATTCCATCCATACAAAGTAACGTTGGTTCAAGAGTTCTCAGATAAAGATTTTGATGGACGTGAAGAGTTTGCAAACCTAATGATGGAAAATGTTACAATCAAAACTATTCAAACGTAAATCGGCATAATTGTAGGTACTGTACTGTTCACGTAACAATCCTCGTTGTATGCTTGAATCCCACACCCGATATCCCGAAAAACTGAATGTATGGGCTGGAATAATAGGCGACAAAATAATTTCATTATTAGAAATTTCCAAAACATAACAATATCCCAAATGACAATATATGGCTACAACAAGATGGTGCCCCACCTCACTATGCGTGTGTGGTGAGGCAATACCTAAATAATGTGCTTCCCAGAAGATGGATTCGAAGGCGTGGTTTTATCAAATGGCCTCCACGATCATCCGACATGAATCCTTTAGACTATTTCCACTTAAAAAACATCGTTTATAAAACAAAACCTGCCAATATTCCGGAATTAAAAGATATGATTACCACAGAGATAAGTCAGGGATGTTGCAAAATGTATTGCAAAGTTTTGAAAATCGCATGTTTTTTTTGTATTCAAGTAAATGGATAACATTTTGAGCATCTGCTGTAATCGCCTTTACTGTATTCCTGTTCCCTAAAATTCGTAATTTTTCTACTTCACAAATGTGGATCTACTTCTAACATGACACAAACATTTAAATATTTGTCTTCAGTTTTGTTAAATTTTTAATATTACATGAAAAATAATCAGTATTTCTTAAGGATTTCTAAAAACATAAAATATACAGGAAGATCAATTCGAAATAACACAATATTTTTCTGGAAAAAGAAAAGGTCTGACAACAATATAGATACCACCATAATACCGGCCGTATCTCAAGACCCTTGCACACAAAAATTTATAAAAGTTGTACAAGCCGCTTCCGAAATAATTAGGCGTTCCATACATAAAACTCACTCTGTGTATCATTGATTTTCGACAAATTCGAACGATGATTTTTTAAATAAAAAGAAAAAATTTTATGTTCACACCAGATGCTTGGTCTTCAAGATCTTTAATATTGCGCTTTAAAGACAAACTGTAAAATTGAGGTTATGTAGGTATTTATTTCGATTTAAATTAACATTTATGCTTTGAAAATGGAATCTTACTTAAAACAATATTCGGAATATGAATTATTACTCAATAAATTACACTATAAAAGCGCTCAAGAAGATAATATATAACTAAAAAGTGTTAAAAGAGTAATCGGCAACATCATAATACGTCGTGAAGTTGACTGCGAGTAAGAATAGACAGTTTCAAGTTTCTGTGTAGCTGGCAATTAGATTATAACAATAATAATAATAATAAGGATAATAATTAACTTTGTTAAAACACAAAGAACTTTCATTTTAGTGGTACTGAAAACAACTAAAGCAAAAAGTATTATTTTACGTATTATTAAATAGTATTCAAATTTTGTACGCAGTAATTTCGAATACGGACACATAAAAAAATAATTTGTAGTTTAAAATTTGACACTTGACACAAATCTCATGGAATTTTTTTTCTAATTGATTTTTGTGTGCCAAGCTCATGAGTGTCATGGGTCTCGTGCTTAATAAATTGGAAAGGAACTATTGTGTTATTCAATGAAAAGGTCAATTGTGTAACCCCGTAGGAAAGTAATCAAATTAATCACTAGTAACGGGTCCAGTGATAAATAACTCTCATCAAAAATTGTCAAGAGATTTTTAAGGACTTAATTCCTTAAAATTGACCAATGGAAATTTATTATACCCAATTCATAATAAATGCAAACGAAAAAGCGATGTTGCCAAAGTTAGTATACGAGTGAACAGGAAGTAACTGATAAAAAATTGTTTTAATCAACTTCGACAGGACATACATAAAAAACAAATAAATTTTTCGTTTCAACTACGATTAAGGTTGACAACGCTGTAAGTTATTTTGCGCATAATATCGTTTCCTATAGATTAAGATAGTATAGAGGAATATAAAAAATTGGTATAAGGTATAGTAATTTCCGTAAAATATGCGCTATTGCCAAATCTTCGGCTACAATTTGAAATAGTACATTCGAATATTACTAATATATGAATTAATGGGGTTATGACACACCTATATTTATTATTATTTCTTGGTAATTCTAAATTGATTACTCAAATTTAAATTCTTTTAAATTAGTTTTCTTGAAATAATTTATCTGGCTAATAATAATCACAAAATACCGGTCAGTATTACAAAAATTGTCTTCACAGTCTGTGTAGAAGTTACCACCAAATTAAAAATACCTCCACCTATCGACGAAACAATATCTATCCACCAGAGACTCTGGTGATAAAAAACGTACAGGGCGGCCTCGAAAAACCACAACCGCTGAAGATAAACGTATTGATTAGTAAACGTGATCGACGACTGACGGGCCCAGAGTTATCAACTCAAATCAATGAATCTTGGGATCTACCTTTGGATATTTCTACAGTGAAAAGGAAATTGAGAGAATCTGGTCTTTTTGGAAAGGTCGCAGAAAGCTAGGAGGTCGCAATGGACTAAAGAACTTAAAAATTGAACGTATGAAGAGTGGGAAAGAGTTTTAAGGAGTGTTGACTCAAAGTTTGAGGTTTTTGGATCTATTAGGAGAGTGTTTGTGCGTAGGTCAAACGAAAAACGACTGTAAAAAACAGTGGAAGCTGGATGATGGTTTAGGGATGTTTTGGAGGAAGGGCGATTGGAGACCTAGTAAAAATTGAAGGTATTAGAATATTGGAAAGTTCTTCTTCTTCTTGTAGTAGGACGAGGTCCTGTCAGGTCTGTGATCTGCCCTCTTGTGACGCCGATGTCCAGCTATCGTACCAGCGTTTTGGGGGCCTACCGATTGGGCGTCTTGTGTCTGGTTTCTGTGTTTTGGCCCATTTGGCAATCCGTTCTGGAGCCATTCGTTCTACATGGTCTCTCCATTGTCGGCGTCTTGCTCTTACCCATCTAACGACATCTTGTACTCCCAGTTCTCTTAAGGTATCTGTGTTGGGTATTCTATCGTGGAGTGTGGTACCCTTTATTGTTCGTAATAATATTGGAAAGTATTAGAAAGAAAGAATGTACTAAAAGTAATTATTTGATGGTCATAGTCGCCCGACATCAACCCGATTGAGTTGTTGGGGAAAGGTGGACAAGGAAACAGAAAGCAGTGTCACATCTTTGGAATATGCTGAAAAAATAATAAAACCAAATAGACGACGATTGTTTGTCGTAATTATTACAGAGAATACCAAAATTGTGCACCGAAATAATAAAAGCAAAAGGGGGGTTACATCGACGAATCAAAATTTGTAAAAATTATATCGAATGTGTTGCTTATTTCCTGCGGTTTCCCTGCAACCTGGTGAACCAGTTCTCCAGCCAAATGGCCGACGAAAGGTAAAACGCAGCCGTAGCTGTATCCGCCCGCACCGTTTCAAATTTAAAATCAACAAAAAATTTTGAAATAAAAACAACCACAACCCCTGCCTTGCAGAGAAACAATTCCTATATCAGGGCCAGCACCAACAAACCCAAAACCACCCTATTAAAATTTTCTTTATCCTACCAATCTCTATCTTTTATCTATATATATTCTTTAAAATATAAGGTGGGCAAGAACTTTCGACCGGTAGTATATCTCTTTAAAAAAAAGAATAACTTAGTAATAATAAAAATGAAAATAAAAAATTAATCTAATGGGAAAATATTGATTCTCCAAAGTGTTTGTTTTTTCTTTTCCTCAAAATATATTGATGGCAACTGAGTTGGTCAACTCAGGAGCTAGTCTGTACTATACCTTCATTATTTATAATTTCAATTTAATGATGAAAATAGTCCTATTAATGTATTGAGACCGAAATGAAAAATTCGAAAAAATTCCGGCATAATCCAAACACTTTATTCACATGAGAATTTTTAATTTGAGTAATAAAATTATTAAAAATATAAATACTTGTTTATTTTTTTTTCAAGTTAACAATAAAAGAAAAAAAAAATAAAATAGTCAATTTGTTTATAAATAATTAATAATTATATGAAGTAGAAAATTGTGGTATTTTCTCAACATTCATTCATAGAATTTATTACCACTAGAATTTCTAATTTGAGTCATAAAAGTTTCAAAATCATGAACACTTGATACATAAACGTTTAAATTTTTTTATTTTAACAATTAAAGAAAAAACAAAAATAGTCAATTTCTTTATAAATAACTAATAATTATATGAAGTAGAGAATTAATGTTTATGAAATAAATGCTTTTTATTGACATAAAAACAATAATATAATAATAAAGAAAAAAAATTTATTACCTCCTTGTGATTTTTGTTAATTTCGTCTGGTTTATTGAAAAATTGACTTAAATGAAAAATTCTAACGTAAATAAATTCTCTAAAGTGTTCAGATTTTACCAAGTACCTTAAAAAAAGTTCACTTTCATGGCGGTACGAGCAATCTAGCAATGGCGCGGGAAGGGCTATTTTCATCGATAAATTAAAACTATAAATAATGCAGATACATTTTCGTCCTCCCTCTATTTCCTCCTCTTTGAGGATATTTGTTTTTAAATTCAAAAATATTTATATTTCACGACTTGTAGCGAAAAACCAAACAGTATTTTTTGAACGTGTTTATAACTTATGAAATTTTTTATAGGCTAATTAATTTTTTTCACAAAATGATTTAGACATAATTCCTGATGGAATTAGCTATTCTAGTACATAATTTTAGTAATAGTATATCTACTTAACACCGATTTTAACTCGTAGACTAAACTTAAAGGTATTAGAAGAATCCGGTAGAAATAATAATTAAAATTGCGATACCTTTACACCCATATCATGATAAGTCAACAAAACGTATTCAAAAATTTTTTGATTTAATTTAGACCACCTATTTTTGAATGTTTTGAATATAAAATGAAATAAATAATAATCTCAAATATATCTAAATGATATGTTTTTTATAATAAACTAATTATTTATGAATTTTGTACATTTCAAAAGTTACTTTATAATAAAACCTATTTATTATAATATTGAACGTTCTAAAGGTTTCCATCATTTTGTGCAACAAATTAGTGTTAAATGTATAAGTTACTAGTAAAGTGACTCATTAATTTGCAAATAAAACAATGATGCACCTGTTTATAAAACACATCAGTAGTAAAAATTAATTTATAACAAACAACGTCTAGGTACACATTTTATTAAAAGTTAGGTTATGTTTACTATAGTTTGCTTAACCTCTGAAAATAAATAATAAAATATGTATTACATTTTGACTTTCTGGGTACTCGAACTTGTTTCATCGTTTCAATATCCGTTCTCTCGTTTCATTTTCGTCACTGGGGTGCAGTTTGTTAATTGTTATAAAACTCCACATAACTACGCACGCGAACACCCGGATTTTATTAAGAAATCTAGACTAAACTCAAGAAATGTCACTAATATCACTTTTATAAATCAAACAGTTGTTTTCAATCAATAAAACAGAAATACACCGCATTAATTTCTTACAGATTCACACGAGATTCACCAACGGAGGTATAATAAACAGAATCTGTAGAAGGCGCATGTTTATGAGCCGCCATTTGTTAGGTGTTTACAAAGCACCTACCTACACAACCACAGCACTATGTTTCGCCGGTCAAATATTTCTGTATCAAAAATGTAGTCAAATGCAACAATAATTATAATATTTTCGTGTTGTTAAACAATTTTTGGAAACACGTTTTAAATTTTATTTACTTGGATGAATTTTTATTGTATATATACGATGCTTTATTTTAACGAATTTTAGGTTAGAACTGTATTTAGATAGGAACTTGTTTCATTTTTAGAAACAATTATGTGTGTATTTTCAAAAGTTTATTATATTTATTTTTCGCATTTGTAAGGGAGGGTTAATTAAAATTCAATATTTTTATTATGGTTAATTTAAGAAAGTATAAATGCCCACCTTGTTCGGCTTTGCCGTAAGCTTTTTCTAGTAAGGGAGCAATGGCAAAAGCGTCAACTAAACTTCTTCTTAGGTCTCCTGCAAAAATGATCCTGCGAAAATCCTCCAACTGCTGCCATTTTCACAGAACAATGCTGATGAGACGAACATCAGCGGTATTCGAGCCGTGAACACCCGACGAACGACACATAACACCGCACCGGTTTTGAATTCAAAACACAATCACAATCACAAAATATTTAATAAAGAAAACTTCCAAAACTGGTGGAAACTGTCGCAACTCACCGTACGCGAGATTAGCCATCGAAGAATAGAACTTAATTTTGAAAAAAAAAATGTACCCGTGTGTAGATTTTTTTCCTCCGCGAAAGTCGGCGGGAGTTGACAGTAGTGTCACCCTAAAAATCAATAGAGTTAACCACCCCCTTTATCCCTTCCCCAACCGCTGCTCATTGAACATGAACATCATTAGCAGACGGGACCGCGCGTCAAATCAGGCCGGGTTTTTCGATCTCTAGATCGGCGGGATTACGTTGCACTGAGGTCTGGAAGAATACAGAAGAACAAACACCTTAGGCCAGTACGGGACGTCACACTCTGTCACAGAGACAGCTATGCCACGTATAAAGTAGAGCAGCCGTGCCGATGTGCCGGTTTCTGTTTATCGGATGACTACTACCACGCTCGTAGCGTGACTTTACACTGTTGGTTCATTCGCATAAAAAGCAACTTGAAGTATAAAAGTGCGACCGCCGAGTAGTAGCGACCCGACCGCACATGGGCTGCCGTCGCTGACAAACAATAGAGGGGATGACGTGACAATTGACAACCTATAAATACTCATTTTACTGCGTTGATTTGACTTGTCAAAATGGGCTAAATCGTTTCGAAGGAAGATAGCAAGCTAAAACCTTCTAGTTGCTTAGGTTCCATTAATTATCCATTGATATTATAAATATTAAATTTTGACACTATTTCAATAGTTACAAATAAAGATTTCATTTGAGACATGTTAAAAACATTATAAATCAAAGGTCAAAGTAGAACATAGGCGTAGGTGACAACAAAAATGGACGAGATTTAAAACTACCCCTACAAAAACATATAAAATAATGTTGATAATAGATAAAGTAAAGTACTTGCAGAGAAATACAGTGAGGTGGAATGTATATACAATGTGTTTTTGCAAAGCTTCTTCAGTACTAAAATTTTATACGATATTAATAATAATAATTTATGTAATGTGAAAATTGTTTGGGTACTCTCGACTATTTATCTTCATAATTGAAGCATAAAAAACTTGGCTGTACTGTAACTGCCTCTACAAATAATAAAAAGCTTTTGAGACTATTTGCCAGGATTACTTAAATAGGAGAAAAATAAATTTAATTCAATTTCAACAATGATTGGAAATAAAAATTTCTAATGAACTTTGTAATATTAATATTGTAATACTATAAATTTGCATATCAAAATGGAATAGAACTCATTATTTTATTATTCCAAATTACTTAAGTTTGTCCTCATTTGAGAATAATTCATGATCATTAAACTAATAATAACGAACAAAAGGAGGAAATGGTGCCGATAATCGTATCAAAGAAAAACCTCATACGCAAACAGCTGTAAGGCAGTCGCAGATACCTAGGCATTGATCTACAGAGAGAAAAATTTTAACAAACATTCTAAATTTTTATCCTGTATCGGCCATTGCTGTTTTGTTATATAAGCAGGTTTCAAGTTGTGTAACTAAATTGTTATTAATTATTATAGTTATTAATTTTTCTTTTCTAGAATATTTATTAGAGGCAATAATATTCTATTTTATAACTACATTCGATCACTTCTAATTTTAAAGTTACTACGCCCATGGTGTGAATTCTAAAAAGTATTTCCAGGGCTGGATTCAGGAGGAATGAATGAGTTACACATCACAAACCCCACCCACCACAAACAGCGCCTTGTTAATAAGGGGAAAGGGAGAGTTTGAATATTCAAATAATGAGTAACGTATTGATGTTAGGTATTAATTTATCTATGGATACAATGAATAAAACAGTGTCTATATAATTTTTATACCAATTTCATTGTTAATTATTTAACATTTTTGCTAACGTATTCCATGAAAATTTAATAATTACCATTATTATTAATATTATAATTTATGACAAATCAAATGACTGCTTATTTTCGTACATATTTTAGGCAATTTTAAAAATGAATAAACTTTAAATGTTAATTACATTACATCCTCACCTCAGATGTAGTTTAAAATTATGTGGAATGTTACCATTTCTATAATTTACTAAAAAATATATTTTATTCTATATTCTTCATTCGAACACATATTGCTCTGCAATTCGCATTGCAATGCTACTGTTTCATATTAATTCTTCTTTAAAACCCGTGGTGCTCTGCAACCCACATTACAAATACAATGAAGCTTCACAAATAAATATTATTTAATAAAATCAATTAGGCAATCAGCAATGCACCTAAAATTTGAATAAGAAAAAAAATTAAAATTTTATTATTAATGTGACGGTATGAAGTATCGTAAAATAACTTTAAATTTCATAAAGTTTCAAGTTATGATGTCAAATTACTTCTAAAATATCTTTAACTTTTTTACTTCTTAGATCTTTTTATATATTACTATGTTTTTCCTGATAAATCGTATTTATTTTATGTCTCTTTTCACTAATTTCCGTCTTAATTAAAATATTTTGAGGTGGCATCAGAGTTCATTGCCATTTAAAAAACAATCTATCCACCTTTTCCCCTCTTTTCGAAATAGAATGGAATATTTGCATTTTTCGTAGCTGTTTTTCCTCAAGATAATGTTTCTACAAATCCTACTAATTGTATGTCTTTAATCTATGGCGATAGACAACGGCAGTTTTAAAAGTAAATAATTTTTACAATATCTCCACCACTGATTTCCTTTCAAATTATCTTATCATTCTTATATTTATCATGTTTATTTGTCCTTATTTTGTAGACTTTTCATAATATTGTGGGTATTGAATAAATTTGTTAATTTTAATTGTTCCCGTCATAACAAATTTTGTATTTAATTAAATCGAAATAAGAAACAATTAGGCAACTAGCAATGCACCTAATAATAGCAATATTTTTGTTTTACTGGTTGCCTAGTATCAACCATAGAAGACATATGTTAAAAGGAAAGGAAGCAATAAACAAAAGTTCAATGCCCATGATATTAAATTACAGTTTTCCATTGGAGTAATGTCATAAATCATCAAATTTTTTGTCTCTAATTTGATTTTGATTCATTCGATATTCCTTTTCCTTTTGAAATAGAATATTTGCATCCATTGTTTTATTTTTTAATTAACCATATCCCATTAATTTATGTAAACTCAGACAATTTTTTCAATTAGGAATTTAGGTTGAAAGTAAGAATTAAAATAAATATTATATATTTTAATAAATATTTATATACAAAGTTTAATTCAATAATTTAATCTTATTTGCATATATACAATACTGATGATTCTAAGAAGGTCGAAACTTGGATAGGTAGTTTATGCAACCTCAAATAGGACTGTCCATCACTATTCACATTTTCCAATATTCGTCGTGGCGTATACTAAAGAAGTAATTGTTCTCCTTGAATAAATTCATCATAATTTCCTTTTTTAATCCAAATATATAGAATCCGCGTCATCTCGATCGACATTCAAAATAATACTGTCTTCATTATTTGAACCACTTTTATCTTCTTCCGTCGTTTTTTTATCTTCATTCAACTTTTTTCTCCTACAAGCGTGTTTTGAACAAACTTTTTTGCGTTTTCTCGTACCATTCAACCCCCTGGAGGTTTCTTCTGAAGAAGATAAAGTTAATTCGTTATTCTCATCTCGATCGTCGCTTGTTTTATCTTTTTCCATTTCTCCTTGGCATACATTCGACGATACCGATTTCCTAAATTTATCTACTATTATTACTCCGTTTTCTGTCGTTTCTATGCGTTTTTCTTCGATATTTTCCTGTGTTATCAAATTATCATCATTGGTTATCTCCACCTGATTGTTTACATCTAAATTAGAATCTTTATCTAACCCATTCTTGTCACTAATATTTCTATTTTCATCATTTTTCTCAATTTGTACTGAGTTTTCTTCATTCTCCGATTCACTAGAAGTAATAACAATTTCAATATTTTTCGGACTTTCAACTATAACTGCATCTTCATCATCATCATCATCTTCTTGGTTTTCTTCAGGTTTTTCAGCATCTGGAGCTTTCTGACTTTCTAATACTAACTGAGATCTGATAGCTCTAGCTCTCGCTTGTAGCTCTAGCAATTCTAGAACACTCATTAGATTCTTTTCACTCATAGGATTCATGTCAATTTCTTTCTTTTTATCTCGTTTTTCTTTTTTTATTTTCTTCCTTTTAGGTTCTTCTTTAACTGTTGTTTTATGTTTCTTTGTTTTCTTTTGTGAATCACCCTCTAGAAATTAATATCAAAATAAAAGATTCAAACAAAACAAATGAACTTACCAGAATCCAAATCTATGATCAGATCGTCGTCGCTAATGTCATCTAAAGATATAATATCAACAGATTGATCTTCAGGATCAGTAGAACTGCTTTCTTCATTCAAATTTTGACCATTAAAAATATACTTAAGTCTTTTATTTGATATACCTAATAATTCTTCTAATAACATTGAATTAATCTCTTCTATATCCATACTCTATAGAAAATGGAAGGAAAATAAAGAAATGTACTTTTATTTTCATACATACGTAGCTGTTAGTAGTTATTTCTTAAATAATGTTGAATGAGGGAATCATTAAAAACTTATGTATTTAATATTTATAAACACAAATTCAACTTACTTTCATACAATCAGGTGCCATACTTTTTATCTTTCTTGGTTTTATTATTTTTAATATTTCTTTCATCATTTTTACTCTATCATTTAAATAATAAGATAATTCGTGTTCGCTATTTTCATCTTCGGATTCAGCATTTGATGAAATAAGTTTCATTAATTGTTTATCTTTTTTCGAATAGCGTCGTTTATCGTCTTTGTGTTTTAATAAATTCATCTTTAATAATTGTTATTTTATAGAAAAGTAAACATTGTAAAAAATATATAAACCTAAATATAAATAAACATTTTAACCTATGTGGGATAACTGTCAAAATGTTTCTTCTTCTCGTTAAGACGCACAGTATCTAAACTTACATAGATAACAAAATGAAATGTTTTTCTGTTATTTGCTTACACAATTTTTAAGTAATTTTCTGGACAACTAGCAATGCATTTCTAAAGTAATTTTTTTCTTGTTCACCTTCATTTAGTAGCTCAAATGTCTAATTTACTACGATGAATGGAAATGAAAAAATTCTATGTATTTTTATTATACATTGTTTAGTCAGTGTATTATATTTTATAAATCTAAATGATCGATCATTTGCTAATAGGAAAAAAACAACTGGTATACTGAGGAAAAACAAATGATTAAAATATTTCTCTGAAACTCACAATAAACGGAAATAGTATTAATAATATTAATAATTTCGTGGAATGACATGAACACAGAAATAGATGTACGGAGGATTACATTGATTAAGCAATTTCCAACATTACAAATTAATTACACAATATTACTTATACCACTAAATACACATTATATTTATAATCTTTAGAAAATATTATAGGGCCCGTAGGAAAATTTTTAATTAATTAAATAATTTTTAAAGTGAATTAAATCTAAAATTTATTTTTAATTTGGAATGCAAGAACTAATTATTTGTATTATGATTTGAGTTAGTGAATCAATTATTTGTATCATAAGTTTAATTATTCTTACAAATAGTGCTTTTAATAATTCGCTCAACTTCATACAATGTTGCCTACATTTAGGAATTCCAAATTATTCTTCATTTCGAAAATTTGTAATTACATAATACTTAGTGTGAAATTTCATATTATGACGTTATTAGAAAGAATTTCAACTGCTTTTTACTTTTGATTGTGTGAATTAATTATTTGTATTATAGTTTTAATTATCACAATATGTAGTATCTTGGACAATTCACGTAGTTGTATAACGTGTTGCCGACATTTAGGAATTAAAAATTATTCTTCATCTCAAAAAATCGTAATTGTGTGAATTGTGACGTTATTAGGAGGAACTTCATCTGTTTTATCTATTTTTTTATTATTGAATGTGTAACTAATTATTTGTATGATCATGTTAATTATTTTTTTAATATAGAATTTCAGGGCCGTTTCCAGCATTTTGTCGCCCCTATGCCCAATAATTTCCACCCTAGTCTTGTTAAAGCTACTTTCCTAAAAACCATTATCCAAAAATTTTATCACGTCTATATGTAAATTGTTTAAACTTGACTCCATGATGAAATTTTATCATTGCTTTTTTTAAAGAATATACTTGGTTTTGGGCTAAACAAATTTTAGATTTGAAACAGTTTAAGCAATTTTATGTATTAAATAGTGAGATCTCATTCGTGGGTCTGAAGCAAAACGTTTCAAACCACGGGGCATTTCTGCAACAAAGGATCGCCTTTACTGCTGCCGCAGCAGCTTCAAATTTCATACCCACAAACATCAGCTCCGTACAGTACGTGATACAACATCTAGATTATATTCGCAAAGCAAAACAAAGCAATATATTTCAGTCAAACATACCGATCCTCAGTCCTAAGGAGAGATTTAAATAATTAAAATGCCACTCTGGAGAGTACTGATTTTTTTAAACCGATTGCAAACTCAGATTAATACTTGTTTAAATATTTTGTTTTTTCTCGGCCGTGGGCCCCTGGTCGAATTTCCCAATAGGTCCGGCCCTGTAAAATTTCTTTGGGAAAATTCGTGTAGCTGTATAATGTGTTGCCGACATTTAGGCATTCAAAATTTTTTTAATTTAGAAAATGGTACTTTAGTTTTAAATTTCACTTAAACTATCATTATTATTATAAAGAATTTACAGTTTAAATAAAAAATAAGTTCAATAGACGGACCCTTATAAAAATTTTTGTGTGAATACTTTACATCTTTAAAAGCGAATTCTCATTATGATACATATAAATATCTAACAATATTCGTAGTATTTCGATAGAATCAGAGATTCTGATTAAGTAGTTATTGATGCTTTTGCTTAATTAATCATTTTAATCTCTCAACTGATATGATTAAAAATGGGTATAAATACTTGTTGGCCCGTGAAAAAAAATCAAGTATCAGTTAAAATGAAGTCCTTATCAATATTGTCTTTATTCGCCATAATAATCGGAATTAGTTTCCCGATTGGTAAGTAAATTAAGATCAAATTGCAAAGGACTTTTTTCAATTTTTGAAATGCAAAATATACAATAAACTAGAAGTGATCGTTTATTATTTCGAGAATGACACAGCTACATCATCGGCGTAGATAGAATTTGTTCGGACGAATCCATTTCTTATTGTGATAGGGATTTAAGTCGACGGGTCCATTGTTATCTGTTTTCAATCGATTCAGTGACCGGTTTTGATATTCTTTAAATTTATTTTAGGGTATATATTTAAATATTTTTTTGTAAGAACTAAACAAACATTCGCTCTTTATTTAAAAAAATAGGTTAAACCACTACACATTTTTGTACTATCGTAAAATTTTCAAGTACCTATATTGATATAGTATTAAAAATAATTCTAGAACGCGATTTTAATTACTATTGTCTGATGCTTTGGAATGCAACATAATTATCTAATTAAGTAGTAGATCATGGTGGAGATATTATTTTTTCAAATAAATAAACAGATGTTAAGAAGAAAAATGTGGCACCACCACATTACGCTCTTAAGTTATGACATAAGAAATAGTTTCTGGTTGTTGGGTGAGAAGACGAATTAGAATTAAAGTCAAAATTTTTGCCATTCAACCAGCATCTAGGTATTGACTATTTAAACAGCGAATCATCGAGGAATACTGACAAAATGTTACATAATAAACAAAAAGCTTTTAACCGTGGCGTGTATTGTTAGTGAAAATACGTAATCGGCTACATTGTTTGGATATGTCAAAGGTGTTAATGTTAAAATTGGTAAAAAAACAAAGTTTAGTGAGAAAATTGTGATGAATTTGAAAAAAGATATTGAAAAAATGAAAGCATTAAATATAACGGTAATTTTACCGCTTTGCGATAGCGAAATATTTAAATGCAACGTTGCCGGATTAGAAATTTCTCCTTGGAAACTAAAGATTTATAAGTACGAGTTTCAAAATGGGATAAAACTCTGGGAGATCCTCAGATAAAGTCGAAGGCTAAGGAAAGTAAGAAGAGATGAACAAAAATATAACTAGAAAGTAATGAAGAAATTAAAAAATGAAACAGAAAGGTGTGGAAAAGGCCAGGATTTGTAAACTAAATATGCGGAAGAATGACAAAATCCAAAAAGTCCTCAAACGAAAGATATAAGTTTAATAAACACGAACAAAAAATCGATCGATCGTTTATTATGTGAAAATAAAATATTTTGATTTATTTTAGTTTCGGGAAAAAATATAATCTGTTATTTTGCCAGTTGGACGGTTTATAGAACAAGTTATGGTAAATTTGACGTTTCAAATATAGACCCGTCTCTATGTACTCACTTTAACTTTGCTTTTATCGGATTAAACGAAGATGCCTCCATCCACATATTGGATTCGTGGGAATCAGATGCCCAAGGCGGTTATGGTAAAAATAATTCTTTTTTTTTCATACCAAAAGAAATTTATCATTTTTAACCGTATATTTTAGAGGGTTTTAAACATTTGGTGGCGTTGAAACAACAAAATCCAGATTTAAAAATATGTGTTAGCATGGGTGGGTGGAACGAAGGTTCTAAGACATACTCAAAAGTAGCTGCTGATCCAGAAAAGAGAGCAACTTTAGCTCAAAATGTTTTGAAGTTTATTAAAGAATGGGGATTTGACGGATTCGATTTAGACTGGGAATATCCCACTAGAAGAGGAGGAAATGATATTGATAAAGTAAGCGTTATAATTTTAGTGATTTTTTAATTAATTCGTTATTATTTCAACCTTCCATGGTCAGCAACAATTATTACTTAATCAAATTCACTCTATTATGTAAAATCCAATTCTATTAAGGTATATTTTGGGACGTTATTTTAGGATGATTTAACCGAACTTCTAAAAGAACTTCATAACGTTCTGCATCCTGAAGGTTATTTGCTTTCCATTGCTGCAGCTGGTGGTTACGATAAAATTATTCCTGGATACGATATACCCGCAATTAACGAGTAAGTATTTATTGAAATAATCGTTTTTCGACATCAAAGAAAGAATTAACCATAGAACTATGAACGACACCCTGTAGCATTTCCATGGAAAACTTCACAAATAGATCTTGGAGGTTTAAAAACACACCTCCTCTTGGGGAAGCCTTCATTCAAACCAATGAATTTGACAGAAAATCCATAACAAAAACGATTGTATATGAAATGTTTTTTGGATCAGTTAATTCGGTACATAGGTGTACCAAATTCGGTGCACGTACATTTAAAAAATATTTTTAATGATATATACTGTAGAAAGAGAGATTAAAAGATAAAAACAACATTAACCCAATGGAGACAGAGAAAAGCGTGAGCACCAGTTGGAAAAAGATAGAAACAAACATCAAACAAGCGGCATCGGAGGCACTTGGATCCAGGACAACATAAGAAATGAATTAAAACACCATGGTTCTATGAGGAAGTGAGAGCTAAATGCCAAGAAAAGAAAGAAGCCTACCTGAAATACAGAACGTCAAAAACCCTGAATTCGTACGAAGATTATAAAAGAGTACGTAATGAAAGAACATTAGTAAGAGAAATCAAGAAAAAATATTGGGAACAATTTTCTAAACAGATGGAGAATGATTTTTACGGCCTCCAGAAACAGATATGGCGAATGATGAAGGGACAAAGAAAAGAAGTCAATGAGCTCTTCGAGACAAACCAAATACAAGAAGAAACATGGGTCAAGTACCTCCAAGAACTGTACGGGAATGAAGACGAAAATGGAAACGAACCAAACACGCCTGAAATAACTTCAGACGAAGATCTACAGTTTGAATTGACAGAGGTGCAAGCGGCTATGAAACAGCTCAAACACAGAAAAGGCCCAGGTCAAGATGGCATAGCTAACGAACTACTCAAATACGGGGGAGAAAGTCTTGCCAAGCAACTAACAACTCTCATTAACAAGATCTTGTCACATCATAAAATTCCAGACGATTGGAGAACGAGTACTACGATTATCATGCTCAAAAAAGGACATAAAAAAATACCATCTAATATTAGAGGAATCAATTTGCTGGGTAGCACTCTGAAACTTACAACAAAAGTCATCACAAACAAAATGAACAGTCTTATCACGCTAACAGTTTAGATCGGGAAGGTCGTGCACAGACGCGATCTTCGTCATCAGGCAGAGAAAAATCGATTGAGTACAACAGACCAGCATTTATGTGCTTTACAGATCTACAAAAAGCGTTCGATCGAGTACAACTAAAAGATGTAGTATATCTACTATACGACAAACAAATCCCTTATGACTTGATAAAAACCATTGAAAATATAATTATATGTTACGGACTATATATGGTCGTATACATACGGTCTAAATAATATACGGTCTATTATAATTAATTATTAGTTATAATTATAATTATTATTAATATGGTATTTCATAAACCGTTTATATACGGACTATTGGGATATGCTCCATGGCAGTGTTTTCAAGCACGTGGACAGTTTACCGCTTTTTTGCTGTTGTTTACGAAGTATTTATCTGAAAATAACCCGATTTGTGATATTTCAATGACGTAACAACTGAAGAAGAAAATGTAACTAATTCCATTCATGCTGACATTGCTGGTAATGCAGAAATCGAGCAATCGCATCTATCGGAGATAGAAATTGTTACAGAAACAGAAGAGATCATAGAAGAGCAGCTGGAAGGAGTATTAGCGGAAATCATTCAATACCGTGAATGAAGAAGGTTTCGATGTTGGAAACCCATGTTCGGAAAATATTTGCAGTTTTTGCACTAGAAACAGAAACAGAAATGGCAAGAAAAGCTGCTCATGATGGATTACAGCTACAGGCAAAACGAATCAAAGTTATATCAGATAGCACCCATCCAAAACCAAAAATCGGGTCAACTGTAAGAATTTCCGTTCCAGACGGTGGATGGAACGGTTCCACAGAAGATGGATTTTACCGCTTGGGAACAAAACAAGGAGTGATTTCAAAATACTATAGCCGTTCAGAATTTAGTACGTGCCCTGCTAACATTTTGAAAATTGCAGAAATTCAAAAAGACAGGGAAATCCCTCTTAGATCGGTGGCTACTGCTCAATCGAAAGGACATGGGCATGGTTTTAAAAAATGTAATTTTAAGGGTAAATGTCAATCAAAGAAATGTGCTTGTCGAAAAGGTAACTACGAACTAGTCCTTTCATATATGGTCTATTTTTCATAAACGGTCTGTAACATATACATTAACAACAAAATCCAAGCCACAATGAACGGAGTTCTAACGGAGCAAATAGCAGTGTACAAAGGGATTCGCCCGGGAGACTCCTAAAGCCCCTTACTTTTCAATATCATTGTGTACGAAATAATCAAGAAAGTAAGAAAGCTAAGGGGTTACCAGATGGGGGGACCGAAATATTACAATATTATGTTACGCTGATGATGATGTTCTAGTCGCGAAAAGTGAGGATGATCTTCAAATGCTTTTACATGTGTTTAACTGCACAGCTACATCTTTCAATATGTTAATATCTGCGTTCAAAACAAAGTGTATGACCACATCCAAAACTCCGATAAGATGTAGATGACCAGATAATTCACCAAGTAATGAAATTCAAATATCTAGGAATCGAGATTTCAGGATTTGGAGACTTAGAGAACGAAATAAGAGAGCAAACAACTAAAGCCTTAAGAATAGCAGCATGTTTGAACGAAACCATATGGTGCAATAAACCGAAATAAATATAGGAATAGAGGCCAACCTACACCGTAGAGATACGGCCAGAAACGGCGAAAACCAAAAGAATTATGGAAACAGCAGAAATGAAAGTGCTACGTAGGATAGCCGGAAAAACTGGTCAGGGAACAAAGTGAGAATATCAGAAGATTGTGAAAAATAGGAATGGATTCTATCGAGAAAGAAAGAATGGAATGAGCACATAAGTCGTATGGACAACAACAGATTGGTCAAGACAGCGTGCGATAAATTCCCATTAGGCCGAAGGAGGTAAGGATGTCGAAGATAATACAGGCGACTACGCCTAAGACACGAAAGAAGAAGGAAAACATATGAAAAGGTCTAAGAAGTAAAAAGTCGAAGAAAATTAACACCGATTTGATTAGATTAAATGGAGATTAAAAGTATTATCTATAAAGTGCGTTGTTTAATTAAAATATTAATACAAAAATAATATTTTTTAATTATTTTATAGGGTGGTGGATATGATAAACGTTATGGTTTTCGATTTTCATGGTGCTTTTGAATATGACGTCGGTCATTTGTCTCCTTTATATGCTGCCGACGTGGATAGACTCTATTACGATAATATAACTTACAACGTGGTAGGTTCTTCTTTCTAAATCTGACAAAAGAAAAACTAGAATAAAACAAATTCCGTAAAGTCTGACTAGAATGGATTTTTATTAATATTAATGTTTTGTAGGATTTCGGTATCCAAACTTGGTTGAATTTAGGTAGTGTTCCAGAAAAGATAAATTTGGGCATCGTATTTTATTCACGGACATTCACATTGGCAGATAATAGAAATACGTCACTTTATGCTCCTATAAAAGGTCCAGGGAAAGCCGGACCATACACTAATCAAGAAGGTTACCTAGGATACCACGAAGTGAGTAAAATTTATTTTATTACATCAAATCAAGTTTTATCGCATTGCGTATATATTGAAGATTGACTCGGAATGCAACAAGAGTTGTTAATAGAAAAAGTGCGTCAATATGATTTCTTATATAATATACATTCTTTACAATATACAGGGGGTTATAAAAAAGTGATCCTGTCTCTAGGATAGATAGAAAACTGAACAATATTTGGGGTTTGCTCGGTAAAAAATTCAGCATACGTATTCAAGATAAAGGACGTTGAAGAACAAAAAATTTCAATATCATGTTGCCAGTAATTGTGGCAAAATCGTAAAAAATGTGAATTTTGTACTGAGTAAACACCAAATATTTTTCAATTTTCTATCTATCCTAGAGACAGGATCACCTTTTTTTGAAACATCCTGTAGTGTTCAAAGAACCGATTATAATTTGCTTCCAGTTCTCGGATTAATACCACCATGTTTTTCACGATTTTCATTAATTTTATGGACCCAAATTTATCTTTTTCTCTTACTGTGCAAAACCACAGCGGCAGCAGCACATTCTTCTAAAAACTTTAGGTCACTAGACGAACTACTGGTGCTGATCTTCATAACGTACTCAAAGCTATTGAAAATTTTTCTGTTTAAAATTATAGTATAAAATGAGCGTGTCGTCACGTGGCTTACCACGTGAACCGATGTAGCATCGCGTGGAGTGGCGTGGCGTGTTTACTTCTTTTTTGCACTTTGCTACGTTGATTTTTCGACTTTTCAATTCGTTGTTTGTTCATATTGATAAGTATACATTTTTGCGAGTAGTCACTGATTATTGGATGCTCTGGTAAACTTGTTTGACTTTTCAAGTCAAAACTTCCTTCATTGACTCCATCCATAGAGTTTTTCAAGTTCAACTTGACCTACATAATTAAAATAAAGTGAATTTGTCTAACCTTAACTAACAATTTGATATGTATAACTCAATTTTGGCCAATAATGACATGAGGTGTTTCTCTAAAGTTTTTATCTTTTTTGGTTTTGTTCTAGATTTGCGAATTTCATTTAAATTCATCTACATACGTTTGGGACGAAGAACAATTAGTACCTCACATTTATTGGGACGACCAATGGGCTGGCTTTGAAGATCCGCGTTCTTTGAAAGAAAAAGTTAAATACGCCATCGATAACGAATTAGGAGGTGTCATGATTTGGTCTTTGGACTACGACGATTTTAGAGGAAGATGCGGAAAGAAGTATTTGTTATTAGAAACTGTCAATTCTGTTCTTAAAGAATATTCTTAATTTTTGAAAATATATACTTAATAAACGTATACAAGAAGCATTTTAATAAGTACTTAATTTAACTTTACCTGTTTTTTTCATCCTACAGTAGATTCTCGGTCATCCAATCTTAGTTTATCCGACCTTGCGAGTTATTCGACCTACTGTGGCAATGTACAGTACAATAACATGATTTTCCATAGTAGGCTCTGCATGAAGCAGCCCCTTGCCTTTTCCTGACTGTACGCATTGTATTCTCGTGCCAGGCGACAGATCGGTGACCAGACTTTCTCTTTGTTTCTGAGCCCTGCATTCCACCCGCCGTCAATCCTATCACATCCACTAACTGCCTGACATTAATCCCCACTCTCAGTGCTTACGTAAACCAAGAAGTCGTGTTGTGAGTTGTTTCTTTTGTGCTGTTTGTTAGATTGTTGGTTGTGTTTCGATTTTTTGGTCTCTTAAAGTTGTGGTGATGGCTTCAAAATGTTGAATCAATGGAAAAAAACTCAAAACCTTGGAGAAATTGGACAATTTACAAGATTACAACGTAGAAAAAACAACGGTAGGGGACTGGAAGAGGAATCGAAACAATATCAAAAATGGTGTTCACAACGGGTCATAGCAGAAGCATTGTGAATATGAAAAAATAAATGAAGCTCTGAACCTGTGGTTTACTCAACACAGGGATGAAGGTGTACCGATATCAGGGCCAATATTACAAGAAAAGGCATTAAGGTTTCGAAATGAACTAAATGAAGGTGAATCTTGATTTCACACCCAGTGTAGGTTGGCTCGATAGATGAAAAAAGACATAAGGAATTGGGCAACTTAATGACTGTGGCGAGAAGCTTTCAGCAAACTCTGAAGGTAATTATTCATTTGGAGATAAACTGCATACATTTTCAAAGAATGGTTTTTTCAAAAATTTGTGCCACAAACCGAACAGTTTTTGGAATCCAAAAACTATCCAAGGAAATCAATATTGCTTCTTGACGATGTTACATGCCATCCTGATGAAAAAGAACTTAAAGATGAGGATATAAAGGCAATGTTTTTGCCTCCAAATGCAACTTCCTTAGGTCAACCTATAGATAAGGGGACATTAGAGACAAGGAAGAGGATTTATCGAGGGAACTGTACTTTAATTGACGCGATGAACCAGGGAGAAGACATAGTGAACAAATTGCGTTATCTTAATTTACAAGACGTTGCTTACTACGTGACTCAGTGATGGGAGAGTGTTGGAGCAGACGCCATTTCTAAATCATTGAAAGTTTTGCTCAAAGAAAATCAAGAATCTCCAGCTGGAGGAAATTTACAGAAAGAGACTGAATCCGTCAACAACTACTTCCATTGTTACAACAAATGCCGGGTTGCTCGGAAGCAAAATAAGAGGATGTGAATGAGTGGTTGGCCCAAGATGAACAATATAAAGTGACAGATGAAGAAATAGGTAATCTGGTAAACGGAAGAGAAGAAGAAGACGATGAAGAGGATATGACTATAGAAGACAGTGCACAGAAAGGACACAAAGCTCTAGAAATAGCGTTAGAGTATGGAGAGCAGCTGGAGGAAACATATTCTACGGAGTTTTAACTTCTGAGGAGACTACGAGATTTGGCGGCCAGAAAACGAATTATTACGAACTTTTTTATTGAAGCCTAAGTTTGGTTTCATGGTTCACGGCATTGTACAGTACGTAAGTATCTAGTGTATCTAGTTATTCTAAAATATATATTATTACTTATCTGTTAGATGTTTTAGTTTGTTTAATTCAGTTATGTTTCAACACAGCTATGTATTTGGACATTTTTCAATGTTTAAATAAAATTAACGTCGTTTTTATCATTTTCCATGTTATTTGACCTTGGTGCGGCCGATTTAGGTCGGATAATTAAGACCCTACTATATTTATTAAGTTGTTTCGTTGGAGACGAGAAACATTAGAAGATGACCCACGTGCGGGATGTCATATGACGGTGATTACTCAAGAAAACTTTAAAATAGTGGAAAAAATTGTTCTAAATGATTGGCGTCGAAAAACAAAATAAGCATTTCCAAAACTAGTGTTCTAAGGATACTAAATGAACATTTAAATATGACAAAAATTAGTGCACAGTGATTACCTCGAATTCACAGCATAGTGCAGAAACATCGTTGATTACGAGGTTTACTACTTAGGTTTTTGGACAAATGAAAACAAATATTTAAAATTGGATATGGCTTCATCATTCATCATAGTTGAATACATACGCCTGTAGATAGGTCCGTCGTGCCTCAATTGACGTTACCAAAAGCCGATGTCCTTTGAGAAGCCGATCATGCGCTTTGGTTTGAACTCTTGCCCAAGATGGCGTCTTAAATGGTAGTGGAAAAGCAATAACAGATAAAGAGGTAGCTAAATTGTTTGGTGTGGCCTATATAAAAGCAGCCACAGTTGGGACAGCAGTAAACAGTTTTTAAAAGGGTGGAATAGAGCCATTCAACCCTCAAGTCTTTACTGATGTTGATTTTGCAACTTTCAAATTCAGTGAACGCCAAATTCCTGAAAATCATGCCGATGACTCAAGCGATAATGAGCCCTTATTAACAAAAAAAATTAGCCTGAGTATTATAGGATTTGAGGCTGGAAGCAGTGAATCACAGAAAGAAAACACATCAACAATGGCAAAAGAAACTATCGTAGAAGAAGCCATAGCTGGTCCATCTGGAGTGCCCAGAGAAAGAAAAAGTGGTATTTTGACACAAAAGATACAAGACAACATAACTTCTGAGCCAGAATGTTCTAATACTAATAAGTCTCTGACTGATATTAGGCCACCTCCAGTCTACCAATGTCCAATCAACCATAGCCAAAGACGTCGTCAGAAGGCGACAATTTTAACGTCCACTCCCAATAAAGAGGAGCTCGAAGAAAACTACAGACAACAATTGGTCAAAAATATTAAAGGAAAGAAACAAGTTAAGCGTTCGGTTTTTATGAATAGTGCGAAAACATCAAAAACGGTAGAACCAGAGTCTGAGATTTTCTGCCCTGGATATATGGAACAATATAAAGATCTTCCTATTGACGACTGGATAATGTGTAGTAAATGTAAAAAGTGGTGGCATGAGTTATGTAGTCAATTTGATGGGAAAATTGAATTTATTTGTGACTTCTGTAATAATTAGTTGTCTTGCCCCTATATGTTCGTCATGTTACCCCACTATGGGGCAAGTTGTATGAAATTATACTTTTTTTTGTTATGTTCTACAATTTTATATGCGCATTTTGATTTAATTTTTGAAATATATGTTTGATTCTTAACACATTAAGGTGTTTAAATTCCCCTAATTAAAATAAATAGTATAATTTTACCAATTATTTATACGTCATTTCCCTTAAGGTTGTCAACTTGCCCCACCCTCCCCGATTAAAGAGTACAAAATAAGTGAGCGAAATTCAAATTCAATAAACGTTTATTAAGGTTCCATCAGGTGTTGATTGTGTTTGGAACAAAAATCCTGTTTATTTTTGTGTACCTGGAGTTTTTTTAGATTCTGTTTAGTCTTCTGACATCTGGCAATCAAGATTTTACATCAGTTGAGGTTATTCTTTTCATTCTTGTTTTCTCGTGTCTCTGAACTTTATCAGGTTTCCTTCTAATATAATTTTCACACTTAGGTACAATACAATACCAGTAGAAAGATTTTTAACTTTTTCCATGACTTTTATCGATATTATAAATGTGTAAAAAGTGACTGTCACGCTTGAAGTACACAAATACTTAATGGTTACTTCAAAAATTATTTTGACCTTGTTGACGGAATATATAGTTTTTATTAAGATATACCTACCAAAGAATAAAAAAATACATATTACCTATTGTCGAAGC